>CM070734.1:22966168-24357039 GCA_036346275.1 Otatea glauca
CACTCGCTCTTGGGCACGGGAGCGAACTTGCCGGCGAGGTCCTTGGGCTCGCAGGCGTAGACGTCGGCGCGGTGGATGATCGGGGTGGCGTGGTGCAGTGGCTCGCCGGAGATGAGGCGGGGCAGGTAGTACGTGACGGCCTCCACCGGGGAAGGGCTGAAGCGGAACCCTAGCTTGAAAAACTCTCTGAGCACCTCCATGTCCATCGTCTTCTTCTCGATAGGATCGGACCAAATGGATTCGTTCGCGCTGCTAGCTATTTAAGGGGAGAAGCGTGTGCGCGTAAGACAGCGCTGTGCTATCAATTGACAGTCCGACACAGCGACTTGGAGCTCACTCTTTCTTTCTTTCTTTCTTTCTTTCCTTTAATTTTGGAAACCAGGAACGAATTAAGATCAACATAAGAGGGTACGTAATAGCCTAATAGGAGTACAAAAAAACCGATAAAATCAACCTAAGCCTACGTTCAGCGCCTTATCAAATTAGTAATTTAGAGGTCTATACTGCTTCACTTGCATACCGTAGCCAAAAAAAAGATAAAAAGAAAAACAAAAAACAGAGAGAAGTGAGAAAAAACAATACTAGCGCTTGGTTTACCCCTTTCTCATGACTAGACATGTCATTAGGGCTGTAAAGCCGCTCTTGAGCGAGCTTGGGTAGGCGTTGGAGTCGAGGTTTCAAATTTCGTTTTCGCATCACGTAAAATTTCCAAATTAGGGTTTAGACCAAAATACAATTTAAGACTGAAATACATAATTTAAGGCCAAAATACATCATTTAAGGTCAAAATCCAAGTTAGAGTTTAGACCGAAATACGTCATTTAAGGCCGAAATCCATGTTAGGGTTTAGGGTTTTAGCCGAATACAATTTAAGGCCAAAATACAAGTTATTGTTTAGGGTTTAAGTCGAAATACATCATTGAAGGCTGAAATCCAAGCTAGGGTTACATAATTTATATATGTATTTTTTTGCAAACTTTTCACATGTATTCCTCATAAAAGGCATTACATTTCACCACAAAAAAGATTGGTGCCAAATCTAGTCCATAAAACTTGAAAACTGGTCCCAAAAAACCGAAATCTCGGTGAAATTTACCGAAATAACGGTAGGAAATCCTAATTTTCACCCTTTTTTTATTTCGCAAAAATTGGAATCTCTGCCCCGGTCGAAATCCAAAATTTTGGCCGAAATTTCCGAAATATCGGCGAGATTTTGAACCCTACGTGGGTTCAAACTTGGAGCTCGGCTCGATAAGACTCGATAACATTATCATGTCGGCCGCTGCCACCGCCGCACGATCCATCACAGGCTTCGTCGGCGCACTCAAGGAGCTCTGCTCATTCAGTGGCTAGCCGCGCTTAGCTTAGATTGCTTGTGTTCGGTATAGCTGCTACTGAAGCTTGTGGTGGCATGTTTGTAAATTGATTGTAGTGGAGAGGAATTTAAGACTAGTTTATTTCACTCTGTAATTTACCTGGATAATGTGTGATTTATGTAAGTTGATCAAATGTATTTTGAAGCAACACCGCTTAATTTCATCCAGAGCAAATGCTTTGTGAAATAGAACAAAGTTTATTTTCACTGATGAGTGTGAATGAGTGATTAGAAGATTTTTAGTACCTTCATCCTTTAAACTTTTAGTAACTTTTGATATCAACTTAATGTAAATTTTGGCACTTCTCAAGGACAATAAAAAAATCTCTTTGGACAGAACGTAATCCAAGAATTTTCCAACATGTGTGAGTTGCAGGTAGTGAACAAAATAAGAGAAGATGTGCCCATGAGGAAAAGGTAGTTTGGAGTAATCTTATGTATCTTAGAGATCAGGTTTTCATTTCCTTTCTTAACCCTATGTAAAAAAACTTCTCTCTTCTTTAATGCAAAGAAGAGCTCCTGCATTTAATTAAAAAAGAAGTGGAGCTAAGATCAAGGGCAAATCTGGTGGGGTCCCCTAGCATCCCAAAAAAATTGAAAAACCTTAGGACATCACCTCTTTGGCAGATAAATTTGTCAATTGAATTGATTCCGATTTTGGTGGTTTGGGACATATGAGACCTTAGAACCATTTGTATTGTATTTTTAGCAAATTTCGAACAAATGTGTTGGATTTATGATGTTGCGAAACTATTATACAAGACTACAGATTTACGATGTCAGTCGCTAGTAACAACGAATCGCATTTTAAAACATGAATCCAACTGACATTTTGTAAAAAATGTTGATTAGATGTATCTACATACATAGAGAGTACCCATGCGGAATAAAGAGGAGGAGATGGTGGAAGCTTCAATTACTGCTTCGAGGCAGGGTTAAAAATATCGCGATTATCGGCTAGAATATCGCGATAATCGACTGTATGGAGCGGCTCAGTATTTGAAATTAGTTGGTAAACTAGTCTAAATAAAATAATAAAAAACAAAAAAAATTATGTTTCGTAAACCGGTCAAAAATCGGTGAAGATCGAGCGATTATCGATGAATATTGACCGATTGTCGCTCAAAAAATCGGCCACCAAAAGAGTTCAATTGGTCATTCAATTATCGAGGAATATCGACCGATTATCGGTGAATATCGACCGACTATCGGTGAAAATTGATTTTTTTTTAAACGTTTGATTTCAAAGCCCTTCGATTTTTTTAAGATTTTCGACCGATTATCGACGAAAATGGTACCAGACAGGGAGCGATTTTCAAGGTCAAATTGATAATGTACACATTGCTTCGAGGAACAACGCCAAAAGACTTGGAAGAGCATGACGGCGTAACCCGAAAACCTACTTAAAGGCTTGTTAGACGGTGGTTGTTATAACCGGCGGCAACTCTAGCACCAGAAAACAATCACACAAGAGAAACGAGGATTTGTCTATAAGGTTCGGTAAAGCCTATGCCCTCGGAAGCCAAATCGCCACGACTATATCCATATGAGGTGTTTCTTTTCAGTTTTCCTTAATTAGGTTGAGGTCGACGATAAATATTTATAGCCCAATTACATGTTCGACCTAGACACCACACTTTCTTACCTGAGCCATAAACAACAGACTGAGTTGCCGTGGTTTACTAGTGTTATGGGTAAGGTCGGTGCTAGGCCTAAGAGCCTGAATATGTGGTCGAGTTGTAACTTTGGCTTTCTAATAAAAGTTAACAGTTCCATTATTTTACTCATTTTTTTTCACTGCATGAATTATTTGTCACCGCTGCGTACGTTGTCCAAGATTAGATACAAGTATTCAATTAGATGGTACTAAAGTCAGGATGTCCGTAAATTTTGAATGAAATGAGGAAACCGAGACCTACGTCATGTATGTTTCGGGGAACCAGATCCTTGGAGTCACAACAGTGACCGCCAAGTTTGCTGTCGTCGGGCAATCCAACCGTTGGATCGAGCGCGTCCGGATTGAAAAAAAGCTTTGTTACAGTAAATTGCTACAATGTTTAGGGTTTATGCCGAAATACATCATTGAAGGCTAAAATCTGAGTTAGGGTTTTAGGTTAGGGTTATACAATTTGTACATGTATTTTTTTGCAAACGTTTCACATGTATTCCTCATAAAAGGCAATACAATTCACTATTATACAAGACTATAGATTTATGATGTCAGCAGCTAGTAACACGGAATCGCATTTTAAAACATGAATCCAACTGACATTTTGTAAAAAAAAAAAGTTGATTACATGTATCTACATACATAGAGAGTGCCCCTGCGGAATAAAGAGGAGATGGTGGAAGCTTCAATTACTGCTTCGAGACAGATTTAACAATATCGCGATTATCGGCACAAATATCGCGATAATCGACTGTATAGAGCCGGCTCGGTATTTGAAACTAGTCAGTAAACCGGTCTAAATAAAATAATAAAAAAAGCAAAAAAATTTATGCTTCGTAAACCGGTCAAAAATCGGTGAAGATTGAGTGATTATCGATGAATATCGACCGATTGTCGCTAAAAAAATCGGCCACCAAAAGAGTTCAATTGGTCATTCGATTATCGAGGAAAATCGATTGATTATTGGTGAATATCGACCGATTATCGAGGAATATCGACCGATTATCGGCGAAAATTGATTTTTTTATTCCTCGACGGATTATCGGCGAAAATTGATTTTTTTAAAACGTTTGATTTTGAAACCCTTCGATTTTTGACGATTTCCGACCGATTATTGACGAAAATCGATACAAGCCAGGGGCGATTTTCAAGGTCAAATCGATAATGTAAACCCTGCTCCGAGGAACAACGCCGAAATACTTGGAAGAGCATCACTGCGTAACCTGAAAACCTCCTTAAAGGTTTGTTAGACGGTGGTTGTTATAACCGGCGGCAACTCTAGCACCAGAAAACAATCACACTAGAGAAACGAGGATTCGTCTATAAGGTTCGGTAAAGCCTATGCCCTCGGAAGCCAAATCGCCACGACTATATCCATATGAGGTGTTTCTTTTCAGTTTTTCCTTAATTAGGTTACAAGAGGTTACTAGTATGATGCACCATAAAATTTCTTATAATTCTAATGGTGTTAATTGAAGGTGTTAATGATGTTGTAGTTTGCAAAACCGAATTGTCATGGAAAATCGAGCAATGCGCGATACTGATTTTCGCCGAAAATCGAACAAAAATCATGGAAAATCGTGCGGTTTGTGAATTCAAATTCAAAATCAAAACTGAAGTTGAGGCGTGCCAGCCGTGACAAAAATCAATCAAAAATGACCGAAAATTGCTTAGTTCAGGCCGATTATCGGCCGATTTTTTAGAAAATCGTGACAGACTGGAAAAAGGGGGGATTCCAGAAAGATGTGAAAATTAGTAGAAGGCCTAAAAAGGCTAAAAAATCACAAAAAATATTGGAAACACACAAAATATTATGGAGAAATATGACAAAGGTCCGGCATGACCATTCCTATATGTGGAGATCATGTCAAATTATAAAGTACATGTTTTGCAACAATAGCATAACTATGAAAAAATATGAATAATTTTGGAAGAAATTCGGCATGACCTTTGCTATATTTTGGACAATGTGAAGTTGTGAAATAGGCATGTAGAAGTAATATGTCAAGTTGTCAACAAATAATACTTCATTTCAATACATACACGAATCAATCGATTAAGTCCACATTTCAGTTACATTCATTTCAGTAGCAAAGCAAATGATATTTGAATTGAGCCTTTCTCACCTAAAATGAATGTTCCCACTCGACATAGCTTCATTGGTCTTCCATTATGATACATATGCGGATATGCCATGGTGTATCTGTTGGGAACTGGTTACCCCGCACAGGACATGACCACTAGGCTCGAGCTCACCCGACCAAGGACCAAACTCGCTCGACCAAGTATCTAGCTCACTATTGAGGGCAAGCTCGGTGGACTCGGTCAGATTGCAGAAACCGGCAGTTACCAAGTCAAGGAGGGCCTTAAAAGGTTGAGTTAAGGCGAACGTGGGCAACGGTTCCTAGCGCCTTTACCGCCATGCGCATCATGTTCGGATCCGGCGCTACTCCTCCGAGAATCTCGTTCGGCCATTTTTCTGTAATAAGCTAAGCAGTAGGGGTATAAAAATCTGACCCTGCACGGGGAGAGCGACACAACACAGACAAACATACACGGCACGACACATAGAACTAGCGCTCGACCTCGGCTCGAGCACCTCTTGTTTTCAACCACAGTACATCATCGTCTACCTTCCGCTTACGGAAAGACTAGAGTAGAGCTGTTACCCACGCTGAGGGCTCGAACCAGTATAACTCCTCGCATCAACCGCTCTCTTGTTCTCATCCTTAGCGATGATCAGAGTTCCTCCCTTCAGTGAGCACGATCTTGGGTTCCACTCCTACATCACCCCCCTCCTTCAAGCTGGCACCCACCGTGGGGCCTGAGAGTTTCGCTTGTTCGAAGGAACTCCGTCGCTTCAACGTTACCAACGCTTTTGCCTTCAAACGTCAACATGTCGCTTTTGGCGAACTCCGCTGTAGAGGCCGAAGCGCCGCAGGCTGTTCCCACGACTTCTTCGCCCGAGCCGAGGCATCAAAGTTTGAGGGTTCCCGACTACGATCGTGCCAAGGACCTCCTCACGGTACAAGCCCAAGCTCGAGCTCGGTCGGGGAACCGTCTCCTTATCAAGGACATCCCGAGCTTCAAGATCATCGCTTGAGCCTCGGGGGCTAGCTGTCGGGGACTGGTTACCCCGCACAGGCAATGACCACTGTGCCCGAGCTCACTCGATGAAGGCCCGAGCTCACCCGACCAAGGCCCGAGCTCACCCGACCAAGAATCTAGCTCACTATTGAGGGCAAGCTCGGAGGACTCGGTCAGATTGCAGAAACCAGCAGTTACCAAGCCAAGGAGGGCCTTAAAAGGTTGAGTTAAGGCGAACGTGGGCAACAGTTCCTAGCGCCTTTACCGCCATGCGCATCATGTCCGGATTCGGAGGCACTCCCCCGAGAATCTCGCCTGGCCATTTTTCTATAATAAGCTAAGCAATAGGGGTATAAAAATCTTCCCCTGTGCGGGTAGAGCGACACAACACAAACAAACATACACGACATGACACAGAACCAATGCTCGACCTCGGCTCGAGCACCTCTTGTATTCAACCACAGTAAATCATCGTCTACCTTTCGCCTCCGCGCAAGACTAGAGTAGAGCTGTTACCCGCACTGGGATCTCGAACCAGTATAACTCTTCGTATCAACTGCTCTCTTGTTCTCATCCTTAGCGACGATCAGAGTTCCTCCCTTTGGCGAGTACGATCTTGGGTTCCACTCCTACATCACCCCCTCCTTCTTGCGGTCAAGCGATCCCGATCGTCGACAGTATCTACATGTATTGTTTGATGTTAGTAAAAAATCGAGTTAGAATGAAATAAAATATACAAATGAAATATTACCCTAGAGGCTATGGGTAGTATTGTTGGTTGTACAATTGGTTGGCCATGTTGTATTCTTCTGTGGACATCATCAGTAAACCTCATGTAGCTAGCAACTCAGCCTTATATTCATGCCAACTTTGCCTCGTCCACAGGCTAGTTATTTCCTACCATTGGTACAGCATGGTATAAAATTGTGGGTCTTGCCACTCATATACCCATTGAGTGGCAGGTTATGTGGATGAATCCAGGATGGAGTAGTCATATGGGCCATATGAGCTATAAATCTCCTACGTTTCGGTGACGCTATACGAGCTACAACTATGCTGCGGTGCATCATTGCCGTGTCAATGAGCCCTCCCCTTGGCTGCAGTAGTTGTCTTGGGTGATTGTGGAGCCCCATGGTCTCAATCCGGTGTGGCATGAGTGTACTAAGACTCCCCTGTAAATTGTATGGCAACATAAGCTTCTGAGTGAGAAGTGGGAGGGATTGTGTGAGACCCCGTTCTGATGAACAGGAAACTCCATGTGATTACTGTGCTGTTCCCTGGATCAGTAGCTAGCACTCACATGTTTACAACATTCGTATCAAAATCATACACGCAAACACACAGAAGAACTTACATAACTGAAATAATTATACAGAGATCAGTACAAATTTAAACCATTTTAACAGCGGAAATAAAAACAAAAACCAAAAGGAAACTAAAACTCCAAACAGCCTTGCGGTAGCCCACTAAACCCTCAGGCACTGACTAGGCAACCTAGAAGAGACTATCGTCAAAACCCCCGAGACCTGCCTGAAAGAACGCGTCGTCCGGTAAATCGCAGTCTTCTTCCTCTGAGACAGCAGATGCAAGATTGAGTACATTGATACTCAAAGAAGACTTATATTGGTTCACGATGCAAATAAATAATTATGCAGTGAGCAATGGACGAGCTATGGTTATTTTGCGATTGCATGAAACATTAAAAGAGTAAGCATAATAGATTGCAACATCGTATTTTAATAAAAGCAATTGAAAGACAGAATGATAAGCAAATATTCCAGATTTTCAACCCAGTCTACCCGACTACATATAACCCCGGTGTCGATCCTTTGACACAAAAGATGGTTGAAAAACAGTTTCCAAAACCCCAACCCATTTTGGAAATCACCAAAACTCTAGCATTGGGAGGATTTTCCCAAGTGCCCATTACATGCATGGCGCGCTAATCGATCGATTTTTCACTCTGCAGAGGTGTACACTTTACCCACAAGGAATGATCAACCTCTTTTGCGGGCCGTTAACACACTTCCTTCTGTGTCGGCAAGGAGATCATACAAAGCTGTTACATTATTTAGATATGGCTTTACACCAGCCCGGGACGTTAACCCTCGCCCTGAAGACAGAGACACTCACCCAAGTCGTGGATCCACATTTATCACACACACACCACGTCTCTGTCCAGGGCAAGGCGTACACCGTTGCATTGGTATGTAGAAACCCCTACAGACAGACCTGACCGGACTGCCTGTGCAATCTCCCGCCTTCCATAGATGCAAAGCCAAATCTAAACAACTTATTAAGCTAAGACCCGCCCATACAAGCCCTTGTGGTTGCACGAAAACATGGTTCTACAACATCCCATTTGCTCGGTCCTTAATCCGACACGGGCGATACTCCACCCTAGCTACGTGCATATCCTTTTGCACAACCGGCTAGCGCCAAATAGTCACCCGCGTCAAACCATAGTTTTGTTTAAGGGTTTTTAGCAAATTATCATCAACCAATTCCCAAAAGATTATATGACGGTTGAAAAGACTGAAAACACCAACGAGAGGCTTAAGCAGGAAATATTATTATGCTAGCGATTATACCCAAGCATGACATTAAATATGTCTAGCACAATCTAAGGTTTACAAGGTTCACAGGTCCATACAGATTGAGACAAACCATAATTTACAGGATTAACTACAGTTCTACCCCAAAATAGCACTTTTAGGGGGAATTATCCGGATGCACTGTACATAAGCAAAAACAACATAAAGTAGGTGAATTATCAGGCTCAACGTGATCAAGGAGTTGCTTGCCTTGCAAATCACTGTCAGGAATAAAATCGGATCTGCGAGCGATCGTCTTCTTCTTCGATAATGTCGGTCTCTACTAAATCGAGAACAAGAGAACAAACGAATATCAAGAACTTCAAATGGCAAAAGAAAACAGACAGACAAATGGATAAGCAAAATCCGAACTAAATAGAAGGTTGCTATTCATGAAATATTTGCACTCAAACATCGAATCATAGATGCTAAAACTATTTGAAATGAAAAGATTGTTCATTTGCTTCTTGGGAGGATGCAACAATCCAAGAAACCAGAGCCTTCTCTGTTTTTCTCAGGATTCCAAGAAGAGCACTTAAAAACTATATCATCTAGGGTTATAAACCTAACAAGATTGATGTCCATTAACTACAGAAATTAGAGTTTAAGTCTTGAATTAGCTAGAGCATACTTTAATTATCAAATCTAACAACTTCTCTTAACTTTTAGGGTTTGGATGAAGCTTGAAAACTATTGTTGAAAAGGCTTGGTTGAACTCTAGACTTGGCTACAAAACTGGCCAAGAAAAGAGGATTAAATCATATCACTTAAGGTTATTACACTTATGAAAACTAAGTGAACCAAAGCTCTAAAACAGAATATTTTTCTGGAATCCGGTAGAACAAACTTTGTTTATCATTTCTACACTATTTATACAAAATTTCTTGCTTGGATGAGTTATTTTACACATAGTTGAAAAAGCTTATTTGTTTCAATCATTCAGCAAAACATAAAAAGTAGACTCATTCCCTTAGCTTGTTTTACATACAAACCTTAACAAGATGTCATTATTTTTCCAGGATCTACTAGAATATACTTTGTGAAGTGCTTCTTTACCATTTTTACATTTCTTCTCATTCATATAATCCATTTTATCATATGTTGAAAAGGGCTATATGAACACAAAAACTAACTTATAACCTTTCAATCTTTCACTTTCATTTATTACTAAACCATTCAACATCTTTTATCCATTTCCTTCCTGACATCAGGGCATGATCTTCAAAACATTTCAAATGTGAATTTGAGTTATTTTGAACTTGTTCATAGCAATTACATTTATTTTGGTTATAACTAGTATTGTTTTTCTTAATTAAACAACTATCACATACACTTTTCCATAAGCATTTTCATATGAGCAACTCCCATGATATATATCTCAATAGGATGAACTTTTAATCATTCAAACCTTAATCCTTTCTTTTATTTACTTAATTTCATTTTTCATGCTTAGCATTCATTTTTGAGCAAACATGATATATAATAAGGTACCATGGGAACATTTTGTTTATTTGGAATACTCATAACCCAGGGACTCTACAAAAAATTACTTTTCCTTAATTGGATCATCCCAAAAATATTTTATTCATATCACCCTATTTACACTTAAGCTTCTCTCTAATTTTTCCTAAAATCACATCTTACTCATCTTCAGAAATTTTTGAATATTCTGAAACTATAGAATTTTATACGAATTTATAAATTAGTTTCACTCAATTTGGCAAGACGATTCAAAAGTTACAAGCGTTGGAATTTTGGCCGGTTTCTGAAATTCATTCAAAAATTGAAAATACGTTTTCGTTCGGAGGAAACGGTTTCCCTGCGCGCGCCAGAAACGAGTTTAAAACCTCCAGCCTCGCTGACGTGAGGAACCCGCCAGTCAGCGACTCAGATCAGAGCATCGCGGTTCTTTGCTCGCCGCCAAGCAAGCAGCTCACCCAAGGCGAATGGCGACACCATGGGAACCAGCACACCCGTGCGCACCCATGGGTGGTACCCATTCGCCGGGAGGCGGCTGGGAAGGTGGCCGCCACCGTGAGGGTGCGGCGGCGCCATGACTGCGACGGCGAAAACTTGGCTAGAGGCTACGATTCCGGCGGTCTTGAGCTAGGTGAGCTACAGTGACACTAGGGGATGCAGACTCACCGGATAGCTGGGTCGGAGATGAACTGGAATGGCCTGCCACCGTGCGCCGGCCGTGAGGAAGAAGAACGGCGGTGCGGCGGCGCTACGAGCAAAAAGAAGCCAAAATGGCGAGTGATAAGTAACCCTGGGACACTAAGGACGCTTCGGGTGGAATCGATTCGATGGATTGAGGAGGAACTCACCCGATTCGACGATTTCCCCCCTTTTCGAGTTCCTCCGGCTCAATGAGGAAGATGACGCCTCCCAGGCTCCCAGCTCGGTGAAATGGCAAAGTGAGGGGCATAAGAGCAATGCGACGTGAGCGAAAGGGTTAAGCTTTGGTTTTTGCTCGAGTCGGAGCGAATGGTTTCGGTCATTGCTTCTGTGCCGAGCGCAACCCAAGCACAGCCTCGCCTCCACAGCGGCTCGGCCAGGATCAAGTGGGCACAGGCGAGGAGGAGAAGCTCTACTCGCGACGTGGAGAACTGAGCTTGCGCCGGACGGGAGCAGGTGGAGATCGGACGCAAAGGACGAGCGGGGACGGCGACTCCGCTCAGCCAGGGGAGAAGAAAAGAAGAGCAAAAAAACGCGAGCTGAGGCTGACAGGTGGGGCCAGGGCCCACTGGCAGTGAGACGACGCTTCGTCACAGCTGGCCAGCGCGTCAACGTTTCAACAGGGCCGGGCCCACTTGTCGGCGAGACGACGTGTTTAATGTGATAAGACAGAACGGGAAAACTCTAGATTTCGCATTTGTTTAAGCCCGAAACTAATTCCAGATTTTTCCAAACTTTTTGACTAAGTCTTACTGAGAGTCGCACGTCTACTGGGAAATTGTGAGACAAAAAATCCTTTTAGGCAATTTGTTAAAATTCTGACACTGTACTCTAGTTCTAAACTTTGATTTCGTTTTTTGATTTAATTACAGGTTCATCTTCTAGGATTTATTTTTGAAAATTTTTGGAGATGTTCCAGTCCTTATAATTGAATCACTGTGAAATTTTCAAATGAAAAACATGATCCATTATTTTATAAAAATTCTGACAATCGTTTTCCTTACATTTTGGACCCACTGTATTTGAATTTTTAAGAGGTTTATTTCAATTAATTTAATTATAAAAATTTTACCAGTGATGAATCATATCTCCAGGGATTTATATAAATTTTTTTGGTTTTTCTTGACATAGGTTATTTTTCTTCCTACTTTTTGATTCACTGTTTTTAGTCCAAAAAGTAGATACATATTTTATTTAACTTGACCCTAAGTTTATAAAAATTCTACTTACTGGTCAAACATTATGACCAGCTTAAATAGGACTCATGGTAAAATTTTTCTAAATTTTATTTTCATCTTTTTACCTTTTTCTTTGTTTTCCCTTTTTATTAAATCTTTTCACATAACACAAAAGTCCAAGAAATTCTAATTGGAGCAAATAATACCTAAAATTTCAGAACCATTTATATTAAAATTCAAACTGTTTACTTTTCACTGTTCCAACTTTCAGGACGTTACAGATCCACCCCCCTTACAGAAATCTCGCCCCCGAGATTTGACAGTCTAAAAGGAAAAAAAAAGGGTTTAAAAGAAATCCGGGAATTCTTCTCTAAGGCGATCCTCTCGCTCCCATGTCGCTTCCTCTTCCGAATGATTACTCCACTGCACTTTTAGCATCTTATGGGCTTTGTTCCAGTATGGCGCTCCGCTTCATCAAGAATCTTCACCGGACGCTCTCGATAGGTTAAGTCAGGTTGAAGATCAAGATCTTCCAACTGGGTAATTTCGGTCGGAACGCGGAGGCACTTCTTCAGTTGCGACACATGGAAGACGTTATGCACACTGGATAACTGAGTAGGCAACTCCAATCTATGTGCCTTCTCCCCCATCTTCTCCAGGATGCAATAAGGTCCAATATACCGAGGAGCAAGCTTGCCTCGAACCTGGAATCGACGAACTCCGCGAAGAGGCGAAACTTTAAGGTAAACATAATCGCCAACCTCAAAGCTTAAGTCACATCGACGAGTGTCGGCATAACTTTTCTGGCGAGATTGAGCTTCCCTCAACCGGCTTCTGATTAAGTCTACTTACTCTTGGGCTTCATTAATCAAATCGGGGCCAAAGAACTGTCTTTCACCCACTTCAGACCAGAAAAGGGGTGTTCGACATTTCCTTCCATAGAGGGCCTCAAATGGCGACATCTGCAGACTAGCTTGAAAGCTATTGTTGTAAGAAAACTCTGCAAATGCGAGGCACTTCTCCCAATTGGTGCTATAAGGTAGCACACAAGGCCGCAACATGTCTTCCAGAGTCTGATTTGTTCTTTCAGTCTGCCCATCAGTCTGTGGATGGTAGGCAGAACTAAAGTTCAACTGGGTTCCCAATAACTTGTGCAGCTGTTCCCAGAAATGAGATGTGAACTGTGATCCACGGTCGGACACAATCATCTTTGGGACACCATGCAAGCGCACAATGTTTGAAACATAGAGCTCTGCCAGTTTAACTGTAGAATCTCTAGTTTTGACAGGGATGAAATGAGCTACCTTTGTCAGCCTGTCGACAACAACCCAAATGGAATCACTCCCCTTCTGGGTTCGAGGAAGACTAGTAATGAAATCCATACTGATGTCATCCCACTTCCATTCTGGAATTTGCAATGGCTGAAGAAGTCCAACTGGACGCTGATGTTCAGCCTTGACTCGTTGACATACATCACACTTTGCGACATATTCAGCGACATCCTTCTTCATACCGGGCCACCAATATTCCCTCTTAAGATCTTGGTACATCTTGGTACTACCAGGATGAATAGATAATGGTGACTCATGGATTTCTGCAAAAATTAGTTTCTTGATCTCGGGATCATTTGGCACATAGATACGAGTTCCTCTCATGATTATCCCATCAGGGCTTTCCAAGAACTCAGAATCTGTGCCTTCTTTCAACTGATTCCGAATCTCAATAACTACTTCATCTTTAAACTGTGCAGTTTTAATTTGACTTTTTAGAGTCGGTTGCAACTGCAGAGTGGCCACATAACCATTCTCAACCAAATTCAGATTGAGCTTTTGAAACTCATGAACTAACCCAGACTGATTTGAACCCAACATGCAATAAAGCTTGCGGCTAAGAGCATCGGCTACGACATTGGCTTTGCCAGGATGGTAGTGAATACCGAGATCATAATCTTTGATTAACTCTAGCCATCTTCTTTGTCTCAGATTCAGGTCTGGCTGAGTAAAGAAATATTTGAGGCTCTTGTGGTCGGTATAGATTTTTGTTCTGTTTCCAATGAGATAGTGCCGCCAGATTTTAAGGCGTGCTGGCTCGCAGCTAGCTCTAGGTCATGTGTGGGATAATTCTGCTCATGAGGACGGAGTTGTCGAGAAGCATAAGCGACAACCCTGCCCTCTTGCATCAACACACAACCTAGGCCGTGAAGCGATGCATCACAATACACTTCAAAACTCTTATGGATATCTGGCAAGATGAGCACTAGAGCACATGTTAACTTTTCCTTCAGTTTCTGAAAACTTTCCTCACAACCAGGAGTCCATTCAAACTTCCTTTCCTTTTTCAGAAGCTGAGTTAGTGGCTTAGCAATTTTAGAGAAATTTTCAATAAACCGGCGATAATATCCGGCGAAGCCTAGGAAACTTCGAATCTTTGGCACTGATTGCGGCCTTTCCCAAGCCAATACTGCTTCTACCTTACTTGGGTCGACGACAACTCCGCCTTCTGACAGAACATGCCCCAGAAAAGCGACTTCTTTCAACCAGAACTCACACTTCTCAAACTAGGCATACAATTTGTTCTCCCGAAGCTTACTAAGGACCAGGTGCAAATGTTGCCTATGCTCTTCCTCGCTCTTGGAATAAACGAGGATGTCATCAATAAAGACCACCACAAATTTATCTAAATACTCCATAAAGACTTTGTTCATCAGATTCATAAAGCTTGCTGGAGCATTTGTCAGCCCGAACAACATTACGGTATACTCATATAAACCATAACGTGTAGTGAGGGCGGTCTTTGGAATGTCCGAGGGTCTGATTTTCAATTGAAAATATCCCAATTTTAAATCTATCTTGGAGAAGACTTTCGCCCCATTCAATTGATCAAACAGATCATCTATCCGGGGAAGCGGATACTTATTCTTGATGGTCACTTCATTCAAGGCACGATAGTCTACGCACATACGCAGGCTATTGTCCTTCTTTTTCACAAAAAGAACCGGACTCCCCCAGGGCGAAGAACTGGGACGAATGAACCCCTTATCAAGCTGTTCTTTAAGTTGCTTTTTCAACTCTACCAATTCATTTGGAGGCATTCGATATGGTCGTTTTGATATCGGTGAAGTTCCCGGCACCAAATCAATCACAAACTCCATATCGCGATCCGGAGGCACTCCCGGCAATTCAGCAGGAAAGACATCCGGGAACTCACTAACGACTGCCACTTCTTTTAAACTAGAAACAGATCGAGAATACGGTATGCGAGGTGTTAAAATTTCAGATGCCAGGTAAATTCTACATGCACCCCCTCTTGATTTTCAAGGGTTATGGATCGATTAGCACAGTCTATGCAACCCTTACTTTTAGCTAACCAATCAATGCCCAGAATTACATCCAAACCAGATGTTTCTATCATGATGAAATCGGCATAAAACATAACTCCATTGATCTCTATGCCAACCCCAGAACAGAAACTAGCAGTTCTAATAGTAGCTCCAGGTGATTGCACAATCATATGAACAGGCAAAAGAGAGACCTCCAAATTATGTTGCTCAGAAAACTTCTTTGAGATGAAAGAATGAGAAGCTCCTGAATCAAATAAAACCAAGGTAGGAATGGAGTGCACGGGAAACATACCAAACACGACATCCGGTGCCTCTTGCGCCTCCTCAGTCGTCACGTGATGAAGACGTCCAACATTACCACCTTGAGTAGGTGGTGGAGCCGATCCCTGAAATTGCCGCTTCGCCACATCTTGTGAGCGAACTTGAGCTTGGGGTCGCTGTCCAGCCTTCTTCTTAGGACAAGCGTTGGCGTAGTGCCCACGCTCGTTGCAATGAAAGCAAGTGACATTAGCGGCACGCTTCGAACAACGACGGCCGATCTCGGTTCTTGTCCTCGACGGATCGGTTGTGGCGACTACATCACGAACAAAGCGGGGAGTCTGACTCTGAACCCGCTGAGCCTGGCGCTGGACCCTTTGGGCCTGAATCGGTGGTGGTCGACGGGCATTAGTCGACTGCCACCCTGGTGATCGAGACGATCCAGCTCCAGTAGAACTACGCGCAAGCCACTTGCGCTTTCGGCTTTCCAGCACATTGCGGCTACCGTGTTCCACCCTCACTGCCTTATCGACGAGGGTCTGGAAGTCATGGATGTCTTGGGCTATCAAGGCCCACTTAATCTCTTCATTTAGACTTTCTCGAAACCTCTCAATTCTCCTCGCCTCATCAGCTACTTCATATGTGGCATATCTGGATAGCTGATTGAAACGGTGCAGGTACTCCATCACTGTCATTGACCCCTGCTTTAGGTCCAGAAATTCCCGCTTTTTCACCTGAATCACACTAGCTGGAATGTGAGTGCGGCGGAAAGCAGCCCTGAACTCAGTCCATAAGACCACTCGACCTTAAGGCAGCACCGCTTGGTAGTTCTCCCACCAAACTGCGGCGGTCCCCTGCAGCTGATAGGAGGCATACAAGACTTTCTCCCTATCATCACACTGTGCAATGGCCAACTTGCTCTCCACAGCCCTCAACCAGTCATCAACATCGAGAGGCTCGGCAGTAGGGGAGAAAACTGGTGGTTGGGTCCTTAGGAACTCACTCAACTTAGACACCTGAGGTGCTCCACCATTTCCTCCACGAACCACATTCTGAGGCGCCGTATTCTGGGCTATCTGCTGAAACAACAGGGCATTCGCCTTCCTTCCTTGCTCGATCATAGCCAGGACTTGCGCCATTGTAGGCGACTGAGGCAACTGTCCCTCCGGGATTTCCTCTTGAACAGGCGGTGGATCCGGGACATCACGACGAGCAGCTCGTGAAGAAGAGGCCCGCGTCGTGGGATGTTGAGGATTCGGCTGGGCCGGCGTAGAAATACTCGCTCGAGGATCGCGAGCATCCTGAGCCGCACCCGAACCCAAAATCTGGCTAAGGGATCTTGTTGGTCTCATCCTGCAATCACAGTCTTTCAGTATACTACAGGAAAGGATGCTGTTTTAAAGCTCACTATTAACACTACATTCACATGATTATATTCAATTTATTTTTATCTATCATGAATGATTGTCTCATCGAAAATTTCCACTTCGAAGCTAAAATTTGCGAGAGAAAATCATCACTATTAATTCACACAGAAAAGAAGCAGTTCAAAAATTTTACACTACAAAACATGCTACATATATATTACTTACACATATACATATTGATTAGTTCACATTTTAGTTACCACTAAAACATGTGCATAAAAATTATCTCCACACAACAGCCCCTAATAACTCTTCTTCCTGACTTTACTCCTACTACCAGAACACATGCATTTATCTAGTTTCACAACCTATTCAAAGGTACTAAGCAAACACAGGAAGCATAAACTTCCATTCATTCTTACTAGCCCTTCTCTGTAACTTTGCTCCCATTGCCAGCACAAGCAACCACACAGTAAGAATTTTAAGACATTCTCCCTCAAACACACATACAAAATGTTAATCAATTAGAGAAGGTCCCAAGCATTTTTCAACTTCTATGTTTAACAGCAACCTTAACACTACACATCATAGCACATATCATTTACACACATAGATATGGATTACTTTCACATAGAAGTCATTGCTATATCCTGTGACCTTGGTTCTTCCACCAAAAACCATCACAATTTGAATACAGAAAAGGAAAACAACACATATTCTTACATACATACACTCAATACACTAGACAATACAGAATCACACTTTCAAATGTTACTACCAGCACCAATAAAACCATTTCCTTTGGCATTTCGGCAGCAACCTCTATTTTCAGCAATTTAGCACCTTGTTTAGAAGCATACAAACTAGTTTGATCACATAGAGCTTAATCTCACACTTACATTTTTACAAGTCCTACTCTTAGTTACAAAATGAGACTACTTTAACTAATAATTTCAGCACAACCCTCAATATTTACATGGTTCTTGCAACATTTACATTAAAACAAAATCACATTTTAGCAACTACCTTACCAACACACAACCAAAATACTTCTTCCATACTATACCACTACTAGTTTCCATTATCTTCTCTCAACTACTTCACATCCCCACATATCTAACCACACACCTCCTTCGGCGATATACCCGTGGAGTGCTAGGGCGGTAGGTGCAAATACTATATGGATTGATGCCCTTGTCATTGATGAGCCTAGGGCAACTCCCAATAGTTAACATCATAGCATTTGCACCCACTCCCGGCGTAGGCACATAAGACATGGGTGGAGGGCGTTGCGCCGCCGGAATCCCCGGAGCCTCGCTAGTTAACACCGTGCGTGGTAAGGCTCACCTCGCCACACACAATGCTACTCGCGACTCCAAGAATGCCACACGACGCCGAGTCTCAAGCAACTCTTGCGCCAACCTCACATAGTGACTGTCTAACCTATTTGTAAACTCCACCATGACCTTCAAGCTGCCATTACCCACTCCAACATGATCCCTATACACATTACTCCCTACCAACGGTCTCCCGGGTAGGTAGTAATGGTGAGGGCTCAAGTCAGGTAGCACGTGCCGGAGTCGTACTATGGCTAGATATGCTGCTTCATTCATAGAAGCGTCTATCGACGACCCACTACCCATATAGCTCCTCTCTCCCTCACTGTTGGCCAGCCTAGGAGGAATAAACACACGAGCGGCGTACTCCTTGGTCACTGGGCTCAAGTACGCCTGAAAAACCACGTATCTCGGGCACCCCTCAAACTGACAGCTCTCAAGCAACGACTGCAGCACTCCCATCATACCCGAGTGCTCCGGAACCCTCGACTCGTGGCAAGGAACAAACCGGGCCATCTACAAAAATACAAAGCAAGATAAGCTTATAACATAATTAGGAGGAGCTAAGGAACTACAAACAAGAAAATTAGCATTAGGCTAAATTCCATTATTAGTAGTGGACAGATTTTTGTTTACTTCCAAATTAGATTTTTACACTTCTATCTAATGACCATTTCTCCCCAAGGTTCCTACAGTCAGTATGGCTCTGATACCACAGCTGTGAGACCCCGTTCTGATGAACAGGAAACTCCATGTGATTACTGTGCTATTCCCTGGATCAGTAGCTAGCACTCACATGTTTACAACATTCGTATCAAAATCATACACGCAAACACACAGAAGAACTTACATAACTGAAATAATTATACAGAGATCAGTACAAATTTAAACTATTTTAACAGCGGAAATAAAAACAGAAACCAAAAGGAAACTAAAACTCCAAACAGCCTTGCGATTGCCCACTAAACCCTCGAGCAATCGACTAGGCAACCTAGAAGAGACTATCGTCAAAACCCCAAGACACACTGAAAGAACGCGTCGTCCGTAAATCGCAGCTTCTTTCTCTAAGACAATGAGATGCAAGATTGAGTACATTGGTACTCAAAGCAAGACTTATATTGGTTCACAGATGCAAATAAATAATTATGCGAAATGAGCAATGGACAAGCTATGGTTATTTTGCGATTGCATGAAACATTAAAAGAGTAAGCATAATAGATTGCAACATCGTATTTTAATAAAAGCAATTGAAAGACAGAATGATAAGCAAATATTCCAGATTTTCAACCCAGTCTACCCGACTGCATATAAC
The DNA here is from genome assembly GCA_036346275.1 of Otatea glauca. Taxonomy (NCBI): domain Eukaryota; kingdom Viridiplantae; phylum Streptophyta; class Magnoliopsida; order Poales; family Poaceae; genus Otatea; species Otatea glauca. Next base: position 22,985,864 of record CM070734.1, read on the forward strand.
CCCGGTGTCGATCCTTTGACACAAAAGATGGTTGAAAAACAGTTTCCAAAACCCCAATCAATTTTGGAAATCACCAAAACTCTAGCATTGGGAGGATTTTCCCCAAGTACCCATTACCGCGGGCGCAGCTAATCGATCAGATTTTTCACTCTGCAGAGGTGTACACTTTACCCACAAGGAATGATCAACCTCTTTTGCCAGGCCAGTTAACACACTTCCTTCGGTGTGTCGACAAGGAGATCATACAAAGCTGTTACATTATTTAGATATGGCTTTACACCAGCCCGGGACGTTAACCCTCGCCCTGAAGACAGAGACACTCACCCAAGTCGTGGATCCACATTTATCACACACACACACCACGTCTCTGTCGGGGCAAGGCGTACACGTTGCATTGGTATGTAGAAACCCTACTGCAGCACTCTGACCGGACTGCCTGTGCAATCTCCCGCCTTCCATAGATGCAAAGCCAAATCTAAACAACTTATTAAGCTAAGACCCGCCCATACAAGCCCTTGTGGTTGCACGAAAACATGGTTCTACAACATCCCATTTGCTCGGTCCTTAATCCGACATGGGCGATACTCCACCCTAGCTACGTGCATATCCTTTTGCACAACCGGCTAGCGCCAAATAGTCACCCGCGTCAAACCATAGTTTTGTTTAAGGGTTTTTAGCAAATTATCATCAACCAATTCCCAAAAGATTATATGACGGTTGAAAAGACCAAAACACCAACGAGAGGCTTAGCGGAAATATTATTATGCTAGCGATTATACCCAAGCATGACATTAAATATGTCTAGCACAATCTAAGGTTTACAAGGTTCACAGGTCCATACAGATTGAGACAAACCATAATTTACAGGATTAACTACAGTTCTACCCCAAAATAGCACTTTTAGGGGGAATTATCCGGATGCACTGTACATAAGCAAAAACAACATAAAGTAGGTGAATTATCAGGCTCAACGTGATCAAGGAGTTGCTTGCCTTGCAAATCACTGTCAGGAATAAAATCCGGATCTGCAGAACAGTCGTCTTCTTCTTCGATAATGTCGGTCTCTACTCGTTGAGAACAAGAGAACAAACGAATATCAGCAACTTCAAATGGCAAAAAGAAAACAGACAAACAAATGGATAAGCAAAATCCGAACTAAACAGAAGGTTGCTATTCATGAAATATTTGCACTCAAACATCGAATCATAGATGCTAAAACTATTTGAAATGAAAAGATTGTTCATTTGCTTCTTGGGAGGATGCAACAATCCAAGAAACCAGAGCCTTCTCTGTTTTTCTCAGGATTCCAAGAAGAGCACTTAAAAACTATATCATCTAGGGTTATAAACCTAACAAGATTGATGTCCATTAACTACAGAAATTAGAGTTTAAGTCTTGAATTAGCTAGAGCATACTTTAATTATCAAATCTAACAACTTCTCTTAACTTTTAGGGTTTGGATGAAGCTTGAAAACTATTGTTGAAAAGGCTTGGTTGAACTCTAGACTTGGCTACAAAACTGTCTAAGAGGACTAAATCATATCACTTAAGGTTATTACACTTATGAAAAATAAGTGAACCAAAGCTCTAAAACAGAATATTTTTCTGGAATCAGGTAGAACAAACTTTGTTTATCATTTCTACACTATTCTTACAAAATTTCTTACTTGGATGAGTTATTTTACACATAGTTGAAAAAGCTTATTTGTTTCAATCATTCAGCAAAACATAAAAAGTAGACTCATTCCCTTAGCTTGTTTTACATACAAACCTTAACAAGATGTCATTCTTTTTCCAGAATCTACTAGAATATTCTTTGTGAAGTGCTTCTTTACCATTTTTACATTTCTTCTCATTCATATAATCCATTTTATCATATGTTGAAAAGGGCTATATGAACTCATCTTTCAAAACTTTTTGTATATTTTCCTTCGACATCTGAAAAACTATAGAATTTTATTGTTCATAGCAATTACATTTATTTTGGTTATAACTAGTATTGTTTTCTTAATTTATAAATTAGTTTCACTCAATTTGGCAAGGATGAACTTTTAATCATTCGATTCAAAAGTTACAAGCGTTTGAATTTTGGTACAATTTTACAAGCGTTTGGTTTCAAAATTCATTCAAAATTGAAAATACGTTTTTCGTTCGGAGAAACGGTTTCCTGCGCGCCAAAACGAGTTTAAAACCTCTAGCCTCGGCGACGTGTGGAACCCGCCATCAACGACTCGATCGAGCATCGCGGTTCTTTGCTCGCCAGCCGTGGCAGCTCGCCGGCGGAATGGCGACACCATGGGAACCAAAGACACCGTGCGCACCCATGGGTGGTACCCATTCGCGAGGCGGCGGGAAGGGCCTCCAGTGAGGTCTTGGCGGCGCCATGACCGACGACGCGAAAACTTGGCTAGAGGCTACGATTCCGGCGGTCTAGAGCTAGGTGAGCTACGGTGACACTAGGGATGCGGACTCACCGGATAGCTGGGTCGGAGATGAGTGGAACGGCTCGCCACCGCGCCGTGAGTGAGGAAGAAGAACGGCGGTCTTGGCGGCGCTCTGAGCAAAAAGAAGCCAAAATGGCGAGTGATCAGTAACCCTGGGACACTAAGGACGCTTCGGGTGGAATCGATTCGATGGATTGAGGAGGAACTCACCCGATTCGACGATTTCCCCCCTTTTCGAGTTCCTCCGGCTCAATGAGGAAGATGACGCCTCCCAGGCTCCCAACTCGGTGAAATGGCAAAGTGAGGGGCATAAGAGCAATGCGACGCGAGCGAAAGGGTTAAGCTTTGGTTTTGGCTTGAGTCGGAGCGAATGGTTTCGGTCGTTGCTTCTGTGCCGAGCGCAACCCAAGCACAGCCTCGCCTCCACAGCGGCTCGGCCAGGATCAAGTGGGCACAGGCGAGGAGGAGAAGCTCTACTCACGACGTGGAGAACTGAGCTTGCGCCGGACGGGAGCAGGTGGAGATCGGACGCAAAGGACGAGCGGGGACGGCGACTCCGCTCAGCCAGGGGAGAAGAAAAGAAGAGCAAAAGAACGCGAGCTGAGGCTGACAGGTGGGGCCAGGGCCCACTGGCAGTGAGACGACGCTTCATCACAGCTGGCCAGCGCGTCAACGTTTCAACAGGGCCGGGCCCACTTGTCGGCGAGACGACGTGTTTAATGTGATAAGACAGAACGGGAAAACTCTAGATTTCGCATTTGTTTAAGCCCGAAAATAATTCCAGATTTTTCCAAACTCTTTGACTAAGTCTTACTGAGAGTCACACGTCTACTGGAAAATGTTGAGACAAAAAATCCTTTTAGGAAATTTGTTAAAATTCTGACACTGTACTCTGGTTCTAAACTTTGATTTCGGTTTTTGATTTAATTACAGGTTCATCTTCTAGGATTTATTTTTAAAACTTTTTGGAGAGGTTTCAGTCCTTATATTTGGATCACTGTGAAAGTTTCAAATCAAAAACATGATCTATTATTTTATAAAAATTCTGACAATCGTTTTCCTTACATTTTGGACCCACTGTATTTGAATTTTTAAGAGGTTTATTTCAATTCATTTAATTATAAAAATTTTACCAGTGATGCATCATATCTCCAGGGATTTATATAAATTTTCTTGGTTTTTCTTGACATTGGTTATTTTTCTTCCTACTTTTTGATTCATTGTTTTTAGTCCAAAAAGTAGATACATATTTTATTTAACTTGACCCTAAGTTATAAAAATTCTACTTACTGGTCAAACATTATGACCAGCTTAAATAGGACTCATGGTAAAAATTTTCTAAATTTTATTTTCATCTTTTTACCTTTTTCTTTGTTTTTCCCTTTTTATTAAATCCAAGAAATTCTAATTGGAGCAAATAATACCTAAAATTTCAGAACCATTTATCTTAAAATTCAAACTGTTTACTTTTCACTGTTCCAACTTTCAGGACGTTACAGATTGCGGCATTAGTAGCAGGGGCATGACGGTCATCACTGTCCGTCTTGGAGCTACAGTCATTGGATTCTTGGTACGGCGGGCTTCGATGGGCTATGGAAGTACTATCAGTTGAGTCATCACTCTCTACGTACTATGACTATTATTTGGGAAGCTTCCCCTTTCCTTTTGAGGAAGCTCTCCTTTTTGCTTGCTTCCTCGTCGGCACTATTTGATGCTTCCTCTTTCCCACATGAGTGTCCCGTACTGTTGTGTCTACCCATTCGGAGATGTTTGCAGCCCTTGTATTCTTTCGCAACGCAAGAGCGTTTACCGGGTCTGTCACGATGTGTGATGGGAGGGGTGTCAATCTGTCTCTGTGTCCTCCTTATCAAGTAATGGATCAGCATTGGATCTCCCTTTCTCCATCCACTGCTGGATTGGATTTTCTGTGTCGCATAGTATGAGCTCCATAAGGTGCTAAAATGGATCATCTTCGACTGCAGACTTGTCACTTTCTTGTTATTGGATTCTGAGTCGCAAGTTGTAGTTCACATAGATCAACTTATGGAGCTTCTTGTATAATAGACAGTTGCGAACTTTAGTGTGGATGAATGCGAATGTGCTCCAATCACGCTCGCAACTGCTGGAAGAAGCGCAATGAGGAACAATGCGCTGAGCCAATTGCTTGAGCGTGGATGTGTCTGGACCGAAAACACCTCACCAATGTGCTGCAAGTAATGGAAGACAACAATCAGTAGGTGGAAATATGAGATTGACAATATATTTAAGATGACAAAAGAAATATACAAGCGATAGTTTTTGGATCAAGTGCCATCCTCTGAGCTAGCATAGTAGAGAACGATCCAACTTTTCTTTTGAAAAGATCGGCCTCGTAAGACCTCGCATTGCCATCTCAGTATCATCAGAATGCACTTCAAAAGCATCCCAGAGATTTGTCAAGAAGGTATTGGTCATCCCATACAAGTAATGCGTCCAGGGGTTCAAGGCAGCAGCTGCATGAAATTAAAGGAAACATGTTATTACAAGTATTTGCAAGTACAAGATATTTTGTTAAGAGAGAAGAATGTATTACCGGCGTTCATATAAGTATCACGCGTTAGGTCGCCTATTCTAGGGTCCACGATATTCATGTATTGCTCAAAAGTAGATGGAGAGTCATGGAACAAGCTATCATATTCCTGTCGTATTATATTATACCGAAGTATCACCTCACTCAATGTAGGAACCCTGTCTTGGTCAGTGAAACGCAAAAAGACGTACAACGGTTTCACAGATTTAACAACCGAACAAAGGTTGTCCACCACTCCAAACTCGATAGGCACCCATACACGTACCTCCCCTCCACAGTATTAATAAAGCGTGATGATAGAAATTCAATATGAACCGTTCATTCTTTTCGATCGAATGAATCATATTAGTTAAAATTTATTTATACTTGCTAGGTAGTAAAGTAGTAGAAACACGCTTAACAAATCAACGGCTAGATATAATTTCTACTACCCAATATATAGTACTAGTATAAAACGCTATAAAATTTCACATAATTCAAACGGTGCTAATTGGAGACATTAATGATGTTGTACTCCGGCCGACGTCGCCGATCGAGCACCTGATGACCGTGTCCCAATACAAGAGGGACGCGGCGGACGAGTGCGTCGCCGCCGTGTTCGAGGCGCTCGAAAATGCCATGGAAGAACCGGCGGCGGCGGCGGCGAGAGCTAAGGAGAACGTCAAACCTGGCTGTGGTAATGGGAAGAAATAAGTAGATCATTAGTGCGGAAATAATTCAAAACTAGTACTTTAAACATCAGGTGCTGATCACGTCAGCATCATTTCAGTTTAAGCGAAATGGGGAAATGGCTGTTCTGTGCTGTCCATCATTCGTTGGATTCACAAATGAGAAAGAACACTGTTTAACAAGATGAGGTAAACATAATTAACATATCATGGAAGAGCGAAAGATTTGATCTGATACGCGGTGCTTCACCGAACAGCTGATTTCTGAATCCAGTAGCACTAATTTGGTAATAAATGTCTAAGAGCAGCCCAAAAGAGAGAAAAACAATAACAAGCTACTAACCGTTCTAGGGAATTTACTACACAAGGAATAGAAAGATATGATAGCAAAACGTAGAGCGTCATTCACTACACAAGAAGCCACAAACGCGATTTATCTTAGTCGCAGCACGGTATTCGAATTCTCAGATCATCATTTTTTATCCAATTTTACTTTGTACCCTAAATCAGTTCAGATTCGATGAATCCGGTTCACCAATTGTGGGCGTTTATATTGAATTCAGTTACTACTATCACACAGCAGATCGGAGCACGAAACATCACGGCATAAGAACAGGGCAAAAACACACTTACCTCCTGCCAACACAGAACCAATTAGGAACCTTTTGGCAGAAGAATGTTGCACCAATCCAAAATTTCCATTACCGACTCAAAAAAAGTTCTTCCACAAGTTACGTTCCACGGCAATAATAATCAAAAGTTACGAACTTTGGAAGATTTCACTAGAATTCGTGAACAAATATTTCTGAAGCAAATTGATCAACACACATAAAATGTTAACATGCACCCCACAGATGAAAACTAGGACAAATAAAGAATTTTGAATTCACTTTCACAAGATTTACAACGTAGAGTTTGCAATTGCTCAGATCCTAGCTAGTAGAAGAGCTGATCGTTGTAGTCTTGGAGGGGCACCGTGAGGAAAGCATCATCGATCTGACCATCGTCGAAGTCATTGAGCACATCGAACGCCTTCTGCAGCTCGTTAGCGGCCGCCGCGTCGCTCACCATCTCTCCGTACCTCGCCAGGAAGTCCCGCAGCGCGGTGGCAGGCTCGTCATCATTAGGGATTTGCTCCTCTGCTTCTTCTTCTGTCTGAGCAAGCATCAGGTCTTCTTCCAGTGAGCTCGCAAACCGGTCCATGCCGTCGTTAGCTTCGGCTGCAGGGTTCTGCTGGCCAGTTGAAAGCGATCCCCCCTCTGTCCCATCGAGCAAGTCCTCCAACGAGCTCGCAAACTGGTCAATGTCGTCGTCGTCTTCGGCTGCCGCACAATTCTCCTCGATCGGCATTTCGTCCTCTGCTTCGATGATGCTTTCCAGGAAGTTGGCGAAGCCGTCGTCTTCTCCAGCCGCAGCAGGGGCCTCCGTGAGTGGGCGATGAGATGCAACCGGCAAGCAAGCTGGTGTAGGCCGTGCCACGAACTCTTGCACCACCGGACAGGTCGGGAGGGACGGACGAGGCAGACACGAAGCAGGCAGCGCAGGCCCTGGCGCCATGACGCGTCGTGGCACCGAGGGAGTCGGCAACGGCGCCTGACGCTGAGGCTCGTACCACGGCCGTGTTGGCGCCAACGCCGTCAGGCAAGCCGGCTGCACCACCGGACGGGTCGGGACAGCACCTCGAATCCGTTTGGGGCGCGGTGGCTCGGCAACCGGCGCTGGCCTCTTGGGCGCGTGCGTGGTCCCGTGCTCTGGACGCGGCGCGATCGTTAGCACCGGCGGCGCTGGTTCTTGACGGAGAAGAGCGGCAGATTCTTGCCGCGCCGCGGATCCTGGAGCCGCCCTCGGGGACACGTACATCTTGCAAAGAACCTGCTCTGCATCGCCGACGACGGCTTCTTCCAAGCAGCAGCGGTACTCCTCCATGAGCCAGTCGGTGTTCACGCCGTCCTTCTTCTTGAATCGGAAGCTCTTGGTCTCACCGATCTTGATGCTCGCATCGTTCGTGATCTCCTTGGTCTTCTGCGACACCCAGGTGCCAGCGCCGGCGGTGCGCGCGCTCCTGGTGCTGCTCCCTTTCTGCCGCTTGCAGAGGGTGAAGAAGAACCGGTCGCCACACTCGCTCTTGGGCACGGGAGCGAACTTGCCGGCGAGGTCCTTGGGCTCGCAGGCGTAGACGTCGGCGCGGTGGATGATCGGGGTGGCGTGGTGCAGTGGCTCGCCGGAGATGAGGCGGGGCAGGTAGTACGTGACGGCCTCCACCGGGGAAGGGCTGAAGCGGAACCCTAGCTTGAAAAACTCTCTGAGCACCTCCATGTCCATCGTCTTCTTCTCGATAGGATCGGACCAAATGGATTCGTTCGCGCTGCTAGCTATTTAAGGGGAGAAGCGTGTGCGCGTAAGACAGCGCTGTGCTATCAATTGACAGTCCGACACAGCGACTTGGAGCTCACTCTTTCTTTCTTTCTTTCTTTCTTTCCTTTAATTTTGGAAACGAATTAAGATCAACATAAGAGGGTACGTAATAGCCGTATAGGAGTACAGAAAAACCGATAAAATCAACCTAAGCCTCCGTTCAGCGCCTTTTGAAAGCAAGAGCGACACCATATCAGCACCGAATTCTTGGCAGCAAGCAGACCATTACACTAGTTATTTACTTCTGGTTCTATCGAAGTAAATAAAATTTTACAGACTTCTGAAAAACACTTGTTTGGATAAAAAGTATTTTTGGAGTTTTGAGGGAATACTTGGTTTCTAAAAAAATACCATAGTATCAATCTAAAAAAATACCATAGTTTCAAAAACTTTATGGTGTTTAGAACTTTGGATACAACAAACAATATAGTTTTATTAACTATAGTACTCTTAATACCATGGTATTTTTGGAGTTTTCAAAAATCCACTCAAACCTCTTTTTCTCAAAACCGAGCGACATCTCACAATTTCCGTATTTTCCGCGTGCTCGTTGTGCAGTGGTAGGCTTTTAATCACATACGCTAGAGTCTTTGTTGAAATCAACAAAAAAAAATCCCGTTCATTCCTTATACTCCCTCCGTTCAAGTTTATAAGGCGTATTTTTTCGTGGCACATATATCGAGGATATATTAAAAATAACTGGACTACCCTAATTATTATCTTTAAGCACTATATGCAATGCATACATGTGAAGAATATCAAATAAATATGGATATTTTTAGAGGTATAAAGAGAACATCACACTAATTTTTGTATTGAAACATGAAATACACTCTATATTTATGGAAAGATCATTTTAAAAAAATAGACTTAGACGGAGGAAGAATCACTGCTAGCTTCATTTATGGTATCGGCTGACATTTGCTAACCTCTATAAAATTTAATCGCCCATATATAAAGTATTTAGGGCTTCTAATTACAGCTATCGGGTATTGTTACGTGTGCTTGCTATAAAATCTTCTTACTGTGGCTAGTTAATGTAATTAGGTAGAGCCGCACGCTACGCCGCGCTGTGCGAATTTTAGTCCAGAGCTAGGCGCAATTTTCTGAAAGCACGGGGTCTTTTCTGCAAAAGGGCTCTTTCCGTGTCCGGTTGCAATTTCCCGGAACCATGAGAGTCGCTTTGCAAAATGTGCTATTTAATAGCCGGCAGTGAATCTGTAGAAACACGAGGTTCAATTTTATGAAAGCACAGGGTCTTTTTTGCAAAAGGGCTCTTTCCGTGTCCGGTTGCAATTTCCCGGAACCATGAGAGTCGCTTTGCAAAATGTGCTATTTAGGAGCCGGCAGTGAATCTGTAGAAACACGGGGTTCTTTTTGCAAAAGACCAGCTAGAGGACCTCAATGCGATTTCGTGTTTCCCAGGAGATTCTTTAAAAATGTGGTGGTTAGGAACCGTCGGTAAATTTGCGGAACTACGGGTTCTTTTTTGCAAAAGAATCATGGGGTTATTTCCGCAAAAGAGCCTATGGGAGGCCTCTACGTAATTTCAAAATTCTCGGGGACCTTTTTTGCCAAAAAAAACAGGTGGATGGCCTGGGAGCACGGGAATCCCTCGTCCTATAATATATAGTATATTTCTCTTTTAAAAAAGATAGTACTGCACTGAAAAACTGCAATTATCAAATGCATCATAGTTTTTCCGAAAAACTGTAAAAAACTATGATATTCACATTCTGTAATATTTCATGCCAGCTACATCAAAAACTGTAAAAAACTATGATATTCACATTCTGTAATATTTCATGCCAGCTACATCAAAAACAGTGGTTTACATGTAGTGTGGTTTTTTCAAATACTGCAACATCCATATGGGCCCTGGCTCATGTATTTGACTGGAATACAATACAACAAGAGTGGAATTTCAGTTCTGAAACATGATCATTTAACTCAATATCCTTGTGAAATCAGCAACCAATCATACATGACACAAGCGGATGACTCCATTTACCACTACCTCGTAGTGCAATGCATTAATAGTCTTACATTCTCAAATCTTTAAGGAACATGGATGATACTGCAATATACAGCATCAAGTAAACGACACACAAAGAACATCCCCACAGATTATACTGAATACGAGCCGAGTTTCATAAGAACGAGATAATTATATTTCATATGTACATGGTGATGTTTACAGGTTACTAGATTTTCTCTTTTCTAAAGAATACATGCTACTGACTCCTCGTAGAGTCTCCCTTGGATGACCATCCTTCTGTCCTTCCATCACCCAAATGGCCTCTCCTTGTTAATCACTCTTTATTTGAACGGTAATAAGCTGCGCACTCCTCATTCTGAATACCAAGGATACCGGGGAATTGAGACCAACAATAATTAACCTTCCTCAAATCCATGAATGGTATTGTCGCTGTTTGAATAAATAGAAAATATTTAAGGGTATAAATGTTCAGGTGTGTGAAATGATCAAAGAAGGGAAGAACCGGGCTTGGGGATTCTATCACAGGGTGCACGGATCCATCCTATCTGTCCTCTCTCATTGTCATATATCACCATCTGATCCTGCATTGTAATATCTGCAACAACAGATCAATTGTTACAAAGGTTTGTGAGATCATGACTTCTGAAACTAGGTCACTTGTTATGTCCAAACTTCCTACCTCCAACAATGTTAAGATCCTTGAGGCCGATCTCTGATCCATTCAGGATGCCCAAGCATGCATTCCCATATTTCTGGCACAACCACAGATAAATTTAAGCAACCAATAACTTGCAGTTAACTACTAATAGTTTATCGAGTTATGGAATGTTTACAGTGACAATGAGGTAGTTTTCAGGAGGGATCTCCATGAGCGCTTTCTTGCCATTAGAAAAGCTCAAAACCAATGATTTGAACTCCTTTTTGACATCGAGCACGGATTTGAATGGTTTCTTCCCTTTCCAGCATAGAGGCAGAGAGGGGTCGGACACCTCTTTCAGCGTCTTGCTTAGATCATTCTTGATCTACACAACACAAAACCTCATCATAAGCTCCATTTTTAATCATCAATGCTGCGATATTAGAATATGAAATGTTGAAATATTTACGGCGGTGACAAGCGCTTGATACGGCTGTGCAGCAAAGTAGGTGAATGAGCTGCCGCTATCAAAGACTACTTCCATTGGCCTCACACCTAGTGACCGGCCACCAAAGTACAGGCTTGCTGAGCCAGGTGAGTAGTAATTCCTGGAAATACAGACTTACGTCATTCAAAACTATAAACGAGAGAAAATCTGGTCACAAATTTTTACTAGGCTACACCTTCACAGATTGCACGTAGTTAAACCCCCCTCAACAAAATGGATATAGAATCAGTAAAAAAACTGATCACTAGTTTGGCTAGCTCCATATGGTTGAAAACTGCAAAGTATATGAAGGGAAGTGATTTCCAAGAAAACTCACCTTGACCATGTTTTTAGTGTACCGTTTTCCAATTCATTTAAATCCTTTCCACATTACAAGTGATTAATTACTCAATTTGACCACCAGTATTGAAACACTAAACAACGAGCCTATATTTTTACTTAAGCACTATTACAAGCAGGCAGAGTGCATCAAACATTGTTCTTTCTGACAATTTAATGTGGAACAAAGACAAAATCCATCGAAAACAGGGCTCACCGGAATGCACTCCGAGCCATGGGGGCCCATGTTGCATGTGAATAAGGCACAAGATCATCTCCAAAGAAGAGGAACCCCCCTCCTCTTATGCTAAGGCAGTGGCCAACCACGTTCTTGGTGATGCCATGCTGCTTGAGCTGTGAAAGCAGGCTGATTGAGCCACTCCCAAGACCAAGCACACCATCAGTGGGCGAAACCTCACTGCTGCTCCCAACATGCTGATCATACCCACACCTGCACACACAAAAACAACCATCAAGAACAAATTCGAATGGCTCATTCTGCAATGCTGCAACTTACAAGTTACAAGTAGCATACCCGAATGCAAGACTGGGACGAACAATGGAGGAGTTCTTTAGGCGGAGCGCGAAGTTGTCGGTGACAAGCACACCTTGGGACGAGCCCTTGTCGGCATACCTAATCACATAGTCACACTGCTGCTGCGGTGAATCACACTTGTGCTTCCCAGTCAGGCCGCCATGCAGAGCGGCGCATAGCGGATCCACGCATGGCACCAGCTTGCTCTTTGTTGGTCGGTAGAGCGGGTGTGGCACCTGCACCAACCATTAACATGCAAAACATAAAAAAAAGATCAAATTCCTAACCGAAGAAATACCAAGTTTGGTTTTTAATATGAAATCTTGGACTAGAAAGAAATGGCATACGACTGTAATGCCCGATCAAGAAATGACCAGACACCAAATCTTGGACTGGAAAGGAGACAAAATTGGGCATCTAAAATTATATATTTATATACCAGTTCTTGAACTAGAACTAATGCCAGTAACTGACTTTATCACCAAAATAACATAATCTTGGGCCAGAAAGGTAAATAGGACATTTACAACATAAATAATCAATATAACAAATTTTACCGTTTCCCCCTTATCTCAATATATCCAATACCTAAACAAGAAGTGATTAAGCCCCAGCTTTTGGACCAAAAATAGGACCCTCCAACGACAAAACATCATTGTTGGATTGGAAATAATCTACAGATTAGACCAAGAACAACGCATGATGGCAACGCCTCACTGTGTAGCATCAAGTTTAGAGTCCAACACCCCCTTTTGCAAAGTGGATGCAATATTAAATTTGAGTGGATAAATATGCAAGGAATGGTGGACGGATTGTATGGTACCTTGTTGCAGCTGCGGCAGGGTGCGTCGCACTGCAGCCAGGTGAGGTCGCTGCCGGTGTCGACGTCGAGGAAGTAGGGCTTCGCCGGGTCGCCAATGCTCATCGTCACGTAGTACAACCTGCATAAGGAAGCATCAGCAAGAAAAAGAAAAGAGAGCAAAATTTAGCCAAAAAAAAAACTTGATTCATCAAGGCTAATAATGCGCGAATAGGCACAGAGCAATCCGCACAGAAATCTATGGAACTCCCAGATAAGACCAAAATCCGCAATCAGTTGTCAGTTGATTAGTTCTCGGTGTCAAAGAAGATAAATGATTTCTAATCGAATCCACGGTGAGGAACGGAGCGGATTGGTCCGGGGAAGGAGGGAGGGGATGGAAGCGGCGGCCATACCCGTGGGGGTACACGTCGCCGTTGAGCTGGAACACGGCAGAGGACTCCGCCCCCGCCTGCCCGACCCTCGCCAGCTTGTCCGCGTGCGCCGGCGCCGCCGCGAGGACCACCGCCAGCAGCAGCAACAGAAGGAACCTGGCAGGCTGGGCCCACCCGTGAGCCATGGGAGGAGGAAGAAACAGGGGAGCGCTCTGCCTCCGCAGCAGCAGCGGCAAGGACAGGGGAGAGAAAAGGCGGCTTCTTTGTTTTCTTCTCTTGAGTTTTTTTTTTCCAGCTCAGAGAAGAAGATGGATGGCGGGAGGAGAGGGTGTGTGGGAAGGGGGCTTTTATAGGGAGGAGAAGAGGTTGATGGAGCAGTGGATTGCAATGGAAGCTTGGCTAGACATTGCTGTCTGCAGCAAGGAACATTCAAAATGGAAGCTTCAGACTTTCAGTTTCAGTCTTTACCCTTTTTTTCAAGGGAAACCATCACTTTTTCTAGCCTCGCGAGTAATTTTTTTTACAAAGGCTGTCTTGCAAACGTAATTACAAAAATAGCCTTATCTCCTACCGCATAAACGTTAAAAAGTAAAAGATGTCACCTTCCGCACTCCCGCACCGCAGGAGAACCTACCGTGCTCTGGGAGCGCTGCAGCTTCGATGACTTGCCGCACTTTGAGAGTGTTGCAGCTTCGGTGACTTGCCGCGCTCTAGGAGCGTGGTAGGTGCTCCTATGGTGCGGGAGTGCAAAAGGTGACACGTATTAGCTTCTTGTGCTTCCACGTTTGGGAATGGTGTTATTTTACAATTATGTTTGCAAGTGGGGATTTGTCGAAAAAATTTGCTATAGTGCTAGAAAAGTGATGATTTCTTTTGTGAATTGAGGTGCACTTTTCACCTAGGTAAAGCTAAAGCCTGGAGAGGGGTTCAAGTGGTAGTACTCTGCTTTTGTTGAATCTGTGGAGAAAGGTAATCCTTCTCCGTTTCTGAATAGATATGATTCTAGCAAAGTATATCTATAAAAAAATATATTACCCGTCTTAATTAAATCACTTAGTGCTCTTTTGAATGGTGTGTTACTATAGTTTAAAGTAGTAAATAATTTTAAAAATAGCTAAGGTTGAGGGTATGTAAAGAAAAGATGATAAAAAGTCACCTCAAAATAATAGAATGATATATATTTACGAATAAAATTTAAAAAGGTAGGATGGCATGTATTTGAGAACGAGAGAGTATTCGTTTTGTTGATCGACTTTGCATCATTGTTGAAAGTGCCAATGTGGTACTGAAGGGTTGCAAGTACTGTGCAGGTACCAAATGGTCCAAATCAGGCTCAATCTGGAACTGGGAAATTCATCAGAGATTTTACTCTGCTTACTACAGAATTCCTGAGTTCCACATTAGATTGGATGTGCAATGAATCCTACTTTAGCGTTAAATCAAATTCAGACAGAAATGCGAAAGTATCCTGTCCGGCTAGAATGGAAAGAAGCCTGCATCTACCACTTAAATGAGGTTGGATGGTTCCATGCGCCCGGTCAAGAACTTGCAAGTTGCAGCTATGTGTACTATAATAGCCCTCCAAAATGCTTTTAGATTTGTGTAAGGACACGCTACAATGATTAGAAAATGTAACTGTTAGTTTGAATTTTGAATGTTTGCATCAATTTCAAGCAAATTTATGAGACATATTTCCTATTAGTACGTAAATAAAGATTCAAGAAGATGTTGAATATAGCTAAACTATCTCTAAACACTATTTAATGCATGCGAAGAGTAAAGCTTAATATTTATTAAGGATATAGAGGAAACATTACATTAATTTTATATTAAAATATAAAATACTTTATAAACAAGATCGATAAAAAAGATAAACCCCTATCTTTTAAAGAAGGGAGTAGCAAAAAATATTTACTTGACGAGGAGAAAAAGATGCCTTCTATGTGACAGGGAGGACGATGGTAGGCTGGTAGCGTCGTTTCGCGTCATTGTCACACACACTAGTACGGACCTACCTCTCAAATCAAATGTTCTTCCCTTTTTGGTTCAGTCAACTAAGTCTTCGGTAAAGTTGAGTCCAAAAGAAAGCTTTATTAGATAAAGTTGATAGTTGATACCAACAGCTGCATGCAAAATTAGACATTGAGCCTCATTTCTAAAGCAGAAGTTTCGCAGAAAAAAGAGGTTATGTAGACTTTTTTTGCCGTTCCTTCGATCCAAATGACCCTAAATTTAGTTTTCGTTGTTAGATAGATATCATCCACTTGACCACAGAGGAGATGAAACCAACTATTATTTCATCTAATCATAAATAGTTATCTTTTAGATATCGACAAGTATCCAAAACTCAATTTTAACTATTATTTTCTATTTAATATATTTAAAAAAATCAAATAAAATTATAATATTATGAAAGCACCGAGACGAATATACACATATGATTTTCATGCATCCAATATAAATATTTAAAAAGATATAGATATCTAAAGTTTTAAAATTTTGATTACACGTATCTCAACCTGACAAGTTTTTGTGAACCGAAGAGAGTAGTTCCTTGCTTGACCTGCACAAGCACTAAAATAACAATAATGGCGGTTGTATTTTGGAGTAAGGAAGCATAAACGCAGCTTTATTCCTGGCCTTTGCCTTCCATGTCTTGTGATTCTAGCCTTTGCCATTAGCCTAAAGCACATTTCATGCATGCGTAAAACAGCAAGGAAAAGGAAGAGGCTACCCTGGCTAGCGATGCAAGCATTTCTTTCTCTTCACTTCTGAGCTGATTCATATTCCTGTTGTGCATTGCAAACAATGGCTGCTCTGCTTCTTAATCAATTCGTCTTCTGCTTCCAAAGTCTTCTTTGTTCAGATAAACGAGGAGGATGATGCTTGCAGTATTGTTGTGTAGGGAGGGGCTCGATCGAACAAAATGGAATAGTTCAGAGGTTTGCGGTGCAATTTTGCCTTGACTTGAATTGACTTTGACCGCACGTCCAGGGTGTCTCGTGTTGCCTGAGTATTGGATTCTGGAAATCTTTGACCTGCTGAATGCTGATGCTGCCATCCATGGTTCGGAAGATTTAGAGCTTTTTTAATCCCTGGCACACTGTTTTTGCAAATCTGGCTCTCACGTGCGAACGAATTTTTAAAACTAGCCTGTTCCTAATGATAAACAACATGTCATCAACCACACTCTTGTACCGCGGCAGCATATCTATTGCTGCATGCATGGCGGGCTCAGAGCTGCCGTACAGCAGGAGCTTGGTAGTAGCTATGGTAAAGAGTGCTATGCTTCCTTGCCTTGGTAGGAAGGTAAAGGGATTAAATAAGTTATTAGTGTAACATTCCGATTTTAATCTCTTTAAAAATCTTTTTGAGTAGTTTAGGCTTTAACAATTTTCATCATTTTATTTGCTAATTAAAGCTTAATATGAGACATTCTAAATTTGAAAATGATTAAATATAATTAATCCCTAGTAAATCATTATTAAAATTATTTTATTTGGGTGCTTTGTGCTTGGAAGTGCTTTTCAGATTTTTCTAGGAATGTTTCAAATGTATTTACTATTTTATTTGAGCTCTTTTTGTATTTTCTGTATTTTTTAAACAGAAAAACTAAATAAAATAGTGAAAATAGCTCTTAGGTCGAAACCCAAGTCACCGGCCCAATCTCTTTCCCTAGCTGGTCCACCAAACCTTGCACGCAAGCCCATCTCCACATCGCAACCTAGCTTGTCGTGTGCTCACACTGTGTCGCTGACAGATGGGAGAACCTGTTAGGGGGCACTGTTCATCGTCTCCATAGTGGACTCTATTTCCGTGTCACACACGTCACCATGTCCATGTTGGATTCTATGATACACGTACACCAAGACCGCTATAAGTAGTGCATCCGCATCAACATGTGTTCCTTGTCCAAAGCACTAACACCTAGTCGTCAAATGGCGACCCGGGATCTAGAGATTTTTGCAGTGCCACCACCGAGTTTCTTTACTAGAACCCTCCGTCGTAGGTGAGTCTCCATCTTCAATGTTTACACCATCTTGTTCATCATCTTATGTTCTATCTAGTGCGCACCTTCGTGTCGCCGAAGCGTCACTGGAAGTCTCCGTAGGACTCGTAGGGTATATACCCATGTTTAACAATTCAAATAAAACACATACCTTTGAAAAAATATACTCTAATTCAAAGATTTTGATCGAGTTTAGATCACATGCTTTGCTGATTTATATATAAAATCAGCACATACCTACAACCAAACAATCATCAAAAAGGGAAACTCTAGTTTGAATTTTAGTTTAAACTTGTTTGAACTAGTTAGTAAACTGGTTAAACTTAGCATCCTAAAAATTTCAAAAAAAATCGCATGAATATACGTAGAGAAAATATCCTTTTTAGATCATGGTGCCCTATACAGATACACACACACATCTATATATATATATGTATATATATATATATGTACATATATATATATATATATATATATATATATATATATATATATATATATATATATATATATATATATATATATATATATATATATATATATATATATATATATATATATATATATATATATATATATAGATATACATATATATATATATACAGCGTCTTTTCTACTCCCGAGAGTAATTACTCCTTATGCGGTATCTCACAACGTATGGGGTATCTCGTGCGACGAAGGGTATGTACGCGTAGTATACGAGTATATAAGATCATCTATGTGGTATGTACATTTTTTCAGAGGTGGTATGCATATTTTTTGGACATACTCCTTTTTATGTGCGTATATAAAGGTATTTGCAAAATACGCTAAAAATCATGGACTCCCTTGCAATTTTTTCATGTGGCTCACATTAGAGTATCTTATAATTAGTGTATGAGTGTACCCAAAGTGATAAAGGAGTATTTGAAGTTCGTTTAGGTAGTATTTCGGAGGTGAGAGTAACTACACGCGGGAGTAAAAGATATTTTTCCTATATACATATACATATACATATACATATACATATACATATACATATACATATACATATACATATACATATACATATACATATACATATACATATACATATACATATACATATACATATACATATACATAGGCAGCATGGGCTATTATAGCGTTTTGCTCTCTCTTCCCATGCCGGATAGAGGATTCCGGTAGATGATCAGCATACTCCAAGGCATCTCGGATCATAGAAAAGTCCCTGCAGCGCCGATCAGGAGGCTTCTGCAATCTGTGAATTGAACGAGAGTTAAGCAATCGGACTCTAGCTCCACTGGCATACGAATCTATGCCGCTGTTAATACGCAAGTCCGATCCCCCTCTACAAGTAGGACGGGCAAAAAAAGCTTCAAGAAACATTCTTTTATTCTTCTGCAATTTTTATCTCCAAATATAAGTATTGATCAATTTTGCATTTGGCTCATAGCAAAATTGTGATGCTGCCCTATTTCATTTGCCTTACTAATTAATATATATCTTGTGCATGCTCATGAGTTGATCTAGTATTATTTATGAGCCGGACCAATTTATTTTTCTATGTGTTTACGGACCCATGTTAGGACTTATTTCTCTGGATCATTTAGATGTGTGGAGTGCTAAACTGCTTAAAAATTGTTGAATTTCTATTTTGGGGTGCATGCTTTCATACTGTTGAAGTTGCATGTTGGATGCAGGTATTAAACCGTTACGCATGTATGACGCCTTCACTACTACAGAACTGGGCATCACAACCGGCCTATTAGAAGCGGTTTGGTGCAAACCCGTTGTGATCTTCGCACCAGAAGCGGTTTGTTGGCAACGGTCCGGAGAGGGCTTCCAGAAGCGGTTGGAAACACGAACCGCTTCTGAAGGTTGCGTTCTAGAAGCGGTTCTTTTCTCAAACCGCTTCGATTTTCGAAGCGGTTTGAGAAAAGAACCGCTTCTAGAACGCAACCTTCGAAGCGGTTCGTGTCTCCAACCGCTTCGAAGCCCTCCCCAGCAATAGCGCATTTAAACCCTTCTTCCTCCATGCGCCATGCGAATCGATCGAGCAGATAAGGCCGACCAAGCTGTTCTTGGGAGGTGCTGTCCAAATTTTTAATTGGAGGTGATTAACTCTAAATTAAGTGTTTCAAAGTTAGTAACAACATGTGAACATCCTTCTCACCTAGATATTGCTATTTTTTTCAATGGATGTGGAGAAATCTTGAACTTTTTAAGCATTATCGAAAATTTGTTTTCCGTGCCTTGTTTTATTGTTGTATGAAGATGTAGATGGAGATCTAGTTCAAAATATGACATTACAAGGTAAAGGTGATTGAAAGCTTTAGATCTATATGGTTGTTACCTTTAGAATCTTAAATATCACAATATTGGGAGAGATCTAGGTACAACATTGCAAGGAAGTAATTATTGGTGTATGAAATAAAATAGAAAAACATGTAGAAGGATAAAAATAATTACAAAGGTAGGAAGGGATAAAAATAATTAGAAAGGTAGGTCTTTAATTGGATGACGGTGTAGGTGGAGTTTTTTGTTGGGTTTAAATGTTACAAAATTTAAGTTAGGTTATAATTTTTCTAACGAATTTGTTATAATTTTTAATGAAATTATAACTTGGTATAGATGAATCGGCAATAGATGTACAATGCGGACCGTCGCTCGAGAGAGTTCATTGATGGCGTCAGGCTTTTCTCGATCGGGCCGTTGCATTCTTGCCTCGAGCGACTTCATATGTTGTCCGTGTGTAGATTGCAAGAACGAGAAGGAGCACTCCCAGCGATGGCAAGTTATGAACCACTTGATCATGAGAGGTTTCATGCCAAACTATACTGTTGGAGCAACCATGGCGAAGTTGAGGTGATTAGCGGGAAGGCGATAAAGAAGGCGAGGAAGAGGAAGATGGATTCAACGATATCCGGACGACACGCAATCTTGTTCGTGGAAGAAACACTTGGTGACTTTGGTGATGATGAGCTAGACCGGATGTTGCGTGATGGAGAGGAGACTACGGATGAAAGACAGTTCGAGAAGTTCCAGCGCATGTTAGAGGACCACAGAACTCCTTTGTACCCAAAGCGTAGGCGGGGCCACAAAAGCTGCGTACACTGCTGGAACTCATGCAATGGAAGGCTAGAAATGGTGTGTCAGATAAGGGATTCGATGAGGTGTTATCACTCGTAAAGAAGTTGCTTCCAAAAGATAACACTCTGCCCGAATCTACATATGAAGCCAAGCAAGTCGTCTGTCCTTTGGGATTGGAAGTACAGAAGATACACGCATGTCCTAATGATTGTATCCTGTATCGTAATGAGTATGCCGATTTGGATGTTTGTCCAGTGTGCAGAGAATCACGGTATAAGGTGAAGCGTGACGATCCAGGCGAAATAGATGGGGAGCGTAAGAAGAAGAGACCTCCAGCTAAAGTGTTGTGGTATTTCCCTATAATCCCCCGATTGAAACGTATGTTTGCTAACAAAGCGCATGCCTAGTGTCGGGAGAAAATGTGCTAACTCCCAGAAAGAGGGTCCCCTATTCCAAGTGTCAGGAGTTTCACTGGTGGTATGGAGGGGGGCTTCCTGTGCACCCCACGGGCATAACTCCAAGGCACTTGGCGGCGCCCGCCGCGAGCACATGGCGGCGCCGCGCATGAGGCACATGGCGGCGCCACTGCATGGGCACTTGGCTAGCGCCCCTGCCGGGGCACTGGCGGCGCCGGCCGCGGCGCGGCGCCTGCACGAGGCACTTGCGCGCCGGCCCGGGCACTTGCTGAGCGCCCTGACCACGGGGCATTTGGCGAGCGCCCTGACCACGGGGCACTTGGCGAGGCTCCCAGTTTAGGAGGGCACCCCCCAGATGCCAATGGATACGGATGGATGCCCTCGAACCACGTGGGACCAACCACCGAGTGGGGTCCTAAAAGCCCCCTGTAAGGCCCCGAAGTCAGAGGTCTACCCCTGCAGGACAGTGACGTGGGATCCACTGCCTCCTCGTGGAAAAGACCAAGATACCCCTGTATGAGCTACTGCAGTAAGGGTAGAACGGTACTTTATGTAACAGGCTGGGCGCCTATAAAACCCCACTGTAATCCACACTAGTGGAGGACTCTGATTGAATACAAAACTAAAACTACTGGTGTGTCCCTCGGGAGTCTGGATCAGGAGCCTCCTCTCTACTCCCCCCGGGGAACACACCGACAGGAGTAGGGCGCTTGCTTAAGCGTCCGAACCTGTATAAACCCTTGTGTCCACTCTTTCTCTCTCGGACGTAGGCCCGTAAGACGGCCCGCGTCCACTCCCTCTTGTGTCATGTTTACAAACATACGACATTTGGCGCCGTCCGTGGAGAATTCGTAGCTAACTTCAAAGGCTATGGCTCCTACCAAGAAGCACACCAAGCCTCCTCAAGCCCTGAAGCACAAGGTGCAAGTCGACGATCCTCCTCCTCGTCGGACCTCTAGGCGAGCGCCTCCCTCTGAAATCGGGCCGTCCACCCGGGGTGAACAACGTCCTTCAAGCCCGGGCCACGAGGCACTTCCTCCCCTCGCTCTGGCTACCTTGGGCCAAGGGCAACAATCTCGAGACATCGCCGTCGTCGCAGGGTTGGGACCCCTGGAGCCAGCCCTCCCCCCTGAGGCGTCGGACTTGTCCCGATGGCGTGCTCTGGTGGAGGCTGCTACGAGGCAGACAGTGGATTACATGATGGCCTCCTATCGTCCCCAAGGGATCCTCCCGCACCTCTCGCCGCTCCTACCGCCACCCTCGGTCCAAATCGCCACCGATCCAAGGGCGCATAGGGGCCCAACCTTCGCCCGGGAGTGGCGGAGGTAATCTCTACAATCCCCTCCCTTACTCATGCGGTGGTCACTAGCGGGCTCGCTCACAGCCCTTGTCGCACCGAGCTCAGGTTTTGGAGGAGCGCCTACCGTGCCGTGGCAATTCGTACCTCCACCGCAACCCCCGAGGCCCGGGTTTGCGCCGTGTCTGGCGAGGGCCCCGGGACCTCCCCCACAAGCTCCTCCTCCTGGGCAGATGCGCCTGCCCTCGGAGATGGTGGATCAACTCCCTCCGGCTGGAGCTGACTCTCACCCTCGAGGAGCGACGTGGCCCGGGACGGAGGGAGAACCTCCGAGACCGAAGGCACCCGTTCCTCCAAGGACGCTACCTGGGGAATAGGGGAATCGATTCGCGGCCACCCTCGGACACTCACGAGGCTCAGGTGATCATCATCTAGCCCAGCTAAGTCAAGTCGAAGGGAGAAGTCATCGCTCTGCCAGCCCAGGGCGGGCCTTTGCCTCTCCCGGTAGTCGTAACCACCGCCGGGGAGAGGAGGCTGAGTCTGGGTCTCGCGGGCCCCCAGATCGGCGCGTCGGCGGAGAGCCCGACTCTCCCGAGCGTGGGCGCTGTCGTCGTCCCCGAGCTTCTAGCTCCTCCAGTTCTGAGGTCTCTCGTCGTCGCTACTGCCGTCGTTAGTCGCCTTCCCCGCCGGCGTGAAGATGGAGATGGCCCCAGGACCGGGAACCCTCTCGATCGAGTTATCTCAGAGACACCGTTCCAGCCCAAGTTTCGCCAACCGAACATCGCATCATACGATGGGGATTCCAATCCCAATCAGTTCATGGAGGTCTATGCCACGGCTATCCGAGCGGGAGGAGGCGGGGAGATGGAGATGTGCAACTGCCTCCCGCTCTTCCTCTCAGGAACCGCTCGGTCTTGGTTCTTCAACCAGAAGAGGGGCTCCATCCGCTCTTGGGGCCAGCTGCGTGAAGAGTTCAGTGCGAACTTTCAGGGGAGCTACAAGCGCCCCATGCTTCCCAATCAGCTCTTCACGGTCAAGCAACAAAAGGATGAATCCACGCGAGACTTCCTCAGCGTTTTCCGGTGCGGAGCCAAGTGGCGGGCGCCCGGACTCCACGGTCGTGCACGTGTAAGAAGGACTTCTCCTCGGCGAGCTAAACCGGGCTGGGAGAGATCCCAAAAACCACCCAACACTCTTGAGTCGTTGAGAAGTATGCCCGGGAGGAGGGCGACTTGGTAAAGCGGGGCTCTTCACGCAAGCCGGGAGACTCCCGGGAGAAGGCTAAAGGGCTCCTCGGGAAAAACAACAAGGATCGGAGGGACCGCACCAGAGGAGTTCGCGACTCAAAGTTCTCGCTGTGACCGACGCGCCACCCAGGAGGAACAGTGCTTCTAAAGGACCAAAGAAGGGTCCAAAGCCTAAGGCTCCTCGAGCTCGTGTGAAGGCCCCGGAAAAAGGGGTATCAAGATCAAGGAGATGGCGGTGGTGTGCGTATCACAAAATGAATGGGCACGACACAAGTGAGTGCCGCCAATCGCCGCCGAAGTGGCGGGATCCTCAAGCGGTCCCGAGCCACGCCGGTCTCCACCTCGCCACAGGGCGCGGAGGCCATGCCTCTCAAGCAATCCACCCGGTGCACACTGCGCCTCACAGTGGGCCTCCCAGTGGAACCTCCATGAGAATCTTGAACAAGAGCTCCCCTTCCAAGTGCCACATAAACAGGTGAATGTCATATTGGGGGGCTCAACCTATGGGCATGAGTCCAAGCGCCAAAGGAAGGAGTAAGTGCGGGAAGTCAATGTGGTGGGGGTGAATCTTCGAAGTGCTCCTCCCAAATGGGCAAACATCCCACTAAGCTTCACCGAGGAGGACTCTAGAGGCCTAAGGTTCCCTCATGACGACGCCCTTTTGGTAACCGCCACCATATCCAACTGTGAAGTCTCCCGCATACTTGTTGATGGGGGCAGCTCCGCAGACATACTTTATCTTCGCACACTCAAGGAGCTATGGGAATCGCGGGGGGGCTATCACCAGGGCATCTTACTCCCGTCTGACCGCCCTCTCACGGGCTTTGTCCCAGGCAAATCTATCCAACCTCTAGGAAGGATTGAGCTCCTCATGACATTTGGTTCACGGGAGAACCATCGCACGGAAGCAGTTAGATTTGACGTCGTTGACATCGAGTCGCCTTTCAATGCCATCATGGGAAGGGTAACACTCAACCGTTTCAGTGCAGCAATCCACCAAAACTACCTATGCCTCAAGATACCGGGGCCTCACTGAGCAATCTCCGTAAGGGGCGACCAAGACTTGGCCCGTCGTCTCTATCATAAGGCGGCCACCGACTCCGATGAAGTCCACATGCTCGAAGTAGGGAACTCGAAAGGGGTTGTGTCCCTATCACCCCTGACGGAGATCGCCAAAGACAAGTCTCTGCTGGAAAACTACCCCCTGAAGCCTCGCCCTGAAGGGGAGCCAAAGGTGATAAGGCTCTTTGGCGGGCGATTTAACAACCGTCGTGGTCGGAGCTGGGCTCCCAGAAAGGGTGGAAGGGGAGCTCCTCGAGTTCCTAAGGACCAGCACGGATATCTTCGCTTGGGTCCCGTCGGACATGAAAGGCGTCCCCCGCGAGGTGATTCAGCACCACCTCGCCGTGAGGCCCGAGCGTCTTCCGGTGAGGCAAAAGCTCCGCAAGCTCTCTCTCAAGCGATGTCAAGCTATCAAGGAGGAAATTGAAAAGCTCTTAAGTGCTGGCCTCATCCGGGAGGTTTGGCACCCGGAGTGGTTTGCCAATCCTGTCTTGGTCAAGAAGTCCAACGGTAAGTGGCGCATGTGTGTCGACTTTACTGACCTTAACAAAGCATGCCCGAAGGACGACTACCCACTCCCTCGCATCGACCAGTTAGTTGACTCCACCTCCGGGTGCGAGTTAATGAGCTTCCTGGACGCATACTCGGGCTATCACCAAGTCCGCATGGCCGTGGAAGATGAGGAGAAGACGAGCTTCATCACCCCGGTGGGCACTTACTGCTACCTACGCATGCCTTTTGGGTTGAAGAATGCAGGGGCGACTTTCCAACGCCTTGTATGCCTCGTTCTGAAGGACCAGCTGGGTCGAAACGTTGAGGTATACGTCAATGACGCCGTCGTGAAAAGCCCCATGGCCTCAACACATCTGGAAGATCTCCGTGAAACCTTCGAAAACCTCCGCAAGTTCGGCATCAAGTTAAACCCTAAAAATGCGTTTTCGGGGTCAAAGAAGGCAAGCTCCTGGGCTTCCTCATCTCTCATCGGGGTATCGAAGCCAACCCAGAGAAGATTCGGGCCATCCTGGAGATGGAGCCGCCACGATCCATTAAGGAGGTCCAACGCCTTATGGGTCGCGTAGCAGCTCTTGGGCGTTTCATGTCGCGGTCGGCCGAGAAAGGGCTACCTTTCTTCAAAACACTACGTGGGCTAGAAGGCTTCCGTTGGACCCCAGAGGCTCAAAAGGCCTTTGAGGACCTCAAGTCATACTTGACTAAGCCCCCACTCCTGACAAGCCCCAGCCCTGGGGAACCCCTCCTACTGTACCTTGCCGCGACCCCGGTCGCCGCAAGTGCAGTCCTAATCAGGGAGAAGGACGGGGTCCAGCGACCCGTGTACTACGTCAGCGAGGCTTTCACGGGCACAAAGACAAGGTACACGGAAGTGGAGAAGATATGCTACGCACTCCTCATGGCGTCACGGAAGCTTCGACACTACTTCCTCGGGCACTCCATCATGGTCCCTACTGGCTATCCACTAGCCGAAGTAATGGGCAACAAAGAAGCAACCGGAAGAATAGCCAAGTGGGCGACCGAGCCGGCACCTTTCTCCCTCAAGCTTGTTGGAAGGACCGCCATCAAGTCCCAAGCCCTCGCAGACTTTGTGGCGGAATGGACAAACCCACAAGTCCCAGATAAGATAGCAGAGCGTACCACTCCGCTCGACCCCCACTGAACCCTCTACTTTGATGGCTCCAAACGCCTAAATGGTGGAGGGGCCGGGGTTGTTCTCGTAAGCCCCGAGGGGAAGGCACTGGAATACGCCGCGCACCTCTCTTTCAATCCCACCAACAACATGGCGGAGTACGAGGCTCTCCTTTTGGGGCTCCGCCTCGCAAAGGTTATGGGGGTCCGACGCCTTCTCATCCTAGGGGACTCCTAGTTGGTTATCAATCAGATGGACAAATCTTATCAATGCCTTGACCCCAAGATGGCCAGCTACCTCGATGAAGTACGTGGAATGGAACGATACTTCTTGGGGATGGAAGCTCGCCGCATCCCTCGTGGAGACAATCACCGGCGAGGCAGCTTGGCCCGCGGCAAAGCTCCCAAGAGCCACTCCAGGAGGTCTTCCTCGAGGTGCTTAACACACCATCCATCAAGGAAGACCGAATGAGAAAGAAGGTCTGAACAACTCGATGGTCGGTGAGATCCCAACACCACCATAGCGTGGATGACCCCAATCAGGGAGTGCATCCAAGGAAAAACAGAGATGGAGGATAGCACTGCAGATCGAAGACTCTTCGCGAAAGCTAGATCCTATGTACTCCTCAATGGGATACTCTACAAGAAAGGGCTTCCGCACTGCTCAGTGCCTCCCAAAAGAAGAGGGGATCTCACTTCTGCGGGAGGTGCATGAAGGCCTCTGTGGCTCACACCTTGCACCTAGAGCAACTGCGGGAAAGGCGCTAAGGCAGGGTTTCTATTGGCCTACAATGGTACAAGACGCCATGGAAGCCCTCAAGACATGCGAAGGTTGCCAAAGGATGGCATCGGCTCACCACTCCCCTGCTGCACCTCTGCACTAGATTCCGATAACTTGGCCTTTTGCCCGTGGGGCATGGACACCTTTCGGGCCATTCCGTCGGCCAAGGGGGCTACAAGCATGCGGTGGTGGCGGTGGACTACTTCACCAAGTGGGTAGAAGCGGGCCGTTGCTAACAATCACATCCCGGTGGTGCAAAGTTCTTCGGAAGAACATTGTGTGCGTTTGAGTCCCGAAGGAGCTCACAGGACAACGGAACCCGCCGATGCCTCCTCCTTGAGGGACTTTTGTGATTCAATCGGGACAGTTCTCTGCTTCGCTTCAGTGGCTCACCCTAAATCTAATGGGGCGGTCGAAAGGGCCAATGGCCTAATCCTCCAAGGCATCCGCCGTCGACTCGAGAAGAGCACTCTTAAGTGCGGGCTATGGGCGGAGGAACTCCTCAGTGTCTGTGGGGATCGCGCTTTTCTCCTAGCCGCTCCACGGGCGAACGCCTTTCTCTTTGGTGTACGGAGTGGAAGCCGTCCTCCCCGCAGAAGTCTGCCACCGCTCCCTTTGAGTAGAGATGCTCTCAGAAGCCCTACCCATCAACTTCATGGTGAACGAAGACAATCACAAGGTGGAAGTGGATTTCGCGGAGGAGATCCATGATCGCGCACTCATCAAGCATGCCGCGTACGAACGAGAAGTCGCTCGTTTCTACAACAAACGGGTGCGAGAGAGGACCTTCCTCCTAGGGGACTTGGTGCTAAAAAGGGTCACCGACCCGGGAGCCCAAGGCAAGCTCCACCCCAAGTGGGAGGGACCCTACCGCGTCTCAGCGATCTTGGTCTCAGGGGCTTACCACCTCTCTACTATGGAAGACAAGACACTCAAGCATGCATGGAATGCTGACAAGCTCAAGAAGTTTTACATTTAAGATTTTTTGTAAGCTGTATCGGCACTTACCTCATATTGATGTAAACCCTCCTAAGGTCATCAATGAAGTATCAAGTTAAGTTTTCCCCGTCTTCTATCTCTTGTGGGGTAGTCTTTAACAACCCATCCCCCTCATGTAGCTGTGGGGGATAGGCTAGAACCTCGTGCCCCTCTTGGGACGAGTTCCAAGGCGCATGGCCTCCGAGGCCTGTCCCTGAAAAAGCCTCGAGCGGCCTGGACATTCCGTATCCCCCTCGGACGGTCCTCTCCCTACTGGACCCAGGGAGCGGGCGACGACTTGAGGCGTCTTGCCTAAGTCATGGGGTGCTCCATGGCTTAGTCCTCCATGGACCCCTGGCACTAAGCCGAAACGACCCCCGGGTCACCATTTTGTACCCTCTACGAGAAGCAATAGAAACCTTTCTTATTGCAAGGAGCGTTGTCCGGGGGACATCCCCTCCCCGGTGGGCACATACCTAAGCCTCTTAGCAAGGCTGAGTAAACAACTCGTGATGCCCCTGCGGGGCTGTGCCGTAAGCTAGAACGCTTGGCCTCCTAAATAAGGCCTTATGTACCGGTGCCTCTAAGTGGCTCGAGGGCCAAGGCAAGACTAAAGTCGCCCAAAGGTGGTGTGGGGACTGAGTCCCCCTCACTGCCGCGTGAGAAGGGAAACACTCCCGCACTGTCTAAAGGCGCGGGGGGCTCACCCCCGTCATAGATAGCACAACAAGAATTGCTTTCTCCCCCTTGGGGAGAAGTAACTAAATGATCCTCCGACGGGGCGTCCGCACTTTGGATCCATCCAGGGACCCAAGGCACGATCATGCCCCCATGAAGTCGCCCGATCCTACGGCAAACCTTCTTTGGCGGGCACAATCGGCGTGGCGCCCGAGCCCTTTGTGCACTTCGCTTATAGCGAATACCAACTGCCCTCCAGGGCACATCCTAAAACAAAACATGGCAAAAATCATAAGTCATTCATATCATAACCTCGAAATAAGTTCATACAAAATGAAGGGAGCATGTCCCAGCCGACCATCATGAATACTGCAAGTGAAGATACGTCTATCACTTAAAGGAGTGCTACGCCTTACAAGTTAAGGGTTCCAGTACGATAAGCATGAGTCACCTAGCTACCTAGCAAAATACATCAAGCACTCTCCAGAGGAAGTCATACATGCTCTGAGCTTGGGCCCTCTCCTGGCGCCCGAGGTCCGGTCCCGCGGGGGACCCCCAGGAAGAGCTACCCTCGCGGGCGCTCCAGCGCACCTCCTGGGTATACAACCCCCGAAGTGCAGTGAGGATGGCCTCCTTGCCCGCAACATCAGAGAGGCGAAAGATGGCCGCCACTCCCGCAGTCAAGGCAACCTTAGCAAAGGCCTTGCCCTTGTCGTCAGTCGCCCTGACAAGGAGACTGACGCGGCCCCGCAGGATGCCAGCCCACTCCTCCCAATCTTCAGAGGGAGGTGGGAGATCCTCCACTCTGGCCCCAAACTCCTCAAAGTAACTGAACCAAAGCCAAAGAAGATTCATGAGAGATATAGCCATGGTCTTCCGGTCCGCTTCATACCTTTGCTCATGAGCATCGCGATCTGCCCCCACAGCCCGTATGACCACATGGGACCTCTCCAAGTCAGCCTCTAAGTCCTTGACCCGCTGTTGGGACCTCTCCAGCTCAGCCTCCATCTTGGTAAGCTTGTCCTCTGCCGCCCTCTGGCCCTCTTGGGCCTGTAGCAAAGCCCGCTTGAGGGCCTCTAGATCTTCCTCAGGGCGGTGCTGAGGGAGGGCCGCTAGCATCTCCTTGGCCATCCTCGGAACCCTGTCAAAGAGAACACTACTCATCGCTGTAGCCTGCAAAAGGGGGAAAGTGTGAAGTGTTGAAGCAAGCCATGCACGGGAATCCTGAGCTTAGGGGAACACATGAGAAAAAATAAAGGCTCATGGTACCTGGTACTGAAGGGTCACTGTGGTCGCTAACTTCTCCTTTAGCACCTCCAAGAACCTCCCGGGGTCGTCAGGCACCAAGTCTGCCATATACCTTTGCACCCGCTCTGTCACCAAGAGGCGAGATGTCTCGATCGCCTCGGCATCTAGCGTATGAGGTATGGCATACTCGGGGAGGGCACTGGAAGAACCGCCCTGACCACCCTACGAAGGCCCCGCTTGCATGGGTGAACATGGGTTAACCACATTCTCTGTTGAAGCCCCTGGGGGCACGACAGGTGTGGGGGGCTCTACCACCGGTGGCATCTCGCGTTCCGCCGGGTCTACAAAAGAGAAGGGGAGTAAGTTAAGTGTGTTAAGAGAACATGTAAACTCCGTGACAACTTGTCTTGATCACAGGCACATACCTTCTGGAAAGCAAAAGAAAGACTCGATGTCGTCGGGGTAGGCGTACTCAACCCCCTCTCCCGCCACAGCCTGGGCTGGGGAGGCTATCGGCTCATCAGTCTCGAGCCCAAAAGCCCTTCAATCTCCCGGGCGAGCTGCTGGGAGCGCCCAACGAAGCTCGCCGGCTCAGTGTCCGACGAGGGCTCGCTGGACGAGCTGAATGTCGTGGATGGGGAAGGTGAGGGTGAGCGCCTGTCTGCCTTCTTGACGGAGGGGCCGGTGCCGTCCCCGATAGACGCCTTTTTCTTCTCAGGGCCCTTGGTGCTTTTATCCCTTGGGGCGGGAGATGGCAGAAGCCTTCGGGGCTCCACCCGTTGATGACCCGTCTCGCCCGTGGCGCGAGGCCGAGGGGCAGCGCCCTGTTGGAGGGAGTCACCAACATGTCCCCCGGTGGCCCTCTTGGTCCGTGCCTTAGCGAGCGAGGTCCGAGTCTCCTCCTCCACGGCTGCCGCCCGAGCCCTCTTTCGCTTGGCTTGATCGGGAGCAGGGTTACCCCGGGGGGAAGGTGCAGGCCAAACGCCTCAGCCACGGAGTTCCTTCCCTCCGTAGGGATGCCCTCCCCCTCGTAACCCCGTGCCTCAGACATGCACCACCTCCCTAGGATCAAATCGGCCTCCTCTCTCGCTGCCTCCAGGGATCGAACGCACACAAAGAGCAAACCGTTAGAAGTAAGGAGGTAGTGCACAAAAGAAAAACAAAGACAGCTCAGAGGCCCTTACCCTTCCCGATACCGGGGTGAAGGCCACCATGGAACCCCAACCTAGCACGTTGAACAAGGGTGCTAAGGTTGAGGAGGGTCATCTCCTCCATCAAGTCACGAGCACCCTTCCTTGCGTGTACCTCCCGAATAGCGTTGTGTAACTTCCAGTCATCATCGGTGAGGCGACCCATCTCGGGGTACGTCCGTGTTGTCAAGGTTGGGTGTGACCCGGTGTAGACAAAGTCCTCGGCCCTCAAGTAGAACCACTTCTTCGTAGCAGAAGGCCAACACTCCTTCAAGACGTGCACGGGGAACTCATCCTCGTGCCGTGGGGCAGTGAAGATGGAGCCTAAGGGTCCCCTCATGGAGGGCCCTCGCTGGGAGCGAAAGAAGTAGTCAAACAAGGCGACGGATGGCTCCACGGGCGTCCCGACGATGGCTGTCTCGCACAGCCACAAGAAGATCCTTAGCCGAACGAAGAGGTTCGGGCTAAGGTGAGAAAGCTCCACCCCCAGAGCCTGAGTATACCTCTTGATGAAGGGGTGCATCGGGAGCCCAAAGCCAACATCCACCCAAGTCTTGAGAGCCACGACGTACCTCGGCGGAGGTTTGGGACTCTCCCCTGGTGCAGAGAAGTCCACATCCTTTGGGGAGAGACGACTCCCCTTCCGGATGAGAGAGAGCTTCTCCCCGTCGGTGAGCTTCGATGGCCCGGGATCCACCTTCGCTTCCTCCGAGACAAACCCTCCATCGCCTGTCGGTTCTGCAAAGGTGGCGGGGTCAACAGGGCCCATCATGTCCACGCCCCTCGCATGGTGGTCCTCTCCACAGGAGGGCTTGCACTTGCCTTTTCCTCTTGCAGGGATGGACTCATCCACCTTGCCCTTACCCTTAGCAAGGGAGTCGTGCGGGTGGTCACCTGTGAAAAAATGAAATCACCCTTAATAATGCTCGGCTGTGAACAACCAACAAAAGGAGCCGTGTAACATCGTCGTGCTTGTAGCCTTACCCATGGGGTCTTGGTGCACTTTAACTCCCTAGGTGCGATGACAGCGTTCCACCGGTACCTGTCAAAACCAAGGAAACAGTCAAGAGTCCTCGACGAAAGTTTGTGGTGGGCACAGCACGTGTCCCGGCAACTGGGCGCTACCTCTAGCGTCCTTTCAGTTTTGTCGAGAGCAAGCTCTACCATCGATAGGGCCGGAGCCCTGTTAGGTGGTGCCGAGTTGGGCTATAGGCAGGGATCCCTGAGCTAACCAGCCACCTTCAAAGGGGCACGAGGCGTCTCACCAACCTCCCGTGGGTCTAGAACAACCGCGGATGCTAGCAAGGACCCAGCCTTTTCCCCCTTTTTCTTTCAAGAGTGGAGGAAGCAGCCTTTTATACGCCTCGCAACCTATAGCCTAGCTTGTGGTGATGACAGATAGACAAGATCCATATAAACATGAGACTGGAAGTCGTCCGTTACCAGTAATGACTATTGGGTGAGGCCTACCTTCTTCACTGCCCGCACCGGGCACCTCATGCGGCGGCAATGGCGATCCCAGCCTGCGGCGCCTCTCCCAGTGGTGGCGGACCATTGCTGCTCCACGGCGCCCCCACGCTAACGGCGAAACCCCTTCCTCTCGGCGATAGCCCGACGGCTGCCCGACGCCTCTTCTTGAAGCGATGGCGGTGAGTCGGTCCGCCCGATGGCGATAATGAGTCGGTGCGCTTCAGAGGCATCGGCGGCCGCCTGCGGCGTCGGCCCCAACGGCTTGCCCAGCGCCCCTCCTCTCGAAGCGGCGGCGGCGGAGTCCGTTCGCCCCGGAGGCAGCGACGGTTGCCCACGCAGTGACGCCTACCCGAGGGGACACGGCGGTGCCCTTTTTGTCGCTCGTGGCAGGACCCGCCTAGCCCGATGGTCGTAGAACCTGCGTGGTCCGTCGGCGCACCCGACAGAACCGGCTCGGGCGAGCGTCCACGAGACCTACTCAGTCCGAGGGCGGTGACACTAACTGGCGCAGCCGAACCCTCTTCCCAGGCAGCAGCGGCGAAGTCTGTCCTCCCCGGAGGCAGCGGTGGCTACCCACGAGGTGAGACCTGCCAGGCCCGACGACCGCGGGACCTACTCAGCCCAGCGGTGGTAGCACCTGGCCGCCTGATTGGGCACCCTCTCCGAGCGGCAGCAACACGACACCAATTGCCTCGCGCGACAGCGGCAGGACTTGTCCTGCCCGATGACGGCGGCACCTGCCTGTGCGGTCGTGCCTTCTGCCCCCGCAGCAGTGGCGTCACCGGCCCCGCCTGACGGCAGCAGCGCCTATCCACCTGGTCAAGCCTTTTCCCCGTGCATTACCGGCAGGGCATGCTCCGCCTTGCAGCTTCGTCGTCTGCCCGTGCGGTCTTTTCGCCTTTTCCCGTGCAGTAGAGGCGAGGCCAGCTCAACCCAGCCGCAGCAGCATTTGTCCTTCACGATCGTACTTCCTTCTCGCGCGGCGACGGCATGCTCGGTTCGCGCAGTAGCGGCACCCCTGGTAGAGTGGCTTGCTAGTTCACAAGGAGGTGTTTTTCTTTTTTCCTGCTCTCTGGTTTGGCTAGTTATAAAGGGAACAAGCCATAGAGCGCAAGTGCGAACGGCAGGCGCATGCTCGCAGAAGGTACCCAAACACCACTTCGAGCGTTAGCCTTAGCGCCCGGGGAGTAGTGGGCGGAGCCCATGCTGCCCAAACAAGAGGAACGTTGGGCGTTAGCCCCAACGCCCGAAAAGGGGTCCCTGCTCCCTCGTTTCATCTTTTGGGAGATGGCAGCAAGATGATGCCATGCTCAAGGTAGAGGTGCCTAGCCGTATGTACCAATCACTTCAGCAGTTGGCTGCTTGGGCGTGCTGGGGTAGCCATGCGACGCCCGTGCCCAGTGGCTCCGTAGGTCTACCCTGCGGGCCAAAGAGAGTACCCCTGCCTGATGAGCCTGTATCTGGAGTGTGCTTTCATCCTGGTACCGGTTATGGGTGGTGGCTAAAGGGGTGCTCGATTACAAAATCCTAAAAAGAGAACAAATAAGCAGCATCCTTCTGCCCCTCAGACTCTTCTCAATATGCCTGACGGACAGGGGGGCTAGTGTCGGGAGAAAACGTGCTAACTCCCAGAAAGAGGGTCCCCTATTCCAAGTGTCAGGAGTTTCACCGGTGGTATGGAGGGGGGCTTCCTGTGCACCCCACGGCATACCTCCAAGGCACTTGGCGAAGCCCGCTGCGGGCACTTAGCAGCGCCTGCCCGAGGCACATGGCGGCGCCACTGCAGGCACTTGGCGAGCCACAGCCGCAGGGCACACGGCAAGGCTCCCAGTTTAGAAGGGCGCCCCCCAGATGCCAATGGATACGGATGGATGCCCTCGAACCACATGGGACCAACCATCGAGTAGGGTCCTAAAAGCCCCCTGTAAGGCCCCGAAGTCAGAGGTCTACCCCTGCGGGACAGTGACATGGGATCCACTACCTCCTCGTGGAAAAGAACAAGATACCCCTGTATGAGCTACTGCAGTAAGGGTAGAATGATACTTTATGTAACAGGCTGGGCGCCTATAAAACCCCACTGTAATCCACACTAGTGGAGGACTCTGATTGAATACAAAACTAAAACTACTGGTGTGTCCCTCGGGAGCCTGGACCAGGAGCCTCCTCTCTACTCCCCCCGGGGAACACACCGACAGGAGTAGGGAGCTTTCTTAAGCGTCCGAACCTGTATAAACCCTTGTGTCCACTCTTTCTCTCTCGGACGTAGGCCCGTAAGACGGCCCGTGTCCACTCCCTCTTGTGTCACGTTTACAAACATACGACACCCAGATGATGTGTTGGCACAAAGAAGAGCGTAAGGACAACGGGATGCTTAGACACCCTGCAGATGGCTCACAGTGGAGGAAAATCGATCGGACGTACCCGAACTTCGCAGATGAGGTGAGAAACATAAGGTTTGGGTTGAGTACCGATAGGATGAATCCTTTCGAAGAATTGAGCAGCAGCCATAGCACCTGGCCTGTTACACTATGTATCTATAACATTCCTCCATGGCTGTGCATGAAGCGAAAGTACATCATGATGCCGTTGTTGATCCAAGGCCCCAAGCAACCTGGAAATGACATCGATGTCTACCTGAAACCATTGGTTGAAGATCTTGTAACATTGTGGGACGATGGTGCAAGGGTATGGGATGAGTACAAAAGGGAGTATTTCACCCTACGTGCATTGTTATTTGTAACAATCAACGACTGGCCTGCTCTTGGTAACCTGTTCGGCCTAACTATCAAAGGATATAGAGTCTGCATCCAGTGCTTAGATGAAACGGACGGCATGTACCTGAAAAACTCTCGGAAGGTTGTGTACATGGGTCACCGTAGGTTTCTTCTTACGAGTCACCCGTTGCGGAAGGAAGGCAGGAAATTTAATGGGCAACCAGACCTTCGTGCAAGGCCTCAACATCGTAGTGGGTAACGTGTGTTTGCTATGGTAAAGGATTTGAAAGTAGTATTTGGAAAGGGTCCTGGAAGCAAACATGTGCAGAATGAGGATGGTCATGCACCCATGTGGAAGAAGAAGTCAATATTTTGGGACTTGCCTTATTGGGAAGTCATGGAGGTTCGTCACTCACTTGACTTCATGCACATCACGAAGAATGTCTGCTTGAACCTGCTAGGCTACATAGATATGTACGGAAAATCGAAAGATACACTGCAAGCTCGGAAGGACCTTGAAATCTTGGAACTGAGGAACGACCTCTCAATTTAAGGCCGGGCATTGAAGCACTAGTAGTTATTTCATGCGTCCTTTGCTTAAAATTACAACGTTACTTAATTCTCATCTTGTACCATAAACTAATTTGACATAAAATATGAGAGGGAGATTGAGTAAATTCTTGGTTGATTAACATTGGACATGATATATTTATTTCATAAACTCACATGGTATGTACGGTCATCCTTTGTTTGTCAGGGCTTGTTGGCGATTGTTATATTCTGATATCTTTTCTTATGCACAACAGCTCTCAGATCGGATCAGAGTTTTGTGAGATATGGCATGAGCGTGCACGGTCTCAAGAACAAAATAGGTGAATCCGGAGAGAGAACCAAATAACGACGTTGAAGTAATCACAATGAGAGAGAGATTTGGCGAAGCAGACCGCAAATTTTTTAAGCATAACCTCAAATGAATACATGTGATTGTTATTCTCTCACAATCTCTTGAACCTTTTAGGACTCTCGGATCCTTGCCCTGTACAAGAATCTATTGCTAAAGAATAACCTAGCCTCTAATCCTTTCGTGAACCTTTTGCTCTAGATGAGTTGGTTTGTGGCTTCTTAGTTGCTTGGATTCTTCATGACCTCCTAGGTTTATATAGCCTCCCTAGTTCTCTTCCTAAATCAAATAGGAATCCTACTTCTATTAAAATTAGTAATCCCTCTCCTAATAGAATTTATCTAGCATACTTTTTCAAATCCTAAAAGGGTAGATATGAGTCACCATTTTTAACAATTTTCACCTTGACTCTTATTCATTGAAGTCATCATACTCCTCCAAGAACTCACTCCAAGTCAACTATGTATTTTTTTCTTTTTCTTCCCAACTTTGGGAGTGCCCCTACCATAGAGGCTTATGCACATTACTGTAATGTATGTGTTGGTGTTCGGGTTTGGCCTCCTGAACCCTCCACATGAGATCCATTTCTTTGTGTAGTTTAGTTAACCACACCTTGTGTTTCTATAGCTCTCCATACCATAGGTGTGTAATGCCTCTAATCTCCACCTGCTCATTGGTACCACGTGGTTGGTTCCACCACGGCTTTCTTCTTTCAACAGCTCGCACCTTCGTTCTTATGTCTGTTAGATTTTGTAATCGTCTTTGCAATTTCGCATATAACTGTGAAAGGATCAAGTTGGCCTAGAGGGGGTGAATAGGCAACTTTTTTAAAACTTTTAAGTATTAAGAAAACTTTTCTCAATAAAAACTTAGCAACATAAAGTAATTAGAGTAGGGAACCAGCACAACTTAGTTGCAGTAAAAACTTGAATGAAAACAGACAATAAGATGAATACACAGAGATAAAGCAATATCAGAATGACTCAAGAATTTTTCACCGAGGTTCGGAGACCAATCTCCTACGTCGCCGTTAGAGCACTTCTTCAGAAGTATTGCTCCACCAAATAACCAATCTCAATGGCTTTTGGTCTTTCACTAGCTTGACTCTTCCCCCACTCCGGTAAGGTGAGTTTCAACCTTTCACAGCAATGGTGGCCTTCCACAATCCCTTTTGGATAGGTCGCACCAACAACTTCTCCAACCGTCTAGGAACATCTAGTTCCAAGAGTAATAGACTATCCACAAGCCCTGTCTCTTGGTTTAGTAGCTAGATGCAAACTAGACTCAGCTTGGAGTAAGAACTCTAAATGTTCAGAATGAATGTTTGTTATTTCTGAGTTGAAGCTCAAACTCTTTGATGAAATGAAAGCTCAGGAATGCTAAAGATCAAAGAGTTGTAAATGACATTTTTTGGATGTCAACGGTGTTCAGAATATCAAAGATGTGTATGTGCAAAGCTCTACAACTTTTTGTGAACTCAAGCACTGTATATACAGAGCCTGAACAGAAATAACCGTTGTACCTACCATTTGCCTGTTGGGGTTGGCAGGATGGATGAGATAGGTCAACTACTGCCTCTTTATATGTATTTTAAGGTGTATGAGTCATATGTTGAAATATATACACACGCCGGACTGAAAATGTTAGTCCGGGTACATAAGATTTGAGAAGTATTGTTGTATCCAATGTAACGCATTTGCGCCGGACCGACAAAACCGGTCCGTCGAATACATGTACTGATAAAGGAAAGTTTGTGCCGGACCGACAAAATTGGTACGGTGTACACATGCTTTGTTCTATTTGGATACCAGCAAAATAATGTTTGAGCCAGATTGAAAAAGTTGGTCCGGTGTAAAAGAGAAAGCCGCTGGTTTTTACCAGAGAGAATCACGTTTGCACCGAACCGAAAAAGTTGGTCCGACGTACACTCAGAATTTTGGTCCGCAGCAAACGGTATGTTCTCGGTTAAGGTTTGAGTAAAGTAATTCTTGACACCGGACTAGAAATTTTGTTCAGAGTGAAAAGACAACATACGCCAGACTTGAAGAGAAGGATGAATTCAGATCGGTCCGTCGTGAACGGTGTACGCTCGGTTGAAATGAATCAGAAGAGAGTTCTTAGCGCCGGACTGAAAAAGTTGGTCCAGCGTACATGGAGTGTGCTCGGTTAGAACTTGAAACTTGATTTTTAGCTACCGACTAAATGAAGTTAGTCCGAAAAAGAACTCTTTTTTGCTAACAGAAGGGATTTTTGGATTTTTGAATGAGAGTTATGAAATGTCCTATGCTGCAAGTAATCTTAGTGATTTTTGCATATGAACCAAGGATATTACTTGTGTATAATCCCTCTTAATAGTAAGATTATTCTAGCTATATGGCTTGAATCAACTCCCAAGCCAAAACTAGAAATAAACACCTTAGCCTTGTTCTTCAAATATAGCTTTTGTCAGCTTATACTAAGAATGCTTCTTGATCATCAACATCAAAACCTACATAATAAGCATAACTGACAAAAATAGGGGGCTTAGATGCTCTCAAACTGTAGTTGAGATTTGATTACATACCGTTGATGACACGGTTTTCTTCTCCTGATCAGGATTTTTTAGACTTCCCATTGATTGCCCTTCCTTCAGGTTTACCCATCAATCGGTATCCTCCATTGTTTCATATACTTTTCATGATTATCTGCCCTTTGCAAGTAACTCGCATGACTCCACCTCGAAGTGATACCTCACAACCTTTGAGTTCAAGTAACCTCACAGATATTAGATTCCTTTTTATGCCGGGAACATACCGAACTCCCATTAACGTGCGATGTGTTCCATCATACGTCTCCAACGTAACTGTTCACGCCTCAGTAATTGCATAGTCTTTGCAATTAGCCAAGTGAACAGTTCCAGGCGCCGAGTGTAGAGATCCTTCATCAAACATCTCCTCGCTGAATATACATGGAAGCAACAACCTGAATCTAATATCCATCCATGAGAAGTACTTGGTTGACTGGCGACAAGTACGTTCGAATCATATTTTGCTACAGCCATGAGCATATACCCTTTATTTGCTTCAAACTCGAACAGTCCTTTATCATATGATTTTCCTCGTTACATAGATAGTATACATGTGTGCCCTTGCTCTTACCCTTCTTCTTCCTGTAACTCTTGCTTTTGTCTGCAACACCTACTGCAGCCAATGCTTGATCACCCGAGGATGAAGATTCAGATGGCTTTTTCAAGGACTCCGCCTTCAATAGATATGCAACTACCTTGTTAAAGTTGAGTGTGTTTTTCTTGATGAGAATATTCATCATCAATTGCTCCCATGATAGTGGTAGAGATGATGCTAGTATGACGATTTTATCGTTCTCCTCAATTTTCTCGTCCACACTAATCAATTGTGTGATAAGTTTGTTAAAGACATTGAGATGGTCAACGAATCGTGTACCTTCCTCCATACGCAACCTGTATAGTTGTCGCTTCAGCACCCACGGATTGTACTGACAGTCTTCTGCTTCATCACCTTCCAGTCTTCAGCGGACGTCTTTTCTGGTTTGTTCTCTTCAAGAGCAATGATTAACTCCTGTCGATCGTCGACATCAATCTTTATTTTGTGTCATCTGACGCTTTACTAACCTTCTCACAAATCTGATTAATCCGGCCTTGGCTCTGATACCACTTGTTATACTCTGATACCCCTGCTTAGGCGCAACAGCCCTTGATCGTGGCACGAGAGTGCACGGTCTGAAGAACAAAGCAGATGAATCCCATAGAGAGAACCAAAATAACGACGTTGAAGTAACTACAACGAGAGAGAAAAATTTAACGAAGCCGACCACAAATTCTTTAAGTATAACCTGAAATGAGTACAAGTGATTGTTGTTCTCTTGCAATCTCTCGAATCTTTTAGGACTCTCGGATCCTTGCCCTATACAAGAATATAGTGCTAAAGAATAACCTAGCCTCTAATCCTCTCGTGCACCTTTTGCTCTGGATGAGTAGACTTATAGCTTCTTG
This sequence comes from Otatea glauca, assembly GCA_036346275.1. Classification (NCBI taxonomy): domain Eukaryota; kingdom Viridiplantae; phylum Streptophyta; class Magnoliopsida; order Poales; family Poaceae; genus Otatea; species Otatea glauca. The sequence continues at coordinate 23,025,864 of CM070734.1, forward strand.
ATTGCTTGGGTTCTCTATGACCTTCTAGGTTTATATAGTCTTCTTAGTTCTCTTTCTAAAGCAAATAGAAATCTTACTCCTATTAGGATTATGAGTCATAATTCTATTAAGATTCATCTAACACACCTTTTTAAATCCTAAAAACTAGATATGAGTTATAATATTTAACTGAAGACTCGCATGGAGGTAGAAAGAGGAGGCATCTTTTAAAGTAGTAAAAATACGGAGTAATAGATATACGGAGGTCCACTTCGATATATCAAGTTTGGTTGATCTAATGCACTACAAACATATGAATTTTCTGACAATTACATGAGCATCACGTTATGTACTGTTGAGATTCCTATGAAATTCTGCATTCCAAACAAGATGTCAATACAGTTGTATATCTAAGGGAATTTGACAGTTACCATCATCCATTCCACACCAAATCCATATACACATCAATTATTTAAACTTTCAAATTACACAAATGACGAAATGTGCATTGTAGTAGATGATTCGTACTATCCAGGAACTAGGTCACCTATTATTCTTGCGAGCAAAGTGTTGTACTTACAAATTAACTTCCTTTTCAGGTAACTAATATTTGAATGTGCATATCCATATCATAAAGGGTTATTACTAGTACAGAAGAAAGAACCCTCCATCAACCTCAATTAGAGATGGCCAAATGGGCAGTGCCTAATGGGCCGGCCCGAGGCACGCCACTGTAGGCACGGCCCGACTGACAAGAACGGGCCTGCCGTACGACCATGAGCCTGCTTGGTGCTTGGGCCGGCACCCCGACACTGTGGGGTGGGCCGGCACGGTACATTCCAGGCACGGCACGACCCATTTAGTTTAAAAAATATCCGTTTTATAGTCGTTGGAGGATTAAAAAATTCAAAAAAAATCCAAAAAAAATCAACATACTTCGAGTTTTTCTAATTATTCTAAATTTTTCCTATTTTTTCGTACTTTTCCTATTTTTCTGATTTTTTATGATTTTTTTTAAATTAGCGCTAACGGGCTACCGGGCCGACCCAACCCGTTAGGCACGCGAAGGACCGGGCCGGCACGGCATGGCCCAAAAGGCTAACGGGCCGTGCTTGGGCCGTCACCTCGGCACGTGGGCCGGCACGGCACGGCCCGTTTAGTAGCCATGCCTAAACGGGCCGTGCCGCCGGTTAAACGGGCCAGGCCGGGCCGTGCCGTGCCGCCCGTTTGGCCATCTCTGGTCCTCAATCATGTCGTACAATTTGGTCTCCTGTTCACCAGTTCTTCACTTAAACCCCAGAGCTTCTTCGCTAGTTCCACATCTTCTGCCAATGGCGAAGGGGTGGCTTCGTTGCAATCTTCAAAGTATTTCCCAGACACACCTTTAATATTAGGATGTAAGGCCAGGTAACAAGTAGTATCTGCTCCCTACAAATCATACAATTATTTATATAATTGTATTCTCGAGACATATATATAGTAAGGTAAATAATTGTAGGATCACATAGAACTTAACATTCATGGAATAGAACACACAAGAGCTTGTTTGTGTTTCTTTCTCTATTTCCTTCCCAAAAGAAAAGTTTCTTATGTCTATGTCTGTCAAGTAGGATAGAAGACAAACAAGAAAAGAGCAGCTGGCAAGAAGAAACATGAGTATTAATTCTATGCATCACCCTGTAATAAAAGTTACATAAATCTTGAAGCAAGTGAAGGGGTAAGTAATCACCGTCTACTCTTAATTCATGCTTTAATATTTATGCAACTTTTAAAAAGTGACCTCTGGTAGTTTAATTACCTGGGGTATGTTCTTCAGGCAATGTTTCAGTAGAGAAAGAACAAACCCCAGCATAGCTGCGCACATTTAGTTACAGTTTAAAACTACATCATAATTGGAGAAAAGAATAGCTACAAGTGTATCAAACCGTGATGCATGTTTATGTTTGTAAAGGGCATTACTGCGGTTTCGACCGAAATTAGTGGAGATTACTCCAGGATGAAGGGAATTTGCGGTCAGGTTGCACCCTTCCACCTGAAACGCCATCAAATTTCGTTTATGATTTTGAGATTGTCAAAATGCTTTTAGAAAGAAGAATGTGTTAGTTATCCTTGTGCTTAATCTGCCCAATAAATTATTTTGTTTCCCAAGGTCTTAAATGAGTAAATGGTGCATCGCAGAAACTACTCTGACTACTTTTAAAAGACTTGTTCAAACTTGAATGATTTTTTGTCCCTCAACTTGCGTTTTGATTAACAAACTAGCCTTTGAGCAAATAATGGAAGACTAACATGGATATTAGTCTGCATGTTTTCCATTTCGTATTTTTGTCATGCATATTTACTATTTTTCATTAGTTGATTTACAAATTATAGCTTCTAACAAAACAAAAAATTATATAAAACCATTTGTTTTGTATTTTTGAAGCCCTAAAATTGAAAAAAAAAACAAAGTCCGAATTTCAACAAAAATTAAAAATTGTAGTGAACTAAGATATTGAAAACCTGAAAACGCTTGGATAGCTCTCTAGCATGAAGTACATTGGCTAATTTTGAATGATAATATTCAAAAGGCTGACTTTTTTTTCTTTGAAAATTGGCCAGGAGCTCTAGCATTTGTTAGAGAAGAAAGAACAACATATGAGCTATATACACGCGCACACACACCCGCACAGGCACTCGCCTCTACACACGCCCGCGTTGAGCTGCGCTCGAACGCGGGCGGGCTGGGTGAGCGCCGCTCACCCCAGCCAAAAGGCTGACTGAACCTACAAATTTTAGCTTATGGTGAGAACGCAATTTCTTTTAGGAAAAGAGAACACAAAATTTGAGGTTCACAATGGGTGCAGAAAGATATGCCACAGGGAGACAAGTTATAATGTTCAAACATTTGCTGGCACTATGGTAGAGAAGACTTCACTTAGTAAATCATGAAGGAAAAGAAGTGATCTTATTATTTATGACACTCTCTCCGGCGTTCTCTGTCAGAATCTACTTGGAATGTCGTTTTAAGAAAACTGTCAGGGGCATGAACGGCAACCAACGACATGGAAGATGAAACAGTCAACAATTTCTAGAACTGACAAATTGCATATCCTCTTATCAACAAAAGCTAGACATGGAAGTGGATCACTGTCAAATTGTCAATAGCAGGAAGGGTGTTGCTTCAGGTATACAGTCCCCAAACCAACAGAATGGTATACACAACACTCAATAGTTGATATGCATTTTTCTTTGAAGATAGCACAGACAATGTAGTTGCATCAAACGGAAAGAACCATATCAGTATCAATACCGGAAGGAAGATTCAACAAGTGTTCCTGAACTATTCCTAACTAGCACAAGCTGATGCTGCAAGAACTTCCTACAGCCAGAGAAAAGTACACAGAACCCTCATTGGGTTTTTTTTTTGGTTTCTACATGTGCAAGAAAGGCTAATGCTGAAAAATTAACACATCATAAACTAGAACTGTACAATGCATCTTAGATGTTCATATCACTTTGGAGTTTGGATGTCTTCTTCAGATAGGCAGCCAAACTTTAGTATCTAACAGTCCAGATTCCAGAATCTGTCAACCACATATTGATACAAGACCTGTGGATCTAATTGATCTCCTTAATTAGCCTAATTTGCAAATGATCTAATTAGTAATCAGTTTGCATCAATAAAAAGAAATAAACCTAATCTGTTTACACCATGACACTTCAATTATTCTACGTGCGACCATATTCAGTAACAATTACCTTTTCGGCGTTCTCTTCATTCAGCTCAAGCCCAGTCTCCCTCAAGCGCTGGTATTTTCTCCATCAAGCGCCGCTCAGTGCCCATCTTCATTGTCGTTACAGAGTTTGGGCACGATCCGCATGCTCCCTGCAGCTTCAGCCTCACCATATTCCCGTCAACGACATGCAAGGCAACATCGCCTCCATCTGCCATTGATGGAATAAGTCTTGTACTTGGGTCTTTGTTGTATTTGGTCTTTGTTTAGCTTTTAGGACAGCATCTTAACAGCTTTTAGGACAGCATCTTAACAGTTTGTAGGATAACATCTTAGACTAGCATCTTAGGTATATGCTTGGCTGCCTTGGCCAGCTATAAATATGTAACCCCAACCTTTTAGGTTGGCATGGCATTGTGTGAGAAATAAACTAGAAAAAATTGCCCCAGCTCCTAGTGTCATCCTCTCTCAATGAGAGTAAGAGTTCCGCTACTCACAATTGGTATCAGAGCCTGGTTGTCCTGCAACCTAAACATCTCCTGCTCATCACCTTCCCACGTCTCTCCCAGTCCTCAGCCGGCAGCAGGCACACCGATCGTTGTCGCTCATCCTCCTCTCCTCGCTTGAGCGCGCCAGCTTAAATCTGAGGCGCCCTCTTCCCACGCAATGCCCCCTCACTAGCACGCCATGTCCAAAGAACGCCTCGGCCTTCGGTCGCTTTGAGTCGCGGCACCGCAGAGGCCGAGGTAGCCGCGGCAGGAACACAAGCTAGCGGCAACGAGCGCAGCGACGGCGGCGAGGGCGCAAGGCCGGGCGGCGCAGAAGCGGCAGCAAAGAAGGGCGAGGTAGAAGCGGCGGCGGCAGATGCGCAGGCGTCGGCGGCAGCAGAGCTCGAGGCTCGCGAGGCGAGAGCGCCAGCGAGCCCATTCCCGCCAACGACGAGCTCAGCCGTGAGGGAGGCGAGGCGAGCAGCGGCGGCGCGATGGATAGCCGCACATCCCCATGGGCGCGGTGGCGGCGATCCAGACAGACGCAGACGCGCCCGACGGCGCTTCCGGCGGAGGCGCGACGGCGGCCAGCGCGACGGGCGCGGACGCGCCGGCGACGCTCCCGGCGGCGGCAACTGGGGCGACGGAGATCGCGGCTTGTACCATGATCGGTACCATGTTCATCGCGGGATCCAGGCCGTTGTCAGGGACATCGGTCCCGGCGGTGGGTGGCCTACCCTCACCAAGATCAACTACGCCGAATGGGCCGCGGTGATGAGGGTACGGCTCCAGGTGCGGCATATGTGGGAGGCAGTTCAGTACGGCGACGTCGACTACTACGAGGATCGACGGGCGTTGGATGCCCTCATTGCTGCAGTCCCGCCCGAGATGCAGTTCTCGCTTTCCCAGAAGCGAACTGCCAAGGAGGCCTGGGACGCCATTGCTGCGGCACGCATCGGCAGCGACCACGCCCGCAAGACCACACTGCAGGCACTTCGCAAGGAGTGGGAGAACCTGGTCTTCAAGCCAGGTGAGGACGTTGACGACTTTGCTCTCCGTCTCAACACTCTGCTGCAGAAGATGGTGCAGTTTGGCGACGACACCTACAACGAGGAGAGAGCTGTCGAGAAGCTCTTCCGTTGCATCCCCGAGAAGTACAAACAGATCGCTCGCTCGATAGAGTCTCTCTTGGACCTCTCCACGATGTCGATCGAGGAGGCGATAGGTCGTCTCAAGGTCGTCGACAATGACGAGCCACAGTCTCTCTCGGGGCCGTTTACCATCGACGGGAAGCTACATCTCACTCGGGAGCAGTGGGAGGCCTGCCAGGGTGACGGGAAGAAGGGGGAGTCCTTCCCCTCGACAGGCGACCGCCAGCGCGGCAAACCGCGCAAGGCGCGATGAGGTGCCTGGGCCGGGGCGCGAGGACGTGCCGAGGGTAGTGCCCGCAGAGGCGCCCAGGGCAGCGCCGCCGGCAACCAGAAGCCAACACAAGACGACGCCTGCCGCAACTATGGCAAGCTTGGCCATTGGGCCAGGGAGTGTCGACAGCCACGACGCGGTCAGGCCCACGTCGCACAGGCGGAGGAGGAGGAGCCAGCTCTGCTCCTGGCACACGCAAGCATCGAACTGCCTCCAGCGGCATCGGCCGTAGCGGCTCTCCTCCACCTTGATGAGCCGAGAGCGCACGCCTTCCTTGGTGACGGCTTTGGAAATGACAAAATTGACGGGTGGTGCCTCGACACCGGTGCCACCCATCACATGACCGGTCGACGGGAGTTCTTCACCGAGCTTGACTCCAACGTCCGAGGCTCCGTCAAGTTTGGAGACGCCTCCGGCGTGGAAATCAAGGGCATCGGCTCTGTCATCTTCACCGCCGAGTCTGGTGAGCACAGGCTGCTCACCAGAATCTACTACATCCCCATGTTGAGGAACTCTATCATCAGCCTGGGACAGATGGATGAGAACGGTTCGCGCGTGGAGGTCAAGGATGGGGTCATGAGGATTTTGGATCGCCATTGTCGCCTTCTTGCCAAGGTAACCAGAGGCATCAATCGACTCTATATCCTCAACGTGCAGGTTGCACAACCCCTCTGCCTTGCCGCTCGTCGGGACGACGAAGCGTGGCAGTGGCACGAGCGCTTCGGGCATCTTCACTTCGAGGCCTTGAAGCGGCTCAGTGACATGAAGATGGTACGAGGCCTGCCGTGCCTCGACCACGCGAGCGCTTCGCGACGCCTCACGTATTAACGGCGAGGCGGCTCCCTTTCCGGCGACTCGAGCTTAAGGCCAAGGAGCGCTCGAGCTCGTGCATCGGGACTTGTGTGGCCCGTGACACCGCCACACCAGAGGATGACGCTACTTCCTGCCGCTCGTCGATGACCTCTCCGCTACACGGGGGTGATGGTCCTCGGCGACAAGGAGAGGCGGCGAAGCGAACGCCGCCAGCGACGCAGTCGCGGAGGCGGCAGAGCCGCAAAGTCGCGTCAGATCGCGACCGACAACGGGCGGCGAATTCACGGCAACTGAATCGCATCGTCATCTGCGGATGAGGGTGTTCAACGCCACTACTCCGCCATACACTGAGCAGCAGCGGCGTCGTCGAGCGGCGCAACCAGACGGTTGTGGGGATGGCTCGGGCCCTCCTTAAGCAGCGGGGAATGCCAGCTGTCTTCTGGGGGGAGGCGGCGATGACGGCCGTCTACATCCTCAACCGCTCGCCCACCAAGGCTCTCAACGGCAAGACGCCATACGAGGCTTGGCATGGGCGCAAGCCGGCAGTCTCCCACCTACGGGTCTTCGGTTGCCTCGCGTTTGCCAAAGAGCTTGGCCATATCGGTAAGCTCGACGACAGGAGCACTCCGGGGGTGTTCATCGGCTACGCGAAGGGCTCGAAGGCCTACCGCATTCTTGACCCAGGGACACGGCGTGTGCGCACGACGCGCGACGTAGTGTTCAACGAAGGGCGAGGATGGGCATGGGACAAGGCGGTGGCCGACGACTCGACTCCGATGTACAACGACTTCACTGTCGAGTACGTCCACTTCAAGGAAGCTGGGGGAGTAGGCTGCTCCTCTTCACCGAGCACGCCTACCCCAGTCCCCGAGTCTCCACCGACTCCAATCCCACGCACTCCAGCACCGACGATCACACCTCCGGGCACGACCACTCTGACACCAGCTTGAGTCGAGCACAGCCCGGTGGAGTTACTCTGCCCTCCCACGACGAGGAGCGCATCGACGCGTACCACGACGGCGAGCTGTTGCGATATCGTACGATGGAGGACCTTCTCGGAGACCAGCCGGTGCCGGGACTGGCGCCTCATGACCTGGAGATGCAGCTGCACCTTGCGTGCGACAACGGCGAGCCTCGGTCTTTCGTGGAGTCCGAAAGACACACGGCCTGGCGTGCCGCGATGCAGTCGGAGATGGACGCGGTTGAGAGGAACCGCACCTGGGAGCTCGCTGACCTCCCTCGTGGTCACCGCGCGATTACCCTTAAGTTGGTATTCAAGCTGAAGAGGGATGAAGCCGGCGCCATCGTCAAGCACAAGGCTCGCTTGGTGGCACGCGGTTTCATGCAGCAGAAGGGAATCGACTTCGACGATGCCTTCGCCCGTGGCACGGATGGAATCCGTCGCGACTCCTCCTTCTTGTTGACCGCCGGGAAGGTGGCGTGTTCAACACATGGACGTCAAGTCGGCGTTTCTTAACGGCGATTTAAAGGAGGAGGTCTACGTGCACCAGCCGTCGGGATTTGCGATCCCCGGCAAGGAGGGAAAGGTGTTGCACTTGCGCAAGGCCCTCTATGGCTTGAGGCAGGCACCGAGGGCGTGGAATGCCAAGTTGGATTCTACGCTCAAGGGAATGGGCATCGGGCAAAGCCCGCACGAGCCGGCCGTCTACCGGCGGGGCAGCGGCGGAAACGCCCTGTTAGTAGGTGTCTACGTCGACGACTTGGTGATCACCGGCACCAAGGATGCGGAAGTGGCAGCGTTCAAGGAAGAGATGAAAGCCATCTTCCAGATGAGTGACCTGGGACCTCTCTCTTTCTACCTGGGGATCGAGGTGCACCAGGGAGACTCCGGGATCACACTTCGACAGACAGCCTACTCCAAGCGCGTCGTTGAGCTGGCTGAGCTCACCGACTGCAACCCGGCTCTCACCCCGATGGAGGAGAGGTCAAGTCGAAGGCGACAAAGACGACAGAGGAGGTGGACGCTCTGCGCATGATCGGCGTCTTGTGGGAAGTCTTCGCCACCTCGCCCACACGGCCGGACGACATTCTCCGTCGGCTCGTTAGTCGGTTCATGCAAATACCGACGACGGAACACCAAAGTCGTGAAGAGGATCATCCGCTATGTTGCGGGGACTCGACCACGGTCTCTACTACCCGAGGTGCCCCAGGAAGGCACACCTTGTCGGGTCACAATGACAATGACCACGCCGGCGACATCGACACCAGCAAAAGCACGAGCGGGATTCTCTTCCTCCTCGGCAAGAGCCTCGTTAGTGGGCGATCGGTTAAGCGGCCAGTGGTGGCCTGTCGATTCGTAGGCCGAGTACATAGCGGCCTCCATCGCTTCGACTCAGGCGCTCTGGTTTGCTAGACTGCTTGGTGATCTCCTCGGCAGAGATACTGGAGCGGTCGAACTCAGAGTGGACAGTAAGTCTGCTCTGGCCCTGGCAAAGAACCCCATTTTTCATGAACGGAGCAAGCACATCCGGGTAAGGTATCACTTCATCCGAGGCTGCTTGGAGGAAGGGAGCATCAAGGCGAGCTACATCAACACCAAAGACCAACTTGCGGACCTGCTCACCAAGCCTCTTGGGAGGATCAAGTTCCTTGAGCTCTGTTCCAGAACCGGGATGGTCCAACTGTCTCACAAGACGACGCACAAGACTTAGGGGGAGAATGATGGAATAAGTCTTGTACTTGGGTCTTTGTTGTACTTGGTCTTTGTTTAGCTTTTAGGACAGCATCTTAACAGCTTTTAGGACAGCATCTTAACAGCTTTTAGGACAGCATCTTAGACTAGCATCTAGGTATATGCTTGGCTGCCTTGACCAGCTATAAATATGTAACCCCAACCCTTTAGGTTGGCATGGCATTGTGTGAGAAATAAACTAGAAAAAATTGCCCCAGCTCCTAGTGTCATTCTCTCTTAATGAGAGTAAGAGTTCCGCTACTCACAGCCATAAGGTACAGACGCACATCATTTAGAACATACTCCACATTTTCACTGGTTAACAGCAACTGGACCACTGGATTTAGACCGGCAATAGCTTGAACAACTGCTACAACAGAACATGATATATATAGCTCCAATTAACCTCTGAACGGCCAGCACAATTTTCAGAATAATGCTTACCAGCGCAATCATTTGAATGCATTGTACTTGCTCAATAAGATCCCACACAGCAAGTTACTTGCTAGATACGCATGCAACCGCATTCTCTCTCAAAGAAAAAAAGAAACAGATGCATACAACTACAAATCTACAATGCATCATATAATTCATATGTGAGCAGTCAGAAACCATCTGTTGATCGAAACTCGCCATTAACTGCTCGTTACATGAATGCAATTACAATTCGTCATCTCCTATAGAGCATGCCCTAGTTGGATGGATCTCCAAGGAAGCCTTGCAACTGCAGCGCCGAGGAGGCGTCTCCTTGCAGCCACCGGCGACTGGAAGCAGCAGCCGATCTTGGCGCAGGAGAGGGGTTGCTCCCACGCGACCACGACGCAACCCCCACCTTCACGTTGCAACCAAGAACCGAATAGCCTAATTAATGTCACGTCACCAAAGAAATTACCAAACAAGAGGGGGAAACAAAAGACAAGAGGGGACCTAACCTTGGAGGAGGAGGAGGAGGAAGTGGACGGCGCCACCGCCGTCTAAATCTCCGGTCCTCCGACTGGAACAGCCCCCCTTGGTGGTGGTCAGGGTGGTGTGGTTGGCGGGTGATTTGAGCCGCTACTCTGTGCCCGCCAGCCGGCTTCTCGGGGTGCGGCTTGCTCGCTGATCTAACGCTCGTTTTGTTCGCTTTTTGCCAATTTTGCGGTTTCACGGCATCGCGCACTGTGGTTCACTCTGTCACCAAGTCACCGTGTTTCAGCGATGTTTTATAGTGCTTATTAAGTTAGGACAGTGGGTTGAATGAGAAGAGATGGTCTTGTGTCGTTTGGTTCCATTGTTTTGAGTGAATAGAATGATTCAGTATTTATAGAAATATTTCTCAAATTTATATCCCACCATCTAGGGTGGGATGACTCTATTCAAGTAATCAAATACATGAATAATTTTGTTTTTCAAATCATTTTATACAAGTACCACTTGATATAAGCAATCAAACACACCCTTAAATTGTGAAGCATGTGCTAATATAAGAATACAGTGGAAGGCTAGATATTTAATTTGCTGTGTCCATCGAAATAGGAAGATCAGCGGAGGTGGTTATCATTCAGTAATCTAAGTAATCTGAGCAACGTCAACAGCTAAAGGCCGGTTGCGATGATATATAGCACCTGCAGGAGCGGCAGGCAAGCGGCGCTAGGGGCGAGGTGGGGTAGCGCGGACGCATGGAAGTGTGCCGGCAGTGGTAGAGGTGGGCGAGGCGGCGATAAGGATCGGGTAGGTCCCTTCACCTTCTTTGCTGATGCAGCGCCACCCTCTCAACTTAGGGTAGAAAGGGAGGGAGGGTCGAAGTTGTCGGATGATCGGATCGAGAACGCCGGCTGCAAGATCTAGATAGAGGACGCTCGTCGGCCGCTAGATCTAGACAGGTTCAGACAATCGTCCCATGCGGTGGAGGTAAACCCGTTCTTTTATACAGACTTGGTACTCTTCACAATTTGATTTATATATAATGCATGACCCTTACATGTAAGAACGTTTTATTTTAAGAATTCATGCTGTAGTAAGTTTTCTATCTGCTTGTTGGTTCGTATATTTGATCGATCAGACTTTTTTTGGGAGATATTGTTTAGAAAATTCCTGTATCTTCGGGTGGTATTTTTTAGAAGAAAAAGATCAGTAGATCCACAGGTGCATCAGAGACCGTGCAAGCCCAACAAAAAAGTATCACATGCCACACAATACCAGGGCCGGACTAAGGAGGCAGGAACATGTCACGTTCCAGCATGCAGATACAGAGGAAGTGAAGCGATTGGAGACCGGCATTAGAGAAATCAAGAGCGGGAAGGGGAAGAATCAGAGTTCAGACTGGGAGGAAGACGAGGCCAATGCCTTTGTTCATGGGATGTTTATATAGTGCTCCTCATTGGAATTTTTTTTTCTTTAATATTTTTTTAATCTTTTTTTCAAAACTAGCCGTTAGGTTTTAGAAATTGCAAAACTAGGCGCCGGTCGCCCGTATACGGGCGATTAGTGCCGAATCTAACGGACGTTTAACGGCAAGGAGAAATCGCCCTATTATGGGGCGATCGGATGATTTTTTTTAAATTTTAATTTTAATTTCTTTTCCGAGAATAATAAATAGAAGAAAAATAACGAAAATGCTCATAGTACTGATACACTTTAATATTTTATATCTTTAAAGAATTGGTTATAATATTTTATATGTATTGGCCAAAATATACCATAAGTTGGAAGCACTAATTTTTAAATTATTCATACCTGTTAGTATTGATTTACTGACATATTTCATATGTAAATGACTCGAAGTCGTATCTTTCACAGGAAGTCAAAATCGAGCATTTATCTCGTCACCACTCACACGCTACCGCCGCGCCCTACTACATCCGACGTGCGTCGCGCACTGATCCCACGCGCATGGTATATTAGGGCTATTAAAATATCGAGAACTACCGTTAAATATCGTCGGTACTGACCAACAGGTGATTAGGGGCAGTCGCATTACTAGGAAGGGGCAGTCGTATTACTAGGAAGGTCCAACTAGAACAAGATAAATTTTAAAATATTAATTGATATATAAGTATTTGCATTATGTTGTGAAAAGTACTATGTGACATGCAAATTTAAATTGTATAAATCAATTTGACTTAAAGACCATTTAGTTCATTATGAACAAACTGTACAAACCATGGCTCGAAAAATCCTGAAATAAATATGTCTTGTCCACACTCTTTATTACGGCTTAAAACTGAGAGAAGTACCACGAACAAGCAAAATAAAAGTTAACACTACACGTCTACTGAGTGCTTCGAGGCCACTTCCCTTTCGCCCATGCCTCCGGTGGGGCTTCTCTGGCACGCCGCGCCCTCTCTCGTTTCCTCTCTCTCTCGGCCTCCTTCTCCTCTGCTTCCTTCCTATGTGCCTTGTCGCGTGCGGCATCGCGCTGCTCTTGAAGCTGCCGCGTGAACTCCTCCTGCCGGTTGGCTTGATCAAGGAGCCTTTGGTCTTCGGGGTTGATCTCCGTATCAAACCACTGCTCAAATTCACATAGTGGCGGAGGTGACTGCATGAAACGTAAATTAGCAAAATTTCATTCACAAATATTATGTAACCCGTACGATTGTTACCATGTGGCGATCCTTCAGGCTCTTCTCTAGCGGATCGAAGGCGTAGTTGCGGCACTTCCAATACCTCCTCTTTCAAGTTGGAATTTCCCAAGAGCGGACAAGCCTGCAAGGATCTCCGCACATACATATCGGTGCTACAGCCCCACGAGGTAGGAAGAGATCTTGGTATGCTAAATTGAGCGGGCATGCATTTCCTTCTTCCTTTGCTTTCCCCTTCCACTTGCACGCCTCGGCATTTTCGATTGGCCCTGTACTTATTTTTTCTCTCCCTCCTTCCCTCCTCTCTTCTATTCTTTCTTCCGAGACGCAAGCGAGAACGAATGTTATAAAAGGCAGATATCGCCAGGATATGGAGCGATCGCCCCATATTTGGACGATCGCCCCAATTAGAGGCGACCACCCCTATGTAGGGCGATAGGTGCACGGAGGCGTTGGTGTGTTGTCACGTCGTGTGACAAAGACAAAGCGATGACAGCACAATTAATAAAACATACATGGATTTCCACAATTTAAAGTGATAAGGCACTCATGTTACTAACTCAGATAGTTATACAACATGCTGCTGAACGTGAAGGCATTACAAAAATACGTCCGTACAACTAGTCAATCACTGCCACGCCTTCTGATCTGGCCCGTGGGGTACGTGAGTGGCGACGGTGGACGGACGTCCCTCCTAGGCCGGCCCTGCGGTGCAGGGGTAGAGTGGTGTGGTGGCGACCCGGGCGTGTCCTGGGGCGGCGCTCCCGAGAGCTGAGAGGGGCAGAGGTAGTCAGTCGACAGGTACTCCTCCAGGTCGAACTCGACGTTCGCAGGGTCGTCGAAACCACCCTGGGATCCTGTTGGGGCGCGAGACGACGAGGGAGCCTCCTCAGCCCACTGTCCCCACTGCTGCTGCATGGGAGCGTAACGAGGAACCGGCGGTGTAGGGCGAGACAAGGAAGGAGCCTCCTTAGCCCACTGTCCCCACTGCAGTTGCGTGGGAGCGTAACGAGGCATCGGCGGGGTAGGATGAGGTGCTGGGCCGTGGGGACGTGGTGTGCTGCGCCCGCCAACGTCTCCGCGCCCCAAGCTTGTGATAAGGCGAACCAACCGCCTCGCCCTATCGACGATCTGCTCGTAAGATGCCTCGATCTCAGCGATGGTCAACTGTATGCCCGCCCGGACGCGCGCCAGCATGGACGAAGCCTCCACGTCCACCTCCCCTATGAGATGTGCCTCCATCACGTGACACACGGAGTACTAGGATCAGGAGAAGTACCTGTGAGCGCCACGTGCGACAACGTGACGAGGCGGCAAGGGAAAGGATTGGAACAGGCCGAACTGCCGCAGCACTCGGTGCGGGGAGTACTCCTCGACACACAGGTTGAAGACGAGAACCTTACAAGTGAGCCAGAACGGCTCATCTCGCATGCAAAGCACGGAGACCCCGTAAGGTGCTCGGGCGTAGACGTCATACGCGCTGTATGGCGTCCACCGCACGTCCTCGTCGTGGAGGCAGTCGAACTCCCGAACGAACTCGAGGTAGGACCTCCTCACCTGTCGGTGCGCGTACGTCCGCTGCGAGGAAATAAGAAATGGCGGAGGTTATGAAAGTGCGTAAGTGGGGAAAAGATACAAGGGAGCAAACCTGTCGTCGGACCCAGTAGTGGCCCATGGTGGGCCAGTCCACCGGGTCGTCTCCGTAATGGTCCTGGGGGTACGGTGCGGTGTCAACAGCAGGCCTGTCGACTGAGAAGCGCTCCCAGGACCACAACTAAAGGAGTAGGACGCAACCCGACATCGTCGCGTCCTGGTCCGCCCGAGAGACGACGTCGCATAGACCTCTGTACGACGCCGCAAGCACAGCTGAGGCCCACGACCACTGCATCATCTATTTATAATGGGGAAGTTAGACATGCTCCGCTGAGAGGAGATTTGAACTGATTGTGTTACCTCATCCACGGGGTGTCGGCGATGTGCTGGGCATACTCGATCAGGTGCCGGTCCACCGTGTTCCCGTGGGAGGACGGGAACATCACCCAACCGAACAACAACAGGAGGTATGCCTCCAGATGGCAGGCCACGTCCTCCTCCTGTGCGTGCGGGTGGAGCAGATCAGCCTGCAGCGTTTGGTACAAACATTATCAGCAACTTAGCGCTTCTCTGTTAATTTGCAAAGAAAGAGGTACTCACCGTGAACTGAAGTAGCCATGCCTTCGTCGGTCCGTGCCGCTCACCCAGCCTGAGGGGCTGGTAGGGGGCTGCCCGGGGGTGCCACTGCACCTCGGCGAACCGCGCGAACAACTCCGCGTGTCACGTGATGGAGGCGTTGTGCGGCACAACTGCCGGACCCGCACAGGGGAGGCCTAGGAGGTAGGACACATCCTGCAGCGTCGGAACCATCTCTCCGCACGGAAGGTGGAACGTGTGCGTCTCCGGTCTCCACCGGTCACGAGTGCGCCAGAGGGGACCGGTCGCATTCGAACCGTGGGACACGCCGCCTCTAACAGGCGATCCTCTCCACCATCCTCTGAGAGGAAGTAAGCGGCCGCCGCAACTCGCATGTAGTGCATTGTGTCGTTAAATTGTATTCACGGTAAGTACATGTACGTAAACGAGTGCAAGCGTTGGCGACCATCGTGGAACCCAGCGTGGGTCAATGTGAAGCGGCTTCGTTGGGCACCCGAGGTGAAGTGTCCCTAGCTCGATTACGCTCATGAGTACCTAGACCGGTGTGTCGCATCCACAGTCGTGTCGAGCAGCTCAGGGCAAGGTCGCACCATCGTCGCCTGTTACAAAGCAAATACAACAAATTTGTCAGTAATTAAATGTGCACACAAAATGAAATGCAAAATAACGAAATGTACCATATTCAACAAACAATACAACGGAAGTCCAGAAAGCTAAAAGAATCTCATGTTACAAACATACTAAAGATGAAGACATATTTGATGAAGCACACAACGTCGAAAATTACATTATCCTCATAGCAATTAACTAGTAAATCGAAAAATTACATGATACGAATAACAACTAACCGGTACATTGAAAATTACATGATTAGAACAACAGTTCACTGGTACATCGTAAATTAAATGATGGGAACAACATAAAAAATTACATTATCCGCGGTTGCGACGCGCCTTGGACTCGTCCATATCGTTCCGGATGTGCCGTGTCCTTTGACGCCCGACCTTCAGCCTCAACATTCGGATGTCCGGTACCCATCAATGGTCCGAAGGGGGGGCTGCTGTGAATGATCCATCCACTCGGTATCCGTACACCTCGTGATGCCACGTGTTGAGAACACTTTGCTTGTAGTAGTAGGGGGAGATGTACGGACGACATGATTGATGCGTCTCGGCGGCTGCGACAATGACGTGCGAGCATGGCAAGTGCAGCAGGCGTGGTTTCTGGTAGGAGCACTTGCAGTCAGCTGCTCGGAGTATGCACAGATGGGAAGTCCTCTCCTGGTGGGCACCTCTGCGACCTCGGTCCCCACAGTGCACGTGGTATCTCCATTCCACGTCACTCTCCGGTGTCACTCGATATGTCTGCGCCTTTCTTGTTTTCTTGGATATGTACGTAGATACAACCGTTGAGTACGATAGTCGAGTATCCGACATACATGCTGCGGAGCTCTTGTATCGCTCAATGAAATATCTCTGTGTTCCCAGTAAGACACCTTCAACTATACCCACCAATGGAAGGCATCTGGTGCCTTTCATTACCCAGTTGTAAATCTCCGCCAGGTTCGTTATCATGATTCCATAACGCGAGCCGCCCTTGTCATGCAGAAGGGACGATTTCTCCAAAGGCTCGTGTCGTATCCAGTCGGTGAAACTCTTTATGCTGGTCCCCGGCCTACGCCGAATGTTTGGGACGTCTGTCGGGAGCGCACACAAGGCTGTGGGGTCCTCTCCTTGCTCATGGTACACCATCGGGTTCCTTGATGAACTAGCGGTATCTCTTGGATTCATTGATTGCTTTTTCGTTAGTTCATCCAACGTCCTCCAAAGCGCGTCGAACTTCCTCCGTTGGTTCTGTTTGCACAGCCACTTGAACATGTTCATAAGCTCCTTGTTCCTGAACTGACGGAAAAAATTGGCACCCATGTGCCTCATGCACCACCTGCTCTTCAGGTTTGTCCACTTTGCTGCTCCCACGACAGCGGACCCTTGTTGCATATCCACGATCGCCCTTAGCAGCCCTGCATGTCGGTCATGGATGACACAAACATCAGGCCTGTCCAGAACAATTGCCAGCTTCACTCTTTCAAGGAATCAGTACCAGCTCTCCGTGTTTCCCCTCCACGAAGGCCAATGCAACCGGTAGAACCTGGTTGTTGGCGTCCACCGCGATCGCAGTTAGAATCTGGCCCTTGTACTTTCCCGTGAGGAATGTGCCGTCCATGCAAATGACCTGGCGACAGTGCCGGAACGCATTTATGCATGCGCTCAGGGCGAAGAATGCACGCTGCAAGACCCACTTACCCGCGCACACACCACCCGCAGGAAACTCCGCAAGGTCGACAGATGTACCGGGGTTCCTACGTGCTATTGCCCTGAACAAGTGGGGAATATTCTTGTAGGAAGACTCGTACATCCCGAACCGTATTTCCAGAGCTGTCATTTTCGCTCTCCATGCCTTTCCGTAGCTAATCTTGTACTGAAACCTCTCCTCCACGGCTGTGATAATAGATCGAGGTTGCAGGTGCGGATTGTCCACGATCTAACCATAAAACACATTTGCCACCCAAGTGGACGACAGATTACGGTGTCCCTGCTCCGCTTCTTGCAGCTCGCAGTTATGCTCCATCACTATGGAGCATTTT
The DNA here is from genome assembly GCA_036346275.1 of Otatea glauca. NCBI lineage: Eukaryota > Viridiplantae > Streptophyta > Magnoliopsida > Poales > Poaceae > Otatea > Otatea glauca. The sequence goes on from CM070734.1 coordinate 23,043,368, forward strand.
CAGTAGTCCTTCCACTTCCCCTTGTATGCATGCACCCGCCATGGGCACGAATCAACTACGCACTTCACGTCGTACTCATTTTTGCTAGACTTCACTACCCTGAATTGCCGCCAAGAGACATTGCCCAGTACTTCACTGCATCCATCACAGCCTCCTTGTCTTTATATATGGCCCTCTCTGTCACCTCGTTCTCACGATACTCCCATGCATCAATGTTCCCTTCATTCATTATTAGGTCTTCGAAATTGTAATTGGTCCACGCACCAGGGATAGGCACCTCAGCAGCATTGTCCTCCTAGTCGGAGTGTTCACCCTTAGGGACTTCCTCATCTGCACAGTCCTCCTCTTCCATCAGGTGAACTATGTCCTCCACCTCCTCCCCCTCATCAGCCACCCCTCGCGCTTCCAACACTGTCTCCTCTGCCCCCCCCCCCGATCCCTTCGCCACCGCCAGTCTCTTGCTCCTCGTCTCCGGGCTCCTCGCCACCTTCCTCTTCGCATCCTTCTACATTTGACGTCCCCTCCCCTGTAATGTCCACCCCGACATCACGAACTTGCGACACCGATGGAGCTACCGGGTAGCACTGTACCAACAACATGAGCGGCCAACCCCGCTCTACGGCAAAACCCACATAACTCCTCCATGTTGATGTCGAGTTAATAGGAATCAACTCTCCGTAAAAACAGTCTTGCGCACGGCTTACTACTACTCTGACCCACAACCGAACAGTCTGAACATCCAAATTGAACATCCGAGACATCCACTCCAACAAACCCTTGTATGTCCTATCGTTCGGTCTACATATGCCCCGTACGACTCTCGAAAATGATGATAAATCCACCCCATCCGCCCCCTGTGCTATCTCCCCATCTCCATAAAATATTTGGAAATACAATTTCTCTAACATGCTGCAACGTCCGACGGAAAAATATTACTCTAAAATAAAATATACAAAACGTACATTGATCGTACTACAAAATTCGACTATAAATAAGTCAATCGACTAGCCTACCATACGGCCTAATATTAAATTTCTACTACATTACATTTGTATATATTGCCTAATACATTATTTGCATAATAAAATTACTAATACACAACCCTACTAAATTAAATTTCTAAATATTGCCTAATATTTCTACTGTATTAAATTTCTACATACTAAATACTACATTAAATTTGCACATACTGAAATACTACATTAAATTTCTAAATACTAGATACTACATACTAAATTAAATTTCTGAATATTAATTGCTATATTAAATTTCTAAATACTACATAACCAATAAAAAATTCCTACATTTACCTCTACAAAAAATTCCTAAAGCTAACTCTACAATAAAAATCCGAAATTTAACTAAATTTTTCGGCTTCCCTTCTCTTCTTCTTCTTCTTCTCTTCTCTTCTCTTCTCTTCTTCTTCTTCTCTTCTTCTCTTCTCCCTTTCTTCTCTTCTCTTCTTCTTCTCTTCTCTTCTTCTCTTCTCCCTTTCTTCTCTTCTCTTCTTCTCCCCCTCTCTTTCTCCTGGCTTTCATTTCTTCGGCTTGGTTTCTCTGCTCTGGGGGCATATAAAGTGCTGTGTCGCCTGTGATGGGGTGATTGCCCGTCTGAGGCGGCAGTGCCCATTGCCGTTGTTGCCATTTCTAGCCGTGGGTTTCAGGGACATATCGCCCGTATATGGGGCGATCGCCCCATATACGGGCGACCGGCGCCTAGTTTTGCAATTTCTAAAACCTAACGCCTAGTTTTGAAAAAAAAGATTAAAAAAAATATTAAAGAAAAAATTCCTCCTCATTGTCTTGTGCTTCAACGACTCATTTGGCCCACATGCTCGACCCGCCCATTGGTCCAACAGCCCACATGAAGCCCGTCCAAGAGAGCGAAGCGAGCCCATGAAATTCTCCCCTCCCTCCCTGAATGTCAGGGGCTCGTTCGGATGCGGGAAACCCCCGAAATCAGCTAGGCTGTGTTTGGGGTTGCGGCTGAGTTGAAAAACTGCTTTTGGTTTACTGGGCTGTAAAACAGTTGTAGCTGACGGCTGTGACTTTTCTTATTATGCTGTTTGGCAAATGGGCTGCTGTAGCTGTAGCTTTTGGGGGGAGGGAGTCGGGGAGACGATGCCCCAGCCAGATGGAGTTGAGGAGGCGACCGAGCGGGGCGAGGAGGGAGGCGGAGTGAGCGGGAAGGTGGAGCGAGTGAGATGGGAGGCGGTCAAGCGAAGCCACAGTTGAAAATCTCCTTTCCAGCAGCTGCAGCTTTGAGTGTACTTTTGTTGTGGCTTAGCTTCCCAACTACTCTGCAGTCATACTGTTTAGGAGAGGCTTTTGGCCCAAAGTTAAATCACAACCCCCCAAACAACCCCTCAGTCTTATACCATATCTTCACGGCTTAAAGAGATGTCGTGGTGATGGTTTCTCGTCTCCTCTTACATAAGAATTAAATAATGACATGTTAATATTTAAAAAAATCTTTAACAAAAAAGAAAATAATCTATTAACAAACAAAAACAACATCCCTAAAAATTCTCTTACAAAAAATAGAAAAAAAGAGAAACTCTACTAGGCTCACAGAGAGCCATGACACAACTAAGAGCATGGGTTGGACAGACTGATTCTGATAATATCGACTTGGCATCCTACGATTATATGATCTTTTTGTTAGCAATATGCCTTTGAGGTAATCATAGAGATGATTATATCATGTCTATATTTATGGAATGATATGATTATTTTATCTATTGAATAAATATCATTAGTATCGACTAACATGTATGTGACTTGTTTGTGAAATTCGTTGTTTATGTTTTGATATTATTCCAAACTATACCTGACCTTATATCATAACGTGGGATAATTGTGATTTATAGGTTAGCATATGTATTGATTGATGATCATGTTTCATGGATTATAGATATAGATATATCAAATCAATAATATGGACACATGTTGGAGAACATGACGTTGGAGTGACTACTATGAGACACTGTGGGAATTGTTATATTCTCAAATATCATCAGTTGGTCTCATACATAGTGTATGTGGGATCCTTAGACCTGAGATCGTTATGATTTTCTACATGTGTAATAGTATACTTAAGAGTTTCCAAACGCTATTCCGTAACTAGGTAGTTATAAATGTAGCTTTCGAATTTGCTACGAAACATACAGAGGAATGTGAGCGATCAAGATGAAATTTGCCCCGCCTATATAATGGGAGAGGTATCTCTGAGCCCTTCAATATAGTTGGATTAAGAAATTGCATGGTCATGTGTTAGCATTAGAATTTGGAAAGATATAACTGATTTGTAAGGCTTAGATTAAAATTGAATTTCTAAGCCGATATTGGTTCAAAAATAGAATTTTATCTTTAAGAGATGGAGGCCGATACGAGTTTTGAATTTTGAAGAGTTGGAGAAGGACACGATTGGCCTACATGCTATAAAAGAGTTCGCCAGGCAAGACGAAGGAAAAAACAATCAAATAAATCAATTAGCTTATACTTTTCTTTCCTTTGTGTCGACTAGGAATAATTTTTAGATCTAGCAATACTTCCTTGTAACTCGTTCTTGTTCAATAAAGTTGTGCATTGTCGATTTTGATCATCTTCGATTTACACCAACCCAGGTTTGTTTTCATACAGATCTTGCTGCTCATCGCCTTTTTGGAGAAAACAAATCTTTGCCCAATATCTAATCGGCTATAACAACTGTTTAGATCTATCTTCCTGATTGCATATCAGCTGTGATACTTGTTCCGATTTATCTTGTTTATAGCCGATCAAATTAGTTAATAGCTATTTCAATCTACCTTGCCAATGCAGCATCAAATCAGTTGGCACGCCTTGACCCATACTAGAACCTGGTGTTAGTGTGTGTTGAGACTGATTGGCTCTTTTTCATCGCCAACACCATACCGAATATGATTGATGAGTCAATTGCAAATAAATAATCTACTATAGAACGAGTGAATGATCGAGCTATTATAGGATGGCACGTTTCTCGTCTTGAGTTCGATCCGGTATCATGAGGCAAAGTGATTGATACATGAGCACTATATAGGTTCATCTGATATAATCTTTGTGTATATTTGGAAGCCGCTATGCTCTGCTAGGGGCCGCTATTGACTTATGGGCCAAAAGGATTTTCCGGGCCATAACCAAATATGCATGAACCTAGAGAGTCATACACTTAATGGGTTGAAATATATTGGTTCAAATTGGATCTGTCACTAATGGGCTAAGTGGGCTTTGCACCTTGGTTAGGCCTTTAACGTAGGTTTTCACCAGGGGGCTATATAAAGGGAGTACGTGAAAGCTACGGTTATGTAATTGTTGCACCACAACATCCACCAAAAACGCTAACCGTCACAACCTATGCCCTGTCGTGCACCCTGGTGCAAGCACACCGATGCACAGCGTTCCATCCTCGAACGTGTGGACTTAGATAGAGACCTATTGTGGCGTTGATCGAGACGATCGTTCGGGCATGTTCGGCCACTACTTGAGGATGATCGACCACTGCTGTAGGACGTACGCTACGTTGTGTCGGGCTATTTCAACTTTCTTCTACTGCACTATGTATCTAGTAGTAACGATTCATGATCTCTCACTTGTTTGGTATCCTGGTTTACGCGGTAGAATTTTTAATTTGCACTAGTGTAGCCTACCCATATTCGTAGAAAAGCACGAGTATTTAGCTGGTTGTTGTTAGAAATGAGGCCCAAGTGGCCCATTTATCTCTAATGCCAAAGCTACAAATAATAGTACCATATTGCTAGTTGAGAGGGGAGAATACCAATTTAAAAGGGAGAGCTCCCACCATATCTTGTAATGAGACATATGGAGGGTGAGGAGCTGGCTAAAGTCACACGCACGCGCGCGCGCGTATTTCACGAATTACCGCGTATTTCCGCGTGTTTTTCCCGCGTGACTTGTGACTTGCGACGTCGCGAGTCGCCGTGCCGTGGATTAAATTCCTGGTACGTTTAAACCCTTTTTAATTTTTGGTTTCTCTCTGTTATTAGTGAATTAATGGGGTCATTTACTGAGATTTGAAACATCCATGATAATGGCGTCGATTTCTAATAAAACTGTCATTTGAATGACCCGCGATTACTAGCATTTAATGGCGACCGTTCGTGCGAGGCTATAAAATGGAGACGTCCGCATGAAGGGGCTTTTGAGTTTTGGCTCTGATACTCGCGTTCATCCACGGTGATCTGTGTTGCGTTTTCGTGCTGTGCTCGTTCTTCACCGACCTTCCTCTCGGCGTGCACCGCGAGGCAAGGAGAGCGGGATCTCCGAACCATTGCCGTTGAGAGAACCTGCACGGGGGCGGCAATAAGGTTTCTGGGCAGCGCAACTGCGCGACCGCTCGAGCTCTTCATCTTGCGATCAACGACGTCGACTACTTCCTCTACGGCCGATCGCTACTGCGCTGCTTCCTTTTCGTCATCAAGCCCATCGTAAGAATTCTCCTATTTTCTCTGTGGATCGATCTATTTTACAGTAATATGTGGTGTGTTTTATCTTGCCTGTTGTATTTAATCCTTTTGGAAATTAACTTTATTTTCAAATCTAAAACACAAATAATACCTAGTTTTTCAACATTCCAGAAACCTTATTGGTATTATTTGTGTGATTGTGATTCAGCAATGGCTGGTACAAGTGATGCCATGAAACCTGAGAGGTTCAATGGTCAGAACTTCCGTAGGTGGCAGACTAGAGCCAAATTTTGGCTCATGTCTCTGGGTATGTGGTGGGCGATTTTCCCTCATTACCCGCTTACGGATGAGGAAAATGCGCAGTTTGAGAATGCGAATAACACCGCATTGGGCTGCATTCGACCATCTTGGCGGATCGGTTATATGATGTGTATATGAGTTACACATCCGCCATCGAGTTGTGGTTGGCTCTTGAACAAAAATATGCGTGTCGAGGTGGTCATTGGTTGTATACGTCAGAGCAATTATTCGATTTTGCCATGGATGAGTCTAAATCGATTGTTGCTCAAGCGCATGAGTTCGACTACTAGTGGGCGAGATTGCACATTTGGGATGTGCTTTACTCAAAAATTTGTGGTCATGGGCATTGTTGCTAAACTTCCCCATCTTGGAGGAATTTTGCCACCGGTCTAAAACACAAGAGGAAGAGATTTCTATTGAAGATCTCATTGCTGCCCTCGACGTGGAAGAAAAGCCAGAGCCAAAGATGCGCCAAAAAGTTCTTCTCAGAACCAAACAACGCAAATGTGATTGAGAAGAAGGGTGTAACAACAACAAAGGCTTGAAACCAAACAAAAATACTAGCTTCAAGAAGAAGAAGTTTGAGCGAAAGATATGAAGAACATTACTGCTTTGTGTGCGGAAAAAATGGTCACATGGCTAAAGACATGTCGTTTCGCAAGAACAGGCCAAATGAGCAAGGCAAGAAAAGCGCCAACGTGACCATAAGTGAGGGAACTACTTCAGAGGGTATGGTAATTCTCCGTTGTTTTTTCAAAGATGTCAATCCACCGATTGGTGGGTTGATACGGTGCAAATGTTCACGTATGTTCGACATATCTCTATTTTCTTCTTACCGAGCAAATAGGGCTTCCTCCGTCCTAATGGGGAACGGGTCGCATGCTTTTGTTCTTGGTGTTGGCACGGTGGATCTGAGGCTTACTTGAGGGAAGATTGTCCACTTAAAGAACGTGCAACATGCGCCAACAATAAATAAGAACCTTGTCAGTGGTTCCCTATTATGTCGAGATGGCTATAAGCTAGTATTCGAGTCTAATAAAGTTGTAATGTCCAAGTTTGGAAACTTTATTGGAAAAGGTTATGAAAGCGGAGGCTGTTCGCTTAAGTGTACTAGAGCCTTGTTTAAATTTAAATGTTGCTACTCAAGTTAATAATTGCGAATCCAATGTTTGGCATTCTCGTTTATGTCATATTGGTTATGATACCATTGCTCGAATGTCCAGATTACAGTTAATTCCAAAATGTGATATTGTCAAAGGATCAAAGTGCCATTCTTGTGTGCAAGCAAAGCAACCAAGAAAACCCTTTAAGGGATTAGAGGAAGAAAAGAACTTGGCACCACTAGATCTTGTCCATTCGACTGTGTGAGATGAATGGATTGTTGACAAAAGGAGGCAAAAGATATTTTCTAACTTTTATAGATGATGCAACTCGTTATTGTTATGTGTATTTGCTTTGAAAACAAAGGATGAAGCTTTAAACTACTTCAAAATTTATAAGGTCGAGGTTGAGAACCAACTAGAAAAGAAAATTAAACGACTAAGGTCCGATCGTGGAGGAGAGTATATCTCTCATGAATTCTCCCGATTACATTACGAGCATGGTATAATCCATGAAGTTACACCACCATATTCTCCCCAATCAAATGGGGTAGCTGAGAGGAAAACCGAACACTAACAGACTTGGTGAATGCCATGTTGGAGAGTGCGGTATGCCTAAAATGTGGTGGGGAAGCTATATTAACAAGAAATTTTGTCCTAAGCAGAGTAATCACTAAAAGGTGTGAGATTACTCCGTATGAGGATGGAAAGGAGAAAACCTAATGTTAATTTTCTGCGAACTTGGGGTGTTTGGCAAAAGTCAATATACCATTGCGAGAAAAGAAAAGCTTGGACCTAAAGCGATCGATTGTATTTTTCTAGGATATGCACATAACAGCACGGCCTATAGATTTTTAGTAGTAAAATCATAAACTCCTGAGATTATTTCTAATACAATAATGGAGTCCAGAGATGCTTCATTTTTTGAGGATATTTATCCTATGAGAGCAGGTAGGACTTCAATAACTGAGAAAAATCAAACTGATAATAATAATAATAATATTGAACCTACCACTGTTTCTGAACCAATAAGTGATACACTACCAGTAGAAGATAATTCTGAGGAGGATAACAATTTAGTCGCAGAGGCTCCTCGTAGGAGCAAGAGACAAAGGGTTGAGAAAACCTTTGGCGACGACTTTATTGTATACCTCGTGGATGATGTGCCAAAATCTCTTTCAGAGGCTTATGCACTACCTGATGCTGAGTATTGGAAAGAGGCGGTCCGTAGCGAGATGGATTCCATCATGGCTAACGGGACTTGGGAGATCACTGATCTTCCTAGTGTGTGCAAACCTGTTGGATGCAAGTGGATCTTCAAAAAGAAAATGAGGCCTGATGGTACTGTTGATAAGTACAAGGCAAGACTTGTGGCCAAGGGTTATACCTGAAAAAGGAGAGGATTATTTTGATACTTATTCTCCTGTAGCCAGATTAACCACCATTAGAGTGCTCATAGCATTAGCTGCTTCCCATGGTCTACACGTCCATCAAATGGATGTAAAGACAGCTTTCCTTAATGGAGAGTTGGAGGAAGAAATCTATATGGAGCAACCAGATGGTTATGTGATTACTGGACAGGAAAATAAAGTATGCAAATTATTAAAATCCTTGTATGGCCTAAAGCAAGCTCCTAAGCAATGGCACGAAAAGTTTGATAAAACTTTGACATCTACTGGTTTTGTTGTTAATGAGGCGGATAAGTGTGTATACTATCGTTATGGTGGGGGCCAATGTGTTATTTTGTGTTTGTATGTTGATGACATACTTATATTTGGGACAAACACTGCTGTAATTGACGAGGTCAAAACTTTCTTATCTCAAAGCTTTGATATGAAAGACTTGGGAGAGGCAGATGTTATTCTGAATATTAAATTGATCAAGAATGAGGATGGGATCATTTTGCACCAATCCCATTATGCTGAGAAAATTTTGAGTCAATTCGGGTTTGAGAATTGCAAAATCTCCCCAACACCTTATGATCCAAGTGTTAAGCTTCGGAAGAATCAAGGGTTAGGAAAAGATCAATTGAGATATTCACAAATTATTGGGTCCCTTATGTATCTAGCTAGTGCAACAAGGCCTGATATCTCATTTCTTTGTGAGCAAATTAAGCAGGTTTACATCTAACCCGTGAGATGATCATTGGGAGGCACTTGAAAGGGTGTTGCGCTACTTGAGAGGCACAACATCTTATGGAATACACTATCTTTGGGTATCCATCTGTTTTAGAAGGATATAGTGATTCCAATTGGATCTCGATGCGGATGAGATCAAAGCTACAAGTGGTTATGTTTTTTCTTTAGTCGGTGCTTTAGCTTTCATGGAGGTCTTGCAAATGTACCATATTGACGAGGTCAACCATGGAAGCTGAACTCGTAGCACTAGACACGACCACTCGTTGAGGCCGAATGGCTTAGAGAGCTATTGTTGGACTTGCCATTGGTTGAGAAACCAATACCGGCGATCTTAATGTACTGCGATAACCAAACAGTGTTGACTAAGGTTATGAGTACTAAGGATAACATGAAGTCCTCCAGACATGTGAAGCGTAGGCTTAAAACTGTCAGAAAATTGAGAAACTCCGGAGTTATTGCTGTGAATTATATTCGATCGAGAAAAATCGCGCGATCCTTTTACAAAAGGACTTGCAAGGAAAGCGATTTCCATTGCGTCTATGGACATGGGCATGAGGCCCGTTTGAGTTACACCACAACGGTAACCCTTATCTTCCTGATCGGAGATCCCGTGAATTAGGTAATGGGAAAAACAAGTTGAGGTTGTAACAAGAGAGTACATATTATTAAATTTGTACCTGTGTCCAAATAGACAAAGTACTCTCGACTGTATGGAAGGTTGGCTTAAAGCCTTAATGCATTCTAGTGTCAAAGGAAAAAGGTATTGGCCTACAGGATACCTAAAATAAATACACCTACTTGAGCTTAACTGTGAGGTCGCAGTTCACGAGAAAGGGGCATTCTCTAGAAAGCTCATGAGAAGATTAGGAGCATGACCATTTAACGCTCCGTTGAGGTGAAGTTCTTTGCCACTTAGTATCGCTTAAGATTTGGGTGAAATCAAACCACACAAAGCTATGAATTCAAGGCTTAGTCCATTCATTAGTCAGGGAGGATGGATCACGTTATTCTAGGTGAAAGTTCAACCCGTATGGGACTTACACCGAAACACTGATATATTAAACGAAGATTCAGCACAGTGATCAATTGTCAACTTCGGCATTGGTGGGGGATTGTTAGAAATGAGGCCCAAGTGGCCCATTTATCTCTAATGCCAAAGCTACAAATAATAGTACCATATTGCTAGTTGAGAGGAGAATACCAATTTAAAGGAGAGCTCCCACCATATCTTGTAATGAGACATATGGAGGGTGAGGAGTGGCTAAAGTCACACGCACGCGGCCGCCCGTATTTCACGGAATTACCGCGTATTTCCGCGTGTTTTTCCCGCGTGACTTGTGACTTGCGACGTCGCGAGTCGCCGTGCCGTGGATTAAATTCCTGGTACGTTTAAACCCTTTTTAATTTTTGGTTTCTCTCTGTTATTAGTGAATTAATGGGGTCATTTACTGAGATTTGAAACATCCATGATAATGGCGTCAGTTTCTAATAGAAACTGTCATTTGAATGACCTGCAGTTACTAGCATTTAATGGCGACCGTTACTGGTGCGAGGCTATAAAATCTGGAGACGTCCAGACAGAAGGGGGCTTTTGAGTTTTGGCTCTGATACTCGCGTTCATCCACGGTGATCTGTGTTGCGTTTTCGTGCTGTGCTCGTTCTTCACCGACCTTCCTCTCGGCGTGCACCGCGAGGCAAGGAGAGCGGGATCTCCGAACCATTGCCGTTGAGAGAACCTGCACGGGGGCGGCAATAAGGTTTCTGGGCAGCGCAACTGCGCGACCGCTCGAGCTCTTCATCTTGCGATCAACGACGTCGACTACTTCCTCTACGGCCGATCGCTACTGCGCTACTTCCTTTTCGTCATCAAGCCCATCGTAAGAATTCTCCTATTTTCTCTGTGGATCGATCTATTTTACAGTAATATGTGGTGTGTTTTATCTTGCCTGTTGTATTTAATCCTTTTGGAAATTAACTTTATTTTCAAATCTAAAACACAAATAATACCTAGTTTTTCAACAGTTGTTACCTACAAAGTTTCAGGATATAAGTGATACAAGGTAGTCGAAGCAATTGAAGACTGGGAGTAGAGAAATCTAGGCTGGGAAAGAGAAGAACCAGGGATTCTAGACTGTGAAGAAGAAATAGAGTTTGGGGAATGGGGAGGAGCAAACTTGGAAGGGAGAGGATGCATACGCCTTCGATGCCTCGCTCTGCTGCTTGGTGGTCGCATGGCCACAGCCCACGCTGCAGCCTAGCCCAAGGATAAGTCTCTTGTGTCCTACCCAGCCCAGCTCGCCTCTTCTGTTCAGAAATTCCCAAGTCGCGACCGTGACTCCCTAGCCAGATCTTGCCGGCGGCAGCATGCTCGCCCCCTCCCCTAGACACTTCCTCCTCGGCGCCGTGCGCCGCCTCCGCGTCGGAGTCCAGCCACAAGATGCGTACCCCAACCACCAACCTCTAGCACTGGATTTGAGGAATTATTAATTTAAAGTTATCCCACCAAAGATTTCATGATGACACTTTCTCATATGACAAGTGATAGTATCTCTCTCTTAAAATCAAGTGACATCACCTTATTTCTTCCCCCACTTTCCTTCTCCCTCAAAGGCCATCTTCTTTTGACAAGTAATATCACCTTCTTCAACCCCTTTTCTCCTTCATTCCGTTCCCCTCAAAAAATAGTTTTTGTATGTCACATTTTTACCTTAAGTTTTTGAAAATAAAAATATTTTAACCACTTTTAAAAGCATTTTAAGCGAATTTTTCAAACCGAAAGTTTGTTGAATAGAAACTTTTCGATCTGGATGTTTTTAAATTGAATGTTTTCGGAGCTGAAACTTTTTGATTAAAATTTTTCAAGTTGAAACTTTCTAATTTGAAAATTTTCAATTTACATTTTTTCGAGTTGAAACTTTCCGATTTGAATTTTTTTGATTGAAAATTTTTTAAGTTGAATTTTAAATCGAAACTTTTTGAACCAAAAGTTTTTTTAATCGAAACTTTTCGAACTAAAAGCTTTTAAATTAAAAGTTTTCTGAGTTGAAACTTTTCGATTTGGAGTTTTCAGAGTTGAAACTTTTAGATTTTAATTTTTTGACCTAAAACTTTTCGTGTTGAAACTTTTTCGATTTGAAACTTTTCGAGTTGAAAATTTCTAAGTTTAAACTTTCTGATCTAAAACTTTTTGAGTTGAAATGTTCTGATTTTAAAATTTTTTATTTAAATTTTTTCGAGTTGTAACTTTTGATTCAAAATTTTCAAAAGTTTAAATGTTCTAATTTAATTTTTTGTGTTAGAGAAGGAAGAAGGGGTGGGAGAAGTGAGTAGGGAAAAGAAAGGAGTAGGTGGATGGAAAAGATGATATATGGCATCTTAAGAATATGTTTTTAAATTTAAATTTATTAGTTTGAGGTTAGCTGCAAAACAATCATACCCCTCTGCCTGGTGCAGTTAGGTTGTTTGGAGGCAATTGACTACTGTCGTCATGCGAGAGTTGGGTGTCCAACGACGTAAGAGGTTCTAAGGTGGTGTTTGGTTGGGTGGATGAGATATGATCATCTATGAATTTAGAGTCACCCAATTGTTTAGATGAGTGGATGGATCGGATATAGATATTCGGTTTTTTGAAATATTCCCTCAAGATGCTGGATAGAGCCATCCAAAGAAAAAGGCCGGATGGACTCATCCAGTTTGTTGCATGAAGAGGTGTATCCGGTGAAATTCAAATTTCACCGAAGTTTACTCAGTCAAATTTTTTCCGAAAATTCATTTGTTTGAAAAATCAAAATTTATGCAAAAATTCAAATTTCGATCAAATTTTGTTCGAAGATTCAATTTTGGTCAAATTTTGTCCAAAATTCAAATTTAAGTCAAAATTTATCCAAAAAATTCAAACCAAAATTCGAAACCTTGATTACAACTAGCCCATCCATCCTCACCCATCCAACCAAACAAAAAATTGACTCATCCCTATCCACCCAACCAAACAACCATCTGGATGGCTCCATCCCATCCAAACTGGATAGGCCATATCCCATCCAACCCCATCCAGACAACCAAACGAACCCTAAGTGTTTTGAATCAGGATAGTCTTGAGTATGATAAGGCTAGGCTTAGGCGTTGTTTGGAGGACTTATAGTCATCTTCGACTTTTGAAAAATCAGTAAGCCCTTCAAACGGTCGTAGAAGAAGTCGTACAGGACTAGCAAAAGTCAAAAATAGGGTGGTATGTGTTTTTGTAGCCTATTATAGAGAAAAATTATTTGTTTGCCAAATGATCTCTCATAAAAAAACTACAATTAATTTTTAGTCCAAAAAGCTAAAAAGCATCTTTTGATAAAAGCTACAGCTTCCTAAACAAGCTCTTAGTATGGTTTTTTAAGTTCAGGGTAATGTTTCGATGATAGGGAGGAGATAAGAGTTGGCCTTTTTTACACATAAATGCTTAGATAACTTAGGTATCATTGTTCTAGTTAGAATCCACATATATGTGCACTTGGTGTTTATAAATAGCTGGAGATAATACATTGGGCATTTACTGTGTAGCTGGACTATTTTGAATGTTACAGCGCCTGCAGCAATTTTATCGCTTGCTTCGATTTTTTTTTCATTTGGTCTGCTTGCTTGTGGTTGATGGAAACTACTGACTTTGTTTTGGTCATTGTGAAAACCATCAATTAATTCTTGTTAAGATCTTATGATACTGTTTAATAAATTTTGTACGCAGAATTCATTAAATAAAATACTAAAAAATAAAATAAAGAGACAATGGCCCACGTGTTAGTCAATAACTATTGAAGTATTGACACGACAGTATGCGGAGTACAAAATTCCCTGAAGCAAGACAACGACGTGCGGGCCCTACATGTCATCAAATATTTTTCTGTGTGTAACCTATACAATATTAGACTCATTTGGAAGGATTTATTGTATGAACCATGGAGGTTCAAATGGATTGCAAATCCTACACTCGGTCTAAAAGATGCAAACCCTGAGAGATTAGGGATCAAAAGGTAATTATTAATTTCGTTGTCACGTCAGCATGCATGCATATCCCTGTAGGTAATTATTAATTTTGTTGTCATGTCAACATGCATACAGATTAGGGATCAAAAAGGTAATTATTAAAAGTCCTTAGAACACATTAAGATATAAATCATCCTACCATACAATATGAGATAACTACATCTCTAGCAGGAAAGAGTAACAAAGTATTGTAACTTAAATATCCACTAGTGGCTTTGATCTGAAATCTAGTTAGGGTCACTACACCCCTCAAGGACAGCAGGGTACTCAGTATGGTGAATCCTATATGATATAGTGCTCCTCAAGTATCTAAGTACACACTAGTGGCTTTGATCTGAAATCTAGTTAGGGTCACTACACCCCTCAAGGACAGCAGGGTACCCAGTATAGTAAATCCTATATGATATAGTGCCCCTCAAGTATCTAAGTACACGCTCAAGTGCTTATCAATGATCATCTCTCAATTACAAGTAAACCAAATCAATTTGCTAACAACATAGAGAAGTCAGATCTTGTAGCACTAGCTAAATACATGAGAGAACCAATGATCTGGGAGTATTTCAATTGATCCTTCCCTTGTTCTTGATGCTTTTTAAGCTTAAGACTCAGGTCGTAGGGTATGGGAGCATTTTTGCAATCTATAAACCCGAACCAAATTAGGATCTTCTCCACATAATGATATTGAGTAAGTGCAATCCCATTCTCACTCTTGATCAGTTTGATATTTAAAATAACATTAGCCTCTCAATATCCTTCATGTCAAAGTTTTAGGACAAAAATGACTTTAAGTTATTTACCACATTAATATTAGTCCCAAATATAGGTATGCCATCAACATGCAAACACAAAATGTCATCAACATACAAACACAAAATCACCCCATCACCCCCACCAAATATACACACACACTTGTAAGCTTCATTTACAACAAAGTTGATTGATGACATAGTTCTATTAAACTTCTCATGCTATTGCTTAGGTGCTTACTTGAGGCCACACAAGGATTTCAACAACTTACACACCTTGCCCTCTTGTCCAGGTGCTACAAATCCATCAGACTGCTCCATAAAAATTTCCTTATCTAGCTCTCTATTTAGGAAAGTAGTCTTCATATCCATTTGATGAACATGGAAACTATATGAGGCAGCCAATGACAAAAGCACATGGATAATGGTTAATCTAGCAACTAGTGAATAATTATCAACCTTGTTAGATTGGGGGAAACACATCTGCGTTTGCCCAGAGGAGGGCAATGAGCTTTGTTTCCTACTTCTCTTACATTTTCGACCCAATTCGAATTGTCTTGGATTGGTTGTCAGGGTTGAGTGGCGCTTGTTTCACAACATCATTGGGCTGAAGAGTTACTTTTAGCCATCTACCTTAGCAGGCTTTTCGGCCTTGCTTGGCTTTTCTGCATCATTGAAATTTCTTAATGGCAACTGATCAACAATCTCTAAAGATTTACAATCGCAATTAAGTGCAGTTGAATGATTACCTTGCACGAAGATGATGCCCTTTGGACCAAGAATTTGATTGATAAGATAGGCGTGATGAGTAGCTGTCATCAATTTAGTTAGCGACGGTTTGCCTAATATGGCATTATAAGATGACTCAAAATCTACGATTTCAAAGGTGATTAATTATGTTCTACAATTAAGAGAATCGCTAAATATTACTAGTAACACTATCTAACCAAAAGGTGTTATCACAGGACCGGGTACTATCCTAAAGAAAGTATTTGTAACTGACTTTATTTTTGACTGAGGTATTTGCATCCCATCTAAAGTACTACAAAAAAGCATATCCAAATAACTACCACCGTCGACCAGTACTCTTCCGACTTTACAATTATTATTACAGGAGAAATGACTTGTGGAAGTTTATGAGGTGTAGACATACCTTTTGGACGGTCATTCTTGTAGAAGGTCAAGACCACATCCAATCACATTAGTTAGCTTGGCTTCCCTAGTTGGGTGTCGATGTTGTTGACCTCTCTCCATGGGGATTTAAACTGGCCTTTTGAGGAATAGGCAGTTGAGCCTCCGAAAATGATGTTGACATGGTTGTGAGGCTTTGATATGCCATCTCTTCTTCTCCATTGGCATCTTTGGTGTTGTTAGGACCACCACGTTTGGGCAATGTAGGCTTTGGCCCTTTACCCGAGTAGAAGGCATCCATACGTTTCTGCCAGGTGTGATAGTTACGCAAATCACACTAGGCGAGTTATGCACTGGGCACCAGCCACCATTCCTACTGGTCATTCCAGACCCCTTGGATCTAGATTGGTAGTTAGAAGGGCTGTCTACTTCCTCTCTAGACCCTGGCCCTTCTTGTAGGTTGGGCATAGCTCTACAGCAGCTACCTCCCTTGATGGCTTCATCTTGTTCTTTCTGACTTTGCCTTTGTGATCTTTAGATCTAGTTAGCTTCTATGATTCTTTCTTGTCAGTGTGTTCCAGACCTAGTTGTGCTAGTTTATAGTCATTGTCGACCAGGCGGATCCACTCCACTACTTTATGAGCATCAGAGTAGCGATCAACCATGTCAAATAATTCTGACATGTTTCTTGGTGGGTGTATGTTTAGGTCTTTCATGAAACACTTGTAGCGTATCACCATTGTCCTCGGGACAACATTGGGCATGGTTGGTGAATGTTGTTGAGGGAGATCTCCGCCTGTGTTAGTGTTGAGCCTCTTGGATGTCCCTCGTCTATGAGGTTGACATAGTCGGCGAGATCAAAGGTGTTCTCCTTGTCCATCAACAATCTCCGACTTGACCAAGTCCTCCTTCTAGTGCCAACTATCGTGATCAGGACCCAGGGCCTCCCATCGAACTTACAGAAAAATTAAATAAGAGGGTTCAATCAAGTAGAGACTTTATTGTTGTAGACAAAACAAATGTTACAGGAATGAAATCAATGTGTTTTTGGGGCACGCAGACCACAAAATTTATGCCTATCTAGGTGGCAGTTAATGTTGCTAAAGGTGAGTTTTGTCTTTACGCATATGTCTTCATTGAGTTTTGAACCATCATGTCCCTTAACCAGCCATCGTAAGTTGTTAGATACGCCAATAACTAGTCTCACATTAATCACATAGGAAACTTTGTCTCCTGACCAGTTTACCTGATCGGGGCTTATAAAACTGTATGACTAGTTGTCAGTTAGTTATAACTAGTCGTCATTGTCTTTCGACCGGTTTATTATTGAAGGGGGTAATCGTGGTTGTGATGAATTTTGGGCTGCCATCTTTTAAAGTTCTCACCCACAAACTTCTCAGGCCTCATGAGATCTGCAGCATGAGCAACCATGACAAAGTTCTCTAGAGGTTAATTTCTGGAGTGTTGAATTCAAAGCATACTTTGTCACTAATTAATTAAACTTTGCAATAGTAAAGTAATTGAACCAACTACTTCTAACGAGTTGCAAAACACATACAATAGCAGATGAATTAATACCGCTATGCTCCGGATTATCGATAGCATGAATCAGTATCATATAGATCAAAGTTATTGACTATCATGCTAGTAGTAGTATACTAGTATCAGAGTACATGGTCGACCAATATAACAAGAATATGATCCACTTGTCAAGTAAGCTACCATGATATTATACTCTAGCACAATAACATGAAAGACGCACAGCACGGATTAGATGTCTAGAGTACTAGAATGCAATACAGTAAAGTAATGTCACTTGTATGGAGTAATCAAAGAGATGCAATCAGAAGTATGCACTTACTGGGTGCCTCGATGCAAATCAGAAAAAGCGACGTGATACCAACTAGGTGCAGTGCCGATCTTCCTCAAGCAAGCAACTTCGTCTGACAGGTGAAGATGCTCCATGTGCGTGGCCAAAGAGCAGTGGATGCAGATGATGTCACCTTGCACATACTCACCAACAGCTTGTTCAAGATCTCGTCGGGAGATAAGGATGTCAATGAAGCTGTCTCACTGCATGGCTCCAAGAGGACATCGTCGAGGAAGAACTGGTTCGAGCAGTCGTGTTGTGCACTGTCAGTTTTCAACCAGAACTAACAGATTCGATCACCGAGCAATCAAAGAAGGAAGCTATTTTGTGGTGCATAAGCTCGCGGCACCTTTTTTGTTTTTGTCTCTTCTATTTATTAGCATCAAAACTAACTCCAGATTACATTAAACCAAACGGACCATATCCAACTAACTTGGAAGGTCTCCAGACTGCGTACGCTCACTACTAACAGAAAGACAAACATATGCTAGCTATTAACAGAAAGATAAAGATAAAGGCAAACCACACAACAAGATTATCCAACAAACTCCCCCTAATCTAGTTGTGATTAAATTCGACGATGCCGATCTTCACGTGCAGTTCTTGAAACTTGACACGCCCGAGTGGTTTTGTTAGTATATCCGCCAACTGATCGTCGGTGTTGATGTACTTGACAGTGACTTTGCCGTCCTTAACACACCCGAATGAAGTGGTAGCGCGTCTCAATTTGTTTGCTCCGGCCATGAAAGAACGGATTCTTGCATAGCTGAATTGCAGACTTGTTGTCCACGAAGATGGCGGCGACATCACTTTCCTTGCCAAAAAAGTCACTGAGCAGCCACGCAAGTCGGACACCATAGCATGCTGCGGACGTTGTGGCAATATACCCCCCTCACAGGACGAAAGATCCACCACCTTTTGTTTCTGCAACTTCCATGTCATAGGGCTCTGCCTGAGTAAGAAAAACACGCTGGTAATGCTCCTTTTGTCGTCGACATCGCCTGCCATGTCGGAGTCGCTGTAGCCCACCAACTCTTCGTTGGCACTGCTCTTGACATAGTGGCATCCAAAATTGCGCGTACCTACGATGTATAGCACTGAGGTGCTCCGTTGTGGGCGCCTCCATGAACCGGCGGATGTATCCCACGACGAAAGCAATGTCTGGGCGCGTGTGAACTAGGTACCGCAAACTTCCTACGATGCTTCGGTAGAACTTGGGATCACTAAGCGGGTTGGAACTTACCTTGCTCAACTTGAGACGTGTCTCCATTGGCACATGACTTGGATTGCAGTCACTCATGCCTGCTTTGTCAAGGAGCTTCGCCGCATACGCTGCTTGGCTCAATGTGACATTGCCGATGCCTTGGCGCACCTCGATGCCAAGGTAATAGTTGAGAAGACCCAAATCACTCATCTTGAATAGCAATTGCATCTCAAGCTTGAACTTGGCGATTTTCGGTGGGTGTGTGCCGGTGACGATGAGATCATCCACGTACACACCAAGGAGCAGGCGTTTTTCACCGGTACCGCACATGTACATTGAGTGCTCTGATGAACTTTGCTGGGAAATCGAACGACTGTAGGCTACTGTCAAGCTTTGCGTTCCAGGCCCTTGGTGTCTGACGGAGGCTGTAGAGCGCCTTACGAAGGTGCAACACTTTGTGCTCGTGACCTTTGCGGACGAAGCTCGGGGGCTGAGCCACATACACTTCCTCCTCAAGGTCCCCATTAAGGAATGCCGACTTCACGTCCATATGATTCACCTGCCAGTTTGCGTGCGCTGCGGTTGCGATCAAGAGCTGCACGGAGTCATGTCTAGCCACTGGCGTGAACACCTCATCGAAGTCGGCCCCAGCACGCTGCACATATCCCTTTGCAACTAAGCGGGCCTTGTGTTTCACCATGACGCCATGGGAAACCTTTTTTCAATTTGAACACCCATTTAAGACCGATCGGGCGCTAAACTGCGGACAACACAGTTAGCATCCACGTGTCATTGTCCTCAATCGACTGCATCTCCTCAAGCATGGCGTCGCACCATCATTGGTGTGCTTCTGCCTCGACGTAAGTGGTAGGCTCCTTGCCCGCCATAAGGTACAGCTCATCAATGTCAAGCTCGTGCTAGTCAGTGGTGCTGTAGACGTCCTCGATGGTGCGGTATCATCGTGGTGCTTCGTCAATGATCTCCGCGACAGGTGTTGCTCTAGGCGATGGAGAGAAAAATTCCACTCCCCCTTGCGACGCAATAGAGGAAGGCGCTAGAGAAAGAGTCGGTGTCAGCATCGCATGTCGCGACATCAATGGCGCAGGCGAGATGGGCAAATAACCTTCCCAATGCTCTGGCGTGTGTCTGCTGCTGTCGCTTGCGACCGACTGGACCATGTACTCAATGGTGATGGTCTCACTGCCACTGTCGGACTCAATATTGTTCCAGTTCAATAGTGCCGCCTCGTCAAACACAATAGCTCATGTAACGACAACCCGCTTAGCAACGGGATCGTACATGCAATACACCTTGGAGCCATGCTCGTAGCCAATGAAGACCATGGGTGTGCTACGATCGTCGAGCTTCTTGGCACTAGGATTCATCGTCTTGACGTGCGCGACACAACCGAAGGTGCATAAGAAGTGCATGTTTGGTTTGTGCCCATGCCAAGCCTCATACGACGTCATGACATCCACGCTTTTGGTTGGGGAGCGGTTGGGGAGAAAAATGGTAGTTGTCATTGCCTCCCCCCAAAACGCGCGTGGCATTTTCTTGGCTTTCATGAGACATCGTGTCGTTGCCACGATGGTTTGATTGCGGCACTCTGCAACGCCGTTCTGTTGTGGTGAATACGACGCCGTGAGGTGCCGCATGATGTTGCGCTCCGCACAATATTCACCGAATTCCACGGAGGTGAACTTGCTACCGCGATCAGTGCGGAGTACTCACAATTTCCTCCTAGTTTCCACCTCAACGCTCACCTGGTACTTCTTAATTGCGGCCGGTGCCATGTCCTTGGCTTTTAGCAGTGTAAGCCACATATACCTTCTGAAATCATCGATAAGTAGGAGGAAGAAGCATTTTCCTTCGTGTGTCATCGGCGTGATTGGACCGCAGAGGTCACCACGGACGAGGTCAAGATGGTGTTCAGCACATTACTTGGCTTCTTGCGGAAATGAGGCCCAGTGCTGCTTCCCGGCGAGGCAACCATCGCAGATCTGGTCCACATGGTTAATTTGCAGGAGACCATGCACCATTCCTTGATGGGCTAGCTTGCGTAGCACATCAAAGTTGAGATGGACAAAGCGAGCATGCCAGAGCCAAGCGTCGTCGTAGAGGCTCGCAATCATGCAGACGGGCTTTGTCACCTTCAGTGACATGATGTACAGTCGATTGCTTGTATGCTTTAAATTCGCGAGCAGGCGACGTTGGCGATCACGGATTTGCATGTATCCATTCTCAACTAGCACCGACAACCTGCCTCATCAAACTAACCGTATATTAGTGCGCAATAAAGGTATGAAGTAGATGCCTGTGAGCACCTGGTGCCTCCCTTCCTAGTCGGTGAAGACCACCGTGCCGCACCCACGAATGCCAATGACAAAGCTGTCGTCGAATTTGACGTTCTCGACGCCTCTGCCCAGCACGGAGAAGGCAGACATGTCGCCCGTCATGTGGTTAGATGCGCCGATGTCTAGATACCATGACGTGTTGATGTGGTCGCCATCGTCACCGAGATTAACCTCGGCGTGTTCCTCATCTAGATGCATAGTGCCGAAGGTGATTGCCAGCCCCTCGGTCATGACGTTCACATGCGCGCCATCTATGCCGTGATTAGCCTTGGCGTGTTCCACATTGAGATGCACAACACCAGAGGAAAGTGCTAGCCCCTCGGTTATGGTGTCCACGTGCGCCATGAGCAATGTCGGTTCGACGTCGTCGGACTGCATCAGATGTGCCTCCTCACGCTTCTTTTTGAGACAATCTCGGGCCTAGTGGCCCATCTTGCCGCAGTAGCGACACTTATCTTTTGACACGTCGTGGCCACCGCCATGGGACTGAGTGTCCTTGTTTTCACGTGCGCTGTCGTCCTTTCTGCGGCCATGCCCATTGTTTCGACGATGGTTTCCATTCTCACCGCCCCTGCTGGCTGCTACTGCCTGAAGAACCGTCCTGCTCACGCTTACGCATGCGCCCGAGCCTTTCTTTCTCGAACAGCAGTAGACGCCTACCAATGTCAAGCTCGAACCTCTCCTCCGCCGCCTTCAAGCACCCGATCAACTCCTCCATGGAAAAGCATGGAGAGATCGATCAGCGTATCGATGGAAAATGCTACCTGAGAGTATCATTGGGGAACGACAGGTAGAAACTTCTGCACCGCGTTCTGTTCAGAAATAGTGTCGCCGAGGATGGTGAGGTTGTTCATCATGCTGGTCAAGCACATGGAAAAATCATCAACGGTCTCCCCGTCGTGGAACTTGATTCCCTCGAACTCTTTGTGTAGCGATTGTGCCTTCGCCTTACGCACTCGCTCGACTCCGAGGCGAATTGTCTTGATGGAGTCCTAGGCTTCCTTCACCGTCCTCTTGACAGCAAGGCTTGCCAACATCTCCGGTGGCACGGTGCGGAGGATGGCCTCAAGCACCATGTGATCTTCACGGTAATCAGCTTCGTCGGTGCCGATCTCGACCACCGTCCACAGGCCTCTCGTCTGCAGGATGACCCTCATGAGCAGAGCCCAATCAACGTAGTTTGTCCTTGTCAATGTCGAGTAGACAGTCGATCCTCCAAACTCCTTCACCACCTGCAGTACCACCAGTCCACGACTAGCGCCGCTGCCGCCTACGCCGTTGTTGCCGTGGAACCTGGGACGCGGTGGTGACACGGACTTACGAGGAGATGCCGACCTATCTTGCAACATTCTTGAAACAGGCTGGAGAGCGAAAACGCTCTGATACCCATTGTCCGTTTTCAACCAGAACTAACATATTCGATCACCGAGCAATCAAAGAAGGAAGCTATTTTGCGGTGCATAAACTTGCCGCACCTTATCTGTGTTTTTCTCTTCTATTTATTAGCATCAAAACTAACTCCAGATTAGATTAAACCAAACGGATCATATCCAACTAACTTAGAAGATCTTCAGATTGCATACGCTAACTACTAACAGAAAGATAAACATATGCTAGCTACTAACAGAAAGATAAAGATAAAAGGCAAACCACGCAACAAGATTATCCAACATGCAATGCCTAGAAACCTCTAGACCGCCCTCATGTAGGGACTCACGTGGACGAGGCTCGGAGACACAGCTCATTAGGCTGCCGTTGCACGACGAGCATCTCGGCCGGCTCAGTCTAGAATGTGGCGTAATACAATGGCAGAACAGAAAGCTAAAGGAAGAAGATGAAGTGTTGTCGTGTTGTTCTGTGTCTGTTCCAAGGACGTCTCCTGTGATCTTTACCGAGCCTCAGCCAGAGACACGCTCACCCACGACGCCCCAACGATGCGCTACTTCTCTGCTTGATTCTCAAATCGAATCTGTCACTACTACAGAATCAGTGATCTTTATCGCTATATCACTGTCGGATCGAATGGAAAATCGGCAGTAACAACTTTTTTCTGATGAACCGGTAGTGATAAACCGGTTCGTGTCCGAACCGATAGTAATACTATCACTGCCGGTTTTTAGAAAACCGACGGTGCTGATATTTTTCAAAAAATTATAAATTTTTCATACGAAGTTGGATGGAGATAAAATTTATATGAAAATTGTAGTTCTCGATGAGATCTACAACTTTGTACTTGACAACCTTTTCATTTGAAGTAATTTAAATATCCAAATAATGGTATCACCGCCGGTTGGCGGTTCGTATTCTCAACCGGCAGTAATAATGCTATCAACTATTTTTTCGAAAAATCATAACTTTTTCATACTGAGTCGGATAGAGATAAAATTTATATGAAAATTGTAGCTCTCTACAAGATCTACAACTTTGTAATTGACAACATTTTCATTTGAAGTAATTTAAATATCCAAATAATGATATCACTGCCGGTTGGCGGTTCATATTCTCAACCGGCAGTAATAATGCTATCAACCATTTTTTGAAAAATCATAACTTTTCCATACGGATTCGGATGGAGATAAAATTTATATGAAAATTGTACCTCTCGACGAGATCTAAAACTTTGTAGTTGACAACGTTTTCATTTGAAGTAATTTAAATATCCAAATAATGGTATCACTGCCGGTTGGCGGTTCATATTCTCAACCGGCAATAATAATGCTATCAACTATTTTTCGAAAAATCATAACTTTTCCATACGGAGTCGGATGGAGATAAAATTTATATGAAAATTATAGCCCTCAACGAGTTCTACAACTTTGTAGTTAATAACTTTTTCATTTGAAGTAATTTAAATATACAAATAATGGTATCACTGCAGGTTGGCGGTTCGTATTCCCAACCGGCAGTAATAATAGTATCAACCATTTTTCGAAAAATCATAACTTTTTCATACGGAGTCGGATGGACGTAAAATTTATATGAGAATTGTAGATCTCGACGAGATCTACAACTTTGTAGTTGACAATCTTTCCATTTGAGTACATTTAGATATCTAAATAATCATCAAAAGTCTCGGAGACAAAGGAACAAAAGAAAAATATATCCTATAGTGGTTGGGGAATGAGTGATAGGTAAGATGGTAAGGTGGGCTTGCGCAAGGCAGCAGATCGCGAATTCGAATCCTAGCAACCGCACGCGCGCGTATTTTGTGCAAAAATCACGTGACTTGTGACGCGCGGTTGCGTAGAATACGGGGTGGTCGGTCCGGATGCAAATAATTTTTTTTTGATTTTACCTAGTGATTTACGAACCGGACTATCACTGCCGGTTTCAAAATCCAGCAGTGATGTCAGTTTGGAACCGACAGTGATATGGTTTTCTGTAGTAGTGTGTAGGATGCCACAGCCGAATGTCCCACGCTACATGCACACGTAAGGTGGACTCGCGCGAGGCAGTAGATCGCGAGTTCGAAACCTAGCAACGCATGACTTGTGCATAGAATAACAGGGTGGTCGGGTCCGGATGCAAATAATTTTTTTTTATTTTACCGAGTGTTTTACGAACTGGACTATCATTACCGGTTCACATACAAACCGGCAGTGATAGTCCGACTATCACTGTCGATCAATAGCTGTTGATTCTAAATTCCAGCAGTGATGTCAGTTTAGAACTAACAGTAATATGGTGTTTTGTAGTAGTGTGTAGGATCCCACTGCCGAATGTCCCACGCTAAGTGCACACGTTCTTAGCGAAGGAAGCGGTCAGCTAGAGATAAGAGTTTAGTCGAAGATTTAAACTAGAGAGAGAGATTAGTATGGCTTTTCAGTATATGCATGCATGCACTCGTTCAATGCTACCAACGGAATTTGGAATTCACTGGAAACATGTTGATACACACATTATTTCCATCATTACGTACTCCCTCTGTTCCCAAAACACATGTCGTAGTTTTACCATTTTGCGGATGTATATCCCTCACATTGCTATTTCCATGGTCATTTTATACATGGTGAACTTATAATTAATAACGAACCTAACGAAGAAGGTTAATAGTGTGATTTCTATACATGTATCGTGTGCAAAATTTTAGAGTGATATTTCGTAACGTAGCTATTACCCGGCCTGTTAATTAGTTCTTGCCCTATCATGTACGTTAACGTCGCAAACTACTATAGTCGTTGCTGTTGCTTCGAGGCAGAACAACGGGAAACGCCACAGCAACCATGCAAGTTTTTATGCATTATCCCTTTAACTAATTGCCTATAAATGAAACCTAACGGGACAATGGCGCTGTATATCTAGGGTACGGAAAAGGCTTTTATATATATATATATATATATATACACACACGAAGTCTCCTTTCTATTCTCGGGAGTAGTTAATCCTTATGCTATATCTCACAATTAATGTAGGGAGTATCTCGCGAAACGAAGGGTATGTACGTATAGTATATAAGTACATAAAACTATCTGGGTGGTATTTAGATTTTTTCAGAGGTGGTATGCATATTTTTTTTGACATACTTCTTTTTTATGTGTGTATATGAAGATATTTGCATAATACATTAAAAACTATGGACTCCCTTGTAATTTTTTCATATGACTCATATTAGAGTATCTTATAATTAGTGTATGAGTGTACCTAAATTGATAAAGGAGTACTTAAAGTTCGTTTAGGAGGAATTTTAGAGATGAGAGTAACTACTGCGGGAGTTTGGATCACATGCTTTGCTGATTTATATATAAAATCAGCACATACCTACAACCAAACTATCATAAAAAAGGGAAACTCTAGTTTGGATTTCAGTTCAAACTTGTTTGAACTAGTTAGTAAACTAGTTGAACTCAGCATCATAAAAATTTCGCTTGAAAATACATAGAGAAAATATCCTTTTTAGATCATGGTACCCTAGGTAATTATACTATATATATATACACACACGATAGCGCTAATTTGCGCTTGCGTGTAGCTTTGCCTATTCTACACGCGAGCCGTAACCCCGTGTCGCTGAACTAGCCAATGTGAACACAAACGCTTACCGTGAATGCATACTCGCGCCAACTAATAAATGTGTTTCGTAGTTTGTACATGAATATGATTTTTCTTTCATTTAGCCATAACTTTTTACTGACAGCTCCGATTCACAAACCGTTTTCACCAGTAGCTTACTGACGACGAGAGCAACATATTGATATAAGTCTTGGCGTATAAAATAGATTTTACTATCCGTATACATAGATGTTACTATCGGTATACATAGATTTTACTACCATACCAGAGGTTCAGTAGCTAGTGCGGTAGTAAAATTTTACCATACATTCGATAAAATGGCAGTAAAAACTCATTTGTGCAGCGTTTATTAGCGCGAGTTATATCATTATGTTACTCTCTTCGTCGTCAGCAAGCTATTGGTGAAAACCATTCGTGAATCGGAGCTATCAATAAAAAGTTATGGCTAAATCAAATAATACACAGATTCATGTACAAACTAGAAAACATATTATAGAATACATTTTTACTAGTCGATCATGCGTCACTAGTAATGTGTTTTCTTGTTAGAACATGAATCTATTTTTTCTTTGATTTAACCATAACTTTTTATTGACAACTCTGATGCACGAACGCTTTTTACTAGTAGATTACTGACGACGACAGCAACATAATGATATAAGTCTCGCTAATAAACAATAATTTTACTGGCTAGTAACAGATTTTACTACATCTATATATAGAAATTACTACATTTCTATATAGATTTTACTATCATACAGTAGTAAATTGATGTACATTTGGCAGTAAAATTTGATTTATGCAGCGTTTATTAGCGAGACTTATATCATATTGTTCCTCTCGTCATGAGTAATCTAATGGTGAAATTCGTTTGTGATCAGAGCTGTAAATAAAAAGTAATGGCTAAAATAAATAAAAATTAGATTCGTGTATAACTAGGAAACGCACGTAACGCATGTTGGTGTATATGTCTTTGCATCTCTCGGTCACACATATGCATGCAAATTAACTCCGAACGATTAATCTTCCAAGGATCGGTCGCGAATTCCGTAGCGCTAATTAGTGGAACGCTCGGCTCGGTCGGACTGCAAAACTGATCGGCGCTTAGAATAGCTTAAACTACACGCAGCTACGGATTAGTACTTATATATGTGTATATATATATATATATGCTATTCTACAGCTGCGTGTAGAATAGCATATTCTACGCGCTAGCCAGTTTTGCTTACGACCGAGCCGTGCGTGGTTTTATTTAGTGCAACGGACTGTCCAGTTAACTAAGCTCATTACTTGGCAAAACTACTAGTAAACGTATTTGTACATAAATGACTAATAAATGCTACTTAATGTTTGTACATGAATCTATCTCTTTTTGATTTAGCCATAACTTTCAAATAAGAATGATTTTGATCTTCAAATTTTGTAGGATTGTAGAATCTCAATCCTCTACGTATGGTATTTTTTTAAGAATTTTTCATAATATTTACATGTGTTTTTCATTCACTTTAGAAAACACTGGATATATTGCCTTTTACTATTTAAACAAATGACATGTTACGAGTTATTACACCAGATGTTACCATATTGAAACAAAGTGTTACACAACAGCTTTATACAGGATATAGTAACACATTTAGTAATAGACGGTAAAATGTTATTTTCTTGACAGTAAAAGATAGTATATGATGTTGTTTAGCACTTTGTTATTTTCATATCTCTAAATCCGATTGAGTTTGACCTTCAAATTTCATAGGATTGTAGAATATCACGTCCCCTACGTGTGGTAATTTTTTGAGAATTTTTCACAGTAAAATGTTATTTTTCTCACAGTAAAAGATAGTATATGCTGCTGTTTGGCACATTCTTATTTTCATATCTCTCAAATTCGATAGAGTTTGGTCTTCAATTATAGGATTATAGAATCTCATCTCCCTTACATGTGGTAATTTTTTGAGAATTTTTCAAATATTTTACTGCAGGTCCGGCAAATAGAACTAAATTCTTATTCATGAAAACCATAAGTACATGTTTTCAAAAATTCTCAGAAAATTACCATAGATAGATGAGGTGAGATTATACAACACTATAAAACTTTAAGACCAAAATTAATATCAGTTGAAAGATATGAAAATTACAAATTCAGCTGACTAGTGATTTTTCACTGTTTAGTGTTTTGTCAATTTCATATCTTTCAAATGCGATTGAGTTTGGTTTTCAAATTTTGCGGAGTTGTAGAAGCTCACCTTTGAAAGATTGAGGATGCTAACTAGATGGGGTGAATAAGCGGTTTTAAAAATTTATCTTTAAACGCTCTTTGACCAAAACCTAATTTATAATGCGGAAGCGTAAATCAAACGGTTTTGACAATTAAGACCTAAATCATCTAGGCTTACTATGTGCACTAACAATCTAAGACTAAATCATAATTTGCAATCCTAGGTTGACAAGCAAGTAATTTAATTAAAGGAATGTAAATTGCAAGAATGTAAATGAGCAATAGAAAGCAAACCACAATTGACACACAATCTTTTTACCGTGGTGTTCGGAGACTTGCCGGTCTCCCCTAATCCACGTTGAGGTAAGCCCAAACGAATTAGACCGGATCCACGAATTAAGCTAAGCACGTCGAATCCACTAGTGGTAGCTCTTTCCCTCTCCGGGTAGGTGAGTTCCAACCTTCACAGCTCGTCGGCCCTTCTCACAACCTTCTTGAGAAGATCACCAGATCACGACGTCTCCACGCCGTCTAGGTGTCGGTAAACACCAAGAGTAATAGGTCAAGCCTCTTGCTTGATCCTCACCAAGTGCAACACATGCACAAGGATGCTCAATCCTTCTCTAGATGCAGCACATGCAACTAGAGATCTTCTCTCCTTGCTTACAAGGTGCAACACATACACAATTGAGAGGAGCGGCTTGCACTAGCTCAAGAGAAAGCAAATGGAACACCAAGATTCATCAAACAAGAAACTTTAGTTCAAAAGCTTCTCAAATCACTCAAACATGATTCTATGAGCTCTAAAGGTTTTGCTCTCAAGTGTATGCCTCAAATGGGTGCAAGAGCAGCAGCAAAACCCTCCCCGTTCGACCTCTTATAAAGCCCCTCAAAGAAACTAGCCGTTTGGGAACAAAATCGAAAAAACATGCAATTTTCGGTACTACCGCCATGTAAATCCTGGTAATACCAGCCTCAACTATAACGGATAGTTCTACGCATTAAATGTACTGAAAACAGTCGTTGCTACAATACCCCGTTACTACCGCCATGTAAATCCCGGTAGTACCGACATTTTTGACCCCAAAAACTCAAAAACATAGCTCTGAAAAATAACTCCCGACCTTCTAGAACAGTAATAATGCCACGTAAAAGTCAGTAGTACCGATTATCGGTACTACCACCATGTAAAAGTTGGTAGTACCACTGTTTCAGTAACTAAAACGGCATAACTTTTTACTCCGAAGTCCGATTTAAGTGATCTTGGACTCTGTGCAAAGCTTATCAAGAGGGCTACAATCTTCGCCCTTTTCAAGACTTAAGTAACCATAGATATTTTCAAATATCACAAAAACAAAAACTCCAATGTAGTCACTCAAGTCTAAAATCTGATTTTCTCGAAATCCCTCACATAGACTTGATTAAGAACGTGACTGAAAGCTAGCAAGAGTCAATAAGATCAAATCTTGATCCATGTGATGATCAATTCGTGATCAAAATGATTTTGCAAAACACATTTGAAAATTCTAATCACATGCTCTAAAATCAAATGCATGAACACCAATATTTTTCAAAACACATTTGCAAATATAAATCTTGCAAACAAGAGCAATCCAGATCATATCTTTGAGCCATGTGATGATCAACACATGATCAAACTAATTTGCAAAACATATTTGCAAACTCTAGTCACATGCTCCAAAGAATTGCATAAATATCAACTTGTTTGCAAAACACATTTGCAAAACAACATCAAACATGAGCTTCTCCTATTTGCAAAATTCATTTGCAAATCAAAACTCCATGCAAAGAACACATCAATAAAATTGCAAGCATGTGCTACGACTATTTCCAAAACACATTCGCAAATATTTGATCCATGCAAAAACCAAATCAAGAGAGTGTGAGCTAGAGCAAGCGGGATTGAGCTATCAACACATGATGAGACTCAAGCTATAAGACTTGACCCCTCTTAAAAGTATGGCAACCTATACTAACCACCTGGTCTTCCATCCAAATACCCAGACCGGTAAAAGATTAGGAACACATCCTTAGCCCTAACTAGTTATACATTTGCCTTTCTCAACCACTTGGAGCTTTCATGATGACCGATCAACTTCTCTCCAGGTCGGGATCTTCGTCTTGTTCATCAACACATGATGAACTCCCCTTGTCTTAGCTTCGGGATCCTCTCTTAATACTTATCAACACATGATAGCGTACTTATTCGTTTATCCATCTCAACCTTGGACTTAACCTATTTCAAACTCATTGAAAATGTTAATCCAAAATATATGGTTGTCTCAATCATTAATGCACTCTATTAACACATAATGGATGCTCCCAAGATCTTTTGATCTTATCTTTTGATGATTAACCACAAACCAAAGACAATTGATTGAAAGATTAATTGTGTCTTGAGTATACTAATGAAACTAATGCTTCATATACTTATGTAGGACTAAAATGGCAATTAGAGGGGGTTGAATGATCCCAAATAAATTTTTCCCACTCAAAATGATCCAACCAAGCCCACAAACAATTCAATCAAAAGGAGCAAATGAAATGGAGTAAGTTTTTCTACAAGTCTGGTATGACCGGATTGAATCCGGTAGCACTGGAATCCGGTATGACCGCACGAAGGGCGGTATGACCAGGCACAAGAACAGCAGGAAGAACAGAGCCAAGAACAACATGAACTCAAAAGCTAATTTGAGAAATCTTTTGATCGGCTAGACAAAAACTCACGAAACTTGGTAGATATGATCCTAATGATGTCAGGAACTTATTCCAACCTTCAATCGCAAGGATTGACATCAAAGTTCTGACCTTTTTCACTTTGAAGGAAGAACACACCAAGTTTGAGCAAAACTTGAGAACTTGATCTTGGACTTGCTCGTGGGGTTTTGATGATCAAGATGATCTTGGATAACCTCCCACACGTCACAGAAAGTAAGAACACAAGTCCAAAAACCCCTCAAACACAATCTGGAAGAATGAATCACTTAAGCATATAAGATCGATTTCTTGCAAGTAAGAACACAAGATTTGCCTAGATGATTGAGATATGGTCTGAAGAAGACTCATCCATCAATTATACATCCTCAGCACAAGATCCACAAGCATTTGGAAGGAGGGGAGGCAAATACAAATGTGCAAGAAGCAAATTGCAAGAATGTAAATTGCGGAATTTAATTGCTGAATTTAAATGCGTAAAGTAAATTCAAGCATAAGATAAAATAATTTGCATTTCTGAAAGAGAGGTTTACAAAACCTCACAACAAAGTGGGTAAAAAGCTCAAAGGAGCCAAAACATCTAAAACCCTCAAGAGGAGGAAGACTACCCCTCCCCCTCTATTTATACTACTCTTGAGTCACCCTCCACCCTTGGATGAGTTCCTTCTACCCTAAGAATCACCATCAAAGGCTAAGAATGACTCCCACACACACTCATACTAACTAGACCTGCTACTCTATCACTTAGACCGCGATCTGACGGCCCTCCTTGATCCGAGTAGCTCCTAGCTAGTATCTCAACCATTTCTTATCTTCTAGGTTCGCAGCAACTCCGTCTCCGATCATCTTCCGACGATCCTCGACCGTCTGGACCTCCAACGCACATCGCCTAATCGTAGTCATCCTCCGCCTCACCATGATCTAGTACCGTCGTCCTGCAACCATCAAAAACAAGGAAAATCCATCACATAGCAATGTCCAACAAAGATATGCAATCATCACCCAATTGCATCGCTCAACAAGTCGGCACTACCGACCACTGTATCGAGTTGCCGCCATCGAGTAGGATCCTCGCTCGAGTAATAACTCCACCATTGTTTCGACCGCATCGAGTGATCGACCACGTGTCAAACTCGATACCTAGTCTATCGACCTTAACTCGATACTAAGTCTATCGACCTCAAGTCCAACTCGATCGGTCACAGCACCAAGTCGATAAAACGATATCGAGTAACAATTGGTTAAACTAAGGACTCGAGTTGAGCTAATTGCAGAGTGCTCGACCCTGCAATATTTCTACTCGATACTTAGCTACTACCAATCTACTCGAAACATTCAACCACAAGTATGCAGGGCGATACTCGTGGCAGGTAGAGCCGTTCGAGACAGACACAATTCAAATCAAACTCAAATCGGAGCATACCAAGCTCAAATTTAGTCAAATACTCATCACAAAATATGGGTAGACCTCCACATGGTCTTTCAACTTAAGAAATTTCGATTGCCCTAGGATCAACAAAGTGAACCATCAACACATGACTAGTTCTTTGTTAATTGAATGGCAACCAAATACAATTTAAATTGTATTTAAATTGTCATGAGTATATATTAACTACACAAGTTTCAGTTACTCAATTCGATGGAATCTAAAAGTAATGATCCAATTTATATGGAGCGGTGGAAAGAGATCAATACTCTTAAGACCATTAATTACAGAATAAACTCCGTTAGATGTGTGTATATAAATAATTGAACTTGAATTAATATGCACATATTCAATTTTTGATTGCTTTGGAGTTTATCCTATATTGCCATGAGTATAATACAACTACATAAGTTAAATATAATCAAGGGGTTGTTTCAAAGTAATGATCCTTAATATAGAAAGATGAATTAGATCAATACTATTGAAACTTCAA
This sequence comes from Otatea glauca, assembly GCA_036346275.1. NCBI lineage: Eukaryota > Viridiplantae > Streptophyta > Magnoliopsida > Poales > Poaceae > Otatea > Otatea glauca. The sequence goes on from CM070734.1 coordinate 23,076,562, forward strand.
GATTAAGCATGAACTCCCCCTAATTGTGTGCATTCATGTATATATGAAATCGGAAACAAAATGCACATCTTAAGGTTAGAACAATGGTGGAGTTCACGCTTTATCTTGAATCCAAGGAATGTATCTGAAATAATAAAGTTGCATTGGATACATACCTTTTGGATTTTCATTTTTCTTTTTTATGAGACTATTAAAAAATATAGTCAATAAACATGTTAGTCTCACATTTAGATTTATCAATAAAATCATAACATATTTTACATCAAAGAATGCAACAATATATATACTATGTGTTATTGAATGTATACCTTTGATAATTTTATTATTTCATCCAAAAGAGACTAATAAGAGTTAAGCTCAACAAAAGAGTTAGTCTCATAAAAGGATTTATCATTAATTAACAATTGAGAATAATCAATATTATAATTATCAAAAGAGTTAGTCTCAATATTAGATTTGTCATTAACACCAAAACCAAATTAATGTAGCTTGAACTTTCAACCTACCCTACATATGGTAATTTTTTGAGATTTTTTGAAAACTTTTACATATGATTTTCATAAATTTTACACCATAAGGCTACTGTATGCAGCAGCATATAGTAACACATTGAGTAATAGACAACAAAATGTATTTTTCTTGACAATGAACGGTAGTATATGTTGCTGTTTAGTAATTTGTTGTTTTCACATCTCTTAAATCCAATTGAGTTTGGTCTTCAAACTTTACAAGGTTGTAGAATCTCTCCTCCCCTACGTGTGGTAATTTTTTTAGAATTTTTCACTATAAAAGATAGTATAGGCTACTGTTTGGCACTTTGTTATTTTCATATCTCTCAAATCTGATTGAGTTTGGTCTTCAAATTTTATAGGGTTATAGAAACTCACCTTCCCTACATGTGGTAATTTTTTGAGAATTTTTCAAATATTATACTGTAGGTCCAACAAACATAACTAAATTCTTATTCATAAAAACCATAAGTACACGTTTTAAAAAATTCTCAAAAGATTACCATGGATAGGGAAGGTGAAAAATTTAAGACCAAAATCAATATCAACTAAAAGATATGAAAAAGACAAATTCGACTGACTAATGATTTTTCACTGTTTAGTGCTCTGTCAATTTCATATCTTTCAAATGCGATTGAGTTTGGTTTTCAAATTTTGCAAAATTGTAGCTCACCTACCCTACATATGGTTTATTTTTTGAGATTTTTGGAAAATTTGTACATATGATTTTCATAAATTTTACACCATGAGGCCGATGTATGCAGTATACAGTAACACATTGAGTAATAGGTAGTAAAATGTAGTTTTATTGATAGTAAAAGGTAGTATATGCTGCTGTTTAATACTTTGTTATTTTCATATATCTTAAATCCGATTGAGTTTGGTTCTCAAATTTTACGGGTTGTAAAATCTCACCTCCCCTACGTGTGGTAATTTTTTGAGAATTTTTCACAGTAAATGTTATTGTTTTTAAAGTAAAAGATAGTATAGGCTACTGTTTGGCACTTTGTTATTTTCATATCTCTCAAATCTGATTGAGTCTGGTCTTCAAATTTTATAGGGTTATAGAAACTCACCTTCCCTACATGTGGTAATTTTTTGAGAATTTTTCAAATATTATACTGCAGGTCCAACAAACATAACTAAATTCGTATTCATAAAAACCATAAGTACACGTTTTAAAAAATTCTCAAAAGATTACCATGGATAGGGAAGGTGAAAAATTTAAGACCAAAATCAATATCAACTAAAGGATATGAAAAAGATAAATTCGACTGACTAATGATTTTTCACTGTTTAGTGCTCTGTCAATTTCATATCTTTCAAATGCGATTGAGTTTGGTTTTCAAATTTTGCAAAATTGTAGCTCACCTACCCTACATATGGTTTATTTTTTGAGATTTTTGGAAAATTTGTACATATGATTTTCATAAATTTTACACCATGAGGCCGATGTATGCAGTATACAATAACACATTGAGTAATAGGTAGTAAAATGTAGTTTTATTGATAGTAAAAGGTAGTATATGCTGCTGTTTAATACTTTGTTATTTTCATATATCTTAAATCCGATTGAGTTTGATCCTCAAATTTTACAGGTTGTAAAATCTCACCTCCCCTACGTGTGGTAATTTTTTGAGAATTTTTCACAGTAAATGTTACTGTTTTTACAGTAAAAGATAGTATAGGCTACTGTTTGGCACTTTGTTATTTTCATATCTCTCAAATCTGATTGAGTTTGGTCTTCAAATTTTACAGGGATGTAGAAGCTCACCTCCCCTACGTGTGGTAATTTTTTGAGAATCTTTTATAACTTGTGAATATAATTTTTATGGACTTTGCTGCCGAATAACGTATCTGTGCAGAATATGCTGCATATGTAGTAATTTCGTGTTGTATATGTAGTAGTTTCATGTTGTACTTATAGTATTTTTTGTTACCAGTCAGGAAAATTATTGTCTAATAGAGAGACTTATATCATTTTATTTCTCTCGTCGTTAGTAAGCTACTGGTGAAAACCATTTGCAATTCCGAGCTACCAATAAAAAGATATGGCTAAAATAAAGAAAAAACAGATTCATGTACAAACTACAATACACATTAACTAGCTGGGTTGACCAATGCATGAACTAGTAACTCATTCAGTAGTAATTTAATTTGTTGTTTTATAGTAAAACGTATTTGTGATTTACCACCGAATTGGATTCAATCAGTACGGTGTGCTTTGCATGCACTTCACCAGTAAATTCATCAGTTGTTCTGTAGTGAAATGTTTCGTGATTTACTACCGGGCTGCATTTACTAGCGTTGTTTGCAACGCATTAACTCACTACGTTTCAGCCAACACTTGGAATAGCCTAATCTGCACGTAAGCGCATATTAGCGCTACCGCGTGTATACATGTGTGTATATATACTTTTCCAAGGTTTCCAAGGTACTGCTTGAAAATTATGTCGATTGTGATGCACTAACAAAGACACAATACAACCTTTTCCATTAGCTGATTAAATATTATATATGTGTATTATCTGCATGCTTAATTAAGCATTGCCGAACAGAATTGATATGAACCTTACTCTCCTTTCCAGTTAGGTGCCGCTGTGATGCAACTAATTAATTAATGACAGAGAACTGCTTGAGCTTTTCTTTTACGTACCTGATCGACCAACTCACCTTCTAGAAGGGTTAGTGCATGTGCACTCTAAAGTTGATGTAACACGGCTCTTTTTTTCGGTTGCTCAAGTGAAGCGTTAGGTGAACGTGCTGCTGATGATCACAACTAGTCTCGAGAAAAAGAAATAGGTAGGTGTACTGCATGCCTACTTTGAATCATTCAACAATTTTTTTCGACGGCTACCTTTGAATGTCCATCGGTTAGCGCCGGTGGTGTACACAAGAGAAAAATAGAGAGAATGTTTAGTGTTACTGCGTTTATGGCGGATGGCGGGTGGCTGGTATGGTGTCTTGAAGACCACTGAAAAAAAAAACTATAGGATTAAAAGGGTACTAAAGACACAATGGTCAGAGCCGACGCTCTGACCCTTTCGTGTCCCTTCTTGCGTTCGCCGCTTGTTACTGCACTAATTTAATATCTTTCTCGTATGCATGGTTGATGGTGTTTCTAGAGTAATCCAAAACTTTTTCGATGGTAAGGATGGATCACCAACAACAAAGCTACTGTCAAAGTGATAGCCGATCGACAAGATGATGTGTACTTCAAAGAAACAAAAAACAAAAAAGGTACCACCATCGATCCGCAATATACTCAGCCGTCAGAAAATGTTAGAAATCTAATAGTTGCATGCATCTATTAAAGTCGGCTGCATTTGCTCTATCAGAGTTTGCACGATTCTTGTGGCAGGGTTTTAATTGTAACCTGTTTTAGGGTGTGAAAATCGAAACCCAGAAAATATAGTCAGTTTTTAATTACCCCCCTTAAACCTGGTTTCTTTGTCCAATTTCAAAGTTTTAGTTTCCATAATTTCCATTTTGGAATGTAATGTACATGTAATAAATAGGGGTACTTCTGTTGTGCAAGAAGAACATATAAAAAACGGAGAAGGGAGAGAATTAGTTGGGTAACCACTAATCAGGTCACTTTCCAGTTTACCGGCAGTACGCAGAACGCTTGCATTGCGGTACATTATGCTACATACATGCACAATAGCTTTCATGGGATATTCATACAGTGTGTATATGCTTACTTGTCACGGATTTAGATCTTATTTGGATTGAAATCTTGACATACTTTTGATGATAACAAAATTCAACGTCACAAATATGGTAAAGTTTGACAAAAAAAAAACTCAATCTATGACGTGTGGGACATAGTGTTAAGAAAGTGTTGTAACTTGTAAGCTATAGTTGTGCCAATGAATCAAATACTCGTATAAGAATCTGTAACACGCCTAAGTTTGGACATGACGAAATTAACTTTAAACTAAACAAGGCATTAGTTAGTTATGTTTTGTTCAACACGTAAGTTAGTGACCGCTACTCGTATGAGAGCATGTACAGTGGTATAGACGACAGTTATCTATAATACATCTCCATATCATATATAGATAGCACTAAAAATAACTTATATAATAGATCGTCTGTATAGTTGTCTGTAATAGTCTCATTCAATTAACAGACTGTCTATACAATGATACACAACATGTAAAGCTGTTTATAAGACCATCTATTAAATACTAGACAACAGATTTCTTTCTCCTTCTTCTCTCTCCTTCACATCATCTAAAATCCTACGTTGTATAGTTTTACAGACAGCTGGTATATATCATTGTACATGCCCTGAGGGAGCACTGTTATAGCCACGTGGACTTTGGAGTCCTGTGGGTAACTACTTCACGGCCGGGATCTCTTACAGATTTACAGAAATAATTAAGCTCTTTAGAGGTTGTTTGGAAAAGGGCTTTTCTTTCCAACTCTATAGGCTAAAATTCAGAATTCAAAAACTGCATCCCCTTATCCAAAACACACCTTAGTTGTTGAGAATTGCAGACAAGTCCAAATCTCTTTCATGACACACTAAGTGGCTCCACTAGAATTGTGTGTGATGGAAGAGGCCCCATTCAACAAACTTAATTTGTGGTCTGGTAGGTCCCTTTTCATCATTTGAAAACTTGTGTTTGGTCACAAAAGTGCTCCAAATTAACGGCCAATTACCTAACAACAGCCATGCATGCATGTTCGCAATTAATAAGGATCAAAACACGTACGCATGGTCGATCCATGCATGCAGCATATCGATTATCGGTACAACCTTCGCCATACTTAACGGGTCCTATGAAGCATGATGATGATCAAACACATTTCTAGTCTGCATTTTCTCCTCTCTTCTGCTAGCTTCCTTCCAAATGCTACAATACTTCTTCTGGAGAAAAGGTCGCTTAATCAGCACTACTCTATGTACGCTGATGAGTAAAAACATATCGATTCGACGAAACAGATGGAATATGGATGCGATCGAATAAATCACATGATGGACAAAGGAAAATTTGAGACGGAGCAAGACCAAGATTTTGAGGTGCTAATTAAGAATTCCGTGTAAGGCATCCCGTGCATGCATGTTTACCAAGTTTCTATCCATCTTTCGTTCAAAACATGCATCAAATTTCTGATGGAACAGATCACTCACGCTCTAGTTGCGCATGCAAAGCCAAAAACTAGCATAGATCGAGCACAGAATTTCAGTCGTCCATGATATGATGGGCTATACGCCTATACCCATCCCTTTACGCATTTTGGATTCTAAGTTCTAACAGGAATGATTAAAGTGTACTGGTATATATAGAATCATGAGAACAAAATACTCCTGTCATTTGTGTGAGTGCGTGGCACTGTTCCTATTTTCCCCTAGATTCTATATTACTAGGTAGTATATCGCACTATGCCGTGCCGCGTAAATTCTAGTCCAGATTTTTTTGCGAAAAAGGTAGAAGGACCTAAATGAAATTTTAAATCTTTCAGGTTTAAAGAATCGACGTCCGTGTTGAATTTGCGGAACCACGTTTTTTTTTGCAAAATAACCAGACCCGTGTTGAATTTGCGAGATCATTTTTTTTTGCAAAAGAACCGGGTTAAATTGTGGAAGAACGTTTTTACAAAATAACCGGGCCTAAACGTAATTCCAAATCTTTCGAGTCGAAAGAACCGGCGCTCGTGTCGAATTTGCGGAACTACGGTAACGGGTGAAAGGACCTATTCGCTATTTCAAAATCTTTCTGGTCGGAAGAACTGACGTATGGGTCGATTTGCGGAATTACGGATTCTTTCTTGTAAAACAGCCGATAAAAGGACTTATTCGCAATTTTAGAATTTCCAATGTCCTTTTTGTAAAATAATCGGTGAAAGGACCTATTCGCAATTTTTTATTTTCCAGGAAATCGGTGACGTGGCTTCTCTCCCTGCTCGTGAAATCTTCCAACTATAAGAGAGTTACTTTCAGGTTTAAAGAACCGGCGCCCGTGTTGAATTTGCGGAATCACGTTTTTTTTGCAAAATAACCAGACCCGTGTTGAATCTGCGAGATCATTTTTTTTTTGCAAAATAACCGAGTTCAAAGAACCGGGTTAAATTGTGGAAGAACGTTATTACAAAATAATCGGGCCTAGACGTAATTCCAAATCTTTCGAGTCGAAAGAACAGACGCTCGTGTCGAATTTGCGGAACTACGGTTTTTTTTTGCAAAATAACAGGTGAAAGGACCTATTCGTGATTTCAAAATCTTTCGGGTCGATTTGCAGAATTACGGAGTCTTTCTTGTGAAACAGCCGATAAAAGGACCTATTCGCAATTTTAGAATTTCCAAGGTCCTTTTTGTAAAATAACCGTAAAAGGACATATTCGCGATTTTCGATTTTTCGGGAAATCGGTGACGTGGCTGCTCTCCCTGCTCGTGAAATCTTCCAACTATAATAGAGTTATTCTTCGTAGCATACTTGGGGATTGAATCCACGTATTCCCTCCGGTCGTAAATAGTTATTGTTTTAGATATATGAGCCGTTAAACTTCTAAAAATTTGACTGTCAATATCTTTTTAAATATTTAAATTGGATAAATGAAAATTATATGTGTAGATTTAATTCGAAAAGTACTTTCATAATATTATAATTTTATTAGGTTATATAGATATATTATAATAGAAATTAGTGGACAAAATTTTGTTTTGAAGGTTATATCAATGTCTAAAACAACTGCTACTTATAACTGGAGGGAGTATATGTTAAACAGCTGTGGGCCTGTTTTATCTTGGCAGTCGAAAAAAAAAAGCTACCCATGCATTGTCAGCTTGTCACCAAAGTACGGGGTCTTCTTCGAATGAAGATTGCGAAGATTTCAGAGGATGAAATCAGTGCATGGTACCAACAGTCACTGCCAGAAAACGGATGCCCTCCCAGCTACACCACGTCACCTTCTTTTTAGATCCCTCCGCGGTTTTCTTAAAAAAACCACAGATTCGCCGACGGGTCCTAGCGAACCGTTTTTTTAAAAACAAAACAAGAAAACCGAAATTACGCAAAAAAACGAAAATACATTTATTTTCTCCTAAAAACAAAAAAAACACATATTCGCCGATGGTTTATAGCAGTCCACAAATTCACCGACGATCCTAGCGACCCATTTTTTCTTAAAAAAAAAAAGAAAACCGGAATTACACAAAAAAAACAAAAATATGTTTAAGTCCCTCCGCATTTTCCACCAAAAAATACAGATTCGCCGACAGCTTCTAGCAATCTACAGATTGGCCAACGGCTTTTAGCAGCCCATTTTTTAAAAAAAAACCAAGAAAACCAAAATTGCATAAAAAAAATTTCAGAAATATCCGTCGGACCAAATTTCGCGCGACCTAACGTCGCACGACTGAATTTCTCATGATGTAACGTAGCGGGTGAATCTGGCTAGTAGTTAGTAAAGACCGAAGAATTCACAAGGTAGACCAGCTACGTACACTGCATGTACGTGTGGATGTATCTAGATTATCTAGCCACGCATGATGAGCCTGGTTGCAAAAATTAATGTTGGCAAGAACATCTCTCTGTATACAAAAAAGGTTATTTGCATACCCATGGCATGAGGATTCATGGTGATACCTAACTTAATTTACATGCATGTGATGTTCAGATGTTGGGCATGCAGGAGGATATGGCTACTTCCCTTTTGTTTTTAAGGTCAAGAGTCATATCCACCTCAAACAGAGTACAAGCAGCACCTTCACATATCCTTAGGGGCAGAGCCAGGCCTCAGGCTATCTGGGTTTGGGCCTGAGGCCTGGCCCAAAACTTTTATGCAAGAAGTTTGTTTGATCCATATAAGAAGCCATAATCATTTGGGCCAGCCCAGGTCAGTCTGAGGCTTGGACTTGAACTGGCTCCGCCTCTGCATATACTATGTGGTAGCACTTCATCATTTGCATATTGGAAGCTACTTATGTTGGGATTAATGAACCAAAAGAATTTTTTTTATTGAATGAAAAGAAATGAGGTTTTCAAAGAGGCCAGGTGTTGTACATCTTTCCAAACTTTGCAACGGCCGACTCCTCTATCATCATATCACATTCAACTATTTGCCTTAAGCACAAGAGATACTTAAAAAAAATAGGCAATTCAGCACTAGGGCCGCACTTTCTGTATGACTGTATCCATTAGCATCTGATACGTAAATTAGATAGGGACAGTTCTTAACCAAGCGCACTGCATCCACACATCTATATATATATATATATATATATATATATATATTATGAGATGTACACTTGCCGCCCCCGCCACGTGGCACTGGTCACTGTAGTTTCTACGATGTTAAGCTACAGTAATTTTATTTATGTTGGTGCTTTTCACGTTTTTTCTCTCAGTTAACATTGACCTACAGTATCTTTTAATTTTGTTTTAATTTTCCTTTTTTTACAAAAAAAATTTCCTATGTCTTTCAGAATTAAGTGGTCACCGGCGGCACTAGCTAGTTTTATCATTGGTAGGGAAGTCACTAGGGTGGGGCCACCTAGGCTTCTAGAAGGTGAGGGCCCCAACAGAAAGCACTTTGCAAGATCCATAGTTGTTTGCCCAAACCTACTGGAAAGGCCACTTGAAATTTTTAGAAAGAGGAATATACGGCAATTGGGCATAGAGAAAAGTAGCAGTCAGGGAAAGAAGTATAGAGTATTAGAGTATTAGAGTGTGCATAACCTGAGTGGTGAGTCTACAAAAATAAAAACCTGAGTGGTGTCATTGTGCTACCAAACACCAACAACCACCGCCCAATGCAAGCCAACCATTGCCATCGCCATCCAAATGCTGTTTACTGAAGCACTGAGCGGGAGGATTAAACATTTCTAAACGAAAAAAAAGGAATAAGTTCATTTTACTTCTCTCAACTTTCAAAAAAAATTCATTTGACACTCTTAACTATAAAATTAGGTATTTAACATCCTAAACTTTACAAATCAGGTCAATTTACACCTTAAGACGGATTTGAAGAGCGCATTTGCTAATAGATTTGGTAATTTTTGTGATTTTTGCTATGTTGACGGCCAAATCATCTATTTTTACTGATGTAGATCCCAATGAGAGAAAGAATAATAACGAGAAGAAAAAAAAGAATGTATATAGAAAGAAAATGATGAGTGAGTAAAAGGTTAATGATGTTGATGTCAATAGGGATGGCAATCGGGTGGGTACCTCTGGGTACGACTGTTGCCCACCCAAACCCGAAACCGTGTCGTCCACCCAAACGCACTAGACTTTTCAGGCATAGATTTGTGCACATACCTAAACCCGTTGGGTACCTATGGGTAGCATGCTATGCTGAGCTAACTCCAACGATTATATATTTTGCATCTACCAACAGCTAGCTAAGATCATTATTTTAGCACTTTCTTGACCTAGATAACATGTAACAACAACTAGAGAGAAGTGAGCACAAATTAAAACATTACCATCTATCTCATCCTCGAGGCCAAGCGTGAGAGCGAGGCGTAGCATCTGCCTACGCCAAGAGAAACTCACAACAATCGTCCTGTACAGCTCCCTGTCCTCCTTCTCTGCCACCGCGAAGGTCGAGACATGCTGTAAGAACGCGTGCGCATCCGGCGGCTTGGTGCCCTCCACCCCACCCTTCCACTCGGCCGCCTCCTTCCACTCCGCTGCCATCCAGCGTGCCCTTTCGCACGCCGCCTGTGGCACCATCGGGTGCGTCGTCCCGATCTCCGGGTCCGGATCGGCAAGTGCCGGCATCACCGCCTCTAGTATCATAACGTACGCCCACGCCAAGTCGGTGGACGACCTCACCGCTGCTTGTCCACAGGGAACACCTCGGAGATAGCATCCATCACGAACCTGGCGGGATCGACGTAGCGCTTGAGCGCGTCGGGTAGCCTGGCACGGAGGCAGATGGGGCCAGAGGGGGAGGCGGAGGCAGTGGCGGGAGGTGGAGGGTGGCGGGAGGGAGAGCCGAGAGGGAGGGGCGAGCGAGGGATTGCGGCGGGGGCTCGGGGGATTCTGGAGGAGGCAAGGATATTGCGGCGGCGGAGGGCCCGAGTAGATTGAGTTAGTGAGTTTGGATTTCAATTTTCTAATATATATATCTTATAAAAAGTGGAGCCCATATATCATAGGATACCCATCGGGTACCCATAGGTACAAATTAATACCCACGCCCATCCTGTATCCTTATCAAGTACTCAAACTTGAAAACCCATGGGTCTGTAGTGCTACCTGTGCTCACCCTTATCGGGTCGGGTACCCGCATGTACCTAAACTCATAGGTAAAACTGTCATCTCTAAATGTCAATACACTTGAATTAGATCCTCAAACTCAATGACGTAACTGTCAATATGACGAAAACCATGTTGAGTGGGATCCAAATCATCAAAACTACTTCCAAAATTGCCTTAGGGTGTAAATTTAGGTGGTTAAATTTTCGATTTTATAGTTGATGGTATTAAATAGACTTTTTGAAAACTTAGGAGATATAACATGAGCTTATTCCAAAAATATACACACATATTATAGAACACCCAAATGCGACACCATATCGCCTGGTTGTGATGGTTTCGAATGATTGGTTTGAACTTAAATTCGTAAACGTATGTTTTTTTTGAACTTTCGGTTCGCTGGTACATACCGAATATGAAGTGGATTTCATGATGAGCACGTGGCTGATGTAACACGTTAAATTTGGACAAGCAATTTTGGAGCGAAAATTACCTAATTAGGGTGATAAATTTGAGGTGGCATATAACCAAAATTTCAAAAAGAAGCTAGATAAGATGATTCTATATATTTTTTTACACCTTTCCAAAACCAAAATCCGTGTAAAACAATTTACCTTATTATTAGTTGTTCACAAGTCATTGTACAACAATTGTCATGAATTGATCATTCCTCTGAATGGACGGCAGCTTTGGGTGGAAGGTTCGTGTCATTTACACTTGCCTACAAGAAAACATTTTGTTGATTCTTATCAGCCTAGCCTGTCAGAGTATTTGGTCAACCTAAGAACAGCGGCAAATCTAAAAAACTTTGTACGAGGGTTCACATTTCACATGTACAACTCTATAGTTTTGTACGATAATTTCGTAACATTATAAATCTAACATATAGAACTGAAATTTGCTAAAAGTACAATACAAATAATTCTAAAGTCTTAAAATTTTCAAACCATTAAATCAAAATCAATTCAACCAATAAATTTAACCATCTCAAAAGATGATGATTTTGTAGCGTTTAAATTTTTAAAGATGCCGGGACCTCTAGATAATACCCAAGAAGAGCAGCTGTCCATTTGCAGAATGAAAAATTCCCACACGTACCTAGAAGCGATGTGTAACCCTAGTGCGCGACTATAACCTGGCCTTGGCTCTTGACATCTGGCCCTTCGCTTTATAATAGCAAATATATTGAGCTTCGGCGCATATTAGTTTACCATGTGAGTACTACTGTATATAAGGCTCATAGCTTTTCCGACCCCGTATCCACGGGCGCACGTCGCACGCGCAAACAGCGAATCGGTTGCTCGTGCATACGGCTGCCTCAACGCTGAGCCACGTCGCCTGCGTGGCTCAACTGCTTGCCTACCTCAAGTACTTTGGGTGGTCGTTATTCGCATCCGGACGCGCATTGGAATTAAAGGTTGAGTTATTTGCGAAAATAGAGCAATTTACTCATGTTTCAGTAAACTCCACAGACATATAGCGGATAGTTTTTTTTTCAGGGAAATTTCGCTGCGCTCCATCTAATTAAGCTGTTCTTGAATTAATTGATCTCGATCGGTAGACTGGATTTGTGCGTGCATCTAAGCAAAGTTAGTGCATGCATCTGACAATAGATGACAAAACATTGCTTTCTACAAACGTGCTTCGGCGGGTAATTAAATGGATCTTTAACTGGCTTTTTCACGTCAACCAATAGACTTTTGATTCTTTCATAGCAACTAGCAACTCAACATGTGTGTCCATATTTTATATTAATTTCGATGGGATTTTTCAGCACGGAAGATATGCAAATTAATATTTGCTAAAACATATGAAAAAAGTACTTACGATCTCATTGTCTCAAGTAGCTATTGACCTATATATAGGAATTGCTTTTCCTAAGGCAGTGACATCGAGAGCGATTAGTGATCCCAATGTCATTAGGTGTCGCAAAATGTCACATGCATATGTATGACAGAGATTCGATTGGGTGTGAGGGCTGTTTGATATGGACTTGCAATCTTTTGTGATTTTACATAAAGTCTTATATACATGAAGTACTTTCTTCAGCTTAGTTCTTAATCTATTATCAGAGGTTTACATGTGGAGAGAAATCAGGTATTCATCTGACAATTCCACATTACTTAACATGCTTGCTCGACTTCTGGTAGATCTACACGGATCAAAACGAGATTCACACAAAATATAATTAATTGGGGTACATATTAGAGATGGTCAAATGAGTCGGACCAAACGGGCCAACCTGAGGCACGGTACTGTTAGCCCGGCCCGAGCACGGCACGGCCCAGCTGTAAACGGGCCGTGCCGACACGGCCCACAAGCCTGTGTCGTGCTTGGGCCAGCACCCCGGCACGGCGAGCCAGCACGGCCCAGGCACAGCACGGCCCGGTGCGGCCCCGGAATGGTTGCGGCACGGCATGGCCCGATTAGCCTAGCACGGCCCGTTTAATTTGAAAAATAGTCGTTAGAGGATTAAAAAATTCAAAAAAAATTCTAAATTTTTTCCTATAAATAGGTGGCTGCCCCCTCCTCATTTGCATACCAGCAATCTTGCATTATCTTCTATTCATTCTCTTATGAAAATTATTTTGTTCCGGTGATAATTTGGTAAAATTCAAAATAGTTTTGCTAAAATTCCAAAAATCTGAAATTCAGCTTCCGACTTCTGTTAAGAAATCAAGGTAATAATTATGATTTAATTTTTTGGTTTGTTAGTATTTTAAATCATATTTTAGTACTAATAGCGTAATTATTTCTTGCAATTTGCTTTATGGAGCACAAGGATTTTTCGTCATTTCCAGCTTCTGATTTTGGGATTTCACCCGAGGAGCTGCTTGCTGCATCCTATGAAGCGCAAGAAGCTACTGGAGTTGTGCTATCCTCAGGCTCTACAAGTGTTACTGCGTCGGCAAGCACCGGGGCGAAAAGATCAAGACGCAGTACATCGGGCGTCTGGGAAGATTTCGAGCAGATTTTTGAGACATCAGACGGCGTCCAGAGCAGGTATTCTATTTGTAAATATTATAAGAACAAATTAACTACGAAATCTTCAGGTGGAACGGGGCACTTGAAGAGGCATGCTGAGAGCTGTAGAAAAAAAGCTAGGATGTGCGTCCACGTAAGTTTGGTTTGGATATGCCTGTTAGATGGAACTCTACTTACTTGATGCTTAAGTCTCTCGTACCATATGAGAGCATATTTTCTGTTTTTATTAACACGCATTGTCATACACGGGATGGTCAACCGCTACTCGCAGAGCAACATTGGTATATTGCTAAATATTTGCTGTCATTTTTAGAACTTTTTTGAATCCACTGTTGCTTTATCTGGAGTTTATTATGCAACCTCTCATTTAATTATTCATCATATTTTAGAAATTGCTACCCACTTAAAGAGCCACGAAAATGATAATATCTTGCGTGAAGTTGTTTATTCTATGAAAACTAAATTTTTGAAATATTGGCAAGAAATTCCTATGTTATATGCATTTGTATTTATTTTAGATCCCAGAGCTAAAGTTCGAGGATTCTCTAATGTTCTCTCACTTCTAAGTGATGCGGTAGGTACTGATTATTCTAGTTATTTTTCAAATGTTCGTGCTAACTTATCTCAAGTTTATGATAAGTATGATCGTAAGTTTGCTGGAGTTCGCATGCAGCGACCTCCACCAGCACCCACAACAGGTAAGAAGAAAACTACGTGGGGGAAGATATGGGGTGCAGGTGGCTCTTCCTCAAGGAGTTCGATTACAACAACGACAAGTTCGGACACATCAAGTGGTGGGGAGCTAGCTGCCTATCTCAACAGCGACACTGTCAACTACCAAGAGCAGCAAGAAGAGGACTTCAATATTTGCAGTGGTGGCACGAGCACAAGATAACATATCCGGTGCTTTCCATATTAGCACGAGATGTGTTAACAGTTCCTGTCTCCACAGTTTCTTTCGAGTCTGCTTTCAGTCTATCCGGAAGAATAATCGATGAGAGAAGAACAAATCTGACAAGTGAGATGGTGGAAGTACTTCTCACTATGAAAGATTGGGAACAAGCTGATCAACGAGCTCAACATACTGCAGAAAATACTGAGCTAGCGGTGACGTCCGAAAATCTTTATCTAGATAATGAGGAAGAATAATTGTAATCTTCACTTTTTTCTTGTATCACTGAGCTATAGGTTGTACTCTTTTTTCTTTGCCAAGGTTTTCTCGTGTTGAGTTTTTACTTGGCAAAGTTTTTAATGAGGCAGCTAAACATCAATAAAGCTCATTATTTGATTCAAATTATTTGTCTCATTTTAGAATTTATCTCATATTTTCGCTTTTTCTTAATTTGTATATATTTTTTAAAAAAATCTACATACTTCGAGTTTTTCTAATTATTCTAATTGTTCCTATTTTTCTGATTTTTTTCTTATTTTAATGCATTTTTTCATATTTTTTTCTATTTTTCTAATTTTTTTAGGTTTTTTTTTAAAAAAATTTGACACTAACGGGCTACCAGGCCAACCCGGCCCGTGAGACCAATGGGCCATGTATAGACCGGCACCTCGACACGTGGACCGACACGACACGGCCCGTTTAGTAGCTGGGCCTAAACGGGCCGTGCCCCGGTTAAACGGGCTGAGCCGTGTTGTGCCCCCATTTGGCCCTCTCTAGTAGATATCCTGTCTCTGATGTTATCACGACTTAAATATATGCACACACCTTTTCCTAATTGATGGATGATAGGCTAACACAGTATCGTATAAGAAAACACTTACTTGCTAGTCTTGAGATGTCACCTTCCCTGGGATTGCATTGCAGTAGGTGAATCATATGTGTGATCAGCTAGACCAGTTGCCTGAAAAATGCTGGACCAGTGTTGACAATTGACATATGGCAGCAATTGAAACAGAATGACCTACCTAGTTCATGCCTGAAGAGCTAGCCAATGTAATACGTATCATTCTGGGACATTTAATTTCATGTAAAACTGAAGAAGTCAGGGATCAATATTGCTGATGCATGCAGTGATGCCAATGTATAGTTAGAACGAGCACTGCGTGCTTCTAAGTGTAGTCATACATGCAAGCGCATGCTGCATTATGGAAGCAACACTTCATTTTCATGTAAATATGTGGTTATGTGTTTGAGTTAAGCCTGGAGCTAGGGCAACCGTGGCCAGCAATCGCTGCTAGCAGAAGTAGAGGTGGGCGTCGTACCGTGCTGGGCCGGTTTGGTACGGATCCATCGTGCTTCGTGTCTGAACCGTGCCGAGCTGCGACGGCCCGTTTAGGCGAGCTCAAGCACGGGCTATTTACGCTTTGTGCCTGTTTCGTGCCATGCTGGCCCAAGTCTGGCCCATTACCACTATTGCGACGAGAGGAAAGGAGCCAGAGACATATGCAGTTGAGAAAGTGGACACAAATATTATAGGAAAAAAAATAAAATTTATTTATTCTTAAACAGTTACAGAGAGTGAGGGGGATGTACTGAACACGGGAGAGAGGGGGGCAATGGGCGAGAGAGAGAGTGAGAGAGACGGGCGAGAGAAAGAGATTGAGAGAGATATGTGAGAGAGAGAGCTTAGAGAGATTGAAAGATACAGGAGAGAGAGAGTAGCTTCTTGCACAGTCTCTCAATCTCTCTCAGCTCACTCTCCCCTCTTGCCCGCCTCTATCAGGTGTCGGCAGCGGGGAGGAGTCCATACTACTGGGTGCGTCCATGACGCTCATGCTCTACGGGTCGATGACCTTCATGCTAAACTTCTTCCTTATGCCTTGGGTAATCGGACCCGGCATGACCTGTGCTACAGTGTCATGCTGTCCATCGTGCCCGGTTCTTGGGCTCGGCACGGCCCGTGTTACAGTGTCGTCCCAGCACAGCACAACTCACTTCATATCGAGTCAGGCTTTGAACCGAACTGTGTCGGTCGTGCCTCGGGCTGGTCCAAAGAAACTCGACCCAAGTGCCCACCTCTAAGCAGAAGTTCATACTCGTGTTAATTTTACCAACTTAATTGGTACTTAGTGTTTGAAGTCGAGTCCTAGCTTGTACGCGTGGCCTGTTGGGTTTTTATGATCTTACGATGGAATTTTAATTGGAAATGCTGCTGCTACTGCTTCTTCTTCTTCTTGAAGACAACGCATGCCTGTACGGGAGGAGGGTGCAACATGGGCTGGCCTAAAAAATTAAGGACCACCATTCTACCTATTATTAAACTTTTACTTGCTGATCTCTATAAGGGTAAAAACTAGTATTTGAGCAGATCTTATTATTATCTTTGTTTTCTTTTGCTGATTTTTAATATACAAGTTTATTCCTAACAAAAATATGGGACTTCACTATTACAGAAAAGGCTATCACATACGGTTCAAAAACGTAATCACAGACGATTTTCTAAACCGTTTATAAGTATGTGTTAGTGATAATATGGTGCATCACAAACGATTTCTGAACCATCTGTGAAACACCTATCACAGACGATTATTGATACAAACTGTCTGTGATAATAAGCTATCATAGACGGTTTGTTTCAAGAACCGATTGTGATAATCTAATCTACTTTATGAAAGCTTTATCATAAGAAAGACATGCATAAGGTTCAACATGTTTTGATAACCTACAAAATGTTCTAAAGAAAAGTGTATCATATCAACGAAATGATTTATAGGCATAGCAGAAAATTAAGTATCTCTCGCATGTGAGAACAAATATTGATGAATTATAAGGCAAAATCCAATTCCATCCACAGTTTGTCCTGAAAGTTGTTATGCTTTGATTTATCTTCCACTTCATACTTATCCCCGAATGAGAATATCATAGACAGCCTATTTTCACTCTGGTCTTGTGCAGAAACAGGATCATTTTGATGGTTCTATATTTCATCAAATATGAAGTTGATTAAGTCATCATATATGCGTTGAAGTGCTCGTATATGCGTTGTGTACAGTCAGAATCAAACTAATATATGCCACCCATTAAATGGGTACAACTTTTAGTTAAGTTCGAATAGAAAAAAGCTATTGCCTAGATGCTCAATGCATTCTTAAACAAGATACAATTACATATTAATGGTCAAACATGAAAAGATTAATCCGTCAAAGTTGTCATGTAGTATACATTGTCATTGTACAATTAGATGAACAACAGTAAGATTTATAGTTAATTCGGTAATTAATAATATTCACAAAAAATATGTAAAAACCGTTTGAAATTCGATATCTCTGTTGTGTTTGAAACGATGTTGAATACATCTTGGCAAACTTTTCTATTATCAAATGACTTCAAGAGGTAAAATGAAGACCTTGAAGCTCGGGGGAGGAGGCGGCGACGGGCTCGGGGAGGAGGCGAGTGGGCTCGAGGGAGGCGACAGTGACGAGCTATGGAAGGAGGCTAAGGGCAGTGAAAGATTTCGTTTGAGTAAGAAGTACGGCGAGCAAAGACTCTAGAATGATATATATAATAAGTGTTATCACAGACGATTTGCGGCAAAAAGAAACCGTCTGTGATAAGCTTAGCATATCCTGTAACTTTGACTATCATGCTAGTAAAACTATCTGTGATTAGATTTAACACAGACGGTTTTTGAAAATCGTCTGTGATGAGACGTCTAATATAGATAATTTTGTAGTTGTGAGCTTCTTGGTATTTTAAAGTTTATGAAACGGCTAAATTTATTTAGTAATGCAATGATCGCATATAGAATTTTGTTACTATTTCATTGACTATAGCATGTGCAAAAAAAGATGTCAGGTTGAAACATGTGGTCAAACTTTTTCGATTTTTTTAAAATAATACATTTTTTATTTAAATTGCAAAAATATATCTCGATCTTAAAAAATTGCAAAAATATACCTCTGTCGCACTCTGAATGGGCGATATTGGCACTTGTCGCCCTTTGAATGGGCGACATGTCCCCTTCCCTGTAGTCTGTTTCTAAAGAAAATCATAACTTTTTTATATGATCTCGGATGGAGATCAACTTTATATGAACATTATAGCTCTCGACGAGATCTAAAACTTTAATATATAATTTTTTTCATTTGAATCCATTTAGATGGCCAAAAACGGGATGGAAAGTTCAGATCTAAAAATTCTATCTCGTTTTTGGCCATCTAAATGGATTCAAATGAAAAAAAATTGTATACCAAAGTTGTAGATCTCGTCGAGAGCTACAATTTGCATATAAAGTTCATCTCCATCCGAGATCATATGAAAAAGTTATGATTTTCTTTACAAACTGGCCACAGGTAAGAAGACATGTCGCTCATTCAGAGGGCGACAAGTGCCAGTATCGCCCATTCAGAGGGCGACAGAGGCCTCTGTAGCCCCTGTCGCCCATTCAGAGGGCGACGGAGGTATATTTTTGCAAATTTTTGAGATTGAGGTATATTTTTGCAATTTGAATAAAAAAGTATTATTTTAAAAAAAAGTTCAAACTTTTTCTGCTAACGTACACAAAAGTATACATGTTTTTCACATGCATCAACATGATATATTAGTAGACATATCATGAAAACTAAGTACTTCCATGGTAAGAGTAACACACAATGTTTGAAATGCTACGCTATAGACTATTGCAGGGCAGCTAGCCTACGACTAAAGTGCCAACAGTAGTGCGGTATAGCTAGCAGATAGTGGGTTGTGAAAATTGTGGCAGCTATTTGTCATGTACTCCCTCGGTTCTTTTTTATTTTACGCTCTAGAATCCAAACGGTCAGATTTTCTAAAGTTTAACCACGAATAAAAATTATCTATATTGGCTATATAAAAAATTATATATTTAGATTTGTCGTTAAAAATTCTTTCATAATATTATAATTTTATTAGTATATATTAATACAAAGTTATAAAAAGTAATGTTTAGAGTCACATCTTGAAGAATGAAAAATAAAAAATGATGGAGGGATTATTTTTTTTGCTTGCTATCAATTAATCAATATTTTTGAGAGGAATAATCATATATTAATGATATGCTTGGGTGATTAATGGTGAAAGATGTATATTTGAGATTAATTACGTCGATATCTGGAGTCACATCTATTTAACAGAGAGAGTAAAATAACTAGACTACAACGAAATGAAATGATTTTAAACTAGACAGAGATGCCCCTGACCTCTGATGGATTCCTACAAGATCAGTCCCTCCAGCTTTGCCTCAAAACCTAGGTGCTTTATCTCACCTGCCCTTTCTCCTCCATCGATGCAAGAAGCATGGCTTTAGGTAAGTGAAGTACTCATCCATGATTAAACTTAACAAAACTAGCACACTAACAACCTCTCCATCCACCCCTCACAAATAGGGTGAAAATCGAGCTAAATTCTCATTTTTTTCGAGTTTTTTTTTCTAAAATTTACATAGTTTGACTCAATATCATTTTATTTATAGTTTAGAAATATTTTAAGAATCGAGCCAATGAGCCGAGTTAGAGCAAAATCTAATTTCATTCGAAATTAACTCATTTCAATGTTTAACTAATAAACAAGTGTAATTAGAGCAATTTTGAACCGAGCCAACTATCTTTTCTTTCTAGCCCTACCCACAAACAACATACGGCAATTAAACCATGGCCATTAAAGTAACCAGAAGCTACTCCTTCCTTGTACCTCCATACCTGCCTACCTAGAGAACATCTCATACTGTCCCTCGGCACATCTTTTCTTTTGCAAAAATACGGCATCCGTGGAAATAAAATTAGAAAAATAGTCCATATCTCGCGGAAACAGCGACAATTGACACATATCATATACTGCGCCTGTGTACCGTATTAGGTGGCCGGCTCCACAGCACCCCGCCCGACCATAATAGCAGCATCGGACCCACCACGGTAGGCGAGGTGTCGAACCCCTAGCTCGGTAGCAACCTACTACCGTGGTGCCCTAGCATAGCAGGTTGCTGCCAAGCTGGGAGTGTGGCACCTCAACTGCCACAGTATACAGGAGTGGCATGTGACATTTGTCACATACCGCTACTTCGCAGTTCTGGTGTGGGTTATTTTTGTAATTTTATTTATACGGGACTAGTTTTTAGAAAAGTGTATAAGATGGCCAATTAAATCTAGCCTTTCATAGTTAGTATAGGAGCAAGCTTCAAATTCTTTTTTAAATAATACATTTTAAAAATAATTTTACAAGAATAATACGCCAAGAAAAAAATTACAAAAATACATTTCTATTGCCATTTGAATTGGCGACGGATGTCTGTTTTATCGCAAATTGAATTGGCCGACGGATTATTTTGTCGTAGATTTATTTGGTTGACAAGTTAGGCTGAGGCTCCTATCGCCATTTAAATTGGTGACAAAATTGTGTCGTCATTTTAAATGGCAATAGACCTTCTGTCAATTGAAATAACGACAAAGTTTCTGTGACCATTTAAAATGGCGACAGATGTATATTTTTGTAAAAAACAATTGGCACATTATTTTTGCACAATTATTTAAAAAATGTATTATTTAAAAAAAATCAACAATTTTCCTTCTTGTCCTACTCCTACTATTCATGCAAGAACCAACCAACTACTCTCAAACAGAAGTGGAATTTCTGATACTGCTTTTCTGTTATTATTTCCTCCGTAACCACCGCTCACCCCATATATGACACCTAACTCTCCTGTTAATTAGGTAGTGCTAATACTACAGTTTAGTTGTATCATTAGCTTCTTAGCTTCCCTTAACTAGCTGGCTAGCCTCTCTCAATTAGAAAACTAACAACAACTCATACAAGTCCCTTCGAAAAGAGAAGCACTCTCATAAAAAGGCTAGAAAGCACTAGGCAAGAACACGGAGGCAGCAAGGCAGGGTTTAAAATCTCGGTTCCGCTTCAAATTTCGTCCATGACCGGAGAATAAAATGTCGCTGAGATTTAAAAATTTTGGATAAATTTAGGACGAAATGCAAAAACAAAAGTTCAAATTCAGTTTTTTTCTACCGAGAAAACCGAAATTTCGGCCGGTTTTGCCGAGATCTCGACAAAATTGCACCGAGCGAAAAAAAAGACTAAACGATGTCGAAAAATTTTGAAATGTTTTTTGTAGGTTCCTAAAACATCAGCGATGTTTCCATAAAAATTTCAGATGATTATCAGATTTGAAGAATTTTTTTAAATTCAAACATTGCTACTGTCCTGATAAAACACTGACCAGCAAGTTTGAACTGAATGAAAAAAGAAACAAAACACGTTAGAAAATTTTGAATTTGGTGTGCATGGTTGTGATGCATAACTAATGTTCCCATAAAATTTTCAAAAGATGATCAAACTTCAGGAATTTTTAAAAATTCAGACAATGCTACTGTGCTGATAAAAGCTTTACCCGCAAACTTCAACCAAATGAAAAATGGTACAAAACAAGTTAGAAAATTTTGAAAATTTTTGTAGATGGTTCTGATTTATCACAAATGTTTCTATAAAATTTTCATATGATGATCAAGCTTCATGGAGTTCCAAAAATTTTGAGAGTGCTTCGTCCTCGTAACAACCTAATGATCAATACATAGATTTGCTTTAGAAACCAAAAAATGTTTAAAATTTTTGAAAATTTTACATAATGGTTATAAGGAAATTATTAAGATCTCATAAAAATTTTGAATCATGATCACGCACCAGTGAATTTATAAAATTCTTACAAGCATAGCGTACCATTTATGTTATTTCGGTTTTTAATTTTTGAAATATAACAAATGAAGTTCAATACATACATAGATTTGATTGAGCAAACAAAAAAAAGTTAAAAACTTTTAAAAAATTTATATAATGGTACTGAGTCAATTATTAAGCTCATAAAAATTTTGGATCATGATCATACTCGAGAAAATTTATAAAATTCTGACAATGTTACTGTCCCAATTATGTTCATTCTATTTTTGATTTTTTAAAGATAACAAATTAAGTTGAATTATTTTGAAAATTGTTCTGTATGATCCTACACTTCTTATAATGGTACTATCAAGAGAAAGCATGTACAATTTTATAAAAATCTGACAGTGTTTATGAAGTTTTTAAAAAAACCTCATAAAATAAGTTTTTCAATAAATTTTCATAGAAGATGACTTTCTTAAGGATTATTGGTCAATTTCTGGTCGAATCCGGTGGTCAAACATCAAATTTCGGTTAAAAATGGCGAGATACCGGTCGGCAAGGGTGAAATCTCGCCGAGAAAATCTGAGATTACTGTAGCAATACGAATTTTTTTGAATTTTTAAATTCGGCCAGCTCACATGATTTCGTCTAGCTCCGAAGAACGAGATCTCGAGGAGATCTCGCGAAATCTCGCCGAGATTTCTAACCCTGCAGCAAGGAAGGCAGGGAAGAAAAGTGTGGAGAAAAAAAAGTATTTCAAATGTGTACTTGTGCGATAATTTTGGTTACATGAGACATGACAAGGGCTTTTGCTTTTTCCCCAACACCTTGAAGATTGGTGCTGCAGAAACGTCCGGGAATGAAAGCTTTGCGCTTTGGCCCCTTTCACACTTTTTTCTTTTTCCGTTTGATCTTTTCGAACGAAATTATAAATATATTCTTCTTCTTAACTATGAAAATACCAACAAGTGATACATATCATCTGTTGTACTCCCCTACCGCCACAGGTCGTCGGCACCGCACCCACCAGTGCCCGAGCTCGGTAAGTACATGCTATGGTCCCCGAGCTCGATAGATACCTACCGATGTAAGGGAGTTTAGTAAGTGACACGTGTTATCTGTTAGTGCTTTTGCAATTAAGAAAGGAACTAGATTTACAATTTCGTTGGTAAGAAAGCAAAAAGTGAAAAAAAATGTATGCAAATGGATCAAATGCACGGAGGATTCTCGGAGATGAAGTAATGGACAAAAAGGTGACAATACATACACCAAAAAGAAGAAAAGAGAAGGCCATCAACTACCAACGCAGTGTCCTACACTACTATAGCATGTATCAAAAGGAAAGAAAGTAGCATACATTTCAGTGAACTATATATGAACGCAAAGATGAGAAAACAACATTGATGCTTAGTTAAGTTACAAAAATTAAGAGAACAGGGAGCATACTTTCTCATGATCATTCATCAAACCACAAAGCTCTGAACAGTTATGGAATTAATTTCAGAGTATTCTCTCTCTCCCTCTAGCTAAAATACGAAGTCTGAATATCTCTCTCTCTACACCATTGACGAAGTCTGAATATCTCTCTGTCTACACCATTGACGACGACGATCCCTCAGCCGAAGAAGCATTAACGAATATAAACACTCCTGACCTTGCCAGCTGCAAGGAAGAAGAAGAACCGCCGCAGCTGCACCTCTCGAAGCCTTGTAACCCCGGGCTGTTTAAGCACAAGCATATCACCTCCCTCTCCGAGTACCTTGTATTAACACTGGTACTACCAGTAGCAAATGCATCAACTACGATTGCACCGCTTCTGCTTCTTGCCTCGGCGCCGGTGAAGACGGGTCACTCATGGGTGGCACGGCGGGCTTATAGACAGGCTGAGGTCGATGTCTACGTGGTGGCTTGCCGGCGGCGGCGCGGACGCGCTGTCGTCGTCGCTGCTGTGGCCGCTGGAATCCGGCGAGCAGCTGGAGCCCGCGAGGAGGCCGCCGCCGCTCGCTGCGGCGGCGAACGGCTGCAGCTGCTGCTGCACGGCGACGGCGGCATTGAGTGGGCGGTGCGTCTGCGGGTCGAAGCCGCGGGCGAGAAGCTTGCGCTTGATGTGCGTGTTCCAGTAGTTCTTGATCTCGTTGTCCGTCCGCCCCGGCAGCCTCCCGGCGATGAGCGACCACCTACGTAATTTAGAATTCAAGAACACAGCATGTATATGAGACAACAATTCATCTCTAATATTATATCTTTTCAATCGAAATCTGATTAATTAGTTAATTACTTGTTTCCGAGCAGCCCGTGGAGCTTGATGATGAGCTCGTCCTCCTCCTCGGTGAAGTTCCCTCTCTTGAGGTCCGGCCTCAGGTAGTTGATCCACCGCAGCCGGCAGCTCTTTCCGCACCGCAGCAGCCCTACGTAAGTACATGCGCAGCACACCTATTAACCACTCATCGTCGCCGTCGTCCTCCTCGCCGCCATAGCCGCAAGTGTTAAAGTAAAGCTCCTTAATTACCTGCGGCTTTGGGGAGCGATCTCCAGCACCCTTCGCCATGGGCCCTGATGTAGGTGATGAGGCGCTGGTCCTCCTCCTTGGTCCAAGCGCCCTTGTTGGTGTGCGCCTTCTCGCAGCACGGGGACCTCCCCATCTACGCTGAACTGCTGATACGCAGAGCTAGCTAGCTACCAAGACAGAGATAGGAGGAGGAGGCAGTGGTGTCACTGCTGTGTTTGTGTGCTTCAGCTTTGATTTCTTTGAGCTTTTGTGAGCTGAGAAAGAAGTATAGGAGATGGAGAGGAGAGGGAGAAGAGAGTACAGGGGGTTTATATGGGGGATCAAGGAGAGAGAGAAGGTGGATGGAGAGAGGGTCCCGTGCACCCATTTGACCGAGTTGGTGCGAGGAAGGAGAGGGGGTGAGTTGTTGCGAAGCCCTAGCCACTAGGGATGGATTTGGTAGGTATATAGGTGTGCTTCTGCTCCGGCTCCTCTCTTGTCTTATGCTAATATCCCACTCCTAATTAACTTTCTCCTTCTTTTCCCTGTTCATAGCTTCGTGTTTTGGGTGGTGTTTGCTGGGTTACATCGGGGTACGTGTACCCAGGCTTGAGTTGGTAGAGTGAAGTCCCATCCAGGGTTCACAAAATCGTAGTAAACCACTCGATTTTTACGGTTTTCGATCGTACTGTTTCAATTCGAGATCCAAAAACGCTTGGTAAATCGGTCTAATTAAAAAAATTTAAAAATTTGAAAAAATTTATGCGTGGAAACCCGCGGTTTCGCAAAAAACACACTTGAAAACCTTTTTTTTAGGAACATTCAATTGGTTTGTTGGTTTTTCACGAAAACCAAGCGGTTTATCGCGAAAAACCGCGGTTTTTTTAAATCGAACGGTTTTTGATTTTTTTTGGGTTTTTTTCATAAAAAAATGATTTCTTAACCCTTCGATTTTTGAGCGGTTTTTCACGGTTTCGATTTTGTGAATCCTGGTCCCATCTCATGATTCCAGTTCGTATGGTTCAGGTGCTTCAATTGATTTGAAGGACAGGTTGTTTAATCTAGAGGTTCAATATGGCGATATGTGCTTAAGTAGTTGTTTGTTCTAGAATGAAGATAATTATTTACTTTTATTATCCATGATTTTTTTGTTAGAAAGCGCGGTAAAAACGTATCAAATCAGACCACTCTCCTTCAAACATACTTACTAGATCCAAGAAAAAAAGACGAGAAAATAAAAGAAAACTAAACCATTCAAAGTGATTACTATACACTACAACTTTTAATATCCGGAGAATACGTAGTCCCAACATTTGACAAATGCTTACATAGTGTTTGGTATCTTTGTCTCCCTAAAGTGTTGTTGCTTAACCTGTTTGCCTTTTATCCCTCACTTAACCGGCATTTTTCTATTAGTTACGTACTAGCTGGCTAACTCCATTACAACATCATAGAAACACAAGCAAGCAGAGAAAAGTATATCAAACAAGAAGGCAAGGAATAACAAAGAATCAAAATCCATTCCCTTTCAAAAACAAAAAACAAAATCCATTGGGTGAACTACCCTGCCCTGATGTCCCTATTGCAGGAGAAGGGGAATAATCCTTGCCATGCATGCTGTTATATTGCTTTTTTTTGTCATATATATAGAGAGAGAGCGCATGCCGAATTGGAGCAGCCTTGCGGGACGAAAAGCCGCGAAACAATGCAAGAAACAGTGTGCGCTGCCGGAGTTGGAATAAACGTTTGAATCCTGAAATATGTCCAACGATCCATGAAGAAATGGTCACTTTGCCCTCCTGGAGCACTAATCTGGTAGCACTCCTATATATTAGTCTTTCCTTACCACATTTAATAGTCCCTAATTTCCAAGGGCTGTCCGTAAGCAACTAATATTGTTAATTCAGGTTTCTAACACGGGACGATCGAATCTGCTTGCAACAACCGCTGCAAATAGTGCAAGTTGTGTCATGCATGTTTCTTCTTCAAGGTGTAAGTTGATTTAGCATATGTGAATGTTTCTGGTGGAAGAAGATCGATGATTTTTGGGGAGAGAAGCTGGGGAAGAAGAGGACCTTGGCCATTATGAATCATACATGAAAGTTGGCCTGTGGATCTGTTCTTTTCCCTTCTTTTTGGGGTGAGAAGATTTGGTAGCTAGTAGTCCTAGGCATAGTTACCGGTTTCACCGTAAATCTCTGCGAATCGTGAAATAGATTCATCAAGCTCGAACGAGTTTAACCTACACGTTTGTGTTCATAGCGAAAATTAAAAGAAAATGTGACGAATCATAAACCCAAATCTCATACCATAACTAAGATAAACCGTGTTTCTTATGATTATGGTACCTGTCACTGCCCTGCAGTGTAATGTTTTTGCCAGGTTCATGGCTCTTGTAATTGAGTGCACCTATCAACTACCAGCAGTATGTATGCTGTGGCCTTGTGGCACACAAATGTAAGTGACGAGCCGGCCAAAAAAAAGGACTAAACTAAACCACAGAAGAACTTCAGTTATTGCACCTTAAATTTAATGGAGCCGTTCTGAATGCGCTGTATGGACGATGGAGTCAAGGTTCTTGCATCAGCAGCAGTACTAGTTTGGTTGGAATAGTAAAAATGTACGCATATACTATGTTACTGCATGATTCGTGTGAACTGCAAAACTGCAGCAGTAGAGCAGTACAACTTCATGAAATTCAGCCATAGACTGAAAACCTGATAGAGCAACGGTGAGGCGAATTCAACAAGATCAATCGATTAATTTCACCAGTCGTTATATAGAACTTTCAACTACTTGCTAGTAAGTAAATATGTCAACGGCCGTAACCGAAAATCTCAATGATCCCGGTTATCTTGCGAAGAAAAGGGGCCAAAATTTTAAATCGGTTACTAACGAAAACCGGAAATGTCGATGACCCGGTTACTGGAAAATCTCGCCGGATTCGAATTCATAATTTGGTTTCAATCTCTTGACCGAATTCTTTTAGATTTTCGGTTACCGCGGATGACATCGTCGATTTGATAGCATTCAGGCGATCGATAAGTACGGAGCGATCAAGTAATTTCATTGATGATTAACTTGTTGTACTCCACATAAACATGTAGGGAATTAAGTGTAGGAAGCTTGCTGTATATGTGTACGTTGCGTCGCCGAATACTAGGAAAAAAAAATCTATAGTATCAGATGTCTTGTACCATCTTTTACAAAAACTACATTTATAGTAAATACAGATCTTAATATAACTAAATATTTTCTCTTTATTTCAATATATATAATATTTCTCTGTACGAGGCATCTACGTCATATAATTTTTTTTCCGAATTAAAAAGCACTGAGTATGGCGTCCAGTACGCAGGCAGGAGTAGTAGGTAAGGTGGTCTTGATGAGGTCGCCACCTACTACGTTCCGCCGGCTAAATCCAAGAAACGTGCCATAGGTATGCATGTACGTAGTACATGTCTACTGCATCTGCATGCATAAGCTTCAATGCATGGATGGTCTCATCCTCACTTGCATCCGGTACAACGATGATTATGTACGTACATCTGGCTCTTATTTCAGCAACTCATTTATCCTTGAACTGCTGCCATATTTTGCCTCTTACTCTCTTTTTTCTTCAAAAAATAGCTTTTTTAAACAAAAATTACAAAAAATAGTCTTTCTCCATGCTACAACTACAGCACCACTGTGCTGTGGCGCGGGATTTTGGTTTGTGAAGGAATAGAGGTGCGGAAAATCGACGACGCGAAATCCACCGGTGGCCACACAATTACCGCGGAATAGGGGCCGCGGAAAATGCATTTCCGCATAACGGGCGTGCGAAAAATGCAATTTCCGCAGGATGAGGGTGCGGTATTTGGATTTTCCCCGGTGAGGGCTCGCGTCAATTGGATTTACCGCGGTGTGGTGGCTTGACAAATTCCGCGCTCTCCCTGCGCGGAATGAGGCTTCCTGCAAAAAAAAACAAATTCACAAAGGCTAGTCCAGGAAAAAAAAATTAAGGAACTAAAACAGCGAACAATTATTTATCCTTCCCTCCGAGATATATACTGCTGCTAGAACATGTAATCAACTGTAGTAAACTTGTAGCTGAAACGAATTGAATAGATCGTATAGAGATGGCAAGCATTGTACAATCGATGCTTTTCAGACATTGATCAGCACAAACACTGAAAGAGAGAGATACACTACAAGAATTATTCGCGAGTTGACGCTTGTATTTTGGTGGCAACTTAATTTTCAACAATGTTCAAGTATTCAAGGAGCTCAAACAAGCTAGTTACAGCATGCCTGCATCACGTAGCAGATGTGTCTAGAGCGATGGCATCAGATTGATGCTTTTCAGACGTGAAGAGATTGCAAGTCGGTCAATGCATGCAGGCCAAACACTTAAAAAAGAGGCTCTCCAAGAATTCATGACCAACGGACGTTCGTTTGGTGCCAACTTTTCAACAACGTTAGTACTACCATTCTAGCCAGCTATCAGATTAGAACGGGATTTTTTTCCCATGCAGGATCTTGAGTTTTTCAAACCATTATCTTGTCCTGATGCAATGCTGGAGCCTGGAGGAGTAGAATATACATTTAGAAGCTTTGATTGATCTGTATGAAATATATTCTGGACAGTGCCATCGTCTCCGATCCATTGGAAGGCTTAGAGTTTGTCAAACCGAAGGGTTCAAGTTTGAAGAGGCCGTACCAAGAATACTCGATCGGCGACGACGCGTGCGTAGCTTACTAGCTTCTTCCGTGGGATGCTTTGGTATATTTGGCTTTTCTTATGCACTTTTTTTTATTCTCTTCTAAACGAAATTATAAATCTAGAGCAAACAACATATGTCATCTACTATACTTCCCTATCTTGGCAGGTATCTACCGAGCGTAGATACCACATCAGGCAGAGGCGGAGCCAGGCCTTGGGCCACCCAGACCTGGGCCCGAGGCCTGGCAACAAAATCCATATAAATTTGCAATAGCTCGACCCATATAAATGCGTGAAATTTGGCTTGCAATGGCCTGGACCCGAGGCCTCGGGCCAGGCCGGCTCCACCCCTGACAGGAGGTACTTACTAAACTAGTATAGTGTCCTGTCTTTCGGTTTCTTTTTTCCAGCACGTAATATATGGTCTTTTTCTTTTCTAGAACGTTTGTTTCCTTTTCCTTAATTCCAGGATATTTGTTTCCTTTTCCTTGAGGTGATGCTGGAGGTGGAGGAAGATCTGTTGTGGGCCACAGGGATGAGTTAGACACATTAAACAATGGCCATCGGATGTGGGTGAGTAAAGCTGAGGAAAGATCTGAGAGGTTAATTTTGATGGAGGCAAGTTTCTGGGAACGTTTCGCTGGGTGCATGAAGGTTAGACCATCTCTAGTGGGGTGCATTATTTGGGATGGACGTAGAAAAGAATGCTTAGGTGCATTATAAAAGGGTATAGACTTGGGTATCGTAATACCATGTGCTGCCAAGTTCGGTATCTCGATATCTCATCTATCGTGATGAGTGCAGTACCGATGAGCTGCTCCGTGTTGACTGATGATACTACCGTGGCTAGGGATGGCAACGGGCAAAATCCCCGCGGGGAGCGCCCTCCCATCCCCGATCCCCGATAAGCAAAATTTCCCCGCCCCCGTCCCTGTCCCCGTACACGGGGTTTAATTCTCCTCCGTCCCCGATCCCCGACGGGTTTGCGGGGCCTCGACGGGGAATAATCCCCGAAAATGCTATATAAAAGATCACATGCTACATGAATGAATCACTAAAGTAATGGTGCATGTGTGGTTGAAGTGTGAGTGAATCACTAGAGTAATTCATATTTAGCATATTTATTAATAATAACCTCACATATATATTTTTTCTTTTGAGAATGATCATTTACTTCCACCAATTATTGATAACACGGGGACGAGGACGGGGATCGGGGATCGGAGACGGGAACGGTGGAACGTCCCCGTCCCCGCGATCCCCGACGGGGGCAATATTTTCCCCGATAAACCCCCGCGGGGAGAGATTTCCTCCCGTCCCCGTCCCCTAATAGGGGAATTCCCCGCGAAGAAACTGGGATCGGATCCCCATTGCCATCCCTAACCGTGGCCGAGCCAAAAAAGAAAAAAAAGTGCAAGAGAACCGGATAGGGCAAAGCTTCCTTCCGTGGAGCCTAGGCCAGCGACGGAACCGTAAGAAAACGGACATATATATGGTTGACGTACGCATTGACCTGTAGAAGAAATTAGGAAGAGCTGTCGCTTGATCAGGAGGATAATTAACGTTGGGAACTTGGATTCTTCTTTCCTCGAAGCAGTGGTGTATCTATGGCCTGTTTCATAGAACTCTAGATTTCAGTTTCACTTAATCTAAAACTTATATGTTAAAATAAAGTGAATTAAATTTATATATTTGGTCTAAAAATGTAAACAAGTTGTTTCATCTAAACACTCTTAATATACTCACAGCTCCAATTCCACGGATCCAGTAAAATTAAAAATACCCAGTTCAAACACTACCAAACACACCCTTAATTTCTTTTCAATGGCTATAGCCGGTCAGGTACGTACTAGCTGTTCTGCATACATCTGCAAGCCTAGTCAAAAGACTAGACCTGTAGTAATTATCAGAGGCGCAAAATGTCTTCAGCCTAGCCCAGTGGCCGATTCAGAATGGGTTTTGGAGTTCCAAAAATATTATTTAATATAAAATGTAAAGGTTTATTATAGCAAAAATACAAAGTATAAATTATTTTTACTAGATACAACACCTTAAATAATTTTGATATTTGTGAATTAGGGATTTAAATCTACATGTCTCCTCTTTATTTTTGAATGCTCTATATGCTACATTTCAAAAATCACATTCATCGTTACAAATCAACATAACGCAGATAGATTTATGAATTGGGGATTTCATATTAAGGGATAAGAATGATTTTCATATATATGGTTATCGATGCTAAATGCTTAGCTGCTGCGTGTTATTTTAGCACCGTTTTCTACCCCGCGGGGTGTTACCGTCTTGACCCATCGGTCGCCATTGGCGTCGAACCTGCCATCCCAAGATAATGCTCACTGTGCCCATAGGGTTGCTGTAACACCCCAAAAATTGAGTTTTTGAATGTTTGAATTCAAAAATAAACCATTTGCATTTTCTTGAATTAAGCCCAGCTTAAATTGATTTTTCTATTAATAAAAGGATTTAATTTGACTAAACTATTCATCAAACTCAAGATTTTCAGTTTTAGTTGGGTTCATTGTTCTCCAAAGAATTTTTCTGAATTTATTTGATATTTATTTGCTTTTATCTGAATTTCTGGATTTTCTTAATTCGAAAATGATTTTATTTCTCAAAAACCCTCTCGGGCCGATTTCCCGCGCGGCCCATCTCCTTCCGGCTCGCCTCAGCCCAGCCCGCTCTGCTCCGCTCGGCCCATCTCTCGAAGCACCCACCACCGCCCCGCCGCGTCGGACGTCCGTCTGCGCGACGCGTGCGGCCGAGATTGCGCCACGCCGCCGCCGCCGCGAAAACCCTAACCCTAACCGCCGCTCGGAGTCCTCGCGCCGCACGTCGCCGTCCTCGGACTCCGGGTCGGCCCCGCCTCCCTGGGCTATTTAAGCGCCGCCAACCCGCCTCCCGAGGATCCCCTCGCGCCGCCGCTCCTTTTGCCCTGCCTCTCGCTGCCCGAGCCGCCGTCATCGCCGAGTTCTCGCTCGCCGTAGCTCCGCCGCCGCAGCCGAAGTTTTTTTCCCCGTCGTCTCGCCGCTCCGGTGCCTCTCCGCCGCACCCGCGCGTCTCATTGAGTTCGCCGCGTCGTGCTCTTCCCGATCCGCACCGAGCCGTGACCGATCCGTCGCCGTGCGCCGTTCGCCGCGTCTTCTTCCTCGCCTCCGGTAAGCCCGCGCCGCCGCTCGCCGTCATCCTCCTTGGCCGAATCGTGACCGCCGATCTGCCGCGGACGTCTCGGATCCGGCCACGTCCTTCGCCGCCCGCGCTCTGTTTCCAGCCGCCTGATCTGGCCGTGCCACCGATGAGCGACGCGTGGCTTGTCCACGTCACCCGCCACGCCGGCGCCCGATCACACTGCGTCGGCCGCCATGCGTCGGCTGCCATATTCTACCAGGCGCGGGCGCACGGTGAACTGGCGCAGATCGTGGACCGAGTCCACCAAGAGCCGGCTGACGTCAGCGTTGCGCAATAAACAGCTTTTCCCGTATAAAAATAAATCTAGAAATTCTGCTTTTCTGTATTTTCTCTGAATTTAATTTTTCAGAAACTTGTTCTCCCTCATACGAACTCCGATTGAGGCGATTCAAGTTTCTAAATTTTTCTAAAATCAAGATCTATCTTCCAGAGCCATTTATTTTCAGTTTTGAGCTTGTTTGAGTCTCTGTTTTGTATTTATTTGGTTTCGTTGCTTCTTTTCCGGTAGACGCTAATTCCGAGGGAGCGAACGAAGACTTCGAAGACCCAGACTCAGCACTAGATCAGCAAGGCAAGTCGTAATCCTTTGATCATGTTGATCCTATGTTTGCAAAAGTAATTTACTTTATTACAATGGCATGCTATTTTGTATATCAATTCTTATTTAATGGGAGTAGATGTATACCTAGTTGACATTATGCCACCTTGATTAATTATATGCCATGTAT
Organism: Otatea glauca; assembly: GCA_036346275.1. Lineage (NCBI taxonomy): Eukaryota > Viridiplantae > Streptophyta > Magnoliopsida > Poales > Poaceae > Otatea > Otatea glauca. The sequence continues at coordinate 23,109,973 of CM070734.1, forward strand.
CTATTGATAAACCTAGGTTGGGACATTACTAGTTGGACATAATCAATATATCAACATCGGGTTATCGTAGCTATGCTTAGACATGCTTAGATATAGTTGGGATTCATGTCACATATTGGATAATGTTAATCTTTCCTTAATGAGATATTGAATCGTGGCCGTTAGCCACCGTTGTAAAATTTGTTGTACCATGACGGGGTTTGCCATTGGTCTTGGTTGAACGAATTGTTTTCCCTCAGGCAAGTGATCGTGCGAAGAAGGGGTGCTTTCTAGCACATTGGGATGTGGATGTCTTGCTCGAGACAATTAAGGACTTAATCTTGTGCGCCATTGAACCGCCTAACCGTACTACCACGAGTCCGGTATGGGATGACTTAGTGATTAATTTGCAATGTCTAGCCTTGAGTACTGCCAATTGGTGGTGTGGGTTCTGGGATGGACGGGTAGATTCGCAAGGCGCAAGAGGGGGCCCTAATGGGAGAAACCTTAGCGGGCAGTACCGAGTTTAGGCAGCGCATTGTAAAGGCTTTGTCATGATATCTCTGCGACACACCAAAGGAAGTGTGTTAGTAACGTTTGCACAAAGAGATGTTCATGTCTTGTGGGTAAAGTTGTACAACCTCTGCAGAGTGTAAAACTATTCGAATAGCGCGTCATGGTCATGGACAAAGCCCGGAATTTCACACGGGGTATAGAGTGTTTCATAAAATGTGGAATGTGGAATTGTTGGGATGTGAACGGGGAGTTCACTGTTGTTTTATTGTCTATCATTGATCTATCAATCATTTATCTATCTTTTCATAAATATGCTTTCAATCTATTTATTGTATTTCAATTCAAGTTATTGCTTTCTGCAAATGAACCATATAGCCATCTTTGTCAAGCCGTACATGAATATATTGCATCAATTCCCTACGGCTTGCTGAGTACCTTTGTACTCACGGCTTTATGCCCTTGTTGATCGATTCTTTCAAGGAGATAATGAATATCATGAGGAGGAATTCTATGAAGACTACGTGGATTAGGAAGGCGTTCCCGCACGATTGCTCGTGGCATGTCGAATGGCTCAAGTTATCTTTTCCGCTGCAATAGTATTTGTTTCTTAAGCCCTTAAGGCATAATGGTGTAAACATTGACCATAAGGTCGTTTGCTTTATTTAATAATAATTTGCTTCTTCTTAGTTAATTCGTTGTATGGAATGGTATTTCATCTATGTTTCCACTGTGTACACTAGCGTGATCCTGGACTAGTGCAGTATACACAGAGGGTTTCAGATTTGCAAATCCGGGTCCCGACAGAGATGGTATCAGAGCCATATCGACTGTAGGTCGCATCCTAGTTAGCATGGTCTTCAAAACTATTTTCTGAATCAAACCAACAAATTGGTAATTAATAGTTTTCGTCTCCTCTCGCCTTATTCTTAGGTTCTTATTTCTCTCCTTTGCTAAAACATTTATTCGAAATTTAAATTGATCTTATCTCATGAAACTTCTCAAAGCCTCGAGTCTTCTGCAAGGATTCAACCAAAGAAGGTGAGGATCAAGCTGTCACGATTATGCCAAGAAGACTACCATATAAGATAGGTTCCTAGTGCTCAATGGTGCTTGAGCATGTTTTTCCTCTCAGTTTGGTTACGTTTAGTCCGCATATACTAGGATTTTTATTGCTTGTGTGCCTGGTAGGTTGTACCCTTGCCCCCAAGCACGGTGTTGCAACCATGCCTTTAATTGAAAAAAAACCTTTATTTGCCTCTTTATTTTGTAGCCTTTCGGCTGTGTTCTTTTGTCCCTGGGTATTACCTTCTCCCCTAGATGATCTTACCACTCGTCTACTGCTTTTCTCTCTTACCTATCAAACCTTGTGCTGCATCTCAGATGGTTGACACTCGTTCTGGAGCCGGTCGCAGTTCACCCGTGGATGCGATGCGGTGCCAACACCAACTCCAACCCCAATGCACCACCGCCACCACCAGCGAGTGATGATCGTAACATGGGACATTTTCGGCAGCTCGAGACTCAGCTAATGAACACCATGATGCAGAACATGAACAATATGATGAATCAGCAGAACCAGACTGCCGTTGCCCTAGCGAATCTGTTGAACCAACAGAACCAAGCTACTGCTGCACCTCCTCAAGCTCGTCTCCAGTCCAAGCTAGCAGAATTTATGAGGACTCGCCCGCCAACTTTCTCCAACTCTTCAGAACCATTGGACGCAGACGACTGGATTCGCTCCATTGAGAAGAAGCTCGCAATTGCCCAGTGCACCGATCGTGAGAAGGTTCTCTATGCCGCTCATCAGCTGGAGGGCACCGCCGCTGAATGGTGGGAGAACTACAGTGCCGCCCATGATGACCCTCAGACTATCACTTGGGCAGAATTTTCCACTGCTTTTCGCCACTCCCATATCCCAGATGGAAAAGTGGAGATGAAGAAAAATGAGTTCCGAGAGCTCAAGCAAGAAGGGATGTCAGTGAGTGAATACCTCAATAAGTTCACTCAACTCACTCGCTACGCTCCAGAGGATGTAGCCACAGATGATGCTCGCTAGAAGAAATTCAAGCGTGGACTCAATCCAGGACTAAAGGTGCAAGTCATTGGCAATGACTATGCAGATTTTCAGCACCTGGTAGATAAAGCTATACTCATTGAAGAATCTCGCCGTGAATTGGAAGAATCCCGTAAGAGAAAGATGATGCAGCAAGGAGCCCATCAGAGTCATCAGCAGAGAGTCAGAACCAATGCTCAACAGCCTGCTCGTTTCACTCCTCCGAATACATTCAGACCCTGCACAAACACTCGCCCACTCCTTCAGCAATCGCAACCTCAAGACCAACAAAGAATCCACCTCGGAGGACCAAGAATCCACCGCAGGAGTCACATGTTTCAACTGTCATGAACTCGGTCATTATGCCAATAATTGCCTAAGAAAGCAAGCTGTGACGCCAGTCCGTTTCAACATGGGATCTACGCCAGCCAAGACCCCCGCACCAGGATCAGGACGTGGAGTACCCCAGACTCCCAATCAAGCCACCAGGACTTTGCCGTCTTTGGAAGAGGCCGTGTGAATCACGCCACCACCGAGGACGCCACCGCACTGACGTCATACTAGGTAAGCTCCTAGTCAACTCAAAGATCGCCATGGTTTTGTTTGATTCGAGCTACGCATTCGCTTGTTTCTGAGTTTTGCCGCAAATCATCAATTAAAGACAATGCCTCTTAAGACTATTTTATTAGTGCAATCTCCGGTTCGATTTGAGTACGAACCAAGGCTACCCCGGTTAAGATATTAATTGGAGGGTAGAATTTCTACCCAACCCGATTGTCCTAGACACCAAGTCCCTAGATGTGATCCTAGGAATGGATTGGCTTTCCAAGAACCAAGCAAGATTGGATTGTGGGAATAGAGAGATCACCTTAACCACCCGTATGAGCCAAGTTAAAAGTTCAAGCCGTTTGCATCCTTCCGAAGGGATTAAAGTCTCAGAGTGCCAAAGGAATAAGTTTGAAGATGTGTCACGCCAATGAATTTCTGATGTATTTCGCATGAGTTGCACGGAATGCCACGACCGAGATATAGAGTTCTTGATAGAACTGGTTCTCGAACCCCACCCATTTCCAAGAGACCTTATAGGATGCCTGCTAATGAGTTAGCTGAAGTAAAAAGACAGATTAAAGAGCCGCAAGATCAAGGTTTTGTTCGACCAAGTTCTTCGCCATGGGGAGCGCCATTTTTTAGTTGAAAAGAAAGATGGAACTCGAAAATGTGTGTAGATTATCGCCACTTAATGAGGTCACCATCAAAAATAAGTACCCTCTGCCAAGAATAGATGATTTGTTTGACCAACTTCAAGGAGCCGAGTGTTCTCGAAGATTGACTTAAGATCGAGTTACCACCAGTTGAAGATTCGTCAAGAGGATATACCCAAAACAGCTTTTGTTACTTTCGGTATGGACAGATGAGTATACTTGTGATGTCTTTTGGATTGACCAATGCCCCGCCTACTTCATGACCATGATGAATAAGGTATTCATGGAATATCTGGATAAGTTTGTTGTTGTTTTCATTGATGACATTCTGATCTACTCCAAGAGTGAGGAAGAACATGAGGATCACTTGCACGAAGTTTTAACGAAGCTAAGAGAGAATCAGTTTTATGCAAAGTTCAGTAAATGTGAGTTCTGGATGAAAGAAGTTGCTTTCCTAGGACATGTCATATCAGCAAAAGGAGTCGTTGTTGACCCTGGTAAGATACGAGATGTGCTAAGTTGGGAGTCACCCAAGACGGTACCCCAAATACGAAGTTTTCTTGGAATGGCGGGATATTATCGCCGTTTCATAGAAGGGTTTTCTAGAAAAGCTAGACCGCTCACTCAACTCTTAAAGAAGGAGAAGAAATCTGTTTGGACACCAGAGTGTGAGCAAAGTTTTCAAAAATTAAAGAAATGTTTGACAACTGCCCCAGTGCTCATCCTGCCAGATAATAGGAAGGATTTTGAGATATTCTGTTATGCATCCCGACAAGGACTCGGTTGTGTGCTAATGCAAGATAAGAAGGTTGTAGCGTATGCTTCGCGACAACTAAGGCCACATGAAGTTAATTATCCTACCCATGATTTGGAATTAGTAGCCGTAGTGCATGCTTTGAAGATTTGGCGTCATTATCTCATTGGTAATCGTTGTGAAGTTTATACGGATCACAAGAGTCTGAAGTATATCTTTACCCAAGCTGACCTCAATATGAGACAAAGAAGATGGTTGGAATTGATGAAGGACTATGACATTGGGATTCATTATCATCCAGGCAAAGCCAATGTCGTAGCCGATGCTTGGAGTAGAAAGAGCTACTGCAACACTCTGATGATTAAGGAAAGTCAGCCCGCCCTTTATAAGGAATTTCAGAAGCTTAGTTTGGAATTGGTTCAGGAAGGGTATTTAGCTACTTTGGAAGTACGCCTACATTGGAAGATCAGATTCGAGAAGCACAGGTAGATGATGCTGATGTCAAGGAGATTAAGAGCAATATGAAGAAAGGAAAAGCCCTGTGGTTCACCAAGATGAACAAGGCACTATTTGGTATGAGAAGCGATTTATGCACGGATCGTGAAGAGCTTAAGGAGTTGATTCTCAAAGAAGCGCATGAGACTTTATACTCCATTCATCCTGGAAGTACTAAAATGTATCAAGACCTTAAGGAAAGGTATTGGTGGCCTAGTATGAAGCGTGAGATTTCAGAATATGTTGCACTTTGTGATGTCTGCCAGAAGGTCAAGGCAGAGCATCAGAGGCCAGCAGGATTGCTGCAGCCATTGAAGATTCCAGAGCGGAAGTGGGAAGAAATTGGTATGGATTTCATCACCGGATTTCCTAAGACCCAAGCAGGTTATGACTCGATCTGGGTAATAGTGGATCGATTGACTAAGGTAGCTCACTTTATTCCAGTTAAGACACCTATGCAGGAGATAAATTAGCAGAGTTATATATGTCAAGGATCGTGAGTCTTCACGGAGTGCCTAAGAAGATAGTGTCTGATAGAGGAAGCCAGTTTACCTCTCGTTTTTGGCAGAGTCTGCATGAAGCCATGTGAACTCATCTCAGGTTCAGTACTGCTTATCACCCTCAAACCGATGGACAGACTGAGCGTGTGAATCAAATTCTAGAAGATATGTTAAGAGCTTGTGCCTTAACTTATGGTACCAAGTGGGACAAGTGTTTGCCCTATGCCGAGTTTTCGTACAACAATAGTTATCAAGCCAGACTACAAATGTCGCCTTTTGAAGCCTTATATGGAAAAAGTGCGAACCCTCTCAACCGGAAGGAGTCGGAGAAAGACAATTGTTTGGCCTCGCCATACTACAAGAAGCGTAAGAGCAAGTCCAATTAATTCGAGACCATTTGAAGATCGCCAAAGCCGGCTGTAAGAGTTATGCGTATAATCGCCGCAGATTTAAGTTTTGAGCCCAATGATTATGTTTATCTCGAGTCACCCTCTCAAAGGAGTTAAGAGATTTCAAGTAAAAGGAAAGCTTTCCCTAGATATGTGGGACCGCTCAAAATCTTGGAACGAAGAGGAGAGGTTGCCTACAAGTTAGAATTGCCTCGCCTTTTGCCTAATCCATGATGTGTTCCATGTATCGCAGCTTGAAGAAATGCCTGCTGTGCCAGAGGAACAGATGCCATTGGAAGCCATTGATTTGCAGGAGGATCTTACCTACAAGGAGCAACCAGTGAAAATTTTGGATATAGCAGAGCGTATCACGAGGAGCAAGATCATCCGTTTTTGCAAGGTCCAGTGGAGCCATCATTCAGAAGAGGAAGCAACTTGGGAGCGAGAAGAAGATCTGAAGTCCGAGTTTCCCCACCTATTCCCTAGCCAGCCTGAATCTCGGGGTCGAGATTCCATTTAAGGGGGGGAGGATTGTAACATCCCAAAAATTGAGTTTTGGAATGTTTGAATTCAAAAATAAACCATTTGCATTTTCTTGAATTAAGCCCAGCTTAAATTGATTTTTCTATTAATGAAAGGATTTAATTTGACTAAACTATTCATCAAACTCAAGATTTTCAATTTTAGTTGGGTTCATTGTGCTCCAAGGAATTTTTCTGTATTTTTGGGGATTTTTCTGAATTTATTTGATATTTATTTGAATTTATTTTCTTTTATATGAATTTCTGGATTTTCTTAATTCGGAAAATGATTTTATTTCTCAAAAACCCTCTCGGGCTGATTTCCCACGCGGCCCATCTCCTTCCGGCTCGCCTCAGCCCAGCCCGCTCTCTGCTCGCTTCGACCCATCTCGCGCAACAACCCGCTGACCACGCCCGCGTCGGCCGTCCGATGCACGACGCGTGTGCGGCCGAGATTGCGCCACGCGCGCGCCACCGCGAAAACCCTAACCCTAACCGCCGCTGAGTCCTCGCGCGCGCGCGTCGCCGTCCTCGACTCGGTCGGCCCCGCCTCCTCGGGCTATTTAAGCGCCGCCAACCCGCCTCCCGAGGATCCTCGCGCGCGCTCCTTTTGCCCGCCTCGCGCCTGAGCCGCCGTCATCGCCGAGTTCTCGCTCGCCGTAGCTCCGCCGCCGCAGCCGAAGTTTTTTTCCCCGTCGTCTCGCCGCTCCGGTGCCTCTCCGCCGCACCCGCGCGTCTCATTGAGTTCGCCGCGTCGTGCTCTTCCCGATCCGCACCGAGTCGTGACCGATCCGTCGCCGTGCGCCGTTCGCCGCGTCTTCTTCCTCGCCTCCGGTAAGCCCGCGCCGCCGCTAGCCGTCGTCCTCCTTGGCCGAATCGTGACCGCCGATCTGCCGCGGACGTCTCGGATCCGGCCACGTCCTTCGCCGCCTGCGCTCTGTTTCCAGCCGCTCGATCTGGCCGTGCCACCGATGAGCGACGCGTGGCTTGTCCACGTCACCCGCCTGCGTCAGCGCCCAGTCAGCGCCACGTCAGCGCTTGCGTCAGCCGTGCGCCGGGCGCACGGTGAACCGGTGCAGTGCCGTGGACCGAGTCCACCAAGTGCCGGCTGACGTCAGTGTTGCGCAACAAACCGCTTTTCCCGTATAAAAATAAATCTAGAAATTCTGCTTTTCTGCTTTTTTGTATTTTCTCTGAATTTAATTTTCGAGAAGCTTGTTCTCCCTCATACGAACTCCGATTGAGGCGATTCAAGTTTCTAAATTTTTCTAAAATCAAGATCTATCTTCCAGAGCCATTTATTTTCAGTTTTGAGCTTGTTTGAGTCTCTATTTTGTATTTATTTGGTTTCGTTGCTTCTTTTCCGGTAGACGTTAATTCCAAGGGAGCGAACGAAGACTTCGAAGACCCATACTCAGCACTAGATCAGCAAGGCAAGTTGTAATCCTTTGATCATGTTGATCCTATATTTGCAAAAGTAATTTACTTTATTACAATGGCATGCTATTTTGTATATCAATTCTTATTTAATGGGAGTAGATGTATACCTAGTTGACATTATGCCACCTTGATTAATTGTATGCCATGTATCCATTGATAAACCTAGGTTGGGACATTACTAGTTGGACATAATCAATATATCAACATCGGGTTATCGTAGCTATGCTTAGACATGTTTAGATATAGTTGGGATTCATGTCACATATTGGATAATGTTAATCTTGACTTAATGAGATATTGAATCGTGGCCGTTAGCCACTGTTGTAAAATTTGTTGTACCATGGCGGGGTTTGCCATTGGTCTTGGTTGAACAAATTGTTTTCCTCGCAAGTGATCGTGCAAGAAAGGAGGGTGCTTTCTAGCACATTGGGATGTGGATGTCTTGCCTGAGACAATTAAGGACTTAATCTTGTGCGCCATTGAACTGGGCCTAACCGTACTACCACGAGTCTGGTATGGGACAGACTTAGCTGATTAATTTGCAATGTCTAGCCTTGAGTACTACCAATTGGTGGTGTGGGTTTCGGGATGGACGGGTAGATTCGCAAGGCGCAAGAGGGGGCCCTAATGGGCGAAACCTTAGCGGGCAGTACCGAGTTTAGGTAGCGTATTGTAAAGGCTTTGTCATGATATCTCTGCGACACATCAAAGGAAGTGTGTTAGTAACGTTTGCACAAAGAGATGTTCATGTCTTTGGGTAAAGTTGTACAACCTCTGCAGAGTGTAAAACTATTCGAATAGCCGCGTCCGCGGTCATGGACAAAACCCGGGAATTTCACACGGGGTATAGAGTGTTTCATAAAATGTGGAATGTGGAATTGTTGGGATGTGAACGGGGAGTTCACTGTTGTTTTGTTGTCTATCATTGATCTATCAATCATTTATCTATCTTTTCATAAATATGCTTTCAATCTATTTATTGTATATCAATTCAAGTTATTGCTTTCTGCAAATGAACCCTATAGCCATCCTTGTCAAGCCGTGCATGAATATATTGCATCAATTCCCTACGGCTTGCTGAATACCTTTGTACTCACGGCTTTATGCCCTTGTTGATCAGTTGCTGAAGGAGATAATGAATATCATGAGGAGGAATTCTATGAAGACTACGTGGATTAGGAAGGCGTTCCCGCACGATTGCCTCGTGGCATGTCGAATGGCTCAAGTTATCTTTTTCGCTGCAATAGTATTTGTTTCTTAAGACCTTAAGGCATAATGGTGTAAACATTGACCATAAGGTCGTTTGCTTTATTTAATAATAATTTGCTTCTTCTTAGTTAATTCGTTGTATGGAATGGTATTTCATCTATGTTTCCACTGTGTGCACTAGCGTGATCCTGGACTAGTGCAGTATACACAGAGGGTTTCGGATTTGCAAATTCGGGTCCCGACAGTTGCCCTGCAACACGCCGCGTGCTGCTCCCTGTCCTGCTAGACACTACCGCGCTGATATGCCGACCGTTGCTGGTATCATACCCTCTATTCTCGAGTCGGTGCTCGTTGCGGTCATAGGGCTAGGGCTACCCTACTACGCCTGCTCCTTATGTCGCTGCTTGCCTTGTAGCCCCCGCCCGTTCACCAATGCTAGTGGCTGCTCGGCGCTCGTCCGTTGCCTTGCTCCCTGGCGGCTTGCACCTGCCCTGTGGCCCTCGTCCGCCATTGCCAAGCTATTGCTTGCTGGCTGCACCGCCGCCACAGAGAGAACGAGAGAGCATGGGGTGTGCAAAGTGGAGATGGATGAAGGGAAACGCGGTATGCTACGCTAGCACAAAAAAAAAACCGCGCAACCAGAAAGCTACTCGCAAGAAGGGGATCATAGATAAGATTACCACTAGACGCCAGCTTGCGAATCCTTCGCGTCGATGTAGTGGTTCGCCTCGCCGCGATCGTTGCGTCGATGTAGTGGATCGTCCTCGCCTCGCCGTGATCGTCCTCCCACGCCAGCCGCAGCAGCAGCGTCGCAGATAGTCCACACGTCGAGAGATGGCGCTGCGTGTGTGCAAGCACCTAGTCGCTCTAGGGCGCAAGAGGAGGAGGCTAGGGTTTCAAGTGAATCAAACCTAAACCGTGAAAGCACACCTGCGCCTCCCTCCTCCCTCCTTATATAGCCACGAGATGAAACCTAAACCGGCCCACCAAGATGCTAAGCCCACGAGGTTCATTAATTACGGATCCAATCCAAATTAATGCGTCCCAGCCCATTAAGTGTGTGACCTGCAGGTTCACATACGTTTGGACATGGATTCGAAAACTCCTTTTCAATCCAATAGTTGGTAGCGGCTTCTTGCAAAGTATACCGACTCCCAAACATACGTGATCAAATCGAGCAGAACCTATCAAAGAACTCATGTAATAATCCCTTTGCCAAGTATATGAAGATTGATCTCAAGGCGAAGCATGTCATCCTTTGATGATTCAATCCATCTCTCGTATCCGTGATATATTAATAAGTTGTGATTGACTCCTCAATCACGGCATGGCCATGCACTTTCTTAATCATATCACACGAGTGGCCTTGTCATATATCTCCGTTTCATTGGGTGGCAAATTCCATCTTGATCGCTCACTTCCTCTGCACGTTTCATAGTAAACATGAAAGCTACCTTTATAACTATCCGGTTAGGAAGTAGTGTTTGATAGCCCCAAGGAAAACTATTACACATGTAGGGAATATGACAATCTCGGTCTAAGGATCATACATCTTCTAGGTATGAGATACGATGACACATAAGAATGAAACATTCTCGCAGGTCCCATAGCGGGTCTATCTAACCCATGTTCTTCAACATGGTCCACAATGTAGAGATGATATCTCCATATCCCATGATCTATGAAGCATGATCATCGATCACTACATGTGCTGATCTATTCATCGTAGTCCTATACGATGATATCCGATCAGAGATATTTATCGAATTACATCATTAAGTAAAGAGCTTCATAATCAAGTCACATACTTGTTGATCAATACAATGATATACATTCATTGGACCAATAATCATATTATTATTCATAAACATAGTCATGTTACAATCATCTAAATGATTGCCTCAAGGGCATAACACTAACAGTTGGGTGTTGGATTTGAGGAACGGAGGAAAACTGGACCTTAGGCACAATTGGGCCGTGTAGAGAAGATTGGGAGGAGTGGGTGGGACGGGCTAAAATGGATTTAAAGATTGAAATATATATTTTTGAGCTACTTACTAGTATATACATCTAATATACTTATTATACTACGTATTTTTGTTAAAAAATTTAGTTGTACATCTATGTACCATTGTCCATATGCTAGATTTGCCCCTGGCGTAGCCTATATATGTTACTTCTAATCTTGACAGAAATGATAAAGTTTCAACTTTCAACATACCTGTATGTGTCTTTCTTTCCCTATCTATTTTTTTCCTCTATACCCTTTTTTCTTTAAAAAAATATATTTTGATAGCTAGCTATGTCGTTTCTTTTACCTTGCAAAAGAGATATTTGTCAGTAGACCAGAGCTGTAGAAAAATAATAAAAATATCCTCTAAAAAGGGGAAAATAATCATTAGTATCAATCCCAATTCCCTCTATTCCTTAATACATGTCATTCTAGCTTTCAAGTTTTGTTTCTGGATACATATCATTCTAACTTTTAAATTTTGTTTCTAAATACACGTCATTCTACAATTTCAATGTGACTTTTACCATTTTTTCCCTCCTATATATATCCATCCCGTTTGACTATTTCTAATGTTATTTACTACTATGTACTAGAGTAAAATATACCATCTAAAGATATAATAAAGAGTGGTAATACGGTCTCTTCTATAGATATATCTTAGTGCAAGTGTAATAATCTAAAATGATAACTATTCGAGAAAGGATCGACTAACCAGCCGATTTCGAATTCCTGGCGTTATCACTAATCAAGACAACAGCATTATCATTGCGACATCTCCTTTAAGCGCCATGCTTTTCAAAGAGGAGGTTTGAAATTCCTGGCATTGTAAAGAACCAGTCCAACACGAGCCCCATCGACTGGAAACAGTGTCACCACATGTCATGCTGCAGTCACTAATCCTGTGGCTGATGCGCACGTAAGACTCAAGAATTAACAGAGCTGTCTGGAGAAAGAGAGAGCGAGAAATTGCGACATCCATTTTGGCTAGAGACATGAAGGTTGCTGTCGTGGCTGCTGCAGCAGTGCAGCACTACACAATGCCCTCCTCAGAAACAAGCCGCCAAACAAGGAAGTGGTTAATTTTCTAGCTCTATAATCTCTTCTTTATATATAAATTTAATATTTTCTCCAGTGAAATTATAAATCTAGTTTTATCTTTTACGGTAAGAGAATATATTAGATTTGCAATTTTCGTTTGAGAAGGTTAGTTTTACAAAATAAAAAAAAAGTCAAAAGTGATCGCTTCCTAAATGAGATCCACATTGGAAACTGTGCACAGATTGTGGCCCCCTCTAAAGAAGGAAAAGAAGTGAAGGGTCTCCAACTTTATTTGTCCCGATTCTTTAGTTCCAAACGTATACTCAAAACGAAATAACTGTGCTAGTATTTCCCTGAGTCAAGCGGCGCTTTCAGTTAGAATTTCCCTGACATGCCATTGTTTTTCAACATGTGATTCCAAAGATATTCCTAGCTTTTTCTACGAACATCTGGCGTATGCGTTACGTGCTGTCCTAGTATGTAAGGATGCCAGGTTGAAATAATTAATTATCATCCTAAGGAAAAGTGCTTTCTACATACCGTATTATTAATATTGTAATCTTCTCTAGTTCGATCTGTAATTCACGCACACCCTTGAATTTCCTTTCAAAGAAAAAAAATCGAGCACACCCTGATATATATATATATATATATATGAAGCATTTTCCGTACTCTCAGGAGTACATACTCCCACATCTAATATACCACTTAAATGAACGATTTATACTTCTTTATCACTTTCGGTATACTCAAATAATAATTTTAAGATACTTCAATGCGACATGGTTGAAAAAATTTCATCAGAGCCCTTATTTGTTTTTTTGCTGCATACCCTTTTCCATATGTAAAAAGAATATATAAACAAATTATGCTATAAAGAGTGGACTTTAATGAAATTTTTCATGGAACTCACTTTGGGGTATCTTATAATCAATATTAGAGTATACTAAAAAAGATAAAGAGGTATAACAACGTCATTTAAACGGTATACTAGAGGTGGGAGTATATATGTACACTTAGGAGTATGGAATCATTTTCATATATATATATATATATATTCCGGAATAGAAAAAAGCTTCTTATGTTTATACATCATCGATTCTGTCTTAGATATAGTGGTAATTAATCTACGTTTTGTTCCATCATCGATCGATTTTTTTAAAAATATAATAAATTTTAAAAATAAATTTACAAAAAATAAACTAAAGATATTTACAAAAGTATATCTCTGTCGCCAATTGAATTAGCGACAACCATTTTGTTGCCAATTGAATTGGCGACAGATGTCTGTTTTGTCGCTGATTGAATTGGTCGACATATTATTTTATCGCAGATTCATTTGGTCAACAGGCAATTGGCGATGGATCTTTTATCGCCAATTTAGGTATATTTTTGTAAAAAAAACAATTCTGAGGTATTTTTTATAAAATTATTTAAAGAAGTACTATTTTTTTAAAAAAAATCATCATCGACGTGTATATGGGATCTGCCCAACATATAAATGCTAGATGTATTGTAAGATATGTACTAGCTAGGTATGAATACGATGCCGCTGATGGATTGTACGTACGTCCTTTTACACGCTATGGTTACGACACATGCACGACAGCATGCTCGAGGACTTTTGCTATATATGCATATATAGGCAGCACCAGTATGTGCCAGTCGACGTCCCTGCATGCTACTCGCGATCGATCGACGCGCATAGACGTCCTTGAAAGTAACGCATCGATCGTCGCACACATATGTGCATTTTTCGATGAGCACAGTCGTACCGTAGACTCACTCGATCAGCGTCATGCTGTCGCAAGTATGCCGCAATTTTGATCCAGGGGTATGCGAGTGTCATCGTTTTTTTTTTTTTTTTACTTTCGAAACGAGATCGCATGCACGTACAAACGATCGAGCACGCATGCATGTCATTGGTATATATACTTCGAGCAGCATGACTAATTGGATTATTACGTTAGCTGCGCGTATTTGCTGTGTTACTTGCGGCGTCGTGATCGCATGCGTGCATAGCCAACTTCATCAGTGGCGCGTAGAAATATATATATGCGCGTAACGTACGTACGTCATGGTGGCATAGCTGATGATGTATCACGTCCCTGGAATTAACGACGACAGACTCGATCTAGGGCTGATCGCATCAGCCAAATAGCCAGCAACTGATGTTAAGATTCCTTGCGGTTGGTCGCTGCCCGTCAAGAAAACTTTTACCGTCACATGTCGTATCTGGTAGTGACTTCCTGCCGGTAGGAACGATTAGGGGTGAAAAAAAACTCGAAACTTGTGAGTAAAATGAGTACTCGTAAACTTGGCTCGACTCGGTTCGAATTCGTTCCTTAATGAGTTGAGTCGAGCCATGATTTGAACTCGTTTATATAACGAGTTAAATGAGCCAACTCGCGAGTTTAACGAGTCCTCCAAGTCAGCAAGTATAGCTGTATATGTGTGAGACGAGGATGATAACACATAGCATACCGTATAGTCTCAATAGCAATCCTCCTCTCAGATGGCAATATTGAGTTTAACGAGCCAACTCACGAGTTTAACGAGTCGAGCCAAGCTGAGGTTTGGGCTCGTTAAGATAACGAGTCGAGTCGAGCTGGCTCGTTATCTTAACGAGTTTAATCGAGCCGAGTTGACTCGTTATCCACCCCTAGGAACAATATCCTTTCTGCGCTAGTTAATTAGAGATAAAGTCAATTTTCAAGTCTTTTACCTAGCAAGTTGTTATTCCAACGAGAACGTGACACATAATAAAAATCACCGAGAAGATTTATTTGAGTTGTGCTTGTATAATCTCCCAAAAACTAATTAAATTATAACACGAATTAAAAATCCGAAAGCAGTGTAGTACACAGTGTGGATGTTTACAAATCAGTTCTTTAATTTGTTTCAATTAATCCCTTCCAAGAGTGTTTTCTTGATGTAAAAATTGGCTTTGTTAGTTTTGCGTAGAATATTCTGTTTGATAGTCGGAACTAGTAAACCTAGTTATTTGCATTATTGAACCCTTGAGGTGCGTGATTCGACTGCCTCAGACAGATGACAAGGTCGATCAATTCATTTACATTCACTCCAACGATTTGCCTAGGTATATATTCCGTACGTATACGTGTGCATGTAACATTAATTTCTTGAGTTCATGATCTTATTACTACCCCCTAGAAACAGATGTATACCTTTCAATTAACTAGCCGAATCACTCGTGCAATTGCACAGCTATATTTGAAGGTATATTCGCAGTTGATATGCACTATATATAATGCCTATTACTCGTAGTTGATATATACTACTTGCGTTCTGTTTTACTCATTGTTTTGTTTTGGACATTAATACATTCTCGATACACATACATGAACACTAATTTTGCAAATTATATGTTAGTAAAAATTAATAAAAACAAAATAATATGGAAGCATTTTTTATGGTAAATCTACAAATACCTTTTTTTCTTGACAAATCTAAATTGCTTTATCTATATTAGTGGTCAAATTGGTAAATGTTTAACTGCACGTGTTCTAAAACGATATCTATTCGAGAACGGATGCCATATATCTAATTAATCCACACCTTTATAATCTACCCCGGGTAAAATAAGATATATTAATCCTTCTCTCTGTTAATGTGATAATTTCTAGTTTTGTTTCATTTTTACGGATTATTGTGAGAATTTCATGTTCTCAAAGCCAAGAATGTGTTATAAGACAGTTGTCAATTAGAAAAAGAAAATGTATATATTATCTTGTGAACTTTGATGATGCGTCTTCTTAATTTGTTCTAGTCTTCAAAACACAAACATTATTTTGCATGCTAGGCATGCATATCAATGGGAACCCTTCTTCCACATCCACCCGAGTCATCTTTTCTTCCCCCCTCTCCCCTGAGCACGGATTAGAGGTGGGCACTCGGGCCGGGCTCTTTGGGCCGGCCCGAGGCACGACGTCATGGCCCGGCATGAAGTGGGCCGTGCCGGGCCGGCACAACACTATAGCACGGGCCGTGCCAGGCTCGAGAATCGGGCACGATGGGCGGCACGGCCCGGCACGACACTGTAGAATGGGCAGTACTGGGCCCGATGACCCAGGGTATGAGGAAGAAGCCTAGCATGAAGGTCACTAACTCACAGAGCATGACCGCTATGGATGCACTCAGTAGAATGAACACTGCCCCTATCGCCGACACCTGAGAGAGACGGACAAAACAGGAGAGAGATCTGAGAGAGAATGAGAGACGGTGCAAGAAGCTGTTCTCTCTCGTTCGTCCCTCTCAATCTCTCAGCTCTCTCTCTCACCAGTCTCTCTCAATCTCTCTCGTCTGTCTCTCTCTCTCTCTCTCTCTCTCTCGCCCATTGCCCCCTCTCGCCCGTGTTGAGCACATCCCCCTCGCTCTATATAACCGTTCAAAACAATAAATTTTAGTTTTTTTCTCATAATATTTGTATTCACTGCCTCAATTCTATGCGACTTCGGCTCTTTTTCTCTCATTGCAAATGGGTCGGGCCTGGCGACGCGCCAAGCGAGCACGGCGCAAATAGGTGTGTCTGGCTCGCCGGCGAGCCGGGCTGCACGCACGACGCACACGGCGGGCACGACGGGCCGTCGCGGCCCGGCACGGTTCAGACACAAAGCACGATAGACTCGTGCCGGGCCAGCCCGACCCGGCACGACGCCCACCTCTAGCACGGATGTGCATCCATGCAGTGGTTCGTGGCAGCAGTCTCGTGGCACCGATCAATGCATGACATTCTTACTGATCCAATCTCTACTTGCATGCTTTCATGCATGTGTTTCGAATTAGGAAGTTGCGTCTTGTAACTTGTACCGTGTTCTTGTCCGAGTCGGCTACCTCGCATCGCTCATATTTTTATTTTTTTTACTTCGATTAATATAATAATTTCTAGCACTGAAGAACGAACATGCATGGCAGAAGATTCGATCAGTTTTAAAGTACGTACCGGCACATCTCGTAGGGCACTCTCTCTCCGTAATCGTAGTCATCATGTAATTGTGTATTACCTACACAATTACGTTGTTTGGTCTCTGTCTACCATTTTAGCGTACGTGATATTGCAGCTATACAACTGCTGCCTCGCTAATTTTTTTTTTTTGAAACGTCGCTTCTTTCCTCTCTTATCTCATTTTTCTTTCCTTTTTTTTTTAATTTTTATTTCCACTAGTATGATCGGGAGGCTGTACTTTTTTCCCATATGACTATTGAAGATAGGGAAAAGTTTTCCATACGACTATTTGAAGAAAGGGAAAAGCACGTAACTTTATACTTGTTTAATTGATAGGCATTGTAATTGTAAAGGACTCTAATTAGATTTAATTAGGATCCCCAAATTAAAAGCTAGACATTTTCTTAATTAGAATTCACTGAATTAAAGATTAAATGTTTTTTTTAAAAAATATATAATAATTATTTTTTCCTAGCAGCCTACAATATCTGTCATGCACTATATAATAGATATTCGAGCTTTAGGATCATCTAGTAGAAAATGACGCATGTTGGCGATATATCGCATCGATGTCCCTTCGCTCCTCACGACTTCTACAGATATGACCGATGACTCGGAGTAATTGCGCTTTAGCTCCTTTTTTTCCTCCAAGGGATTCATACCAGGGCTGTTAAAAAAGCTAGCTTGAATCAAAATTGATTCCATCGCAGTATTTAATAGGTTTAAAATTAAAATGAATCTATTTTAAATGAAAAAGATTAATTATACTTGTCGATAGTGGCTCGGTATCTCGAATGTTAAATAATCATTTAAATGATAAATAAAATGATCTTACGTCAAACTATGTTAACATCGAAAGAAGTTTAACAATAGCTTATTAAACTCGATAGCCAGCCTTAATCCATGCGCGATTGCACTTGTACGGTATTGTGTCATCACTTGTCAGACATCCGGCATGGCGCGAAATCTCTATCGCGGCGCCACAGAATTTTAATGGAAGGAGCGAGCTCGCATCGCATGCATGGAGACTTTTCCGAAGAAGGCGACACTGACACGTACGCATACTACGTAGTACTACCCAGCTTTGGCTACTCACCTGCTGCCACCGATGCGAGGGTGTGGTCAGCACTAAGCAGCTAATTAAGTCGCCATGGATATGAAACCTGCACGAGAACGAGCAATACTGGAGGGGTTCGGTCTTCTAGAAAGACTTGTTGCTCAACTGGCGTCTGGCTTTGCTTTTCAACTCTCACCCCAGTTCCAAAATCTTTTGCAGCAAAAGCTAACTGAGTTCAAACTTTTTTAAAAAGACTAACTAAGTTGGAGACATGCAGGAGATGAGTTTGGATTGATCTGCTGATTTATGGAACTTTTGTTTTTTGCTTTAAAAATTAAAGGTCACGGAGCAAGTTATTTTGAGGAAGAGGATCGATCGAGCAAGCATCAAATAATTACGTATGGGGAAGTTTGGTAATATTTATCTTTTTTTTTTCTTTGATTGGAAAACAAAAGGCAGATAAATGTCAACAAAATTAACTAGTTCGAGCTATATAACCTTATAAATTTTTTTTGATTGCTCAAATATTGCCTCAAATTTGAAAATTCCCTCCAAAGTAGACCCAACTTATAATATACTCCTATATAGAACTATCGATTAGGAGAAATGATCGCACAACCATGCATCAGGGCTGTCCAAAGTGACATATTCCCCATATGTCGTCCTTACACAAGAACTCGGTTTGTACATCAACACGGTCTTCTAAATGCAACTGACTACTTATTTCTGTTATAATATGCTTGTAAAGTCCACTAAAAGTTATAATATTTTGAATTTAGTTTTCGAGAAAATCTATGGTATCATTTTTATGTATCCATTCTAAATATTTTAAAAAGATATTGATAGTCAAAGTTTATAATGTTGGAATTGACTTCCTTTTGTGACCAAAGTGAGTATATATCTTGGCTAGCTAGAGCTTACGGTACGCCATCCTTAAATGAACTCTCTGCACCTACTTAGGAACAAAAACCAATTTTAGTTGCAAATTCAGAAACTAGGTAGATGACAATCCCAACTGAAATCGAAGAGCAATATAATGAGTTATCATTCCATTCAAGGCCAAATGGGGGGCCTAACATTGATAGGTCACCTAATGCAAAGCTTACCAAAACCTAATACAATGCTTTTATTTAGGGACCGAATAATGGCCCTTGCACTCCTAATCTAGCTAGTAAGTGGTCTTGTACATAATTTGTTGGGTGTTCTAGAAGGCCTACCTACCAAACCAATTAATTAACTCGATCATATGTTTGTAGTTTGGGTATGAGTGGACTGCATCCATTTGGCAAATCTTGGCCAGGCCATTGCATGTGACACAACGTATGTTTCCATATCTTATTTATCAGTCCATGGTAGATGTTAACTTATGCTAGCTATCGGATGGCTGGAACCTTTCAATTACACATGTGGGCTAATTCCCTGATGATGTTGTGTATGCATCATATATGACAAGATTAAAGGAAGGAACTAATGTCGAGTCAAACCATATAACGAGGGTATAAATTTATATATATTGTTGACTCTTGTAACCCTAATTAAGAAATGGAACTCCTACAAACAGAGCCACCACAGTTTGGCTTCCAGAGATATAGATATTGCTAAACCTTGTAAACAAATCCTGCTTGTGTTTCCTATGTGCTTTGTGTGATCTTATTTTTTGTACGTGCTGTCGCCAGTTCCAATAACTGATAATACGATTGAAGTGAAATAAACTCAATTTGGAAATCAAGCGATATTTATGTTAATATAGAAGAGAAGTTAATGACCACTCAATTTGTATTGTGGAAATTAGTCTACACCGCTAAATATCCCTGTTCATCAAAATTTGCACTATTATATTTACTCTAGATCAATTATCTGTTTTCAATGGGAAATTAGCTAAATTAATTAACTATGTAACATCCTGGAAAATGGGTAATAATAAGAAATTAAATAATATATTTGCATAAGTTTTAAATTATATTTCCCAGGGTTTTTCTGAATTTTTATGAGTTTTCTTGATTTCTTTTGAATATTGCTTAAAGAGAAAATTCCTTTTCCTAATCAACCAACCATTACTTAAGTAATAGGAAAAGATTTTTAAAACAACAAAATAAGAAACATTTTCTGTAAAATTAGTGGAGCTATCCAGAACAAAAAAATATAATTTTAAAGTCATGTCAAGTATTAAAAGATGAAAAGAAAGGTAATTTAATGAATCAAGACTAGCAATAGTAAAAATGTCAGAAATTAATTGTTCATAATTTCGATGTGAAATTTTTTATAATATCTTCTCACTGGATAGAGTCATCTGCAGTAAAAATATCAGAAGATAATCTTTAGATTTGATATTTATAAAAATTCAAAAATTGAATAGCTAAAAATCTGGAAATTAACTTCAATGTTAGAATTTTATTAAATAAATTGTCAAGAATCTAAAGATGAAAATTTTACAGGAGGTTAATGTGCCTATAAGGAACCTGAAAAAAAATGTTTCCAAATTTTTTAGTGAGATATATGTACCTCAATAAATATAAAACAGAATGCATGAATATGTGCACAGTGCACTGTTGAATTTTTGTAAATTCCTAAAGCGTCCATTAGGTCTGAAATTTTTATAGTAGATCCTAAACTAGCTCTGGTATACTCAGTAAATCCCTCATTAATTTAATGATTATATAGGTAGTGGATTCAGTGAACCAATTCAGCCCCTTTTACAATTCAAGTTGGAGTTCTCCTTTTCTCTCTCTGCCGTGCGGGCCCGATTCACTATGCGGCCCCACCTGTCAGCCTCGGCTTCTGTCTTCTTCCTCTCATTGGCGAGCTCGCGCGTGGCTGAGATCAGCTCGCCGGACGTAGCTCGCGCCACCACGGCAGCTGCGCTCCGCTCGAGGAAACCGCCTCTGCAAAACTTCGCCACACATCGTCCTCGCCCAGAAATTCCGCGAATTGGCCCATCCCTTCTCCTGTTCTAGCGCCGCAAAACTCAGCCGAGTTCACACTAGGAATTGAGCTAATCTACAGTGACGCCCTGGCCTATAAATACCAGAGCGAGATCGCCAAGACCTGTGCCTCAAAACCCCTCTTGTTTCATCCCTCCTACTTCACTGAGCATCGCTAATTTCTTGTTTCTCCGATTCAGCCGAAGAATCCTAGAAATTGGGATCATCTCGATTTCAGTCGGTACCTTCTTTCGGTTCTCAATTAATCTTGACAGTAGCATCAGTGGCGTCTAGTGATCAAAAGCCCTTTGTTATTTTCAGAAATTCGGCCAGAGACTCACGCCACCACGCCCCTTCTTCTTGGCCGCGATCGGTGGTGAGCTAATCTGTCCCTTCTCTGAGCTTCCATTTGGCAAAATGAAACCTCTAGAACCCATAGATGCTAGAATCAGTAACCCAATCGACTTGTCCATATATACATGCATGGCGCAGACTTGTCGCCGTGACCTCCGCCGCTCGGCCACGACGGCGACCCACCTCTGGTCATCGCCGAGGGTCATTGGGCTGTCCCCTAGGTGCTCATTGGTATTGTTGGAGGAAAACTTACCAACTCCCGGAGGGGAGGTCTCATACCTCGTAGATGCACCCCCGTGGACGTGCTGTGGGATACTCCCTGGAACCCCCGCGGGCGCTCCATACGGGAGGCTTCCTCAGGCCTTTGAGGGCATGCTTCGGGAGGCTCCCTTATACCCCCACGGGTCGCCGCGTAGGGCACCCTCCAACCCGCGGTGCTACGGGGACACCCTCACGCTCGTGTGGCGCCTACGGGCGGTGCCCTCCAACTCCGCGGCGCCTACGGGCGGTGCCCTCCAACCCCGCGGGTGTCTACGGGGGACGCCCTCCTGCTCCGCTGGCGCCTACGGGCGGTGCCCTCCAACCCGGCCCGGTGCTTACGGCGAGGCGCCCTCTGCTCGCGGCGCCTACGGGCGGTGCCCTCCAACCCGCGGTGTCTCTGAGGGCGCCCTCTGCTCGTGGGCACCTACGGGCGGTGCTCTCCAACTCCGCGGGCGCCTACGGGCGGTGCCCTCCAACCCCGCGGGTGTCTACGGGGGACGCCCTCCTGCTCCGTGGGCGCCTACGGGCGGTGCTCTCCAACTCCGCGGGCACCCACGAGAGACACCCTGTGGGGCCCAGAGGTCAGAGGCTTACCCCCACGAGACGGTGACGTAGGATCCACTACCTCCTCATGGGAATGACCAAGATACCCTTGTATGAGCTACTGCAATAGGGGTAGGATGGTATTTTGTGTAACAGGCTGGGCGCCTATAAAAACCCGCTGTAACACACATTTGAGGGGGCCCTGATTGAATACAAAAAACCAAACTACTGGTGTGTCTCTCGGGAGCCTGGACCAGGAGCCTCCTCCCTACTCCCCCCGGGGAACACACTGACAGGAGTAGGGCGCCTGCTTAAACGTTCGAACCTGTATAAACCCTTGTGTCCGCTCTTTCTCTCTCGGACGCAGGCCCGTAAGACGGCCCGTGTCCACTCCCTCTTGTGTCACGTTTCTAAGCATACGACATTTGGCGCCGTCTGTGGGGAACTCGTAGTTAACTTCAAAGGCTATGGCTCCTACCAAGAAGCACACCAAGCCTCCTCAAGCCCTGAAACTCAAGGAGCATGTCGACGATCCTCCTCCTCGTCGGACCTCTAGGCGAGCGCCTCCCTCTGAAATCGGAGCCGTCCACCCCGGGGTAGACAACGTCCTTTAAGCCCCGGGCCCTGAGAACACTTCCTCCCCCCTCGCTCTGGCTACCTCGGGCCAAGGGCAACAACCTCGAGACATCACCGTCACCGCAGGGTTGGGACCCCTGGAGCCAGCCCTCACCCCTGAGGCGTTGGACTTGTCCCGATGGCATGCTCTGGTGGAGGCTGCTACGAGGCAGACAGTGGATTACATGATGGCCTCCTATCGTCCCCAAGGGGTCCTCCCACACCTCTCGCCGCTCCTACCGCCACCCTCAGTCCAAATTGCCACCGATCCAAGGGCGCGTGGGGGCCCAGCCTTCGCCCCCGGGAGTGAGTAGGAAGGTAATCTCTACAATCCCCATCCCCTTACTCATGAGGTGGTCGCTAGCGGGGTTTCGCTCTGGCCATTGTGCGCACCGAGCTCAGGTTTTGGAGGAGCGCCTACCGTGCCGTGGCAGTTCGTACTTCCACCGAAACCCCCGAGGCCCGGGGTTGTGCCATGTCTGGCGAGGGCCCCGGGACCTCCCCCACAAGCTCCTCCCCCCAGGCAGATGCGCCTGCCCCCGAAAATGGTGGAACAACTCCCTCCGGTTGGAGCTGACTCTCACCCTCGAGGAGCGACGTGGCCCGGGGCGGAGGGAGAGCCTCCGAGACCGAAGGCACCCGTTCCTCCAAGGACGCTACCTGGGGAACAGGGGAATCAATTCGCGGCCACCCTCGGGCACTCACGAGGCTCAAGTGATCATCATCTAGCCCAGTTAAGTCAAGTCGAAGGGAGAAGTCATCGCTCTACCAGCCCAGGGCAAGCCCTTGCCTCTCCCGGTCGTCGTAACCACCGCCGGGGAGAGGAGGCTGAATCCGGGGTCTCGCGGGCCCCCAGATCGCCGCGTCGTGGGGCGCTAACTCTCCGGCGCGGCGCCGTCGTCGTCCCGAGCTTCAGCTCCTCCATTCGAGGTCTCTCGTCGTCGCTACCGCCGTCGTTCGAGGTCGCCTTCCCTCCGTCGGCGTGAAGATGGAGATGGCCCCAGGGCCAGGAACCCTCTCGCTCGAGGTATCTCGAGACACCGTTCGGCCAAGTTTCGCCAACCGAACATCGCACCATACGATGGGATTCCGATCCCAATCCGGTTCATGGAGGTCTATGCCACGGCTATCCGGCGGGAGGAGGCGGGAGGCGGAGATGTGCAAGCGCCTCCGCTCTTCCTCTCGAGAACCGCTCGGTCTTGGTTCTTCAACGGAAGAGGGCTCCATCCGCTCTTGGGGCCAGCTCGTGAAGAGTTCGGTCACGAACTTTCGGGAGCTACAAGCGCCCATGCTTCCCAATCGACTCTTCACGGTCAAGCAACAAAGGGCGAGTCCACGCGAGACTTCCTCAGCGTTTCTCCCGGTGCGAGCCAAGTGGCGACGCCCAGACTCCACGGTCATTAACGCGTGTAAGAAGGACTTCTCCCGTGAGCTAAACCGGGCATCGGGATGATCCCCAAGAACCACCCAACACTTTTGAGTCGTTGAGAAGTATGCCCGCGGGGAGGAGGACGACTTGGTAAAATGGGGCTCCTCCATAGTGGGAGACTCCCGGGAGAAGGCTAAAGGGCTCCTCCGGAAAAACAACAAGGATCGGAGGACCGCACCAGTGAGTCGCGACTCAAAGTTCTCATTGTGGCCAAACACGCCACCCAGAGAGCAGTGCTTCAAAGGACCAAAGAAGGGTCCAAAGCCTAAGGCTCCTCGAGCTCGTGTGAAGGTCCCGGGAAAAAGGGTATCAAGATCAAGGAGATGGCATTGGTGTGCGTATCACAAAATGAATGGGCACGACACAAGTGAGTGCCGTCATGTCGCGCCAAGTGGCGGGATCCTCAAGCGTGGTCCCAAGCCACGCCGGGGTCTCCACCTCGCCACAGCCAGCCACGGAGGCCATGCCTCTCCAAGCAATCAACCCGATGCACCTTTGCCTCTGAGTGGGCCTCTCCCGGTGGAACCTCCGAGAATGTCGAACAAGAACTCCCTTCCAAGTGCCACATAAGCAGTGAATGTCATCTTGGGGGCTCGGCCTATGGGCATGAGTCCAAGCGCCAAAGGAAGAATGCGTGCGGGAAGTCAATGTGGTGGGCGTGAACCTTCGAAGTGCTCCACCCAAATGGGCGAACATCCCACTAAGCTTTACCAAGGAGGACTCTAGAGGCCTAAGGTTCCCCCATGACGACGCCCTTTTGGTAACCGTCACCATATCCAACTGTGAAGTCTCCCGCATACTTGTTGATAAGGGCAGCTCCGCATGATTATACTTTATCTTCGCACACTCAAGGAGCTATGGGAATCGCGGGGAGGCTACCACCAGGGCATCTTGCTCCCGTCTGACCGCCCTCTCACGGGCTTTGTCCCAGGCAAATCTATCCAACCTCTAGGAAGGATTGAGCTCCTCATGACATTTGGTTCACGGGAGAACCATCGCACGGAAGCAGTTAGATTTGACGTTGTTGACGTCGAGTCGCCTTTCAATGCCATCATGGGAAGGGTAACACTCAACCGTTTCAGTGCAGCAATCCACCAGAACGGGCCTCATGGAGCAATCTCCGTAAGGGGCAACCAAGACTTGGCCCGTCGTCTCTATCATAAGGCGGCCACCGACTCCGATGAAGTCCACATGCTCGAAGTAGGGGGCTCGAGAGGGGTCGCGTCCCTGTCACCTCTGATGGAGATCGCCAAAGACAAGTCTCTGCTGGAAAACTACCCCCTGAAGCCTCGCCCTGAAGGGGAGCCAAAGGTGATAAGGCTCTTTGGCCCGGGCGACGAACGCTTCGTCCGGGTCGGAGCTGGGCTCCTAGAAAGGGTGGAAGAGGAGCTCCTCGAGTTCCTAAGGACCGGCACGGATGTCTTCGCTTGGGTCCCGTCGGACATGAAAGGCGTCCCCCGCGAGGTGATTCAGCACCACCTCGCCGTGAGGCCCGGCGTCTTCGGTGAGGCAAAAGCTCATAAGCTCTCTCGGCGATGCCAAGCTATCAAGGAGGAAATTGAAAAGCTCTTAAGTGCTGGCCTCATCCGGGAGGTTTGGCACCGGGTGGCTTGCCAATCTGTCTTGGTCAAGAAGTCCAGCGGTAAGTGGCGCATGTGCGTCGACTTTACCGACCTTAACAAAGCATGCCCGAAGGACGACTAAGCGCTCCCTCGCATCGACCAGTTAGTTGACTCTACCTCCGGGTGCGAGTTAATGAGCTTCCTGGATGCATACTCGGGCTATCACCAAGTCCACATGGCCGTGGAAGATGAAGAGAAGACGAGCTTTATCACCCCGGTGGGCACTTATTGCTACCTGCGCATGCCTTTCGGGTTGAAGAATGCAGGGGCCACTTTCCAACGCCTTGTATGTCTCGTTCTGAAAGATCAGCTGGGTCGAAACGTGGAGGTGTATGTCGACGACGCCGTCGTGAAAAGCTCTGTGGCCTCAACGCATTTGGAAGATCTTCGTGAAACCTTCGAGAACCTCCGCAAGTTCGGCCTCAAGTTAAACCCTGAAAAATGCGTTTTCGGGGTCAAAGGAGGCAAGCTCCTGGGCTTCCTCGTCTCTCATCGGGGAATCGAGGCCAACCAGGAAGATCGGGCTATCTGAAATGGAGCCGCCACGATCCATTAAGGAGGTCGGCGTCTTATGGGTCGCGTAGCGGCTCTTGGGCGTTTTATGTCGCGGTCGGCCGAGAAAGGGCTACCTTTCTTCAAAATTCTACGCGGGCTAGAAGGCTTCCGTTGGACCCCTGAGGCCCAAAAAGCCTTTGAGGATCTCAAGTCATACTTGCTCGCCCTACTCGACAAGCCCCATACAGGGAACCCCTCCTACTATACCTTGCGCGACCGGTGCGCGAGTCGATCTGATCAAGGAGAGGCGGGGTCCGGTGACCCGTGTACTCGTCGTGAGGCCTTCACAGACGCAAAGACAAGGTACGGAGTGGAGAAGATATGCTACTCACTCCTCATGGCGTCACGGAGCTTGACACTACTTCCTCGGGCATTCCATCATGATCCCTACGGCTATCCACTAGCCGAGGTAATGGGCAACAAAGAGGCAGCCTAAGAATAGCTAAGTGGGCAGCCGAGCTGGCGCCTTTCTCCCTCAAGCTTGTTGGAAGGACCGCCATCAAGTCCCAAGTCCTCGCAGACTTTGTGGCGGAATGGACAAACCCCAAGTCCCGGATGAGGTAGCAGAGCGTGCCGCTCGCGACCCCCTGGACCCTCTACTTTGATGGCTCCAAGCGCCTAAGCGGTGGAGGGCGGGGTTGTTCTCGTGAGCCACGAGGGAAGGCGCTGGAATCGCCGCACGCCTCTCTTTCAATCCCACCAACAACATGGCGGTCTGAGGCTCTCCTTTTGGGGCTTCGCCTGCGCAAAGGCTATGGGGTCGGCGCCTCTAATCTGGAGATTCCCAACTAGTTGTCAATCGGATGGACAAGTCCTATCAATGCCTTGACTCCAAGATGTCCGGCTACCTCGGCGAAATGCGTAGAATGGAGCGATACTTCTTGGGGATGGGCTCGCCGCATTCCCGTGGAGACAATCACCGGGCGGACCGCTTGGCCCGAGCAGCAAGCTCCCAAGAGCCACTCCCAGGAGGTCTTCCTCGAGGTGCTTGACACACCATCCATCAAGGAAGACCCTAATGGGAAAGAAGGTCTGAACAACTCACGGGTCGGTGAGATCTCAACACCACCCACAACGTGGATGACCCCAATCCGAGAATGCATCCAAGGAAAAACAGAAATGGAGGATAGCACCAAAGACCGAAGACTCTTCGCGAAAGCCAAATCCTACGTACTCCTCGATGGGATACTATACAAAAAAGGGGCTTCCGCACTGCTCAGATGCCTCCCAAAAGAAGGGATCTCACTTCTGCGGGAGGTGCATGAAGGTCTCTGTGGCTCACACCTTGCACCTAGAGCAACTGCGGTGAAGGCGCTAAAGCAAGGTTTCTATTGGCCTACAATGGTACAAGACGCCATGGAAACCCTCAAGACATGCGAAGGTTGCCAAAGAATGGCATCGGCTCACCACTCCCCCGCTGCACCTCTGCACCAGATTCCGATAACTTGGCCTTTTGCCCGGTGGGGCATGGACCTGCTCGGGCCTTTCCCGCCGGGCAAGGGGGGCTACAAGCATGCGGTGGTGGCGGTGGACTACTTCACTAAGTGGGTGAAAGCGGAGCCGTTGCTAACAATCACATCCCGGGTGGTGCAAAAGTTCTTCTGGAAGAACATTGTGTGCCGCTTCGGAGTCCCGAAGGAGCTCACTGTGGACAACGGGACCCAGTTCGATGCCTCCTCCTTCAGGGACTTTTGTGATTCAATCGGGATAGTTCTCTGCTTCGCTTCAGTGATTCACCCTAAATCCAATGGGGCGGTCGAAAGGGCCAATGGCCTAATCCTCCAAGGCATCCGTCGTCGACTCGAAAAGAGCACTCTTAAGCGCGGGCTATGGGCGGAGGAACTCCTCAGTGTCCTGTGGGGGATGCGCACTACTCCTAGCCGCTCCACGGGGCGAACACCCTTCTCTTTGGTGTACGGAGTGGAAGCCGTCCTCCCCGCAGAAGTCCACCACCGCTCCCTTCGAGTAGAGATGCTCTCAGAAGCCCTACCCATCAACTTCATGGTGAACGAAGACAATCACAAGGTGGAAGTGGATTTTGCGGAGGAGATCCGTGATCGCGCACTCATCAAGCATGCCGCGTACGAACGAGAAGTCGCTCGTTTCTACATCAAACGGGTGCGAGAGAGGACCTTCCTCCTGGGGGACTTGGTGCTAAAAAGGGTCACCGACCCAGGAGCCCAAGGCAAGCTCTACCCCAAGTGGGAGGGACCCTACCGCGTCTCAGCGGTCTTGGGCTCAGGGGCTTACCACCTCTCTACTATGGAAGACAAGACACTCAAGCATGCATAGAACGCTGACAAGCTCAAGAAGTTTTACATTTAAGCTTTTTTGTAAGCCGTATCGGCACCTACCTCATATTGATGTAAACCCTCCTAAGGTCATCAATGAAGTATCAAGTTAAGTTTTGCATGTCTTCTATCGCTTGTGTGGTAGTCTTTAAGAACCCATCCCCTCACGTGGTGTGGGGATAGGCTAGAACCTCGTGCCCCTCTTGGGACGAGTTCCAGGCACATGGCCTTGAGGCCTACCCACGAAAAAGCCCGGCGGCTGGACATTCCGTGTCCCCTCGGGCGACCCTCTCTCTTGGACCCGGGGGCGGGCGGCGACTTGAGGCGTCTTGCCTAAGTCATAGGGTGCTCCATGGCTTAGTCCTCCATGGACCCACAGCGCTAAGCGAAGCGACCCGGTCACCGTTCCGTACTCTCCACGGAAACAATAGGAACCTTTCTTATTGCAAATAGCGTTGCGGGAGACATCCCTTCCGGTGGGCACATGCACGAGCCCTTAGGAGGCTGAGTTAACAACTCACGATGCTCCTAAGGGAGCTATGCTGTAAGCTAGACGCCTGGCCTCCTAAGCAAGGCCTTATATACCGGTGCCCATAAGTGGCCCGAGGGCCAAGACAAGGCTAAATTCGCCCAAGGGCGACGAGGGGACTGAGTCCCCCTCGCTGTCGGGCGAGGAGGGAAACACTCCCGCACTGTCTAAAGGCGCGGGGGGCTCGCCCCCTTCACACATAGCACAATAGGAATTGCTTTCCCCTCTTTGGGGAGAAGTAACTAAATGACCCTCGGGCGGGGCGCCCGTGCTTTGGGTCCTTCCAGGGACCCAAGGCACGATCATGCCCCCATGAAGTCGCCCGGTCTTGCGACAAGCCTTCTTTGGCGGGCATAATCGGCGTGGCGCTCGAGCCCTTTGTGCACTTCGTTTATAGCGAATACCAACTGCCCTCCAGGGCACATCCTAAAACAAAGCATGGCAAAAGTCATAAGTCATTCATATCATAACATCAAAATAAGTTCATACAAAATGAAGGGAGCATGTCGGTAGACCATCATGAATACTACAGTGAAGATCGTCTATCACTTAAAGGAGTGCTACACCTTACAAGTTAAGGGTTCCAGTACGGTAAGCATGAGTCACCTAGCTACTTAGCAAAATACATCAAGCACTCTCCAGAGGAAGTCATACATGCTCTGAGCTCGGGCCCTCTCCCGTCGCCCGGTGTTCGGACCTTCGGTGAACACTTGTGAGGCTGTCCACGAAGCCTCCCACAAGAGATCCCCAGGTAGAGCTACCCTCACGGGCGCTCTGACGCACCTCCTGGGTGTACATCCCTCGAAGCGCAGTGAGGATGGCCTCCTTGCCCGCAGTGTCAGAGAGGCGGGAGATGGCTGCAACTCCCGCGGCCAAGGCGACTTTGGCAAAGGCCTTGCCCTTGTCGTCGCTCGCTCTGGCAAGGAGACTGACGCGGCTCCGTAGGATACCAACCCACTCCTCCCAATCCTCAGAGGGAGGTGGAAGATCCTCCACTCTGGCCCCAAGCTCTTTCAAAGTGACCTGGACCAGCACGGCAAGATTCATGAGAGATATAGCCATAGTCTTCCGGTCCGCTTCATACCTTTGTTCATGGGCGTCGCGGTCCGCCCCCATGGCCCGTATCACCACGTGAGACCTCTCCAAGTCAGCCTTCAAGTCCTTGATTCGCTGTCGGGACTTCTCCAGCTCAACACCCGCTGCCCTCTGGCCCTCTTGGGCCTGTAGCAAGGTCCGCTTGAGGGCCTCTGGATCATCCTCAGGATGACGCGGTGGGATGACTGCCAGCATCTCCTTGACCATTCCCGGGACCCGGTCAAAGAGTACACTGCTCATCGCTGTGGCCTGCAGAAGGGTAAGAGTAAGGAGTGTCAAGGCGAGTCATGTATGAAAATACTAAGCTTAGGCAGACACATGAAAAAAGTGGAGACTTATGGTACCTGATACTGGAGAGTCACTGTGGTCGCTAACTTCTCCTTCAACGCCTCCAAGAACCTCTCGGGATCATCAGGCACCAAGTCTGCCATATACCTTTGCACCCGCTCCGTCACCAAGAGGCGGATCGTCTCGATCGCCTCTGCATCCAACGTGTGAGGTATGGCATACTCGGGAAGGGAACTGGAGGAACCGCCCTGACCACCCTGCGATGGCCCCGCTTGCATGGGTGAGCATGGGGTAGCCACTTTCTCTGCTGAAGCCCTTGGGGGCACAACGGGTGCGGGGGGCTCCACCGCAGATGGCATCTCGTGCTCCGCTGGGTTTATGAAAAGGAAGGGGGGCATGTTAAGTGTGTTAGGAGAACATCTAAGCTCCATAACAACTGATCATAATCACAGATGCATACCTCCTGGAAAGCGGAAGAAAGACTCAATGTCGTCGAGGTAGACATACCCAACTTCCTCCCCCGCCATGGCCTTGATCGGGGAAATGATCGGGCCCTCGGTCTCAACGCCTAAGAGCCCTTCAATCTCCCGGGCAAGCTGCTGGGAGCGCCCGGTAGAGCCCCCTGGCTCAGCATCCGACGCCGACTCGCTGGAAGAGCTGGGTGTCGTGGATGAGGAAGGTGAGGGTGAACGTCTGCACGCCTGCATGGTGGAGGGGGCGATGCCCTCCCCGATGGGCGCCTTCTTCTTCTCAGGGACATTGGCGCTTTTGCCCCTGGGGATGAGAGATGGCGGGGGCCTTCGAGGCTCCACTCGGGGAGGACCCCTCTCCCCCGTGGCACGAGGCGGAGAGACAACGCCCTGATGAGAGGTGCCGCCAACGCACCTCCCGGCGGCCCTCTTGGCACATGCTTTAGCGGGCGAGGTCCGGATGCCCTCCCCCGTGGCTGCGGCTCTGGCCCTCTTTCGTTTAGCCTGGTCTGGAGCAGGGTCACCCCGCGATGGGAGGCGTAGGCCAAACGCCTCGGCCACAGAATTCCTCCCCTCCATAGGGATGCTCTCGTCCTTGTAACCCCGTGCCTCGGACATGCACCACCTCCCTAGGATCGACTCAGCCTCCTCTCTCGCTGCCTCCAGGGAGCGAACTGCGCATGAAAGCAAACCATGAGATGTGAAGGGACAAAGTGTCTAAGCCGAGCAAAGAAAGCTCAAAGGCCCTTACCCTTTCCAATGCCGGGGTGAAGGCCGCCGTGGAACCCCAACCTAGAGCGCTGAACCAGGGTGCTGAGGTTGAGGAGGGTCATCTCCTCCATCAGGTCACGGGCGCCCTTCCTTGCGCGTACCTCCCGGATGGCGTTGCGTAGCTTCCAATCGTCGTCAGTGAGGCGACCCATCTCGGGGTACGTCCGTGTCGTCAGGGCCGGGTGAGACCCGGTGTAGACGAAGTCCTCAGCCTTCAGGTAAAACCACTTCTTCGTGGCAAAGGGCCAACACTCCTTTAAGGCGTGCACGGGAAACTCGTCCTCATGCCGTGGGGTAGTGTAGATGGACCCCAAGGGTCCTCTCCTGGAGTCCCCCCGCTGAGAGCGGAAGAAGTAGTCAAACAAGGCAACAGACGGCTCCATAGGCGTCCCTGGGATGGCTGTCTCGCACAGCCATAAGAAGATCCTTAGCCGAACGAGGAGGTTCGGACTAAGGTGAGAGAGCTCCACCCCGAGCGCCTGGGTATACCTCTTAATGAAGGGGTGCATCGGGAGCCCAAAGCCAACGTCCACCCAAGCCTTGAGAGCCACCACATACCCTGACGGGGGGTTAGGGCTCTCCCCTGGCGCGGGAAAGTCCACATCCCCGGGAGTAAGGCGACTCCCCTTCCGGATGAGGGAGAGCTTCTCCCCGTCGGTGAGCTCCGACGGTCCGGGACCTACCTTCGCCTCCTCCGTGACAAGACCTTCGTCGCCCATCGTTTCTACGAAGGCGACGGAGCTCATCATGTTCGCATCCCTCGCATGGTGGTCCTCCCTGCGGGGGGGCTTGCTTGGGCCTTTCCCTTTTGCGGGGACACCATCGTCCACCTTGCCTTTGCCCTTCCTAAGGGCGTCGCGAGGACGGTCACCTACAGGCAAAATGGAATCGCCCTTAGATGATGCCTTGTTACAAGCAACTAGCAAAAGGAGATTGAATGAGTGGCGTGTCCATAGCCTTACCCATGAGGTCCTGATTCCTGGCTCTCCTTGAAAGTGTAAAAGCAGCGCGCTCCAAGAGCCTGCCACACCGAACCAAGGGGTTAGGGTCGTGAAAAAACTGCTAAAGAGCGCATTGGCGCCCTCTCAATGCTAACTCTCCTTTAGATGGGCACCGAAGGTGGCACCCGGATGAGCTGCGCACAGGCTCATATCCTGAGATAGGCATCGTGCCTGGCGAGCTTAGGCGTTAGCGCCCTGAGGCATGTGTTCGCAGTGCTGGCCGACCACAACAAAAGAGCCACAAGAAGCCGCCAGCTAACTGGGAAAGGGCATAAACAAGGAAAAACATCACTAGCCACCTGCTTGTCTAGAGCAATCGCGGGCTCCAGCTGCAGCTCTGCCTCTTCCCCGTCTGTTCTCTAGGAAGTTGAAGGAGAAGCCCCTTTTATACACCTTACCACCTCTGAGCGTAAACTCTTCGCCAAAGCTGGTGGAGAAAATGGGTTCGCGAGATTCAGGAAAAAATGGAGTTAAAAAGTAAGAAAGCCACAACAAGCAATAACACTTAAAAGAGGTCAACCCCTGCTGTTCTTCGCCAGAGATTGGCGCACGGTTGTCCTTCGGTCAGGCGGCAGCCCCTTTCCCATGCGACGTTGGCCTCAACAGCTCCCCGCAAGTCCTGGTGGAAGGGCAAGGCGCCTCCGTTCTGCGCGATGGCGGCGGCTTCACCCGTGTGGCGGCGTCCGCCGGGCCACGTGCCTTTCCCAGCGGCGGCTTTATGCCCGTCACGGCGGCGGTGGGCCGCTGGGGTTAGCGGCAGCGGCGCCCGATCGGCGACCGTCCTCCGTTCTGCGCGAGAGACGGCGGCTTCACCCGATGACGGCGGCGTCTGCCGGGCCACGCGCGCTTTCCCGACGCGGCGGCTTATGTCCGTCCGCGGCGACGGTACCGGCCCTCACGGGCTTGGCTGCGGCGGCGCCGACCGCGCGACCACCTGCGTTCTGCGCAATGGCGGCGGACTCCACCCGATGGCGGCGGCGTGCTGGGCCACCGCGCCTTTCCCCGATGGCGAGGCTTTTGCCCGCGGCGACAAGCCCAGGCCCATTGGCTTGGCGGTGGCGACACTCGGCCGCGTGACCGCCCTCCTCTCCTGCAAGCGGCGGCGGCAGCTCCACCCGACGGCGGCGGTGTCTACGAACCACCACGCCTCTCCCAGCAGCGATGGCCTTTGCCGTCGCGATAGCGGTGGGCCCATTGGATTTGGCGGCGGCGCTCGGTACCGAGCAACAGCGAATCCTTCCGTCTCTGCGGCGACGAGATAGCTCCGCCCGACAATGGTGACACCCACACGGGTGGCCACGCCCCTCTCCTGCACCGTAGCGTTGTCTGTCCAATGCTGGTTCAAGGGAAAGGAGCTCACTCTTTTGTCTACTCTCCAGACCAGCCGGTATTAAAGAAAACGAGC
Source organism: Otatea glauca (assembly GCA_036346275.1). Classification (NCBI taxonomy): domain Eukaryota; kingdom Viridiplantae; phylum Streptophyta; class Magnoliopsida; order Poales; family Poaceae; genus Otatea; species Otatea glauca. The sequence goes on from CM070734.1 coordinate 23,144,256, forward strand.
ACAGCTAGCAATCACGTGTTGTTGAAATCCCAGAGGACCAGCTCGGGCACCATCTTAGTCCCAAAGGCAAAGGGAGTAACGGGCGGTGCCCCTACCGCCCAGTGAACGTTGGGCGTTAGCCCCAATGCCCTAAAAGGCCCCTTCGCTTTTTTCGACTAGATGGCAATGCAGCAGGCAAGGACCAGTAGGCACTGGTGTCCAGAGGGCATCAGGCTCAACGCATATTCCTGAAGCCATATGCGGCAACCGGGCGTAGGACCTTGCGCCCATTTTCGCGTAAGGAACTGCAAGGCGAGGTGGGCGTCTGGGGCAGCGCCCTGAGGCATACGGGCGCTCCTGCGACCGAATGCGTGTGTGGTACTGTCCTTGCCCCTTTACTCACCAGAACTAGTGAACGAAGAGGGACCAAGTGCAGGCTTACTTCCTAACAAGCTATACCGGTTAAAGGCACCAAAATAAGAAGTGGTCCCTGGTGTGCGGTCACCACGTATAGCCCTCGACAGTTCTTCTTTGCCCCTTGGACCCCCCAAAGGGAATCCAGCGGACAGGGGGGCTGGTGTTGGAGGAAAACGTACCAACTCCCGGAGGGGAGGTCTCATACCTCGTAGATGCACCCGTGGGCGTCTTTGTAGGATACTCCTGGAACCCCGGGCGCCTCCTTCGGGAGGCTCCTCGAGCCTTGAGCATGCCGGGAGGCTCCCTTATACCCCCACGGGCCACCGCGTAGGGCACCCTCCAACCCCGCGGGTGCCTACGGGGGACGCCCTCCTGCTCCGTGGGCGCCTACGGGCGGTGCTCTCCAACTCCGCAGGTGTCTACAGGGGACGCCCTCCTGCTCCACTAGCGCCTACAGGCGGTGCCCTCCAACCCCGCGGGTGCTTACGGGGGACGCCCTCCTGCTCCGTGGGTGCCTACGGGCGGTGCTCTCCAACTCCGCGGGCGCCTACGGGCGGTGCCCTCCAACCCCGCGGGTGTCTACGGGGGACGCCCTCCTGCTCCGTGGGCGCCTACGGGTGGTGCTCTCCAAATCTGCGGGCGCCTACGGGCGGTGCCCTCCAACCCCGCGGGTGTCTATGGGCGCCTACGGGCGGTGCCCTCCAACCCCGCGGGTGTCTACGGGGGATGCCCTCCTGCTCCGTGGGCGCCTACGGGCGGTGCTCTCCAACTCCGTGGGCACCCACGAGAGACACCCTGTGGGGCCCAGAGGTCAGAGGCTTACCCCCACGAGACGGTGATGTAGGATCCACTACCTCCTCGTGGGAATGACCAAGATACCCTTGTATGAGCTACTGCAATAGGGGTAGGATGGTATTTTGTGTAACAGGCTGGGCGCCTATAAAAACCCGCTGTAACCCACATTTGAGGGGGCCCTGATTGAATACAAAAAACCAAACTACTGGTGTGTCCCTCGGGAGCCTGGATCAGGAGCCTCCTCCCTACTCCCCCCGGGGAACACACCGACAGGAGTAGGACGCCTGCTTAAACGTCCGAACCTGTATAAACCCTTGTGTCCGCTCTTTCTCTCTCGGACACAGGCCCGTAAGACGGCCCGCGTCCACTCCCTCTTGTGTCACGTTTCTAAGCATACGACAGGTATGCTAAAGCCGTAGGTGCTACCCATTCCTTCTGGTCAGAGCTAGTTCGCCGGCGGCGTGCCCAAAACCGAGCGCCCCTGTTTGGAGTCACCGACCGGTGGGCTCCCGCTATCAGTGGCCGAGTCGGGCGCGGGCATGCGCAAGACCAAGGTTGCTGATGGGTGGGCCCCGAATGTCAGTGACTCGACGGGTTTTGAACGTGAAATCTGGCGCGCAGTGAAAGGCGTTTTCAGAAGTTGAAAGCGTATTTCATAATTTCCATTTGATTTTCAGAACTAGTTCAAATTTAAACTTGAATATCTTTCGCATTTGAAATCCAAATGAGATGAAACCAATTTCTAAATTCATCTAAAATCAAAAGTTTCTTGAATATGCAAAAGTATTTTGAAAAACTATTCTGAAAAAATATTTTAATACAAAGGTGAATAGTAGATATGAAAGAAGATTAAATGTAGAAACTTTGCAAATAAAGTTGAATTTGTATGGAACTAATTTTATCATGATCCTTATTCTGCTAGGAACCCATTCATATAAAAATATTTGGGGTAACTAGTTGTTTTATGTCCTTTCTATTGAAGTTTAATATTGTTAGTTTGATTATGCAATAATGAATAAATTGATAAGAAAAGAATTTCAGGAGATTGCTAAACATATTTCTTTTTCAGCGTAATATTAGTATGATGTTAGGCTAGATAAAAGCATTGGATAACTAATGGGTTGTTGTGTTCTAGTGTAAAAGGGCATAAGTAAGCTTATGCCTATATATATATGTGTGTGTGTGTGTGTGTGTGTGTGTGGGTATGTGTCTATATAAGGTCATGCATGCATCTAATAAATAGCACATGAGGATTTAGTACATAACCTGGTATGTTATGCATCCATAATAAAATGGCAGCAGGAAGTTTGGTGAAAAATGCTTAATTCATAAAGTCTTTAAATACATTGCTTTGCATCTAAATCCTATTAACCACATACTATTTTATGATATCACCATAAGACAAATCTTTCTACTTCAAATAATTTTAGCATCTAGAATTCGTTAAAATAAAATGAATAATTCATATGAAGCAAGAAATATCTGATATCATTTAATCCAAAAATAGTAAAGGTAAACATAAACAAGAAGAAACAGTATAACCAGATCAACATGAATCATAATCTTACTAATAAACACTCCCATTTTTGTGAGTTAAGTTTTTAGTTGGATTTTCTATCTGTCTTCTTTTCGCCCTTATATTGGTTCGCTATTTATTGTATGTTATTCTTGATGATCGACGAATAGATTCCGACAAGCCTGAATTAGTATACGACGATCTCGCCGACGACCCGGACTTTATACCCGACTGCGATCAGCAAGGCAAGCACCCCCTTGACCATTTTGATTCTATTACTTCAAATATTTACTTTCAATGTTTGCAAAGCTATTATGCATACGTACTTATCATAAAAATGCTATGTTGGAATATTGGTAGATATACCTAATATTTCATGGAACTTCCTTGATAAGTATGGATATGTGAACCTTGATGACCGTAGAAAAAGGGTAGACATTACATAATGTCAAATTGGGTATATACGATTAGTAACCATGCTTAGCCATACTCATTTAGCAATGGAATAGATGATCAAATCAAACTGCTTCTTGGGAATTTGAAAATGTTGGAATCGTTAAAGTGCCAATTGTGGATATTTTGACTAAAAACTCAAAATAAAACTATGATTTAGATGCGGGCAATTATTGGCAATAACCGGTTGTTCAAGGGTTAGATTTGTACGTAGTGTAGGGGGAAGATTATTGCCCATGTCGGATTAAGGACTGAGCTATGGGTTGTTTTCAAGCCAAGATTTCTGTGCAACCACAAGTGCTGGGATGGGTAGTCTTAACCTATTAAGTTGCTTAGGTCTGGCTTTGCACATTGGTAGGTGGGAGATAGTATGAGCACTCCTTTCTAGGTTTGCTTATGAGGGGCTTCCACACTTCGTTGTGGGTAAATGCATATCGGTATAACGATGTACGCCTTGGTATGGGAAGAAACCCTTATCGCAGGGATTTACTGCTTCTATCGCAGGGAATTACTGCTTTTATTACCACTTTTAATGACAGTAATGACAGGAATACACTGTCATATTTCTTCTCCATAACAAGGATTTAACGTCATCGGGCTGGTGCAAAGTTAGGTCTAAACAATGTAACAATTATGTCATGATCACCATGCCGACACCCCGAAGTGTAACAGCCAAAAATTCAATAAAATAAGAAATAAAATATTAAAAATATTCATATGATTTATTGTTATGATTTATGATTTTTTTTAATTAAAGGAATTCTTTTTGGCTTTTTCCTATTTAAAGAAATTCAAAAGATCCAAATAGTAAAAAGGTAAAAGACAAAAAGGTAAAAACATAAAGTCAGTAAAAAATCATAAAAATATCAGATTCATCCAGAATCCTGTTTTTGCCACTTTCTCTGATCTGGAATAAATAAAATAAATTAAAAGATAAAAATAAACATGAGGAGATAAGTAAAGATCTGAACCATAAGATTTGTTCAGGATTTGTATTACCTTAAATTGGGTTAAACATTTAACCATGCTGAAATATTAACCCAACCCATACCTGGTAAAAATATCAAGAATTTATCTCTTCATTTGGTAATTTTAGAAATTCAAAAACAGTCAATTCGAAAAGCTGGAAAGAATAATGTCAGAATTTTCATAAATAAAATTGCCAATATAAAATCATGGTAATTTTAAATAAGGTATAAAATATCAATAAAAACCCTTTCAAAAAGTTTCATAAAATAATAAATTTATTTTAACCCTCAAATAAATAGAAATCAGAATCAGCAAAAACCTGTAACAGTGCATTGTCAGATTTTTAATAATATTTTTACTCATCTTTTTTTCTGAAAATTTTACGATATACTTTTATTTTCATTGTAAACCTATTTAAAAATTTTCATAAAATATTAAGCTTATATTTTAACCTAAACTCCGGTTTTACCCTCAGCCTGTCCAGAATTTTCTCGTGATTTACCCTAGAGTCTCACTGACAAATGGGCCTGAGGCGCCAGCTGTCTCTGCTGCCGACCTCTTCTTCTCTCGCTGACAACCATGGCCCACTTTTCAGGTGCTTCTTCTCCACTCTTCTTCCCCCCTCTGCTCTCTCTCGCCCGAGCCGCGCCGCCTTCAAATTTGTCGCGTCCGCGCCGTAACTCGTCGCCCGAGATTGCCAGCACATCGCCCTGCCACGCCGTACCTGCCTCGGCCAGTGTGCTCCCTCTCCCGCGCCATAACTCGGTCGAGAAAACTCGCCGAACCGCCGCCTTTGCCCCTTTTGTTCAAACCCTGCTCCAACCGCCTCAATCGCTTATTTAAGCGTCGCAAAGCCGTTGCTGACACTCGCGCACATCTCTGGAACCCACAAGACCGCACCAATTCGCCTCAACACCGTCAACCTCCCTCCTTCCCCAATTCCGGCGAGCACCCGAAAAAAAGGGAAAAACACCAATCTAGCCCTCCACTGCACCATTCCCGGAACCATCACCACTGAAGGTTCCTCACGACCCCTAGCTACTGTCCGTGACTTCAGCATGACCTCTTCTTCTCCGGTGACCCGCCGCACCATGAGACCTTCTTCCGCCGCTGCACGCTCACGGTGAGAGCCCTCCTCCATTACCCATTTTCTTGCCTGAACCCGAAAATGGACTCCTCGTGTCATGCTGATGCTCACCGTGGTGATCTTCCACCTCGGGAAGCCGTAGTTCGCCGTGTCACCGGCTAGCCGTGGCCATCGCCGCCCCTCGCCGGAGCCGACCACCTCCGGCCACCGCAAGACCTCCCCTAGGTCCGCGCAAGCATGCTGAGTGTGAAAGTGGAACCCATTCCACTTCTCCGGCCACCCCTCGCCGCCGGCGAGCCTTGGAAGTGTGTTCTCTGTCTCGGGTCACTGACAGCGAGACCAGCATGTCAGTTGCACGCAACGCGCAGCTCACTGACATGCGGGCCCCGATCGTCAGTCTCTCGCGGCGCTTCGGTCGTAGACGGTCCCTCGCGTCGGCCGCTCTGCGTCTTGCGTGTCGCTATAACTGGGCACAGCCCGTCGAGCCTCGATCGGCGCAGCGCAAAAAGGGAAAGCGGGTTTTCAGTGCGAAGGCGTACTTTCCGTTTTTAGTAAATTTTCTAATTTTCAGATTTATCAAAACCGAATGCATTCAAACTTGAATATCTTTTGAACCATCCAACCAAATGAAGTGAAATAAATTTATAAATTCATCTAAAATCATGTAGATTCAGAATATGCAAAAATATTTTAAAATTAACTCTGTTTGAATTTCAGATTTAAATTTAAAGAAAGAATTTGAAATATGCCATGTGTAGAATTTTTGCAATTCAATTCCAAATTAAATGAAACAAATTTTGTTAGACTCCATGCTCTGTTATGAACCTGATTATGCAAAAATATTTAGGGTGTACCATGGAAAATAATTAAAGTATTGCATAAGATGAGAAAGTAGACCAATAATGATAATAAATCAAATAATTTCAAAATTCAGAATATGAAAATCCAAAATAATAAAACATATTGAGTAGTCTTTGGAAATAGTAAATAAAGGTAAAATAATCCAAGAAAGATATGATTTATTATTACTAGAACTAATCAGAAGATATTCATGTAACTTATAAATAAATAATCAACAATTAAGTTTGATTTATTCGATTGCTTTTATTTGGCTTTTACATCTGATTCTTTCGTTTTATTGGAATTGCCATGTTATTATTATTCGACGTATAGAACCCGACGAGTCCGGAGTAGTCGACGACGAACAAGAATTCGACTACGCAGATAATCAACAAGGCAAGCACCCCCTTTGATCATATTGATCCCAGTTTTATAAATGTTTTCATTAAATATTTTACTGCATACTTTACTTTTATTAAAGTCTGCTATATTTTGGGTATTGATAGTTGTACCTGTAGTATTATAGAACTTCCTTGATAAGTATAAAATTGGGAACCTTGATAACCCTAGAGTAGCTTGGACATTATTGATGTCAATCCGGGTTACTCACGTTTAGTGACATGCTTAGCCGTGCTTAAAGAAACATAAAACTTGGAAATGATTAAAAATGTTGGATATGACTTTCAAAGGGTATGACCATCTTATAGTTGGTATTTTGATCAAAAATGAAAATAAAAACTATGATTTTGATGCAGGCAATTATTGGCAATAGCCGGGTGTACAAGGGACTTGTACGTAGTGTAGGAGGAGATTATTGCCCGTGTCGGATTAAGGACCGAACTACATGTTCGTTAAACCCAAGAATTACCGTACAACTACAAGAGCTGGTATGGGACAGTCTTAACCTATTAAGTTGCTTAAAACTAGCTTTGCACATTGGTAGGCTGGAGTAGTACGAGCTTCTTCAGTGACTGGTTGCTCGGAGGGGCGCCACACCGAGGTGTTGGGAGTCACGTTTGCTAATACAACGGTGAATGCCATACTATGGATATGCTTAATCATTATTGTGCAGTGACTGTGCAAACATTTACACCATAGTCCGGGTTTGACGTCACCGGGCTGGTGCAAAGTTAGGATTAAACAATGTAACGGTTATGTTATGATCTCCTAGCCGACACACCAAAGGAAGTGTGTTACTGGCCTGGCAAAAGGGGTTGATCATTACTTGTGGGTAAAGCTGTACAACTCTGCAGAATGTCAAACTTTTCGAAAAGCCGTTCCCTCGGTTATGAGAATCTTGGTGCGCCAGCACTAGTTAGCTGTTTCTATTTTTACAAAATCTGGATTCTACCGTGTGATGGTAGAGATTGGTTCTTGAAGGTGGTCATGATACCCAGGTACCTGCGATTTATTTATGCTTACATTCTGTTACTTTTAGTATTAAGCTGTTTTTACTTAAATTCCGTTTTGCAAATCTACTATTCTGTATTTACATTTCAAAGTAGCTTTATGCAAAGCAGCCATAAGCTTTTCCTTGAATTGGCCTGCATATATTAGGTTTTGCAAAAGTCTTGCGAGTACGTAAGTACTCAACTTGCCTATGTTGATGTTTTTAGGTGAAGAAACAGATTTCCCCGACGATACATTTTATGACGCAGGATTCGGGATATGAACGATGAATTTTACTAGGGTTCTCCTTGTCAGTTGCCTGTGGAGATAATGGGTTAAAGGCATACTACAAGAAATATGTCTCCACTGATATGTCTTTACTTTTGGTATTGTAAAAATGCTATGTACTTTGCTTCCGCTGTAATAATAAAGTTTGTGTATGACTGTGATATCAATTTGTATTTATGCGTACTAGCCACTGATCATGGGACTAGTACTGTTTGCACATAGTATCCATTTTTGGTATTAATTATCAAAAATAGGGGCCTTACACGAAGGAAGAGTGTCAACTAGCCTGGCAAAAATGGCAGATCATTTCTTGTGGGTAAAGTTGTACACCTCTGTAGGGTGTAAATCTAATTAATTAGCCGCGCCTACGGTTAAAGGCACTTGGTACCGTCATCACATGGCTAGAGTTTTAATATTTCCAAAATGATTTGGTGGGGAAATGGTGTTTTGGAATATACTTCATGTCAGGGGATGACATGGGAATGGATTGAATCAGTCGGGTAGACTATGTTATGAGGATTAATTTATGCCATCAATACTTGCTATTACAACAAATGCTCCTTTACAAATTTCGGTTGAAATCTAGTATATGATTATGCTTCAATTTGCCAATGCAAAATAACTGTAGAGGCCATTTCATTGCCATAACTTGTATTTATTTATATTTGCATTTACGATACACTATAAGACTTGCTGAGTACACCATGTACTCAATCTTGCTATCAATATTGTTTTTAGGTGATGATATCGAATACTCCGATGATCATTACGACCATACAGGATTCGGGGGTTATGATGACGATCTTTTCTATGACTTTACCTTGTCTGTTACCTGAGGGTGAATGGGCATACTACAAGATAAATAAAGTTTCCGCTGCTGCTTTCAAGTTTTTGGCTTGCAATACTATTATGTAATCTCAGACGCTTAGCGTATGTAATATTATTGTGTATGGAAATGATTTTAATTTTTAATCTGTGCGTACCAGCCACTAATCATGAGACTAGTACAATATGCACAAGGAACCCATTACTGGTATTCAATATCAAAAATGGGGGCCTTACAAACTATGAAGTAATTTATTTACTGCATGAATTATATTTGTATTTAAGATTATTGAGCAATTTCTTTTTGATACTCAGACCAAAATGGTAGACAAAGGAACAATATGTTACATGGTTTGACTTGACATAAATAACATACAGCACTTACAAATAGCTTACATTTTGTGAGTAAACACTACTACAGGAATGTACATCATAATCGGTTTTTTTCATCATCACAGTCGGTCTTGGTGGCGATACAAAGTCATTAAACAGTGATGAGGAGACGCTATCATAGTCGGTTTTCGCCCGATTGTGATAAATTGTCATCACAATCGGTGTTTGCTCAGAACCGATTGTGATTTGGTGTTTGTTCTTTGCACATCTTCTAGAAAATAGCACAGATTACACACAGTATGCACCGAAAATAGCACAGATTACACACAATATGCATATCAAATTCACAATATATATATAACACAAACACTTTACAATACACATATCACATTCTTTCACAATATAGAACACAAACATACTTAATAGTCAGTACACATATCACATTCACATGATATAATATTGTTTATATATGGACTAGTAGGAGAGTAGGAGCCTGTCGGGTCTCTAAACCTATCATCCTCCGTTATAACTTCTGTCTAATACCACTAGCATATGTGGTCTAGTAATTTATTGAGATCTTTGTTTTGTAAGCTCTTAGGGCGATATCGATCTTCTACAAAATAGAAACGAGTGCACTAATTTAAGTTGTAAAATTTGTATGTAAAAGGCTAAGTGTATTATTATGCATGTGTATATATCTTAGGGAAAATGTACGAGCCGCCGACTAGGATGAGCATGTGATGCATGACATAGAAGTCGCACATGTCGTCGCTCCCCTATTAATGACACTGTGAATAAAAAACCGATTGTGATGCATCATCACAATCTGTTCTGGCCTCACTACAATCGGTCATATGTCAGAACCGATTGTGATGAGGGTCTCATCATAATCGGTTCTGAGATAGAACGATTGTGATGACAATTTCACACTATCGGGCGAAAACCGACTGTGATAGCGTCTCCTCATCACTGTCTAATGACTTAGTATCGACACCAAAACTGACTGTGATGATGAAAAAGAACCAATTGTGATATACATTCCTGTAGTAGTGGGATTTGAAGGAATATTCGTCTTTTGAAGAAAACCACAAATGAGAGAAAATTAAGGCAAAATCTTCTCAACCTATGGTTTCAACTTTACCCTCTTAACACCCATCCTCGAGGATTCTATAATTTCTCACCCAAGTATTAATTCCAACCAAAGTATGTTGTATTTTTTGGGATGGTGGTGGTTTTTTCCGTCTAAAACAACAACAAAGGAGAGTTTTGTCTGAGGGTATATATAACCTAGCGAGGCACATCACAATCGGTTTTGACGTGAGACATGTTAGAACCGATTGTGATGTGCCTAATGCTAATCGGTTCTAAGATCGGAACCTATTGTGATAATTCCCCTCCAATTTTTAACAATCTTGCTGAATCATCTATTACAATCGGTTTTTTTCTGAAAAGTTGAAAGCCAACCCAGATGAAGCGATAGTGTTGTACCTTTTTATAGTAGTGAAATTAGTTCTCCAGCTAGTTAACTATGAGGATTATTCTTGTTCATGTTCCGGAACACTAAAATTAAATTTCAGTTGAAAAGAATTGATTTTATTTGACAAATTGAAGAAAACAAATCTGACAAATTCTGCATGTACACGCGGCCTTAGTCCCTTACAACGATATGTCAGCATGTTACTTAATTGGGTAAATATCTAGTGCAAACTTTTTTTACTATGTAAAGTTTATAAAATCCATGTGTAGAAGTTTTAAAAAATTCCAAAAAAATTGTCATACATAGGGGACGTGAGCTTCTAGAACCTTGTAAAATTTGAAGACCAAAATCAATCGCATTTGAAAGATATGAAAAAGAAAAATTCAACCTAAACAGTAATTTTTACCGTTGATCATTATTCATCTCGCTGTTTGTCTTTTTCATATATTTCAAATACGATTGAGTTTATTTTTCAAATTTTACAAGGCTATAGAAACTCACCCCCCTACCCTACGTATGATAAATTTTTCTAGAATTTTTCAAAACTTCTACACGTAGATTTTACGGAGTTTACATGATAAATAGAGTTTACAGTACTTATATGTCACTTGACTCACTTCTTAATTATGCTCTTTGGCAATCGAACTAGGAACAAATTAACATCATGTGCTTATATATAGAAGATATTTTCCCTTTTAGAATCTCCATGTTCACATTACAAAGCACTGGCATTTGTCATAAAGCTAGCGGTTAATCTAATGAAGAATGAATCTTATTTTACTACAAGTTGCTCCGGTAGCTATCACATATGATAGATCAGTACTGACCATATTAATTTATATACTGCGCAATGCATACGGACCTACGGTGAAGAGATAGATCACAGTCAGTTTTACTTTTACTTCTTCGATCGTATGGTTGACCTGCAGGAGCTGCAGGTTGAATTAATCTATTGATCAGCTGACCTAGCTAGCTAGGTTTTCTCGACGATACGCCATTATATATTGAACTACGCTTGCACTGATCTTGTCTGTACCCTCGGCATCTTCGTGTTCACACATATATGTCGTCACGTACGTTGCTGATACTGCAGTTGGATATTAATCCAAATGTCGGCATGCATATGCATATTTTGTCTTGAGGCTGACGTGGATGACTAGAAGTACTCCTCTTATTCTGAATGCATACTGAATACATACCATTTTTAGCTTTCAAATTTTGTTCTTAGATACATATTATTATACGATTTTGATATAACTTTTTACAACCTTTTTCTTATATACCCTCTCTATTAGCTATTCCCAAGAGCAAGTTTACGATGGATAACATGGGTAGTAAATAGTGATAGAAGAAATCAGATGTAGCCATACATTTCTCAGGAGTATTATGGACTTTTAATCATTTGCTATGTTACTCGTTAATCGTAATCGCTGACCTTTATTTTCTATTGCCACCGTCCTTTATTGTGTTACTTGTTATCGATGCCGTCCTTTTTCCGCCGCCGCCATCGCCTGCACAGTCCTGTCGACGCCACAACATCTGCCTTTCTATCGGTGCCCTCTCGAATTGTGACCATGCCGCGGCTGGCGTCCTCCCGCCTGATTCATGACAACGCCGTGGCCTCGCACTAATACATCGAGCGCTCTGTCATGTGCGACCCACGAAGAAGTTCTAAATTTTACACAAAAGCACAAAAAAAAATACACATACCTTCAAAATTTTTAAAAAATAGCTAATTACAATACTACCACTATGATTTCTACTATCAATACTACCAGCGAAAGTATAACTAAATCCTAACTAAACTGATTCGTTAGATCAAATAGAATGAGCGGTTAATATTCAATATTGTGTATCGTAAAAGTACTCATTTCCAAAGCTAGCTATTACTACTGTAGACTACAGTAACACACCGTTCAAAAAGCAATAAATGACCTAATCAAGAAAGGGAATACAGCCTTTTATACATATGCCTTGGTATATACGTAAGAATATAGAATAACATCTTTTCAGGAAGGGAGGAAGTATATAATGGATAATGATATACAGATATGGAAGTGGATCACACACGTACTCCCTCTAGTCATAAATAATTGACATATATGCGGTAAAACTTTCGAAACTTTCACTATTAATATATTTTTAAATGTTTAAATTGGATACATGAAAATCAGTTTATATTTATCTCGAAAAGCATTTTCATAATATTACAATTTTATAAATATATTATAATAGAAATTATTGATCAAAGCTATTCGAAACAACAACTATTTGTGATCGGAGGGAGATGCTAGCAGTATATACGGCCTCCTCTGTACGTCCCTGCGTAGAAAAGCATGCGCCCGAAGTTGCTCGTGCATGCGCGCGGATAACTAATTCCAAACGAAGCTGCTCATCGAACAGAGACTGGCGTCAGATCGCAACCGGCGCCCAGCCCAGATTCAGTGCCGTCTGCGAGGACGACGGCCGTGCCGTGCAGCCGTGGATCGGCAGCATGCCGGCCTTGTACCCACTGCCTTGCATTTTCCATTGCGCTATCCTGGCAGAAGCCCAAAGCGAAACACTGAAATTATTTCGTGAAATTTGCATGAACCTGCCGTTGTTTGTTTGGTTTCATTGGTCTGACCATGCTGGTACTGTTGCTCCAGTGGTAACACAGGAAACAATCCAAACAGGGCATTAATTAGTTTGTTCGGCTAGTGGTAAATCCTACCTCTACTAAAGTTGCACTACTACACAAATATACATCACAATCGGTTCTTTTTCGTCATCACAGTCGGTTCTGGTGGTGACACAAAACCATGAGACAGAGATGAGGCGGGCATTATTACAGTCGGTTCTTACCCGATAGAGATGATGGTATTATCTCTATCGGTTCTTTATAAGAAGCGATAGAGATGATGGTATTATCTCTATCGGTTCTTTGTAAGAAGCGATAGAGATGATAGCTCATCTCTATCGCTTCTTACAAAGAACCGATAGAGATAATACCATCATCTCTATCGCTTCTTATAAAGAACCGATAGAGATGACTGTATCATCTCTATCGCTTCTTAAAAAGAACCGATAGAGATAATATACTCATCTCTATCACTTCTTTGAAAGAACCGATAGAGATGAATAACCTCATCTCTATCACTTCTTATAAAGAACCGATAGAGATGAGTTCATTATCCCTATCGCTTCTTTCAAAGAACCGATAGAGATGACCGTCACATCTCTATCATTTTCTTGTGAGAACCGACAGAGATGAAGGGGTGTGGTGTGCTATCACATTCTAATAAGCACATATTCCACACAATATGCACATATCACATTCACACAGAAATTACAGACAACATATCACATTCAAAGAACATGAACACTTTGTTACAACAAACACATATCACATTCATTAACAAAATAGAACGTAAACATGCTTAACCATAAGTACACATGCAATCGCATTCAGATATGTAATATTTGTTCACATCTGGTCTAGTAGGAGCTTTTGGGATCTCTAAACCGTCCGTCCTCCGACAAGCATTCTATCCAGTACCACTGGCATAAGTGATCTCGTATCTTGTTGAGTGCAGTGCTGTCTACACTCTTCTGGGGAATAACGGTAAGCTGCAAGATAGAAACGAGTGCTCTAATTTGAGTTTTCAAATTTGCATGTGAAAGACTAATTGTATATGCATGTACTACCTCAGGGAAACGGTCTGAGCCGACAATCAAGATCACCATGTGTTGCACTCTCGAACGGGAGACGTAGGTTACGCAACCTAAACTCTAACATATGCTGAGATGAAAAAGGAAAATAATATGTAATTATAATTGAAATAGCTATCTCAATTAAGAGAGTCTAAAGTTGCATAATAGTATGACGAGTACAGAAGCACATATGACAAAATTTTGAAAAAGGCATGAAAACATACATGGAAAGAAGACACTTCTTTGCAAGAGATGTACTTGATACGGTTATGATGGATTACATACCCAGTTTGTGGATTGTTGGCAAGGACTTCCCATTTCTATATTGTGAAGTTTAAAATTGAAATAATATGTTAAGCACATCCAATTGTCCTAGTAGAGTAACACCTAGATTTGTCGCCAGGGAACAAAGCATAAATATGTTCAATCTGCTATTACATTCGACATTCTTTGCTTGCATGTAGTGATGGGTCATGATTTGGCTTATTCGATTATAGATCAAGAATTCATTATGGCCTTTCACAAGGGGTTACGAAATTAGTAGTCTTCTTTGTGGCTTGCACATAAGCGTAACCTTTGATGTTTGGCCTTTTAAACAAGGTTGAAGTAGATAAGCGCTTTTTCCTATTCAATAAGATATTTTCTAATGTGCGACAATATCTTACGTTACTTTGGCTTCCTCTGTTGACTACACAATGTCCAATTCATCATCAAGATGTGAGTTAAAGCTAATTAGCAGCTTGAGAAAGATGCTTATTAATGTTCAATTTTGAAGTGCTTGCTTCCTTTGTTTTCATCGATAACAATAGGCTAATGAGTTTCTTTTTCAGTTCATCTGCAGAAGCTCTTAATGCCCCTGCTATTCCATTGGGTACATTACTAGCAGCAGCATATCCCTGGGCACCTGCGCCACCATATCTTTTTTTCCTGGCTTAATCCTCAAACATCTGCTCAGGACATGATGCAACCGGATTTGTTGTCCAAGCTTGTTTTTAACAACTTTAGTAAGTACAATTTCATAACACACTGCATTGTCTACATGTGATGTAATCTACATATGGGATTTCTTTTCAACAGAATTCTTTCATAACACATTGCATTGTCTACATGTCATGTTATCCAAATACATGATTTCTGCTCTCCAGAATAATTTCATAACACACTTTGCATTGTCAACATTTCTTCTAATCTAAATATGGGATGTCTCGCTCTCCAATTTTCAAACAAACTGCGTTCTATTTTGAGTTGTTTGATGAAATTTCTACTATTTCTAATAGTTATTATGGGATGTATATCGTGATTGTTTTCAATTGGGGTGGATATGTTCATAGAAGTTGTTATCATATAGATTGCATGTACGATTACTGCGGTTGTCCCGCAACTTACCGATGGAGCGCCAGGAGGTGGGCACCGGACGATGGGCCGTTAGGGCGTCGGCGGCGCGAGCGGTGAGGCGACGGGAGCGGAGTGGGCGCGGGCGGAGTCGGTGGGCGCCGGGCGATGGGGCCGTTGGGCTTGGCGGCGCGGGCGGTGAAGCGGCGGAGCGGCGTGGGCGCTTAGGGCGGTGGGCGAGGCGATAGGGCGTTAGGCGTCGGGCGTCGGGCGGTGGCGGCGGAGCGACGGCGTGGGCGCGGGGTGAAGCGATGGGGCCGTTAGGGCGTCGGGCGCGGCGCCGCGGCGTGGGACGACGGAGCGGCGTGGGCGTCGGGCGGTGGAGTCGGCGGGGCGGCGGCGGGTGGCGGCGAGGTGGAGCGCAGGAGCTTGAAAAGGGCTAGGGCAAGCGAAGGCAAGGCACGCGTGAAAGCTTCTCAAAAATCGCCTTAAGTAAGGGTATCACATTACTATCGGTTTTACACAAAAACCGACACAAATATATTTTACAATACTATCGGTTTTAAGACAAACCGACACCAATATGTAGATCTCAATACTATCGGTTTTAAATAAAAAACCGACACAAATATTAGTTCAATACTATCGGTTTTACACAAAAACCGGCGAAATATGTTTCACAAGTACTATCGGTTTTTCAGAGAAACCGACACAAATATGAATGTTTAAAATACTATCGGTTTTTCGAGAAAACCGACACTAATAGTACTATAACAGGTTTTGAAGAAAAATTGGCACAAAATAGTACTATCGGTTTACAAGAAAAAACCGAGACAAAAAGTAGTCTATTACTATCGGTTTTCACTAAAAAACCGATACAAATATGAATGTTTAAAATACTATCGGTTTTTATGAGAAAACCGACCCAAATGTGTAGACTTTAATACTATCGGTTTTCAATATTAAACCCGACACAAATATTTGTTCAATACTATCGGTTTTGAAGGAAAACCCGACACAAATAGTCCTATAACATGTTTTGAAGAAAAATTGGCACGAAAAAGTACTATCGGTTTACAAGAAAAAACCGAGAAAAAAAGTAGACTATTACTATCGGTTTTCATTAAAAAACCGATACAAATATGAATGTTTAAAATACTATCGGTTTTTAGGAGAAAACCGACACAAATGTGTAGATCTTTAATACTATCGGTTTTCAATAAAAAACCCGACACAAATATTAGTTCAATACTATCGGTTTTGAAGGAAAACCCGACACAAATAGTCCTATAACATGTTTTGAAGAAAAATTGGCATAAAATAGTACTATCGGTTTACAAGAAAAACCGAGACAACAAGTAGTCTATTACTATCGGTTTTCATTGAAAAACCGACACAAATGTGTAGATCTCTAATACTATCGGTTTTCAATAAAAACCGACACTAATAGTACTATAACAGGTTTTGAAGAAAAATTGGCACAAACTAGTACTATCGGTTTTAAGAGAAAACCGCACAAATAAGTTGATCTCTAATACTATCGGTTTTCAATAAAAAAACGACACAAATATTTGTTCAATACTATCGGTTTTGAAGGAAAACCCACACAAATAGTCCTATAACATGTTTTGAAGAAAAATTGGCACAAAATAGTACTATCGGTTTACAAGAAAAACCGAGACAACAAGTAGTCTATTACTATCGGTTTTCATTAAAAACCGATACAAATAAAAATGTTTAAAATACTATCGGTTTTTATGAGAAAACCGACACAAATGTGTAGATCTCTAATACTATCGGTTTTTAAGAGAAAACCGAGACAACAAGTAGTCTATTACTATCGGTTTGCGTTTAAAAACCGACACAAATATGTAGATCTCTAATACTATCGGTTTTCAATAAAAAAACCGACACAAATATTGGTTCAATACTATCGGTTTTGAAGAAAAAACCGACACTAATAGTACTATAACAGGTTTTGAAGAAAAATTGGCACAAACTAGTACTATCGGTTTTGAAGAAAAAACCGACACTAATAGTACTATAATAGGTTTTGCCTTCAATTCGAACAATGCAAGGACCGAACCCAACTTGGTGTATTCTACTTTGCAACCTGTGAACAGCGGTTTGGCATCGTCTTCCATCAAGCTTTTAAACTTTTCAAACTCTCTTTCCGTGTAATTACCCTCCACATCCCGCAACATTTGCTCCAAATTCTCCTCCTCAAACATATCAGGCTGCAACTCATCATCTGGTTCCACCGTGTCTTCGTTGCATACCGGAAGGGTACTACCTGTCTCCCGTGATGGATACAAGGCGTGTAATTCCTCACGGCCACGTCGAATCGGTGGTCCTCGATTTGAGTGAGTTGTTAAATCTTCTCGATTGGTGCAATCAATGCAAGGACAATATATGAAGTTTACACCCCTCCTCACCATGTCCTGTTCGGCAATTTTTTTGAACTCCTTAACACCCCTCTGAAATTCAGCACTCACACGACTTTTGTCATACATCCATTCCTTACGGTCCATCTGCAATTAAAATTCACACAATAAATTAAGGAAGAACTGGAGCGACAGCAAGCTAGCTAGCTATTTGAAATATTGAGACATCATTTCATTTAATATTACCTTTGCAAAATAGAGGACTGCAAGTTCCTGCAAGATATATAAAATGTGTTCTCCTAATCGATACCTAGATTCTTCCCTGGTTTAGAGCTTCCAATTCCCTAGATAGGAGACATACATTTTTAACATCAACAATGATATCAAACAATCTAATTATATAGTGCAGTAGCCTACTGATCTTTTGACTACAACGAAACAAAACAAGGGTACCAACGATGACTCCCAATCTCTAAATAGGTTTGGTCTAATCCCATTCGAGGATATGTGGTTCCGACAAGTTCCTAAGCCGTTGTACAACTCGGAGAAAATTTGGCGATCATCTCGCTATTCTCCATATACACGTCTCGACAACGGTCAAGAGGGTGTGTATCCGAGAATACCGAGGAGACGCTACAAAATCTCTACTCTGATTGTACAACAACGCCGATCGAGAACTTGCCCGGCACATATCCTCGAATCTATCAAAACGTGGACAATTGAGATCTGCCGCTTATAAATATGCCATT
Source organism: Otatea glauca (assembly GCA_036346275.1). Taxonomy (NCBI): domain Eukaryota; kingdom Viridiplantae; phylum Streptophyta; class Magnoliopsida; order Poales; family Poaceae; genus Otatea; species Otatea glauca. The sequence continues at coordinate 23,162,782 of CM070734.1, forward strand.
TCGTTCGGTATATTTATAAACAAGCATCCTCGAGCGGAGACGTGAGGTTCCGCGCCTAAACTCTAGCATGCATTAGGTGACAGCAATAATAATTCCATATTAACACCAAAGCACTACAAATTAAGATAATTAACTACATGTGTACATGCTTGTGAAATAAAAGGGTGTGAAATCGATAGGACATACACAATACCAGTGCAATCTAAACTTTCTTGCGACATATCAAAAATACATAGTGCAAAATTAAAGGGTTTGAAGGAATGCTCACATTTTGAAGAAAACCACAAATTATGCAAAATGAGGAAATCTCCTCAAGTTAGGGCTTCAAATTTACCCTCTTAACACCCACCCTTGAGAATTTCAAATTTTCTCACCCAAGTATTGCTTCCAACCACGAATATAAGCTATTTTTTCGGTGGCGGCGGAGAAACCTCCTGCGGAACAATAACAGAGAAGAGTTCTGCTTTCAGTGGTATAATTAACCTAACGAGGTACATCACTATCGGTTCTCATATAAAGCGATAGTGATGTGATCATTCACATCACGATCGGTTCTTATAAGATAAGCGATAGTGATTATCACGATCATCACAATCGGTTTCACATAAGAAGCGATAGTGATGAGAAAGTACACATCACTATCGGTTCTTATTTAAGAAGCGATAGTGATGATATCTGTATCACTATCGCTTCATGAAAAGAACCGATAGTGATGAGCGCGTCTTCATCACTATCGGTTCTTTTGTGAGAAGCGATAGTGATGTGCGATATCATCACTATCGCTTAAATAAGAACCGATAGTGATGTGTGCGTCTTATCACTATCGGTCTTTTGTGAAGCGATAGTGATGTGCGTTATCATCACTATCGCTTAAATAAGAACCGATAGTGATGTGTCTTCTCATCACTATCGCTTCTTGTGTGAAACCGATAGTGATGATAATCTGTATCACTATCACTTCCGCATAAGAACCGATTGTAATGTTCCCAGTCTTCATCACTATCACTTCTAACCTGAGAACCGATAGTGATTGTGATTAATGCCTCTCCTAAGTCATCTATCACAATCGTTTCTTCCTAAAAACTTAAGAACCGACACAGATGAAGCGATAGTGATGTACCATTCTGTAGTAGTGTTGGTGGAGTTCCGGCCTCCAGGTGAGTTTAAGCATTTTTTATTATTAAAAATTAGTTCATATTAAACTATTTATTGCTACCAAGCTTACTCGATCGAGCTTGTATCCAAACTTAAACCCTACTCGAGCTCAACTCGAGTTTCGTTTACAGCCCGACCCCAAGTCGCAACCTCGTTCATCACCACGACCATACTACACCTTCCGCCATCGGTAACGTCCAAGTCATTTTTTTAATCACATTTAGATGTTTGGATGAAGAGCATTTCTTTATCTATCTGAGCTTTCTTGTTATGTTTTCTTTTTTCTCCCCTCATCTGTCTGTAACAATTGTTTATATTTATAAGTTACATTATACAATTAGCCTTTTCTACCGTTTTTCCTTAAAAAAAGGGAGATTTCTTTACAAAATTTAAAATTCAGTTCAAATCCCAAAATGTTGAATCCAAATATCCTCTTGCGTTTTCCACTCCACCGACCCGGTCAAGTCTTGCGAAAAAACAAAAGTTCGCGCAACCAACACTCAAATTCCCTTCTTATATCCCCTCCACCTCGTCGATTATTTTTAAAATAATACAATTTTTAAATAAAATTATAGAAAAAAATATGTCGAGACAAATAATTATATAAATATACTTTTATCACCAATTTAACTGACAACAATTCAAATAAACTTGCCGGCCAAATGAATCAACCACAAAACCGTTGGCTAAATAAAATTATATCGCCAATTTATTTAGCGACCGACTCCAAATGAATTTGCGATAGGTTAATGGTAAGCTTTGGTGACACAATTTCTGTTGTCAATTCATTTGGTGGCAGAGGCATATGATAAAGTTTATATTTATGTAATAATTTTTTTGATATATTTTACTGTAATTTTATTTTTAAAATGTATTATTGTTTTTAAAAAATTCCTACCTCGTCCTCCTCACCACGGCAACGACTCCGACCAACGCTCCGGCTCCCGCCTCCGCGTCCCTTCCGAAGCGCCGCCGCGAGCCCGCCTCCGCAGCCACGGGGAACGCCACGAGCTCCCGCGGCGGCGGTCTCAGCGAAAAGGCGAGGGCCGACGCCCGCCTCTCCGGCTCCGGCTCTCGCCGGTCGACGCAGGGGACTCCGTCCTCTCGGAGTCCGGCGCCCGGGGCCGCATTCGAACCCTTCGACGTCGATGCTGACCAGCCGCCGCCGGTGCTGACGCCCAAGCAGGTCGGCCTATGCAAGGAGGTGCTCGCGCACTTCGAGGCGAGGAGCAAGCAGCTGGATGTCTCGTCCGACGAGTTCAGACGCCTCCCGGTATGATTGCTTTATTCTAATTTCTGATCGTTCTGTGTGATAATTCTGAAATTTGGGCCATTTATTTCATATTCCCTCTGTCAAACATGGTAATTCGGCATCATCTGATTGGTTTGGGTAGTGACTGCCATTGTAATTTTCTTGTTGTTTCCTCCATGATTTGGTGTTCTAGCGCTCATTTTCCTTCAGTGATTACGTGCTTTCTTGGTAGAATATGTCGGGATTTCGCTCTTTGTTCATAATAGCATATTACGCAGTCAAATAAAAAAAGTCATCTATCCTAATCCAGTAATAGAGGCCTGTCTGACTGAACTACCGAATTGTAATCGAAGTAACAGGTGTGCAGATGAAAATTCTTGCGGATATGCATTTTCCTTGCATGATTTATGTATTACTTTCCGTAGTGATGCATTGCTTTGAAGTGAAGCATTGGTGTTGGGTTGCTATGAAGTGAAGCTGTGCGATAGTATGATATGCCATATCTGAGGGAATGAGTGGAAATATGATTTCCCACTTTAATGTTGTATCTTGTTTTATTGAAAATACATAAGAACTGTCGTTAGTTAAAATCACTATGACACAAGATTTGAATGAGTGAACTGTAAAAGAGTAGTAGGTTGCAGGGATAGATTGACTGGAGAATGTTTGGCTGTTAGCTGGAGTATATATATTTTCTCCTATCGGGCTTGAACTTAATTTGTGAAAGTTAAGGTTCCTAGAGTTTTATTACCATTCTAGATTAAAGGGCCTTAATTGTTCTCTCACTCTTCTACTAGAAATGGATTTAACCGTATCTTCTACTAGAAGTGGATTTAATCATATCCTTCCATGCTTTTCTTTTTGAAAGTTCCATAAATATTAAAGCACGAACGAAGAGTAGATGATGATTACTTACCATTTCGTTTGTTTTAAGATTTGTACAACTTGTATTCGGAGGGAAAGTATGAAAGCACTGCTCGCATGAAGAACTTGATGCAATGTTATTTGATTTTTGTAAACTGTCAACAGTAATGTCGTGGTTAAATAAACTAGAAAGGAACATTTTGTTTACATGGCTTTGTGGCCAATTGGCCACATCAACAGCTACAATATCTTATGGACTGACTGTTCTTCACTCCTTGCACTTTAAGGGAGCATGGATTTCAGGATTTCGTATTTTATCACAATCGCATGAAGACATATATTGTTCAAATATAATTTATACTGGACTACCTGTTGATAACGCAACTCAAGCTCAATATAATAAGAACCCATGGAATTGATTTATTTTCACAACACAATTAGGCCGTGTGCTGGTGGAAATTTTAGCTTCCTTCTTTTAAGAAATTGTTTACATAAGATTGCAGTTCATTTTTATTTAGTGAAATTTTTTGCCTGTTTTAAGTCAGATATCTAGTCAAATGTTCATATCTTATAACTGATAGAAGTGTGTGTGTATATATAAAAGTCATTTCTATCGGGTGTTTTCTGCTATTTGTTCATACCTTGTACATGACTTACGATAGCCATGAGGGCTCGCAATATCGTTGATAATCACTCGAATATCACAATTATCAACCATATCGAACCGGTACGGTATATAATACTGGTCGGTAAACCAGTTAAATTTTTAAAAAATAAATAAAAAAATTTATACAACGTAAAATATCGCGATAATCGCTAAATATTGCTCGATTTTCAATGAATATCGAGCGATTTCAAATTTCGAGTGATTATCGAGGCATATCGAGCGTTATCGGTGAAAATCGATTTTTTGAATTTTTTTAGCAAAAAGTTTGATTTCGAAACCTTTCGATTTCTAACGATTTTCGATCCAATTTTTGAAAATCTCGATATGGTCGATTATCGCGATATCGATATCTCACATTTTGGCCAAAGGAATAGACAAGAATTCATTCCAACATATTACCGGAGATTTGGAGCCATGGTTCTCTCCTTCCCCAAAACCCGAAACCCAATTGCTCTTCTCACCTAATGGCCGCCACCGCCGTCCACCGACCGCCACCACTAGGATCTGCCCCAGGCCGCTCAGATTGCACCACCTCTGCTCCGTCTCCACGCGGATCGAGCTTGATCCCGTCGCTGCCTTGCTTTGAACCGCCGTCGCCTAATTCGAGGTAACCGCTACTCAAATTGAGGCCGTCCCCGGCTCCTGAGTTCGCTGCAGCTGCGAAGATTCTTCGGATGTCGAGCTCCACCACTTGCTTCCGAGCTAGCCACAGCCTGATACGAAGCCGCCTCTCTCGTCTGGATGGAGCTCTACTCCGAGCCAGGCTCTGCGCCGTCTGATTTGAGGACGCTGCCACCAAATCGACGCCGCCGCCGCTTTACCCACCTGGATCAAGCTTTGCCTAGGCTTGCTCCGTCTGATTTGAGGGCGCCGCCGCCGCCTCGCTTCGAGCCTTGCTCTGCTCAGCCGGAGTGGTGTGGCTTTTGTACTGTGTCACGAGTGGGAAGAGTCGGCGAGAAGACACGGCGGTGAAAGGGTGAAGGAGTTGTGTCTCCTTGATACCTGCGCTATTGGCGACCGTCATCAACAACCAACTTAACAAACTAGCATTAGCGGTCATATGTCTGTCTTATCGTAAAGACGGCTAAAGCTACGTGTTCTCGTGTCACTTGTTTCCACGAGATATTTGTGATCATATGAGTTCTTGCGAGTTGTGCTCACAAGATAAATATGTACGAATTTGTTCAGGGGTTTCATGCCTCATAAGAGATTATGCTACACGAGAAGATTAAGAAGAAGCCACTGCTTTATGGCAAGAGGAGTCTACGACGGTAAAGGGTTGTGGCCACCGTCATAGCTGTGTGTGTGCATACATGAGTTATCCAGGATGTTGATGAGTTGTGAACGCTATACTACAAGTTGTTGTGTGCACAGTGCAAGTCAAAGTTGAGTCCAGAATGTTAAGGAGATGTGTTCGCTGTCCTGTGTTGAGTAAAAGTTAGGTAAGTTGTAGTTGAAACTGACTGCCTCAACAAGTTCAGAAATTAGAACTAGTTGATATTACAAGATTAAGGGGATGAGTGTTAGAATTAATCTTGTACAAGTAGGAAATGGATTCGTTTCCGAGTAGAATTTGTTTCCTAGTAGGTTAGTTAGTAGTAGGGATGAAAACGGAACGGAAACGGTCGGTAAATGGTTGCTCCGTTTTCATTTTCACATCTTTTACCGGTAACGGAAACGAAATCGGAAAACCCGGAAATGGATACGAAAACGAATAATGACGAAAACGGATGCGGAACGGAACGGAGCAGATACGAAAACGAAAGTGGGAAATTCCACAAGAACGTAGTATATGATCATAATATACATGACCGCAAAAAAGAAACTCATTTCACCTCAAAAGCAGATATAAGAACAATGTTATGGTCACCGGTATCACTAGAAAGTTTTTTTTCAAGTTTGTCAGTTGAAGGCTCGCTATTTGTCCCTCAGATGAGATTATCATGTCCTCCTACATATAATTATCATCGACATCCTCTTACTCCTCCAACTATAAAGATGTAATGCCCTAAAATTTGCATATTATTGTTCAATGTTCATTTATGATTTTATGATAGTTATCCTGGATTTTTTGGATTTATAAACGCCATTTTGCTATTTTTTAGATTTATATAATTAATTTATTCATGAAAAGTGAACCCAAAATTATGCTAGAAGTAATTTTCCTAGGTTCAAAATGTTCCAAAGTATTTTTGAGATTTTTTTGGAATTTTTGAACTCTATTTGATATTTTCTATAAAGCCATTTGTATTTCTGAAATTATTTTAATTCGAAAATAAATGCAAATTCTCTATTCTCCTTTTTGGGCCAAGTGGGCCAAGTTTCCGACGGAATTTCCGGTTTCACTTATACGGAATTTTCGATTCTGTTTCCGTTTCCGATGGAAATGGCTCTCCCGTTTCTATTTCCGTTTCCGACAAAAAAATTCCGTTTCCGTTTCCGTACCGACATTTCCGTATTCGTTTCCGAAAAAAGGCTTCCGTTTCCATTTTTCTCCGGAACGATCGAAAATTCTGTTTCCGTTTCCACCCCTAGTTAGTAGCACTATTATATAACCAAGTCACTAGTTGCTTGTAAGCTATGAGGTAAAAAAAAAGAGAGAAAAAGAAAGAAAAGATGTCAAGTTGTGGTGACATTAGAAAAAAACTCTATGTGTGGTTGTGTTCTTTCTCGTGTTCATGTGTATGTGCTCATGATCCAGGACTAAAAAGAACAAACCTTTACAGTTTTATTGTTCTTTTATTAGTTAGTGGAACTTTTAAAGAAAAATAGACACAGTGGCATTCTAGATCAGCATTTATATCAGCATGCCATGCCACGCCAGTTTCACTACTCTTTTCGTGAGATTGATTGAAGTGACATAACAGAAAATTTTTAAGGTTATACCGTTTTGAAATGAACAAATGTTACATAACTGAGAAGTTTAGGACCTTAGGTGCAATTTGTTTAATTGTATTTAAGCTTATAGTTTGAAATGAGATTTGTTTAGCTGATGTTTGTGGTTGGAGATCAATCCGCTTTGATGTTTCTGTTAACTTTTCCTTTGGGTGAAGGAAGGTCCTGCTGCCTGCAGGGGTTGGGGATGCATTTTTCGTTTATTTTTCTTTAGTTCTGCTGTGTTGTGATTTAATATAATAAAATATGCATTGCTTATGAGCTATACAAGTAGATCTAGAAGGTTGTTATGGTTAATGATCTTCTGATCGATGATTTTCATAATGTAGTCAGGCAAGTTTCAGTCAGTACACCATATAGAATATCCTGATTGGCCAGACATTGGAGTGCCAACCAATACTGATGCTGTAAGACAAATCCGAAAATGGTTACATCACATTCAGACTGAACATCCTATAGTTGCACATTGCAGGTTTGATTCAACTTGATGCTATGTTACTCTGTGCACATTTTTTTATTCTCTTAACACTATTTGGTCTCGTTCTGCACTGCAGGCATTGGAAGAACTGGTGCTTACTTCACAATCCATAGTACAGTTGAGAGGATTCTCATTGGTGACAGAAGCTCTTCTAATCTTGTTGAGACTGTCAAAAATTTTAGATCCCAGCGAACTGGAATTGGTCCAAACCGAGGTGAGCCCTGTTTCATTGTAACTCATGTCACCTGCTTCATCTAAAGTATACACCCAAGTCCAGCATAATTTGAGCACATCAGACTTAGGCCTTGCTAACAAGTGTTTCTCTCACATTACGAAATAATTAATGAATCTGTAGCAAAAGTTCTTTTTGTCACAATGCAAGTGATGTTCTACAATTTCAAGGTAAAAATATGTCGGCATGTAATCCTAATTTGCCTTTCTCGTCACCTTACACATGGAGTTTTTAGGATAGTAGATTTTGAGACAAAGTTACTGGCTGTATGAAATTTGAGAGAATGCATTATAGGGCAAATGAGTAAATTATGTCATTCCCTGATTCCTTAATTGTATGACACGCATAGGGAATGTGAACATATGTTTTGCTGAGCTTGTTTTAAAAGCACCGCTTGTGGTAAGTTGGTAGCTGAAGGAGAATATGGGTGTTAGCTATGTATTACTGAACTTGCATTCCATGAACGGCCAGGTGCCATGTGTACAGAATGAGTTTTGCTCGGTAATTCCGATACACAGCTCTAGTCCGTAATTGCATCTGATACTGTTAGCAGTGTTAGTGATATTTAGGTTCATCGTGTGAGCAGTGCACAATGTGTTATTATGTAACAACTATTTAGATGTTCTAATGGCTCATCTTCTGATTCTCAGCAACAATACATGTTCTGCTATCTCGCAATTGCTGATGAGCTGAAAGATCTTCTAAAACCGTTGAGGCATCCCTAAGGTAGGTTGCATGATGCGTACGCAATATCACTGCACAGACACATACTTTGCATGATTCGTACGCAATATCACTGCACAGACACATACTTTGTATAGTTGTATGGCTAAACAATCTTTCTCAAGTCGCACTTTATGCTGTTTCCTGGTAGGAAGAACCAGAGTGCTGCCATTTTGTCACCCCTCTATTTCTATAAGCAATTCCAATGCCGGATATGTGCATAGGCCATTTTTGACTGGAACTGAATATTTGAAGCTTATCGCCTGTTGGGTGCGCCACTGCCTGTGAATGTATTGACTTCATCGAGATCACGATGCCAGCTCAGTTGCGATGTGATCTCCACTAATGTTGTCATTACTGCTAGGTGAGTAAAAAGAATCAGTAGAAGTCTAGAACTTTTGGTGGCTCAGAGCCTGTAATTACTCTGCAGCTAATCGTTCCTCGATCTGCCTTCTCATAGTTTCATGTGTACGTAAACTTTATGGCACTTGCTTTCTCAGAGCTTCGCCACTCGTCCAGTGGACTCGCGGACATTCTGCCGAAATCTTCCTTCCTTGTTCAAATTCCAAATTGGCTACTTTTGAAGTAGAAAATATGCAACTGTTCATGCATGTATAATCCAATTTTCATGCCATCCTGGGACCTGGATTGTTGTTACACCAATGCCTACTACATTTTTCAAGTAGGAGTTGGTAGAACACGCGTGTAGCACAAAATTGCTGAACCTGGAGAAGTTTGGTTGGATGATGTAACGTCCTAGGTGTTGAAGTATAAGTGAATTGCTCATCTTTCTTCATCAGTTTAAGTTTTTGGGTGAATTGAATGGTGCATGCAACTCATTATGATATTAGAGCCCCCACTTCTATTCCACGTCCTAGGTCTGAGGGAGCCTACACGTGAGGGGGAGTGTTGAAGTATAAGTGAATTGCTCACCTTTCCTCATCAGTTTAAGCTTTTGGGTGAATTGGTTGGTGCATGCAACTCAATACTAATGTCCAAGGCTACCCGCATATCTGACAGGCCATGCACACGCTATAACACATGCATTTTCTTAATCAACTTATGTAAAATGATTAATTCGTGGTAATTACTCATGGACACCTTGGCCTTCTATGTTGGTGATTTTACCGATTAACTAGCAAGGTGGTACCAATCCTTCATGTACTCACACACATATATAGGTTACTTTGGTTCTATTAGGCTCTGTTTGGTATGGCTGTAGTTTTTCTGAAAATTAACTTTTGGTTGGGCTGCATGGCTAAAGAGCTGCACCGCTGAACTACTGGGCTGAAGAGGTTTGGTGTTTGATAATCTGACTTTTAGTATAGTTTTTAGGTGTGAAGGATGTAAGTAGGGATGAAAACGGGACGGATAATTCCCGTCCGATCCGGATCTGGATTCGGTCGGTACCGGATTCTGGATGGGTTTTAGATATCTGGTCGGATCCAGATCCGGATATTTGAATCCGGATACCGGATTAGATTCGGTGTACGTGATATCCGGAAAATATGGGACGAATATCGGATATTGAACCTATCTGGATAAGTCCTGCGACTGGGAGGCCCCCAGCCCACTCGCCCAGCGCCTCAAGTCCGGTGGCATAAGCCGAGGATCCCGTGGAACTCGTCGTTGGTGAGGTCGGCCGGGGCGGTGAGGCTGAGGCGGAAGCTGTGGAGGCCCGCGTCGGCCTCTGCATTGTGCGCGTCGACGTAGCGCAGTTTGTCGTGGAACACCTCCAACCGCCGCCGGTCCTCGCCCAGGTCATTGAGCTGCCGGCCGTGCTCCGACTTCCACGACTGGTAGAGCCGCCACACCTCCCCGTCCGCTCGCTCCCGCGGCGCCGCGACGATGGAATAGAAGTCGGGGGGACGCTTCCGCAGGCAATGCCAGCGGCAGCAGCATCACCAACAGCGCGGCCGCCGCTGCGGGCGCAAGGCCGACACGGGTCGTCCGACGCATCGGCGGCGGTGACCTACGCGAAGTGGTGAGCTGGTTTGTGATCAAGTATGACAAGGGAAGTATGGAAATTGTGTGTCGTCCTGTCATGTTCTTGGCTGGATTTTAGTAGGTTCTCATAATCTTGTATATGGGTTTTATTAGGAAGAGGAATCGAGTAAGCGACCGGAGGTTTGTCATGGAATTGCTGGTTTGAATCATCTCTTGCTAGTGAACATAGTTTGTTTATCCAGCCAGGGATTGTTGAAGGCCATGCCAAAGCACATACTACAAAAGTACTTCCTATCTCTTGTTCTTAGATGATTTTGAACTTGGAAGCATTAAACAGAATATGTTAACTGATGGCTTCCAGCTTTTGAGTAGTGCAATGCTTTATTGAACTTCTATGTAGGAAATAGCAATAGCGTGTTCATCTTCCTGCTTGAACAATTGTTACGCACTTCAAAATTGTGTCGTCGGAGGCTTAAGAACAGTTGATGAACACTTCGCCATGTTATTTTCTCTCGAGTACAAGAACATTAGCTTCAATGCCTGTTGACTGCTTTTATTGATATATAACTTGATATTATTGTCATGTATTTATATGGTTTGATTCACTGTATATTACTTAATATATGCGTGTGTCATCCATATATCTTTATCCGTTTTCGATCCAAATCCGTCACATATCCGATCCGTTTCTGTATCCGGATCCGACTAGCCCGTATCCGGTACTAAATCCGGAAAAAAAATATGGGTCAAGATACGAAAAGAGCAATATCTGTCCGTATCCGATCCGTTTTCATCCCTAGATGTGAGGGGAAATGAGGGTGAGAGGGATGCAGATTAGGATTTTATATTTAGTAGGAGGGGTAATTTTCTTCAACTCTAGTGTTAAATTTAAAACCCTAACCCACTAAAGTCATAGAAAGCTACCCCAGATCAACTTTCGGCTTTCAATTTCTCTTAGTACAAATAGACTGCTGTCTTTTGACTTTTGGCTACGGAAAAATTAGCCATTTGGAACAGATTTCAACTTCCAGATGAAAAAAGCCGAAATTAAAACCGCCCCAACCAAACTGAACCTTATTCTTGGATTAGGGTATCACGCACACCCCTTCTCGAAGGACCCGATGTCCACGCCGGATAAACATATCTAGACTAGGATAAATGACTAGGACCTCTCCTTGTGACACACGTCCATGCGCCAGGTCTAACGACATGCCATGAGTCTACTCGTCTAGGTCCACACATGCTATTCATCACATGATGGTGCCACTTACCCGCAAGTAGGGGTGAAAACGGGTCGGATATAGGCGGATATTGCTTTTTTCGTATCCTAATCCATTTTTTTTTCCGGATTCGGAACCGGATACGGGCTAATTGGATACGGATACAAATTCAGATTATTCGGGATACGGATACGGAACGGATATGTGACGGATTCGGATCGGAAACGGATAAAGATATACGGATAATGCACACATATATAGAGTAATATATATTGAATTAAAACCATACGAGTACATGACTATAGTAACAAATTATATATCAATTAAATTCAACAAACATTGTAGAAAGAATATGCTATTTGAGGATCAATAGAACCAACTAATTGTTAATATAAATGGGCTGAAATGGAGAAAATGATGAAAATGGGCTGGACCTTGCTGATATCCGAATAGGAAAATCCGAATATCCGATCTGATATCCGAATAGGAAAAATACGGATATCCGAATAGAAAAAATCCGAATATCCGGATCCCGTCCCGTATTTACCGGATATTGGATGCTCCGATTCAAGTATCCGGATCCGGTCCCGGATCCGACCGGATAGTAAAATCCGGTCCCGGATCCGGTCCCGACCGGATCCGATCCTGGATCGAGCGGGAGATATCCGACCCGTTTTTATCCCTACCCGTAAGTACATGTTGTCACCAGGGTTAGCTCAGATACATTTGTAACACCCTAGGGTCCAAAACGGCTTAGACCTACCCGCATGTTGGATAGACCACGCAGACACAATAACATATTTGGATGTTTTTAATCCACTTATGCAAATGGTTAACCCATGATTACTACTCATGAATACCTTGGGTTTTGTCGACGATCGGGACCGTCAACCGCAAAAGAAGGGGGAAGGATCGCACGAAGGGGCGAGGCCCAGAGTCGCGTTCGTCCGGGAAGAGGGGTTAGGAGACGTGCAGCACCGGGAAGAAGGACGAGCAAACAGGGGACACAAAGTTTATACTGGTTCGAGCCCTCTAGATCGGGTAACAGCTCTACTCCAGTCTTGCCTGTAGGTGAAAGATGTTTAAAAGCTCCTCGGGAGAGAACTACAGGGGGAGCCCGCTGCCGAGGGTGGCGCGGTGAACGGTGGAGTATGTAAGTGCTGCCTTGTGCGATCTTGTTGCCGTTGCGGTTATTTGGATACTGGTCGTCTTTCCGACCGAGGCGGTCGATACGCTTTATAGGCTCCCGGCACTGATCCTGAGGCTGACGTCAGGTGACCGTTCGTGAGTTGACGGGAGCAGTTAACCCTAGTTCCCACGTAGGGGGAATGACGGGAGCTGTTGGGAAAGTGGTTGACCCTAGTTCCCACACTGTAGGGCTTCTGCTCTGTTTTATTGGCGAGGCATTGCGTGGCGGTGACGTTGGAGGAGGCGTGGGTTGCCGTGGTGGAGATGACGCGTCCATAGCAGCTGGAAATATGATGTACCGTTTGCGCCAAAGGATGATATTATGGCGGGCCTGTCCAAGCTTGGTCACGTCGTCGCCTCCAGCAATATCGAGGTGAAGTTCTTCAAATCCGCTCAGCACCTCCTCCACCGCGACCTTTGAGTAACCTAGGGGTATCTCGTTGCGGTGGAACATCCGCCCACTCCACCGGATATGCCATGCCGTAAGCCACCTTGATGGAGAGGTTACGCGCATCAACGTGCACTCACATCGGCGGCGAACCCTTATGTCATCCACGGGATAACGGGATAGCAAGGTGTCCGCCTCAGGCCCGGTGGGCGCAGCCTACTTCGCCGCGGAGGGCTGATCACGGCGTCCGGTGATTGCTTGGACCTAGTCCTTGAAGCTTGCTGAGGGCAATTTGTACTTGTTGCGCAACTATGTCGCCGATGCTAGCTTGGGTTGCTCTGAGCTCTTGTTCCAATTGGTACACTTTACGTGATTCTCTTGATTTGCTTCTATGCCGGCTCCTCATGCGTATGTCGTCCTTAGCGAAACCATTCTTCCACGGCGTCAGCTTGCCCATACCTCGTGTCCGTCCTGGGTGCTCAGGGTTTTCAAGGGCATGTGTTAGCTCGTCATTCTCCCTGTCTGGCACCAATGTACCTGCCTGAGACTGCTCAACAGCTTGTACAATCCTTTGGCCAGCCTCTTGTACTCCTGGTGCCATCACCAAACTGCCGTCATTTGAAAGGCTCCCCCCATGACCCATGAACCAATTGCGCAGGCGCTGTTCCCACAGAGTGGTAGCCGGTGTGACGTCCTTCGCCATTAATTCTTCTTCCCGCTTCTCCCATTTTGGTACAGCCTTGATGTAACCACCGGTGCCAAGATGGTGGTGGTATTTCTTCATCTGTGAATTGGCCTTGTTCTTCTGACTCGCGGCCTGGCCCTCAGCTGACAGCTTGAACTCCTCGAATGCTTCCCAGTGATCCTCCAACTTAGGAAATTGGTTGAAGTCGGGTCTTTCTCCCTTCTGCACGTACTTGCGGCTGAGAGACGTCTTCCAAGCCTGAAACATTGTTGCCATCTTCTTCAAAGTAAATTTCTTGGCCTTGTCTTCGGACCCTTGAGGAAATGTGAAATTTTCCTTAATATCTTGCCAAAGTAGGTCCTTGGTAGCTTGAGGAACTTCGGCCCATTTTCTGATGCTAGTTGGGACGTGATCCCTCACGTGGTAACCGCAAGCGTTGTTGTACGGCCCAACTGCTAAAAGAGGGGCAACCGGCATCCCTTCGTTGTTAACATCGGTAAACACATGCTTCGTGGACGGCTTCTTGTTAGGTCCCCGATGCTTGGATTGGTTGCTCGATACACGGGGCTTGAAATACATAAACATATGTACAAACGTGTCAGAGTGTATTATATTAATGAATTGCGATTAATTAACATGTCTACGGGGATTATATTCTTACATGCATACCTCATCCCGGCGGAACCAGTGTTATCGGACTCAACAGCTCCCGCGTCAATGGCTTCATCAGCTGCAGCCTCAACGGCTTCACCGGAACCACCATTAGCCCCAATGGCGGCGGCGTTACCATCACCTTCGATGGTACCCGGTAGCGATGGAGTCCAACAGGAACTGTTCTCCCTCATCGAAAGTAGGGTCACCACGTCCTGGTTGCGCCATCTCTACTAATTCCGCAAAAATGTTGACATAAATATCATATTACTTTGAAACAACCATATTACAGATTACAACACAAGCATATTATTACATAAATTTCTACAGCAAGCATTAAGTACTACGGCGTGTTGGAACTAGCCCAAGGATCAAACACGAACTCGTGGACATAAGAACAAAAAATACACCAAGAACATACACACATGGACTATGTGTCAAAAGTAAATGTGCAACTGGATTTGTATATGAATTCTACCTAAAATTGATATGCAAAACTAAATAAAAACTAACAATGAAAATTAACATAGATTTGAAATAAAAATTAGATGAAATTAGTAGTTAAATTAATATACAAATCCTAAACTAGAACTGAAATTCAAAATTAAATAAAAAACAACAATATAATAAAAAGAAAAAAGAAAATATGCATTGTTCTGTAATTCCATACTAAGTGAAAAATATACATTTTGGTTTAATTTAGAATTAAAATTTCAAGCAAGCACAGCACTTGTGGGCATTTCACTTGAACATGTGGTGGGCGGTAGAACTAGAGAGGGAGGACGACGCGTGCACTCAAATACCTCGGTCCTCCTGGGTGGACGGCGGTGTGGCGGCGCTTTGGTGGCGGAGTAGGCGTCGGCGGGGTGGTAGAGAAGGCTTCGGCGGTCGGGGTGGAGTGACGGCGGCGATGAGGGCAGCTAGCGCACGCGGGTGGACTGGCGTCGGTGAGGTGGTGAGTAGGAGTCAGAGAGGTGGCGGAGGAGGCCGACGGCGTCGATAAGAACGACGACGCTGGTCCGGACGGAGGCGGCGGCGGCGCGGCGAGAGAGAGAGAGAGAGCTGCGGCGCGGGAGTCGGCCGGGAATTAGAAAATTTGGGTGTGAGAAAAGGGCGGGCGTTTCAAATTTATACAGGAGCACTTCTACAAGCGGTTCTAATAACCAACCGCTTGTAGCAAATCTCTAGCGGTTTTAGAACCAACCTTGCTTGACTTCTACAAGCGGTTCAGAACGAACCGCTTGTAGAATATCTCTACAAGCGGTTTAGATCAACCCGCTTGTAGAGGATGACTTCTACAAGCGGTTGGTGTTACTAACCGTTTACGAATAATCCACTCTAGAAGCGGTTTTTTCTAAAACCGCTTCAATGTTGCGTTCTAGAAGCGGTCCTTATTACTAACCGTTTACGAATGTTGCGCTCTAGAAGCGGTTCTTTTCTCAAACCGCTTGAGCTTTAATTTCATAATTTTAAAGAGTGCTTTTACTTTACTGATTTCATTTCATAATTTTTAAAAATGCTTTTAGCAATTTAGTTTCATTCTATATTTTTGAAAAACTTTTAGCACTTGATTTCATTTGAATTTTTAAAAAATGCTTTTAGCAATTTAGTTTCATTCTATATTTTTTGAAAAAGCTTTTAGCACTTCAGTTTCATTTCAGAATTTTTAAAAAATGCTTTTAGCAATTTAGTTTCATTCTATATTTTTTGAAAAAACTTTTACCACTTCAGTTTCATTTCAGAATTTTTAAAAAGCTTTTAGAACTTTACTTTCATTCCATAATTTTCACAAAATGCTTTGAGCACTTTAGTTTCATTCCAGAATTTTGGCACTTTACATTCATTCCAAATAAACACTTCATACTATAAAAGACTTACATATACATAGTTCATACAGTAGGGGTACATCTTAAGTAGTAACGTACTTTGTCTTTACAAGTGTTCCTTCATTATGATCGTGACGTATGAAAGGAGTATCCACGCCTGTGTCATTGAGGAGGCTTATGTCGACATCCACGTGAAAGGAGGATCTCGTCGAATCGACTATACTCTTCCTCGTGCTGGCGTCCTCAACTCCAACAATCCTTCGTTTGCCTTGTAGAACCACATGTCGCTTTGGCTTAGTACTACAATCTTTCTGCTTGTCCTTATGCTTCTTAGGTTTGCTTGACATGTCCATTACGTAGAAGACCTGTCTCACATCGTTCGCGAGGACGAGCGGTTCGCGCATATAGCCGACTTGCGTGAGGTCCACGATTGTCATACCGTGTTGTCTACCTTCACACCGCTTGAAGTCGGTTTGACCCATTGGCACTTAAATAGAGGACCTTCAAAGGTCCATAGTCAAGCTCCCATATCTCTTCTATGAAACCATAATATGTATCCACCTTGCCTTTGTTGTCTTCGGCGTCTATACGGACACCGCTATTTTGGTTGGTGCTCTTGTTATCCTGCGATCTGGTGTAAAATGTGTAACCATTTATCTCGTACCCCTTGAATGTCACGATTTCACTAGATGGTCCCCGAGCCAAGCGTTGCAACTGTTCATTGTCGACCCTTTCAAAAGGATGTACTTTTTGTAACCAAGCGCGAAAGAATCCATGTGCTTGATGTTATCAATCCTCGGACCTCCCGGAAATCGCGGCGTAGAATACTCTTGTGCTCAAAGACATACGGGGCCACTATAGTTGATTGTTTCAAAACCGTGAAATGTGCTTGCTTAAATGTAAGAAGATCATTGCATGCAATTGCTTTCCTTCCTAGTGTTCCTTTTCCCCGTAGCCTCCCCTCATGGCGTGATATAGGGATGCCGATCGGGTTTAGATCATTAATGTAATCCACATAAAACTCAATCACCTCCTCTGTCCCATAACCCTCGGCAATGCATCCTTCCGGACGAGAACGGTTACGAACATACTTCTTTAGCACACTCATGTACCTCTCGAAGGGAACATTTTGTGTAGATACACGGTCCAAGGATACCTATCTCTTTGACAAGGTGAACAGTGAGATGAACCATAATATCAAAGAATGCAAGAGGAAAGATCATCTCAAGACTAACCAAACTTTGTACCACGTCATCCTGCAGCTTACTTAGTTTATCTGGGTCGATGACCTTCTGTGAAATCGCGTTGAAAAAAGAACACAGCTTTGTGATTGTCCCTCGTACCCACTCGGGCAGTATGCCTCTCACAGCCACTGGGAGCAACTGTGTCATTAACACAAGGCAGTCATGGGATTTCATGTGTACGATTTTATTCTCTTTCGTGTTTACGAGTCTCTTTACATTCGAGGAGTATCCGGAAGGGACCTTCACACTGTTCAGGAACTCTATCACGCTTTTTTTCTCTTCTTTGCTTAGAGTGTAGCTCGCAGGATGTAGGTAATGTTGTCCTTTCTCTCTCTTTTTGGGATGTAGGTCGTTCCTCAGTTCCAAGAGTTTAAGGTCCTTCCGAGCTTGCAGTGTATCTTTCGATTTTCCGTACATATCTATGTAGCCTAGCAGGTTCAAGCAGACATTCTTCGTGATGTGCATGAAGTCAAGTGAGTGACGAACCTCCATAACTTCCCAATAAGGCAAGTCCCAAAATATTGACTTCTTCTTCCACATGGGTGCATGACCATCCTCATTACGCACATGTTTGCTTCGAGACCCTTTCCAAATACTACTTTCAAATCCTTTACCATAGCAAACACACGTGGCCCACTACGATCTTTGAGGCCTTGCACGAAGGTCCAGTTGCCGTTAAATTTCCCGCCTTCCTTCCGCAACGGGTGACTCGTAAGAAGAAACCTCGGTGACCCATGTACACAACCTTCCGAGAGTTTTTCGTGCGTGCCGTCCGTTTCATCTAAGCATTGGATGCGGGCTCTATATCCTTTGATAGTTAGGCGGACAGTTACCGAGAGCGAGCGGTCGTTGATTGTTACAAATAACAATGCACGTGGGTGAAATACTCCCTTTGTACTCATCCCATACCCTTGCACCATCGTCCCTAGCGTCACAAGATCTTCAACCAATGGTTTCGGTGAACATCGATGTCATTTCCGGGTTGCTTGGGGCCTTGGATCAACAACGGCATCATGATGTACTTTCGCTTCATGCATAGCCATGGAGGAATGTTATAGATACATAGTATAACGGGCTAGGTGCTATGGCTGCTGCTCAATTCTCCGAAAGGATTCATCCCATCGGTACTCAACCCAAACCTTATGTTTCTCACCTCATCTGCGAAGTCCGGGTACGTCCGGTCGACTTTCCTCCACTGTGAGCCATCTGCAGGGTGTCTAAGCATCCCGTCGTCCTTACGCTCTTCTTTGTGCCAACGCATCATCTGGGCATGCGCTTTGTTAGCAAACATACGTTTCAATCGGGGGATCACAGGGAAATACCACAACACTTTAGCTGGAGGTCTCTTCTTCTTACGCTCCCCATCTATTTCACCTGGATCGTCACGCTTCACCTTATACCGTGATTCTCTGCACATGGACAAACATCCAAATCGGCATACTCATTACGATACAGGATACAATCATTAGGACATGCGTGTATCTTCTGTACTTCCAATCCCAAAGGACAGACGACTTGCTTAGCTTCATATGTAGATTCGGGCAGAGTGTTATCTTCTGGAAGCAACTTCTTTACGAGTGATAACACCTCATCGAATCCTTTATCTGACACACCATTTCTAGCCTTCCATTGCATGAGTTCGGTGTAGTAGCGACTTTTTGTGGCCACCCTACGTTTGGGTACAAAGGAGTTACGTGGTCCTCTAACATGCGCTCGAACTTCTCGAACTGTCTTTCATCTGTGTAGTCTCCCTCTCCGTCACGTAGCATCTGGTCTAGCTCATCATCACCAAAGTCACCAAGTGTTTCTTCCACGGAACAGTATTGCGTGTCGTCCGGGATACTGTTGAATCCATCTTCATCTTCCTCGTCTTCTTCATCGCCTTCTGGCTAATCACCTCAACCGCCATGGTTGCTCCAACGGTATAGTTTGGCATGAAACCTCTCATGATCAAGTGGTTCATAACTTGCCATCGCTGGGAGTGCTCCTTCTCGTTCTTGCAATCTACACGGACAACATATGAAGTGCACGAGGCAAGAATGCAACGGCGCATCGAGAAAAGCACACGCCATCAATGAACTCTCTCGAGCGACGGTCGCATTGTACATCCATTGCCGATTCATCTATACCAAGTTATAATTTCATTAAAAATTATAACAAATTCCGTTAGAAAAATTATAACCTAACTTAAATTTCGTAACATTTAAACCCAACAAAAAAAACTCCACCTACACCGTCATCCAATTAAAGACCTACCTTTCTAATTATTTTGTATCTCTTCCTACCTTTGTAATTATTTTTTATCCTTCTACATGTTTTTCTATTTTATTTCATGCACCAATAATTACTTCCTTGCAATGTTGTACCTAGATCTCTCCCAATATTGTGATATTTAAGATTCTAAAGCTAACAACCACATAGATCTAAAGCTTCCAATCACCTTTACCTTGTAATGTCATATTTTGAACTAGATCTCCATCTACATCTTCATACAACAATAAATTAAACAAGGCACGGAAAACAAATTTTTGATAATGCTTAAAAAGTTCAAGATTTCTCCACATCCATTGAAAAAAATAGCAATATCTAGGTGAGAAGGATGTTCACATGATGTTACTAACTTTGAAACACTTAATTTAGAGCTAATCACCTCAATTAAAAATTTGGACAGCACCTCCCAAGAACGGCGCTTGGTCGGCCTTCTCTGTTCGATCGTATTCGTACCTCTCACGGCGCATGGAGGAAGAAGGGTTTAAATCGCTGCTGCGGGAGGCTTCGAGCGGTTGGAGACACGAACAGCTTACGAAGGTTGCGTTCTAGAAGCGGTTCTTTTATCAAACCGCTTACGAAAATCGAAGCGGTTTGAGAAAGAACCGCTTCTAGAACGCAACCTTCGAAGCGGTTCGTGTTTCTTCCGCTCGAAGCCCTCTCGACCGTTGCCAACGAACCGTTTCTGGTGCGAAGATCACAACGGGTTCGCACCAAACCGCTTCTAATAGGTCGGTTGTGATGCCCAGTTCTGTAGTAGTGGAACTCAGATAGATGGATAGTCGTGTTCGATGGTGTTTATTTTTTTTCCCTTGCGACTAACTTCTCCATTAGCCATTTGTGATCTTTGTCAACATGCTTCTGGTTACAGTCTTTTCTGCATGCGTGTCTTGTTGTTTTGTGGTTCACCCAGAACTCTTGTCTTGTGGGCCCCACCCGGGGATCTTGCATGAGTCTCCTGACAGATATTCCATTACAGTGGTCGGTAGAAAAGAGCATTGCAGCATGTGCTAATCGATGGAACAAGTTACTGGTTACTTAAGCATGAGCAAAGAAGGACGTCAGGTGTCAATGTTGTGAATTTGTTTGGGGCGGATCGCCTACTTTGAAAGCCAGAAAAAAAAATAACAATT
This sequence comes from Otatea glauca, assembly GCA_036346275.1. Taxonomy (NCBI): domain Eukaryota; kingdom Viridiplantae; phylum Streptophyta; class Magnoliopsida; order Poales; family Poaceae; genus Otatea; species Otatea glauca. Next base: position 23,183,598 of record CM070734.1, read on the forward strand.
GCATAAATCATGTCCTGAAGAGAGATTCGTCAACTAATCTATATAAATTATTATTTTATTATTGGAGAGGTCAGCCGAGACACGCTACGTGATGCTCGGGTACTGTAGTTTCTACCGTGCCCCTAGCTATAGTAATTTCATTTTCTTAAATAAAAAGATTTTTTTTAAAAAAAAATCTTCTCTCTATTAAAGTCGAGTTACAATATTTTTGTTTTTTTTAAATTTTTTCTATTTTTTTTAAAATTCCTTTTCCTGTTAAAATTTAGAGTACGCCCGTAGCAAAGTGGGAGATTTTTTACTAGTGTAACAGTTTACAGTTAGATGAAACTTAAGACCTTACCTATATCCACCAATAACGTTGAGTTCTGATCGGATGGCCCAACAAGCTCATGCAGTTCCGCCATTTGGAGTGTTCGTGTGGTGACGTCTGAAGCATCTCTATAGCAGTTCTAGCAATTAGCAAGCAAACTAAGAAGTTGTGAGACTTGACCAACAGTAAAGCATTGAATAATTGCTCTAAAAAGCCAGGGCCAAGATCCACCGGCACTGTAGCAAGAACTGTAACTCTGCCTAGGCATCTGTGCTGTGCCATTCGATCTCTTGCATTGATTCTTCGATCTGACGGCTGAAAATCAAAGAATGGCAAAACACAAAACACTGTTGACCTCTACCATTGCACTTCTAAGGCAGAGAATCTGCATCCGTTTGGAATGCATGTATTTTTCTTGGGTTCCAAATAGAAATGAACCAAGGCGTGATAACGTGGCAATGATATGAGCTAATTTGAGATTTTTAGTGCCCTCGTTATTATATGCAGCGGTACCTTCTTTCTTCACTCACTTTCCCTCTTTTAAATGCTCTCTCGTTGCAACACTTGACGGCATCTCCTTCATCTCCCTTTTCTTCCCCCCAAAGTAGAAAAGTTTTTATTTTCAAAATCTTTCCCTAAGTTTCTTAATAGAAAGTATTTTTAACCATTTTCGAAAGTTTTAGGTGACGAAAATTGTCTAACAGTTATGAAAAATAGTATTTGCTATAGTTAAAAATCGGTACAATATTTTATAAATAGTATTTTTAAAAGGTATGTGCTCGCGTTTTTTTATCGCACGTGAAGTTGCAGTCCACCACGTTCACTGGTCTCCATTCAACCACGAATATTGTAGACTGGTTGAATATTGTAGACTGATATGAACACGCCAGCAACCTAAAGGCTAAAAACAACCAACCAAAAGTAAAACATATATACGTCAGATCACCATGGGTTCCAGTTTATTTATTATTCCAAATCCAAGGTAGCAATCAATCAGCTACTATTACAGCAACTCTTCTCTCCTCTCAGCTTCTCTTTGATCAAAAGCAACACCAAAAACTTAAAAGCTTTGAGTATAATCAATTCTTCTCCATGATTCCATATATAAATGCTCATAAGATTTAGCCAAAGACGAGATCAATACTAGCCTAGTACTGTTCAGTGCTTGATGAAGACGTTGTACTCGACGGTGGCGTCGCCGGTCTTGAGGTCGAAGGTGTGCGTCCTGGCTTGCGCGTACCCGCGTGCCCACCTGAAGACGCCGGTGCCTCCGACGACGGCCATCTCCCGGACGGCGGTGAACACCTCGTTGCGGCCCATGATGGCGACGCTGCTGCCGTTGTACCTGCCGCCCTGGAACACGAAGTTCATGTTCATCATCAACGCCACCGCGTCCTTGCCGGCGCTGATGTACGTGCCCTGCGCGCGCCCGACGAGCCTCGACGACTTGAGGTCGGGCCCCTCGGTGAGCGGGTCGTCGATGACCACCACGGCGCCGAACGCCGTCTTGGAGGTGTTGGTCACCGCCGCGCGCGCCACCTGCACCGCCGTCGGGCTCGGCCCGCTCACCACGTCGTGCCAGTACACCTTGACGTGCGTCTTCATGTCGCCCGCCGCCGACGCGGTCCGCATGGCCGGCGCCGCGGCGGCGAGGAGGAGGACGAAGAGCACGGCGGCGGCCATGGCTGCTAGCTAGCCAGCTGCTGCTGCGAAAAAGTGTTCGTCTGCTGCGGCGATGGCTTGCAATGAGGGGGCGCGCGCGCGTATATATATATATTTATTCGTACGTGAAAGTTTCTATGCGTCGTGTTGCTTTCGTCGTGGACGTCCGGTAGAAGAGGAGGGACGACGTGCGACAGTTGAGCTAAGCATACGCTCATGGCGAGTGGGGTGGTTACGCTGAAATCTTTGGTGAGAAGGCCTTGGAGAGAAAAGATGCCACTATGGAAAGTACACAACGCAGCTAACAGGGTTCATACATGCTAGCTAGATACTCCCTCCGTTGATAAAAACTTATCGATTTGAGATACATACAATCAATTTTTTAAATTTTAACTATTGATATATTTTTAAATATTTAGATTGGATACATGAAAATCATACGTGTAGATTCATCTCGAAATGGACTTTTATAATATTACAATTTTATTAAAATTTTTAAATATATTACAATAGAAGTTAGTGATCAAAGTTGAGTTTTGAGGATCGTATCGATGTCCAAAACAACAACTATATTTGACCCAAGTTTTGGGACGTGTAAACGACAACTATATGTAAATGGAAAGAAAAAGGTATATCAATTGCTAGCTTACTCGGCATACAGGAGGTGCAGCCAGTGTCAGAGCTAGCAATGAGCTACTACTACTACTACAGAAAGTCTTATATTAGACGCTTCATCACAGACGATTTTGAAAAACTGTATATGATATTTGACATTACTGATGGTTGATGACAAAAACTATCAATGGTTCTAGTGATTTTTGTATTAAACCGTCAGTGATGACATCCATAAACATCACTGACGGTTTTTGTCGTCAACCATCAGTGATGTCAATTGATATCACTGACAGTTTTATATAAAATTTGTCTGCGATGTGATGCCGATACATCACAGACGGTTCTAATCTAGAACCATCTGTGATACAAATATTTTCACATATGGATATAAATAGAACCGTGTGAGATCGCAGTACCTTAAGTACTACATGGAAATGGAAAGAAAAAGACGTATCGATGCTAGCTTACCTGACATACACAGGTGTAGCCAGTGTCGGAGCTGGCAATGAGCTACGCCTCCAATCGGTCGGCTTATTTGGACTTTTGGGTCTGTCTTTTAAGGAGTTTTACCGGCGTTTTGGTCTAAGACGTGTCTCCTTTTTATTATTTTCTCCCGATTTATAAGGAGTTTAATGGATTTTTGGGTCTCGGATGTGTCTTCTTTTATCATTTTTCCCAATTTTAAGGAGTTTAATTTATAGACTTTTAGGTTCACGGCGTATCTCCTTTCATTGTTTTCACCCAATTTCTTTGGTTTTATAGAGTTTTGGGTCCGGACGTATCTTCTTATATTATTTCTCTCCCCTCCCACAATTTTTGAGGAGTTTTAAGGACTTTTGGGTATGAGGCGTGTCTTCTTTTATTATTTCTCCCCCTCCCTCAATTTTTAATGAGTCTTATGGACATTTAATTTGGTTCAGGGTGTATCTACTTTTATTATTTCCTCCTAATTTCTAAGGAGTCTTATGAACTTTTGGATTCGGCTCCCTCAATTATGAAGGAGTCTTATTGACTTTTGGGTCTGGACATGTCTTTTTTTATTATGCCCTCTCAATTTTTAAGGTGACTTGTGGACTTTTGGATCCAAGGTGTGCCTTCTTTTATTATTTCTCGCCCTCCCTCAATTTTTAAAGAGTCTTATTGACTTTTAGGTCCGAATCTTGTCTCCTTTCCCCCAATTTCTAAGGAGTCTTATGGACTTTTTGGATCCGGAGCTGTCGCCACCCCTATGTGGAGCCCAAAACAATAGTCCTTTCCACTTCTTATTACTCCATTCGTTTTCTATTTCTAGCATTTCTAGTAACTAATTCATTCAGATGATACAGTTTACGATGTCTTGATGCCCCTTGCTACTCCAGTACTCTTGGCTCTCACGAGTCTCTTTGTAGGATATTTGGCCAAAGTGTGATCATCTCTGTGGCCACACGTCATACCAACATAAAATTGTCAATCTATTGATAGGGTTCGTTGTTCACGTGTTATGATTTCGCTCATCAGATTATATTCCCCCCTCCCTTCATCAATGGCGGTGAGTTGAATATGGTACCGCCAAGGACCTCGCCGCCGATGAACAATTGGTCGGAGAAGAAGCTCGCCCTAGTTGCCGTATGTATCTAGCACTGTTTCGTTCTCGTGGCCCCTCCACCGTGAACAACACTCCCTCCATTTCGATCAATCGATGATCGAGATCGATGGCCATGGAGGAAAAGCAACGTGATCGTGACGTAGCATGAAGGGTCTGGAATACACGTACGGATGCATGGAAGGGGGAATTTTTTTATTTAATATTTATTTTTAATCTTTTTTTAAAACTAAGCGTCCGGACTGAGAAATTGCAAAAATGATCGCCCATAACCGTGTATGGGCGATCGCCCATACACTGAGGCGATAGATTGCCTCCCTCACTATTGTAACAACTAGTTGGTGAGCCGTTGGCGGTGGGCCCCATGCGCTCGAGAGCAGGCGATCGCCAAGAAAGAGGCGACAGGGGCTATAAAGCGGTGCTCGCAGCAGCGAGCAAGCGAGCAAGAAGAAAGGAAGAAGAAAGAAGAAGAAGAAGAAGAAAAGAAGAGAAAAGGAAGAAAATGGGGAAGTGATTCGTCATTTCTGCGAAGTTATTTTTACAAAAAAATTTATGATTGCTTAGTTACGTAGAAGTTAAATGTACCATTTATTATTTAGAAATTTTAGGATTTTGTAGTGTTTAGAAAATTTTGTAGGATTGTGTTATTATAATTTTAATGTAGCATTTAATATTTAGAAAATTTAGGATTGTGTAGCGTTTAGAAATTTCTCGGATAGTGTTGTTTAGAAATTTCTCGGATAGCGTTTAGAACTTTAATGTAGTATTTAGTTTTAAAATTTGAGATTGTATAGTATTTAGTACGTTACAAATTTATTGTAGTATTAGAAATTTATTGTAGTGTTTAGAAAATTTAGGATTGTGTAGCGTTTAGAATTTCTCGGATAGTGTTGTTTAGAAATTTAATGTCATGATTCATATTTAGAACTTAATGTAGTATTTAGTTTTAGAAATTTGAGGATTGTATAGTATTTAGTATGTTACAAATTTATTGTAGTATTCAATTATATAGAAAGTGAATACGAGTGAAAATAGTAGGCAATATTTACAAATTTAATTTGGTAGGGTTAATGTAATGTGGCACAAATATAATGTTAGGCCATATGATAGGCAAGTCGAATTACTTATTTGTAGTCAAATCACTTATTTATAGTCGTATTTTGCGATCGATCAATGTACGTTTTGTATATTGTATTTTAGAGTAATATTTTTTAAATCGGACGTTGCGGCATGTCGGAGAAATTGTATTTCCAAATATTTTATGGAGATGGGGAGATAGCACGAGGCGGATGGGGTGGATTTATCATCATTTTTAAGAGTCGACAGGGCATATGCGGACGAGAAATAGGACATCTGAGGGTTTGTTGGAGTGGATATCTCGGATGTTCGGTTTGGATGCCCAGGTGTTGGTTCTGAGTCGAGTAGTAGTGAGCCGTCGCAAGAAGCTGTTTTTACTGAGAGTTGATTCCTATTAACTCGACATCAACATGGAGGAGTTATGTTGGTTTTGCCATAGGCGGAGTTGGCGCTCATGTTGTTCGTCTGATGCTACCGGTAGCTCCATCGGTGTCGCAAGTTCGTGATGTCGGGGTGGACATTACGCGGGGGGCGTCAAATGTAGAAGGGCGAAGAGGAAGGTGGCGAGGCCCGAGAGACCGAGAGCATGAGGCGGGCGGTGGCGAAGGATGGGGCGAGAGGAGATAGTGGTGGAGGCGCGCGGTGGCGGCGAGGGGAGAAGGTGGAGGACATAGTTCACGATGGAAGAGGAGGACCGTGCGGATGAGGAAGTCTCGATGGTAAGCACTCCGGCGAGGAGGACAATGCTCTGAGGTGCCTATCCACGGTGTGTGGAGCAATTCTGATTTGAAGACCTAACAATGAATGAAGGTAACGTTGATGCATGGGAGTATCGTGAGAGCGAGGTGACGGAGGGCCATATATAAAGACAAGGAGGCTGTGATGGATGCGGTGAAATCTTGGGCAATGTCTCTCGGCGGCAATTCGGGGTAGTGAAGTCGGCTAGAAGAGTCTGACGTGAAGTGCGTAGTTGATTCGTGCCCATGGCGGTGCATGCATACCGGGGAAGTGGAAGGACTCTGGAAATGCTCCATAGTGATTGAGCATAGCTGCGGTGGAAGAAGCGGACCGGGGACACCGCAATCGTCGTCCACTTGGGTGGCAAATGTGTTTTATGGTCGGATCGTGGACAATCCTCACTGCGACCTCGATCTATTATCACAGCCGTGGATGAGAGGTTTTAGTACAAGATTAGCTACGGAAAGGCATGGATAGCGAAAAGGACAGCTCTGGAAATACGGTTCGGGACGTACAAGGCTTCGTACGAGAATATTCCCCACTTGCTTAGGGCAATCGCACGTAGGAACCCCGGTACATCCATCGACCTTGCGGAGTTTCCTACAGGTGGTGTGTGCGCGGGTAAGTGGGTATTGCAGCGTGCATTCTTTGCCCTGGGCGCATGCATAAATGCGTTCCGACACTGTCGTCCGGTCCTTTGCATGGACGGCACATTCCTCACGGGGAAGTACAAGGGCCAGATTCTAACTGCGATCACGGTGGTGAAAGGGCGAGGGATGTCGCCTAGAGGGGTGAATAGGCGAATTAAAAACTTTATAGCTAAATCTGTGGAATAAAAATATTGCGGCTAAATAAAATCTCGAGTGTCCCGAACAATCCGGAGTGTCGGGAGTTTCAATCGGATACTCGGATAGTCCGATCGAGGGTCCTAACCGAGTGTCAGGTATTCAATCGGATACTCGGATAGTCCGATTGTCGGGTTATGGATCGAATACTCGGATTGGAGACTTGAATGGAGATTTTAAATCTTTGCAATTTTCAACAATCTACTTGAATACAAAAGATCTAAATGCTACTCAGTACATGGGGATATTGTAGATCTAGAGCCAAACACAACAAAAGAGTAGATCGGGCAATTTCAAGATTCAAAATCAAATACCAAAACAAGAATAAGAAGCAAACTTGGAGCGATGATTTTTCACCGAAGTTCGGATCCTTGAGGGATCCTACGTCTCCGTTGAGGCGCTCGGTCACACTTAAGGGTCTCTTTCAACCCTCTTCCTCCGGTGTTGCACAAATGCACTCGCGGTCTTCACTCCTTTGATTTCTTCCTTACGGAGGCGGAACGGCCTTCACAAACTTCCACGCCAACCACACAAAGCTCGGTGGCTCGTGGCGACCTCCTAGCCGTCTAGGAGTCCTCAACCTCCAAGAGTAACAAATGCTCACGAAGAACAAGCTTGGAGATGAAATCAAGTGCTCAAACAACTCAAATCTCACTCAACCTAGCACCTCACTCCTCAAACTCTTCCCAACCCTTCTCACCGGGGATCACTTAGATCTAAGGGTAAAAGGTGTTTTGGGGCTCAAGAACAAGGTATAGCACCTCTAATCGGTGGGAACACAGCCTCTTTGAAGTGGGGAAGAGGGGCTTTAAATAGAGGTCCCAAAAACTAGCCGTTGGAGACAGCCGCACACAACCGGAGACTCGGACTTCAATCTGGATACTCGGATTGACTGAAAAGGCTAACAGAGAGACCCAACCGGAGAGTCGGATAAATGTCCGGATAGTCGGACTAACTCGGATAGTCGAATCAGCAGCTGAGCAACTCGGCAACGAGCATAACTTTTGACTCGGACTCGATTTGGTGATTTTGGACTCTCGAAAGCTAAGAACGAGGGCTACACAAATAACAAGGTCTCACTACCCAAATCTCAAAGGATAAACACAGATTTCACAAAGAAATCAAGAGAGACCTACAACCCTCACTTTCCGCACTACCAACACCACTCTCTTTCTAAGATTCACAAGGATGGATCACTTGAGCACTTGACACATCTAAAGTCATTGACATCGCATCCCTCTTAATAGTAGGCAATCCTTAGACTCAAATTAAATCAAAGATAATACAAGTCTAGAAATAATCACTTGCCGTCTTCTTTCTTGATATCGATGCATGAAGACCTTCACCATATAATTGATGACATCTTCGCCTTGTCCAACTCGACTCGATTCACCTCATGAGACTCTCGTCCTATCAACCTTGACTTGATCATCCTCTCGACGATCTCACGCCAAGTTGCTCTTGACTTAGTCCTCAACTCTTGGTGACACCGTAGTCTTGTTGACCTCGGCAATGATCATCCTCCAAGATAGCTTGGTCATCATACACAGACGGGACCTAATTCTTTCCAAACTACTCATGAAAGACATTAGTCCCAAAGCTCAATAGATATGAATAAAGTTGATATTTGTGAGCAATTGATTACAACAAGTGTTTCATATAAAGAAGCACAATATAAATGGAAACACTTGACATAAGAAATGTTCTCTACTAAGTACATCATGATGAATATGTAATTGATCTATATGCACTAGAGATATATAATTGCCAATAGGATGAATCAATTAAATCATGGCAAGGATCACAAACTTTACTTAAATAAAGCACATGATAGAATATACACGAATTGTACATGTGCAAATAATATTTGGAGTAAGAGTAAATATGTGATCCAACACTAGATAAACTTCACTAAGAGAATTGCATGAGAAGATATACAAATAAAACATGCATGCACCAAGTCAATCTATAGCAATATGAAGTTTAACTCTAGTTAATACATGCATACCATAATGAACTTAAATGAATATATATGCACAAATAAATATGATATGAACCAATGTGCATATATATAATCAACATGCTACTTGGAGTTCACTATGCATTTGCACGAAAGGAATGCAATAACAAATATAGAATAGATACCAAAATTGCATACCTTATCTTTGCTTAACCTTCCTATTTGATTTTCCTCTAAATAGATGAGACTGATACTCAACTAGGCAATAACAAGTTAGTCTCATAGCAATATAATCATATTAGAGGTTTGTCATTTGCTAAGCACTAAGTTAAGCATTTACTTAATTGCATAGATTGTCATTATGAGTGTTTGTCATTAATCACCAAAATAACATAAGTGCCTAGATGCACTTTCAGGTGGACGCCAACAACCAGGTTCTACCGGTTGCATTGGCATTCGTGGAGGGGGAAAACACGGAGAGCTGAAACTGGTTCCTTTAAAGAGTGAAGCTGGCAGTTGTTCTGGACAGGCCTGATGTTTGTGTCATCCATGACCGACATGCAGGACTGCTAAGGGCGATCATGGATATACAACAAGGGTTCGCCGTCGTGGGAGCAGCAAAGTGGCCTGACCTGAGGAGCAGGTGGTGCATGAGGCACATGGGTGCCAATTTTTTCCGTCAGTTCAGGAACAAGGAGCTTATGAACATGTTCAAGCGGCTGTGCAAACAAAACCAACGGAGGAAGTTCGACGCGCTTTGGAGGACGTTGGATGAACTGACGAAGAAGCAATCAATGAATTCTAGAGGTACCGCTAGTTCATCAAGGAACCCGATGGTGTACCATGAGCAAGGAGAGGACCCCACAGCCTTGTGTGCGCTCCCGACAGACTCCCCAAACATCCGGCGTAGGCCGGGGACCAGCATAAAGAGTTTCACCGACTAGATATGACATGAGCCTTTGGAGAAATGGTCCCTTCTGTATGACGAGGGCGGCTCGAGTTATGGAATCATGACAACGAACCTGGCCGAGATTTATAACTGGGTAATGAAAGGCACCAGATGCCTTCCACTGGTGGGTATAGTTGAAGGTGTCTTACTAGGGACACAGAGATATTTCATTGAGCGATACAAGACCTCCGCAGCATGTATGTCGGACAATCGACTGTCGTACTCAAACTGTTGTGTCTACTTACATGTCCAAGAAAACAAGAAAGGTGCAGACACATTGGGTGACACCGGAGAGTGGCGTGGAGCGGAGATACCACGTGCCTTCGAGGTTCCGAGGTCGCAGGGTGCCACCGAGAGGACTTCCCATCTGTGCATACTCCGAGCAGCTGATTGCGAGTGCTCCTGCCAGAAACTACGCCTGCTGCACTTGCCGTGCTCGCACATCATTGCCGTAGCCACCGAGACGCATCAATCATGTCGTCCGTTCATCTCCCCCTACTACTACAAGCAAAGTGTTCTCAACACGTGGCATCACGAGGTGTACGGATACCGAGTGGATGGATCGTTCACAATAGCCCCCCCTCCGGACCATCGATAGGTACCGGACATCCGAATGTTGAAGCTGAAGATCGGGCGTCGAAGGACACGGCGCATTCGGAACGATATGGACGAGTCCAAGGCGCGTCACAACAGCGAATAATGTAATTTTCCATGTTGTTCCCATCTTGTATTTTTCAATGGACCGGTAAGTTGTAATTTTCGATGTAATGTTCGATGTAATTTTCGATGTTGTTCCAATCATGTAATTTTTAATGTACCAGTAAGTTGTTGTTCGCATCATGTAATTTTTCGATGTACCAATTAATTGCTACGAGGATAATGTAATTTTCGGCGTTGTGTGCCTCGTCGAACATGTCTTCGTCTTTAGTATGTTTGTAACATGAGATTTATTTGAGCTCTCTGGACTTCCGTTGTATTGTTTATTGAATATGGTACATTTCGTTATTTCGCATTTCATTTTGTGTGCACATTTAATTACTGACAAATTTGTTGTGTTTGCTTTGCAACAGGCAACAATGGCGTGACCTTGCCCTGGGCTGCTCGACGCGACGGTGGATACGACCCACCGGTCTAGGTACTCTGCAGAGCAGAACCGAGAGCTAGGAACACTCCGATCTCGGGTGCCCAACGAGCTGCTTCGCATTGACCCACGCTGGGTTCCACGGTGAGCTACCAACGCTTGCACTCTTTTACGTACATGTACTTACCTGTGAATGCAATTCTAACGACCCAATGCACTACATGCAGGTTGCGAGCGGTTGGCTTACTTCCTCTCTGTAGGATGGTGGAGCAGGTGACTGCCCTGTTAGAGGGTAGGGAGGTCCTGTGGTTCGGGTACAACCGGTCCCTGCTGGCCGCACTCGTGGACCGGTGGAGAACGGAGACGCACACGTTCCACCTTTCGTGCGGAGAGATGGCTCCGACGCTGCAGGACGTGTCGTACCTCCTAGGCCTCCCCTGTGTGGGTCCGGCAGTTGTGCCGCACGACGCCTCCGTCACGTGGCACGCGGAGTTATCCGCGCGGTTCGCCGTGGTGCAGCGGCACCCCCAGGCAGCCCCCTACCGGCCCCTCGGGCGGGGTGGCGGCGCGGACCAAGCGAAAGCGTGGCGCCGATTCCACGGTGAGTACCTCTTTCTTTGCGAATTATCAGAGAAGCGCTAAGTTGCTGATAATGTTCGTTGCGAAAGCTGCAGGCTCAATTTCTCCACCCGCACGCAGAAGAGGAGGACGTGGCCCACCATCTGGAGGCATACCTCCTGTTGTTGTTTGGTTGGGTGATGTTCTCATCCTCCCACGGGAACACGGTGGACCGGCTTTTTGATCGAGTCGCCCAACACATCGCCCGACACCCGGAGGATGAGGTAACACACTTAGTTTAAATCTCGTCTCGGTGAGCACGTCTAACTTCCCATTGTAAGCGGATGATCACGGTGGTCGTGGGCCTCGGTGTGCTTGCGGCGACGTCTGAGGTCTGCATGCGGCGCCGTCTCTCTGAAGCGGACCAGGATGCGGCGATGTTGGGTTGCGTCCTACTCCTTGATTGTGGTCCTAGGGCGCTTCTCGTCGGCGAGCCTCTGTTGACACCACACGTACCCGTGACCTTTACGGAGATGACCGGTGGGTGGCCCACCATGGGCCACTCTGGGTCGGCGGCGAGTATGCTCCCTCGTATCTTTTCCCCACCTACGTACTTGAGTAACCTCCGCTATTTCTTATTTCCTCGCAGCGGACATACGCGCACCTACAGGTGAGGACGTCATACCTCGAGTTCGTTCGGGAGTTCGACTGCCTCCACGACGAGGACGTGCGGTGGACGCCATACACCGCGTACGACGTCCACGCCCGAGCACCTTACGGGATCTCCGTGCTTTGCATGCAAGATGAGGCCTTACGGCTCACCCGTAAGGTTCGTCTTTGACACAATATGAGGAGTACTCCCGCACCGAGTCTTTGCGGCGATTCGGCTGTTCGATCCTTTCCCTTGCCACCTCGTCACATTGTCGCATGTGGCGCTCACAGGTACTTCTCCTGATCCTACTACTCCGTATCTTTGCAAAATGAATGTGGTGTATACTTCCTGTTTTTGCATTGCAGGATGACCCGGATGGGTGCTGTAGTGGGCACTCAGTTCGCACACCGTATGCAGCCATGGGCGGTGAAGTGGGACGCCGCACTTGACGAGAGGGTCACCGAGACCCGGCCGTACGACCCTGACATGTACGATGAGTACATGGAGTGGTTCGCCCTGTGCACTCGCCTCAGGGTGGGGTACACACCAGCACCGTATGTCGCACGATAGGTATCGATGACGGACACGTACCCTTCACAGATGTCCTAAAGGGACAACTCCTCGGTATGTGTCGCAATCGAAGCTACATGGGCACGTCTTTTTCATGTAAATTACTTAATACCAATCTGACGTTACATGCAGGCACATCTCGTCGGGGAGGTTGAGGTGGAGGCTATGTCCATGTTGGCGTTCCTTCGGGTGGGCATACAGGTGACCACCGCCGAGGCGAGGCAGCTTGGGATCGGGTCCTCGATTGGATGAGGCGGTTGGGTCGCTTGGCCACCTGCCGGGGGCGCGGAGACATCGGCGGACGTAGCACACCACGTCCCCGCGGCCCAGCACCTCGCCTACCCCGCTGGTGCCTCGCTATGCTCCCACACAGCTGCAGTGGGGACAGTGGGCTGAGGAGGATCCCTCCTCGTCTCGTCCTACCCCGCCGGTTCCTCGTTACGCTCCCACGCAGCAGCAGTGGGGACAGTGGGCTGCGGAGGCTCCCTCGTCGTCTCGCGCCCAGGGTGGTTTCGACGACCCTGCGGACGTCGAGTTCGACCTGAAGGAGTACCTTTCGACCGACTACCTTGCCCCCCTCAGCTCTCGGGAGCGCCGCCACAGGACACGTCCTCGTCGCCGCCACACTACTCTACGCCTGCGCCGCACGACCGGCCTAGGAGGGACGTCCATCCGCCGTCACCACTCACCTACCCCACGGGCCAGATCAGGAAGCGTGGATGTGATTGACTAGTTGTACAGACGTATTTTTGTAATGGCTTTACGTTCAGCAGCATATTGTATAACTGTCCGAGTTAGTAACATGAGAGCCTTATCACTTTAAATTGTGCAAATTCATGTATGCATTGCCTACCTATGCCACACGACGTGACAACACACCAACGCCTCGGTGCACCGATCGCCTCTAGTTGGGGCGATCGCTCCATACCGTGGCGATATCTGCCCTTTATAACATTCGTTTTCACGAGCGGTCTCGCAAAGACGGCAGCGAGAGAGGAAGAAAGAATAGAGGAGGAGGAAAAAATTCGAGGATCAATCAAAATGCCGGGCGTGCAAGTGCAAAGGAAAGGTGAAAGCAAAGGAAGAAGCAAGTGCATGCCCGCGCAATTTAGCGTACCAAGATCTCTTCCTACCTCGTGAAGCTGTAGCACCCATGTGTATGTGCGGAGATCCTTGCAGGCTTGTCCACTCTTGGGAAATTCCAACTTGGAAGAGGAGGTATTGGAAGTGCCGCAACTACGCCTTCGATCCACCGGAGAAGAGCCTGAAGGATCGCCGCATGGTAACAATCGTGCAGGTTACGTAATATTTGTGAATGAAACTTTGTTAATTTATGTTTCATGCAATCACCTCCGCCATTGTGAATTTGGCGATGGTTTGATACGAGATCAACCCCGGCGACCAGCGGCTTCTTGACCAAGCCAGCCGGCGGGAGGAGTTCACGCGGTAACTTCAAGAGCGTGCGATGCCGCGCGTGAGGAGGCACGTAGGAAGGAAGGAGGAGAAGGAGGCCGACAGAGAGAGGAAATGAGAGAGGGCGCGGCGTGCCAGAGTTGCCCCACCGGAGGCATGGGCGAATGGGAAGTGGCCTCGAAGCACTCAGTAGACGTCTAGTTTTAACTTTCAAATTCCTTGCTCATGGTACTCCTTCCTGTTTTAAGCCGTAATAATGAGTGTGGCCTACCTTATTTTCCGCAGTAACCTACGATTAGACTTTCGTTATGATATTTCGCATGTTGCCGAAAAGGCTTAAGCGTTTCATTGTTGTCTCGACCATAATACTTTGGGTTATTGCACTAGCAGGATTAATATGCAAAGCAAGGTGTAAATAAAATATTTTCCCGCAATATGGTACTGCATATATCGAAGAGCAAACTGGGCGTTCTCCTACAAATTACATTTCAACATGATATTTGCGAGTGCAGAAAGGCTTGACGTTTCATTGTTGCCTCGACCATAATACTTTGAGTTATTGCCTTTGGCGAATTAATATGCAAAGAAAGGTGTAAATAAAATATTTTCTCACCATAGGGTACTGCATATATCAAAGAGCAACTCCGGCCTATTCTCCCAACAAATTACATTTACAAATGATATTTCACGGGTTGCCGTAAAGGCTTAAGTATGTCATGCAAATGAGGCTACTTACAGTCATTTGGTTTATTCAACTGAGTTTATTCGTAATTTTTCTCCTAAAATGGACACCTAACACCCTACGAACAAGACATATTTATTTCAGGATTTTTCGAGGCATGGTTTGTATAATTTGTTCATAATGCACTAAAAAGTGTTTACGTAAAATTGATTTATACAATTTAAATTTGCATGACACAATGTACTTTTCACAACATAATTCAAATCCTTATATATTAATTAATATTTCAAAATTTACCTTGTTCTAGTTGGACCTTCCTAGTAATACGACTGTCCCTAATCGCCTGTTGGCCCGGAATCGACGATTTTGGCCAATACATATAGTGCTTCTAACTTATGGAATATTTTGCCCAATACATATAAAATAATACAGTATATCAATATTATGAGGTACCACGTACTTAAAGATCAGTGTTTGTAACTTATGACCATTTTCGTTAAAAATTATTTATAATCAATACTAAGAGGTATCAATTCTTTAAAGATTTAAAATATTAAAGTACATCAGTACTATGAGCATTTTCGTTATTTCTGTACTATTGATTATTCTCGAAAAATTAATTAGGAATTAAAATTTTTCTGTCCTATTGATTATTCTCGAAAAATTAATTAGGAATTAAAATAAAAAAAATAAGCCCACCTGTCGTCGCCCGCTGGGGCGATCGCCCTACCTCGGCGATAGGTGGGCGCGCGCCTCTGCGTTACACCTTTCGTTAGAAACGACAATAAGATATACGGGCGACTAGAGCTTAGTTTTGCAATTTTCAAAACCGAACGCCTAGTTTTGAAAAAAGATTAAAAAGAAATATTAAAGAAAAAAAAATTCTGTAAGGGGCAGCCACCAGCTAGCAGGCAGGGTCGTCGAGGTTGATGGTGGGTCCAGGAGATTTGCATGTGCGGGCCCACGAGATCGATCGATGGACCTGGCTCGGTCGGGTTGGGTCGCATCCATTGTTGGCCTATTGTGGCGCGTCCGACGGGTGAGTCTCCAGCCCACGTACGGCAAGATCGTTCTCAGCCTGTCAGGACCGTGGGACACGGTGCAAATGTACTGCACGGCAATTCGGCACTGATTTGGATTTTGGTAATTTGCACATTTGCCACTTTAAAGACAGCTATTACTCTGGCACGTACGTACTCCCTCTCGTCGTAAATAATTGTCATTTTGGATATAGGTATAATCAAAATTTTGAAACTTTGACTGTAAATATCTTTTTTCAATATTTAGATTAGATATGTAAAAATCATATGTATAGATTTGTCTCGAAAAATACTTTTGTAATATTATAATTGTATTCGGTTTTGTAAATATATTATAATAAAAATTAGTGATCAAAGTTGTATTTTAAAGACCGTATTGATATCAAAACAATAACTATTTGTGATTGGAGGGAGGGAGTATATACGGGCCTTTTACCACACTGACTAAAGTCACCGTATTTTGCCAAGTGCACATGACCGCTACTATTGCCTAGGTTGGCAGCGACGGCCTCTCTCTCTTGTTTTCGGTGACTTTAAAACAAGGAAGTGGGTTCCATTCGGTGGGTCCTAGGGATGGGGACCGCAGTTTAAGCACTTCCTAGTTCTCAGCATCGTCCGATGGTGCTAAAGAACGATTCGGATTGTTCAATGGTGCATTTTGTTTAGCATCACCCGATAGCTCTAAAGAACAGTTCTGATTGTTCAACAGTGCATTGCTATAGTGTTTGCTTTAGTAAAAAAACGATGCAGTGATTTTGAACAATATTCCTAGAAGATCTGAACCGTTGCTTTTTATCTAATGGTCCACGTGTACTGCTTAAGTGTAGTTCCAATGGGATCGCTTTAGATTTCAATTCCTTTAATAGACATATGCAATAAATATTAAAAATATATAGTTTTATATATTTAACTAGCCGTTAACTTATACATCTGCAAATGTTAGATGTTATGGGCCTTTTGAAACAGAAATTTTAAAGGATTTCACTATTCATAGAAATATGAATTATACGTTGTAAACAGAGCCTAAAGATAATTTGAGTGTAATGAACTCATAGAAATCACGAGTTTTAAAACTTAACCCTCTAACCGGCTATTTAAAAGTGCAGTATAAAGATCATGAACTTGTCCTTAAAAACATAATGGCTGGTATTTCCACGGATTAAAGAATTTGTAACATGAAAATTAACGAGGAACTAACTAAAAATGTTTAAAAAATCGTATTATAACTGCATTGGCCTTGTACCTTGGATGTTAATGGACATAGTTTCTTGTCAAATGTTCCACACTTGTAGCCAACTTTTTGTTAGCCATAAAGTTATGGCATGCCACGTTTTTCACACAAAATTGTGGCAGAACATGTCAAGCAACCAAACTGTCCTTAGTATTTTCTGCTTAATTTGTGGCTCATTGTAATCATGCGAGCCTTTGAATTCCAAATTTTATGCCGTATGCAAGCTGGCTCCGATCGTGCACGTACGAAAAGAGGCTGAAAAATTAGAGGTATTTTATTTTATAGTACGCTGAATTTAATATAGATATTCATTCTTTTCGGTCCAATAAATCATGTTAGTTAGTATTTATTTATACTTCCTCTAACAGTAAGTAATAAAAATTCCTCAACAAATTAATAGTTAGATCTACTTTCTTTCACTATCTACCATATACTTTTGGGTCCCATGAATCATGTTAGTTAGTATTTATTAATTATACTTCCTCTAACAGTAAGTAATAAAAATACCTCAACAAATTAATAGCTAGATCTAATTTCTTTCACTATCTACCATATACTTTTGGGTTCAATGAATCATGTTAGTTGGTATTTATTTATACTTCCTCTAACAGTAAGTAATAAAAATACCTCAACAAATTAATAATCAGATGTAATTCCTTCCACTACCTACCATATACTTACCGGCATAAAACACTATAAAATTCTTAACAATTAGGGTCGACCATGTACGAACGGCCCCAAGTCAAACTAGACAATAGCTAGTGTAATTTTCTTTCTGTCTTTCTTTCTTTTCTTTTCCGCGTGTGTTGAACGCGCACTTAACTGCCTCAGCTGTCAAACTTAACCACTTTGGCATGCACGTCGAAGTACGTACGATCGATTTCTCGTCCTTATTGACTTGAGACTTGAGAGAAGCTGACCGGCAAAATTGGCCGTGCTAGCTCTCTTCACTGGACCGGCAAGCATAAATCAATTGATGTATGTATGTAGTGTGCCCTTAATCGCCACTTCAACACGCAATTCACTTGTATCATAATTAATACTATAATACATGCATTTGCACGTCATCTAGGAGGTAAGCATTACGACTGGCAAATAATTAATTCCCTCCAAGCACGCAAAAGATCAGAGAATTGGGCATGAATAGAACCTAATTAAATACCCTCTGTCCAAAACACGTTCTTTTTTTATTCGTTATTTTGAACATCGATACGGTCTTTAATGCACGCATTTAAATATAACTTTTATAGCTATACGTCAGCAAAAATTACTAAAACTATAGTAATATAAAAGTATTTTTGTTGCAAATCTAGTATATCATTTTTACATGCTAAATCCAAATCATTTTATAAATATAGAGATCATTACTTTAAAATGTTGACTACAGGTGTTCTAAAACAATATTAAAAGTAGAGTGAGTATGTATTAATTTGGTCTAGTTAGCTAGCCGTTCTTCTAGGTTGTAAACTATAGCCCAGTAGGTCACCTGCATAGTCGGAGAAAGCAGGATGAACAGTAGTTTGATGTGCCAGGCTGGGCCAGGTTCAGTTAAACCGTAGTTGAGAATCATATCATACCTATACTAAAGATGGGGAAACGCCGCCTCCTGGTGCGTTTGAGCCGCGTGGGCCGGCTCGGCTTGCGGCTCGAGCCGAGTCGGCCAAAAATTTTTCGTATCTGAGTCCTTTTAAAAAAAATTATATATAGGTCTTTTTTCGAAAAAAAAATTATGATTGGATCCTTCTCCCGAAAAAGATTACATATTACGTCCATGCCCTTTTAGCGTTTTTAGGAATAGCGCTCGGGTCCTTTTCATAAAAATCGAAATTACGTTTAGGTCCTTTTTTGGAAGAAAAAAAATTCTTTTTTCTGAAAAAAAATATGCATCGTGCAAACGCGAGTTTTGTCGATTTTCTCGCGTGGAAAACAACACCCGCGGCGTGGCACGCAGCGCATAATTTCTAGTCCCTATACTATAAGTTGCAGAATTGCCGCCTCCTAGGCGTTTTGAGCCGGGAGGGGCCGGCTCGGCTCACGGCTCGAGCCGAGCCGGCCAATTTTTTTCGCATCCAGGTCCTTTCAAAAAAAAAAGATTACGGATAGGTCCTTTTTGAAAAAAAAATATTACAATTGGATCCTTTTTCCGAAAAGATTGTATATTACGTCCTTACCCTTTTAGCGTTTTTAGGAGTAGCACTCAGGTCCTTTTTAGGAAAATCAAAATTACATTTAAGTCCTTTTTGAAAGAAAAAAAACGTTTCTTTTTTTCTAAAAAAATATGCATCGCATTTATGTCCTTTTTCCGCTTTTCTAGCATTACGTTTAAACCCTTTTGCGAAAAACAAAGTCTTATTTTTAGATTCTTTTCGCGCGTTTTCTCAATTTACTCGTGTGTGGAGCATCAATCGCGCATTTTATCGATTTTCTCGCGTGGAAAGCAGCGCCCGCGGCGTGGCACGCAGCGCATAAATTTCTAGTACCTATACTAAAGATGGGGGAAACGCCGCCTCCTGGTGCGTTTGAGTCGCGTGGGGCCGGCTCGGCTCGCGGCTCGAGCCGAGCCGGCCAAAAAATTTTCGCATCTGGGTCCTTTTCAAAAAAAATTACTTATAGGTCCTTTTTCGAAAAAAAAATTATGATTAGATCCTTCTCCCGAAAAAGATTACATATTACGTCCATGCCCTTTTAGCGTTTTTAGGAATAGCGCTCCGGTCCTTTTCATAAAAATCGAAATTACGTTTATGTTCTTTTTTGGAAGAAAAACAAAAAACTTTTTTCCGAAAAAAATATGCATCGTGTTCATGTCATTTCTCCGCTTTTCTAGCATTACGTTTAAACCCTTTTGCGAAAAACAAAGTCTTAATTTTAGATCTTTTTTGCGTGTTTTCTCGATTTACTCGTGCGTGAAGCGTCAAACGCGAGTTTTGTCAATTTTCTCGCGTGGAAAGCGCGCGACGTGTACGCGCCCACGTGTACGCAGCACGCCTGGCGCGCAAGTAGCGGCACGCAGCGCATAATTTCTATTTTGTAAACATACTGAGGCCAGTTTGGGGCTTAAGTCAGCTTCGTTTCGCGGAAAGACAGTAATACGACTGCACGTGTCAGTTTTTAAATGGTTTTTATGTAAGGTGGAATGTATTTTTACAATTTATTATAAAAGAAAATTAACGGTTCACCAAACAACCTTTTATAAAAAGTATTAGCTGTTTTTTAGCTAAAAAGGAAAAAAATCAGCTTTGCAAAAAGATTAGGAAACTGTAATTAATTTAAATTTGGAAAGACAAACCCAAGCCAGATATTTTCCCGGCCAGGACATGACTTGAGGACATGCTTATCATCTCACTCCACTGCGAATAAAATGAACGAAGAGTTGGTAACATAATTTCTATCTTTTCTCCTGCAGCAAGTTCGGCTCATGATCCAATTAACAGCCAAACACGCAGCAGGAACGAAAGGCACACACTCGAATTCAATCTCTCACGTCGACCATTACCAGCCAGCAAAGCAAGGACATCCAATGCTTGTCTTATCAAAATTCCGTTGTCAGGCCTGTTTAGTTTGATTCTAATAGTTACCAATGCTTGTCTTATCAAAATTCGGTAGCGCTGATCAACTTTGGCAGGCATTTGATTTGCTATCAAATTTTAGCAAGATTCCTTTCTGTTGGAAAAATGTGCAATATTTTTATTCCAAATTTTAAATTGAGGCAAAAGTAACAAAAGACTAGAGATGCATAAAACAACAGGTAACACATTGTATTTCAGAATATGCTCAAGAATTGTATAATAACAGAATTGATTTATCACACGAATTACTTACTATTGGGCTTGTTGAAGAAAAGGAATCAGCAGAAAAGATAACAAAAAACACTGTGCTGATGTGTTGTTAATATACCAGTCTTTTTGGTGTAAGTGCCGTACGGGTTGAACTTGCACCTAGATTAGTAAGGTTCATCCTCTCACAGCTGATGAATGGACTATGCCTTGAATTCACAGCTTTTCGTGATCAGACTTCACTTGAAAATCACAACTGATACTAGGCTGCCAATAAACCACGCCTAAACGGAGCGTTATATGGTCATGCTCCCTTATCTGCTCATGAACTTTCTAGAGAATGCCCAATCCTCGTGAACTGCGACCTCACAGTTGAGCTCAAGTAGGTGTATTCATTATAGATATCCTGTAGGCCAATACCTTTAATTTTAAACACTAGAATACATTAAGGCTTTAAGCCAACCTTCTGTACAGTCGAGAGTACGTTGTCTATTAGGACATGGGTATAATTTAATAATATGTACTCTCTTATTACAACATCATCTTGTTTTTCCCATTACCTAATTCATGGGATATCCGATCAGGAAGATATGGGTTACCGTTGTGGTGTAACTCAAACGGGTCTCATGCCCATGTCCATAGACGCAATGGAAATCGCTTTCCTTGCAAGTCCTTTTGTATAAGGATCTGCCAGATTTTTCTCAGTACGAATATAATTCACAGCAATAACTCGGAGTTTCTCAATTTTACGACGAGTTTTAAGCCTCGCTTCACATGTGCGGAGGACTTCATGTTATCCTTAGTACTCATAACCTTAGTCAACCTTTGTTTGGTTATCGCGAGACATTAAGATCGCGGTATTGGTTTCTCAACCAATGGCAAGTCCAACAATAGCTCTCTAAGCCATTCACCTCAACGATGGTCGTGTCTAGTGCTACGAGTTCAGCTTCCATGGTTGACCTCGTTAATATGGTCTGTTTGCAAGACCTCCATGAAACTGCAGCACCAGCTAAAGTAAAAACATAACCACTTGTAGCTTTGATCTCATCCGCATCAGAGATCCAATTGGAATCACTATATCCTTCTAAAACAGAAAGATATCCAGTATAGTGAATTCCGTAAGATGTTGTGCCTCTCAAGTAGCGCAGCACTCTTTCGAGTGCCTCCCAATGATCATCTCCTGGGTTAGATGTAAACCGACTCAATTTGCTCACAGCAAATGAGATATTAGGTCTTGTGACACCAGCTAGATATATAAGGGACCCAATAATTTGTGAATATCTCAATTGATCTTTCCCTAACCCTTGATCTTTCCGAAGCTTAACACTCGGATCATATGGTGTTGGGGAAATTTTGCAATTCTCAAAGCCGAATTGACTCAATATTTTCTCAGCATAATGGGATTGATGCAAAATGATCCCATCCTCATTCTTGATCAATTTTATATTTAGAATAACATCTGCCTCTCCCAAGTCTTTCATATCAAAGTATCGAGATAAGAAAGTTTTGACCTCGTCAATTACAGCAGTGTTTGTCCCAAATATAAGCATGTCATCAACATACAAACACAAAATAACACCTTGACCCCTACCATAACGATAGTATACACACTTATCTGCCTCATTAACAACAAAACCAGCAAATGTCAAAGTTTTATCAAACTTTTCGTGACATTGCTTAGGTGCTTGCTTTAGGCCATACAAAGATTTTAATAATTTGCACACTTTATTTTCCTATCTAGTAATCACATAACCATCTGGTTGCTCCATATAGATTTCTTCCTCCAACTCTCCATTAAGGAAAGCTATCTTTACATCCATTTGATGGACGTGTAGACCATGGGAAGCAGCTAATGCAATGAGCACTCTAATGGTGGTTAATCTGGCAACAGGAGAATAAGTATCAAAATAATCCTCTCCTTTTTTCTGGGTATAACCCTTGGCCACAAGTCTTGCCTTGTACTTATCAACAGTACCATCAGGCCTAATCTTCTTTTTGAAGATCCACTTGCATCCAACAAGTTTGCACCCACTAGGAAGATCAGTGATCTTCCAAGTCCCGTTAGCCATGATGGAATCCATCTCGCTACGGACCGCCTCTTTCCAATACTCGACATCAAGAAGTGCATAAGCCTCTGAAAGAGATTTTGGCACATCATCCACGAGGTATACAATAAAGTCGTCGCCAAAGGTTTTCTCAACCCTTTGTCTCTTGCTCCTACGAGGAGCCTTTGTGACTGAATTGTTATCCTCCTCAGAAACATCTTCTACTGATAGTATATCACTTATTGATTCAGAAATAGTGGTAGGTTCAACATTATTATTATTATCATTATCAGTTTGATTATTCTCAGTTTGTGAAGTACTACCTGCTGGTCTCATAGGATAAATATCCTCAAAAAATGAAGCATCTCTGGACTCCATTATTGTGTTAGCAATAATCTTAGGAGTTTCTGATTTTACTGCTAAAAATCTATAGGCCGTGCTGTTATGTGCATATCCTAGAAAAATACAATCGACTGTTTTAGGTCCAAGCTTTCTCTTTTTCTGTAATGGTATATTGACTTTTGCCAAACACCCCCAAGTTCGCAGAAAACTAACATTGGGCTTTCTCCCTTTCCATCCCTCATACGGAGTAATCTCACACTTTTTAGTGATTACTCTGTTTAGGATAAAATTTGCTGTTAATATAGCTTCCCCCACCACATTTTAGGCATACCGGCACTCTCCAACATGGCATTCACCAAGTCTGTTAGTGTTCGGTTTTTTCTCTCAGCTACCCCATTTTATTGGGGAGAATATGGTGGTGTAACTTCATAGATAATACCATGCTCAGAACAGAACTGGGAGAATTCATGAGAGATATACTCTCCTCCACGATCAAACCTTAGTCTTTTAATTTTCTTTTCTAGTTGGTTCTCAACCTCGACCTTATAAATTTTGAAGTAATTTAAAGCTTCATCCTTTGTTTTCAACAAATACACATAACAATAGCGTGTTGTATCATCTATAAAAGTTAGAAAATATCTTTGCCTCCTTTTGTCAATAATCCATTCATCTCACACAGATCAGAATGGACAAGATCTAGTGGTGCAAGGTTCTTTTCTTCCTCTAATCCCTTAAAGGGTTTTCTAGGTTGCTTTGCTTGCACACAAGAATGGCACTTTGATCCTTTGACAATATCACATTTTGGAATTAATTGTAATCTAGACATTCGAGCAATGCTATCAAAACCAATATGACAAAAATTAGAATGCCAAATATTGGCCTCACATTTATTAAAACCAGTTGCAATATTCATATTATAACAAGACTCTAGAGTACTGAGGCGGAACAAGCCTCCACTCTCATAGCCTTTACCAACAAAGTTCCCATACTTTCATATTACAACTTTATTTGATTCAAATACTAGCTTATAACCATCCCTGCATAGGAGAGAACCACTAATGAGGTTCTTTTTTATTGTTGGCGCATGCTGCACTTTCTTCAAGTGGACAATCTTCTCTGAAGTAAGCCCCGGCTGCCTGGTAAGAAGAAAATAAGGAAACATCAGAACACACGTGAACATTAGCACCAGTATCAACCCACCAATCAGTGGATTGACATGCTGAAAAGACAACAGGAGAATTACCATACCCTCCTGAAGTCGAGGCCTCGCCTATGGTCACGTTGGCATTTTTCTTGCCCGGTTCATTGTCCTGTTTTTGCGATAGCGACAGTCTTTTGCCATATGACTGTCCTTTCCGCACACGAAACAGGTGATGTTCTTCATGTCCCTTTTCTCAATTTTCTTCTTTTTAAAGCTAGTTGTCTTGTTTGGTTTATGGCCTTTGAAGTTCTTGTCATATGATTTCTTCTCAACGACATTGGCATTGTTCTGATTAGAGGTGCTTGGTGCATCTTTTGCTCTTGCCTTTTCTTCCACATCAAGGGCTGCAATGAGATCCTCAATAGAAATCTCTTCCTCTTGTGTTTTAAGCTAGTGGCAAAATCCAGCCAAGATGAGGAAGTTTGGCAACAATGCCCATGACCACAAACTTAGGAGGTAATGCACAACCCAAATCGCAATCTCGCCAACTAGTAGCCGGAGGTCGTGTGCTTGTGCAACAATGGGTGGCGCAAAAAGAAAGCGGAAATGCAAAGGCAGCTACAATTGGAAAACAATGGAGTCTTGCGGAGAACTAGCAAGTTGGGAAAGGCACGCAGCGCCCTCCTTATATAGGCTTGCGGCGGGCAATGGGCGAGAGATGAAGATGGCGATTAAGAGGAGGCCATCAAGACGTCTGTTACAGATGGCGACTCCATCAAGGCGTCCGTTACTAATGGCGACGGTATTTATGAGCCAGACCATCAACCACGTCGTTACGATGGCGACGGCGATTCTTCGTCATAAACCGCCACATTAATCAAAGCGGTAAAACAAATCGCTTCCGCCCGACACATCACGTCCGGATCGCTGCGCGCTGCGTGCTTGACTCGACTCGCACTCGCACACGCCACGCCACGCCATGCCAGGGCTCGGCTCGGCTCCACGCGCGCGTGTGGCACCGCCTTTTCCCTTTTTCACTTTTCTAATTGAATGACACACAACTCAACTATTTAAATTGAGGAAAACTTCTCCTAACTTCCCGTATGGTACTAAACCAATTTCATGACTCCTAGTATTTTAATGGGCCTTTTGGAATTTCTATTAAATTAATTATGGGCCAGCCCCATAATAATCTAACAACCAAACTTGTTATTCGCAGCCACAAATTTTGGTTGTTAGATTATTATGGGGCTAGCCCATAATTAATTTAATAGAAATTCCAAAAGGCCCATTAAAATACTAGGAGTCATGAAATTGGTTTAGTACCATACGGGAAGTTGGGAGAAGTTTTCCTCAACTTAAATAGTTGAGTTGTGTGTCTCTCAATTAGAAAAGTGGAAAAGGGAAAAGGCGGTGCCACACGCGCGCCAAGCCGAGCCGAGCCGTGGCGTGGCGTGTGCGAGTGCGAGTCGAGTCGAGCACGTGCGCAGCGCAGGCCAGTCCGGACGTGATGTGCTGGGCGGGAAGCGGTTCGTTTGTGCCGTTTCAGTGATTAATCTAGCCGGTTTATTACCAGTAACCGCCGTCAATTACCTGTAACGGACGTGGTTGATGGCTGACTCATAAACACCGTCAGTTACTAGTAACAGACGTCTTGATGGAGTCAGTTACCTGTAACAGACGTCTTGATGGCCTCCTCTTAATCGGCGTCTTCATCTCCTGTCCATTGCCTGCCGCAAGCCTATATAAGGAGGGCAACGGTTGTGCCTTTCCCAACTTGCTAGTTCTCCCGCAAGACTCCATTGTTTTCCAATTGTAGCCGCTGCCGTCTTTGCATTTCCGCCTTCGTTTTCTTGCGCTCACAAGTAGCGGAGGGAGCAGGCCTCCGGAACCTCGTCCTTCTTGAGATCTTGCTCGAGATAGAAGGCCAATAAGGTTTTTGGGAAGCGTACCACGTGACTACTCAAGTTTTTGTCCCGACCAGAAGCACCGTCGTCGGAAGGAGCCCTTCTGCACTGCATCAATCTCTCCACTGCACCAAAGGCTTCTCTGCGACAACCTGTGATCCTCTACACCAACCGTCATGGCAAACAACAATGAGAAAGTCATTGTTTCGCCTGTGCCTGTGCCTATGGTGGCACTGGCTCAAGGGTATATTCACTTATACCGTGATTTTATCGTGTTGATTTCTTGTCCATTAACCTTTTAAATTGAGGCAAAAGTAACAAAAGACTAGAGATGCATAAAACAATAGGTAACACATTGTACTTCAGAATATACTTAAGAATTGTATAATAACATAATTGATTTATTACACGAATTACTTACTATTGGGCTTGTTGAAGAAAAGGAAGCAGCGCAGCGCTGACGTGGAAGTAGTCGATGTCGAGGAAGAAGCAGAGCGGTCGTGATGTGTTTGCCCGAAATCTTATTGCATGCAGTGCGGTGAACTCTGCGGCAATGGTTCGGAGATACCGCTCACCCTCCTTCACGGTGCACGCCGAGGAGGAAGGCCGGCGCGGTTCAACAGCACAACACAATAGTACAACACTTAGAGTTGAGGAGGAAGAATGGAGGAGGAATACTGTGTTTCTGTCCTGGACGTCTCCAGGAGTTTATATACACTCGCACAAGAAACTGACCTCATGATGTCAGTTAAATGCGGTAGTTACTAGTAACTGACAACATAATGTCAATTAACTCACTAGTAACTGATTGCATAATGACACAGAATTCAAATATATGTTTAAATCGCATTTAAACAGATTGAATGGAGAGATAAATGCAGGGTTCAGCAAAACAAAAAGGTGAATTCAAAGTGTCAGGATACACATTACGACGCGGCGCGGTCGCTCGTCGCAAGTCACAAGTCACGCGAATTTTTACGCGAAAATACGCGAACGCGCGCGCTCGTGCGTGTGTGTTTAGCCACTGTCCACGTTATGCCATTCTCATGCCAAGTGTAATTAATCAAGAGGTGGCAAGGACTCCACCTTTTAAATTACCTTTCCTCTACTTGGCTAGGCAATATGGTACTAAACCATGCATGCTTTGGAATTAAAGGAAATAGGCCACCCAATAGGCCAATTTCTAACACTTTCTCCCTTGGTGCTCTTGTTCATTTCCTTGCCAATCTTTGACAAAAAGGGGAAGATTGAAAGTTCAAGCTCCATTAATTTGATTTTTGTGTTAATGACAAATCTAATATTGAGATTAACTCTTTTGATAATCATAATATTGATTAGTCTCAATTGTTAATTAATGACAATCATTTTATGAGACTAACTCTTTTGTTGAGCTTAACTCTTTTTAGTCTCTTTTGGATGAAAAAGATAAAAATATCAAAGGTACGCATTCGAGTCTAATTATCATATCTTGTTGCATTCCTTGGATATAATATTCACGATCATATTGATAAATCTAAATATGAGACTAACTATTTTATTGAGTATATCTTTGATTAGTCTCATCTCATTGAAAAATGGAAAACTAAAGGTATGCACTCGTATTCATTTTATGATATCTTAATACATATTTTGGATTCAAGTTAAATGATGAACTCTACCATTATTTAGACATCAAGATGTGCATTATTTTTCAATTCCATATATACATGAATGCACACATTTAGGGGGAGTTCATACTTTACCTTAATGTTTCAATAGCATTGATCTATTTCATCTTTCTATATCAAGGATCATTACTTTGAAACAATCCTTTGAGTATATGTAACTTGTGTAGTTGTAGTATACTCATGTTAATATAGGATAAACTCAAATACTATTTAAGATTGATTATGTGCATATTTATTCCAAGTTCAATTATTTATATGCCCATATTTAATGGAGTTTATTCTATTGTTGATGGTATTAAGAGTATTGATCCCTTTCCACCACTCCAATATAATTTGGATCATTACTTAGTAACCATCAAAATGAGTATATGAAACTTGTGTAGTTAATATATACTCGTGTCAATTTAAATGAAATTTAAATTGAGTTCGGTTGTCTTTTAATCAATCAAAGAACACTTCATCATGTGTTGATGGTGTTTCTTCATTGGTTAAGGACAAGCGGAAATTTCTTCAGTATAATGAAGCATTAGTTGCATCAAAGTACTCAAGATACCTTTAAATCATTCAAATTGATTAGGTTTGTGCTCAATCGATCATAGGGGCATCCATTATGTGTTAATGGAGTGCAATTGATGATTAAGGCAATCGTGTTTGTTGGGCTAATAATGTTTCATGAGTTGTGAAGTAGGTTGAGTCTAAGAAAATAAAGAATTGAAAAGGAGAAGTCATCATGTGTTGATAAGCTTCAAGGATGAATCCCGAAGTGAAGTGAAGCTAGAGAAGGTTCATCATTGTCGGGACCCAGATTTGCAAATCCGAAACCCTCTGTGTATACCGCACTAGTCCAGGATCACGCTAGTGCACACAGTAGAAACATAGATGAAATATCATTCCATATAACGAATTAACTAAGAAATAAACAAATTATTATTAAATAAAGCATCAGACCTTATGGTCAAAGTTTACACCACTATGCCTTAAGGGCTTAAGAAACAAATAAACTATTGCAGCGAAAAAGATAACTTGGGTCATTCGACATGCCACAGGCAATCATCTGGGGAACACCTTTCTAATCCACGTAGTTTTCATAATATTCCTCCTCATGATATTCAACATTTCCTGATCCTTCCTCAGCAACTGATCAACAAAGACGTATAGCCGTGAGTACAAAAGTACTCAGCAAGCTATAGGGAAATGATGCAATATATTCGTGCAAGGCTTGACAGTGGATAGTCATATGGTTCATTTGCAGAAAGTAATAACTTGAATTGAAATACAGTAAATAGATTGAAAGTATCTTTATAAAAAAGATAATAAATAACTGGTATATCAATGGTTGACAACATGAACAAAATGGCGAGGCATCACCCTACACCATCTAAAACAATTATCAACCACCAAATTCAACAGCATAACTTTAGACAATAAAACAGCAGTGAACTCCCCCGTTCACATCCCAACAATTTCACATTCCCAACATTTCATGAAAACACTCTATACCTCGTGTGAAATTTTCGGGCATATCCATGACCGCGGACGCGGCTATTCGAATAGTTTTACACTCTGCAGAGGTTGTACAACTTTACCCACAAGACATGAACATCTCTTTGTGCAAACGTTACTAACACACTTCCTTTGGTATGTTGCAGAGATATCATGACAAAGCCTTTACAATACCCTGTCTAAACTCGGTACCGCCCACAAAGGTTTCGCCCCTCGGGGGCCCCTCTTGAGCCATATGAGTCTTCCCGTTCACTCCAGAGCCCACATCACCAATTGGCAGTACTCAAGGCTAAACATTGCAAATTAATCAGTTAGGTCTGTCCCATACCAGACATGTGGTAGTACGGTTAGGCCTAGTTCAATGGTGCACAAGATTAAATCCTTAAGTTGTCTCAGGCAAGACATCCACATCCCAATGTGCTAGAAAGCACCCCCTTTACTGCACGATCACTTGCCCGAGGGAAAACAATTCGTTCAACCAAGACCAATGGCAAACCCCGCCATGGTACAACAAATTTTACAACAGCGGCTATCAGCCACAATTAAATATCTCATTAAGTCAAGATTAACATTATTCAACATGTGATATGAATCCCATCGTACAACTAAGCATGTCTAAGCATAGCTACGGTAACCTAGTGTTGGTAATATGATTGTGTCCAACTAGTACTGACGCAACCTAGGGTTAACAGTGGATACATGTCATCCCAATAATCAAGGTGGTATAATGTCAACTAGGTACATAGCTACTCCCGGCAAATAATCATTGTACAGAAATAGCATGCAATTGTATAAATCAAAGTACTTTTGCAAACATAGGTTCAATATGATCAAAGATTACAACTTGTCTTGCTGATCTAGTGCTGAGTCTTGGTCTTCGAAGTCTCCGTTCGCTCCTTCGGAATTAACGTCTACCGGAAAAGAAAGCAACGAATACAAATAAATACCAAACAGAGACTCAAATAAGATCAAAATTGAAAATAAATAGCTCTGGAAGGTAGAGCTTGATTTTAAAAAAATTTAGAAATTTGAATCGCCTCAATCGGAGTTTGTATCAAAGAGAACGGGCCTCTAAAAGATTAAATTCAGAGAAAAGACTGAAAAAGAGAAAAACCCGAATTTTCTGATTTATTTCTCTACTGGAAAATGGATTATT
This sequence comes from Otatea glauca, assembly GCA_036346275.1. Taxonomy (NCBI): domain Eukaryota; kingdom Viridiplantae; phylum Streptophyta; class Magnoliopsida; order Poales; family Poaceae; genus Otatea; species Otatea glauca. The sequence continues at coordinate 23,214,097 of CM070734.1, forward strand.
GACGTCAGCAATCAATTTCCCAAAATAAAAATAAATCAAAAAAATTCTAATTTAAATGACATGCGGGACCCACGGTCTATAGACCGAGTCCACGGGCTTGCACTGGTCCACGATGGACCAGGCTCATGGGATCAGCGACTAGGGCTAATGTCACCGCCGACGTCACTGATGATGAGGTGACACACGACGATAGGGCTGACGCGGCGCTGACGTAGACAGGCTGACGCGACGAGACACATGTCACGCATCCAACGGCATGGCGACATCCAATGGAAATTAACTTATTTATAAATTCAATTCAAAATAAATCTAAATATAAATAATTTTGCATATTTAGAATCCTTATGGTCTTAGGAACACATAAAAAAATTTATTTCATCAAATTTGAATACTATTTACACAGTTTCCTAATTAAAGCATATTCTAGGTATTCATTTAAATTTAAATTCTGTACATTGGTCAAGATCAAAATATTTTTGTATATTTGAAAAATGCATGATTTAACATGAATTTAGAAACTTGTTTCACTGAATTCAGATCAATTTTGCAAAGGATATAGCCGTTTGAATCCTGACTGTTCTGGAAATTCGCATAAAAAGGAAAATACGCTTTTTCGGTATAGAAAGCGTTTTTCTTTAATTTTTGGGATTTCTTGAATATACGTAGTCACTGACGGATGGGGCCCGTGGGTTAGCGACTCAGCTCGGCTAAGAAAGACAGAGACTGACAGGCTGGGCTCGCGGCTTAGTGAGACAGAGTAGGGGAGGCAGAGGCTGAGCTCACCGGCGATGAGGAAGGGCTAGATGTCGGCGGGGGGTTGGCTCGATGAGCTAATGGATGGCTTAGGGGAGCTAGGGGAGCTCTTGGCGATGGATGAATGCAATTGGAGAAGGCTAGCGATGGAGGAGCGGCGACAACGATGGTGGTTAGCTGAGGGGAGAAATGGCGGGGGCTTATGCCCGAAAGGGAGAGGGAAAAGCATCGGAGGGTAAGGGGGAGTCCGTTTTTGTACCTGAGAAGGCCAGAGGAAGCTTGAGGAATCCTGGCACCGTGTGACCGGTGCTAGGGAAGAAGGGGTACGATGCGACAATTTCTTAGTCAATGCAAGCTGCAAGCATGGTGGGCATTGAACTCATGGAAGGATAAGGGTGCTCTAAGCTCAAGTAATCGTGCAATAATTCACCGAGGTTCCTGATTGGTCTTTGGCCTGAGCTCTTGCTCATGGCAGTAATGGCGATGCACGGTGGGGCTGTGGCCTTGGCTCGGGTAAGGGAGGTGAGGAGGGGTGTGGGGAGACAATGGCGACCGAGGTGCAGCTTAAGTAGACAAGGAGGGGGAATGGCGGCTTGGCGACCATGCGAGGTCTTGGAATTGGCCATGGGGGAAGTCGGTTGCGGGGCAACGTGGAGATGAAGCTCTACGTGGGAGGGAGAGCTAGCGCAAGCTGGCACGCCCAGCGACGGCGTGGCAAGGGAATCCTAGTAGGCGGGCTCGACGCGAGGAGAAAGCCACAAACCAGGAGGAGGAATGCGGTGCTGGAGCAGCACGGGGCGTGCATGGCACCAGTGTAGGGCGGCGGAGCACCGCGGCGTAGGGCTGGCTAGCGGGTGGGCGTGGCACAGACACGGCGAGGGCAAGGCATGAAGTGGATGCACACGGCACGGGAGCAGGCGAGCACGGAGTGGAGCCGAGGCACGCACGGCTTGGTCGCGAGTTGGCTGGAGCGGGCTTTTGTGCCGCGGCGGCCGGAAGGTGGGACCGGGTCCAGTGGCAGCCAGAGAGGGAGTGAACAGGGTGGCTAGGGCACGGACAGGTGGGCCTAGCGACACCAGTAACTCAACGTGGTGACTGGTGGGACCCAGGAGTAGTGAAGACAGAAGAGAGGAGAGAGAAACTAGGTTTTGACTTTTGGCAGCATTTGAGTTTGGATTTAATTTGAGCTATCAAACAGCATTGTAAATTTTTTGACACTTTTTGAGAGGGATCAACAGGTCATGCCTAAGCTACCATAAATATTTCAGATGATGATAAAACATGTACAATTTTATAAAATTCCGACAACGCTACTAGGTCATTTTTGTAGTTTCTGTGTTTGATTTTTCGAAGGGTAAAAATTAATTTAAAATACTTTGAAAATTGTTTTGGATCACGCATAAAGATTTTCATAAAAATCTGACAGGCTCTTTGTTCCCAACTTTAGGTTGCTGTTTTTTATTTTCTAAAGACATTAAATGATTTCAAAATTTTCTAAAACTTTTAGGAGATGATATGAAGGTAATTTAGGATTTAAATAAATTTTCTCAAGATTTTATGTTTGTTTAATATTTAAATTTAAAATTAGAATTTCTCTTCTTTAACCATTAAAAGAAATTTTTAAATAGCAAAAATTCCAAAAAATCAACAACAGTGGAAATCCAATTCAAGTACATAATTCAACTTTGAATTTGAAAATTTCACTTTATCTTTTGTTTGGGCTATTACAAACTCACAAGATGCATGCCTTTTTATAATAGGTGGATCACCTAATCAACTTGCTAACCAAGTCAACAACTAAACATAGAAATTTTAAATAAGGAAACAAACTAACTAATTTGATCTGATTGCCGATTGTATTTGCCTTGCACAACATGATATGTCAACAATTTTAGCAAATCTTGATTACTTTCCGACGTCAACAACACTGACCGCGCCGCCATCTCCTTGCAATCTCGCTCCTTTTTGCTCTAGCCTCGCAATCTTGCTCACTTCTGTGGTTTTTGTTAAGAAACCTCGCTATCGAATAGTCCGGAGTTCCTAAACAGATCTGAAGTGGAGAACAGAGAGGGAGAAAGATGAACACAGGATATAGGAGGAACGGTTCTGTAATTCTTTATTGCTTCAAAACTCTATACAATGGGGGACCTCCTCCTCCTTATATAGTAGTTGTCTAGGGTTTGGCTAAGAGGCCAACGTGGGCCTTCGTGGGCCACATGGTTTCCTAACACTCCCCCTTAGGCCCTTTGCCGCGAGATGCATATGCCTCATTAAAACTCCAGAAAAACCCAGTGGAAAAAATACTTGGAGAAAGAGTACATAGCATACGCTTAATGTGTTGCATGAATTGCCTCATTAAAACCTTATGCAAGAAAAATTCATGAAAAACTTGCTAAGAAAAAAGAGTACAATTCACCCAAACTTCAATTGCTAATCTTCGAGATTCATGTTGTGTACTCAAACCTCATGTTCAAGGTTTATGTGGGAGTATGTGAAATATCTCCCCTGAAATCTGCACTTCTCTAAGTCTCATCATCCCAATCCCTTTAATGCACCTTTCAAAGGTAGATGCTGGGAGTGATTTAGTGAACAAGTCTGCAAGATTTTCACACGACTTAGTATGCAGTATCTTGATCTCGTTCATCTTATGCAATTCATGAGCATAGATGAACTTGGGGTTGATATGCTTCGTGAGATTGCTCTTCATATAACCCATCTGCACTTGAGCAATACAAGCTGCATTATCTTCATAAATGATCGTGGGAGTTTGCTCAATGTTCAAGCCACATGACTTCTGGATGTGGTGAACCATTTTTCGGAGCCATGCACATTCACGGGAGGCTTCATATAAAGCAATGATTTTCGAGTGGTTTGTTGATGTAGAGACAAGAGTCTGCTTAGACGACTTCCAGAAAACTGTTGTTCCTCCACATAGGAAAACATACCCAGTTTGGGACTTGTCAGTATGCGGGTCTGATAAGTACCCAGCATCGGCGTAGCCAACTAAATTCAGTTCATTGTTTCTTCTGTAGAACAAGCCGAGATCTTTGCTTCCTTGGAGGTAACGGAAGATGTCCTTGATCCCTTTCCAATGCCTTTTGGTGGGTTCTCTTTGTCAGGGCTAGCAAATTCACGAGCACGCGCAATGTCCGGCCTGGTGCTATTCGCAAGGTACAAGAGTGCTCCAACTGCACTCAGATATGGGAATTCCGCTCCTAGGACTTCCTCCCCCTCTTCTCTAGGCCTGTATGGGTCTAGGTCTGCTTGGAGTGACCTTCCGACCATTGGAGTCTTTGCAGGATATGCCTTTTCAAAACCAAATCTTTTCAACATTTTCTGCGTGTAGGTTGATTGGTGTACCAAGATTCCTCCTTGGACATGCTCAAGCTGCAAGCCTAAACAAAACTTGGTTTTACCCAAGTCCTTCATTTCAAACTCAGACTTCAAGTATGAGCATGCTTCTTAATTTGTTCATCTGTCCCAATGATGTTCAAGTCATCTACATAGACGGAGATTATACAGAATCCATTCGAGGATCGCTGTATAAACACGCATGGACAATCTTCGTTGTTCGTGTAGCCTTTCTTGCAGAGAAAGTCGCTTAAGCGATTGTACCACATTCTTCCTGACTATTTTAGCCTATACAGTGATTTCTCCAATTTCACACTGTACAGGTTTCTATTTGCTCTGTCTTGTTTCGGGATAGGAATACCTTCCGGTACTTTCATGTATATCTCCGAATCCAAGTTTCCATACAAACATGCTGTGACAACATCCATAAGCTTCATTTTCAACTTCAAGCTGACTGCCATTGAGATCAAATATCTAAAGGTAATTCCTCCCATGACCGGAGAATAGGTTTCTTCATAATCAACCCCAGGACGTTGAGTGAAACCTTGAGCTACAAGCCTTGCCTTGTACCTTATAACTTCGTTGTTTTCATTCCTCTTCCGAACAAAGACCCATTTGTGACCTACAGGGTTTATATGGGGAGGTATGTGGCATACGAGCTCAAACACCTCTCTTGTTCAGAGAGACTAACTCCGCAGTGATTGCTTTCTTCCATTCTTCCCAATCTAGCCTTTTCTTGCACTCTGCGAGAGATGTAGACTCGGGATCATGATCAATGATCGAGGCAATCTTCTTTGCAAAGTATATATCAACATTGGCTGTTGCTTTATTCAGAGATTCTCTGTTATTACAAAGTTTATGGCCATTTCATCATAGGGTGCTTCATGCACTTCTACTTGCTCTTTGCTACTATCTCCCATCACAGGGGCAAATTCCTTTAGCTTTTCATCGCCCATGTGTGCGCACACATTATTTTCGACGGCTTCCTGCAGTGGAAGATTCAAGTTTGGAATTGCCTTTTCCGTCGGTTTCTTTCCAGTGCTAGGTCTCAACTGGCTCCCCTTCTTTCCTTGGGGCATTTTCGTGATTGGTTGTGGTAAGTCTTTTCGTCCAGTTTTCTCCAGACGTCACCGGGTACTTTGGGTTTGAGGAGCCAGATTTTCTGTTCTTTTTCTTTGAGGCCTCTGAACAGGATGAGGGATACCTTCTGCTTTCTTTGGTATTTCCACCTTCTCTGGTGCATTTCTTGCAGGTACATGCAACTTAACCACGCCCTTCAGATCACAAAAATGATCAGACAGTTCATTTGCTAAATTATGCAAATCAATTATCTTCTGGACTTCTTGATTTGCTTCATTAGTGCGGGAGTCATGTGCAAGGATCCCAATGGAATGCCATATGATTTCCCGATATTTTTCATCCAAAGGTTGATTTCCTCCCCCTAATGACGGGAAACGATCCTCGTCAAATATGCAATCAGCGAATCGGACTGTATGCAAGTCTCTAGTCATAGGTTCCAAATACCTGATTATGGATGCACTCTCATAACCAACGTATATCCCAGACTTTTGGAGAGGTCCCATTGCAGTCCGCTGTGAGGGTGGTATATGAACATATACCATACAACCAAATTTTCTGAGATGGGAGATTTTCGAGATGACCCCGTGCACTAGCTGCATAGGGGAATAGATGTTGTAGGCCGAAGGTCTGAAATTGATGAGAGCTGCTGCGTGTAGGACTGCGTGTTCCCAACAAGTGATGGGAAAGTTACAACTCTGCAAAAGTGGTCTGGCAATGAATTTAACCCTCTTTATTAGTGCTTCAGCTAGTCCATTCTGCGTATGAACGTGCGGTACGGAGTGCTCAACTGCTATCCCTGTTGCAGTGCAATAATCATCAAATGCCTTTGAAGTAAATTCGTCGGTATTGTCCATTCTAATGGACTTCACGTGATGATCAGGGAAAGCATTCTTAATTCTTATGATCTGCAAGATCAGCTTTGCAAAGGCATGGTTTCTTGTTAACAATAAGCATACATGCGACCATTTTGAGGAAGCATCAATAAGCACCATGAAGTATCGAAATGGCTCTGATAAGGGCTGAATCGGGCCACAAATATCCCCCTAGATGCGTTCCAGGAATGCAGGGATTTCACTCTGCACTTTCATGACAGAGGGTGTAGTTATTAATTTCCCGGTGGCACATGCAGGGCACAAAAAAATCTTCATGATTCGGGAAATTCTTAACATTAATGCCATGACCTTGTGAGTTGTTCACTATATTTCTCATCATTCTAAGACTAGGATGACCTAATCTATAATGCCATAAAGAAAATAACTCAGAGCTTCTAAAGACAGTCTTCAAAGAAGTATACACTTCGGGTGCATGTATTTTCGTGTAGTACAACCCAGATTCATATGAGGGGCATTTTTCTAATACCATTTTTTCACATACTGCATGCTTCACAATGCACAAGTATTCTTTGCCACTTTCTTCATTGGTTTCTACGTGAAACCCATTGGTGCGGATGTCTCTGAAACTTAAGAGAGTGTGCGTTGATTAAGGGTACAAAAGGGCTTCTTCAATTACCAAAGTTGTACCCATTGGCAATATAATTGTGGCTCTTTCGGAGCCTATTATATAGGAATTGCTTCCTGTGATCGTAGTAATCCTTCCAGCGTTCTTCGTTGTTCGACTGGAAGTATTTGGACTCTCTTAAGATGGTATTTGTTGTGCCACTATCAACAATACATATCTCCTCCATTTGGGCGCTACACGATTTCTAAAAAAGGAAAAACAACTCCAATCAGACAATGGCAAACATAATTCAAACATTGCTTGCAAATTAAAGAATACTGGAATAAAGAATAAATTGCATATTTATTCATAAGAGAAATATGCTCTTCTCGAGCTTACAATTCATTATTCAAAAGAAATTCGCTAATCACCATAATCTAAAAAAATAATGTGATTCATGCATTAAACGGAATCTGTAAAATATGCATTGATTTCTGTTTCTATGCCATCGACAGAAGTTTTATCTTCATTTGCCATAAGCTTGGCTGCAGCATCGATGTCCAGGCTAGTCTGTGAGGATGAGGCAAGTGGGGTATCCAGATCCATGGCATCGTTATCACCAATCTTGGCGAAGTGCGCCTCTGCTAGGGCGTTTTCTTTTGCCTTCTTCTTGGCCTGATATGCGTTGATCACTTCCTTGGATTCCCATTGTATTTTTGACCAGTGTCCCCAAGTACCACACCTGAAGCACGTTTGGTTCTGCTATCCATACGGCTTGGCGTGTGTCTTGTCATCCTTCTTCACTGGGGCTTTGGACTTTCCCTTGGCCTGGTACTAGAGATGGCCAAATGGGCCGTGCCTAATGGGTCGGCCCGAGGCACGCCACTGTAGGCCCGGTCCAGCCCGATCGTAAAAGGGTCGTCTGCGACGCGCCATGAGCTGTCTTGCTGTGCTTGGGCTAGCACCCACGACAATGGGCCGCAAGACGCAAGACAAAGACGACTCGCGACCAAATTTCAAAGACGATTCTGACAAAGACGGCCTATTTAGCCCGTTTAGTTTAAAAAATATCCGTTTTATAGCTGTTGGAGGATTAAAACATTCAAAAATAATTCAACATACTTCGAGTTTTTCTAATTATTCTAAAATTTTCCTATTTTTTGTGATTTTTTTCTTATTTTTCTGCGTTTTTTCATACTTTTACTATTTTTCTAATTTTTTATGATTTTTTTTAAAATTAGCGCTAACGGGCTATCGGGCCGACCCGAGCCGTTAGGCCCACGAAGGATCGGGCCAGCACAGCACAGCCCAAAAGGCTAACGGGCCATGCTTGGGCCGTCACCTCGGCACGTGGGCTGGCACGACCCGGCCCGTTTAGTAGCCGGGCCTAAACGGGTCGGGCCGCCCATTTGGCCATCTCTACCTGGTACTTCTCTTTTCCACCCTGCTTGCCCTTATTTCTATGAGTGGGCTTTTTAACCTTATAGCTATTGGCATTAACTTCTGTGCCAATGCCTCTTCCAGATGGCTGTAAGACGAAGTTCTTGCGTAGAATATCATCTTGTGACTTTGCAACTTGCATGACATCAATCAGTTCGCTATACTCTTTGTATGCGTCCTGACGATAGCTACGGGCACTCTGAATAGCATTTGGGTGAAAAGTGGAGAGAGTCTTCTCAATCTTCTCCTCGTTAGTGATCTTCTTGCCACATAGGGAGAGATTGGTATAGATTTTGTGTAAGGCAAAATTGTACTCGGTCACTATTCTATAGTCCGCAAACCTCAGGCGGACCCAATCTTGCTGTGCTTGGGGCAAGATGGTTTACTTGAGCTTCTCGAACCGCTTCTGAAGTGCAGTCCAGAGCTCGAGTGCGCTCTTCTCAGCCATGTATTCATTCTTCAGAGTGGCTGAGAGGTGGTGCCTGAGGAAGTGCAAGGCTTGATCGTTCTGCTCGGCGGTAGGTTGCGCATCCTTCGAGGACCCTAGACCAATCGTAGCACAGAGCTTCTTGCCCCCAAGTACGATCTTCACGTCCGATGCTCAAGTGAGGTAGTTTTGACCGTGTGGGGCCAGTTCTTCAAACTCATGGTTCACGATGCCGGACATCTGCATGATTTCAAAAATCCGTCATTAGATTACTGCGTGTAATCTATTAGAAAGAGGTTGCAAAATTTATAAAATGCAAAAAATAAATTCTCATGAATTTCCAGTATATTAAACAAAGCAACAAATTCAAAAATCATGAAAAAATGCAGAGAATAATGCTAGAAAATTAAAACAGAGCCATATAATTTTTCTGGTTTTTTCTAGCAATTTTTCAAAATTTTCTGCAAATTTTTTTCTTTTTTTTTCCTTTTTCTTTCTTTCTTTCGGCCCATAACTTGTGCGGCGGCTAGGGTTCCCACCACTAGCCACCATTCTTCTTCCCACCCGAGTGGCGCGAGGCGGCGGCGGCTTCGAGCCGGCGGCGCGAAGGAAAGCGGTGCGCGGCGGCTTGGCCGGCGAGCACGGAGGAGCGGTGCGCTTCGGGCGCGAGAGGCCGAGGCAGCGGGGCCGAGGCAGCGGCGGTGCCGTGGGAGAGGCCGAGGCAACGGCGGCGTTTTGTGCGCGAAGAGGCCGAGGCGGCGGCGTGGCGCTTCGGACGCACACGGCGGCGGCTCTTCGGGCATGCAAACCGAGGCGACAGCGTGGCACTTCGGGCGTGCAAACCAAGGTGGCGGCAGCGCGCACGGCGGCAGCGGCGGCGACAGTTTTTTTTGTGATGGATGAACAGTAACTTCGTGTATTGTATTATTGTACCGTCTGTAGCTTCATGCCACGCGACGAACGTAATACGGATGCGTTGGTTAGATGCTTGCATAGAAGCCACAAGAGATTAGATTTAATCACCGAAAACCCACCTTTCAATTTGTTCACCGGGTAGAGCTTCGTGCTGATAACGTGTTAAGAAACCTCGCTATCGAATAGTCCGGGTTCCCAAACAGATCTGAAGTGGAGAATAGAGAGGGAGAAAGATGAACACAGAATATAGGAGGAACGGCTCTATAATTCTTTATTGCTTCAAAACTCTGTACAATAGGGGACCTCCTCCTCCTTATATAGTAGTCGCCTAGGGTTTAGCTAAGGGGCCATCGTGGACCTTCGTGGGCCACATGGTTTCCCAACAGTCTTCCCCTTTGTTCCTCTTTTCGTGTTTACATGGGTGTATATGACCTCCATATTTAGAGCTAGCAGTCCTAATCATAGCCTTAGGGTGTGTTTGGTAAGGATCCAGCTCCACTAAATTCGTGGATCTGGTAGAGCTGGGTATTCCTAGCTCCACCAGATCCGTAGAGCTGGATCTGTGAGTATATTAAGAGTGTTTAGATGGATCATCTTTTCAAATTTTAGACTAAAAATATAAACTTAATTCACTTTATTTTAGCCTACAAGTTTCAGATCTCAGGTGAAGCTGGGATCTGGAGCTCTACCAAACAGGTCCTTACTAGGAACAAGAGTAAACGGAGTTTGAGGAAAACGGACCGACATGCCATATATGAAAAGATCCATCGCAGTTGATGGAATAAATTGGTATCCATTGGCACTGAAAATTTCCTTCTTTTCCTTGTTGCATTGAAGTTGCTCTAACTTCCAAGTCAGTGATATGTGATCATAATATCGAAGATGGCGGCCGTCGCTCGCCGCTCGTCGGCGCGATCGGTCTCCTCCGCAGCAACAACAACTCAATATAAAATATGCCCTAATTTACGGACAAGATCATTAAAAAAAGCCTTATAAACTTCGATGGAGGAAGTACCTTAATAATTGGGCAATTATATTTCTTTGAGAATTTCTACAATTTATTTGTCTTTATTCTTGCTTTCAGGATTCTCCTTTTCTACGAGAATGGAGTAATATTCGAGGAAGATTTAGGCTTAGCCATTTCAGTCAAGGGTAATTTAGTCGTAGATTCTTCATGCATGTACGAAGTGGCTGGGAATATCACGTTTTGTTTTCCATGTTCACGTATGGAAGGGTTGTGAACAACAGTACTATCTTGCAATAAACAATTAAACATGACATAATTATCTTTTTTAATAATACAATGGTAATTTAGCACAACCATTGGAATTGTCGTCTATTTTGATTCTGGTAATAATGCGTAATGAATTCTGCTGCTCTAGTACCAATTTCAATTGAGAAAACTCATCACTAATTCTTTAGCAAACTGTGACAATGCAAGTGGGTGAATTGATCAAGCGCTCAACCTCTATGACCATGCGTTCATGTTTTTAGGACATGCATTCCTGGGTTCATGTTTCATTACTATGCATTCTTCAGGGTTGTGTAATAGCTTGAAGCTTCTGCAGGAGGGGGTGTCTTTGCCTAGCTCTGCAATGGTTGTGGTTCCAAGGTGCTTCTCTGTTAGAGATAACTCAATATCCAATTCAATCAGGATTTATCCAAATAGGTTGTTAATCTATCTTCAACAGATCTTTCCATATCTAGACTCTTTTGGCTATAAGTCACCCCATGTACACGTAACATTAAAGGACATTAGTGTATTGTTTCCCATGATTTTTTCCTTCTTCGTAAGAATTTTTCATGTCAAATCTTGTGTTCATGTTTTTGCCGTAACATTCTCTAGACGCCAATTCCATGGTAAACGATCTGAGACGGTACCTCAACTCTTTTTTTCCTCCCTCGCTTCGCACTTCTATTTTCTCCAAAAGGTGTCAAGTGTCTTGTTGCTTTCTTCTTACTTTGCTTAGGGAATGACTACCGCTGATTTAAAGGAGTTGACAGAGAATTATCTCAGAATCAAAGGAAATTATCAGGTAGGTTTTTTGCTTAACCCCACTTCTTTTATGTAGGGAATATCCGACTTGAAAACTACATTTTAAATTGATTTTTTTAAATCTAATGGAGGGAGGTTAACAATTAGCCACACCTCTAATATACTAGGTTCTTTGTTCTGTCTCTTTTGTAGTTTAGGGATTGTCCAACTTGAAAACTGTATTTTAAATTTTGAAATTTTCGAAGTCTAATGGAAGTAAGTTATGAATTACCAAAGCCACAGTAGCATTCTTGGAGGCTTGCTGTGCCCAGATGTACACTACAATCTTCATGTACTGGAGCAACTGTTGTTGTACACGGAACACCTTGTCCCAGCTATTCTGCCATGCAAGTTTTTCATGAGTAATTGAATTATAACTTTTGTCACCAGCCGGAACATTTAGTTTACAATTGTACATATCAATTAGAAATTTTGAATGAGCAAAATCTTTTCTGGTTTCCTTTAGTGGGCCAGGTTAGGGATTTCTTCAATGTTCTTATTACTTGCTTGACTCCGTTTTTTGCTGAACCATATATTCCTATTATTCTTGTTCACTAGAATTAGTTGCTGCAGAAGTTCCCTTTTTTATTTACTCTTACTAAGAACAGTTATTTCCATTCTTTAACAAATGGTGTGCTATTTGTTAACATTTTGCATATTCCTATTGCAAAATAATGATGTACCAGTCATTATTCTGTTGAATGTATGCTATTGACAGTTTCCAATGTAAGCAAAAACATGCACAAAGAGGATTGTCACCAGTAAGATAATATTCTCTGTGCAGATCTACAACTCCAAGGAAGTCATAATTGATTTATCCAAACGATTGGAGAAAACTGAAGGTGATCAGGAATCACAGAAGCCAGAAGGATGTTCTGGGTCTACCTGGGTGTTGTAGGATCATGTTTGACCTCCCTGCTGGCAACACTTCAAACTAGAAAGGAGGCTCACGACCAAGTTCTGAAGAAGGTTGAGGCAAGTGAAGATAGGACCACAAAAGCTGAAGTTGCTGTGAAAGTGCTTCAAGAATCAGTGGAGAGAAATGATTCTAGAATTACTGCTCTTGAGGACGACAAGAAGGTAATAAGCTGAATAAAAAAAAATTCATAGTCCCAATCTTACTTCTATATAAATATGACAATTTGTTTGTTTTTTCAGAATCCCAAACCCAACTCCTCCACTTCTAGCTCAGATCCCCCAACCACTCCATCCCTTCTGCACCTTCTTCGCCTAGCAGGTAAGTAACTGTCTTTTTACTCCGTCTGGTGTTCTGCATTCCATCTTTCCGAAATCTGAAGCCTGTTGGTCTACCCCTCCTGTGTTGTTGTGCAGTTAGCTTTGATAGGGAAACTCCAAGATGATGAAATTAATCAGCTGAGCTTTCATGGGAGGGCCTGGGATTAAAAGAACCGTGAGCTGCTTACCGTTGAAGAATATTGAATATCTGGCTTTCATTTTGATACGATCAAGTCTTTGGTAGTGTAGGTCATAGGATGATGGTTACTTGCACTCCTTCGGTTTGGTGCAACTGCTTTGCGTGGATGTTTTTTCTAATCACGATGATGGTGGCGCTACTGTTTGCGTGTTTTCGTTCCATATCACGATGTGTATTTTAGCTTTTGACAAGGGAAGCTGCATGATCTCGAATGTTTGCCTTTAAGTTGTTTTTGAAAACCTTTGCCTCCGTCTATTCCCTTGTCTGCTTTGTTATTATAAACCATAGTTATTAGAAATGTGATTGTTAGAGTTGCGGTATGGATTCAGATTCACGGTTTTCACTTTTTTTCTTCTTCTAATTTCCACTACGAACACAGCCCCGTACTCTAAACAATTCGTATTTAATGAGTCCTGTTCACGATTTGCGAAGGTTGACAGCGAATCTGGAAACTATGCTATAGCTGATTCTATTTAATCTGCATTGTTGCACACCACAGCGCTCCAATAATCAACCAGCGAGCGGTACAATATGCCTTTGGTTTGTTTCAAGCAGATTGCTGGCCTTTATAGCTGAGCAGCTTGAGGTATTGGAAGTTGCAGAAGAATGTGACTTGCACGGTTGCAGTTCGAACTAGGAAGACTTGGTATGAACTTTTTTTCATTCGTACTCGTATCAACAGCACTCTTATAATCAATCTGCAAGTAGCTACTCCTCCGTCCAAGTTTATAAGACGTATTTCTTATTGGCATATAGACTAATGATATATTAAAATTGACTAAATTATTATTCCTAATTATTATCACTAAGCACTATATATATATTTAATTAATGCATGCATATAGAGAATATGAAGTAAAGATATATATCCATTAGAGGTATATAAGGAATATCACGCTAATTTTGTGGATTGAAACATAAAATACGTCGTTTATTTATAGATAAGATCATTCAAAAACACAACTTATAAACTTCGACGAGAAAAAATATACAAGACAGTATGTTTTTGGAACAGTTCAATTTCCAAGAGTGATTGATCAGTGGCGAGTACTGGTCGATCATGTGGGAGGAAGATGATGCGCACATGGACACATGAACCCTTTTTTGCAGGACATGCACTTTCGTCGAGCTGTCCCTTTGACCACTTGTGATCATTGTCACAAAATCTTCAACGAAGATACTACCAAATTCAAGGGATGCTAAGAGCAACTGTACAAGACCGGGGAACATGGCAAGAGTCATCATGCATGCGAGAGAATTTGCTGAGTTATGTGTGACATGTATGTTAGCACCTAAGTGTCAAAGGTAGGGACAGAATTACGACGTACATTCTTTTCTACGTTGCCAGCTATGTGTACATGCTGACCTTCATGAAGTTTGGTGACAATTTAAGGAGTGGCCTCCCCACTCTCACCAACAAAAGGTGTAGAATACGACACAGACCACAACAAACTTCATAAACACACACAAAATTAACAAATTAATTAACCAAGCCAAACAAATCTGATATCTCTTACTGTCTTAGTTACTCCCTCCGTTTGTTTTTATAAGATGCGATTTAACTTTATGCGGTCTTCAAAGTTGAACTTTAATAGTTAATTTCTTTTGTAATACTTTATCCCTAACTACAAAATCATAATTATAGGAAAGTATCACTTTTATATCGTATGATCTATATATTGTTGGACTAACTTTTGATCAAAATTTATAAATTTAAAATCTCGAAATTCGTGGACGGCTAAATCAAGAGAGAGGGTACTTGTCAGACAACATTAACAGCACAGTGTAGCACACAACCATGAACACCTTGTAAAATACAGTAGGGTGATCATTCATCAGACAAACAGTTCAAATTAGGAGGAAAAAACACACACCCCACAGAGGGAAAAAAATTAGAGAAACACACTAGTCTTTCTTAGCTTGATTGCTTCAGCGCAGCGATGGCGCATCCTGTTTGTAACACCACGATCGTCTTATTAGAAATAAATCAGTGCTCTAAATAACATGACAGATGACACTAATCAGAAGATCGAGGTGATCCAAACAACATGTCATTCTGCCATTGCTTCTGACACAGCAGAAGAATAACCAATCCTTCTTAGAAATCTGAGTTCTTATATATCTACACACACCTTAATAAGATTTGATCAAATTTATCAGTGTTACTTATCTCCTGGTAGACCGGCCCGGCCCGGGACGTGCTGCGACGGGTCGGCGTGCGAGGAATGCGCCGTCAGCGATCGCCATGGAGTTCTTGCACCCGTAGAGGTCGAGGAATCCGACAACGCCGCCGCCGGCAAGCCACCACCGGCGCTCGGCCCGGCCGGCCACAGTTGACGTCGGCGCCGACCAGAGCTTGCCCGCGACGTGGCCGTCGGCATCGTCCTCGCCGTCTTTCCTGGTGCACTCCACGAAGGCGGCGGCGAAGGGGTCAGCGTCGTGGTCGGAGGAGGCGGGGACGCTGGCGGCGCGGCGGCGTCTGCGTTGGCGCCGGCGTGGGGACGCGCGGGGCGGAGGCGGGAGCGGGAGGGGCGTGCTGGCGGAGGCGGCGAGGCAAGCGAGGGAGCTCTTGGGGATGCCCGGGTGATGCTCCCACGAGAAGGGGACGACGGAGGTGGTGGCGGCGCGGGGGGACGGCGACGTGGAGAAGGAGGAGGAGGCGGTGGAGACCGAGGAGGAGGAGGTGCGGCTACGGCGGCGAGGAGCAGTGGACGGCGACGGCAGCAAGAGAGGCGGAGGCGGCAGCGGCAGCGGCTGCAGTGTCTGGGTTTGAGACGCAGACGCTCGCATGGTGTGTTGGGAGAGAGAGATCTAGAGAGAGAGTGACAGTGAGGGTGTCTCGTTGTAGTTTTGAGCGGGGAGTCGGAGATGAGTCGTTGGTAGAGACGGGCGTTGCACGGTGCCGGGTTAGCTCGGTACGAGTCTATCATGCTTTATGTCTGAACCGTGTTGGGACGCGATGGTTTGTCGTGCTCGTCATACTGTGCCGTGCTAGTCCGGTTCGCCTTCGGCGAGTCCAGAAACGGTCTATTTGCGCTTCGTGCCGTGCTGGTTCAGACCCGGTCCATTTGCACTATTGCGACGAGAGGAAATGAGTCAGAGGTGTATAGAGTTGAGGTAATGGACACAAATATTATGGAAAAAAGAATTAAATTTATTTATTCTTGAACAGTTACACACAGCGAGAGGGATGTGCTGAACACGAACGAGAGAGAGGCAATGAATGAGAAAAGGAGTAAGAGAGACAAGCGAGAGAGATTGAGAGAGACGGACGAGAGAGAGATGGGTGAGAGAGAGAGAGAGCTAAGAGAAATTGAGAGAGACTGACGAGAGAGAGCAGTTTCTTGCACCGTTTCTCAATTCCCCTCAGCTCTCTCTCCCATCTTGCCCGTCTCTCTCTGGTGTCAGCGGCGGAAGTGGCGTCTATGTTGTTGGGTGTGTCCATGACACTCATACTCTGTGGGTCGGTGACCTTCATACTGGACTTCTTCCACATGCCCTGGGTCATCGGCCCTCGGTACTGTTAAGAAACCCTAATAGCCCATTGGAAGGCCCATGTGGTCCCTTAGCCAAAACCCTAGAGGAGCGCTATAAAAGGAGGAGGGGGTCCCCCCCTATGTACAGAATTCATTAGCAATAAAGAATTTCCGCTGTTGCTCTCCCTAAACACGTGTCTCTCTCTCTTTCTGTTCTCCAATTCAGATCTATTCGGGAACCCCGGACTATTCGATAGCGAGGTTTTTAACACGTTATCAGCACGAATTGCTCTACAGAGATCAGAATTGAAAAGAAATCGTGTAGCGCCCAAATGGAAGAGATATGCATTGTTGACAGTGGCACAACAAATACCATCTTAAGAGAGTCTAAGTATTTCCAGTCGATCACGAAGAACGCTGGAAAGATTACTACGATCGCAGGAAGCGACTCATATGTAATCGGCTCAGGAAGAGCCACTATTATATTGCCTATGGGTACAACTTTGGTAATTGAAGAAACCCTTTTGTACCCTGAATCAACGCGCACTCTCTTAAGCTTTAAAGACATCCGCGCCAATGGTTTTTACGTAGAAACCAATGAAGAAAATGGCAAAGAATACTTGTGCATTGTGAAGCACGCGGTATGTGGAAAAATGGTATTAGAAAAATGTCCCTCATATGAATCAGGTTGTACTACACGAATATTCATGCACCAAGTGTATACTTCCTTGAAGACTGCTTTTAGAAGCTCGAGTTATTTTCTTTATGGCATGGTAGATTAGGTCATCTGGTCTTAGAATGATGAGAAATATAGTGAACAACTCACAAGGTCATGGCATTAACGTTAAAAATTTCCCGAATCATGAAGATTTTGTGTGCCTGCATGTGCCACCGAAATTAATAACTAGACCCTCTGTCATGAAAGTGCAAAGTGAAATCCTGCATTCTGGAACGCATCCGGGGGATATTTGCGGTCCGATTCAGCCCTGTCGGGCCGTTTGATACTTTATGGTGCTCATCGATGCTTCCTCGAAATGGTCGCATGTATGCTTGTTGTCAACAAGAAACCATGCTTTTGCAAAGCTGATCTCGCAGATCATAAGAATTAAGAATGCTTTCCCTGATCATCACGTGAAGTTCATTAGAATGGACAATGCCGGAGAATTTACTTCAAAGGCATTTGATGATTATTGCACTGCAATAGGGATAGCAGTTGAGCACTCCGTACCGCACGTCCATACGCAGAATGGACTAGCGAAGCACTAATAAAGAGGATTAAGTTCATTGCGGACCGCTTTTGCGAGTGTAACTTGCCCAACACTTGTTGGGGACACGTGATCTGCACGCAGCAGCTCTTATCAATTTCGACCGTCGGCCTACAACATCCATTCTCCTATGCGGCTTGTGCACGGATCATCCGAAGATCTCCCATCTTAGAAAATTTGGGTGTATGGTATATGTACCTATACCACCCCTCAATGATCGCAATGGGCCCTCTCCGCAAGTCAGGGATATCGTTGGTTATGAGAGTGCATCCATAATCGGTATTTGGAACCCATATTTGGAGATTTGCATCTGACCGTTCGCGGATTGCATCTTTGGCGAGGATCGTTTCCGTCATTTGGGGAGAAATCAACCTTTGGATGAAAAATGCCGGAAATCATATGGCATTCCACCGATCCCCGCACATGACCCCGCACTAATGAAGCAAATCAAGAAGTCGGAAGATAATTGATTTGCGAATTTAGCAAATGAACTGCTGATCATTTTGTGATCCGAAGGGCGTGGTTAAGTCGCATGTACCATAAGAAATGCACCGAGAGGGTGGAAATACCAAAGAAAATAGAAGGTATCCCTCAACCTGCTCAGAGGCCTCAAAGAAAAAGAGCAGCAATCGGCTCGTCAAACCCAAAGTACCGGAGGCGTCTGGAGAAAAGCGGGACTTACCACAACCAATCACGAAAATGCCCCAAGGAAAGAAGGGGAGCTAGTTGAGACTGCACTGAAAGAAGCCAACAGAAAGGCAATTCGGACTTGAATCTTCCATCAAGGAAGCCGCGAAAATAATGTGTGCGCACACATAGGCGATGAAAGCTAAAGGAACTTGCTCTGCGATAGGAAAAGCGGCGAAGAGCAAGTAGAAGTGCATGAAGCACCCCATGAAGAAATGGCCATAAACTTTGTAATAACGGGAGAATCCTGAATAGAGCAACGACCAGCGTTGATGCATACTTTGCAAAGAAGATTGCCTCGATCATTAATCATGATCCCGAGCACGCATCTCTAGCGAGTGCAAGAAAAGGTTAGATTGGGAAGAATGAAAAAGGCAATCATCTGCAGAGTTAGTCTCTCCGAACAAGAGAGAGGTGTTTGAGCAGTATGCCGCACACCTCCCCATATAAACCCGTAGGTCAAAAATGGGTCTTTGTTCTAAGAGGAATGAAAACAACGAAGTTGTAAGGTACAAAGCAAGGCTTGTAGCTCAAGGTTTCACTCAACGTCACGGAGTTGATTATGAAGAAACCTATTCTCCGGTCATGGGAGGAATTACCTTTAGATATTTGATCTCAATGGCGATCAACTTGAAGTTGAGAATGAAGCTAATGGATGTTGTCACAAATACCAGTATGGAAACTTGTATTCGAAGATATACATGAAAGTACAGGAAGGAATTCCTATCCCAACCAAGATGGAGCAAATAGAAACACATGCAGATGTGAAATTGGAGAAATCACTGTATAAATTTGAAGCGATCGGGAAGAATGTGGTACAATCGCTTGAGTGACTTTCTCGCAAGAAAGGCTACACAAACAATGAAGATTGTCCATGTGTGTTTATCTGACGATCCCGAATGGATTCTCAGATAATCTCCGTCTATGTAGATGACTTGAACATCATTGGGACGGATGAAGAAATTGAAGAAGCATGCTCATACTTGAAGTCCGAGTTTGAAATGAAAGATTTAGGTAAAACCAAGTTTTGTTTAGGCTTGCGGCTTGAACATGTCCAAGGAGGAATCTTGGTACATCAATCAACCTACACGCAGAAAGTGTTGGAAAGATTTGGATTTGAAAAATCATATCCTGCAAAGACTCCAATGGTGGGAAGGTCACTCCAAGCGGACCTAGACCCATACTGGACCTAGAGAAGAGGGGAGGAAGTCACGGGAGCAGAAATTCCCATATCGAGTGCGCTTGGAGCACTCATGTACCTTGCAAATAGCACTAGGCGGACATTGCGTTCGCGTGAATTTGCTAGCTCGATGCGATCTGAGAACCCACCAAAAGGCATTGGAAAGGGATCAAGGACATCTTCCGCTACCTCCAAGGAAGCAAAGACCTCGATGCATTTTTAGAAGAAATAATGAATTGAATTTGGTTGGCTATGCCGATCTTTGGTATTTATCGGACCAGATCTTGGCAAGTCCCAAACCGGCTATGTTTTCCTATGTGGAGGAACAGCAATTTCTTGGAAGTCGTCTAGCGGACTCTTGTCTCGGCGTCGACAAACCACTCGGAAATCATCGCTTTGTATGAAGCATCTCGTGAATGTGCATGGCTCGGAAGAATGGTTCACCACATCCGAAAATCATGTGGTTTGAACATTGAGCAAACTCCCACAATTATTTATGAAGATAATGCAGCTTGTGTTGCCCAAGCACAGATGGGTTATGTGAAGAGCAATCTCACGAAGCATATCAACCCCAAGTTCTTCTATGCTCATGAATTGCATAAGATGAACGAGATCAAGATATTGCATATTAAGTCATGTGAAAATCTTGCAGATTTGTTCACTAAATCACTCCCAGCATCTACCTTTGAAAGGTGCGTGAAAGGAATTGGGATGATGAGACTTAGAGAAGTGCAGATTTCAGAGGGAGATATTTCACATACTCCCACATGAATCCTGAGCATGAATTATGAATACCCAACATAAATCTCGAAGATTAGCAATTGAAGTTGGGAGAATTATACTCTTTTTCCTTAGCAAGTTTTTCATGAAGTTTTCTTGCATAAGGTTTTTAACGAGGCAATTCGTGCAACATTGTAAAGCGTATGCTATGTACTCTTTCTCCAAGTTTTTTTCTCACCGGGTTTTTCCGAGTTTTAATGAGGCATATGCATCTCGCGGCAAAGGGCCCAAGGGGGAGTGTTAAGAAACCCTAATAGCCCATTGGAAGGCCCATGTGGTTCCTTAGCCAAAACCCTAGAGGAGCGCTATAAAAGGAGGAGGGGAGTCCCCCCCTATGTACCAGAAATCATTAGCAATAAAGAATTCCCGCTGTTGCTCTCCCTAAACACGTGTCTCTCTCTCTTTCTGTTCTCCAATTCAGATCTGTTCGGGAACCCCGGACTATTCGATAGCGAGGTTCTTAACAGGTACAACCTGTGCTACAGTATCGTGCTGGACTTTGGACCGAGACGTATCGCCGTACCTCAGGCCTGCAAAAAAAACGATCCGAATGTCCACCTATAGTCGTAGGTAGCGATCTCTACCAATAAATACCGTTGAGAATTGCAAAAAAGGCTCTTAGGTTTGGTGGTCACTCTTTTTTTTTCTGAATTTTTTTGGCCTACTGGAAGTATAATCTAGGTCACACATTTGCCTGTCATCACTGGTCAATACACATGATTCTCCACATGAGGTTATTTCTTCTACCTTAATGGTGTATAAAAAAATAAAACATGTGTAGGAGAAACTACTTGTCTTAGTAATAAAGTAAGAAAAGACACCCAAATTCACCTTAAATAAGGGCTCGATTTCCTACTTCCTTCGTCAACAATAGTTGTCAATTTAGACAAGACTAAGACTATCTCCAACCGTTTCCCGTCGGTCGTCCCAATCCCGTCCGCATGGGAAAGCGACGGAGAGAGAAGGTTCCCAGCCCTCCAACGGCTTCCCTTCCCGTGACGCAGCGTGTGGGATAGGAGAGGATCCCTCCCGAGGCTCGCTCCCCATTCCCCGACGCCCCGTTCTTTGTGATGCGTCAGCTAAGAGCTTGAGCCCGCAAGCAAGAACACAGGCGGCGATCGGCAAGGGCGGCGCGAGCGAGGAGCTAAGGTGGTCCGCCTCACCGTGGGAGAGGAGGGCCTTGACGAAAATCGAGACCTTCAGTGCGCGACGAGGACCACCATCTTTGCCGATTTGAAATGGATTTAGGTTGTGGGATCTTGATTCGATGGGAAAACACGGATGGGGTGAAATCGTCGTTAGGGACAAGTAATTTCGTTGAGTTAATCTTGTCGTTTCTTTGTTAAAGTTTTTGTTTAAAGGTTTGATTACTTGCTAGTTACATTTCTTTGTGTCGTAGAAGTTCGAGTTATATACGGGTTGTAGTTAGCGAGTGCGGATTAGGTCTGATGCTAAGATGAGTATTTGAGTTCTTTGTCGGTTTAATAAGCGAGTCCGATTCTTTATCATGTAAAAGTTTGAGTATAAGTATTTGAGAAATAAATAGAAAAGGGTGTGAAGTTACGCACCGCAAAAGGAAAATCGGTGTGCACGAATCTTTCTCCAAAGCGTATTGTGTGCATGCGAAATCGATATTGCCGAGAGGAAGTTCGAAGACAAGTTCGGTGCTTTCGAACTTGCGAAGCCTGTTCGTTGTTTCGTGTGCGTGTTGCGGAACCAAAAGCAGAGGATGGCTCGGGGCTTCCGATACATCAATTTCGTCCTCACCGAAATGGCGATCGAACATAGATAGGAAAATTGGGAAACTTGCGTTGGGCGATGATGACCGATTGGTGTAGAAGATTGATTGAATGAGCACTAGTTGAATTAGTGAACGATAGTTCATATGTGTTGTCCTGCTTGGGTTTAGGAAATTTAGTTTATGGGTCTTTGTCCTCATTGTTTTTTGCTTGCAATGAAATTCTAGCACAAATTCATATAGTTGCAAGTTGTCAACTTTGAAGCATTGGTTTCAATTTGCACAGATCAAATGGTCAGTCCACTAGTAGTTATTCGAGAACACGAAATGGATGAGTTGATTCAATTTTTGTCTTGATCTTTGCAATGATTTGCATTGTCATGGTGTGACCTTGATTCAATAAAGCTAATCTGAAACACACACCAATGTCGCGACTTGTATTTAATTGGTTCGTCGTAGTATGATTCAATATTGCCATAACATGTGCGAAGTATTGTCATTACATCTTTGTTTTAGATGGATTCGGAGACCCTTGAGGCGTCATCTCTAAGCTGCGAGATATCTTTGGAGGATAAGGCCGAGCACCTCAGGAAGCTCGCTCGGGACAACTTCAGTCCAAGTGATGAAATTTGGGCCATTGACATTAACAGCGCACTTCTTCAGGTCGAGTCCATAGCCGAGAGCATGGAGAAGATGTCGTTCGACACGATAGAATTTAGCACTGCACCTCCTCCGACTGTGATGGATGACATTGCATCTGTCGAGGGCGTTCATCCGGACAACATAGTGCCTGCGGACTACGAGAGCTCGAACGATTCCCTGCTGAGCGACTACTCCACGGATTGTCTACTTAGCGATTGGTCCATCGAGTCCGATCGTTCGGGCCACCTTGTTTAGGTCTACATGTACATTCCATGCTCATCATATTGTTATTTTGGACCATGTGGCTTTGAACGCTCAGATGAGCTTTATTGTATTTTGCACCATCGGCTATGAACTTGTAATCCTTACCGTAATTTACATCAATGTGATGTCATTCCATGTTGACTCATATTGTCCCCACATTGCTTTGCCATGATTTCGTAATAACAAACTATGTGTGTGCTTTCAATGATCGGGAGGACGACATGGACCCTTTCTTATCGAACTACCTTGGGATGACTTTGTGTTGTGGTACACGACTTATCTCCCCGCCAAACACCTCAGAGCATGGGCACGATGATCTGCCCCAAGTCGGTCCACGCGTCAAGAAGGGAACCAAAACAGCTCGAGCAGAGAGGACCAAATGGAGTGCGCGGGGAGGATGAAGTTCTAGTCTCGGCTTGGTTGAATGTGAGCCAAGACCCCATTGTTGGGAAGGACCAATCGTCCGATACCTATTGGAGCGAATTGCAGTTATTACAAAAGCAATAGCAAGGAACACATGAAGGCAAGATCGAAGAAAGGAATGGTTAACCACCGGTCATTGATAAATGAGTGTGTTAGCAAATATCTTTGGTATCTCAATCGGACCGACGGTTTACATCGAGTGGGAGCACCGAGCGTGATAGGTAAGGACATGTCCTCGTCTTGATCGACACTTGTAGTCACTTCATAATTAATCGTGTCTCCGAGTCTTATAATTGTTATCTCATTTTGCGGATGGCCCATCTTTGCTAGGATGTACCAGGACATTGAGGGCAAGCCATTCGCGTTCCACCATTGTTGGGTACTACTGGCGGATCATCCGAAGTGGTCTTCGCACTTGTCCCACAAGAAGCAAAAGACGGTACGATATGGTGCAACGCATGAAGGGTCCAATGACATTCCTATTGACCTGGCCTCCCAAGCATCCTCTGAGGAGGGGGAAAGGCCACCAGGCCGGGACGCTGCAAAGGCCACGAGGAAGCGTGCTAGTTCGTCTAGTATGTCATCTGTGGGTGTGTACTCCGACCATTTCGACAAGATGAATGAGTCCAGAGCTGCTATGGTAGAAATCTGACGTGAAAAATTGGCCATGTCCAAGGAAGCGGAGAATGAAAGGATTATGAAGGTCGACTTGAACTCGTGTGCGTGATTGCTTCATGAGTACTACGAGTCGACAGATTGAGATTGTGATGAATCGTCGTCAAATGAATAAATAAGCATTGCCTTATGTCATCCTGTTTGAGTGAGGTCTGTAATACTATTGTTGTATTGTTGTTTTAATGTTTGAACTATCTAGTTTTATTCCGGACTTGTCGGTTTGTATCTTGTCCGTATTGTACCAAGTTATCAGTTTACGCCGGACCACATGAAAACAGCCTAACACATATTCACTAAAACAGAAATTACTGAAGATCCAACCATTGGATCGATGTGAAATTTTAACTGTAGAAACTAGATTCAATTATTAATCTAACCCAATAAAAATCAACTCGATCGGATCTACGGATCAAAAGATATGACCTTCACAAGATGACTGAATCACCGATGACGTAACGATTTCCAAGGCTACGCCGACCAATCTTCAGCACATCAAAGGCTACGACGGACCAATCTTAAAAAACAAGATCACTGAAGATCCAACCGTTAGATTGACATGAAATTTTAACTGTAGAAACTAGATTCAATTATGAATCTAACCCAATAAAAATCAACTCGATCGGATCTACGGATCAAAAGATATGACCTTCGCAAGATGATGAATCGGTGATGACGAAATCGATTTCCAAGGCTCACGCGGACCAATCTTGACACATCAAAGGCTACGACGGACCAATCTTAAAAATAAGATCACTGAAGATCCAACCGTTAGATTGACATGAAATTTTAATCTGTAGAAACTAGATTCAATTATGAATCTAACCCAATAAAAATCAACTCGATCGGATCTACGGATCAAAAGATATGACCTTCGCAAGATGGTGAATCGGTGATGACGAAACCCGATTTCCAAGTCTCGCCGGACCAATCTTGACACATCAAAGGCTACGACGGACCAATCTTAAAAATAAGATCACTAAAGATCCAACCGTTAGATTGACATGAAATTTTAATCAGAGAAACTAGATTCAATTATGAATCTAACCCAATAAAAATCAACTCGATCGGATCTACGGATCAAAAGATATGACCTTCGTAAGATGGTGAATCGGTGATGATGAAACCGATTTCCAAGTCTACGCCGGACCAATCTTCAGCACATCAAAGGCTACGACGGACCAATCTTAAAAAATAAGATCACTGAAGATCCAACCGTTAGATTGACATGAAATTTTAAATGTAGAAACTAGATTCAATTATGAATCTAACCCAATAAAAATCAACTCGATCGGATCTACGGATCAAAAGATATGACCTTCGCAAGATGGTCAATCGGTGATGACGGAAATTGATTTCAAGGCGGACCAATCTTGAACTTGGACTTGGCGCTAGGAGAAAACTTCTAGTTACTTATCTTCTAGTTACTAGATGTTATCTTTGCATGCATACACCAAACATGTATGCATTAATTGATGCAACTTCTAATCGCCAACACCAACGAGCGCATTGCATCAAGCAAAACCAATATCATGCTATCACGATATCAAATAATCATCGGACATAGCACATGCACAAGCACCACACATGCCATAATCACAACCACTTTACAATGCCAATTTTATTACTCGGCCAATTTTTCACACATGATTTCACACTCACATCAAACATAGCTTACACTTGCATTATCCCGTCTGCGTGACCAAGGTGTTCGACCAGATCCTTTGCAACCGATGGTGAAGTTGGCGATCCCTCGCCTTTGAGTAGCTTGTATGCGATGCAAGACCGACCCGTTGGGTGATGTCCTGTAACGACGGAGTTCCCATAAAATCGAAGTTAATGTCTGTGATGCCCTATTCCTCTCATCCTCCACGATCATGTTATGAAGAATGATGCATGCGGTCATTATATTCCTTAACGTACTCTGGTGCCAACATCGGTAGGGGCCCGTGCAATGGCAAACCTAGCTTGGAGCACTCCAAGCGCTCTCTCAACATCCTTCCTTGCGATCGCATCTCTGCGAAGTAGACCCTCCTGTTTCCCATCGGTACGCAATCCCTTAACGAAGGTAGCCCACTGGTAAATGCCATCCGCGAGGTAGTAGCCCATGTCGTCGATTGCCATTGTGATGTAGTTTACCTCGGGAGTGTACCATCATTTTCTCCGAAAATATGTTAGAACGGTGCAACACATTAATATCGTTCATACTTCACGGCATCCGAAAAAGCATGCCAAATCCACAGGTCATCTGAAGCAACCGCCTCGAGGACTATGGAAGGCTTGCGAGTATGCCTGTGAAAGCCCCTTGCCATGCTTTGGGCGGTTTTCGAGTCAATGCATGCAATCGATGCTACCAAGCATTCGGGAAACCTCTGTGCTCACCAACAACTAGAGTCTACCAATGTCTTACGCATTAGGAGATCGGAGATATTCCTCTCAAAAACTGGACCACCGCCTTGACGAACTTCTTGAGAGCTACAATGGCCGTACTTTCCCCAATACGGAGGTACTCGTCCACAGCGTCAGCAGGAACACCGTAAGCTAGTTGACGGAGAGCTGCATTACTTTACGAAGAGGTGCCAAACCAAGCTTCCCGGTTGCATCCCTACTTTGCTGGAACCAAACGTCGTGTCCTTCGACAGCATTCGTTATGCGCAAAAATAGGGAGCGACTCATCCGAAACCTGCGTATGCGAAATGACTTATGGACATAATGAAACCAGACAAGTACATCATTCATATTTGTTAGGACTACTGGTTTGTTACCTCCGCCTGAAAAATACCTCACCGTACACGGGGGAGGAAGCGAAGTAATCACCATAAAGCCGAGCCGCCCCTTCAACGTGACCTCGGTTGATCACCGCATGGCCTCGAACCGATCCCCGTCGATGGTTGTTACCTCGCGCTTCTATCTCCTCCTCCTCTGCAATTGCTAAGAGAAGGGAGTCCTCATCATCAGTAAATGATTGTTCATCACTTGAGGAAGAAATGAACTGACTCATTGTGAGGTTGGCAATCCGTTGTGGGTGACTACCTGATGAATGCAACCCCTCAATATATAAATTCTTTGGGTTGGATGAGAGGGATGAGGAAAAGTTAGGTATTTACGGGAAGGGAAGGGAATGGGAAGGAATCTGTTGGAGTGCATTGCTGAGAAGGGAATGGAATCTGGGAAGGGATTCCCTTCAGGGGCCAGGAAGGGAATGAAACCCTGGGAAACGGTTGGAGATGGTCTAAGAAAACCAAAGCAGGTAGTCTTAGATTCTTCTACCCCAATTAAAATCGGTCCCACATGTGGAGAGCATCATCAGCTCACCTCTCTCTCTCTCTCGTTTCTTCTCTCTCCGCCTCGCCGACTGCTATTCCTTTCACGTCGCCGCCTCCATGGCGAGCTCCAGCTGGCAGGCTCCCATAAAGACCTGGAGCGTCGTCGCCTTCTTCCACCTCCCCAGCGACCTGTGGAGCGCACGCCGCCCGTCGCCGAAGGGGAAGAGACCGGGTTGCCCGTCATAGGAGGGGGAAGAGCACGCGTCACCCGTCGTCTTCTTCCACCTTCCCGGTGACCTATGGAGCGCATGGCAGGAGTGGCGCACCACCGTCCAGTGTTGAAACAGAATACCAAAATACTTTGGGACAATTTTCTTTTTATTACTTCTTGCTCTGTTCGCTTACAAAACTTAGATCTACCCCTGTATTTATACCCAAAACTACAACCCTATGAAACGGAATAGGATTCTACTTCCTTGTCATAATTCAACTCCTCTTCCTAAATTTTCTTAATACAAACTTTTCAAACTAAAACTTTTCTATTACAGGATTACTTCTAACATTTTCTCCCTAATCTTATAACATTTAATTTCTAACACAATTCTACCTAATCTTACAAATTTTTCAAAGCTTTTCCTTTCTTTCTCTGTTCTTTTCTTCTCTGTCTCTTCTCTCTGATCTGTAGCTTCACGCACTATGCACTGGAATCTGTTCTCTGTACTTCTCACGTTGCATGCGAACTGCTTGCTGTCTGGCCTATAGCAA
The DNA here is from genome assembly GCA_036346275.1 of Otatea glauca. Taxonomy (NCBI): domain Eukaryota; kingdom Viridiplantae; phylum Streptophyta; class Magnoliopsida; order Poales; family Poaceae; genus Otatea; species Otatea glauca. Next base: position 23,242,128 of record CM070734.1, read on the forward strand.
CTTCCTGTAGCGTGGATACTGTATCGCCTTGTAGTGCACTGTAGCGATCTTGTTTTGTGCGCTGTAGCACCGAAACTTGTTTTTCGCTACTTCCTCGTGCTTTTTTTTTTCTTCCGTGCGTCGCCTCTACGGCTTCTTCTCTTTTTTTCCTCATGGCCGCCGCCAGGAGCGCTCGCTCTGGCGTTTCTTTTTTCTTTGCGACTCCGCCGTCCGGGAGTTCGTCTTCTTCTGCAACATACGTTGATGAGCTTCTTCCTCCTCTAAAATTTTTTCTTTCAAACTAGTCTCATGACAAACCGGCTTACAAGTTTTCAGGGAAATTCAACATCAGTATGTTCGGCTGTTCTTCTTTGCACAATGAGAGGAGTAGAGCCGGGGGTGAGGTTTACCTCCTCATTCTTCTTCTTGTTCCTGCAATACGAGGCTTAGTGTCCATACTTGTTGCAGTTGAAGCACTTTATGTGACTGCGACACTCCGTCGCGTAGTGACCATATTTTTCACATTCAAAACATTTGATATGTGACTTATCTCGTGGTCTGTTATCATCGTCTTGTTCGGCTTTGTCTCCTCGGCCACCTCTACCTCTGCGGTAACCGAAACTACCGCATCCACGGCCACGGTTAAACTGCTTGCGATCACCTCTTTCATCTCCCTTTAACAGCAACACCTACTCGTTACGGGACTGATACCCTTATTCATTACGGGATTGATACCCCTTCAGTAGCTAATCATGTGCCTTGAGCGAGCTGACGATCTCCTCGATTTTCATGTTCTTCAAATTAGGGGAGTACATGAGCGTGGTGACGACAGGCACAAACTTTTATGGTAGCACGCGTATGTACTTCTTCACAGCCACAGATTCTTCCATCCTATCGCCGAGAGTAATAATCTGATTGTATAATGAAGTAAGCTTACCGGCGAACTCGTCCACCAACTGGGTTTTTCCCATCTGAAGATTCTCAAACTCGTTCCGTAGATTCTGTAGTCACACCTCCTTCACGCGGTCAACTCCCACGTGCATCTTCTGAAGCGTTAGCCATGCTTCATGTGCTATCTCCTTCCCGATGAGTTGGTGCATCATTGAATCTGGTACCGACTGATAGATTGCAGCAAGGGCTGCCTGATCTATCCTGTCATCTTCCACAGCCTTCCCCTTTGGATCGACTGCACCCCAGACACCCTGAGCGCGCAAGTTTGCCTTCATCTTCATTGCCCATACAGGGTAATTGTCGACCGTCAAGAGAGGGTACTGGAGAGATATAGACCCACTCTGAGCCTTCGCATTCTCGACCATAATCTTCACGTACCACAAAACGTCACATTCTTCTTTGCCTAGCGCTTACGCCCTCTTGGCGTCCTCTGTTGCTAGAGCGAAACCTGTGTAGTACTCCATGTTTCTCCCAAGAATCAACGCTGCAAAGTCGCGTGAACCAGGTACTATCACCTCCTAGCTTTTCTTCCGATCTTTAATCGCTGCAGTGGCAACATGCTGTTGCAAATTGATTTTTTTTTCACGCGATGCGCTGATCGCTTTGTTGTGCCGGCTGTTTGTGTTAGTAGTAATCTTGTAATAGGAAAGGTTTAGTTTGGAAAGTTTCTATTAAGAAAGTTTAGGATGAGGAGTCCAATTAGGACATGGAAGTAGAATCCTATTCCGCTTATGAGGGTTGTAGTTTTGGGTATAAATATAAGGGTATGCTTGAGTTTTGTAATTGAACAGAGCGAGAAGTAATAAAGAGAAAATTGTTCCAAAGGTTTTAGCGTTCTGTTCCAACAATTGGTATCAGAGCCTAAGTTTTTGGATCAACCCATTGCCGGGAGGAGAGACTCGGGCGGCACTAACGGCACGCCTTCATCGGCGCGGGCGGCGGCCACGACCGTGCGTCGGGCACGGGGTGTTCCAGAGGTCAAAGGCGCGCGGACAGCGTCGGGCCGGGCGTGAGGACTATACTCGGCATGAAGCCTTGGTGGTTGTTCGCGCGTGCAGCGACGGCAGCGACACGGTATGCATGTAACACGGCGGTCGGTAGGAGCGCAATCATGGCGGCGCGGGCGCGGAATGCGGTGTGCAATCCCACGGACGGTGCGGTGCTTGTGGAAGCGGGCGGCCGCCGGAGATGCCGGACGAGTTTGAGTCTGAGGGTTGCGAGTGCCAACGGAGGCGGCGTCGGCGGTGTACTTCACGCGAAGCGAGAGGAAGGCAAGGCGATGTCCTATTCGGTGCGGCAAAGCAAACAAAAGTAAGAGGGTCTCATCGCCATGCATTTGGAGAAGAAGTCAGCGCAGGTTGCATACGCAAGGTGTCTCGTATGACAACGAGGTGACATGTAGAGAATTCCTTCTGATTGCTTCTATCGGCAGCGTGCACAGAGGGCTAGCGTGGTGCACGACATTGGGTCGTCTTGGTGGCGAGATCTGAGGATGTGGCGCAGGCGATGGGTAGATCGTGGCGGTAGGGCATCGGCGCGAAGGGCGCGTAAAGACGAGGCAGCGGCCGACCTCGGAGGTGGCTTTGGAGGAAGGTTATGCCTGCTAAGATTCGTGAGGGTGATGCAAGAAGTAAAGTAAAGGCTCCCGAAAACAACAATAGTTCAATGCTCGGCGTATTTTGTTTCGCGTCGTATCTTTTCCGCATGATGTCGCGGCAAAGCGTCGGGAAAGCGCGAGGCACCGTGGGTGCGAGCAGCGTCATGAAGGCGCAGAGGTACGAGTTGATGCGATCTGGCGTCGGGGGCGCAGAGGCACGGTGGGTGCAAAGCAGGGCGTCGAAAGGCGCAAAGTGGGTACAAGTGTATGCGACTCGGGAGAGGACGACGTTGTTTCATGTACGCAGGCGAGACACACGGAACGAGCTGAACAAGTTCTTGAAGATGAGTGAGAAGATCGGCGTGATCAAAGATATTACAAGATTAGGGGGGAAAATGTTAGTAGTAATCTTGTAATAGGAAAGGTTTAGTTTGGAAAGTTTCTATTAAGAAAGTTTAGGATGAGGAGTCCAATTAGGACATGGAAGTAGAATCCTATTCCGCTTATGAGGGTTGTAGTTTTGGGTATAAATATAGGGGTATGCTTGAGTTTTGTAATTGAACAGAGCGAGAAGTAATAAAGAGAAAATTGTTCTAAAAGTTTTAGCGTTCTGTTCCAATAGTTTGCTGTTCGCTATGGGACAGAGCCTTCACTTGTTGGACTCGGCGTGTCCTGCGAGATTGATCTGGTTTTGGACTCGAGACCGAAATGAATCAAGTCGCCGTGACTTCTTCGATAGCTTTTCTTGCCGTGTCACTTTTCTCGCCGAGACTGCTTTGCGGTGAGTGAACCTCCTGCAATTTCTGCCGCACGACGCTTTTCTCCGATTCGAGAATCAAAGACTGCAAAGCTGCTCCTGTGCCTTCTTGCAAAATCAATCTAATGTTGCAGCCGCCTCGCTGCCTGGATGCCAACGAAGCCCTCCTCTCTGCTTTGGTCTCGCGTCACCGAGATCCAATCTCCTGTGCTCTAATACCAATTGTTGGAACAGAACACCAAAATACTTTGGGACAATTTTCTCTTTATTACTTCTCTCTCTGTTCGCTTACAAAACTTAGGTCTACCCCTGTATTTATATCCAAAACTACAACCCTATGAAACGGAATAGGATTCTACTTCCTTGTTCTAATTCAACTCCTCATCCTAAATTTTCTTAATACAAACTTCCCAAACTAAAACTTTTCTATTACAAGATTACTTCTAACACCCATTATCCATGCCACCCGACACCAGAGAGGGAAGAGCCTGCATTGCCTGTCACAAGAGGGGCAAGAACTAGCCTGAGTCGCCCGTCGCCTCCTTCCACCTTCTGGTGACCTGTGGAGCGCGCGTCAGGAGACGAGCATCGCCGCCCCGGTATCTGCGTCGCCCATCGTCGGAGGAAGAAAAGCCCACGCCGCCCGTCACCTCCTTCCACCTCCCCAGTGACCTGTGGAGTGCACGGCAGGAACCACGCGCCGCCGCTTGGTATTTGCCTCACCCGTCACTGAAGGGGGAAGGGCCAAGGTCTTCTCCACAATTTCCCCTCAACTAATCAAAGATGAGGAGCCCTCAACCGTCGGGATCGAAGCCTTCTTCCCGGCTCCATCCGAGTGCCATCGTCGTTGATTATGTCGTCGTCAGTGCGCTTCCGCTTCCTTCATCCACTCCCTTAGCTTCTGTTGGTTTTAGCCTAAGATCATGAACACACGTACAACAAAAAAAAATCAAGCAGAAGAACTCACGAACAAAAGTATATTGATGTTGCGACACAACTGGCACCTTTTATTTTTTCTTTTTCTTTTCTTTTTTCTGTCTTGCTTTGCACTTACTTCTTGCTTCTTGCTTACCTCTTTGTTTCTTGCTTCTTGCTTGCTTGCAAAACTCAAGGCTACCTATCAATTTATAACAAAATCTATAGCTCTGAGAAACGGAATAGGATTCAACAATCTAAATAAAAAAAAGATTCCTTCCTTGTAGGATTCGGATTTGCCCTAACCGGACTAGATTAGTCCGAACAATCTCCTCCCTAACCTAGTCTTGGTTGTGCAAGATCTCTGACACCCAGCAGATCACACATCAACTAGCTCTAAACTTTAATTTGTTAAGGTAGTCGATTTCAACTATGACTTAACTAATATTTACTCGACACAGGATGACGAACACATCTCCCCAACATATTGTACTCAACTTACTTAACTCAAGACAGCGAACATATCACCTCGACGTCTTGATCTCATATTCGACGGACATGACTCAGGACGGTGAATACATCTCCTCAACGTTCTAGACACATCTCCCACAAACTTGACTCAGGGCGACGAATACATCTCCACAACTTCTCGGTCTCAACTTACTTACTTGATTCAAGATGGCGAACACATCTCTTCAACATCTTGAATCATCTACCACGGTATGTTGTGGACACAACTGACATGAGAACACGTAGCTTTGGCCGCCTTTTTGATGAGACACGCAGATGACCGCCAATACCATCTTGTCACATCGGTTGTCAACGATGCTCATCAATAGTAGGTATTAGGGAGACACATCTCCTTCACCCTCCACCGCCATCTTCTCATCGACTCTTCCCACTCGTGACGCAACTTCGATGCCACGGAGACTCGGACAATAGCTTCACACACTTAAGCACTTGGACACACATTTACAATTTACTCACACATATATGGGACACTAACGCAACGACCCGAATACACACGCATACACCAAACATTGTGTACACTGCGTACTTCGACGATGGCTTGCTACATCGCCATCTTCTCATCATGGAGCAGCATGCATCACCGCAACTGCGCTCAATGCGTTGTCGAATTCCGCTCAACACCACATTGCTCAATGACGATAGCTTACCCTGAGGCACAGTAGTGGTGGCTTCCCTAGGGCAAACAAGACACTAAGGTTAGAACCTCACTCTGATACCAATTGTTGGTTTTAGCCCAAGATCATGAACACGTGTATGACAAAAAAATCAAGCACAAGAACTCACGAACAAAAGTATTTTGACGGTACGGCACAACTAGCACCTTTTCTTTTTTTTTCTTTTTGTTCTCTCTTGCTTTGCTCTTTCTTCTTGCTTCTTTCTTTCTTGCTTGCTTACCAAAGTCAAGAATACCTATGAATTTATACCCAGATGATCTATAGCTTAAAAAACAGAATAGGATTCAACAATATCCAAACAAGAAGATGACTCTTTCCTTATAGGATTCGGATTTGTCCTAACAGGACTAGATTAGTCCGAACAGCTTCGCCTCCATGCATTCTATCCTCCCCTTAGCCGGATGCCCACCGAGCCGCTAACGCCGATGATCCTAGGTCTCTGTCCTCCGCCGCTTCCAAGAACTTGAATCGCAGGAGCTATTGTCAATTAAAAGTGCATGCATGGAAGAGTTAACTTAGTGTCATAACTCATAAGTGGCAGAATAAGCCTCATCCCAAGCGACATGTTTTCCTGAACTTTTGGAGTCAGCCCTAGTTGCCATGTATACACTGGTGACTGGCCATTATACACGTACTTTTTCTATATGCACGGGAGTCCTATTAAGATATATTTTGGACCTCGGGGCGTTACAGAACCCGAGGAATCATTTAAAGGGTATATACAATGGTATAGATAGTAGTTGTCTATAATATATCTTTATATCATCTACTAGTATAGTGCCCCGTCTCCTGGTTTCCTTTTTCCAGCACGTAATTTATGATCCTTTCTTTTTCTAGGACGTTTGTTTTTTTTTCCTTAATTCCAGGATATTTGTTTCCTTTTCCTTGAGATGATGCTAGAGGTGGGGGAGATCTATTGTGGGCCATAGGGATGATTAGACACACTAAACAATGGCCGTCGGATGTGGGTGAGTAAAGCTGAGGAAAGATCTGAGAGGTTAATTTTGATGGAGGCAAGTTTCTAGGGACGTTTTGCTGGGTGCACAAAGATTGGGCCATCTCTAGTGGGGTGCATTATTTGGGGTGGACGTAGAAAAGAATGCTTATGTGCATTATAAAGGGGTATAGATAGACAGATTTAAAGATAATTCATACAATGAATTGTCTATATTGTCGTCTATAATGACCTCTTATGCAATTAATAGACTATATATATATATATATAATGGTACAGACAATCTAAAACCGTCTATAAAACTATCGGTTAAATAAACAATACTTTTCTCTCTCCTTCTTCTCTATTCCATATTTCCTAAAATACCGTATCTATACCCCCTTTATAATGCACCTAAGCAATTTTTCTTACATCCACCCTAAATAATGCACCTCATTAGAGATGGCCCAATGTTCGTGCACCCAGCAAAACGTCCCCAGAAACTTGCATTCATCAAAATGAACGTCTCAGATCTTTCCTCAGTTTTACTCACCCACATCCGATGGCCATTATTTAGTGTGTCTAATCATCCCTATGGCCCACAACAGACCTACCCCACCTACATATTTGGAAGGAGAGCGAATCAAACAAGGAAATAAATAAGGAGGATCCGCATGCAAGGAAACCAGACTTGAATTTTTCTTGGCCAAAATTGTACGTACTACATATTTGGAAGGAGGGTGAATCAAACAAGGAAATAAACAAGGAGGATGCATTCAAGGAAACAAGACTTTAATTTTTATTGTCACGGCATTGTGATCGTATTTTTTCGAATATGACCCTTCTCGAGACTTTTACGGATCTAGCCCCATAGAGCCTAATTTGGTATGCGAGAGCGCTGAATTTTTATTTTATTTTTATCTAAGGAACCAGCGATGCAGTGAGTCTTTGTTTAATTTTTTCAATTTTTCTCGCGAACCGGTAATGGCGAAACACTTGCTTAATTTTATCTTTTTCCCTTGCGGATCCGAAGAATCGACGAGCGCATTTATTTTCCATATTTTTCTCAAATCATCCTGTGGCCCACAATGACCTTCCCTCACCTCCAAAGATCAACAAGGAAAAGGAAACAAGCGTCTTGGAATCAAGGAAAAGAAACAAACGTCCTAAAAAGGAAAGGACCATACATTACGTCTTTGGGAAAAGGAAGCCGGGAGATGGGCGTAGCGGCCGGAGAACGCAGTCATGTAATGGCTCCACGGTCGCCATCGGTGGCTTTGCCGACGCGGCGAGTTCTTTGTCGGCGACCTCGCGACGCCGTGCCTCGGCAAATTTATAATTTAATTTTTTTTTGAAAATAATTTTATTAAGTACAAAATAATCGAAAGTTTTTTTGAGAATTTTTCTAGAATATTTTAACCTAATGTGCTATCTTTTCAAAAATCCTTCTATATTTTAAAAAAAATGAAGGCAACTCACCTATAACTTCTTCTAGCTGCAGCCCAGACCAGAGAAGCTTCTTCTCTTCCCTCCCTCCATTAAAGCAAGAAAGAAGCTCTAAAGCTCCATCAATCCTGCACCAAATCTCCTCTTTCCATCTATGATGTTAATTCCCTAAATTTCGTGCTCTATTGCCAAAATTTCCTCTCAATCTGATTTGATCCCAAATTATGGTTTCCATAAATATGCTTGTTTCGGGGCTATAAAAGCCGGCGAGCTCTCCTCCACCCCATCGCATTGCGTAAATCCCCAAGTGCTCCCTCTTGTAAAGATCGCCGGATTTTGGAGGTAACCCAAGCCATCACCGTCATCTTTCCGTGAAATTCATCCATAACAGTGACTCCTCCCATGAGCGCCGTTGCGGCGATCTCGCCGCACCAGTGCCGACCCACTGCGACCGACCGGCCACCCCTGGCCTTCCCTCCCCCTTGCGCTGGCCAAGCCCAGAGAGCACGCTGTGCTCTCTGTGGAAGCTGCAAAAAAAATAATCTAAAATCAGAAAATTCTTTTTTCTTTCTCTTTCTTAATTTAAAATCTTTTGGGAGCCCGTTTTCGGCCATTCGACCTCCATTTAGTTCCGTTTTTCTTTCTAAATTCATTTAAAATTCTAAATTTCTCTTTTATTATTAAGTGTTGTATTCATACTTATCTTCTCATTTAATTGATAAGCGGGTGTACTGCCGTCGTAGCGTTAGCACAGGCACTATATTAGTGGTATTAGTTTACATAAAGCTGATATATACCATTATCTGCTTGCTGCTGCTGCATCTCTTGCTTGTGGAGCTAGCGGTGGGACCGTACGCGTGGGTGGCCTGCCATCCATATATCTTATCACCTCTGCACGCGTGTTCCCTACACGCACTTGTCTGCTCGTTGCTCCGGTTTTTCTTCTGCGTGCATGCTTCGCGTTGATCTTCCTCTACCAACCTAGCTTCTATGTATGTACCAATTCAATATTGTGTGTGTATACACGTTGCCATAGTTTACTGCAGGTGCATGCCTTGATGAAAAATACTCTGCAGCTTTATGCACGCTTTCAGGAACTAACTAACGGAGTAACGGTTACAAGCTAATAAGCTATGTAAAGCTAGGTTGGTACCACTAGTCTGGTTTGCCGATGTTACGTAGCTTGGCTGGTAAGTATGCAGAGAGTACATGGCCATGCATTGCACCTTGGCTAAGACTATTGTTGGCGTCAAAAACTTGATGTAGGGTTTCTGACAACAGCACACCGCATTTACACACAGTTCGAGGCGTGTCGGTCGATTTGACTGTGTCGACAAGGTAAAATATAAAATTCACTCAAAGCCGATCGTTAAGATCAATCGGCTTAAACTCAATCAGCTTGAAGCCGATCAAGATCAAAGTAACAAGATAAATCTAATTAGCGATTAAGACTAATCGGAGGATAAAGGCGGTCGATTACGAAGAAGGCGTCGCGCAACAAAAATCGAGAATAAATCGAACCTGGAGGTGTAATTGACGAAGATCAACAATCGGCGATACGCAACTTTATTGATCAAAATCGATTACAAAGACTAAATTACAAGAACTACTCCTAGTCGACAGGAAAAAGTAAGTAAAGGCTGGTTGATTGTATTGTATTGTATTGATGGATCCACAGCTTGCTTCGGCCCTTCTCTTATACCCTTCGGCCGATCGTGTCCTATTACAACACGTTTCAAAATCCTGATCCGTATCGATCTTACCTCGGACGGTTGTTTTTCTCTAAAGATTTTGCTGTTACCAAATATCTTGAATCCTGTCCGTTAGTTTCCATATCTTTGATTTTATTGTCGATTTGGCTAAACTTACCGAATTTTGGTGCAAACAACTATACATGCGTATACATATATACATAATCATAGCGCCTCAGATATACATATATAGTACAATTATAGAGGTGGGCAATAGGTCAGGCCATTTTGGGCCGGTCCGAGGTACGCCCGGCCCAGCACAACCCACGGCCCGGCACGCCACTGTTCTAACAGGACTGGGCTGGCCCGACACGGTTGCCCGGGCCTGCCAATCGGGCACGGTGGGTGGCCCGACCCAGCACGGCACGAAACGGTGGAGAGGAAGACGAAGGGGCCGGTGGAGAGGAAGACGGAGGGACGGGGGAGTACCTAGGCGCGTTGTTGTGACCGCCGAGCACCAGCCCGCCTTGAAGCTCCCGGCGCGGCGTGTCACTGTCCGTGGATGTGCTTGCGTTGCCATCCATGGTCGCGCCGGCCCATGGCCGTTCGAGTCGTAGCCTCGTAGGGGAGCCGTGCCAGGCCCCCGAGCCACCGTGTCAGGCCGCCTAACCTCCTCATGCACCGTCACCTCCTGTGCCGCGTCGTGAGTGACCGCCTCTATCGCTGCCTTGCGCGTGACCTCCCGTGCTGCCTCACGCATGGCCTCCTGCGCCGCCTCACACGCGGCCTCCCGCGTCGCGCACCGTGGCTGCCTCGCACATTGCCTCCCGTGCGTTCTCCTACGCCACTTCCCGCGCTGCCTCGTGCAGCCGCCTAGCACGCTGTGGCCGCCTCCTACGCTGCCTTGCTCGCGACCCCCTGCGCTGCCTCCAGCGCCGCCTCGTGCAGCCACCTTGTGCGCCGTGGGCCGGTGGAAGCCAGGGAGGGAGGGGAAGCCAGCGGCCAGCGGGGAGGGAGACGGCTTCGCTGTGAGGGAGTGAGAGGGTTCAGGGGGAGGAGCCAGCGGCGGAATCTAGGGGTGCCGCAGAGCGGAGGAGGAATCGAAGGCCTACCGGCGGCCACCTGCGCAAGGAGGAATCGAGTCGCGCGCCCACGCGTGCGAGAGGAATCGGCGGGGGCGAGGCGGCCGGTGCAGTGTAGTGGAGTCCAATGGGGACGTCTGTGTCCCTCGTGCTTTTCTCTAGAGAGTGGGACCCGGGGGAGAGGGAGACCTAGACAGCCTAGTGTTTGAGAGAATCACGGAGAGAGGAGAAAAAAAGTTGTGTCTCGTGTCTATGACAGAAGAAAGAAAGGTCGTGCCTGGTCTTTCGAAACGCCGAGCAGGTCGCAATGAAATCCACGGGTAGAGATCAACCACTACCTCGACGCGCCTTTCGTGGAGACCGAGCTTGACATGGACGAGGAAAATCAACTTAACTTGCTTTTGTGGTGGAAGAATAACCAACGTATTTACCCCGTGCTATCCCATTTCGCACGGGACGTACTTACGGTTCCGGTGTCCGCTGTCTCGTCGGAATCCATTTTCAGTTTGGTGGGGAGGATACTTGAGTCGAGAAGGTCGTCTCTCACACCTGAGATGGTTGAGGCAATTACATGCCTCAAAGACTGGGAGCGTGTAGATGAAAAGGACACAACATCAGCCAGAGGATCAGGAGATCACGGACGCGGTAGCTGACTTTGACAATTTCAGCCTTGGGTAGTCTATTTATATAAACGTAGTTACTGTACTCTTTTCTTTACCGGGGGTACCCCACACCGAGGTGTAAGGTTTTTAACGAGGCAGTAACTCTGTACATGTTCAAGATTTAATAAAATTTACTTCTTTTCCCCCCAATATTTGTGTCTATTGCTAGCAATACTGATACCCACACATGATGTTTCTTTCGCATGCTTTCATTTAGTCCTTGCTTTGCGTGCACATGTCTTCTCGTCATTTATTTACTTACTTTGCTAATTTATACGGAGATACACAAGGGAACAAATGCGTGTTCGCTAATAATGATTTAATTAATTGGCATAATACATGACCCTACTTTATTTTGATGATCTAAGCGAATGCGTGTTGCTCGATTGTAGATTTACATATTTCTTTGATCAAGGTGGCTATACATTCGCTGCACCGTAGCATCGCGTACGCACGCTACTACAAGCAAATTCGAGCCATTTCCTCTCATCGCAATAGTGTTAATGGGCCAGGCTTGGGCCGGCACGGCACGAAGTAGGCACGAAGCGTAAATGGGCCGTGCCTGGGCTCGCCGAAGGCGAGCCGGGCCAGCACTGTTCCAGCCCAAAGCATGATGGGCCTGTGCCGGGCCGGCCCGGCACGGCACGACACCCACCTGTATACAATTACCTGAGGCACTATGGTTATGTATGTACGAAGGGGCTAAGCACGGCTCCGTTTATCATGCCCTTGGTATCCCACTTAGTCCCGCAATCTTGTTTCAGTAATTTTCAATGCGCTACACCGTTTGTCCACCATAAACACAAGGAAGCATAAAATGCTGAGCACCTCTCTATTTTTCTCCTGCGTATACCACTGTAAATATGTATGTATGTATGTATGTATGTTACTGGCTAGAATATAGTTTGATTCACCTTGTTTAGTTGTCGTGCACACTGCATCATGTTACTTGGGCATGTTTGGTTGCTTGCCATGTTTTTACCAAAATTTTGTGCCAACTTTTGTGGTGAGCATATTGTTGGTTACAAGTGTAGCAAAATTTCGCAAAATGGTATGTCTATGACATTTGTAGTGTTAAGAAAGTGGTGGTAGCCACAACTTAGACAGAACCGAACACTAGTCTAACAAAGTCAAACATGGCTAACTTGTACTAGGTTAATTTTGGCACACCAAACAAGCACTTAATTTATTTGTACGACAACTATGTACTATGTGTACACTGGCGGAATCAGAAACCTGTGGAATTATCGGGGCTGCACGGAAATTGGCCAAATCAAAGTACAAAATTTCAACAATTAAATTTGTGCCGTATAACATAGCAAAAGTCTCACCTTAATTGTGTGCCTCCTTTTTCCTCTTAAAGAAATTTCCCCTTTTGAATTCTTGTTCTGCACTCCTATTAAGTGTGCTCAGCCAGCCAAGCAGTCATGCAGAGAGCTTTGCTTAGGGCACCTAACCACACCCAAAATCAAACCAAAAGATCGTGATTTGTTACAGAGCTAGGGACCAAACTTCAGTACCATGTCTAGCTAGCTAGATCAGATCGGATTCTTCCTCCAATGACCCACGGACATGTCCTCGATCTACTAATAATTCTGGTTAGACTTCATTTCGGTTACCTGAATCTCGTTAGGAGTCGTAGTTTTTCTTAAAAAAATAAAAAACTGTATTTTTGGTTTTTTGAATTGAATGTAGCTATAGCATTTTATGAGAGATTGTTTGACAAGCAGTTAATTTTTCTCAGCAATAAGCTATAAAAGTAGTTCATATCTAACTTTTCACTTTTATCTTTTACTAGTTATATGTGGCTTCTAATTTATACCAAAAATCACTAAAAAGTTAACATGTTTGAGGGCTTATGGACTTTTTAGAAGTTGAAGTTGGTTTTAAGCCTCTAAACTGGGCCTAATTTCAGGCCATTATCCACTGCTCCGCTGGTGAACCAATCACCACATGAGACTTACAAATATGGGACTATTTATTGATAAGTTGCTTGAATTTTTTTTTCAATCTAAGTCACCTTTTTGAGCAATATGATTTGTATCCGATAGCTACTATGTTTTACCCACTCCTCACCTCTATAAAAATACAAAAATACAAATAAAAAATTCTAACCTAGACAAAAATAAAGTAAACTTCGGTGAACCTGACAAATACAAAAACAAATAAAACTAAATACTGCAGTAGAGTGGCAATAAAATTGCACATTACTTAGCACTACAATTTTAGATTTAATCACATGCAATTTTAGGTGACTGCGAGATAAGAAAATTTTAGATAACCGAGAAATACCAAACTTGTAAAAATATTGACCGTTGATTAACTCAATATATATTTTATCACGACTTTAGTCTCGTGTATTTTAACTTCTTGTATCAAATCGACCCTCTACCCAAAAACTAATTATAGATTGGGAAGGATCTCTAGATATGGATTGATCTGATTAAACTATACTTACCAAACCAAATTGTTCGTTTAATTAACACTACTATAAAAGAGGTTATATTAGACACGTCATCACTAATGGTTTTTTAAGAAAACCGTCCTGCGAAGATACTTGTACACATCGTGGACGGTTTGTAACTAAAATCGTCTGGAAAGATACTTCTTCACATCGCGGACGGTTTGTGGCTAAAACCGTCTGTGATGTATTACTCATCACAGAAGGTTTTATCCACAAACCGTCTGTCATATTATATGGTTCATCGCAGACGGTTTATGGATAAAACCGTCTTTGAGTAGGGAAATATCACAATCATTTTTATCTATAAATCGTCTCTAATGATTAAACCAGCTCAACGGTTAAAGGAAACATGCATTAATTTTTCTCATATATAAGAACCAGCTAGCTTGCATGCATCACATATATATACAAAAATTTCGATCCCTAGATAGCTACTAGGTACATCTAGTTGATCTCCTCGTCGTCGCCGGAGTCGTCGAAGTCGTTGTCGCTATGGCCGTCGGGGTCCTCGTTCGAACCCGCTTTGTCTGGGTCATCCTCCAGCTCCCAGCCATCATGATAGCCCTCCGACGGTCATAGCTATCATCGTCGAAGGAGGAGGAGGAGGAGGATGTTGGCGGCGGATGCTTTTGGCTGACGCCGACGCTTGAGGGAGAGGGAGTGGAAGTGCTCGCTTGCCGTGGATGGAGCGGACGATTCGTTGATATGGCGCCGCAGCCATTCCCTCAGGGGTCTCAGAGGCTGGGACGGTGGCAGTGGCGGAGGGTTAGTCGGCGGTACTGGAGGTGAAGGCAATGGCGGTGGCGGAGCCGTCGTCGGAGGCCGGGCGGCGGAGCCGACAGAGGAGGTGTTGTCTTTTTTGTTGCTCATGGCGGCGTCGGAGGCAATTGCAGTGAGGGATGTGGAATGCTATCGATCAATGCAGTATATATCGTCGCCGAAGTGCAATTAACTATCTGCATTGGGGAAACGAAACGCCTGAAACACAGTCTTCGAAGTGGAATTTCAACAGAGATGGTTTAATTCTTCGGAACACGAAGTGATCAACTCGAAACACTGCACGTGTCTGTCTTGGGAAGACAAAAGCATTGGGAACATCACAGACGATTTGTGGATAAAACCATCTGTGACGACGTAATCGCAGACAGTTTTATCCAAAAATCGTCTGTGATGTAAAATCCATCACAGACGGTTTTATCCACAAACCGTCTGCGATTTTACCATCACAAACTTTTTGTGGATAAAACCGTCTGTGATGATCACTACATTATATATACGAACAGAGAGTCGATCGAGCACCTCTGTATTTTTAGGGTTTCCTAGATATTTTCAACGTGGCTGCGAATGAGAGGTGTTCTGGTGAAAGAGACCCTAGATTTGGAGGTGTAATTGTAGATCCTTGTGGTCTACGTTATCTAAGTTTAGTAATTGCTTCATAATTGCATTATATTTTAGATCTAGCTTAGTAAAGAGGGAAATGAAGCTGGCTGGTTCTACAACTAGATGTAGATCCATTTGTTCTCTGTGATGTAAAGTAGTAATTGGTTCATATTTGCGTTACATTTAAGATCTAGCTTGTTAAAGAGGGAAATGAAGCTAGTCAATTTCTAGATCTAGCTTGTTGTAGATACATTTGTTCTCTATGATGTAAAGTACATATATTTACTATAGCTTTGTGTAAATCCATTTGTTCTAATTGCATTACACTGAAGATGTAGCTTACATGCATATGTTTACATATCTATTCATTCTTTTAGATGGACCGAAGCTGGATATACACTGAGAACCGTGCGAGCACCAAGTACATTAATGGTGTCTCTGCTTTTAGAAGGGCTGCAGAGGAAGATATGTTGATCAAGGGGGTGGAATTTATGCCTTGTCCATGCATTGACTGCGAGAATCTGAGGATTTTTCGGAACCTAGCGCAGATCGAAGTACACTTGATTCTACAGGGTTTCAAAAGGGGGTATAATGTTGGACCAGTCACGATGAAGAGCAAATTACGCAGGGACCAAGTAGTAGTACCATCATCGATGAAGTACATATCGACTGTGCTTTCGATGAGGATAGGTTTCACGATGACAATCTGGATCAGATGCTACGGGATATAGAAGGGAACCGTGATAAGCGAGAGCACGTAAAATTCCGAGGCTTGATGGACGACTCAAAGAAACCTTTATTCCCGGGTTGCAAGTTCAAATGCAAAAGGTTGTCATCCGTGATGGAATTGCTGAAATTAAAGGCAAGCAACGGTTGATTCGACAAGAGTTCCACGACGCTGTTAGATCTATTAGCGGATATACTTTCGGAGGGAAACGAGTTGCCGACAACCACCTACAAAGGCAACAAGGTTCTTTGTCCCTTGGGAATGAAAGTAGAAAGAATACATGCATGTCCGAACGACTGTATCCTCTACTGCAAAGAGCACGCAAACTTGCATGTATGTCCGGTGTGCAACGCATCCCGTACAAGCGTAAAGATAGATCGGATGATGACGATGAGGGTATGGAGTTGAAGAAAGGACCTCCCGCTAAGGTGGCATGGTATCTGCCTATAATTATCCATTTGAAGCATTTGTTTGCTAACCCAAAAGAGGCAAAATTGCTTAAGTGGCACTCGGATAAGCGTAAGAACGATGGAATGATTAGGCACCCTGCTGATAGGAGGTTTGAAGAATTCGCAGCAGATCCGAGGAATATAAGGCTCGGATTGAGTACGGATGGAATGAATCCTTTCGATAACATGAGCAGCCGTCATAGCACTTGGCCCGTGAATCTCTGTGTGTACAACCTTCCTCCTTGGTTGTCTATGAAGCGAAAGTACATAATGATGTCTATACTCATCCAAGGCCCGAAGCAACCTGGGAACGATATTGACGTGTACCTAGAACCATTGGTGGAAGATCTGAACACATTGTGGGCTCCTGGGGTGCAGGTATGGGATGCTCACAAACAAGAGTACTTCACTCTGCGCTGCCTGTTGTTTTGCACCATAAATGATTATCCTGCCCTTGCCAACCTGTCGAGGCAGAGTACAAAAGGAGCCAAAGCATGTACTCACTGCTTGGATGATACCGAGAGTGTGTGGCTGAATCACTCGCGCAAAACCGTGTACATGCGTCATCGTAGGTTCCTTCGGAGGAATCACCCATACCGCAAGATGAAGAAACAATTCGAAGGCACAACTGAAGACGCTTTAGCTCCAAAGACTTTAAGCGGGATAGGCGTTCATGACATGGTTAAGAACTTGGATGTTGCGCTAGGAAAGGGACGTAAATCGAGGACCCATGAGAAGAGCATGGGGAAGAAGAGATCGATATTTTGGGACCTACCTTGTTGGGAGCACCTAGAAGTTCGACACTGCATCGACGTGATGCACGTAGAGAAGAATGTTTGTGATAGCTTGATTGGTCTCTTACTGAACATTAAGAGTAAAACAAAGGACGGTATCAACGCACGGCTTGACTTGGTCGATATGGGCATCAAACCTGAGTTTGCACCGAAAGAGACCGATAAAGGCCGAACATACTGCAAACCTTCTTGTTACACTATGTCCAAGGCCGAGAGAACCGAATTGTACCAGTGCTTGCATGGTGTGAAAGTTCCGTCCGGTTACTCGTCCAACATGAAGAGACTTGTTTCGATGCAAGATTTGAGTTTAACTGGCATGAAGTCCCATGATTACCATGTGCTTATGACACAGATGCTTCCTATGGCAATTAGAAGTATTTTACCGAGTAAGGTCCAGGATACAATCACAAGACTGTGTTTTTTCTTTAACACAATTGCACAGAAGGTCATCGATCTTGAAGGACTAGATGCTCTGCAGGCTGAGGTGGTCATAACTCTATGTAATCTTGAGATGTATTTCCCTCCGTCATTTTTCGATATTATGATCCATCTCATTATTCACCTTGTGAGGGAGATAAAGATGTGCGGATCTGTGTTCCTACGTAGCATGTACCAGTTCGAGAGGTACATGGGAATTCTCAAGTCCTGCGTACAGAATCGATCTCGACCGGAGGGTAGCATTATCGAAGGTTATGCAACCGGAGAGGTCGTCGAATTCTGCATGGATTACATGGCTTAGGTCGAACCGATAGGTGTGCCTCGATCCCGCCATGAGGGGAGGCTCCAGGGCATCGGGACCATCGGAAGGAAAGCAGTCACACCTGATTCGGTTGTGTGCGCTAAAGTGTCGAGACCCGAATATGCAAATTCGGACCCTCTGTGTATACTGTACAAGTCCAGGACCATACTAGTGCACACAGGCTCAACATAGATGAATACCACAATCATACATAGCGAAACATAATAAAAGACATATATTAAATATTAAGTTGTTAACTGACCTTATGGTCAAACTTACATGACTATGCCTCGCAAGGCTACACTGAATAACAAGTTAAACTGCAGCGGAATGAAAACGTAGATAAACCCTTCAGTATACCACAGGCAACTGACAAGGCTCGCCCCTAAATACTCGTCTCCTCCTGGAACACCTTCTCCAAAGCTGGTGTAGACTTCTCACTGGTGATGTTGTTGTTGGCAAGGGTGAGTACTTAAAACACTCAACAAGTTGTGCACATAATGCATTTCTAACATAACTATATGCAAGGCTTATTCCAAAGGAAAAGGCTAACATGGCTATTTTGCAGTAAAACAACATTTATGAATAAGTACAATAAGTAGATTGTAAAGACAGTAAAACAAATAACAGTAGATAGTAATTTCGGTATTTCAGGTAAACCAAGTTATCCAATCTAAGTCAAGTTCCAACTTCCAATAACAGCATCCAGCATTCCCATCTAGGTTTTTATTTAATAAAATCTAACCCTTGACTGTAATCCCCGAGCATTGCTCAATACCGCGAGTACGGCTATTCGAATAGATTATACACTCTGCAAAGGTTATGCACTTTACCCACAAGACATAACCATACACCACAAAGGCGAGTGATCATGACAAAACCTTTTGGAAACCTTTATCCTAACATTGACCCTCCCAGTAGGCCATACACTACACCTTCCCTCAACGGAGGAGAAGGATAGGACCGATAAACCGTTAGATTGATGTGTAACGCCACATCCTTCGCTATAACCACACTTCCATGTATGCACGCTTCTGTGCGATTATCCACCTGAGGAATCTTATATCAAGATATCGGTAATCCTACTTAGTTAGGTCTATCCTATTTCAGATCATGTGGTTGCATGATGAACTCAGTTCAAAGGCTCACAAGGTTAAGTCCTTAATTGACTAGGGCAAGACTTTCACAAACCCTCTGCCATTCCTGGCCCACTTTGGCACACTGCCCCTTGCCACTTGCCCGAATCCAAATTATTTACCACCCCAGTTGATTACCATGCACCACGTGCCATCAACAAGTCAACATCGTTTCGTGACATACGTCACTACAACTCAACATCGTTGTGTGACAGCACCCGACACACATTTCATAAACATGTTCCATAATCCATTAATCAAGATTCACTTTTGATATTGCAAAAGACATGTAGTATACGTGGCATGGCTAAGCAAACTAAACACGGTCTAATCAACCCATGTTGATTGCTAATATTAACCAACTAATATTGAACCATCCTAGGGTGACCATAGCATATAAGTGACAAGGTATAGAGTATAAATCAATTGGACTGATTAACTAAATACCAATCTATTTTGAAACAGTTGTACACATAAAATAGCATGCAATAATCAATATAGCAGATTTTGTAAACTGGGTTCAACATGATCAAAGCACAACTTGCCTTAGAAAAACCCTTTTTCTTGCTCTGGACCTTGGTCTTGAATCAACGATTTCTCTTCGAACGCTTCGCACAATTCGACGTCTACGCGAAACGAGAGAGAATACCAAATAAACACCAAAATAGAGAGAAAACAAACTCCAAAAATTAAATACAATACACCAATAGATAGATCTCAATTTTACAAATTTTTAGAAATTTGAATCACCTCAATCGAAGCTCGTAAAAGGGAGAACGGGCTATCGAAAAATTCAAAAATCAGAAAAACCTCAAAATTAGAAAATCTACAATTAGCAAAATTATTTTTATACTGAAAAATCGCTTTATTGTGTCATGCTGACGTCATTGCTGTTGTGACATTGACACATGGCCTTCTGGTTTGTGCACCTGGTCCATGGGGCTAGATCCGTCCACCGTGGACCCAGTGCGACGATCATTCTCACCAACACGCAGGCCCGCACTTGCTGACGTACGCGCACACGCGTGTGGTGACACGGATGCCCACATGACGCCACCTCAGCCCTGAGCATCCATCTGGCGTCTAGCTGGTGCTGATTCGGCCACCACGTGTCGCTCATCTGACCATGCCACCTCGGCCACGGCGGCGCAATGCCCTCGATCGCCGGCGGTGAGCGCAAAAGCCACCTACCGCAAGCTCTCGTCGACGTGAACTCGGTGACGCAATTGGATCGAGACTTTGCGCATGGGATCTTGGGCGGCGACGTCTTCTTCTCCGACGGCGGTGACCTTCACGATGATCTCCTTCTCCGGCGAGTCTCCGGCGAATACAAGGCGCGCACCACGTGTCCCACGTTGAGGCAAAACTAGAAACACCCGTGGCTTCCCTCTAAGTTCGCCGCCGCCGACGAATCAGCTCGATCTTTACTGCGACAACGCTTGAGAAAAGTTTCGGATTCCACGAATACTAAGATGGATTTCGATGAATAAATCTAGGGCGTTTTCTCTATGCTCTCATGTGGCCACTATGCGCTCCTTAAATAGGCCTTGGATACCTAGCTTTACACGGTGAGGGCGCGGAGTCCGTGGCAGCGCAGACATGCGAACAGAGACCGGCTCGAAGACGTCTTGAGGAAGATGACTCACGGCCGTCCACTTGGCGCCAATCGAAAGGCCTACGGCACAAGGCTATGTGGATAGATCATGGCCATCAGATGAGGATCCGGCGGCTCACACCCACACAACTAGGGTTCACCTATCACATGGGCCAGGCTAGAATGAAATAGGCCGCACAGAACAAGCAAAAATGGGCCGAAGCAAGGAAATTTGGCTCAAGGATTAGATTAGATTTTTCGGGACTTTCACAATAAAATTAATTCCCGAAAATAAAACAAGCCAAATAAAATAGCAAAAGCACTAGAAACATTTTGGGAAAAATCTATAAAAATATTTTGAGACATTTGTAACTCAAATAAAATACTTTTGGCAAAAAATTTATATTAACTTTGTCTATATTTAATTAATTTTCCCAAAAGATAAATATACATAATTTTAAATTAATTCAAATAAATTCCAGAAAAATCCAATAAATTCCAGAAAATCATAAAATGCACAAATACATTAAAAAATATTTACAGCAAATTTTGGGATGTTACATAAAGCCCATTTCATAGTTTTGCAACACATGGCTGTTGTGGCCATGTAGATCGACGGGCACAAGAACTGGCTACGACAAGAAAATCCGTCGTGGCAGGAGTACTAGATCATCAGACAGCATAACCTCTAGTTCAACAAATGGTTCAAGGAGCAACAACCCATCACTAGAAGCTCATCAGGTGATACACTGATATGGTTGGCAAAAGGGCCAGCATTTACGGTTGTAACATGGAAAGGATACGACTTAAATGGGTACACATTTTACACGAGAGATCAGGACAAGAAGAGCACAAACCAGAACAGCGATGTTCGCATTGATGCGCTGAATACAGTTGGATCAACGAGGAGCTCGTACTATGGGTTCATTGAGGAAATTTGGGAGCTTGACTACGTACTCTTCAAGATCCCCTTATTTTGGTGCCATTGGGTTAACCTGCAGCACATAAAGGTTGACAACGACGGTGTCACAATTGTGGACCTCGAACGTGTCGGATACCAAGATGAACCATTTGTTCTCACTAACCAAGTTGTTCAAGTCTTCTATGTAACCGACCCGTCCAACAAGAAGTGGCACGATGTTCTTCTGGGAAAAAGAAGGATTGTCAGAGTCGAGAATGTGGTAGATGAGGAAGAATACAATCAGTTTGATGAGTTGCCTCCTGTTGGTACCGGCGTCACGATCCAGGAAGACCAACCCGAGGAAGCGAGCTACACACGTGTTGATCATCGTGAAGGGCTAATTTTTGTGCAAAAAAATAATTAATGAGATGCATGTTTGTATTATAATTAATGAGATGTACACTAATTACAATTAGTTAGATGTATTGATTAAAATTAATGAAATGTATGTATTATAATTAATGTGATATACGTATGTATTATAATTAATGAGATATTTGTATTATAATTAATGTGATATATGTATTGATTAAAATTAATGAGATGTATGTATGTATTATAATTAATGACACAAACTGGTTCATCCTAGACGGTTCTGAGCTTAAACCGTTTGGGATGCCCTTCTCCTACGCTAAACCCCTTGCCCCGCGCTTGCCATTCACTAAGTCCCACACACTCTCAGTTTGCAACCCTAGCCCTCCCCCTCGGCGGCGCCCTCCCCACTTGGCGGTGAATCCCGACCGCACCCTCCCCCCTCGGTGGTGCCCTCCTTCCTCCCCCGTGCCCTTCCCCTCGGTGGCGCCCTCCTCCCTCCCCTGTGTCCTCCCCCTTGGCGGCGCCCTCCCCACTTGGCGACGACTCCCGACCATGCCCTCCCCCTCGGTGGCGTGCTCCTCCCTCCGCGGCGCCCTCCCCACTTGGCGGCGACTCCCAACCGTACCCTCCCCCCTCGGTGGTGCCCTCCTCCCTCCTCCGTGCCCTCTATGAGTTTTCTGAGAATTGCTCTCCGTTTTTTGTTGCCTTACTTGCTCGATAATGATAATGGGTATTGTGATGACTAGAACATTTATTTCCGTGAACTAGGCCTTGAACCATAGACTTATACGCTGGAAAGTGTAGATTCATTCACTGATTAGAGTATATCTAGCAAATAGCTTGTTCTTGATTGTGCTATCAGTCATAGCATTCTTGTTTTCTGATCCATGCTTAGATTGTTATATCAGTAGATGTGCTATTTAGATGATTAGCTAAATACACTTTGTTATCTTAACTGTTTACTGGTGTGCTTGACGTCTGATTGAGTGGATCAGATTTAGTGCTGTTCGACCGTTTTAGAATCATCCTGTTGAACTGCTGAACTGGTAGTCTATTGTTGATTTAGTGCATATTAAGGTGGTAAGGGTTCAAGGCCTTATTCACTGAATTAATTGTTAGCCCATTCGTGATTAAGGTTGAAGGTTTAAAATCTTCAACCAACCCCTATCTAAGAGCAATATAATACAATCTTCAGTTCAATTTGTGATAGAAGACATGATTCGTTGTATGAATGACAAGTACATAATTTTATGCATCGGCTTGCCTTAACTTACCTACTCTTAATTGAAATTTGCTTCTCTTAACTTACTGACTCTTAACCTTGCATCATACAAGATGATGTCCCATCAATCCTCACCGCCGAATGGGTCTAATGACGCGCCCAACGTAGGAGGAAACAGGCGAGGTCCAAGAGGGCTTAGTAAAAGGCCTCAGAGCCAATACACCATCACGGCGGTCTATCCGCATGATGGGGCTCCTACCGCGCCTCCAAAGGTTGCGACAGCTTTTCGGACCATGTGCAGGATCGTTGAGCGTGAAAGGGTCCCTATCACCTATCCTTCATGTAAGACATTGACAGATGACGAGCACGATAACCTGGTGACAGAAATATTCGTGTTGTTCGAGCTTCCACAAGATACCATGCCTGCATTGCGACGGTACGCGTTGCTAGTGGCGGGAAAGGCTTGGAAGAACTTCAAGAGTGTCCTCGTCACTAATTACATCAAATGACTCCATTCGAGAAGTATGGGTTCATCTCTGAAGACGTCTGGGGACGATTTGTTGAGTTGAAGACGACGGAAGAGTTCGTGCTTCAAAGTTCGGCGCATAAGACCGTCCAGTCAAAAAACACCCACCCATAAAGACTCGCGCAATGGACGAGGGAGGACAACGAGGCAGTCCAGAAGTAGGTCGCGTCACCGTTTGCCTCGATCGTGGACCCGCGTGCTCGAAACTGGGTAAGAACGAGATCACGTCCCACTTCTTCAGGCGGCGTGTCCTTTGCAAACCCTGCTGATGAGGAAGTAGCCCAACATCTAATATCATTGAGCACGAAATTTTCCCAGGGCTCTTTCACTTTGGACAGAGAGAAAGACATACTCTCCAATACGTTGGAAAACAAGGAGCACCCGGGTCGCACCCAAGGCCCAGGTGTTTTCGTTCCTTGGAAAATGGGATTCCCACATGACTCGAACACGTACCGGAGTAGGAAGAGAAGCAAAGCCGAGCGTGAGGAATGGCTAGTAGCCCTGATTGAGGAAAGGCTCAAAGCGCAGTTCGATAGTCAGTTACGAAGCCTTGAGGAAAGTATAGAGCAAAGGGCGATTGCGGAGAGGCAGGCATGGAACGTGCAAGCCCAAGAAGCCCATGCGCAGTTCAACCCAACCAACTGTCGGAGCAGTTGTGCGTCCACCCCTGAGACGGATGTGGATGAAGGCAGATTTTCTCCTAACGACACTATGGTAACATGTCTGCAATGCTCCTTAGATAGACTTTAATGTTGGACGTGTTAGCTAATTACTTTTGTACCCTTGTGTAGATGGCCACACCGTGCAATCTATAAGTGAGGCTTGCCAACGGTTCTGTTCCCCTGCAGGCTACTTGGGGACGTGTGTATGCATCCGGTGAAGGGGCGATTGTGCATGATCATCCTTTAGAGCCGGGCTACACGAAGGTCCATATCGACGGTGTAAATGAAATTTGTAAGGCCATCACGCTGGAGATGCCCCCAAACGACGAGATCGTCACAATAGAGGATGCCATTGGCACATTCATCCAGTGGTCCAAGAAGGACATCTTCTTCGACGCCCGCCCAGGAGCATCGAAGCTACAAGCACTACCAGAGCCACATGATGCGCCGGAGATACCAGCACTACCGGAGCCATGTGATGCACCAAATGAGCCCACCAAATTGGCTACCGTGTGCCATCAGGAACAGACCGTTACTGCAGTTCGGGCCCAGTCGTCTTCTGTGAAGACGACATTTTGGTACAAGGGGAGGTGGAAATAAGGGCAAATCGAAAAGGACCACGTCAGTCCGTAACTCTCCATTTTCCCCATTGGCGTGGCAATTCGAGCTGGGGCAGCCATTCCTACTGGATGAGACCAAGGAGACGCTTACATTATCCTGCATTAGATTGCAAGATTGGTACATGCAACAAGCCAACAAGCCGGTGGCACAACAGACATTGAGTATCTCGGTGAGCTTCAACGAGAAGCATTTCTTACACCAGTTTTTAGATGGCACTTTCGTGGTCAGCTTCTCCGACTTGTTCGATCTGTACAATCTCAAAGCGCTCCACGCCTCACTCATAAGATGCTGGACATTATAAGTATGTGAAATCACCATGTATATATAAATGTCATATATATATATATGATCCTTGATTTTGTATATGTAGATACATGACCATGGAAGCAGACGCAAGGAAACAATCAGTGGGTTTCGTTGACCCACACATGGTGTCCAAGCAAACCATGGACGTAAATATACGAGCCGTCCACGAGTATGTTGAAAAAGTAATGCTGGCGCATTCGGACAAAAAAATCATACTTTTACCACACAACCCGGGGTAAGTGCTTCGTCTAGATGCTACACTTGTTGATTTTGACTATATATCGCACCTCGAAGGTAGGTTCAGTGACTATGATGACATACCTGTGTAGGTTTCACTGGATTCTACTCATAATTATACCGAGAGAGAACTGGGTAATTTACCATGATTCCAAAAAGGGTGGCACCCACGACTTGCGGCCTATCAAACAATTACTCGACAAGTCGTTCGGTGTCTACAAATATAGGGGAGGGAGACATAAGAAGGGCGGCCCAGCGACTCTAAAGCATACTTATAACTTTCCGATATCCGATAGAACGCAATAATCCTTACACTCCATAATAATACCTTAGGAACTAATTAGCCTATTATGTTTTGGCAGTGTCACCAGCAGTCAAAGGGCACTGACCTATGTGGATTCTACGTTTGCCACAACATGTGACTCCTCGTTGGTTCACACAATACCAATGATATAGAGGTCTGTCAATATTGCAACAATTGTCTTCACTTATCAATTTATATTCACGCAAGACTTTAATCTTCTCATCGATAGGCTTGGCAATGCGCTAAATCTGCATTGGAAAAGGCTGACCTGCTAAGTATTCGAGGACACCTCTGTGCCTTCTTGTTGCATGAGGTCTTACATCCAAAGGGCAGATGCTACTCAGGGCTCAACTGATGAGTTGTGAATTTGTTACGTACCATGCATTCAGAATTAATTAATTTGTGAACCTTATGCTGTGAATTTGTCATTTGTAGTTCTGAATCCAATTAGTTAGTATATATGTGAGTTGATTTCTGAAATGGATGCGTAGTACATATGTTATAATGTGCGATCTGAGTTGATTTATGAAATGGATGTGCTGTATGTTGTGTAACATGTGGTTGGAGTTCATTTTTTAAATATATGTCATAATAATATGCTGTTGATGCTGTATATTGCCTTTTATTTCAGAGGGCATGTCTAGCATTTCCTGAGACTGGCTAATAAATTAAAATTTAGTAAAAAATACAAAATTAACATCACAGACGGTTCGAAAGAAGAACCGTCTATGAAGCTCAACACAGATGGTTCCACATTTGGAATCGTCTGTTATGTAGTATCATTACAGACTGTTCCATTTTGGAACCATCTGTGATGAGGTCACCATCTCAGATTGTCGACGATCGGGACCGTCAACCGCAAAGAAGGGGGAAGGATCGTGTAAAAGGGGGAGGCCCCAAGTCGTGCTCGTTCGGGAAGAAGGGAGCGTCGGCGAGTGCACAGCTCGAGGGAGAAGAACAAGCGAACATAGGACACAGCGTTTATACTGGTTCGAGCCCCCTAGGTCGGGTAATAGCTCTACTCCAGTCTTGCCCGTAGGCGAAAGGTGACTAAAAGCTCCTCGGGGGAGGACAAACAGGGAGCTTGACCTCAAGGCCACTCGGAAGGAGGCGGCCGAGGGGGAGCTCGACGAGGTGGTGTAGCGTAGGAGTGGCCTGCAGATGTATCAGCGCATCTCCTTTGGTTTCTTGCTGTCCGTTGCCTTGTGTCTGTTGCTGTCTTTGTGTTGCGTGGTGCCGCTTCGTCCTTTGTCTTTAGGGTAGTCCTGCGTTTTATAGACTCCTGGACGTTGATCTCGGATGCTGACGTCGGGCGGTGTCTGTGAGTTGATGGGAGCAGTTTACCCTAGTTCCCACGCAGGGAACTTAACGGGAGTTGACATGAGCAGTTGACCCTAGTTCCCACGCAGGGGATCTGACAGGAGCAATTGAAGTCATATTGTGAAGAGAGATTTGGGTATTAATTTGTGAAGGCCGCTGAAGTCATATTGTGAAGAGAGATTCAGCGGTGTAATTAAATAATTGCAAGGGGGTTAATTAACAAAAGTAGATTCTGTGATCGTAGGTGTTACGCTAGTTGATGGTGTTGGCTATGATGTCAGCTGGTAGCTGTTCGCTTTTTTTTTCTGAAACCCATGCGAGAGAATCAATACGCATATTGAGAAAATAATGATTACGCGTATAAATTAGCTTGTGCTGCTTATATATCCTTAGAGCTAGAGAGTAACCAATTCATCAGTATTTTGGCCTTTATTTTTTTCTTTTCTTTTTTTAAAAATGACTCTCTCCTAATTGTTTTTGTAAAACTAACCCCCTCCCCACCACGGAAGCATTAGTGTGTGACACCGGGTACCTTCCGCTCCAAGAGACCGCGGGAGCCCGAGATGCCATGCTATGGCACTGCGGGAGGCCGGCGATGTGGAAGCAGGCTGCTGCCGCGCTCCGAAGGTGCAGAAGGAGGCGACGCCGTGGGAGGGAAGCGTGGGAGTAGGCATGGCGTGCGCGGGAGCAGATGTGGGGCGCGCGGGAGGAATCATGCCATGGAGGGGGAGCGCAGGAGACCTTGCCACGGTAGGAGAGCGCCGAAGGTGTCTTCCGTGGCTCCGCGGGCTAGTTTTGCAAAAAAAAAAATTTGAGAGGGCATCATTTAAAAAAACAAAACGGAAGGGGCAAAACAGTGATCAATTCGAGGGTAAACATGTAATTATACAGGTAGCTATTTTCTTTTCAATTAATTATCAAGAGTTTGACCATCTTTTTTTCTATTAATGTTAAGCCACCACGATGTTATGCTGTTTCTCTTTTTCCTCGCACTCTGTTTCCTTATTTTCTCCCGCATGTAATGTGTTTTCTTCTAAGAAGAAATTTTCCTTAATTAACCATCCAGGATCCTAACATTATCCTTATACGATTGAGGGCATGTTTGTTTTTACTGTAGATTCTAGATTCTAGCATCAAAAGTTAAATAAAAAACAAACAACTCGATTCTATAAATCGATTCTCATAATACAACACATCCATATATACTACAATACACAATCCACTTTATATATGCTTCTGTGGATTCCGAGGAATACAAATATAAGAATGTCAAAGTTTCAATTAATTACCCACCAAATACCATCTCAGAATCCAAAATCAACTTCTCTAAGCCACAATCCAAAATCAACTTTTGGAGAATCCACAACAAAAACAAACACCCTGATAGTCTAGATTCTCATTGGTCCTTACTAAGATCTCATATTTTCTATTCAAACTCGTATCTTTTGAAGATATCAATTTACACCATTATAATCTAGGTCCACTGTAATTGGTGATGTACTTTTTCTTTTTTATTCATATTAATATGGCAATTTATAGCCTTGTAGTGGCTTCTTTTAATGTAATTTTTTCTCCGATTAACGTGCTAATTTCTAGCCCTGAGCGAACGAAGTGGCTTCTTTTAACATCATTTGAGAATATAATAATATATTTAAAATAGAAATCAAACATGCATACTACTGCAAAAAGACTTATATTAGACGCCTCATCACAGATAGTTTTGAAAAATTATTTGTATTATATATAACCACAGACGGTTTTTGCAAAAAAAATCGTCAGTGATGTGAATCGGAGTCATCACTAGCTGTTTTTAAATAGAACCATCTGTGATATTAGATTGTCACTGATGATTTTTTAATAGAACCTTATGTGATAACACTCTCACATCCCAAATTTTCATTTCAAAAATAGGATAAAAAAATTAAATTATTATTTTTATCGGTTGTTCAAGTTTATTTGTCTCCTCTTTATTTTCTGGATTTCTCTAGAGTTCAAAAGAAAAAGACTTTTGCCTATTTTTAGAAAAACTTAAAACTATTTCCTAAAAAAAACCTATTTAAGTTGGAATTAATTGTTTAAAAAAAATATATCACAAGGAACTTCGGTGAATTTTCCCATTATTTGTTAAAATCCTGATTTCAAAATCTTTCCAAAAGTCTCATCAATTAAAATATAGTTTGGAGACAAAATAAAAGATTTGGTTTTGCTAAAACTATATTATTTAATATAAATAAACCTAAGGGAATTTCTGTGAAATTTTCTATATTTGTCAAATTATATATTTTCTAAAGCCTTTCCGAAAGCTTTAACAAAATAAAAATATATGTGGGTACAAAAATAAAATATTTGGTGGTACCAAAATATTTTATTTGATCTCAAAATGTCCTAATTAAACTCCCTGAATTTTCTTAGAATTTTTGGGGTTATTTTAGTATTTTCCAAATTAAAAAGATATTAAAAACAATATAAAAGTATTTACTGTACACGAATAAAATTATTATTTTATGTAATAATATTTTATTTGTGTTACTAAGGCTGTGGGTCACGTTCCAGATTTTTATCTGATTTTTAAACGGTTGTTTGATATTTATTTCGATTTTATGGGTGATACTTAATAATTCGGATTAAATAATCGATGCTGCTACTGATAATTCGGCGGATTTTCAGCATAACTTCGGCGAGCTCTCTTGGTCACTCTCGATCTTATTTTGATCTGAAATTTTTACGAGCTTCCTCTTGCTGTCCTCTACATCCAGTAAAATCAGATTTTGCAAATGCCTCACGGAGCACCTCCGAGGCCAGCGATTTCTCTCCCAACTCCGGCGAGTTTTCCGTTGATCCATTGCTCCTTTGTAGCTGAAAATTGAACCCTAGACGCCTCTCCTCATTCCCACATCATACTAAAAGATCAGCATCGAATCGCAACGGAGATCACTCGGCAAGCCTTTTCCCTAACTCCGGTAAGAACTTGGCGAGCTCTACAGGCGCTCGAACTCCGTTCATCCTCAAATTGTTTGTGGAGCACCCCATGAAGGTTGCAACACCTCTGTGAAACAGTTTTGGAAAATTCCAAACAGAGCTCTGCCGGCGACCCTTTTTCTCCTACAACGTCGACGAGCTCTTTCGGTGCGCCGCCATCGCCGGCCGATCTTGGCGTCGCGTTCCCCGTCATACCGGTGAGTTTTTCTGAAATCCTCTCACGTCATCTCGTGCCATATGGTCATATCTATCTCTCCACCAAATTTGATGCAGTTTCATCCAGGAAATCAAAAGTTATAGCTGTTCCAATCTCGAAACTTGCCGTCACCCGTTCTCCTTCTTTTTTGCGAGTTTGACCGTCAATTTTTTTGTAGACTCCTCTTGATGTCCTCTACACGGTGCTCACCCTAACTCAAGGTTTTGTCCAAGGGATTGCTGCATAAAATCCAATCTTCCCGATCGATCGCGTCGTCGTGCGAGAAAACTTCGTCGCGCGTTCCCCGTTGATCCATAAGGTAAAACTCAGATCCGTTCACGTCATATCGTGCCAAATGATCCCAGATAGCTCTCTGTAAAATTTGATTAGGTTTCATCCATTATTTTAATAGTTATGACCGTTTGATCTATTAGCTTTAGCAGCCGTTCATCGGCAGTTTGTGATCTGTCCGTTAGGTTGCTTCCAAATCCGGATATACCGTTGAGTTCGTGTCGCCGCGTTCTACGTGGTGCTCACTTCCCCTCTGCTGTTCCATCCACCAAAAATTTTAATATTCGTTACTGTCGCCTTTTTGCCACCGCCGCGCGTCGTCTTGTGCCGCCAACCATTTTGGTTTGTCGTGACCATGTCATTGTGTTCAGAAAATCATTGTCCCCTGTTTTGCCCACCATTGAAATTCATTGATCCCCGGTTGCCGTCAAAGCCATGTTCTAGAATCTACCCGACGTATTTTGGCCTAGTCCTTCGTGTCGGTGCGCATTTCGGTTCGCCATCTTTGGAAACCTTTAATCGCAGAGCCAACCCTACCATCCTACCCTATGCCAAGTGTATTCATCCTTGAATCGTTTCGCCCAAACCCGGACTTAACCCTTAGTCAATTAAATCGTTAACGTCCGCCGTTAACGTTAAAGTAAATCAACGTCCGCCGTCAACGTTCCGCCGTCAACGTCCCGTCGTCAACGTTCCGTCGTCAACCTCCCGTCGTTAACGTTCCATAGTTAACGTTCCACTGCTAACGTTTCTTTGTTAACGTTCCGCCGTTAACGCTTTGCTCGCCGCTATCATCGCATATCGCATTCCGGCAAGAGCGTGGCGCGATGTCATTATCCTTTCTATCGTCCTATCGTGATCTAACCCCATTTCTTGTGAGTCCGGCTTTATCTTTCTATCATCTCAAAGCGGACCAAAACCTAACAAGACCGGTTTGATGGTGAGTTCATCGTGAGCGCTATTGTCGGTATTGCGGTTTTCCACGTTGTGTCCACCGTAGTAAGATATTTGTCTTGTCTTACTACATATCGTCATCATACTGTTATCGTCAAGTCTCTTCTTTGATGTATGACTGAACCCCAGATCGGATCGCACTGAATGTCGATTCCATCCGTCCTTGTCTTATCCCTGAAAATCTAATCTGCCATTAACCCAGAATTCATTCGTGGACTTGGTCGATAGACCATTGGTCATATGTCATATCCTGGTGCCATATCTATTCTATTAGTCTATCTTTCTTTTTGTTTGACTGTGTATTTGTTTAGTCAACAAAAGTCAATATTGAGCATTAGTTTAGTTCATCATGAACTACATATCTCTATGGACCCGATCTATAGATCAAGAGCCCATATGTCAATATTTGTCCAGTCGAGTTAATTAATCTCGAAGGATATCCCCTGGAATATACTTCGTTTTTCCCTAATTATCAGTCGTAACCTTCTCGATAAATCTTCTGAAAGCCTGTTCTCTTTCATCCGATATTCGATCAAATCTAAGTTCCTAAATTCAATCCCTTCCGTTCAGTACCAATCTAATATTAAATTGGAGTTTATTTGAATTGCTTGAGTTTTGTTGTATTTGTGCTTCTTTGTCGTTAGACGTGTCGTTCAGAAGTTACCCGAAGTAGCTGAAGGACGAGGAAGTCGAAGCATTCGATTGAAGAGCCAAAGGTTGATGAAGCCGAAGATCAATTAAAAAGAGTAAAGAGCAGTTTATAGCAAGTGCTAGGCAAGTTGTGCTTTGATCATGTCGAACCTACGATTACAAAAACTGCTATATTGTTTTACTTTATTGCATATCATTTGACATGTACAAATGTCTTCAATTAAATTTGGGACTTAGCTATTATACCCAATTGCTCTATACCCTACTTTGCCATTTGTATACCATGATATATTGTCACCCTAGATTGGTTCATTATAGTTGGTTAGTAATAATAATCAACATGGGATGGTTAGACCGTATTAGTTGCTTAGTCATGCCACGCCATCACATGTACTTTAGTCTTTGATAAATAATCTTGACTAATGGAATATGGAACGATGTTATGAACTTGTGTGTCATGTGTGGTCACACGATGAGATTGAGTTGCGGTGGCGAGAGGATGTCACGCATAGCGAGGTTAAATTGCGATGGCACGTGGTGCTTGGTAATCAAGCCGGGGTGGTTATGATTTAGATTGGGGCAAGTGGCAAGGAGCGAGAATGCCAAGGTGGGCCCGATGGGCAGAGGGTATGTGAAAGTCTTGCCTCGATCATCTTAAGGACTTAACCTTGCAAGCCTTTGACCTGAGTCAATCATGCGACCACATGTCGATATGGGACGGACCTAGTTGATTAGGGTTACGATATCTTTCCTCGATACCTCGGGCGACGATGCGGAAGTGTACTGTGCGGGGAGCGTACTGTCTTTGCGGCTTGGTACCCATCCAGCGGTGTTGGCACATCCTATACTTGGTGGCATCTGCGTGAGAGGAGTGATAGCGAAGGCAACACCGGAGAGGTTCTTTGGTTAAGATAGAGGTTCTGAAAGGCTTTGTCGTGAATTCTCTGCGGTACACCAAAGGAAGTGTCTTGATGGCGAGCACAAAGAGAATATCACATCGTGTGGGTAAAGTGCATAACCTCTGCAGAGTGTAAACCTATTCGAATAGCCGTGCTCACGGTATTGAGCAAAGCTCGGAATTACAATCAAGGGTTAGATTTTTGTTAAACAAAACTTATTGGGATGGCGGGATGCCATGGAAAGTGGATTTTGACTTAGGATTGGAAACTTGTTTTACTTGAGAAATGTTGAATCTATCTAATCTGATTATTTGTTTCTTGTCTTTCCAATTTATATCTTGTATTAATTTACAAATCTTGCTTTTGCAAAATAGCCATGTTAGCCATTTCTTTGGAATAATCCTTGTATATAGCTATGTTAGAATTGCATTACATGCACGACTTGTTGAGTGCTTTATGTACTCACCCCTTGCAACACACAAAATCATCGGTTGAGGAGAAGACCACAACTTCAAGGAGGAGAAGTTCCACGAGGAGGCGATTATCTAGGAGTTGAACCTTGTCGGTTGCTGTGGTATATTGATGGGATTAAATCGACGATCTTCATTCATTGTTGTTTATTTATTTTGAGTTGAAGCCACCAAGGCCTCACAAGTGTAAGTTTGACCTTAAGGTCGTTCAATAGTTCTATATTAATAGATGAAGTCTTTATTTATTATTTCGCTGTGTATGATTGTGATATTTCATCTATGTTGAGACTGTGTGCACTAGCGTGATCCTGGACTAGTGCTGAATACACAGAGGGTCCGGATTTGCATATTCGTGTCCCGACATCGCCTCCTTCCTCGCCTATTCGGCCGCACCCCTCGGCGTCCTCCCCGTCAACATCCTCCCCTGTAGTATCCTCCCCATTGGCTATTCGCCTCCTTCCTCGCCTGTTCGGTCGCACCCCTTGGCATCCTCCCCTGTGGCGACCTCTCCGTCAATGACCTCCTCGTTGGCGTCCTCCCCATCGTCATCCTCCCCCGTAACATCCTCCCCATCGGCTGTTCGCCTCCTTCCTCGCCCATTCGGCTGCACCCCTTGGCATCCTCCCCGCGGCAACCTCCCCATCGGCCACCTCCCTGTTGGCCCCCTCCCTGTCGACATCCTCCCCGTCAGCCATTTGCCTCTTTCCTCACCCGTTCGGCCGCACCCCTCGGCGTCCTCCCCCACGGCGACTTCCCCGTCAGCGTCCTCCCTGTCCCCGCAGTGACCTCCCCGTCGGTGACCTCCTCTGTGGCGATCTCCCTCTCGTTGAGCAAGCACCACCGAACCTTAAAACTACTGGACGCTACACTTATATGTGGGTTTTGCCAAGACATGATTGAAATCTTAGTATTCATTGATAGGATTAGGGTTGGATGCAGGTTTCAATATCTTGGTGGTGATTTGACCTTGATAAGGCTAGTGTGTTATGTCTATGCATGAATTTTGAGGCATGTTATTTCTGGTGCACGCAACTCATATAACCATTTGTTGTTGAATGTGAAGACTATGTCGATATGATTGTTTTAATGCCTGTACATGAAATTTTGAGGCCTGTTAATTTAAGTGCGTGTTGCACATAGAACCATCTGTTGTTAGATGTGATCATGTGAAGGCTATGTCAACATATATTGTTGTGTAAGTAATTTGTGGTTGCTTAGCTAATATTGTGTTGGCTTCTCCTTTTTTCATACAACCCATGGGTATGTCACTTAAGAGATCCAACTCTTTTGTATTACATATCATTACTTAAATACATGTTGTATAAAGTAATTCTAAAGGCAAGCAAAACTTAGATCATATACCACATCTTGTTGATATGATAGTTTCCTGTTATATGGCGCATATCCCCTTGTTGTCTGTTATGTTGAGAAACATATACCTGATAGATGAACGCTAGTTAAAACATCCATATATAGTACTATGGTTGATAGATGAACTGCTCCACTCTCATAGTATATGTTTGTTGCAGCTGGGTGCTCTCTTTATTCCTATATATTTCTTATCTAAATTAATTAAAATCTGATTTGGTAAAATAGACTATATGGAAAAGCTGTTGGAAGCAAAACAAAAACTTAAGGTGGGGATAGAACAACCGAAGGGAAAGTCTGAGTTAACCGAAAAGATTTATGTGATGAAAGAAAAATTAAAAGACATAGATGACAAATTACAAGATATTCAATCTCTTAACATGGCACTCATCATTAAGGACCACAGTGGCGAATGCAGAATTAGAAGAAGCCAACGCTAAGTTTATAGAGGAAATATAAAGGTTTCTAGTATTTAATTCGATATAATTACTAATAATATACCAATCAAAATACCACCCGTGTCATTGCCGGACTGATCGAACCAACTCCAACTCAATCTAATCTCCCACTGGCGAGCTATTTATATCTGTGATAAGCACGCCTAAGGCCGCCTTTCGTTTCCTATAACCGCAGACAACTAGAACCTGAAGAAAAAGTGGGGAAGGCAGGGCATCGCCATGGGAGCGCGCACGGAGCGGCTTCTTGATTCCGACGAGGGCGTTGACCGCGGCTGCGATTTGAAGGGGCTCTTCTGGAGCGTCCTGCCGGGCATCCTCGGCGCCGCCGCCGCGCTCGTCATCTTCTTGCCCTTGCTCTACTGGCCCTACATGTGGTCCATGGACGAAGGCAAGTACCCGGAGTAAGTATAGCGTCACCGTCGCCAGCTTCTCGGGCCTCGACCCGGATCGCGACCTGCCCCGCGCCACGCTGGACCCCACGTTCGACCTCACCGTCTCCGTCCGCATCAAGGAGCCGCGGAAGTGGAGCACGGAGTGCGTCGAGCGCGGCACGGTGTCGTCCGTGTCCTACCGCGGCGTGGCGCTGGCGCACGGGCCCGTGCCGGGGTTCTGCGGGAGGAACGAGAACTCCAAGGAGGTGAGGTCCGTGATGGCGTGGGGGAACGCGGTGCCCGCGCCGCAGTTCGCCCGGGACCGCCTGGCCGAGGAGCTGCGGCGCGGGGAGGCAGCGGTGGACGTGACGCTGACGGCGCTGGCGAGGTACTGCCGGTACTGCACCCAGAAGGTGGTCGACTGCAAGGCCCGCGTGGGCCGCGGCGAGGCCTCACCGCCGTGCCGTGTGACCTACCAGTGGCCGACCTTGCCTGACGACCCGGTTAAGAGACCGCCGGCGAGGAGGTTCTTGATGTCGCGGCAGTAATGTCGGCGGTTAATTCACCGGTGACATGGCTGAGTTAGTGAATTACTAGTGGTTTTGTTTCGCAATTCTCATCTCGGTTAATTACCCTTGGAAATAATCCTGTTACAGTAGCTCTAGTGGATTCTTTTCTTGTTATGATACTTCATATGTTTAGGTCTTAGACAGTGATCGATGCATGCATTCTATATTGATGTTAAAGATATGTTAATCTTCTTTACATGTCTGACATTGTGTTACTATTATTAACGAGTAGTTGGAAGAAACGAAGTATAAGATTGATCGAAAGATAGAATCTTACGTCTAAACAAAAATAGTCGTGAGTAGTACTAAATGGATTCTTGCGTGAGAGGTGAATATGCATAGCAGGTATCCAAAGAGACCTAGAGAATAATCGCAATCGTCAATGGAAAAAAAGGTGTGTGCGGCGACCGGGGTTAAAAAATTCGAAAATTCGATTTTCGAACAATTTTTTATTTTAAAAAATTCAAAAAATCGGTAGAAATCGAAGAAGTTTGAATTCAAAAAATTTGAACTCGGCGGTCAAACAACGGCGAAAAAAACAAAAATCGACCGATTTTTATTTTTTTGATTTTCGAGCGATTTTATTCGATTTTTGGCACACCTAAGGAAGATTTTAAAAAAACTCAAAAAAATTGAAAAATTGCAAAAAAAAATTCCCAATTAATATATAAAACAGTTCTGAGAAATTTCAACAATTTTTAAATTATTTAATGCTTTTGGAAAATCAAAAACAGTAATTAATGAAAAGAAACATTAACACTGTCAGATTTTTATAAAAATTTGCAAACTTAATCATGCTCTAAAATTTTTATAGAATCATAAGTAGTAGATATCGTGTACCAAGGATTCATTCACCTGCGCTTCTGTACTACCGTTTGAATCTTCCTCGACGGGCTGCAGATCATGAAAAAAAAAATTGTTCGAGGCTGCCACTCATGATTCATGAGATATATCATGAAAGGTCGCCTTATCGTGTGCCTTTCTTTCTTTCTTTCTTTCTTTTCACAGCATCATTGCATTTGCATCGCATTTCGTTTATGGCTCCGGTCGAGGCATTCTACTCCGGCTTTGGTTGTGGCGTGTGGGTATTTTTCTTCATTTGGCCTTTTTCGTGATGGACTGATGTGGTTATTAACTGAGCTTATGAGGAGGCCAACGCGTACCGATGTGTTTGTTCTACATGCATGCTGGACTCGAATACATATCCATGTTCAGTAAGAGGCGACTGTAAACATATAGATATGCGAACATTGCCGTTTCCTATTATTCCTCGTATTCTTGAGTATGTATGTGGAATCAAATATTTGCATAAAATCTTCATCGTTGTAATCTGAATCCAGAGAAGATCTACGGTGTAGATCTTTCCCTGTTTAATCCAATTAATGTGGTATATATTTCTAGACCTTGAGTGCAACGACCTTTCTTTTTGGTACAGAATGCATAGAAAGATGATCTATGTGTATACAGTATTTGTCCCATGATCAGTGGCTAATACGCACACTTACAACATTGGAAGCACATCCATATACAATACTATGATTGCAGAAGCTATTTAACAATGTAGTCTTACAATTCAGAGTATATTACAGTGGAAAGAAACAAAAGTCTTATAGTTTGCTCATCCAACCCTCATGCAACTGACAAGGTATAATTCCTAGAAAGTCGTATCGTCAAAATTCCCGTATCATATGACAAAATAAGTACCTTCTGTACTTCGCTTTCCTCTCCATCTAAAACCATAAATTAAGCAAGGTTGAATACTTTCATACTCAGCAAGACTTAAGGTGTATTTGCAAAATGCAGTAATGCAGGCTATGGCAAAGGAGGCTTCTACGGTTACTTTGCATCAAGCAAATTTGAACATGTAAATCAAGTAGTAGTTTGCAAAACAGAATTTTGTAAAAGCAAGTTTGACTGATATGAAAATAACAAATATGTAAAACATAAAGTAACAACTCACATTCCTCCATGATGTGAACTTCAAATCGTCCATAGCCAACACATGGCATAAATTCAGTTATTGCCAACACATGGCACAACAGCTGATACCAAAACGTGCTAACACATAGTATAGTATTGAATCATTTGCAGGGTAAGCTTTCCAACACATGTTTCCAATTCAAACCATTTTGAAAATAATAAAATATCTAACTATGTGATGACTTTATCAAAGAGCCTTTGACCACGGGTGTGGCTTTTCGAAAAGATTTACACTCTGTATAGGTGTACAACTTTACCCACAAGATATGATCGACTCTTTGTGCAGATCATTAGTACACTTCCTTTGGTGTGCCACAGAGGGTCATGACATTACCATTACATTACATAGACCTAACTTAGCAAAAGCTTCGGTGACGACAAACCCTTATTATAGCAGTAGAGGATATTTGTACACAGTACGACAAATGGTTTCACATCCCACTATCCCATTTCTCCTCATAGTAAGGCGTACACCGTTGTATTGATAAATGTTTGTTCTATAATCACCTCGGTGTGGACGTCCCTTCGAGCAATCAGTCCAGAAAGCCCGTACTACTCCAGCCTTCTAATGTGCAAAGCTAGTTCTAAGTAAATTAATAGATTAAGGTCGTCCCATACCAGCGCTTATCTTTGTATGTTTCCTTGGCCTGATAACAACACAATAGTTTGGTCTTTAATCTGACCCAGACGATAATCTCTCCCTACACTACGTGCAAGTCTCATACACATCTGACTATTACCAATAATCGCCCACGTTAAAACCATAATTTTATTTTGAGTTTTTATACCAAAATACCAATAACCATCATCTTGTCTCAGTATTTCAAAGTTTTATCTGATCAGTTTATCCAACTTGTTCATCCTAAATCTAAAGCATGGCTAAGCATGATTATTAATCATCGCATATACCCAAATTGATATTATATATTGTCTAACCTTAATTCTAGGTTTATCAAGGTTTACTGGTCAATATTTATTAAGGAAGTTCCATGAGATATGGTTATAACTACGAGTACCACAATATAGCAAATTTACTGAAAATACCCACATGCATAAATAGGTTTAACAAAACAAAACAAAATTAAACACCGGGATCAATATGATCAAAGGAGGTG
The DNA here is from genome assembly GCA_036346275.1 of Otatea glauca. Classification (NCBI taxonomy): domain Eukaryota; kingdom Viridiplantae; phylum Streptophyta; class Magnoliopsida; order Poales; family Poaceae; genus Otatea; species Otatea glauca. Next base: position 23,281,405 of record CM070734.1, read on the forward strand.
CTTGCCTTGCTTTATTGTTTCAGGGGTCGACTCGGGGTCGAAATCTTCAGTAGCAGCTCTGCATACGTCTGTATCTACATGTGATTATCGTTTCGTATAACACTAATAAGAAGCAATGATAATAAGAGGAAAAAAGAAATTAAATGAAACCAAATTCAAAGATGATTTAGGATTTAAGGTAGTGATAAAAATATTTTAAATATTGATTTCTCATTAAATAAGTCCATTTACTTGTGCTATGGATTTTAGAGTTTATATTATGCAGGGCTATGCTTTTAATAGGATTCAGATGCAAAGTATGTTATAATAGAAATATTTCTACAGAACAGGATGGTCTTGCCTTACGGAGCTTTCTTAAACTGGTTCTATTAATAGTAGTGTTTATTTGTGATATGGTATTCATTTCCTAATCTTATGTATTTCTAAAGTTTACATTATAAATGGCTAGATTTTGTTTTAGATTTACGGCTGCAATTTACATAGATATGCAACTATTTTTGTAGCATTAGCAGGTCTTTACTCTAAAAGTGTCTTGAAACTGGTTTTGCATATTTTAGCTTTTATTTGTAAAAGTTATTAACATTTTAGTTTGTATGTATATGAAAAATGGAATCTTTTATTAACTTAATTCGAATTAGATCTTTTTGCCGATTAATATGATCTCGACCTTGGGAATTTTTTGAGACTAGTTCTACATGATCTAATATTTATTTATGTCATATTATTTATTTATTATATGAGAGCATATTTTAATCTAGGGGCTAAGCGCATACTATGACTAGTTGTAAATATTTTCGCACCATTAAGTAGTCTTGACCTATAGGGCCTATACCAACTAGTTTTACATCTATTTTATTTATTTGCAAGAATTATGTATATGTTAATCTTTTATACATGGAAGGCAACGCTATATAGGGACTTGATTCAACTGAAATTTAAACATTAAATATATTTACAAGATTGAATGATATGGACCTATAGGGTTTTTACAAATTAGTTTCTTTTATATATGTATTTATTTATTCTATTTAGCCAAATACTAATTGCATACTTAGAACCTATAGTCTTTTAATAAACTTAGTTCAAGCTTAACTAAATATGGAATATTTTTGTATATCTAAGGATTCTATGGTCTTATATGATCCTAGGAATTGGTTTTACCAAGATTTGAATTTATATGTTCAAGTTATAGCTATTTTGATTTCTATGCATTGGAAAATGATCTATTTTCAAATTTAAATCAAACTAGGTTCAAAACTAATGTTTATATAAAAATTAGTTTCTTATGGTTTCAGGATAATGTATAAATTTATTTCATATTTTTAGGAGTTATAGTTTACATGCTTCTAATAGTAACCATATTAGGGTTGTATAATTTCAAATTCAGATAATTCAAATTAAGGTATAAAATTAAAAATATTATATATTCAGAAATATTATGATTTAAAATGAATTTATAAATTTAATTCACTGGATTTGGACTTAAAATGTAAAAGTTATTTATGTTTTAGTGTTGGCTAGTTTTGGAAATGCACTGAAATCGTGAAATACGCTTTCTAGAAGTGAAGACGGCTTTTACCAATTTTTTGGATTTTCCTCCTTTTGCTCTAGGGACTGACCGGCTGGTCCCACCAGTCAGTGAGTTGATTCGGTTTTGTGGTGTGTGGCTGACATCATGGCCCCACACGTCAGCGACCGCAGAACAGAGCCAAGCTTAGAGTGGTCACCGATGGTGAGGTAAGAGCGACGCCGTCCGGCCGTTGGCTCTAGGAGCACTAGGGCACTGATGCGCACCAATTGGTGTCGATTTTGAGGGCCGAAGGTGGCTAGGGTGGGCTGCCACCGTCCTCACACGGTGGCGCACATGGCCGAGTAGCAGCGGGGATGAACGATGGGTAATTAAGATCAAAGAAAGGCCAAGTGAGTATCAGTGGACTCCAAGGATTCCATTTTACCATTTTTCAGTGTCGGAGAATGGTTGAGCTGCTCCGCCAACGAGTGACCTGCCACGAAGAAGAAGACCTTGCGGCGGTGGTGCTTCGGGTGGTTTTGACTTATCTCAAGGGTTGGAATGGGTCAAGGGACCAAGGCGATGCTTCACGCCGGTTGAATCAGAAAGAAATTCACCGGACAGCTGGATTCGGGTTTGCCCCCAATTCTCGTTGTCCACTAGCTATGGCAATAACGGAGGCACAATTGGGGAGGTCTTGGACAGTGGATAGTGGAAGGTTGCTATGTGAGGCTAATGGACTGCATCACCGGTTTAAGTAGGCAAGGTAAGGCGATGCTACAGAATGTGAATAGCTCGGCTCAGTTGCGGCGCGGGATTGCGGTAGTCAAGACCGGTTGCAGAGCATGGCGTCTCAGGCATGGCAGGGTATGGCGGTGCTCGGGCGCCGATCGGCAAGGGAAGTGTGAAGCTCTGGATAAAGTCGGTTGCACCGTGACTTGCGCGGCAGCGTTCACAAGACCTTGTCTTCCAGGGCAAAAGATCAGGGGTCCTACATTGACGTGGCAGCGATCAATGCTGAAGCAAGCATAAAGTCGAGGCACGAGAGATTTGCCGCGGCAATGAATTCGGCTATGGATTTCTTGTCGTGGCAAGAGCTGGGCAGCGAATGAGGTGGTGGCTGGCCGAGAGAAGGGTAGTTGTTCAGGGTCGGCAATGCTGCCAGGTGGGCCAGGATAAGGTTCGGTCCCACACGGCAGTGAAGGAAATGGGAGATAGCTAGAAGCTCAAGCCTGAACAGATAAGGGTTTGGTCATTAATTGAGCCATCAATTCTTGTCTTAGATTTTTGTAAATTTTTGTGCGTCAACTTTGGTCAATGCTTACCATTTGGTAAAATTTCAGCTCAAAATCTCTTTATCTACCCTATTAACGTGATTACAACCGTATCTATCATATCTAAATATAAGTTCAAAATTTAAAATTCTGGCAAGCCTGCTATTCAGATTTTCTGCTTTTTAGTTTTCCTTCTACGTTTTTAATAGAGTTCCACGCGTTAAACTTTTACGAGTGGTTCCTAGCCCCATTATTGATTTTTCCGTAAATCGTTGAGCGTTAGCTCACACACGTCGTATCTAAATTTAGTAGCCACGAAATCATGTATATCACGAACGAAAATGAAACCTATTTTAATTTAAATTTTTTGTGTGATCCCATGGATATTTTAAGTTTTCAATAAAATTTTCAGAAGATGATCAGCTCTATAAATTTTTATTAAATTCTGACATGCTTTATGCCTCTGCGGAGGAGATAATTTAGTCACGTGTCTTTGGGATTATCATGATCTCTTGGATTTTATAAATGAATTAAATTTGATTATTTATTTTTAAAACTTTTCCTGTAAGTTAAATAGTTCTTTAGATGATGTAGTAAATTTTTTAGGATAATATAAAGTCTATTGATTTTCTCTTTTTGTTTTGATTTTTACGAAAAAAATTTAATAATTTTTGTGTGATCCCATGGACATAAAATTTTGGATGATCACTCTATAAATGTTTATTAAATTCGACATAGTTAACACAATATACTACTCACAAAATTTAGATTTCTTTATCTTGCTCGAACTAAATGTGTTCACATGCCTTGAAAATTTTTGGGGATGCCCTGGAGATGATTTGGGATTTAAAATGATTTTTACATATTTTTTATTATGGGATTTTGGGTTTTGTATTTTGAAGGAGAAGAAAACAATTAATATAAAAGATTTTCTTAAAACCAAAATTCAAGAAAAGTTATGAAAAGGAGGAAATTCAAAATATGATCATACTTAAAACTCATTTTCTTAGTTTGTTCATTTTGAAAGAAAGGGTTTTAATATTGCAGATATTCTTTTCTTAAGTCCAAAATTCAAGAAAGTGGGGAAAGATGATATTTTAAACTAAAATATTGATTTTAATTAGAATTTTTATTCAATTTCATTTTTAAATTTTAATTTTTTGTTTTCCTTATTTAAATTTTTTGAGATGTTACATTGAGTGTGAAAGTGGTAGCTCATTTTCTATCGCTTTAATAATATAACAGAAGATTGCTTCTAGTGCTGCCTTGAAAAAACAACTAGCCATAAGTTCCTAGAATTCTCAACTACGATTTTGTTACAAAGCATCTACACAGTTATATCTCAAAAATAAAGAGTATTCATGGTACAATTCTAATAACTATAACTAAAAATAAAATTATATTTGATAAATCTGTATTATTATCATGTAAGCCCACCATATAAGTAGGGATGAAAACGGATCGGATATTTTCCGACCGATCCGGATATTTTCGGATACGGATTCTGTCGGATCGGATAGTATCGGATCGGATACGGATTCGGTAGCTCACTATCCGTTGGATATGGATAAGGATTCAAATAATCCGGATATTGATGGGTCGGATATCCGGATATACATGTGGGCTGGGCCAAGACTACTCTTTTGGTCCAAAAAGGTTTCTTAATTTCAAAATTATTTTCTAATTTAATTAATCTATAAAGCAAGTTTCAATTATTAAAATTAGTAAACCAACTCCAAAAATTACGATTTTTTAAGAAAGTTCCAGAAACAATCTAACATTTAAAAAATTAATTTCAAGATTTTATCATATTTTGAATTTTCTCAAAAATTCAAAAACTCCTATTCTTAATAGGAAAATATTTTAAATAAGTAGCTAAAAATGCATAAAACTCGTAAATACATAATTTATTATTTTAAACATAATTCAACAAAAAATATAAATTTTGGGTCATTACATTAAGTGTTATATACTTTTCTAGAGACATGATATCTAAGTATTACAAACTTTTAGTGTGTTATGTGTTTGCTTTCATTTGTATCTCTGAGCAAGGATTATCTTCATTTTATGTTTTAATCTACGTGTATGATAAACTAATCATATGTGTGTGTGATAAATTAAGTCTTATATAATTTTGTTTGCGACATGGTATCTAACTATTGTCTAAATGAATGAAAATACTTATATTTGTTTAATTTTCAAAATATTTTGATCAAATCAACTAGTTATGTTTTTTCGTTGATTTTTTATATACAATCTAAGGGGTTATCATGTTCCATAAATATTCGAAACCGTATCCAATTCGATTCGTATTTGATCCGTATCTGTATTCGACATTATCCGTATTCGTATTCGTATCCGGACTATCCATATCCGTATCCGCATCCGAAAAAAATATGAAAACAAATACGGTAAAACTATTATCCGTCCGTATCCGATCCGTTTTCACCCCTACATATAAGAGACATAAATTTTATCTTTTATTTAAGATTAATATGGGAATTCCTACACCGCTGATTATGCTTAGTACCGAAGAGAAAAAAGAGATCATTTCACGTCAGACCAACAATGGTTAGCTAATGGAAAGCTGTTAACTCATCTGTAGCTTTCATGGCGAGCTTATCCGAAATCATCCTCTCTTTTTTTAGCCCTTTCTATCTTGTTTATCGCAAATTTAGCCTCCGAATGAATTAGCATGCTGCGCAGTCGCTGCTGCTGCTTAATTAGCTAAATGCATGCTAGATATAGCTTGGTAATCCGGCTCTATCAGGGCATGTACAGTGATATAGACGACAGCTGTCTATAATACATATCCATATCATCTACAGATAGCACTAAAAACAACTTATACAATCGATCGTCTATATAGTTGTTTGTAATATGGTCTCTCATTCAATTAATTTACTGTTTATACAATGTTATATAAAATTAAAGTTGTCTATAAGACTATCTATCCATTGTACATGCCACGTAGCCCTCGGCTACATGCATGCTTCACTCATTCCAACATGTACAACGATGTATCGACAACCTACACCATTAATTTTCCCGTGCATATTCCATCGACCACGGCATTCGTGATGTGGAAATTAACATGTATAATCGACGACGTGGATGTACGTACGCAAAACAAGGGACCGAAAGTACTTTTTGTTTCGTTGTCAATTCAATTATTATATGGTACGTTCATCTCAAAAACTACATATGTTTACATGGCTGTGGAGAAATTCCACGTACGTTGCCTCCGTTCATATTGGTATATAATAATGGACGTCATGCAATGGTGATGGATTGGTCCTAGGTTAATTAGGGTTTATCCGACTGAGGAGTATATGTCGTTTTTATTTGTTTTTTCTTGCAAGCGTTTGACCGCACCCAATCCATCTTAAGATATAAAAGATACCAATAATGCTTCTATACATTCTCTCCTAATACAATTTGTATAAATCTTAAAGTAAACAAAGGTATAAGTAATTAGCATTTACTCTTCGTTTATGCTATGCACTTTAAGTAAAAAATAACCCTATTTTCAAGCGCAAAAGAGCCGGAATATGACACGTGTCACCTTTCGCAATAGGAGAGCGCGGAAGATGACACATGGGCAAGGTTTTAAATCGTGATTTTCGCAGCTTTGCGACAAGGTCTAAAAAAAGCTATAGCAACTATCGCGGAAGCTATCCTTCATCGTGTTTTTAATATTAAAAGATTTACAAAGATTAAATATGTATATAATATAAATCACCTCCAAACAAATCATTAAAACATGATACTTTAGAAGGTAATAATATTTTTACAATAAGAATATAAGTTAAATCAATCAACATACATACCAATATATGTCCAAAAGACCATAAATAGTAACTATATCATAATATTCTTAACAATAAGTACTTAATCAATGAGAAATACGGATGTTGGATTATTGAAAAAGGGCGAGATGAGGTTTTCTCATAGTTTAGGTTTATAAGAGATGCATATGGGCCTCTTAGTAACGTTGGTTTTCAAAATGGACTCAATATTTTAATCCATGAGTATCTATGTAGGATAGCGAAGCTATCGTTAGCTATAGCACTTGTAGCTAATATAGCGGAACATTAGCCCGTAGCTTCACGTTTGGGGTAAAAAAATCTATCTCGCAGCTATAGATAACTATTTAGAACATTACATGTGGGCCTAGTGGTGGTCAAATGGACGGCCCGGCCCGGCATGGCATGACCCGTTTAGGCCCTGCTATTAAACAGATCGTGCCGTGCCGCCAAGGCCGACCCATTTAGCGCCAAAATTTTAAAAAAAAATAAAAAAAAAGATAGAAAATTTGGAAAATCGTAAAAGTTTGAAAAATGCAGAAAAACTTGAAAATAATCTTGAATAATTAGAAAATCTCAAAAAAATGTAGAAAAACTTTTTAAAAATCTATATAAATTAGGAAAAACTAAACGCGTCGTGATGTGCCAACCTAACGGGCCGAGGCGACGGCGCAAGCACGGCCGTTTATATTCGGGTCGTGCCGTGCCCACAATACTGAGCCGCGGACAAGCCCATTTAGCCATCTCTACAAGTGGCGCTCCTACGACCGGCAATAGGGTTGTTTTTACAATTAGTTAATAAAGATACTAAATTCGCAAAAATAAAAAAAAATACACCTGCTCCTAGAAAATGATGATTTCGTAAATAAATGCCCGATCGTATCCCCACAAACAATCTATAAAAAAAACCCCCACAAAGCACTGTAACAGTGGGGCACATAAAAATATCGAGAAAGAAAATATCATCAGCAACGAAGATCAAAGTGTCATGACTCATGCCCGTGCCTGATTCTGATCCTCTCCAAGAAGCAAGAGAAAGGCGTAGCTGATGCAGCATAAAAAGGCGAGAGACAGGAATCGAGTGCTACAAGCCTACTATATCAGAGAAGCCAAAGCTTTTGGTAGAAGCAACACCCATAAAAGTGGAAGCTTTACGACCAAGAACAAGCAAGGCCAAGCCGTTTCTTGCAAGAATCATTCGTCGTCGTCGTCGTCGCCGCCGGCTCACTCCGGCACGAGCTAGCTAGCCTTTCGGGATGGGCGCGGCCGGCGGCGCAGGTAGGCCGGTGTCGTGGCGGGCGGTGGCCGCGGCGGCGGCTGCGCTGTGCCTGCTCCCGGTTGTCGTGTCGCTGGTACTACTCTGGCTGCCGCTGCTCTGCTGCGCCGTGGCCGCCGTCCGGTTCCGGCGAGTGAGGATGAGGAGGATACAGAGGTGCCGCGCCGGAGGAGGAGGAGGGCCGGCGGAGAAGGGTGACGCCGGCGATCGGCAGCTGCTTCTGCAAAAGTACCTGGACGACCAGATGGAACTCGTCGGAGCCGAGGCAGAGGAGTTCATCGATCCAAGAGAAGCGTAGCGAGGAAAAATTCTTTCTTTCTTTCTTTCTTTCCTTTTTCGCAATTTGTAGCATGTAAATGTGATAGGAGTTGCGAAAGCAGACGAGTATTTGGTCGTGTGTGTTGTGCCTGGTGAAAGATCAAAAATTACTTCTTCTTTTCCATAACAAAATGAAAAAGAAAAGAAACAAAGTTGGGATTGCAATTTCTTTTGCTGTTGACTTCGCTGTTATTGATTTTAATTAATGTGACTACTACTCCCCAGCGGTTGGTTAATGTCGCCTTAATTAGTCTGCATTCAACACTCGCATCTCTTCATGAAAGTCTCTTAAGCTACATGAAAGTCGAAACTAATCCCTCAGCACAAATAGCCATCATTTTAGATACAGGTATAGTTAAATTTTTAAAACTTTAACTGTTAATATCCTTTTAAATATTTAAATTGGATACATGAAAATCATATATACAGATTTGACTCGAAAGGTATTGTCATAATATTATAATTTTATTAGATTTTATAAATATATCATAATATAAATTAGCAGCCAAAACTGTATTTTAGAAACAATGTTGATATCCAAAACGACAACTATTTGTGACTGAAGACGAGATCAAAAGATCATTTTTAATGGATAAAATTATCTGGGACATTGCGTTGCATTCTTTCATAATGTATCGAGTTTAAATTTGACTAATTGCATTTAGTTCCTTCCCAACAGTAGGCATGTGGGGTTATGCTTCCATTCCATGATCCATGTTGTGCGGTGCACGCACGGTGACGCTCGCCGTGCGGCCGGCGTCGTCTGTCGCGGTTTGCCCTGCTGGGTGACGAGTCTCCGCCGGCCGGTGATGCTGATTGACCTGTGGCGCGCTCGTGGTACAGCATTTGGACAACATCGGTGTCTACGGTGCTTTAGCAATGCACCGTAGCGAGCAAACTAATGACACTCTATTATAGCAGTAGTAATAACACGAGAATATGAAAAAATTTATCAGGATTTTAACTGATGGGAATGCGCTAAACTCGTGCTCGATTCGGCTAGTTTTTTTTTTTCTTCTTGCTGCGCTGTAAAGTAGCTGTAGCTGGTGGCTATAGCTTCCTCTCAGAGGTTGTTTAGCAAACTAGTAGCTTTTTTTTTCTTTCTTTGTAAGCTGTGTCTACTGTAACCGGTGTCGAAGAACTGGCTCGGTTGATCGAGCACACTCAAACGCGTGCTCATCTAAATAAAGGTGGACACGCACACGCATACACGTTCAACAGGAATTGCTTTATTAGCGTGTGTAGATGATGCTCACGTATATGTGTTGTGTGACTGTAGTGTACGTAAATTGTGTGTGTCGCCTTATACCCCCTCAAAAAAATACTATAACCGATGTAATATACTAGGGAGTCTAATTATCCGCCTCAGAGTTCATGAGACTTTTTATCATCTTTAGAAAGTACTAAACTATATATTAAGTTAGCATCGGGAGATACCAAAAATTTAAGATTTTTTATCATTCTTAGAAGATACTAATATACATTCAGCTAATACTAAGAGATACTATAAATTTAAAGGTAGTGGTAGCCAAAGATATAACAGTTTAAAGATAATTCGATGTTACCCCTTAAATTTAGTAGAAACTTACTCTATCGATAGAATAATTTTGTTTGGGAGATAGGTGACCAGATCTCTTTACGGATCTCGTACTGCATTCTTCATTCTGCAGAGGTTTGTTGGGCGGCGAGGAGGAATTCAGAGGAGTCGCCACGCACCGACCCACCACATCATTTGATTCGACGCACAACACACGCGGATTCTGCTGCTGTCCCCAGATTTTCCAGTGCTACATCACATCAAGATTCAAACGTGTCCTACTGTAAAACTACGCGGCTTAGTAAAGCAATTCAACTATCGGCAGCATTACTGTGCAAAAGAAATTTGGTGTTTCTAGCACCGTCTTCTCACAGACACACGCTCGTCAATCCCGGATGTATTTTCAATCTTCAAATCTTTTACATTGCCATTCAACTAATTTTCCCTTCTTATGTTCTTTCTGCATGTATTCAATTTTAAAACAAAACTTGTAGTTTGTTTCTGCATAGCTTATCTTCTCACCAAACCATGTGAACTCTACGCAGATAATCCTATGGCAGTGGAGCTATCGACTTCTCAGCACACAGGAACGGTACAAACTCTTATAAAAGTCTGTTGTCCTAGATATATTGGGTAGGCTAGAAAAGAAATCTAATCAAAGTCGATAAAACTTAAACATTTGATTTTAAGTCATGGTTCTAATACATGGATCGCTAACTTTCATGTACCTCTATTTAATGCTAAATCTTTAGGAACGTTTCAATCCAACGAATCTTTAACTGTCATTTCTTTCCACGTAGTCTCAGTTAACCTCTGTCTCTTATGTTTTCGAGACAATATAAAATTTCACTATATCAGTGCCTCAAGAAACTTCCGTTAAAGATATTCAAACCACCTCAAACGATTTTAAACCAGCTTTACGGATTCGATCTCACCTTATATAACCACATATTAAAAAAAACTCCTGTAAAATGAAATGCACAAGCCAGAACCAGGAGGCAATTATTACTTTTACATACAGATGCTTTATCAGGGTAAGAAATTGATGTGCATTTCCATGCTCATTTCAAGATCTGTACTGTAAGAGCATCTTGACAAAATACGAATTGCCAAGAGCAAGATGAAATGCAAGAACAAATAATTTGATGATATATCTGAAAATTCTTTTCTTTATATGGTTGTTAGCCGTTTTTCTTTCCATATACACTGAGGAGGCAGGTTGTCGCTTGTCAAGAGCCCTCTCTGGAACATGTTCATATTTCCGACAGAGATTGCTATAGACAAACAAGCCAATTTCGCAAATCTCCTCTTTACAACCTACAGACAAAAATTAACAAATTTCCAATGGAGATTGCTACATGGTGGACTACCTACATATTACAAAGTGTAAAAAATGCCTACTCCCTGACGTGTATATATGCTAAGCCTACGTCATTCCATCTTGCTGACACATGCAATCAGGCATTGGGAAGGTGTATATGGAATCGTTAGGTTTCCTGAGTGCAGTTCCCTCAGGTCACTGTGGTGTAGCATTTCCTGCATGTGGCGCTTGAATCGGTCCCATCTGCAGTGACAAATAAAAAAGAAGAGTTTCATATAGTCCAAAAGCAACTTATGCCTTAAAAAATGGCAAGATCAGATCATGTGAAGGTCAACTCAGAAGTGTGTTACAAATTATTAGAAGTACTAATGTATTGAGAAAAGTAGGTAACTAGCATACAGGGCAACGAATGTATGCAGATAAATTCAAATATAGTTTGTTAGAAGAATAACAAGTGTAACTATAGTTGGATGGACCAGTCCAGTCTTGGGTCAAAACATATTGTTTAAAGCAGTTGGATTTGGTCAAAAATTCCAGCAAACGATCAAAATGGAAACCGGTTCGGTGCGATTTGCCATGGAATGACTGTTGGTGACAAATCAGGTCCTTCTTAGGTTCGTTATTTTTTGACCGAGACCTTCTTAGGTTTATTGACCACTTACACATGTGCATACTTAGTTACTGTATGATGTCAGCTCAAAACTGACCTGATATTTGGATCGTCAAAAGACAATACCAGCTTCCGTTTGTCTGGTTTTATTGTCTTTGCATTCCCTCCAAACAGGTAACGCCTGTGCCCCATCAGAAAATGAGGGAAGTTGCCCCCTTGAGTTGTCACAAACACTGCACTCTGAACACAGACAGAGTAATCTAACGCTGCTAGTCGAGATGAGTGCCCCTACAGATAAAAGGTTGGTGAGTGGGAGATTCATGTAGAACAATGTTTCTAATCTAACTTCTGTCATCAACTTAAATATAAACAATGTGAAATTCAATGTGAAAATGGTGAACAGTTCATGCATGCATATTCATTCAACAGCTAGAAGAACATCACAGTGTCTGGGGCAAACAATACCTCAAACTCAGCAAGCTCTTCAGGCAAAGCAAGAGTGTCCTTCGTCACTAAAAGAGGGAACATCTGGCGAAGAGGAGCCATGTATTTTGCAGCATTGTATATTTTACCAGAAGCAACGTAGAGGGAGGTGGTATTGTCAAATCCCATACCCCGTAGCATCATACCAACCTGCCAAAAATTCATTCAGTGAGCACCTTATCTCAGTAAACTTTCTTACATACTTAAATGCATTTAAAAAGTAAACTTAATGAATGCCACTGAAATTACAGGTTGGTAGTAACAACCTGAAGCTTCACCAACTAAGCACACTGTAATTAAGTATTAAAAAAAAGCAAGTAGAAATAAGATTAAAAACAAGCCAAACGTTTTCTCCAGTAATAACGTGAAATAGTGAGTGCATGTTCCAGTGCATATGTGCAACTGTCTGTCCAACACAACAATGATTGAATTACATGAGATTATCTCCTAAAAGGTTAAAACAAGCTAGACTCAACAATTTTTACTGTAGTCAAACACAGAGACAAAAAGGAAAAAAGAGATCCAAACCTCCAGAGGAGTAAGAGGACATTTTCCATCCCTTCTGTTTGCCTCAGGATTTATCACTCGACCAGGGCGACGGAACTTCCCTCTCCAGCTCCTTTCACGAGCATTTTCCATTTCCATTTTCTCCTTCCAGCCACCATCATACGTACAGCATGAAAAAGCTACCATATCCTAAACAGTGTGCACAAATTCTTAGCACAATGGAAGAGAACATTGTATCTCAGTAGGACAGAAGCAAACATTGTAATTGTTAAATTGCAAGAGTGAGTTCATTAAAACCTCTTCGAAGCGAAGATGTAACGAGACATACTTCCCACCAGTCAAAGAGCTCTTTTTCGTTATTCGGTTAACCATATTCTCTGCAAGGGTTCTTATTGGTTCTGCAAATCTCAGTGCCTGGTAGTTTACCAAACACCTCAAAGCCTGGATATTCGATGGAACTGACTGAGCTAATCTATTTGAGAAAGGGGCAATGCGCACAACTCTGCATGGAATAGAAAAATAAAATGAAGCACATGCCTTGACTTTTCCATAGTTCAACCAAGTTCTATCACTTTTTTTGTGGGGTGGGGAACATTTACCATACCCTAACTCCAGCAGTTTTGGAAGCACCTTCTGCTTATAGTGGTTTGGAGATGAGTAAGCTTTTGTTCTCATATTTGGTATGCTGCTGATATTATGATTGAAGTACAGTAAAATATCTTCTGGAAGTTCCTTCACAACTCTTACATGTTCTCTAAGTGTCTCAATAAAATGATCTTCGTCAAAAATATCACCAAATTTGCTGAAAAACAAAACACCAGGTAAACATGTTATCCTGCTGCAACTGATCACTAAAAAGTTAAGATGCACACAGCATAAATGGAAAGTAAAATAATATAGATGAGAACACCAAATGCTACTACAACCAGATGGCAATTTCGCATACAATCAAGGAGTGTAACTTTAATGCGATGTGACCTGTAAAATTACACCTGCTTCAATCTTGCATTGAAAATGTTAATAATCCCTCCGGTCACAAATACATGTCGTTTTGGACATCAACACGGTCTCCAAGACATAACTTTGACCACTAATTTCTATTGTAATATATTTGCAAAACCCAATAAAATTATAATATTATGAAAGTACTTCTCGAGACAAATCTACACATGATTTTCATGTATACAATTTACATATTTAAAAAGATATTGATAGTCAAACTTTTAAAAGTTCGACTGCACCTATGTTCAAAACGATGTATATCTATGACTGGAGATAGTAGTAGTTGTTGGAAGAGAAAAATGTCATCTCGAAGGATCTGTAAAGGAAGTACAAAACCTATACCAATGATCGCTTCTCAAAGTAGAATGTCAAAAAGAAAATTTCGTTGTCTCCTGTTAACAACAGTGGTCTAAAGCAAGTATTTCCCAAGAATAGACAGCTATAGGTAATTGCAATTCCATGTGACAACTGCTCCAGCTAGGCAAATACAGAAAAAGCAATGGCATTCTTTATTGTAAGCAAACAAAATAGTTACCTAGGATCACGCCAAACGCTATTCAAATGAAATATTGGGATCACAAGAGTTGCATTAAGCAAGCTGGCCACAGCAACTGCGTCGCAGATCTGCATTGAAAAACCTTTGTTAATAATTACTCGGCATAGCATGAAGATTACAAGAACTCTACAAATATAATAGATTTGACACAGCTAATGTTAGAGACCACAGCATCATTCAGAAACTTGCAGGTGAGAAGAAGTATATTTGCAACAAAAATCAAGCAGCATATATGCATGCTGATTAAAGAAAAAGTAAACGATTTATGATATATTGGATGGATAAACAACTACGGGTCTACCAAGATAGTACTTCAGACTTGTTTGGCCAGGTTCTAGACAGCAGGGGCTTTACATAAATAATAATCTGAAGCTAATTTGAAATATACAAACTTTATGGTTCTGCATCTCAAATGAAATCATTTTTTTTCAGGACAAACTCTAGTCTAGTGCCAACCCCCTATTTTCCAACACAAAGTTGTTAAATAAAGCAATCTCAATTGAGTGACAGCGTGATACTGACATGACTCTCCAAGTTATTTTAGTGGTACACCATAAGATGCATATGGCACTGGACTTTACAAAAGATATTAGCAATGGTATATCTACTCAGAATATGACCGTAACTATTAAAAAGAATGATTCTGAAACTTACAGAAAGACGCTGTTGATTCAAACCACCATTTGCTTCAATTATGAGATAGCCATTCGAAGGCGGCAACTCTGCAAAGAACCAAAGCGTAATTCAGACCATCAATGCCAGCTTAGATCTCATCTTCCAGTGCTTACACACAAGTACCAAAGAGTAGCCTTCCAGTGAGCACATTTGGCTTATGAAATTACAACAAAGGTTTTAAAGTGGAACCTGATTGAATCAGCCTCTTGTTGACACAAGGCATCCATAGATCCCCAGAATTTTGATAATGTGATGTCATTAACTACACAATACCAAGACAAAACTATTATTTTATCATGATTATTGACAAGAGCAGATAAGCAAAAGCTGATAAGAGCAAAAATATGCAAGATAGTAAAGTAAGCTAATCTAGATGTGGACATGTTGCAGAAGAAAGTCCCAAAGCGTATGCTTATCTAGCTCCTTTTTTGCAAATCTAGCTCCTCCACGAACGCATTTGCAAATATAGCCCCCTCTCCTGCCGCGGAAGGCGCGGCAGGCGACACCTATCCACTGCCACAACCAGGGAGCGCAGGAGGTTGCCGTCTCCGTGGCATTGGGGGCGAGCGCGGCAGGACGGGCGGCAAGCGCAGGCTGGCGTACGGGCAACCCGGCGCACATGCGTGCGCATAGTGCCACGCTCGGGTAGCGTGGAAGGCATGCTCCCACGGTCCCCGTGCGCGGCAGCCCGTCCTCCCGCTCTCACGTAGGCTGCCGTGGTCCCGGCCACCTCCCGCGTCTTCTACGGTAAGGGAGGAGGATATTTTAGCAAATCCAATCGTGGGGAGTCTAGATTTGCAAAAAAAAAAAACTATAGGGCGTTAGATATGCAGTGTTCGAAAATCCCCAGGACTGATCTGACAAGTTGGTTCCTCCTGTCTAACATGTTTCCCTAATCCCTACCACCAGTTTACTAATTTTTTGGAGCATTCTCAGATTGATTTAACAGTGAAATTGAAAAACAGATATTTACTGACTGAATTTACAATCGAAGCCCTGATCAAGCATAAAATTTGTCATCCAAAAGCTAGTTTTTTCTTCCTTTGGAATCTCGAAGAGATTTACTTACAAACAATACGTTCTTTGTTTTGGCAAAGCAGAGGTATGTCACAGTTTGTCACTTCAAAGACGGCCAGCAAATTAGTACTACACAGGAGTGAATCTAATCACGAGCATAGCAGAAGGAAATGCCGCAAGGCTTTTTGTGCTAAAACTCACATCAAGAACACTAGCTCACGAAAAAAGAACACATTGCGCGTCCCTCCCGTGATAAATCAGAGCAAAAACACCAAAAGGATCCCGCAACTCCCCCGAATATTTCGCCTAATCCAGTATTCCAGTGCATTGCAAGGCCGAAAGAACCAGAAATGCAACGGAAGAAGCAGCCAAGAACCACACAAGAACCCAAAATCTCCCCCAAGAAGCGGTGAAGAGCTGCCCTTTCCCGCAAAAAAAAATGCAAGAAACACGCTAATCGAAAGAACTAGAGCGCCCACCATGCTGCGACGCCATGAAGTGGAGGAGAGGGCGGAGGCGGAGGTGGTGGTCGAGGCGGATATGGCGTCGTCGCGCATGGCCGGCCAGAGCCGCTCGAACACGAGGTGGCTGCGGTACACCAACCCAGGAGGCGGCGCCGGCTGCGCGGGGCGCCCACGCCGCCGGAGGGCGGCCACCGTCACGCCTGCGCGGCCGCCGCGCACTGAACCCCGCCCCGCCGAGCACGAACATGAGCAGCCCCACCGCATAGGCCACCGCGAGGAGCAGGACGACCGCGGAACGCCGCCGCCCGCCGCGCCCCAGTCGGCGCGCGGCCTTGGCGCCGCCGCCGCGCATTGACGGCGCCACGGACATCGGTCAGCGACGGCGCTCTCGTGGGATCATGTGAGCTCAGGGGAGCTGTGGTGAGGTGGCGTCTTGGCGACGCCGAGCTTTAATGCGGGAGGAGGAGGAGGAGGAGGAGGAGGAGGACGAGAGAGAGGATCGAAGCAAACAACGCAGCATGAGCTGGAGATTGGAGAAGAGAAAGTGTGATAAAAACGTGTGTGGTAGGGTGTGACAAGCAAGGATCGTTGTGCTAGGCGCCTTGATTGTTTGTGGTGTCGTTTCGTAGGCTTCCTCCTCTTTATGTTTTTCCATCTTATCTCTTTCTCGGACATTCGCAATATATTTCCTCTTACCTAATAAAATGCAAAGTGAAATACAATAAAAATCAGTGCATGACAACAAAACAATTTGAGGGCTCCTCGCGCAACAGTCGATATTAACTTACGAAACATTTTGATTTTTAATGTGCAATAAAGTGCAACTACGGTTACAATGTTGACAACAAAATTAAAAAATTGGGCATTCAAAACCAAATCACCTTAAAAAAGGGTAAAAATCCTCTAATCGATAGTAACACACCCAAATTCGATGTTATTGCAACAAAAAAGTGTGAAAATGAAACAACGATTTTTAAGCTTACAGCAATAACTCCTTCGGTTACAACAAACAAATTGTGACGCTTATCGCAATAATACAACAACATTGACACAACAAGAAAATAACACAATGCAACAAATCGATAACTCTACTACAACAATATACCTCTTATTACAAGATTTGACAAGGAAATATCGCAACAAAAACCGGGAGAAAGGGCGTTATTACTTGAGCTTCATTAACGGTATTTTGTTTGGAATGTCCATCTCTTTTTCTCTAGAATAAAAAAACGATGAGCATTGGCAAGCAATCCCTAGCCAGTTGGGGGGCGCTCAGACGATCAAACCCCATGAGTGGAAGCAGCACTAATCTCTCCTGCCCATCTTATCAAAACCAAAGGTGATCGCTACCTAATAGCCATGGCAATTGCAACTGCTGCATGCTAATTTGGCACGTGGATGGAAATTAGAAAGGGATTTCGTATGAATTTTATACAACAGAATTTAACTCTCGCAGAAATCCGAAGAAGTTCCTACATTCGCGGTAGACCATCAGTTGGTTAATTCTCCCTCCGTCTAAGTTTACCGGACGTTTTTTCTTTTGATATATAATCTATCTCTAATTATTATCTCTAAACGTTATATTCAATGCATGCATGTAAAGAATATCAAGTAGATCTGGATATTTATTATGGCTATAAAGAAAACATCACACTAATTTATATTAAAATATAGAATACGTTCTACATCTATCGAGAGGACCAGTCAAAATATACTTCTTATAAACTGGATGAAACTAGTACTACTGTTTGGAAAAATATTAGGAGTGACCCATGAGCAATGACGAATTATCAAAACTTTCACTTTTCTTTGGAAAAATATTAGGAGTGACTCATAAGCCATCACGAACTATCAAAACTTTCAATTTTCTAGCCTCTGTGACTTTTTTTTGTTGCAAATCTAGCACCCTCTCAAACACAATTGTAAATCTAGCCCTCTTCCTCAGCGCGGAAGGTGCGGCAGGCGACTATCGCCTGCTACGCCCTGGGAGTGCGGGAGCTAGCGAGCACGGCTGGCCAGGAGCGCAGGAACAGTGGGTGCTAGGCACAAGAAGGGCAGCGTGCCACGACAGGGCGAAGCATGATGGGGCCTGCCGTAGAGGGGTTGCATGGGAGCTGGTCTCCCGTGGCCAGCCAACCGGAGGCACTTCTCGCGGTGAGGAAGAGGTTAGCTTTACAATTGCGCTTGAATAGATGCTATATTTTAAAAATGAAATCAAAGAGATTAGAAAAGTGATCACTTCCGAAGTATCTAGATTGGCCAGCCCTTCAAGAAGGGCTCGCTCAACCAGGGATGCAATTTTCGCCGAAAATTTGGATTTCGAGCCACCACGAAATCCAAACTACCAGCCGGGTAATTTTTTTTTAAAATTGTTACGGTACCACCGAATTTTCGTTTTTTTAGAGAAATTTCATGATTTTTTGGTCTAATAACCCTTAAGAAAGTCATCTTCTATGAAAATTTGTTGAAAAACCGAATTTTTGAGATATTTTAAAATTTCGGTAGAAGCACTGTCAGCTTTTTATAAATTTTTACAAGCTTGATAATGATTTGAAAAATTTATGTTACTATATTTAGTAGTGTAGGATCATAAATAAAAAATTTAAAAATAATTTAACTTGATTTGTTATCTTTAAAAAATAAAAAACAGAATGAACATAATTTTGGGACAGTAACCTTGTCAGAATTTTATAAATTTTCTAGAGTGTGATCATGATCTTAAATTTTTATGAGAGATTAATAATTGTCTAAGTACCATTATATACAAATTTCAGGTCAATCAAATATATGTAAGCATTGCACTTCATTTGTTATATTATATTTCAAAAATCAAAAAGAGAAAGAACATAAATGGTATTATGCCTTGTAAGAATTTTATAAATTCACTGAAGTGTGATCATTATTCAAAAATTTTATGAGATCTTAAGAATTTCCTTATCACCCTTATGTAAATTTTTTAAAAAAATCAAACCTTTTTTGACTGCTAAAGCAAATTTATGTATTGATCATCAGGTTTTTATCAGGACATAGCACTGTCAGAATTTTTTAAAATTCTTTAAGAGTAATCATAATCTAAAAATTTTATATAAACATTAATTTTACATGAGGACCATTCAAAAAAAATTCAAAATTTTCTAACATGGTTTGAACCATTTTTTATTTTGTTCAAGTTTGCTGGCAAGCCTTTTAATAGGACAGTAGCACTGTTTTAATTTTTAAACATTCATGAAGCTTGATAATCATTTGAAAATTTTATTAGAACATTATTAATTCATCATAATCATGAAAAAAAAATTCAAAATTTTCTAACGTGGTTTGAACCATTTGTTATTCGGTTCAAACTTGTGAGTCAGTGTTTTATCAGGATAGTAGCAATGTTCAAATTTTTAAAAATTCCTCAGATTTTATAATCATCTGAAATTTTTATGAGGACATCACTGATATTTCAGGAACCTCCACAAAAAATTAAAAAAAATTCAACATCGTTTGAACTATTTGTTGTTCAGTTGAAATTTGCCGAGATTTTGGCAATTTCGCCCGAAATTTCGGATATTTCGCCCGAAATTCGTTCCAAAAAATCCGGATTTGAATTTTGCTTTTTGAATTTCGTCCGAATTTTATCTGAAATAATGAGATTCGCCAAAATTTCGGATTTTGGTGATGAGCAAAATTTTATCCAAAACAAAATTTGAATTCCTGCGCTCGACCCCCCTGTGGCTTTTGTCGTCTTGGGTGAAGTTCCTACCGTTATCTGAAAAGCCTGGTAGAATTCAAAGCCTTGGTTGGTCTCTACTCTACTCTGCACAATGTCAGAGGCAGGCAGCAGCACGTCGCGTGAGAACTGGGATGGATGATGCACTTCCTGCTCAAGACTGTAGCCACCTTCTTACTTTAATTTAGCTCAAGACTAATTACAGTCACAGCCCAGAGAAGAAGTCTTCTTCAGAGTTCACTTACAAAGTTAGACAACAACAGATTTGGCACGCTAAAACACAATGTTAGGAGCAACTATGACTTAGGGATAGGTAAAACCAAGCAGAAGATGCTGTGAGAAAACAACAAGATTTGTGGGCTCATCACGTGTACATAGTGTGTTGACTTCTACAAAGCTTCACAAGAAACCAATCAGATTGAGTAGAAATATCAAAAGGCTTAACTGTTTCTCTCCTCTAAAGACTGGTTATTCTGTACCGATACAATTTTTTTGTGGTAAATTTATACAATTGGGAGCAAAAGCGATGGACAACTGCTTGTCTACTGGCTTCCTTCACATCATTATTATTCCCATCACATTTGTACAACCAAAGTGCCATATACTAGTAAATATAATCTTTCGAGAAACTAATGGCTTAGGCATGCCAAACCTGTGCTGAAATAACAGTGTGATTGCTTGCCTGACTGATCTTGTGTCCAGTTTAACAAACAGTATTGCCGTGTTGGCTTGGTGCTTTCTACCGGCTGATAACATTTTTTGGAGCTGAATCACCTGCCGCCGCCGCCGCTGCTCCACTGGCAATGAACTCAACTGCTCCGGTGTCAATTGCAAGACTTTGGCAGAAGTGCTGATTCTGCCTCAGCGGTGAGTTGCTGAAGGAGCAACATCGCCTCATGAATGACTGTTATTTAGAAATTTTATATAGGTAGGAACAAAGTCTATAATAACAGTAACTCTGACTATATATATATCACATCACCCTCCAATGGTGATATGGCTCTACAGGTTTTTTCTGCGCATCAAAGCTCGATGCTCCGATAGCTGCACCATTTTCTGTCCTCCGTTTCTGGGATATTGTAATTGGGCAGTGTCCATGCTTCCTCCAAATGGTTCTAAACTTGCCAGAAACCTTGAGATGGTTTGAGAATTTACATATTTTCGTGGACAATGTCATCAACTCAAATGAATCAATCCAATTACTTCAAAAAGAAAAGAAAAACAAGTTTGGATCATGGTATAAAACTTCAATCCATAACAGCAGAATAGATTCTTCAGGTTACAGCCACGTGGACAAGCAGAAATAAAGAATAAGCAAAAGGAAGATAGCTTCAACTGTTCATATCATAGTAGATCTAACCTAATTCTAATTTATTTGTGACTTCACGAGTCCAAGTTGAGTGTGGCGTCTGCCTTGGCCTCGATGTCGTTCTTGCTCCTGACCACGCATCTCCTCTTTGTTTCCTCATCCAGGTAGCCAAGGTCTTCAGCAACCGCAATATGCGCATACAGCAGCTCTTCGAGTTTGTCAACAGGAGCAGCCCTTTTACCTTTGTCACCTTTGGTCTGCTGGAATTCTTCCTTGCCGTGGTTATTGGCGGTGAAATGCTCATGGATTCTCATGGCTTCTTGAAATCCAGAAATTGTTGGCAGGAACTTCACTAAGAACACGCTCTGATTGGCTGGTCTTCCGTGGCTAACCTTCGCCTTTTCACATGCAACCCCAATATCTGGATACGCAAGGTGGCAATGTAAACAACTTTGAAACACCACAAACAAAACATAGCACAAGTTGTTTTTCAGGACTAAGCATTGTATTTCGTGTCAGAAGCTGTAGAATTAGTAGATCAAGCATTCGTTTTGCTCAAAAGTGCTATCAAACTATAGTTACAACTTACAAAGGAACAAAAGAAGATGCTTGCGCTGTATCGGTTGATCTTATCATTCTATCTCAAGAAAGCATGTGACCAAAAAAATGATAGCTCAAGCTAGATAGCCACGATCCCTAGGTCACACATCTACAGGGACAGGCAAAATCTAACAAGTGCCAGACTGACCTACTGATAGGCTGATAGCACATATATGCTTTTGGTGCTTAATGCAGACTAACCTGTAAGTACACCTTCAATTTCTTCTATTAACACAATCTTTGCTTCAGTAGCCTTTGCCTTGTTCGCAATGGAGCTGTTATATATTACAACAACTGGAGGCCACAACATGAGATCTCCCTTCATGGCATTTACTTCTTCAGCTGGAATGGAGTGATAGTCTTTAGAAGTGTCTGGAGCAACATGCCAATTCCACCCCATCAGAACACACAGTGCTTTGTGAAGACCTAAATGTTTTGTCTTTAAACCCACTTTGCATGTATCATAAGCATGTGACATTAAATCATCAATGTCTGGAAACTTCCTTGCGACACTGTTGCAAGAAAGAAGTGAACAAAAAGCAAATAAACAAAGCATTTCTTCAGGTTAGACATTCCATGTACATGTTCAATGAAATCAGAATTGTATAAATACAAAAACTTTTGCTTTCACTATCCTTCTGAATGCATTATGATAAATGACAAAATGGAAATAATTCAGAAGGATACAACCAACTGTATGCCTGTGAGCAGATAAAAACCACGTGGATAAGAAGAGCTATGGCAATGTAAATCATCAGAATATAGGGTTTTGCACATTAATGTATTCACTCAGAAAAATGCTTAGGATTTAGGAACACCTGGAAAATCAACCAATCCTTGAAGCTAAGATGTTAAAGGAGAAAAACTCATAACTGAAACTGCACTGCACTAGTTAAGGAAACTTTGAAAATAAATGATATGCACAATCGTTGCTTCATGCAAAAACATTTGAATTGAAGTCTAAAACTTAAATTTGACCAAAATTAGCATGACACATGATAAATTCCAAGAAAGCAAAGACCAGGGACATCTGGTTTGAAAAAGAAGATTAATCAAATTTGCAGGTCAGATGGGATCTGCATTACTTAATAACCAGAAGACCAAGTTAAAACAAACTGAAACTCTATATCGCTGGAATGATATATTTCATTGAGATAATATGTTATTTAATCAAATCTCTTGCCCATGGGAACAAAGAAAAATTAAAAGTTTAGCAACATTGCTTATATACACCTTCAGTGAAGAATAAGGAAGTCGCAAGCTAACAAAACTTAAGTAGCAGCTACACCTAATTTCAATAAAAAATTATGATCAAAATAGAAATTCCAGTTAGTGAGAGCTAAGAAGACAACAAACACGATGAATATTGGTGGTTATGATAGTGCTCAAAGGTCACAGATATGAAAAGAAAATCACAATCTATATGGAGCTGATCAGTACTATACTACTATTGAAATAGCAGAAAAATAAAACAGGACTTTGATGAATGCAAATGCAAAAGTAGAATTCAACTTCAAATTACTTACCAGGACAGAAAGAGAAAAAGACAACATAATTAGAATAAGATAGGCAACATTCCCCCCATACCTTACTTTAAAGTTTAAAAACAACCGTTGGTTCAACCTACAGCCTCTAGTGGGAAGTGTATAAATGTAGCATGCCATATAGCCGGTGGAGCCCATGCTACAGGTCTGTGACGTAGTTCACAAACTAATACATCCTAGCCAGCCCTCAACATCTTAAGTTGACAAACTTGCAAGTGCTAAATGACCTTCACCTTGTGTTAGTGAAATTCTATTTTAACAGTAGGCTAGATACAAGTCTCACAAAGTAACCATGCTGATTGCTGGAGGGGTTTGAAAAGGTGCCACAAAGGATTTTACTTGATTGAGGAAATACATAGCAAGCAGAATAGTTATGTGCCTGCCATGTTTTTTATCCTGGTTATTCAAAGAATAGAGTAACAGCAATTCTGTAATGTGTGCACCTGACCTCACAGGATGCAAACTTGGCTGATACCCAGACATTAGCAACCAGAAGTTCCAATAACCAACTAATGTCTAATGTAGCAATGAAATTATGAAGCTAATGTCACATGAACAGCACCGTATTATTTTCTTCCAGCCATCTTGTCTCAATACATCTGCGATGCATATCCAAAGAATGTAGATCCACATCATAAACCAATGCTGGAATTGATCAAAGCCTTTCGCACCAATGTTTCAATGTCTGAAGCCTTTAAACAATGCCAACATGCTGTAGTGTATTGTGCCTCTGAACTGAACCATGAACTGACAATGATATTTCCTCATAATCATCATGCTGCACCCTCAACCCCATTGCCCATTGCATCCTATCAGTAGCATATACAAGAAATAACTTGGGTTCTAAGAAAAACACATGGCTTGGTTTTCGCGCACAGGGGAGGGGGCACTACATTTTGGCAATTACCTTAAACAAATTACTAATATAATTCACTATGTTAGCCTAAACTACAGGATCAATCATATCTAGGGCGAGGTATGCTAAAACATGACCAGATAATATTGAACTTCGAAATATTCCTCCATTCCAGTCACCAAATCAGAAAGCAAGCGGCTGCTGAAATGACCAGAAAGTGCTTTCTACCCAAATGATAGGAGGAACTGTTTAGCAGGTAGAGTTGTTAGCACAGATGAAGAAACACAAACCTGCCACATACACAGCAAGATAAAGACCCTTTTGGTGCCTCACGGTATCTCTTCTGCATGGTTGAGCTCTCGTTTAAAATCTTTGTATACTTAAGGAAGGCTTGGTGAACTTGCCTACTGAATTCTTCTGAACCTTCCAGTGGATCTCTCTGCATAGAAAGATACTCATCCTCTGGAGCATCCTCATGGTACAATTCGGTGCCATTATGATTGTCTTCTGACAACTTTGAAAATTTATTTGGCTTAACAAATTCATTTCTCTCCGATGTATATCCACCACCATGGAATTGAGGAAGAGCAGTTCTCAATCTCTTTTTCACACTTTTCGTCCATCCTCCTCTTCGTCGTCCATGCATGGTAGATTCCCCAAATTGTGACTGGGAAATGGGTATGGACAGCCTCTGATAGATAGGTTTGTATTTTGAACGCCCATAGGGCAACGTGTCAGATTGAGGACAGTTTCCTTGATCTGTATCAATCCATTCCTCATTGATGTCACTTGGCAAAACAATCCTTGAGAAAACATTACGACTAGCTGGCATATCATATCCTGCATCGTATCCACCCTTATCATCAACCATATCATAACTTCTTCTTAATATTCTCTCAGGGGATAGGTCATATGCATCCATATTATCTTCATAATACTGTTGCCCTGGAGGGCTATCATCAGCTTGGTAATTATCCATCTCATGATCATGATATGCAGGGCTACGGGATTTTCTTCTACAAGCGATGGGAGAAACTTCCAGGTCACTTAACTCACGACAATCCTCAAATGAAGCAAATTCATGTTGACGAATTGGGCGCCTTGCAAGTGCAAGAGGTTCAGTTTCAGGAGAGTGTGAGTACCGCAAATGAATATCCCTTGTCTTGCGGTAACATGTGGATGCATCTCCATGATAAGAATGCTGCATATTGTGTTCCATGTCATGATGCATGCCTTGGAAGCCATCCTCACCCTCTGCCATCCTGCGGGGTAGCCTCACTTTGTGGTTAATCCTTTCATCCTTGAGGCCTGTCAAAGGTGATGAGCCCAATGCAAGATATGTGTCATTTTCTGGATCCCTTCTTCCATATTCAGGCGCATCATATTCCATGCATGCACCAGCTCTTGGTGGATGCTTAGAGTGTGTCTGTCTTGTAATGTCCAGTAATATCTTGTCATCATGATCAGAGCCATGCTCTAATGAACTTTCTGATAACCTGTGAGCCTGGCCACTCCTATGTCCTAACGAGTCATAAGATGGCCTGCCAAGGCTATCCATGACATATCCATTGCTTGGCTCATAACCAGGTTGACCATGCACCCCGTAAGGACAGTCCTTAGGGGGCGCAGATGAGAAAGAACCAGCATACACCTTCAACTGTGTAGATGGCGCAATGTCAGAACCAATCACGCCCTTACTAGAGTAAAGCCTATCCATTTCTCCATCCCTGTCAACAAGCAAATGCCTACCAGGGTAAAGCCTCTCGATTTCTTTACTCCTGACATACGGGTCACGCAAACTACCGCAGTACTGAAACTCACTGTCATCGTGTAGCAACAGGTTACTTCCAGTGCCAAAGCTCTCCCCGGCCTTCATGGAGGACCTGCCTGTCAGAAATCCAGTATCTGCAGGTGGCACCGAGGGGTGCAGTGCCCTAGAAGGCCGTGACACCACCGGTGGTTGTGGCGGCGGCGACCTACGGTCGAGGTACAGAGCGCTAGTCCTTCCCGATCCCGTCGAACTGACCCTGAGAGTCATACCGGCGTCCCCCAAGAAATCGCTGTCCTTGTTATCCCTCCGGCCGCCGGGGCCTCCAAAGAACTCGCTGTCCTTGTCAAGGCTCCGGCCGTCACTGGGGCCTCCAAAGAATTCGCTGTCCTTCTTCGCGGCACGCTGGGATGGCCGCCCCAAGTCGGACGGGTGGTTGGGGAGCATGTAGTCCGGCGGCGCGTCGTACCTGCCGCTCGCGCCGCGACCTCCGTAGCTCCCGCTAGGTCCGCGATCACCGCGACCGGCGTGGTCGTAGCGGTCGCGCTCGTGGCGGTAGGGCACCCTCCCGTAGTCCCTTTGCCCGCGGGGGGGTCGGTCGCGGTCGCGGCCGCCGTCGTCGTCCCTCGGGCGCCGCGCGCGGTGGTCTGGGGAGGGGCTGCGGCGGGCGCGGTAGTCGGGGCGGCGGTCGTGCCTGCCCCTGTCGTCGCGGGCGCCCCACGGCCGCGAGTCCCTGCGGCCGTGCACTCCCCTGACTCCGCCTCCGCGTCGCATGATGGCGGGGGCGGTCACCCGAGAGGGCGGGATGAGGAGAGAGGTTCAGATCCAGAAGTCAGATGCGAGATTATAGTGGTGAAGATGACGATTTCGGCGGCGGCGGTTGGGTTTGGGAGGTTTGTGCGGCGGCGACGGCGGGGGAGGGTGTGGGGTTTCGGCATCGGTCTGGGAATTTTTCTTTCGAATTTTTTTAATAATGTTGTTTTTAAAAAATTGCACAAATAATATGCCGCAAAATAATTTACAGAATTACCCTACTGACGCATCTATTCTATTGGTGACAGCACTCTTTCGCCATTTGAAAAGGCGACAAAGAGCTAATTTCTTTTTCAAAAGTAATAATTTGTAAGTAAATATTTACGAGATGTGGGATTTGTTAATATAGATGTACATCATGATTTTTTTTTGCCTTATACTCGTACTCTGCTAAAATGAAATTTGAGAAATAATGTGATAGGAGAGGAATTAAGTAAGATGTAATATAGAACGACCCACGGGAAGTTCGAAAAAAGCTCAAAAAAATTACAAGCGGTTTTGTCGTTGGATAGTGAAATTCGTTGTGGGCATAATAATGTGATGTGACGTTTAATATTAGAAGAAACGAAACGAAGGATAGTATAGCATTTCATAGTAAAAGTGGGGAGTACATAGCGCATACAGTTTAGATTGGTGTCGATGTTGGCATTACTAGTTGTATGTATAAATGACCATATAGAGGAACTACTAATGTAAACTACATGAAAGATAATTGCGGACCTTTCACAATTAGAAATAAGGGTACATGGATGCCGTGTTATGGGCGAGGCTACTAGAGGTCAAATGTGTAATCGTACAGCATCCACACGAAGTGCTGGTTGTTTGGGCGGCGTGGGCGTGGCTGGCTATTATAGTAGTGGCAAGCACAGATGCAGCTCGCGTTCCCGCAGCAGCAATAGGCAAGGTAGTCACTGCCGAGGTGAACCACCTCTTCGTTGTTCCTCTCCCTAATGCTTTGATGCCGTAGGTCATCGTTCTGTCTGTGGAGCTCAATGTTTTGCTTGTGAAGCGCTTCGTTGTTGTTCCTCTCTATCTGTAGCGGTTGCTGCATTTCTTAGAGGCGTATCAAGAGGGTGTGGATGTCTGCATCCTAAAAGTTGGGGTTGCGGCCTTGAGACCCTGTTTGCCCCCTTCTACACCTTGAGGTGTTTGCTCTATCCGCTATTGTAATAGCTTGAAGAAGCTCGACTGAGGCGCATAGGTTATATATAGGTTGAGAGGTTGCGGGGGTTGGGCTTGGCAAAGATGCGGTAAGGAAAGTGGCAGTGTATTGTCAATTTGGTCTGAGAAAGCAAGATGCAGCGTATTATCAAATCGGACTAATAAAGCAATGGCCAGTGTGTTGTCGCTTCGCTCTAAGAAAACGGGGGGCAGTGTATTGTCACGTTGGTTTGACAAAGTGAGTTCAGACGAATGTAATAAATTTGACGTAAAATGCAATAATTTAGAACAATAATTTGACATACAAATGCAATAATTCGAAACGATAAATTACGTACAACAGTTAAATTCTATACACCAGTTTTACACATAGAAGGCATACAATAATTTTACATACAAACTGCATTACATCCATACAATCTTTCACGGTTTCTGCATTGTTGGGCAATACTTGAAAGTATGGTTGTTTCCTTGCAAAGTGAACATTTCTTGACACGGCGTCCACATTCCGATATGTCCATATCGTTCCTAATATGCCTTGTCTGCTGACGCCCGACACCCTTCAGCCTCCCCATTTCGGGAACTCACCATGTATGCTCGCAACTCTGATGCTCCGTGAAGGAATCGATGACACATAAATCGTACATTTCTCCACTCCAAATTGCCGTCACCGCTTCCTTTGTGAAGAATTCTAACATGAATATGCCAAGATCCATACGTATTGTTGAGCAAGCAACCATGACGTATGCGCATAGCCTGTGTAACATACAGGGCATGTTGCATGTGCAGACACATGTTTCCCTCCGAATGATGCACTCATGAACAATTGTTCGCATGTCCGTCTCATGACCGGCTTTGTCTCTCCACAATACCTTGAAACGGAGCTTCCTCGTGCCCATCTTCAATGCTTTGTGCATTCCCCTTCTTGCCTTTCTCTTTCATGTATGCATCGATCATCTCGAAGTATTTTACAGCATGATCATTCATACAGACCAACGTCTTAGCATAATGATCCACAAAGTACTTGGTGATGCTACGAAGAATTCCCTCAACTATAGCTATCAAGGGAAAGGGCCTCAGACCCCGCATGACCCAGTTGTATACCTCAGCTAGGTTTGTCATCATAACCTCGTACCTGGCACCATCAGTGTCGTAAAGCAGAGCCCACTTCTCCCTAGGCTCACGCTCTATCCACTCAAAGAAGCATTTCATGCCCCGCCCGTTCCTCCAAACCAACTGCGGAGGGTCCGTGGGTAACTATTCAAGCACTACTGGGGACTTTTCTGTGGCAGGCGTTGCCTTTTTCGCTACCCCCGTTATATGCCTTGATATCAGCTCGTCCAACTTCTTCTATAGTGCATCGAACTTCCTCTGTTGGTTCTAATTGCATAGCCTCTTGAAAAGCTTCGTAAGTTCCTAGTTTCTAAATTGTTTATAGAAGTTGGCATACATATGACGCTTGCACTACCTACTTTGCAAACCAGGCCATGCATGTGGCTCATCTGGCCCTTGCTGTAACTGCATGATAGCCTTTAATAGCCCGGGATGCCGATCGTGTATGACACACACTCCAGACTGCTGATCGACGACGCTGGCTTTAACGTTTTTTAGAAACCAGAGCCAGTTATCAATGTTCTCACTCTCCATAAATGCCAGCGCTACAGGAAGAACCTAATTATTGCCATCTATTCCTATGGCAGTCAATATCTGCCCTTTGCACTTTCTAGTGAGAAATATCTTGTTCACACAAAGCAACGGACGGCAATGTCTGAACGCGTTGATGCATGCACCGAAAGCAAAGAATGTCTGCTTCAGTACCATCTTCCTAGAAAAACGATGTGAATGCTACTCACAAATATCGACATAAATCCCAGCATTCCTTTCCTGGATCACTTCAAGTATACCTGGCAGGTTCTGATAAGAGTCTTCGTACATCTCGAACCTTACCTCTAAGGTCTTCTGTTTCGCTCTTCATGCCTTAGCATAGCCTATAGTATATTAGAACCTCTACTGTGTTGCAACTATAATGGCACATGACTCCAAAACCAAGTTGTCCATAATCTCCCCGTATATTGCATTCACAATAAAGCCTAAAGAGATGTTTTTATCGATTGCATAGACTCTGTTAGCACGCATATGTGGGGACGACTATAGAACACTTTCAAATGGTGTTCCACTTTGGCTGGTACGCATAGACACGTCATGGGCAACCCTCCATCTTGCATCTCACATCATACACCTGCGGATCTGACTTGACAACCTTAAAGGTTCTACGCAGCGACACTGCCTACATTGTCAGTACTTCCTGCACCTCCCACTTATTCTTGTAAATCGCTCCTTGCCTCACCTCATTCTAATCATACTCACATGCAACGCTTTCACCCTCGTTGACCACCGGTCTATCGAACTGGTACTCCTCTTACTCCGCAGGGAAAGGCTCTTCATCACCTTTATCATCAGAAAAAGCCTCATAGTCACGACTCTCAGCCTCCATCGCTTCCACCAACCCTTCAATCTGTTCTCCCTCGTCTGCCACACCCATCAATTCCTGCACTTCTGGCATTGAAATATCAACTTCCTTGGTGTCGACGATCAGGACCGTCGACCGCAAAGAAAGAGGGGGAAGGATCGTACGGAGGGCAAGGCCCAGAGCTTCGTTCGTTCGGGTGGCACCTTCGGCGGACGCACTAAGCAGGGGAACCTGCGCAACCAAACAGGAGACGCAAGGTTTATACTGGTTCGGGCCGAACCCCTACTCCAGTTCGTGTGGTGGCGTTGTATTCCTTTTAGTAAAGATGACTGCACCAAGTTTACAAGCGAGAGTGCTAATGGCTTAGCGAGATGGGTTCGATCCCCTTCCTACGGGGGTTCCTGCCTCCTTTTATACGGAAGGAAGGGGCAGGTTACATCGAGAATTGGGAGAGGACGAGATGACCTACACTAGAAGCTTTGGTCCTTCGTTCTGCTGACTGATCACCACCCGTCTTGCCCATGCTGGGTCGGTAGCCTAGTTGGCCAGGGCGGTTAGGTATTTCCCTGGGAAACGGCGTACCTGCCTCTGCGAACCTTACGAGTGTTGACGTTGCTGCGCATGACGTGGGTGTTGCCTTGGGAGAGGGTGTGTCTTCGTACTGTATGTGACCAGTTGATGGGACTAGGGGCATGACTTCGGCAGTCATTAAACCATCTTGGGAGATGGCCACCTGCTCTCGTATAGTCACTTCGATTGACCCCATCTATGGGGCACGTGGCTGTTGGCAGGTGGAGGCTTTGACACGCGGCCCTTGGCGGGGGGTTGCCTTGGCTTGGTCGGAGTCGGGGGACCCCGTCCCGCTGCGGAGGTCGGGAACCCAACCCGCCAGGTCGGGGAAGAGCTCGGAGAGGTCCGCCAGGTCGGGGAAGAGCTCGGAGAGGTCCCCGGTGGCCTCTTGAGACCTTTGGTCTCTTGATCTTTGGTCGGATCTGGACCGCTCGGCTCGGCGCCGGCCCAGTAGATCGGAGACGTCTCTGCTGGGCTTAGAAACATCCCGGCACAGAGGTGGAACGGACGCGTGCGAGGGGACCGCCAGTCAGTCCGATCCCGACAACCAGCCCGAGGCTCAAGCGGTCCGAGACTCTAGGCGCTCTTGAGTCGATGTCTTGTTTGAAGAGGATTCCCCATCGGGACACATACTTGGACTTCGCCATTTTGTTTTCCCGGACGGGCCCGGAAGCCAGGGCCTCGTGGGCGGGAAGTTGAAGGAATGGGGTCCAGAGAATGCGTGGAGGGACGCGCCAGTCTGGGTTTTGAAAGGCCCCGACGTTTGACTTCTGCCACCGGCTCTGAGCGCTTTGAGGTGATGGTGATGTTGGTAGATGAGGCATCTTTTAAAACCAGGGGGGTCTCACCCTTTAGGATTTCACTTCCCGTTTCTCGTGCTCTTGCCTTCTTCCTCCTCGTCTCTCTGCGTCAACGCCTTCTAGCCCTTGATTGCGACCCCGCTCTCTCCCCTCCCTCTTGACCTTGATTCTATGGCGAAGTTTGGGAGGAGCACACTCACCGCAGAACGGATGAGGGAGATGGAGTCTTTGGGGCTTCTGGACCCGTTCTCCTGGCGGCTTCCTTCCGGGGAGAAAGTGCCGCGACCTCGGGACGACGAGATCGTGAGCACGGAGCAGTACATGCTCTTTGGGCTACGGACCCCGAAAAGTGACTTCTTGGCTGCGGTCCTTGCGCAGTGCGAGATCGAGCTCATGAACTTGGTGCCGAACTCCCTCCTTCTCCTTTCTGTTTTCGCACATCTTTGCGAGGGGTTCTTGGGCAGGCTCCCCACCCCCTCGCTTTTCTTCCGTTTTTACTCCTTGTCCCGCACCGCGAAAGATCCCGTCGTCGGGTGCCTCTATTTCCATTGCGGCGGAGACTCCCTTGCACCTTTCTCCAAATCCCGATCCGGGACTCGCTCGGGCCGTGGGCGGAGAAGTGGTTTTATTTAAAGAAGGGCGAGGGAGGCGGGCTTGATTATAACGGCGTCGCGGTAGAAGGGAAGCGGAGACCCCTGAGCCTGAGGACTCGGTGGACAACCAGGAAGTGGCCGCTTTCATCCACACATGCGCCATGCGGGGCCTGAAGGGGCAGACGGTCGTTTACGACTACCTGCGGAATCGGGTGCTCCCTCTACGGAGGAGGTTGCACCCTTTCTTTGAAATCACCGGGAGGTGCGACGCCACCCGAGAAAGTCACGAGGGTAAGTGTCGTCCGATCTCGGATCCTTTCGGACCTTGGTCGGAGTTCTCTTATCTCCTGACGCTTTATCCTTGATCTCGCAGCACCGAGGTTGGCATGGGTCGCTTCGAGGATGCAGGAGATCTTCGGGAAAGCCGCCAACTCCTTCGACCTCGGCGGCAACGTCCCCAAGAACATCTTGGGGCGTAGCAGCGAGGTAAAAGCCTTTCACCTTGGTCCTTACTTTGGGCGCTCGGACTCGGATGCTTATTGTGGCGAGCTCGTGTAGGCAACCAAAGAGCTCGGGGTGCGCCAGCGGTTGCTACCGTTCTGGCACGATCAAAGGCAAGAGGGGCAAGAAGGCGGCCTTCGACGCCCCAAAGCAATCGCGAGAAGCCCCACGTCGAGTGGGGCGACCGTGTCGTGGTGAGTTTAGACCCCCCGAGCTCGGGGGTACCCGGGCTTGAGCTCGATGCCGCTGGGCCATTTTCTTTCTTTTTGGTTCACCCGCTAACCCTCGCTTTCGTTCAGCAACAAGAGGCGGCTTCGGTCGCAAGAGCCACAGGCACGCAATGAGCAACGAGTTCCGCAACAAGCTCCAGGGAAGCCCTCCGCCGCCGAGGAGCGGTCACGCCAGTCTGACCTCCGTGACATTTTTCGTCATCCCACCCCATCGCGCGTTCGAGCGTCCGAGGTACCGACCTTCTCGTGGTCGAGGCGGGCCGGGAGGAGGATTATGAGGACGACTACCGCCTGCGTGGCGCGACCGGGACGCGGCGAATCTTTGCTTGCCGCGTTCTCCGAGGAGGACGAAGCGGCCGAGGGAGGGTTGGTTGAAAGCGCCACGACCAAGGACGTCGTGATTGGAGTCTTCTTCCGCCGAAGCACCGTGGCCAAGGGGCCGCAGTCGAGGGTGGCGTCGTCGTTGCGCCCCCGGTGGGGACGTCCCCGGGGGTGGAGTCCTCGGGAAAGTGGAGAGCCGAATCGCCCCCGCAGGGGGGGCCGGTAAAGAAGGCGAGGTTGCCACGCGTCCGCTTCGGCGCGTAAGTTCCCCGTTCTTAACCGTGGTGGTGGGGCCGACCGAGCATCTTTGATAATTTGCCGCGTCGCGCTCATATGCCGAGGCGGTCGTGGCTCGGTCCATCGTCAGACCCGATGCCTCCGACCGGGCACTTTCGTTGTTGAGCCCGTGATCGAGGGCGGCGTTGTCGCCGCGTGCCCGGGTGGGGCCGTCCACCTTTAGCGGTGAGGACCCTTCCCGCAATCGAGGCGGCGGGGGTCGTCGAGCCACTTGCCGGCCTGAAGGTCCGGCCGCCATTGCTGCGGGCGGGCGGATCCCCGGTCCCGGGTCGCCGTTGCCATAGCGGCGACGGAGGCCGCGGGGACACTAGCTCGCGCGTCTTGCCTCGAGATTCGATGGTGTCGTCGCCTTGTCTTTCTTTGGAAGACCGCCTAGTGGAGGTAAGATCGATCGTGGCGTCGGCTCCTTCTTCCCTCCCTTTTCTTAGTGGTCATGGCGGGTTTTTCTTTGCCTTGCAGGTCTCTACCGGTTTCGGGGTACAACATTGCGCGCGAACATATGCTCGCCTTCCGCCCTTATCACGGTGCCCTCGAGGCCAATCGGAGGGACATCACCGAGCTAAAGCCACCGTGTCAGCGGTCAAGAGGAAATCTCGCGTGAGGAGGCCCAGCCCTCAGCTCGCGGCCGCCGAGGCCGAGCGGAGCATGTGGCCTGTGAGATATACACCATAGCGCTCTCTGAAGCCATCAAGGGGAGCGGAGGAGGCGGAGGAGACCCTGCACGGGTCCGTCGAGGCGCAGGGCGTCTTTGATTTAGGACCGCGCGCCGCGTCGACGAGATCCAGCGCCTCAAGCTCGAGATCTCGGCCGCCGAGGCGTAAATCGCCGCAGCGGGGGCCCTCCTCCGAGCTCGAGGCCAGCGGCCGAGCTCGAGAAGGCGGTCGCGGGGTTGGAGACGAGGCCACCGGAGCGAAACCAAGGTGGCTAAGGCCGAGGCCAGAATGCTAGTCTCGGAGAGAAGCCGACGCAGTGGCTCGGTGGGAAAGACGCCTTGGCCCGGCTCAAAGCGGCCATCACGATCGGATTGATAAGGCGAATCCGAGGTCCTCGCCTTCGCGCGGAGGGTTTCGACCTTGAGCAGGAAAAACTCGCCGAGACATGGCTCTGTAAACTTTAGAGTTAGCGGATGGGTCCGGGGTGAAAGATTCCCTTGTAAAGATAAAACAACTTTATACTAAGCTTTATAGAGTTGTGTTTTTCGAGAACTTAGCTTATTTGTCGGTGCGTGCATGCCATCGCGTACTTTGTGCGGGCTATTTCTTGGAAGGGTCGAGCGATCTTGGATACGTGGCGCGTGGCGAAACACGTTCTGCGGACCTTCGCAACGAGTCCTACCGCCTTTTGCCCGAATTACCCGGTTTAGGTGTGGTAGCCGTCGATGCGATGTTGATTCAACCGAGGCCTCGCCTCAAATCACTCGGGCCTGTGCACAACTCGGGTTGACATGTCTCGATAATTTGGTGCGGGAATAAGTCGGCTTGTTGCGACAAGCGACTTATTGCGACCGAGATCATCCACGTGGTAATCTTAGGGTCGCGGTCTCCGGATGAAATGTCATCGGGCCCGGGGCGCTTCTTGAGGACGTCCATCGGTCGGTAACACAGGGGAATAGCCGACTTACTCCGATAAGGATCGTTTTACTGCGGCCTCCGAGCCCGGGAACGCGTCGGGCTCGGGACACTGGCATCCCTGAGATGAACCCGGAGAACGTGGTCCCCACCGAGGCCTCGCCTGGCAGTACACAGGTTTGGGCACAACTCGGACTGGTCGGCCTGGGATAGCTCAGGCTGGACCAGATTTTTGGCCTTGGGTCTGACTCGGCGAGCTCGGGAATGCATCGAGCTCGGCAAGACCCCCTCAGAGGGCGGTTTAGAGATTCGAACCTGGCCATCCGGCCCCGGGGGAAAGGTCGGCTTAGAACGACAGAGTCATCCCCGGTGGTGAATCCCAAACTGCGACCTCCGAGCCCGGGAAAAGTCATCAGGCTCGGGGCGCCCTCTGAGAACGTTCAATGGTTGGCGGACGGGGGATGGCGGCTTACCCGATAACGATCGCCTTATCGCCCCGATCACAGGAATGCCCGGGCTCGGGTTGTTCATCCCCGAGGCGAACCTAGAAACGTGACCCGGCGCCGCAAGAAACAACACGCATGGGCGCCTCGAGGCCGAGCCCGCGCGTGGCCTTATGGTTGCCCTTATAGCCACGCCAGAGTCGGGCCGCCCGGGCGTTCTAAGAAGAAATTACTTTGGTTAAAAAAAGGGACGGATGAGGCCGCGTCCGGGGCCTTTAAGATGGCGCGACCTTCGATCAAGGAATCGCAACTTAGGGTCGTGGATTTTAACACCAACCCTTCTACAAATCGAAAGAGATTAGCACGAAATCGGAAGAAAACTTTACTATGGCCACGAACCTGGGTCGGACCAGGGGATGGCAACACGAGAGCCTCGGGCATACCCTGAGGCGCCAGAATTCAGAATACAGGAATGAACATAGCAACAAAGAAAGAGGCACCTTAACTTAATGAAGGGTGAAAGAGGAGCGCTAGACGTAGAACTTTCAGAGCTGGCCTACATTCCACGAGCTCGCGAGCTCCCTGCCATCGGGGACCGCCAGACGGTAAGCCCCCGCGCGGCTTGTTGAGACGACTCTGAAGGGGCCCTCCCACAACGGGGACAGCTTGTTGGTGTGGGAGCGATCTTGGATCCGTCGTAGGACCAGGTCCTCGACGTGGAAGCCCCTGGGTCAGACGGCTTGGGCAGCATGTCCGCGGAGATCTTGCAGTAGCGCCGCAGCGGCGCGAAGCCTGTGACACCTCACTTCTTCCGCCAAGGCAAGGTCGAGGACCGCTCTCGCCGAGGTCGACATGGTCGATCCAGCTCGCCCTAGTGGAATGGAGCGCGACCTCGGGCGGCGGGGCGCCTCGGCCCAAGACGAGCCGAAAGGGCTTGCCCGTTGTCGGTGGTCGAGTGCGCAGATGACCAAAGGACTACGGGAGCTCATCCACCCATGCCCGGCCGTGGCGACCGAGCTCGTCGAAGACTCGCTTCTTGATCCCTTGGATGAGCTGCCCATTGGCGCCTCGGCCGCCCGTTGCTCTGGGGTGGCTCACCGAGGCATAGCGGACCTTGGTCCCCATATCCGCTGGCCAACTCTTGGAGCATACCGGTGAATCTGCGTTCGTTGTCGGTGATGATCTGCAAGGGACTCGTACCTCGTGACCACGAAGAGCGGAAGAACTTTACCGCACCTTGGCGGTGATGGCGAGACCGGTTACGCTTGATCCATTTTGAAAAGGTGTCGATCGCCACGAATAGGAACTTCTTCCCCGACCGACCTTGGGAAGGGACCGAGAATGTCGAGGCCCCACGTCGAGAATGGCGAGCTAGGGAATGGTCTGCAGGCGTGGCGGTTGCCTCACCTTTCGGGCATGAAACCGCGGGTCGGCAAGAACGAGCGATGCCACAGGCATCTTGACGTCGTTAGCTAGTAAAACCCATCTGAAGGCCTTCCACCATAGTCACGAAAGAGGAGTGAGCGCCGCAGTGCCGGAGTGTATGTCGTTGAGCGGTATTTACCTTCTTCCGGGTGATGCATTTTGACAGCGCCCAAAGCCCCGACGGTGGAGCTGCCCGCCGATGAGCTGTCTGAGCCCGCGCGTCGCGAGCCCGCTCCTTTCGCGAGTGGTGGGAGCTCCTTGGTCGAGGAACTTGATGAATGGATCCATCCACGTCGGAACGTTTTCGAGGAAGGCCACCGGGTCTTCCTGGTCGGCGACGGACGGTGTGGCCAAGGTTTCAAGGATGACGTCCGGCGGGAGCTCGTCGCCGGATGATCCGAGCCTGGACAGGAGATCGGCGGTGGAATTGTCTTTCCTTGGTACGTGCTGGATCCTCAGGTTCCGGAACCATCTCTCCATCTTGCGTACCTCGGCGAGGTATTTGGCCATCAGAGGCTCCGAACACTGGTAGACTTTGTTGTACTGATTGACGACGAGCTGGGAGTCTCCTTTCACGATTAGGCGGCGGATGCCCAGGGACTTGCAGGCTCGGAGGCCGGCCAAGAGGGCCTCGTATTCCGCCGCGTTATTGGTGGTGGGAAAGCCGAAACGGACCACATATCGCAAGTGGTCACCTTGAGGGGTGATGAGGAGAACGCCAGCCCCTGAGCGCTCAAAGGATCTTGATCCGTCGAAGAACATAGTCCATGGGTCCTCGGCCGACCTCGGGCTCGGCGCGAGCTCATTGTCCGCTTCGCCCACGAAGTCTGCCAGCGCCTGTGATTTGATGGCGGTGCGGGCCGTGAAGCGGAGGTCGAACTCGGCCAGCTCCATGGCCCATTTGGCGACGCGACCTCCGGCTTCAGGGTTTCTGAGGATTTCCCCGAGCGGGAGGCCGCTCGGGACGACCACCGCATGTGCTTGGAAGTAGTGTCGGAGCTTCCGCGAGGCCATGAAGAGTGCGTAGAGGAGTTTCTGGACCTGGGGATAGCGCTCCTTCGGCCCGTGGAGTACTTCGCTAACGTAGTAGATCGGGTGCTGCCGCCCTACCCGTTCGGCTACCAGGACCGCTCTGACGGCCTGGGTCACGGCCGCGAGGTAAAGTAGTAGCACCTCTCCCTGTTGTGGAGTTGTCAGCGGGAGGACGCGAGAGTGCGTCTTGAGCTCGTCGAAGACCGCCGGGCTTTGGGGTCCACTCGAAACCCTTATGATCACGAGGATCTTAAAGAAAGGCGGCCGCGCTTCGCCGAGCCGGAAATGAAGCGGTGAGGCGGCGATCGCGACCGGTGAGGCTCGCACTTGTTTTACCGAGGTCGGGCGGTCATCCGCTCGATCGCCTCGATCTTCTCGGGTTCGGGCACGCCCGTCCCCGATCATGTAGCCGAGTACTTTTCCGCAGGCCGTGCGAAGACGCATTTTTCGGGTTGAGCTTGATGCCGAACCTGTTCGGGTTGGCGAAGGTCTCGGCAGTCGTTGGCGTGGTCGACCTTAGAGGGCTCTTGGCGATGATGTCGTCGGCGTACACCTCGAGGTTCGGCCGATCTGCGGTCGAAGGCTTTGGCCATTAACCATTGAACGTGGCACCGCATTACGGAGGCCGAGCGACATGGTCGTGTAGCGAGAATGTTCCAAACGGCGTGATGAAGGCGATCTTGTCTTCGTCTTCGCGGCGAGCTTGATCTGGTGGTACCGGAGTAGGCGTCGAAAACTCAACATCTCGGCGTTGGCGGTGGAGTCCACAATCTGGTCTATGCGGGGAGGGAAGTTATCTTTGGGGCATGCGGCGTTCAAGCCCGTGTGGTCGGCACACATTCGCCACTTCCGCCCTTCTTCTCATGCGATCACGGGGTTGGCCACCATTCGAGTAGTTGACCTCGCGAATGAAGCCGGCCTTAAGGAGCTTATCGAGGTGCTCCACGATTATCGCCGTCTTCTCGAAGAGAAGCGCCGAGCTTCGGCGCGCGCGGTGCGCGACCGAGCTTTGTTTGCGCTTGTGCTCGATCACCTCCGTGGGACCCGGGCATGTCGCGGTTCCCATGCGAAAATGGTTTTGTTATCTCGGAGGAAGGTGACGAGCTCGTCTTCCTATTTGGGATCGAGTGGGCGTAAATCTGAGACGCATTTGCCGTGCCCCCTCCTCAAGCCGCACGGCCTTGGTGGGCCGTTTGGTGGATAGGCGTCTTCGTGGCGTCCTTGGGGTGATCTCGAGGCCGGTGGGCGATATGCGGCCAACGTCGGGGCCTTTTCTTCGCAACCGTGTCTTTGCCTTAAGGTCGCCATGGACCGTTATGACGCCCGGGCCCGGGAGCTTCATACCCGATGCCCGTAGTGATTCGACCATGAACTTGACGGGCGGCGCCCG
Organism: Otatea glauca; assembly: GCA_036346275.1. Lineage (NCBI taxonomy): Eukaryota > Viridiplantae > Streptophyta > Magnoliopsida > Poales > Poaceae > Otatea > Otatea glauca. The sequence goes on from CM070734.1 coordinate 23,321,164, forward strand.
AGGATGGCGTTGTAGGGAGATCGCCGTCCACGACCTCAAAGGTGATCACTCGGTCGCGGAAGTTTATGGGTCGCCGAAGGTGACGGGAGGACCACTTGCCCTGTGGGGTGGTCGAGCTCCCACACGATGCTGAAGAAGGGATCGCTATGTTCTGATTTTGACCGGTATTTGCATCCGGTCCAAGGCGCCGCTAGGAGTAAGTTGAGGAATCGCCTGGTCGACTATGACCCGCCAACGATAAGCGTTGCTTATGGTCGGGCGACGACGGAGCGATTTGAAGTCTCGGGACATCCCGGGGCGTCGTCCGGGAAAGGTGATGGGACGACGCCCATCCGCAGGGTTGGTCGGCGGGCTTCCGGCGGTGGCTTGATAGACGGCGCGCAAGCGCCCTTCACCAAGGCCGAGATCGGTATGCGGAGGAACCACCAAGATCATGTCCACACGGCGGTCGCCTCGCTGAATTCGTGTCGAGCCGCTTGGGCACGCCGGCCGATTCCTCCCGCCGCTTATCGCCTTTTTGTAGCGCTGGCATTTCCCGAGCCCCTTATAAAGGCGTTTAGCTTGAATACCATGTCCCGTAGCCCCGCAGTCATGGCCGTGGATCTTGTGGAACGGCAAAACTTGTTGGCGTCGGCCGGGTTGTTCCTCGCTGCCCCAAGCTCGGATGTTCGCGTGGAGGGTCCCCGACCTTGCCCCGATTGGGCCGTAGCGCTTTCTCTGGTCACGGATGGTTCTGGCGAGGTCGGGGCCCGGCGGTCGGGCCGGCGCGTCCCGCCCTTCACGTTTGTCGTCGACCGTGGCGACTAGGCGGGCCGGCCGCCTCGACGCCGCGGTCTTTTCTCGCTTTTGTCGCGTGGGCCGGTCTCCTTCCTTAGCGTCGGATGGCCTCGTTTGCCGGCGAGGCCGAGCTTGCCCGGTCATAGTCATGCTTCCAATGAACAAAGATCGTCTCGTCCGCGCTCTGCTCGATCATGCGGAATAGTTTGTCGACGGTGAGTCTTGTGGCAATCTCGAGGTCCTCCGTAAGGCGCCTGCTTTTGACGCCAAACTTGAAAGCCTTGATGACGGTTTCATCGAAACATTGGGGATCGAGTTTCGCGGGTGAACCGGCGCACGAAGTCCCGCAGATGTTCCCCTTTCCTGGATAACACGGTCCGAGTCCTCTCCCGCCTGTGCCGCTTGTAGCAACTCCGGAAGTTGGATGGAGAGCGCCTCACCGGCGCCACGACCGGAAGGTGCCGGGCGCTGGTTGAAGAGCCAGTCGGCGGCGCCGCCGAACGGTGGGGAGGTAGTTGGCCATTACGGCCTCGTCCTCCCGCCGCCAGATGGCGGTGGAGTAGATGGAGAGGAATTCGCGGGATTCTTGGTCCCGTCGAACCGCTCCATCATCGCCGACCTAAACCGGCCGCCAACAGTGCCGACGGAGATCGCACGAGCACGCCGGCACCGTGGGCCGGAAGGTCATCTGCACGTCTTTGCTAAGCGTCGAGTCGTCACCACCGACTGGGGAGAACTCGAGCCGGCGGTGCACCCTCGTCGACCGTGATGGTCGACGGAGCGCCGTTAATGGTGGCGCTGCAAGCGTTACGGATCTTCGTTGCGAGTTGGACGTCCGGAGAGGACTTTGGAAGTACCGCTGTCCGGCGAGCATCGTTATTACGCCGGGCGACGGGCGAAGCAGCGCCGCCCTTCCCGTCGGGAGGCGGTGAAGATGGCGTTAAGTGCGAGCCCGAGGGGGAATCCCGCCGGTGAAGCGGCCGTGATCATGTGACAGGGGGCCGCTGGCCGTCACGGGGCGAGACTCGGAGCCCAGAGAGCTTGCTTGCCGCCGGGGTGTGACGCCGTCGGTCGCCTTGTTGAGCTCTTCGGCCAGGGACCGTCGGAAGAGGGCCGAGCCGGCCCGAGCGGGGTCAGCCATGACCCGGGCGATGGCCCGCAGGCGCTCTTGGGCAGGTTCGTGCGGACGGGGAGGGCCGAACCGGCCGGACTGGGAGCGGGTCGTACCACGCCCCTCTCGCCGAATGGCGGCGATGGCTTGGTCGATGGCGACCTGGGCGAGCCGATGCGCCTCCCGAGGGGTTTCCGAGCCACCGTCGTCCGCCCCAGGGGTTGCCTCACGTCCGTCGGCCGCGAAGGCATGGCGTTCGCGGGGCGGCAAGGATGGCGAGAGCATGGATGTGGAGCCTTGGCACTCGGGGACAGCGTCCGAACCCAAGCTCGCCATTCGTGATATGCTGGTAGTGGAGCTGGAGGTGTTGAGCTGGCCAAGATGACGAACTTTGGACGAAAGAAACTTCGGACCCCACGGTGGGCGCCAGCTGTCGACGTTCGGAACCGTCGACCGCAAAGAAAGAGGGGGAAGGATCGTACGGAGGGCAAGGCCCAGAGCTTCGTTCGTCCGGGTGGCACCCTCGGGGGCGACTAAGGGAACTCTGCGCAACCAAACAGAGACGCAAGGTTTATATCTTGGTTCGGCCAACCCTACTCCGATTCGTGTGGTGGCGTTGTATTCCCTTTAGTACGTATGATCGCACCAAGTTTACAAGCGAGAGTGCTAATGGCTTAGCGAGATGGGTTCGATCCCTTCCTACGGGGTTCCTGCCTCCTTTATACGGAAGGAAGGCGCAGTTACATCGAGAATTGGGAGAGGACGAGATGACCTACACTAGGAGCTTCGGTCCCTTCGTTCTGCTGATCGATCACCACCCGCCTTGCCCATGCCGGGTCGATAGCCTAGTTGGCGAGGCGGTTAGATATTTCCACGAAACGGCGTACACGCCTCTGCGAACCTTACGAGTGTTGGCGTTGTCGCGCATGACGTGGGTGTTGCCTCTCGAGAGGCGTGTCTTCGCATCAGATGTGACCGGTTGATGGGATCGGGGCATGACTTGGCGATCATTAGACCATCTTGGGAGATGGCCACCGCTCGTATAGTCACTTCGATTGACCCCATCCGTGGGCACGTGGTGTTGGCGGTGGAGGCTTTGACACGCACCCTTGGCGGGTTGCCTTGGCTTGGTCGAGTCGGGACCCGCCCCGGAGCCCGGCTTGGTCGAGTCGGGGACCTGTCCGTCGCGGAGGTCGGGAACCCGGCTTGGTCGGTCGGGGACCCGTCCCCGTCATGGAGGTCGGAGCCCACTTGGTTGGAGTCGGGGGACCCCATCCCGCTGCGGAGGTCGGGAACCCGGCTCGCCAGGTCGGGGAAGAGCTCGAAGAGGTCCGCCATGTCGGGGAAGAGCTCGGAGAGGTCCTCGGTGGCCTCTTGAGACCTTTGGTCGGATCCCGACCGGTGATCACCTTTCGGCGCCCGGCCGTAGATCGAGACGTCTCGCTGGCTTAGGAACAGTCCCCCGGGCACAGAGGTGGAACGGACGCGTGCCAGGGGGACGCACGCTAGGCTGTCCGATCCCCGACACTTGGCTTGCACTCCCCCCTGACCCGAATTCACATCCTGCCTCACTAAGCATTTTGCACTTTGGCTGCTCTCCCTAACTTCCTCCGGTTCATCACCAATAGCCTCCTCCCGTGTCATATGGTAAGCATCGACTTTTTGAAATGCTTAAATGTCTGGTTTTAAAGTTCGGGGTGCTGAATGGACTTTTAAGAAAAATTATTATATGGACTTCTTCCTAGCTAGTAATATTTCATGTTTTGGCTTTAAAAATAGGGGTGGTATTGGTTTACTTCATCCAAAAATTAAAGAAGAAAACACCGCAATACAAGATGAACCGGAGGTTGCGTTTGGCTCGGGGTTTAAATAACTAGGTTAGTTAACATTAACCCAGGTAGGTTGGCTTAATACAATTTTTGTGTTTGGTAATTAACCTGGTTCTATGATATTGTTTGGCTAGATTAGATTGGTATTGGGTTAGCAACATAAAGACAAAAACTAAGGGTTAATATTCTTTCTTTTTTGTGGGTTAACTTAATCATAGATCAGAGGGTTGAAACTTAAAAGGCTCTAACCGTGCTAAAAGTATGTACAATAGTAGAGATGACTTTTGTCTATATACTCATCCATATTATTTAAAAATAAAACTAAAGATAGTTTATACAATAGATATCATCTTAATGTTGTTTATACGATACTCTACAATTTTTAATTATAGTATGAAAAGTGTTTATTATAGACAATAATTCATATAATAATGTTTTATGTTATCTATATGGTCGTTTCTTCACGAAGAAACAACTATACTCTCTCTCGTCCTTTTTCTTCTATATCAGCAAAAATCTTACGTGGCAAAATACATAGACAACGGGATTTTACATGCCCTAAGCTAATCCCCTTAGCCCAAGTGTTTTGGCAGGTTAATGTCTTAACTCTCCTCGTAACCCTAAATGCAAGAATAAAAGTATGTCCAAATGCAATATATATAGAAAAGAACTAGCAGAGATTCCATGTTTCCATCCGCGGAAATGATAAATGCCCCACATGCCTCTCCCCCATTGTGTTTAATGCTTTTTCAAAGTAAATAAAATGACTACCCTGCAAGACACATTCATCTGGCAAAACAAAAGTGAATTTTGAGTAAATTTGAACATGATATAAGACTGAAGAAAATCATCTAACCAATTGATACAAAGCTTCATGTTAGAGATTTTTTTTTTCAAAAAACCATACATAGGACAAAGTAATTTGTATGCAAAATAAATACGTCGAAATTTTATCTTGAGAAAGGAATCTACTCCCTCCGTTCCCGAATACATGTCATTCTAGCTTTTCAATTTTGTTTCTAAATATATATCATTCTATAATTTCGATATGACTTTTTACTATTGTTTCCTCTTATAACCTCTCTTTAGCTATCTTCAACGTTATTTATTAGTAAAACACACAATCCAAAGATATAATAAAAAGGAGTAATGCAGTTTTTACAAACATGAATTGGTGGAAGTGCAAGAAGGTAGAATAACATTTATTTAGAAACGGATAGAGTTCAACTGTAGTTTCAAATCCAAGCGAAGCTCTCATCAGAACTTCAATCAACATCACGTCCACGCTGAAATTCAACCCCAAGAGCAGGTTAGTGATGCCACAAAACCACAAACTTGGAAGAGTCGAAAATAACCAATTCGATGGAAACGGAACGCATGGCCTTGAGAAGAACGCATAGCCTTGTCGAAAATGTGAGCAAGTCACAGTTGTTTCTTAAAAAGGCAGTCAGCTAGCTAGCTTTCAAAAAGAGTGAAAAGAATGGGCTACTGTACCGAAAGCTCTTGGTTTTCTGCCAAAACGCCTAGCTAGCCCGGAGCAAACAACACGCCGGAATGGGCATTATTTGTTTCAGGTTGCATCACCAGTTCATCACATAACAATGGGATGAGAGGTCAGCTGCATCACAAGCTATGCACATGATTTATTTGGTGTCGTGATTTTCAACGGTATGTGCTCGATGGACAAACGTAGTACTGCTAAGCGATTAATCGCAATACGGCTAATTAATCGGAATTTAACGGATAATTATGTGTTCATATTAATATGTTTATTTACATTTATAATTAATTAGAAATATTTGTTACCTAGAGTTATTGTAAATTATCACTTTACAAAATATGTTACATTTCATTGTTTATACTTCATCCAGCAGATACATACTATGAACACTGTAACACAATATTATAAACTAATTTACTGTACATAGTGAATAAAAATAAGCTGTATCGTGATTAAACGGAAAAAAAGATGATTAATAAAAATGACCGATTAATCAGATTATACAATCAATTAATCGTTCGACTACGTTAATTGCGCTCTGATTAAACTACTCGTGACGGTTTAGCCGGTCACCGATTAATTCGAGTCTGTCCTTTTTCGCAACAGTGCATTTACTTGGCAGGTTGTATTGGCATTCTGACAAGGCATACTTGTATCAGATTAGCCTGGCCAAAAATATCTGCCTGGTGGAAACCATTATGAAGAAGATATCGCACGTGGATTTTGTTGGCCAACATGCTGATCTAGTCATCCTACAATCCAGATTGGCAAGAATCTTCATATGCTCACAGAATTTACATTACATTCAACGAGCGAGTAAATTTTGCATATCAGGCCTAATGAAATCAGTGATATCAAGCAAACACAGCATGCGATGACTCGGTGCCAGAATAACTGAAGAAATGATAAATCAGTTTACAACAGGTGAAAATTTGAGGTGATCTGGAAACACAAACAGTGAACTTGTACTATTTATCTTGGAGTATATGTATCTGTACAGGAGCATATTCCATTATTCTTTTGTGCCACACAAATGGCAACACTGGCATTGCTGTAACCCAGGAACATCTACAAACAAATGTGCACCTCCATCACCAGCAGCCTCCTTTGATAGATCCACCCCATAAATCATGCTGTTAGTAAGAAACATGGCCACCAATGACCAGGTAAGCAGAGCAAAAGGCCCACAAGGAAAACACTAGTCATGTGAAAAGACAGATGAAGGTTTCTTGAAGCTGGAACTGCTTGCTTTATTCGAAGATGTGATCGCCCTGTCCTTTGAAACAGCGCTGCCTAAAACTAACTCAGAAGAATTTGACTGTTGATTGTTTTCATTGTGGCCAGGTCTGACCCAGATTTTAATTAGTCCCTCATGGCAAATGGTGAGGATTGAGTCGTTGGTGAACACCAGATCGGACAGGGGATCCACATGTACTCGGTGTGCGACAAGGGGTGAGAGCTTTGGCACATCTCGCATTCTTGGAGAAGGTTGAAGAACACCTGTTGGAGGGCATGCATTGTCCCAGTGTGCAGAAGGGCTCCCACTGCTAAATGTTGGTGAGCCACTGGAAGGATGACGTAGTGGGACAACAATCTCATCCATTGCCAGGTCCCACAGAAGCAGTTGGGTGTCCTATGAATATGTAACAGTTAAAATTTTATGCCAGCAATAAACCAGGTTGGAAAAGCAAAATGCCAAACAACTGGCCAAAGTTTATCTGATAGCTATAAGTAATTATATGCTCAAGAAATGATATCAAATCACCAAGTTTTAAGTGAAACAGCTTGATCCTCTAAATTATAAACAAGAATATGACGAGGTAAGATGACCTTTAATTAAGAAAAACGGCTTGATCTTCTAATTTATAAACAAGGAAATGATGAGGTAAAATAACCTTTAATTAAGCAAAACAGCTTGATCTTCTAATTTCCAAACAAGAATGTGAAGAGGTAAAATAAACTTTAAAAGTTCATCAACATGCACAGAAAATAGTAACGTGTCACAGTCAGAAAAAAGCAGCATGAGCATGGTGATGATTGGGACAAATTAGCATAGCCATATCTTACTACATAAGTAATGTGATAAGTTTAATGCCCCGCAACAAGCATAACAGAGGGCAGCAGGAAAATGCCAACAGTTCATTAATCTAAGGTCTCTCAACAATCCAGCAAGCAATGAAGAAAATGAAACAATAAGTATTTCAGGTACTTCCAGGCTTTACTTTTATTTGTATTTAGAAGTTACCAAATCAGAGTACCAGACAGGCATGCAACGGTGTTGTTTATTTACGATGATTACTACATGATTTCACTATAAAGTATATGCCATAAAATTTCAAACTATAACTCCAGTTATACATACCTGACCAACAGAACCAAAACGATACACAACATTTTCTCCTGTTCCATCAGAATTTTGTGGCAACCAATATGAATCAAAAGCAACACCACTAACCTGTCAACAGAAAATTAACCTGTCCTCAAATGACAAGTTTTGACAGGAAACATTAAGACATTGAAAAAACCTAAGGCAAATTAAACTAATACCCAGGAATTATGGCCTTCGCCCCATGCAACTATCTTTCTGTCGTCCATGCTCCATACCTGCACAAGATCATCTTCACCACCTGTCAATAGATATTTGCCATCCAAGCTGTAAAAACAGAACACAATCGAATTAGCTAAGAAATTGAGCCATACTCATTTGTGTATTACTCCATTGGTCCACTTGACAAAATCTCATAATTGACAAGAAAATAGAAAGTTGAAAATAATTAGCAGATAAGAAACCAGAGAGTAGAAAGATGATAAGATGGTAGAGAGAGCCTTCAATGTATAGCTCACTGCTTACCTGATGGACCAATATGCTACCTTAGCTTCAAAAGTAGGAACTTTTACAATGAAGGCAAACAAAAAATAAATCACAAAAAGCAAACCATGCTGGAAAATAATGTTCCAAGACAAATTTTGTGTTATTACACCAAACACATAGAAATAGACAACCGGACATTGTATGTAATGCAAAACAAACAAAATACCTCATATATGCCAAAGAAATGATCTACAGCATGGGCAGCCAGTAAATAATTTGATGTTTCAATTGCAAAATAAATTCAAGAGGTCAGGATAGAAGATAAGCCAGCAGAAGTGGTTGCTGAGCAGAACAGGCATAAGTAGCAAGTACCAGACCATATCCAATTATCGGATAGCTAACTTCTATTTGATACGCTAGTCTACACTAAGGAAACTACAACAGTTTCACATACTAGTCAACCCAGGCTGGTTTTAGAGTTCAACCTAGGAGTAACAAAAAGGAACACATTTCAGGAAGACCTCAGCATAAAAAGTTTCAGAGACCAAAATGCATAAAAATGGCTTAGATAAATAACTAAAAGGCAGCCAAACAGTACGGAATAATCAGAATATAAATCACAGAACTAAATGGGAAAAACACACGGCAATACAATACCTCCAGGTGCAACACAAGAGAGCGCCATAATAACTTTTTCCACCAAATATTAGTTGTTCCTTTGAAAAATCGAATACTCTCAAATAACCTACATATGATTGATTAATGTTAGTTCAATAACAATACAAATTGGTGGATTTTAGAATGAGTAAAAAAACTCTCTAGTCGTGGTCTAGGACAAAGCAAGTACCATCTCGCCCAACAGCTGCCAAGTATGCCCCATCTGGAGAAAAGGAAATCGCATTGATTGAACCTTCACAAATATGCCATCTAGCAATTGGGTTGCACTGTAATGTCATTGAGAGAAATGCCAAGTTAACCATGGTACCACATTTTTTTAAGGCCAAACATGTTTAAGACCATGATATAAACTCTTCTAATCAAATGTTATACATCAAGAATTATCTATAGGATACTAAAAAGCATAGGATAATGGAACTAATTCCCAAGATTCACTGTACATGACGTACTGAGCTTGCTAGTATGACTGTACCTGGTGGCTGGCATATGCCAGTGAAGTTCTTGTCACAAAAGTAAATTCTAGTGATAAAAACAATAACACCATACACAGGTGGAGACCAGTACATGTGCATCGTGTTCAAGCCTAGCATGCTACCATTTTTTTTTTATTACTCCACAACTAAACTCTGAAATGCAAGTATAAAGCAAAACTAGTACCTTTGAAGGACTAACTTAGCATTTTTAATCTTTTCACTCAAGAATGCATGAGTAATATGAATCTTAGAAGACATTTTAAACGGTGCGCTCTCTTAAGGACTTGGATTTGTGTGTGCTTACCTAGAATTTTTAAATAATGGGAAATTTATATTCGTTAGTTGTCACTGCTTAGCAACTTACATTGCTACTTCCATGTTTTTCATAAGAGGAGGAATAAGGATGTTCATTGCTTTAAGCCTTTAAGAAAGTTCAGACTTTAGAGTTAAGAACACTGTACACTGTAGAATAGCTAAACGGATGGATAGACCACATATTCATGCCAACACAGGGTGAAAAAAACAGTTTTACATCAAAGCACCCTAACTTCACCAAAATAATGCAGTTTAGGTAAACAATAATGGAGTGCTTAAAATACCTTACTCGACTTTGCATGTGAAACCATCAACTGAGCTGGATCCTTTATAGATGGAAATGTACACTCAGTGTTTCCATCTTTGCACTAAATATAAGAATATGCATCAGTTCAAACATCAACCAAACAAAATTAAGATTTAAAATACCAAATTCCATGGCCAGCATTTGCTCACTTTATCATACACATACAAATTTCCATCAGAATGGCTAACAACGAAAATGCCTTCACGCTCTGGCACCCAGGCAACAGAAATACATCGGCTGCAAAACATTAGTGTCCAGAAGTCAGTTAGAGAATTAAGTTAAATAATCAGAGGAAGATAAATATCTGCAAGGTCTACTATCCAAACCATGTTCTGCTTACAATGCAGCAACATCAAACAAAAGGCAGCTTGTCCCCCCTTCCACCCTAAAAAACAATGTTCTTATTCTTTAAAATAACACTGTTCCAGAGCAGCCCAGTACAAAATTTACTCTCCTTTATCTTTCACTTCTACAAACTAAAAGGATTTTCATAGGCATGCAAAAGGTGCCATGCAACACCAGATGACAAGCAGACAAGGAAACCAGGTTGTTCTTACAACAAAGCAAGCTCACGCTCTGAGGCACTACCTGAGAGCATAGTTGACAAACATAAAGTTAATTGCTTTACCATAAACTGGTGAACTCAAAGGATTAGTTCCGGTAGAATTAGATTCAATGTATTACTCACCGTTGATTAATTTCAACGTTTCAAATAAAAAACCCAAGGTATTTTTTTTAATGCTGGGAATCGCAGCGAGGGCAAACAACTTCGCTACCAGCTATTTTCTTCCTTCTCTCTTACCCAAATCTGCTGTGACCGTATTTGGGAAAATGATGGGTTCTTGTGTCTATATCACATGATACCAGTGTGATGAATTTGTTATGCACAAAGTTGATTAAAAACCTTATATGCTTAAAATCTAAATTGCCAGATAATAAAATAAACAAACAAGCAACCACAATATTTAAAGGCAATGCTGACAGCCTGATACAAATCCAACAAACAAATAAACTCGAAGTATCATATATGACAATTGAACGAATAATGAAAATTATAACATGCCTGCCACTATTTGTGCCATCTTTATCACCCTTATTATAATGTTGGGCTGCAACAGGCTTTCTTCCAGGATCTTGTAACTGTTGCCTCAGCGACATTGAATAGACTGCATGATGGACACAAAAAAAGCCCTCGTATTGATACATAATCCACTTTGAATCATAAAGCAATTCAAGCTAACAACTATTCCAACTAACCATCCCCTGATCCCATCCCGATGATCAAGTCATGCCCCTCCTTGGCCTCTGGGTCAAATGCGTGGCACAGTGGGTTCGAGTTGCTGAAATGGATGGACTTTATTGGATCCTAGTGCAATTAACCAGCTGATCAGAAAACACCAAGACAGTAATAACTACATTTAGCAAGCATCTAATAATAACAATAAAGACCTTGTCCTGGGAATTGAGGTCACTGATGAATAGTGTATCGGCGGCATTGAAGATGATGTATGCACCCTTGCCATCATAGTTTGCTACAGCTTGTGATCCACCAAGGCTTGTAGATGTACCAAGGCCTCCTGCCATACGGCTGCTTCCAGCCACGGCCCGGCTTGCACCATTTCCCCCAACAAAGCTAAGTGCCCGGCTGCCATTCCCGGTGCCCAGCAGCCTTGCTGCCGCCGATCGCATCCCGCTGCTGGAGCTTGGTGTTGACGGCGTGGAGCCCTGGGCAGCAGGCTTCTCCTTCAGGTACGCCACCGTCAACTGTGACAATCAAAACCAATGAATAACCAAGACAGCACTATATCCAGAACTGCACAATAAGCCACAAAATGCACTTGATCAAGACGGAAGCTGTTATACAAAATAGAGTAATAAAACCAAAGTCATAAACACTGCCACTTTACTAGTGTTGTTAACTGCAACCCACACTAAAAACCAATCGAAATTCCAACTTTATCGATGAAGCACTCAGAGCTCGAATAAGGTCTGTGCAAGACTAACAGCAAACCTAAATAGCCTAACAAGCAAACTAAATAGTGGGTGCATGTGAACCTAAGTTCAGATAGGCATTTCCTCAATTGAAATCCTTAATTTGAAGTTCCCAGCACAAGTATCAAAATCGCAAACTTCACCTAAAATTCCCTCTAAACACCACCTTAAAGCCAATCTAAATCCCACCAACACTACAAAACCGCCGAAATCCTCGATGAGAGGAACCCAATTCCCCATGCCACCCACCGAAGCCCACCTACATCCCCAAAGTTTTGTCCACCCCCAACCGCAAACCACGGGGCGAGCCGCGATACGGCACCTGCGAGACGGTCTTCCCGCCGTGGTTGTAGTGCAGGACGGCGGAGGAAAGCGTCTTCTCGTACTGCAGCTTGTACCTCCCCTCGGGCGTCTTGAAGTAGGTCTTGAGCCCGAACGCCGCGGCGCCGCCCACAGCCCCCGCCGCCGACGCTGACGACGTCGCCGCCATGCCCGAGCCACCACCGCCCGCTAACTCCCCCCGCGATCGCCTCCCGCAATGCTTAGTTACCACCCCTCAGGCAGCTGCTCGGTCGGTCATAACCCCGCCGCTGCCGGTCCGTGGAGTGGGGAGCGCGGCTAGGGCTTCGGAGACGCGGAGGCGAATCGAGACGACGAGCGATGGCTCGATTTGGGAGGGGAGACCGAGGAGAAGGAAAACAGAAAAGAAAAGGAAATGGCTTTTCTTAATTTGGAAGTGGAAAAATAATCTATAATACGTATTGTCTAATAATTTTGTTCGTAAATATATAACATATTTTACGTTTCAATATAAATTAATGTGGGGTTTCATTTATCTATACCCCTTTATAATGCACCTAAGCATTCTTTTCTACGTCCACCCCAAATAATACACCTCACTAGAGATGGTCCAAACTTCATGCACCCAGCGAAACGTCTCCAGAAACTTGCCTTCATCAAAATTAACCTCTCAGATCTTTCCTCAGCTTTACTCATCCACATCCGATAGCTATTGTTTAATGTGTCTAACTCATCCCTGTGGGCCACAACAGATCTCCCCCCGCCTCCAGCATCATCTCAAGGAAAAGAAAACAAATATCCTGGAATTAAGGAAAAGAAAAAGACCATATATTACGTGCTGGGAAAAGGAAACCGAAAGACAAGGTACTATACTAGTATCTTAACAAATATCTAGATTTATTTGATATTTTTCTAATATATACGTTAAATATAGTGCTTAGAGGGATTGATTAAAAGTATTTTAATTATCTTTAATATTTCAATATAAATTAGTTGATGTTCCACTTATATCTTAATAAATATCTAGATTTACTTAATATTTGTATATATACGTTAAATATGGTGGTTAGAGATAATAATTAAAAGTATTAGTTATTTTTAATATCTTTTATATATATATATATATATATATGTATGTATATGTATGTATGTATGTATGTATATGTGAAGGAGAATAACCTCTGTATTCTTGGAGAGAGAGAGGGTGATAAAAAAAGTAAGAGCAATGCTATGTCCTTTCTCTTTTAATATAAGTTATATAAATTTTAAAATAAATAAAGAAATAAATAATCATCATCTACTTTTTATTTATATTTCAATATTTACTAGTTAAGTGTCCATGAGTTTCTACGAAAATTCTCAAACATCTTATTAAGAAAAGTTTTTCAAAGCAACACCAAGTTGGTTGATAAGAAAGACATGTATGAAACGAACTTGTTAGCTACTTAAGAGTGCTTCAAATTATCAGTTAATCATTCATACTAGTATAATTTTAAAAAGCCTTAACATGATAGTACAACGACAACTTTAAAGAATTTGATCTTTTTCCTTTTTTTTCTCCTCTCCTTTTGTCTCGAGTATAGTCTTCTGTACCTTGTAACTTTAAACTTTGTTTTCTATCTTCGTAATTTAATCACAACTTTAGCTGTCTTAAAAAAAGAGAGGAGTCATGGTCATAGCCTCCTTCCATATCGTTTCTTGCGTCTCCCTAGAATCTTTCGTATTGCTTTTTTCTCTTGTGTGTATGAGACTTCCTCTCCTCTATCTCTTCCTACGTCTCTTCGTATGCCCTCTATGATGGAGATGAATGTGGCCTTTTATAGGTGGAGGAGAGAGAAGTCAGGCGTGTGAGTGCTCAGCCTCTGTGATACAGTACCTTGTGATCTTCAGGATTGACACGTGATTTGATTATGCAATTCTTGCCTTTTAATCTCTGCATTTCCATCCGAATGAGATACAATGAAATAGGATTTTCATGTTATGGGATATGGTGAGTATGTCATTCAATCCAAGCGGGATAAGATGAGGAAACTTTTTCATTTATAAAAGATATGGATAAAATCCTTCTATTTTAAGGAGATGTGATCAGTAATATTTCCATAAAATAGAGGGAATCTAGATCAGGTGGAGGTGGGTTGAGCGAACAGAAGGAAAGTCTGAGTGAACAGAAGGAAAGGAGGTGGGGCGGGCTAAGCGAATAGAATGAAAGAGAGGATGTGAAGAACGAACCGCTGTCACCAAATTGTAATTAGAAATAGTAGATATACCACAAAGTAAACAGTGACTTAACCTGAGACTGAGAGGAATGGACCCGGCCCGTTACCCGCTTACCAGTTACGTGACGTCACTCACTCGTGGCTCCCGCGCGCCACTCCGACCCGTCGCCCGCTTCCCTCGACGGCGTCGCGGCACCCGGCGCGGTGGCCAGGAGCGGGGGAATGAGCGCGGCGCGGGGGAGGTCGTGGATTCTCTCCTGCGCCGCGTCACGCTTGGTGCCGTCCCTGGCAGAGATCGCGAGTCCGTCTCCGGTGTCGCTCGCGGATGCGGTGATCCCGGCCGGATTGAAGGTATCCGGCGTCGACCGCGCATTAGCTTCCCCCGACAGCACCTCCTGCTGTCCTTATCATATCAGTATTTTCAGTAGAAATACAGTTAGCTAGTATAAGCAGTAGGCCGGACCATCCTACGGAAATGGAAGGAATTGTCCATCTGAAACCGGTCATCCATAAACCATGATAATCAATTAGACCAATCTCTCATTTGGTTCTTTGCATTCAGTCATCGAAGCTCGCTAGCGGGACCACCTTGAGGAAATCCATGGAGTAGACACTAAACCTAGTAGGCATGCCCCCCTGTTCTTTGTTCAACAGAGTAAACTCTACTACCCGCGCCACCCGCCGCGCGTCTTCTTTCTGACTTCTACTTTTTTCCCCCCTTCTCGTTATACTCTGTTACTCGGTGTCTCAGCCCTTGACGAAACCAAGATGGCTTCTGAGTACCATCGCACTTCCTCTTGTTTTCGATGATAAATATTCATATGTTCTTATCTACTCAAAAGACAATATGGACACTTAGCGGGCTTTACAATGAGGACCCTTTGCTTTTAAGGATATATGTTGTGATGTCTGAATTTTAATGAACTTCAGCACTTGTCTATATTTATTTATTTATTTTTGAGGAAAACACCTGCCTATATTTATAGAGTTCAGCTTTGCAAGTTTTCCTGATGCATTCTTGTGCTTTGTTGCACAATATTGTGAGGTATAGTGTGATTATTTGTGTGACTTTTGGTCATGCCTTTTGTGTTGACAATTACACATGTAAATTGCATGGCGCTGGTTCAATCAAAGGGGAATTATTGTTCTTCAGCAATGTCTAGATTGCGGGTAAATACATCTAGAAGAACAATAACTAATTCGTTGCATGTGCTTCACATATATAGAGAATATTTATGGACATGTTGTCTCTTGCTAAGTCACAAGCTGGGTCTGCACATATATTTGTCAAGGAACTTATTACTTTAGGCTGCTAGAACATATCAAAGAAATAAGTGCATTTTTGAAAACATTCCTTCCAACAAGTTCAGGTGGAACAGGTTACTGTTATGCCCCCAGCCTTGGATCACGTTTATTGTCGCCGGTGTGGTATGAGGTGTCCAGCGGCCGAACAAGCAGCGGATGCTCGACAGCGCACAGACGTTCGAGCGGCACAGCAGGGGGAGTAGTTGCTGGACCATGCGGCAAGGCTATACATGTAGTTTAGTTTTCCTTTCCAATTATGTTTCCTTAATTAAAGGGTGTGCTATCTTTTTGTTTGTTAAGCAACAGATTCTTTCCAATCTGTTAGGAAAGACTGAGGCTATTAAAGGGGTGGAATAAAATGAGAAAAGGCATGCTTTTGTTTGGTGCCACCAAAGATATCTCGCCCAGGCGGTGGCTCCGATAAACAGCCAAATTACCTGGACGAGTGTGGCTTCCGCCGCGTCGTCGTGCGACCTTCGCGCCCGCCTTACGGTCGACGCCGCGATTTAGGCGGGTTCACTCGCATGCGCTCAGAATGATTTGGTATCAGAGCCAAATCCTGGTGCCATGGCTTCACCTTCATTGGAGGAACTCATCTCGGCGCTCGAAGTAGAGGGGAAGGAGACGCGCCGTTTGCTGGAAGAAGTGCTCAAGCATGTTAAGGCTAAGGGCCCAGCTGAGGAGCCAACTTCGCATGATGTCATGGACCATCATTCGCGAGGGTCGGTGCGGTTTCCAGAAGGAGGGCGCCATCATCTTGCAGCACGCGGGGATGATGAGAACGGTAGAAGAAGGCCACCCAGAAGAGGGCGTGAAGATGAAGAAGGCCAGAGGTGGACACCTCGTCAGCCACGGTTTGATCTGTCCGAGTACGATGGAACTGACGATCCCCTGAGTTGGCTACGGCAGTGTGAGCGTTTCTTTCGCTTCCATCTAATTCCAGAGGAAGAATGGGTGGAGCTCGCGGGAATTCATCTTCGAGGAGAAGCCTTGGAGGTGCTTGATAACTGGCAGTTGGAGGAACCATGGATCGCTTGGGATATTTCTTATGACACTTTTAACCATCGGTTCACTCGTCATTCTAGCGTTGGACCTCTCGGTGATCTTGTTAATCTTAAACTGGGAAATAGTCGGGTGGATGATTATGCAAAGGAGTTCCAGCGTTTGTTGGCTCGAACTAGTTGCATGCGACGCACAGACCAAATTGAGACTTTCACTGCGGGCTCTCGTTCGCCTTAGCCGCATATGTCCATCGTGAGCGACCTCGCGATCTAGCAGAGGCAATCGGTTTCGCACGGGTGGCTGAAGTAAGGAAGGATGCATGGCTTGCTGAGGCCGCCCAGATGGGAATGATGTCCGCCGCAAAAACTCATCTGCCATTGAGATGAGGAATCGAGACTGTCGTGGCTATGCCTTCTGGAGCCCCTGCACATCCGGCGGGAGTTCGGCTAAGCAACACCACGGTCCAAGGCCCCGATCAGACAATAGGGCAACCGAGGGCGTTGGTCCGGGCATCAGCTTCCACGCCGGCGAGTTCCCAAGGCAGCGCGGCTCCGGTGACTCACGACTCAGACTTAGCGCGGATCAATTAGCCGATCGGCGCGCCAAGGGCTTGTGCTACAATTTTGATGAAACATACACGCGTGGCCATCGATGCAAACGGTTGTTTCATCTCGAGATTAAAGAAGAAGATGAGGAAGATGAGGGGGAAGAAGCTGCATCAGAAGAAGAACCGTCTCTGTCCATGATTGTTGTGCTAGGGCCGAAGCATGGAGACACGATGCAAGTCCTGATCCAGATGGGGGCGCATAGCCTCCATGGCCTTATTGATAGCGGAAGTACGCACAACTTCATGAGTAGTTATGCGGCAAGCCAGAGCACTTGGGAGAAGACTACTGGAGTCCCTCGGCAAGTAAAGGTGGCAGGTGGTGACCGTCTACCATGTCTGGGTGTAGTTCCGGCCACCGTGTTTACTATCCAGGCGCAGGAGTTCAAGGCACCGTTCATTGTGATACCCCTCGATTGTTTCGATGTGGTGTTGGGAGTTCAGTGGCTGCGCACGCTGGGTGAGATCCAATGGAATTTTAAGACTCTCACGATGACCTTTGCTTGCCATGACAGCCAAGTAACTCTGTATGGTTTACAAGGAAAAGGGCAACCTCATCTGCTGCAAGTTACGACAATGGAAGACTCCCTCGTACAAGACATCCTGGACACATATGAAGACGCTGACCCTCAGGGATTGCCACCCTCCAGGCCATGCGATCATCGCATATGCTTGGCGACAGGAACTGATCCAGTAGTGGTGCGTCCTTACCGGTATCCGTATCGGCAAAAAGATGAAATTGAAAGACAATGTGAAGCCATGCTGCAGCAAGGGATTATCCATCCGAGCAGGTCCCCCTTCTCATCACCTGTTTTACTCGTTAAGAAAGCCGACGGGTCGTGGCGTTTCTGCATCGATTACCGGGAACTTAATGCCCGGACCATCAAGGATAAATTCCCAATTCCAGTCGTGGAAGAGTTGCTTGATGAATTGAGAGGCGCCCGGTTCTTTACAAAATTGGATCTTAGGTCGGGCTATCACCAAGTTTGCATGCGGGAGGAGGACATCGCCAAGACGGCATTTCGGACACATGAGGGTCATTACGAATTTCTCGTGATGCCCTTTGGATTATCCAATGCACCCTCGACTTTCCAGGCTTTAATGAATGAGGTGTTGCATGATTTTCTCCGCAGGTTCGTCTTAGTCTTTTTTGACAACATCTTGGTATACAGTCGAACAACGGATGACCACCGTGAGCACTTGCACAGCGTGTTGGATCGTCTGCAGCAACATCGGTTATACTTAAAAAGATCCAAATGTGCATTTGCACAAGCGCGCATCAGCTACTTGGGCCATATCATCTCTTTCAATGGTGTGGAGGCCGATCCAGCCAAGCTTCAAGCAGTCTCTGCATGGCCACGGCCGACTTCAGCAATGGCGGTGCATGGGTTCCTGGGCCTCACAGGGTACTATCGACGCTTTATCCGGCATTATGCTTCCCTAGCAGAACCTTTAACGGCCTTGTTGCGGCGGAATAATTTCAATTGGTCACCTGCCACCAAGGAAGCCTTTCAACAATTGAAGACAGCACTGATGTTGGCACCAGTTTTGCAAATGCTGGATTTTTCGGCACCCTTCATTGTGGAGTGCGATGCCTCAGGTACAGGGATTGGCGCAGTGCTACAAGAATTCGGCCATCCGATTGCATATTTCAGTAGAAAACTGGCTGACCGCCACATGAAGTTAGCAGCTTACGAGCAAGAGCTCATTGGTTTATCAAAGGCAGTGCGGCATTGGCGGCCGTATCTTTGGGGGCAAACGTTCGTTGTTCGAACAGATCACGGAAGCCTCAAATACTTACTCGAGCAGGCCCTCGTGACGCCGCCGCAACAACATTGGTTGAGTAAACTCATGGGATTTGATTTTCAGGTGGAATACAAACCAGGGAAGACAAATGTAGCAGCTGACGCCCTTTCTCGCGTCCCAACTGCAGAGGCGCTCTGCACCGCACTCTCGCTTCCAGTGGACCTCACGCGGGACCAATGGCGTGCTGAACTGCGCGAACATCCGGAGGTCCAACGCCTCTGTGCGCGTTGGGGACAACCACTCGTCACAGCTCGGGCATCGGTGCCACACGCAGACATAGCGTCAACTCCGTCAGCGGCGGAGGGCCTTGTTCTTGGCACCAGGGCGTCTTCCACCAACCATCACGTAAGCTTGGGCAGATCTCGCGTGTCGGCCAATTCCGGTGAGCAAGCCGCTTTGGTTGGACAGGATGAGCGCTGGTCCGTGCTCGAGGGGTTGCTGTACCGCAACAACCGTCTCTTCATTCCTGCAGATTCGGCCTTAGTGACTACCGTCATCGCATCAGTGCATGACCTTACGCACGAAGGAGTCCAGAAGACCCTGCAGCGCATTCAGTCGGAGTACTACTGGCCGAAACAACGCCAGACAATCGAACAATATGTCGCCAAGTGTCATGTGTGCCAACGCAGTAAATCAAGCGCTCTTTCGCCGGCGGGTCTCCTCCAGCCGCTCACCAAACCGCATCAAGTTTGGGCAGACATTTCCATGGACTTTATCACCGCCCTTCCGCGGTCGCAGGGCAAGACGGCTATCCTGGTGGTCTTTGACCGCCTATCTAAGTATGCGCATTTTACGGCATTTAAGCGGCCCGCTACGGCACCTATGGTAGCCTCTCTCTTCTTCAACCAGGTGGTCCGGCTCCATGGCGTTCCAGAATCAATTGTTTCAGATCGTGATCCGGTCCTCCTCAGCGCCTTTTGGCAGGATTTGTTCAAGCGGTGTGGCACGACTCTCCTCTTGTCGACGGCTTATCATCCCCAGACGGACGGCCAGACAGAGGTGGTAAACCGCACAGTAGAAATGTATCTTCGGTGCCTCGCAGCGGACAATCTGGCCACCTGGGCGCGGTGGTTACCTTGGGCGGAGTTCTGTTACAACACTTCGTTTCATTCATCCCACCGATTGACGCCTTTTGAATTGGTCTATGGCCGTAAACCTCCTCCGTTGGTACCCTACCAACACGGAACCACCGTTATTGACACGGTCGATTGTCAATTGGTGGATCGGGACACTCTCCTTCAGCAAGCAAAGGAGCGCTTGTTACAAGCCCAGAACCGCATGAAGCAAAGATATGACGCTCACCACCGCGAAGTGGAGTTTCAGGTGGGGGATTGGGTATGGCTTCGTCTCCAGAGTTATCGTCAGTTTTCAGTGCGGGACAATCCTCCAAATAAATTGGGAGCTTGTTTCTTTGGGCCTTATCGAGTGGCGGCACGCATCGGTCCGGTTGCTTACCGTCTGGCGTTACCAGTAGGAGCTCGTCTTCACAATGTTTTCCATGTATCCTTGCTCAAAGATTTCAAGGGAGAGCCACCTGTCGAGGCGCCATCTTTGCCGGCGGAGTTCACCCCGGCCACGGAACCAGCCAGGCCTGAACCGCATCGGTTGTTGGCTCAACAATTTGTTCAAGTCAAGCGCCAGTTTTTGGTTCACTGGACGGGCGAGCCGCAGGAAGAAGCCACATGGATGGATGCTGGGATTCTCCGTCGATCATTTCCGGACTGCAAGCTTGAGGACAAGCTTGTTTTTCGGGAGGGGAGTGATGTTATGCCCCCAGCCTTGGATCACGTTTACTATCGCCGGCGTGGTATGAGGTGTCCAACGGCCGAACAAGCAGCGAATGCTCGGCAGCGCACAGACGTTCGAGCGGCACAGCCGGGGGAGTAGTTGCTGGGCCATGCGGCAAGGCTATGCATGTAGTTTAGTTTTCCTTTCCAATTATGTTTTCTTAATTAAAGGGTGTGCTATCTTTTTGTTTGTTAAGCAACAGATTCTTTCCAATCTGTTAGGAAAGATCTGAGGCTATTAAAGGGGTGGAATAAAATGAGAAAAGGCATGCTTTTTTGGTTCCACCAAAGATATCTCGCCCAGGCGGTGGCTCCGATAAACAGCCAAATTACCTAGACGAGTGTGGCTTCCGCCGCGCCGTCGTGCAACCTTCGCTCCGGCCTACGGCCGGGCACGCGGGCGTACGAGCGGGTTCACTCCGCATGCGCTCGTAACAGTTACTACTTGTGAATTTGGAATTATTGAAATTCAAGATTTTCTCTAAGATGGTTGATGCTTTGGAAAGCTGGATTAATAGAAATTAAATGAGTTAGTTCATTTTGTAATTGGTTATCTTGAGTAGTAGCTAACCTATGTTAGAGGTTTTTTTGGATCCTGTGGATCGTTTATGTAATTAAGTTAGTTATGTACTATATATTAATTAATATTTATCAGTAAGGCCCTCCCCTACTATTCCCTGTCAAAAAAAATATATATAGAGAAGATCATTTAGCTAAAAAAGTTTGTGCTAATCAAACATGCTTTCAGAAGATATGAATGCTGACTACCATATGACATTTCAGGTACGTGTATATAGTTGACAATAGGAGTATCCATTTGGAGTCTACATACCACAAGCCACCATTCAGTATTCAGAAGCATTTGCTGCACAGCATATAAGTTCAGAGGATAAGCTTTGGAGGGTGAATCCTGATGAGTTAACACCTCTACTCACCTAAGGTATTGCGCTCTGCAAAAGGAGCCTCCAAAAGGGTGTACTTTGTTTGACTGGTAGCAGTGCTCTGTGCTACACGGAAGCATATAACATTCGGCAGATCAACTGATGGTAGAGAATCACCATCTACTTAAAAGCTCTAATCTGATTTATCACTAGATTGTTTCTTCATCTTATCAGATTGTCCTAGAAACCTCTAATCTGTCCTTTCCTATTTCAAGTAAGGAAAAAGTCCACTTTACTCCCCTGAAGTATCATGTATGTCCATTTAACCCCTAAGTTTTAAACATCCTATACTAACCCCAAAACTTCTAATACTGGATCACTTCACCCCCCATGCCGGTTCTGGGAGTGGTTTTGCCACCATGTCACCTGGTTTTGCCATGGTCCCCCCCCCCATGTCCTCATCTCTCCCTCTTCGCCCTCTCGTTCTCCTTGACCGTGAGGACCACATGCCACGAAAAACAAGAGGCTCACTGTCAGAGTGTAGATACAAGTTTTACTCCAAATGTTCAAAAAAGTACATATTTCATATTGAGTTATGGTGGCCATGATGGCAAAACCAATCCCAAAACCAGCCTCAAGGGATGAATTGCTCCAGTATTAGAAGTTTAGGTTTAGTATAAGAGATTTTTAACTTTAGAGGGTTAAGTGGACATCCGTGATACTTCAGCGAAGTAAAGAGGATTTTTTTTTCATAAGTGATGATTCTTTTATTGTAATACTACTGTTAAAGCTAAACATTATCCTCATTTAGAGAATAAAGATCTTAAGGTGCCATCAACAGTATTTTAGTCTCACTCCAATACTCCATCTTCTCAGAACTTACCGATTCCTTTTGTTGCCTCAATTTTAGTAGTGAAATTAGCTGGTGTAACTTGCAATGTAACAAATCACCGAGTCACAAACAAAAAAGAAGAGAGGGACTATATGAATATTCTGAATGAACTTATGTTTCTGAAAGATTTTAGGTTGGGCTTGGAGTAAATTACAAGTACTCTGCTACTCAAAAGTAGCAACATAAACTGTTTCTAAAATCAAATGCAATTAAAAGAACAAAAAAATCTATGATAGCGCTGGGATAATATCATGCACAGCAACAGCTATTGAAACCCAGATTCAAGAAGCAGATATTGGGCATAATTATGTCAATTTGCCAAAAAAAAAATCACATTATTTTGTCAATTTGTGTGTATTCTGGCAGGTTTTCACAATTTTATTGACATGGACATGTTTATATAATACTTGGGGGCTTAACTTGAACTCACTATTTCTCCCAGTTTCACTAGAACAGATGGGGTTATAAATGCTACCCTGTGGTCTGGCGGTTTCTGGTTTCAGAACAGGAATTGTTAGCATGTCCCAACATTATCACACTACTGCTTGAACGTGCCTCACAACCCAAAAACTTACAAGCTAGCACAACGCCCTAGATTCTAGGTTTGAAGTTTTAGGTTTTTAGCCAAGTGGTATCTTAGTGCCAGAATAATTAAGCTGGGGGAGAAGCATATCTAATCATTGAGTGAGATTGGCTGTGCTGAGGAGGAAGCATATCTTATCTATTTAGAGTGCTAACAACATAACCAGAACCGGAAAGGAACAAAAAGAAAAGGTATTGTTGGATGAAGCAATGGCACAGCATCATTATATGCTATATAACAGACAATATAAACAATTATGCAGATAATGAGATAAACAATCCCATATTGTTCTTTTGCCACCTTTAAGCTCTTGTATTCATGTCTATAATTGTACCCTCAATCATATATTGAAATTGCAAATTCCTTTGTCAGGACTACTTCCAAAGAAGCATGACTGTAGTGAGTTCAATATTTCAATAAATATGCCTTTTGAAAGAAAATCTGTAGACTAAAAGAGAAAATGCAAAAGAGTATTCTCAGATGATGAGGCAAAAGCACTGATTGATACCAGATCTAGGAGTGCCAACCCTACACGATCACATTCATAGAGCTTTCCTTGACATGAAGGTAGGCTTCAACTGACCGGCAGTATGGTACTTCTCCTTTCCACAGTGCATTTAAGTCAATTTCCTAGATGTCCTTCCACGAAGTTTGCTTTCATTTCGTCTGGAATAAGCAGTGATTTAAATAGCCCGCTATAGCTTTTTCAGACGTAAAATGCTATGTGATTGAATAAAATTCTGTGAACACAGCTACAACTCCTATAGCCACTATATTGACCGCTATTTTTGTAGCCGCGATAGCTTCGCTATGCTATATGTATCAATCTCTTTGTATTTCTAAACGTTAATTGTGTTTTGTTCACGATCTTCTTCTTTTATCGTATTTGTTATACTTAAATTTAATTTATTTGTCTCCTAGAAATAATAAATATTAGTTAAAATCCAAATCCATATCCTAGATTTACATAATTATATAGATTATTTTCTGTTACACATTATACGACTAACATATAACAATAATAACTTGCACTCCAAATTTAAATATAGTTCATTATATATAACTTACCGATACCACATACCTGAAATAGTAAAAAATATGTATGTTATAGTAAACTGCGATGTGTAGCGTAGCTTCCACAATAGTCTGCTATAGCCACGATAGCTTTTTCATATCTCTCACTGCGATGGACCGCGAACTGCGATTTAAATCCTTGGGAATAAGGTAGACATTTGAAACTTTCTAACACTTTAGGCACATTATTATCATTGCCAACTTGGGTTATTTCCATGTAAATGCTCCTTCTTTTCTGTGTTGACAACTGATCTCTTATGCAGGTGTTTCTTATGCTGCCGAGTGTTGGTTTAATTGGTTCTTCAAAATGATTTTCTTTGGTGCTGATCAGGTGGACCACAATGTTGATCCGAGTGACAAGAGAAGCATGACGATCCGCAAGTTTGTAGTCCATGCTCCAGTTCATCGTTGACAAGGGATATTGGAGCTGACTTTAGTCATTGAATGGAAGAAATCACCAATGGTGTTGAATACATTAATGAGGAGCTGAAGAGCATCTGAAGATATTTGTGGAAAAAATAGTGCTGTTCAAAGCATCCAACCAAAAACACTGCCTTTGAAATATGATGAAGAGGATCAAGAGGGCAATAAGAATGAGGATGGTTGATGGACATGGGTTTTCGACAGGTCGTCAAAACTTTTCTAATTCACATGGGAGAAGCTAAGTACCCAATGTTCCAAACCACATCATTCTGCAGTAGTGCCACCAGCTGTTGTAATTATTTATTTACTCATTGAACCAAGCAGGGACATTCCTAATTTCATGGCCCAGAACAGCCCAACAAAGGAAATGTGCAATCGACTTTGCTGTAGCAAAACCAACACAATGCTTGGCAATTACAGGCAAGCCTCCTAGCTCCAGTGGCCAAAACAGAATTGCTGATGTAAGACCCTGTTCGTCAGTGCTACACAAAATGCGTCACTTCTTGTTTGCTCAAGTATTGTCTGTGTGCAGTGAGATTTATGCCTGCTGTATTTTTAACCTTTTCCCTTCTTTCTTTCTTTCTTTCTTTCTTTCTTTCTTTCTTTCTTTCTTCTTTCTTTTTGTAATATATACGCCTGTTGACATCAATCCTTGGTTTATTGCTCATTTTGTATACTTGTAGCGTAACTCTTACTTTATAAATCCACCTAGTACATTCTTACCCAAATCTATTGATGTAAAATTCTGCATTTGATGAATATTTATAATTTAAGCACAGTTTCTGGAGTGAACAGACAGCAGGTATCAGTTCTGTTTTCTTCAAAGTGAGATATCTTACAAAGATTGATGTTTGGCCTTCTTTCCCAGGTATACTGATTATGGTTGTCGATGCACTTCAAGCTGTATTTTTATGAAGACACCGATGGAGAAGTGCTTCTTTCATAACCAGGTTAGTAGATGCATCCAAAGATGTTGTACAACATGGCTACAACCTAAGGTACTTTTTTTCCCTCTTGGAAGTATTCTAGGCACAGCCTTAATGTTACATTAATTGATGGGTTATCTGATATAATGCTCAAAGATGAGTAAAAAACGACTTCTTTGTATATACTAATCCTTGATCTAGTGTAGATAACATAAGATTGGAATACCCACGAGGCCATCTAAGTTCTAATTTCTATTTTATGATTCTGTGCGTGAAGACCGGAGAGCAGTTGACAAGGTAGCAGGTACTATCTGTCTTTGGCTTGAGATAATAACGATCTAAAAGTGTGCCATGTGCGATTTCTCCAAGAATGATGAATCTCGCCCAGGTGCAGTAAACTTTGATGGAGCGATGGATCAAACACGGCATGGTCCCCCAATTTGGCTCGCATGCAATGTGCGGATGCTCAGAGCTCACATGCATAGGGCTTGATGAATACAATGCAATGCAGAAATGTATGTCCCTTTCTGTAGCTGCTGAGTTGGCTGCCACAGCAGCAATACGTACGATGCATTTGTTAGCTAGGAGCAGTCTGTCCGGTGATCTGATGAGCCTGAGAAGTTTGTTTCTTCGCAGAATCCTTCGAGCTTGGTCCCGGTTCGAAACATGGCTGGCATCTTTAGCTTCAATTCATGCCCTTCAGGATTCAGAATGTACCGTGCTTCGGTTTGATCATTCAGTGGTATCGATCATACACAGCCCTCATGTCCTATGGAACAAGCTAAGTGAGTGATGAATGGTGCTTTCTGATGTTACTTTTCGCGATTTTTCATACATTATTACATGTAATTCTAAATGGATACATTTCATCGTATATCTTTTTTTTTTCTTTTAGACATTGCATATGGTCCTCATATATATTTTTTTCTTTTTCAAGAACACGCATGCAGCGCGTGCCTTTAATTCGCATTAAGAAGATGGAGCGTATTGTTCTGATCGTAATGCCCGTGTTTTTTTCTTTACCAGATCCTCGTGCGATTTGAACTAATGGTATGATACGCACTAGAGGTTTCAAATTTAGTTTTCCGATCGTATCTCGGGCGTGACCAAAATCCAAAATTAGGAGAAATTTTAGAATTTCGAACGAAATCTAAAAAGCAAAATTCAAATCTGGAATTTTTGGACCGAGATTTCTGAGATTTTGGCTGATCATTTTCAATCACATGTGAAATGATTCCAGAGGCTTATCACAGACAGTTCCATATTGGAACTGTCCATGATATGATCTTTATTAGACGGTTCTTTTTTAGAATCATCTAAGATATGATTTTTTAAAAAAATATTAAAAAGTTATCCGATCAAGATTTAGAATATTGACCCCGGCCGAAATATGAAATTTGATTTTTTTTAAATAATATATTTTTTATTAAAATTGCAAAAATATACCTCTGTCGTCCTTTTAGAAGGCGAGAGGGAAATGTCGTCCGTTCAGAGGGCGACAGAGACCACATTTCCCCTGCCTTGCAGCCAGTTTCTAAAGAAAATCATAAATATTTCATATGATCTCGGATGGAGATGAACTTTATATAAAAATTGTAGCTCTCGATGAAATATATAACTTTGGTATACAAACTTTTTTCATTTGAATCAATTTAGATTGCCAAAAAGGGATAGAAGGTTCAGATCTGATCTGAACCTTTTATCCCGTTTTTTTGTCATCTAAATGGATTCAAATGAAAAGTTTGTATACCAAAGTTGTAGATCTCGTCGAGAGCTACAATTTTCATATAAAGTTTATCTTCATCCGAGATCATATGAAACTAGTTGCATGACAGGGGAAATGTCGTCCGTTCAGAGGGCGACAGAGGCATGCCACACACCTTTGTCGCCCTTTGAAGAGACGACATTT
This sequence comes from Otatea glauca, assembly GCA_036346275.1. Taxonomy (NCBI): domain Eukaryota; kingdom Viridiplantae; phylum Streptophyta; class Magnoliopsida; order Poales; family Poaceae; genus Otatea; species Otatea glauca. Next base: position 23,348,667 of record CM070734.1, read on the forward strand.
CCCTCTCGCTTTTAAAAGGACGACAGAGGTATATTTTTGCAATTTTTTGAGATTAAGATATATTTTTGCAATTTGAATAAAAAATATATTATTTAAATGAAAATTCTGAAATTTTGATGAAGATTTTTGAAATCTCGACCAGATTTTGAACCTTTATGCAGTCGATCTCGATCCGTTGGAACAATGATTTCTCGAACAATTTAGGTGGGGAATTGAGATGGATCAAATCCATCCATGTGCTCGAGAGACAGGTGCCTGTGCGTGAGAGAAAGGGAACATGTCTGGCGTCTGCCCCTGCGAATTAACATCGGTTTTTAATGATGCGTACTACCCCTTCTCTGGCTTAACAGCCATCGATCATGCATAGCTCCGGTCCCAAACAAACAATCTTTAACTATTGCATTAATCAACCGTACAGAATAACACTGCAGCCTGAACGAAGCTTTCGGTTACGAGTACTTAGAACAACACATGCAGTAAGCAATAGAGTTGGGCATCGGCCGGTTTTTTTACGAGGCACGGTGGATATGGTCTGGTATAAAGTGAACCATGTCGTGTCGATATGATACTGTAGTTCGGGCCGTGCTGGACTCAGGGACCGGCCACGATAGGCGGTACCGTTCGGCACGGCCGTTTGGGCCGGGTCCATGTTGGCACGGCACGGCGGTGGCACGGCGGCACGGCTAGGCACGGAGCATGCCATGGGCCCACGGCAGGGACATAGGGCATGGGGGAGAGGGGCGGGACGGGGTTGGTTACTTGGCGAGGCCGTTGAGGCTACCGCCCGCCCGTCGAGGCCTCGCCGCCTCGGCCCCTCCGCTGCATCTCGCCCGTATCGCCGTGCCCCTGCCGACTCAAGTAGGATAATCCGACTCAAGTGCTTTCAGCCGCCCAAGAAGACTTTTGGTTTTGGTTTTTGTGTTGGTTTTCTACTGTGCATCCTAATCTAATATTTATAGCTTCTAATAGCTATTAACGGAAATATCTTTTGGCATTCTTTGGGGTGAAGTTTAACATGTTCATTTGTAAGCATCTAGTCTCCTAATTTAAGTGCTTTAGTGATTAATAATGTTTGCTTATCAAGACTACCTATGTTTCAAGATTTTAAGATGAGTTAGTGTTTGACATTGGCATATTGGGAATTCTTAGTATTCATGGATCCCTAAAAGGTGTATATAATGGCAAAGCATAAATATTAAATACCTTGTGAATATAAATGATCTAAGGAGTCGAGTTTGGATTATTTTAATGATAGGTTTTGTTTTTTCTTTGGCCGTACTATCAAGGGGGTTTAAGGCTAGTAGCTTGAGCTTGGTGAGGTTCAGTAACTAGTTGTGATTCACATTAAGTCTCTTTAACTCATATCTAGTCAAAGGAAGCTAAGAAACCAAGTGAGAATGCCAAATTTAGAATGCGTGTGAGATTTCAGACTTGGTCAGAAAATTCAAACTTAAGTCGGATCAATCAAGTTAATTCAATGGAGAGTATGTCCAGTGGATTTCAATGGGAGTCAAATGATCCAAGTGACCTAGAGTATGGGTTGGATCAATTTTATATAGCGTATGTTTTTTAGGTACATGGAAGTCGAATGATTCGAGTGACCTGGGCTATAGGTCAGATCAACTATACAGATAAGTGCTTAAAGGGACCGATAATCCGAGTGGGCCGGACTATGGTTAGACCAATTTGACAAAATTTTGATCTAAGATTATTTCATGTGAGTCTGATGATCCGAGTATGTTGAAGCATGACCTAGATCAATTTCATAGAGAATGTGTTCGAGAGAAATTGCACTAGCCTGGATAATTCAAGTCGGGAGGATAATCCGAGTGGGTTGGATAATCTGAGTTGGTTTGGACAATCCGAATATGTGCAGCGGCTATATTTTTTACCATTGTAAGCATTTAAACCGTATAATCTAAGTGAGTCAGATGATCCGATTCAAAGCGGTATTTTGAAATACATGTATCTACCGACTAGTTTCTAAAGAGAGGAGCTATATATAGATCCCATGGGGGTTCAAGTGTTGTGACTCCATTTCAGTTTTCATTATATTGATGAACTCAATAGCACTTTAAAGCTTGGATTGAAGATCATGATTGTTTGAGAAAGTATATTAGGCCTAGGTTATGCATCACTCCTAGTTGTTTGACATTGTTGGGTTTAATTGAATTCTTTGAGTTTATTACTCTCGGAGATGAGCGTCTCCTAGATGGCTTGGAGGCATTGGCTCGGTGACCTTCCTTGAAGGAGATTGTGGAAGGCACCAAGAGGCTTGTGAAGGTTTAAAGTCCACCTATCCGGAGTGGAGAAGGGCTACCACGAGTGGATGATTTGATTCCTTGCGCGGTCTCAAGTTAGAGATAGACTCTTGTGAGTGCTTCAATAAGGAGTATGGGTGATCGTCGAATCTTCGAGACCTCGGTAAAAAATTCGGTTGTGTTCCTTGTCACTTTTACACTTCTGCACTTACATTATTTTATTTCATTTCTTAGCTTACTTTGTGTAGGAATAGAACTAGGTTACAAAATTTCACTAGAAACCATAGTCACTTAGGTTGAACTTGTAAAAGTTAAATTTTAATTTAGACTTTGTGAAAAATGAATACCAATTCACACCTCCCTCTTGGGCATCCAATCCATTTCATTCTAGTCGCACTATCGGTCCTATATTGCCCGATTTAGTATCATATTGCCTAGCCAAGTGGAGAAAAGGCAATTTATAAGGTGAAGTCCTTGCCACTCCTTGAATAATGTGACACGTAGTATGAGGATGGCATGGGGTGGACATTGGCTAAACACACGCACACATTCGCGTATTTTTGTGTGAAAACTCACGGGAGAATTGATAATTTGCCCCGTTTTAGTTGGTGCAATTGATCATTTGCTCTATGATGTCTCACTGACATGTGGTGCCCGCATGTCAGTAAGACATTACGGGGCAGATGATCAATGGCACAAGTAAATAAAGGCAAATTATCAATTATTCCAAAATTCACGTGGGTTGTGACTTACAACAACCATGCTACGTTGTAGAGTGTCTCCTGGCACTTTGAATCTACCTTTCGTTTTGCTGAATCTTGCAATTATCTCTAAATTCATCCTATTTAAATGCGATTAAATATCTGTTTTAATTCGGTATAAGTGTCATAACGCCATCAGTTTCTAGCAAGTTAATTAACATAATGTAGTCAGTTACTAGTGAGTAACCGTCGCATTCAACTGACATAATTTTGTCAATTACTGGCATGCATGTATATAAACACCTGGAGACGTCCAAACTAGAGACACCAAATTCCTCCTCCATTCTTCCTTCTCTTTGGATTGTTGTACTATTGTGTTGAGCGGTTGAACCTCGGCAGCCTTTCTCTTCGGCGTGCACCACGAAGTAGGGTGAGCTGTATCTCCGAGCTGTTGCCACAGAGATCACCTACATGGGGCGACAATAAGGTTTCTGGGCATCGCATAAGTGCGACCGCTCTGCTTCTTTCTTGACGTCAACTACTTCCACAACCGCGTCTGCATTGCACTACTTCCTATTCTTCGTCAAGCCATATTGTAAGTCGTTCGTGTGATCGATCGACTCTATTAATTTACAATACTTGAGCATATTCCGAAGTACAATGTGTTGCCTGTTGTTTTATTCATCTCTAGTCTTCAGTTATATTTGCCTCAAAATAAAATCTGGAATCTATACCCCTTTATAATGCACCTAAGCAATTTTTTCTACGTCCACCCTAAATAATACACCTCATTAGAGATGGCCCAATGTTCGTGCACCCAAAGAAAACGTCTCGAAACTTGCATTCATCAAAATGAACGCGTCTCGAGATCTTTCCTCGCTTTTACTCACCCACATCCGATGGTCGTTGTTTAATGTGTCTAACTCATTCATTCATGTGGCCCACAACAGAGAGCCCGCATATATATTTCAATTGAACTATATATATGGAATTTATGTTGTAAATCTAAACCCATTTGATTTCGATTCAATATTTACCATACCGATCGATTACCATGAATCGCGCTTAATTTTCTTCCATTCATGCATGTGCACCACATCCTATACAAGGCGCCACGCATCGCGCCATAATATTATTTAGCGAAAAATATTATATAAGGAATGTGTGTATGAAATGCAATTATCGTGTGATAAATATAAAGAATAAGTTCATTTTAGGACTTATTCCTAAATACACTATGGGAAGTAATGATATTCGATAATAATTAGCCTCAATCAGGGCGCACAAATGGTGCTATATGTTAGCATTCATATTTGGATGACAATTAGGAAGCCATTATTGGTCTAGCTTTCAGATGACATATTGCGCCACGCGGCGTTCGACCCGCCAGTACGACTACACACGGGGGCTTGCGCCGAGCGATCGGCTGCCGGAGATGGACGCGTACCTTTTGCGCGAGCGGAGGCGACGGAGGTCGCCGACGCCAAGCCGCGGCGAGGCGATCTTGAACGCAGATGCGTGGAGGAGATCAAGGGCAACACCTTCGGGCATGCAGATCCTCCCTGTTTATTTCTTTATTTGATTCGCTCTCCTTCCAAATATATAGTACATACAGTTTTGGCAATTCAAATCTGGTTTCCTTGCATGCAGATCCTCCCTGTTTATTTTCTTGTTTGATTCGCTCTCCTTCTAAATATGTAGTTCGTACAATGTGATCACAAGATTATTTATTATTAAGTATTATATTCATACTTATCTTTTATTTAATTGATAAGAAGATGTACTGCCATCGTAGCGTTAGCACTGGCACTATACTAGTAAAAATATAGTGCATCTTTCCAACAGTAAATCTTTCTCTTTTTTCTCTGATTAACATGAAAATTTCTAGTACTTAAGAGTAAATATGGTAGCTTTTTTAAATGTTGCTTTAATAATATACTCAATAGATTTCTCATTTCTTAACATGTGACTACAAAAGTTCTCTCAATGGTGTAGGGGAATTCGAATTTCAGGTTTTCTAGGTACCTTATTATGGTATGTGTTAATGCATCATACATGTTTTTAAGCTACCATGCGTAATGGCATCTTGAACCCTTTGTCTTAGGTTGTGCCTTCATAGTACATGGTGTAGATTTATACATGGCTGGGTTATAGAGAATATTCATGGTAGCATACTAGGGTGTAGTTTAGCTAGGGGTGAGACAAAATTAAGGTCCTGTTTAGGGGCTTTAAGCTAGCTTCTGCTTCTAAAAAGCCAGTGAAGGACCGAAAAAGGCGATCAAAGCGGCGGGGAGATGTGAAAGATCACACAACAATTATTCCCACAAAGAAACCAACAAAAGCCTCACTAGATCGAAGAAGTGCGGAAAAGAAAATCTTCAGAGAAATCAGCCCTGAGGCAAAACTACCGTGTTACTGGGCCGGTAGTATTGGATGAACAGTAACTCCGGTACTACCGTGCTACAATATCGGTGGTCCCGATGAACAGTGACATCAGCACGAGTTCAAGATCAAAAAAACGTGTACCTTTTGATCGCCCAATCCAAACCCTATGAAAGTTTGTACGCACCTTCCAATGGATGTCAAAAACCTATTCCAACCTTCAATCACAAGGATTGACATTAAAGTTCTGACCTTTTTCCAGTTTAAGGAAAAGTGCACAAAAACAAGCTCAAGAACGAAAACTTAGCCCTAAGCTTGCTTATGGGATTTTAATGATCAAGATGATCTTAGATGTTCTCCCACATGTCATATCAAACAAGAATATCCAAGAAAGATCTCTTAAACAAATAGGATCAAGATCTACCTTAAGAACTTCCTTCTCAACTCAAAAAATCGGTTTCTTAGAGAAACTTGGATGATCAAGAAGAAACTTGCCTAGAATATTGAGGAGATAATCTACAGATGACACATCTATCAATCATACATCCTTGACAACACGAGATCAAACAAGAAAGAAACCACAAGAAAAGATTAAGAGTAAAGCAAAAGAAAGATCAAAGCTTGAGGCAAAACTTGAACATGAAGATGATTTGCATTCAGATCATGAAGAACATTTAAAAAGCATCTCACATGAGGACAAAGTTCCCAATGAGCACTCATACGCCCACACAAGAAAACCAAAATCTTGTGGAAACCCTAAACTTCCTAGTGACTAAGTCTAAGGCCTCAAGTCCTCACCTCCACTATATCTCCTTATATAGTGGAGGCAACCCGAACCCTAAACTTGGACACTAAGGTGGATACCTTTCACTCTTACATGGGCTAACCCGAAACCCAACACTCTTAATGGGTTTTACACTCACACGCGCACGCTTCTCAAAGCGGCCTTCTTCTTGACGCCAAATCTGCTCTATGAGCCCAAATTTGCGTCCAACTCCACTTTAGCGTGACCTAAACCACTTAGGCCACTGCTGCGGTTTTTCAAACCGCTCAGACACCGTTATTAGACAAATTACCAATTTACCCCAATGATCGGTCTTCCTCCACCTCGAAGTATCGCCCATGCTTCGTCGCTTTCCATGTGACCCCAATGACTTGCCGCCAATCTTCTCACTCATTTGGAGTACCCCATATCGTCCTCGCTTGCATGTGGGCCAAAGTCTCTTGATGCTCTACGTGTCCTTGATAACTTTATCATGGCGGCACCGGCTTCCTTGACCGTTCTAGACCTCGACTCCTCTTTGAGCCTAGTCCCGGTCCATGCCGTTGCCCGCCATGTCCATCACCAGTGCTTCGTGCTCCAGTTGCTTGTCTTCCCGGCCTCAATCATCTTTCGACGTCTCTTGACCGCTTTGGTCCTCAGCTCTCCTAGCCTAGTTCCGGTCTCGCCTTCGCCTCACCATGACTAGCTCCAGAGTCCTACAACCACCACAGATAAGAAACACATGACATAGCACTGTTCACAAAATATGCAATTAACAATTGCATCGTCAAAGCTCATTGCACAAAACGCTGGAAACCCGGTACTACTGCCAACCGGAGGCCGGTAGTACCACAAATCCGGTACAACCGCTCCCTGGTAGTAGGTAGTACCGCTTCTTTGTGAAACCCCGAGAGAACCCCTCTTTGAAAAATATTACTACCTACTAGAGGTCGGTAGTACCACACCCCCGGTACTACCACCCCTAAGGCCGGTAGTACCACACCTAGCACACCCCAGAGAAAACACCTCTCTGTAAGAAGACTACCACTATCCTAGGCCCGGTAGTACTGCAGGGCCGGCACTACCGCTATCCTAAGCTGGTAGTGTCGCTGGTCAGCACTATCACCACTACAAGGCCAGTAGTGCCGCCCAACACTAACATCACCTTAAATTGCTTCAAATTCAAAATAAAACTCAAAACAAACTCAAACTCGAGCACCACATGCTTAAACACTATCAATTACTCATCACAAACATTATGGTCTTTCAGCCAGGAAGCCCCCAAAACAGATCACCTTTTAAGCGGTTTTTGGCATAAGTTAGAAGCCACATATAAATAGCAAGCCAAAAGCTGGGCAGGACATGCTTTTGCATCTTATTGTTGAGGGAAATTAGTCGTTTGCCAAACGGTCTCTTATAAAAAGCTACAGCTGCTTTTCAGACCAAAAAGCTAAAAATAGCTTTTTAGAAAAGCTATGGCTCTCCTAAACAGGCCCTAATATGACAGCTTAATCAGGGGCCTATACACAAATTGGCCATCAGGTTAAGACCTTTTCGATTAATTTCTTTCTGGCCTCTACCATACCACTACCACTAGAGAGCCCAATCACTAGACATTAACCATCTCGACCAAGGCTCAAAATCTCGACCGAGATTTCGGAAATCTCGGTCGAGATTTCGGATTTCGGTGAAGGCTGTGATTCCAATCTTGGCGGACTAAAAAAATTTAGATTGCTACAGTGATTTTAGGAAATATTCACGAGATTTCGGGAAATTTCGGCTTTTTGGATCGAAATTACCGCAAATTCGATAGTTTTGATGTTTTTTGGACCGGATTTTGCTACAAATTTTTTGTGGAGAATTGTAATACCATTTATAAGGAGTACATATGAAAATTTTGCAAAAACAAAAGTACATATACAAATTAAAATCAAAGGTAAAAATATTGTTTGAAGAGGTGAGCTAACTTAACTATATTTCAACTCATTCATATGAAGCATATATGATTTGGAATATCAACACCTAGAATACCTTGTATTTTTTTTCCTTTGCATACTTAGATTTGACTATTTGTTTAAACTTTGTATGGTTGGGCAGTTTGATGTTTTGTTGGTTAGTCTTCAAGAATCATCACCTAAAATATTTGAAGACACTAATACCATCTCAGAGACATCAAGAAAGAGCTTGTCCAAATACCATGGGAAGATATTGTACAGCCTAAATAATCTCGATCCGATTACTACGTCTGAGGTATTGTATTATGATATTATCTAATAATTAATTAGTTATATCTAAAAAACTTTATGAGGAGTCTATAATGGTCATTGTACTATATATCTTATTTGTTGACTACTAGACACATAAGTTCCAGGGTATTACTAAAGTGATTTAAACCTTTCCGTAAATGTAAATTATTGCTGTGCATGCGCAGCTGATACTCTGATGTTGGTGAATATGAATATCTTTTGTGTCAATTTTATTTCATGTTTATCATTTGTGATCACAATATATATTGATCGTTGCCAAATGTAAGTGTTATAATCCAAAAAACAGTCGAAATGCTGCCGAAATTTCTAAATTTAGGGTCTTTTATGTTCAAATACGTAGCATTTTGTATTAAAACAGATAGGAAATGTACATAAATACTTGCATAATTTTTTTTCAAATTTTCTCTAATTTTTTTCTAGCATCATAAGACCATTTCAAATGTGGTTCAAAATGACCAAAATTTCAGTGAATCTTGTCGAAATTTCGGTCATCTCGGCCGAAATTTTAGTTTTCCCAGTCTCAAAATTACAGGATTTCAAATTTGCCTTTTGAATTTCGTCCGGATTTCAGCCAAATTATGAAATGTCGCTAAAATTTCGGATTTTGGCCGCCTCCGAGATGTGGTTCAAAAACAAAAATTGAAACCTTGCACTCCAAAGTAAGTTATCCCCCGCACGTAATGCTTGATTTCTAGGTGGGCGAAGATGCGACGCCGGCGTAAGTGTTTTCAAGGGAATCTATAGATGCCAATATTCTTGGAGAGGTTCGGTCGACGCTCGCCACGCAAGTGCCGGGCAATGTAGAAACTACAATGCCAATCACTACAGTGTTTCCCTTTTTGTTTTTTTTTCTATTTTCCCCTCTATTTTATTTATTTCCCTATCTATGTATATGTTTTTTTGTGTTCTTTTTTTTAAATACTTTCCTCTCTCTATGTTAGAGTGATGAGTCTCTTTGAGGTGTCGTCCACAGCTACGCACGGATTCCAGCTAGTATTCACCATAGTTCACTCCCCTGTGACGTGTCACTGCCGGAGCCTTAGCTAATTAGGCGTGTACGTCGTGCATCCTAGCTTGCACGAATTTTTGAGCAAATTGGCATGTATATCAGTATATAGATCACCCACCAAAGATGCAACTTGCTTTTAGTTAGCGACTTGCATTGCACCGTGACAAGCCCAATCTATACATGTATGTAATTAAGGTGAAGAGGTACCGTAACAAAAAGAAAGTACTGTATGGTGTTGTAGCATAAGAATTGAGTCTAACTCAGTTGGTGGGAGGGATGAGTATACGTACCACACTTGTTAATATTGTACCGAAGACTATATCGGTTTAACTCTTGGAATGGTACATTTCGGTATCGATCTACCGACGTATCGTTTATACCCACACGCATATTTAATTATATGTACACCAAATTTCACTTATAATATTACTCTAGATACATAGTAATACTATCAAATATAACATATAATTCAACAGACTATATTATCAATTCCAACGGTATCCAAGCCGGTATAGAAGGTATTGACTGGTATCAAAGCCGATATGACTAGTATTGACCAGTATCAAAGGCTAGTACGGTAAATAGGGCTACTTTGTACCAGTTTAGAGACCGAATACATACCAGCCATACTGATTTTGGTATATAACTATGATATGTACACCTTGAACACCTAGATTGAGTCCTCTTTAGCTCAAACTTATGCACCTATTCTTCTTAATTTACTCCCTCCGTCCATATTTATAAGGTGTATTTTTTAATAGTATTTCATCCATGTTTATAAGGTGTATTTTTTAATAGACTTATATATAAATATAGGACGTATTTCATCTTTCAATACAAAATTAGTATGATATTCCCTATATACCCCTAATAAATATCCATCTTTACTTCGTATTCTCTACATGTATGCATTGAATATAGTACTTAGTGATATGTAACAGCCCGAAAATTTAATAAAATCAGAAATGTAATATTAAAAATATCCATATAATTTATAGTTATGTTTTCTGATTTTTCCTAAATTAAATAAATTCTTTTGGCTTTTTCCTATTAAAATAAATCCAAAAATGCTATATAGTAAAATGGTAAAAGACAAAAAGATCATGAGAAGACAAGAGAAAATCTGAACCAAAAGATTTGTTCAGGATAATTCTTACCTTAACCAGAGTTGAAATTTTAACCATGCCTACATATTAACTTAACCCAACCCTGGTAAAAATATCAAGAATTTATCTCTTCATTTAGTAATTTTTGAAATTCAAGAACAGTCAATCTTAAAAGCTGGAAAATGCAATGTCAGAATTATTAAAAATAAAATATCAGATAAAAAATTATGAAAATTTTATTCAAGGTATATAATATTAATACCAATCCTTTCACAAAGTTTCATAAAATAATAAATTTATTTTAGCCCTCAATTAAATGAAAAACAGAATCAGCTAAAATCTCCAACAGTGCATTGTGAGATTTTTAATAAATAATTTACTTGTCATAATTATCTGAAAATTTTACTGAACCTTAATATTTACCTTTCCGACCTCTGTAAAAAGTTTTGCAAAATTTTGATCTTATCTTTTAGCCTAAACCCTCGGTTTTTACCCAGTCGGTCCAGAGAATTCCTGAGATTAAAATCTTGTCTCGCTGACGAGTGGGCCCGCCTGGACAGCTGTCCCTGCAGCCGACTTCTTTTTCTCTCTCTGACCACCCGGCCCCACCTGTCAACTTCACCCTCTCCGTTTCTTTCCCGTTTTCTCCCGTAGCTTCGCCGTTCTCTCGCCAGAGCTTCGCGCCTTCCCCGTTTTGTCTCATTCCCGCCGCAACTCTTCGCCCGAGACTGCCAGCACGTCGCCCAGGATGCACCGCACCCGCCTCGGCCTCCGTGCTCTCTCTCCCGCGCCAGAATAGCCGAGAGAGCTCGATCAAGCCACCACCTTCCCCTCTGTCTTCACCCCGTGCAAACCGCCTCTTTTGTCTATAAAAACCCCGCCAAAGCGTCCCAGACACTCGAGCATTCCCCTAGAACCAGCAGAGCTGAGCCAAACCACTTCAACGCCGCTAGAACCGCCTTCTTCCCCAGCTCCGGCCAAAAAGCCCGAAAGGGGAAAATTTCACCTTTGCTCCACCATGGTCCATTTCACCTCGAACCAATTCACCTGAACCACCTTTGTGCTACCAGGAACCATTTCCCGCCACTGGTCCGAGCTTTTCTTGACCAGTGAGCTCTCCCGCCGAGTTCCTTCCGCCGCCGCCGCAGTTGCACGGTGAGAACACCCTCCCGTTGCCTCATTCTTTGCGCTAAAGCCAAAAATCGCATGCTAGAAACTCGCTGATGCTCACGGTGGTATCGATTTGTCTCGGGAAGCCGTCGTTTCTTGGAACGTCGGTGAGCAGTGAGCTCCGCCGCCCCTCTCACGGTGGCAGGTCATCTCCGACCATCTCCGTGAGGCGACACCACCCATAGGTGCGCCGGACCATCGAGCAAGGAAGTGGAACCCATTCCACTCCTCCGTCCGTGCCTCGCCGCCGGCGAGCCTCGCGACCGTGATCCCTGTCTCGGGTCACTGATAATCTGGTCCCACGCATCAATCGCGTTCACTGAGTTGAGCCGCTGCCATGTGGACCTCCCCTGTCAGTCTCTTGTGCGCGCTGGTGACGCTGACGTCGCGGGACCACTCCTCAGCCACATGCGCCGAGTGACCTCGCGGGCCCGCGTGTCAGCCGCTCCGCGCGCAGCGTCTCACTGCCAGCTGGGCTCGGCTTGTCAGCGCCTCGGTCCAGCGCGGTGCGAAAAGGGAAAGCGCCCTTCGGTTGCGAAGGCGTACTTTCCATTTATAGAAAATTTTCTGATTTTCTGTATTTTCAAAACCGAATGCATTCAAACTTAAATATCTTTTGAACTATCCAACCAAATGAAGTGAAATAAATTTATAAATTCATATAAAATCATGTAGATTCAGAATATGCAAAAATATTTCAAAATGAACTCTGTTTGAATTTCTGTTTTAAATTTCAAGAAAGAATTTGAAATATGTTATGAATAGAATTTCTGCAATTCAACTTCAAATTGAATGAAACAAATTTTAATAGACTCCATGCTCTGTTAGGAACCTGAATATGCAAGAATACTTAGGGTGTACCATGGAAAATAATTAAAGTATAATATAGGGTAAGAAAGTAGTTCCATAATGGTAATTTAAATAATTTCAGAATTTAGAAATTGAAAATCCAGAGTAGTGAAACCTGTAAAAATGGTCTCTAAAAATGATAAATAAAAGTGAATTATTCAAGAAACTAAGATTGGCTATTATAAGAATCCAATCAGAAAATGTTCATGAAACTTGCAAATCCATATTTAACAAATATGTTTATTTATGCAATTGATCTTATTTGGTTGTTCTTATGTCTGATTCTTTCGTTTTGTTGGAATTGCTATGTTATTATTATTCGACGTGTAGCACCCGACGAAACCTGTGAGTTCGACGATCAGGAGTTTGACGTCGAAGATCATCTACAAGGCAAGCACCCCCTTTGACCATATTGATCCCAGTTTTGTAAAATGTTTTCATTAAATATTTTACTGCATACTTTATTTTACTAAAGTCTGCTACATTATGGAAATTGGTAGCCATACCTGTAGACTTATGGAACTTCCTTGATAAGTATGGATTTGAGAACCTTGATAGCCCTAGAATAGCATAGACAGTACATGATGTCAATTTGGGTTAATCACATTTAGTGATATGCTTAGCCGTGCTTAATTGAACATAAAACCTTGACATAAATAAAAATATTGGATATGACAACTTTAAGGGTATGACCTTTCTTGGTTGATATTTTAATCAAAATGAAAATAAAACTATGATTTTGATGCGGGCAATTACTGGCAATAGCCGGGTGTACAAGAGACTTGTACGTAGTATAGGGTGGAGATTATTGCTCGTGTCGGATTAAGGACCGAACTACGTGTTCGTTAAACCCAAGAATTTACCGTACAACCACAGGTGCTGGTATGGGACAGCCCTAACTTATTAAGTTGCTTAAAACTAGCTTTGCACATTGGTAGGCTGGAGTAGTACGAGCTTCTTCAGTGACTGGTTGCTTGTAGGGGCGCCCACACCGAGGTGTTGGGAGTCACGTTTGCTAATACAAAGTTGAATGCCATACTATGGACATGCTTAATCATTATTGTGCAGTGACTGTGCAAACATAAATACCATAGTACGGGTTTGACGTCACCGGGCTGGTGCAAAGTTGGGGTTAAACAATGTAACGGTTTTGTTATACTCTCCTTGCCGACACACCAAAGGAAGTGTGTTCTTGGCTGTGAAGAGGTTGATCATTACTTGTGGGTAAAGTCGTACAACTCGGAGAGTGTGAAACTTTTCAAAAGCCGTTCCGCGGTTATGGGAGTCTTAGTGCGCCACACTAGTTAGCTGTTTTATTTTCATAAAACTTGGAATTTCTACAGGACCGGTAGGAATGGTTACTCGGAAATTCTCTTTGTGATGATGAAATGGTTCTTGGATATAGTCATGATACCTGTATTTGATACTTAATTATGCTTACATTCTGTTACTTTCAATAATAAACTGCTTTTAGTTAAATTTCGTTTTGCAATCTATTATTCTGTATTTACATTCCAATTTAGCTTTATGCAAAACAGCCATGAGCCTTTCCTTGAAATGGCCTGCATATATAATAGGTTTTGCAAAAGTCTTGCGAGTATGTAAGTACTCAACTTTCCATGTTGATATTTTTTTTAGGTGAAGAAACAGATTTCCCCGACGACGCCTTTTATGACGCAGGATTCGGGGATTTGAACGATGAATTTTACTAGGGTTCTCCTTGTCAGTTGCCTGTGAGGATTTTGGGATAAAAGGCATACTACAAGATAAATGTCTCCACTGTTATGCTTTACTTTTGGTATTGTAAAAATATTATGTATTTGCTTCCGCTGTAATAATAAAGTTGTGTATGACTGTGATATCAATTCGTATTTGTGCGTATTAGCCACTGATCATGGGACTAGTATTGTATGCACATGGTATCCATTTTCGATATTCATTTATCGAAAATGGGGGCCTTACATGGTAATAATTAGAGATAATCTAGTTATTTTTTATATATGCTCGATCTACATGATAAAAAGAAATACACTTTATAAACTTGCAGAGATGGAGTAATCAATACCTAGCTGGTTTCTGTAGGTATATATCACTATACAGAATAGCATGCATTTCAGTAAACCAGCTAATTAAACTGATAAGCTGCTAGCCAGAGGTGGAGCCACGCGCAAACCCCACTGGCTTTTGTAAATCATTGCTATATATTTTTATTAATATCTGCATCAAGATACATAAAACTTCAAAGATTTTAGTAGAGACGACCCTCCAAGGTTTTGATTCTGACTAGGCCGCTGCTGCTAGCACTTGATGTTTCCAACTATATTATATAATAACTTGTGTATCATCAACTTGTTGATGAATGTATTTGTTAAAAAAAACTGTTGATAAATGTACATCCTACCTTTACTATATGGGGGGAAATGGCGCCTCCAGATGGATTTGAGCCGGCTTGGCTTCGGCCCGAGCTCGAGCCGAGCAGCCAATTTTTTTTTGCATTCGGGTCCTTTTTCGAGAAAAAAATTACGATTAGATCCTTTTAGGATTAAGTCCTTTTATATATATATATATATATATATATATATATATATATATATATATATATATATATATATATGTTTAGGTCCTTTATGCGTTTTTAAGCATTGTGCTCGGGTCCTTTTACTAAAAAAAACAAAATTATGATTAGGTCTTTTTTGGGGAAAAAAATACGTTCGGGTCCATTTTTTTGTAAAAAAAATATATATTGCATTTAGGTCATTTTTGCATTTTTCTAGCATTACGTTTAAGCCCTTTTGTAGAAAACACAAAATTCTGTTTAGATCCTTTTCACGTGTTTCCTCGATTTTCTCGTGTAGAAAGCGGCAGTCGCACGTTTTATCGATTTGCTCGTGTAAGAAGTGACGCCTGCTGTATGACATGACGCGTATAATTATCAGTAACTCCTACTCATACATGCGTGTGGGCACGCACCAGGACGCATTTAGTAGCTAGGGCTGAAAATGAATTCAGGTGTGCTATATAGCTAGAATCGATCTCGATCGTACGGTCGGTATGTACCTGCATCGACTGCCCTGCCGGCTGGTCCTTAATTGCCAAGTTGGCAGGACGTACGTACGGTGCTCATCGTAAATCGTGTAAGCTTTTTCATTAGTTCCGGAGTATATACTCGTAGTTTCATCGTCACTTAAATAAAGGCGTTATACTCTTTTATCAATTTAATATGCTTCAATAATAATTCTAAGATAATTTAATATAATTTGATTGAAAAAAATTATAGGAACCCTTTATTTTTGCTGGGAATATATACATTTAGAGGGTGTTCGGCGTAGCTCCAGCTCCACCAAAATCCGTGAAGTTGGTGGAGTAGGGTATTCTTAACTTCAGAAATTTATAGAGCTGGAGCTCTAGGTACATTAAAAGTGTTTAGGTAAGTCATCTTATTTACATTTTAGACTAAAAATATAAACTTAATTCATTTTATTTTAGCCTACAAACTGTAGATCTGAGGTGGAGCTGGGATCTGAAGCTCTGCCAAACAAGACCTTACTTTCTACGTACCGCTTAAATGATGTTTATTATACCTCTTTATCGCTTTGAGTTTCATGAAAAATTTCATCAAAATTCACTATTTATAGCATATTATATATATATACTCCTTTTATATATGAAAAATGATATATAGTAAAAATAAAGGGCTCTAGTGAATTTTTTTTCAACCATCTAGCATTGCAGTATCTTATAATACTTAAGTATATCAAAAGTAATAAAAAGATATAACATGTTTGTTTAAGTAATATATTGAAATGTTGGAGTATGAACTCCAGTAGAAGTACGAAAAAAAAAGCTTCCAGTGTATGTATAATGACCCTTGATTAATTTAATTACGTCCTTATCCTCTCTAATAATTGATTATGCAAAACAATTGCAATGTTCTCGTGCACTATATAATACTAGTATAATGCCAGTGCTAACGCTACGACGGTAGTACATCCGCTTATCAATTAAATGAGAAGATAAGTATGAATATAACACTTAATAGTAAATAATCTTGTGATCACATTGTACGTACTACATATTTGGAAGGAGAGCGAATCAAACAAGGAAATAAATAGAGAAGATCCGCATGCAAGGAAACGAATTGAATTTTTATTGTCGACCAAAAGCGTATGTACTACATATTTGGAAGGAGAGCGAATCAAACAAGGAAATAAGCAGGAGGATCGCATGCAAGAAAACGAAATTGAATTTTTCTTGTTCTTACCTCGTGATCGTATTTTTTTCGAATATAACCTTTTTGAGATTTTTACTGATCTAGCCCCATATAGCCTAATTTGTGCTGAGAGCGCTGATTTTTTTTCATTTTTATCCACGGAACCATTGTTTGTGAGTCTTTGTTTAAATTTTTCAATTTTTCTCGCGGAACCGGTGATGTGAATATTTAATTTTATCTTTTTCCTGCGGATCCGTGATCATGAAACGATTATTTTTCCATATTTTTCCAAAATTATTTAGTGGACGGGCACCGCTTGAATTTTTTTTTATTTTTTCTCCCATGCTTGAATTTTTCAGCGGTCACCAAGCATTTATTTTTTTTGCCAAAATTATTAAGCGGACGAACACCGCTTGATTGTTTTTTTTATTTTCCGGGAATTTTTTACTGTGTTGGCATTATCGTTATAATTTTTTTCTAAATCACTCTCGCGACGATGAATTTACGATTGTAGCCTCGAGCGAAAAAATTCAATGAGCGATGACGCCAGATTATTTACGGCGCTCGAGCTCGAACTTTTACTATATTAGTATCGTCGTTATAATTTTTCTGAATCAGGCTCTCGGGCGATGAATTTGCGATTGTAGCCTTGAGACAGAAAAAATCAGCAGAGATGTGCTAGAATTTTTTTCCCGCGGTTTCCTTTTCCCAGCACGTAATATATGGTCCTTTCCTTTTTCAGGACGTTTGTTTCTCTTTCCTTGATTCCAAGACGTTTGTTTCCTTTTCCTTGTTGATGCTGGAGGTGAGAGAAGGTCTGTTGTGCGCCATAGGGATGATTTCGGAAAAATAAATTGCGCTCGCCGACCACTGGATCCGCTAGAAAAAAAGATAAAATTAAAGCGATGCTCGCCTTGCCGTTGTTCGCGAGAAAAAATTGAAAAAATTAAGCGGCACTCACAGACGGTTGGTTCCTTAGATAAAAATAAAACAAAAATTCAACGCTCTCCGTCTTACAAATTAGGCTCTATGGGGCTAGATCGTAAAAAGTCTCGAGAAGGGTCATATACGGAAAAAAATACGATCACAATGCCAGGACAATAAAAAATTCAAGTCTTGTTTCCTTGCATTTGGATCCTCGTGTTTATTTCTTTGTTTAATTCACCCTCCTTCCAAATATGTAGTACGTACAATTTTGGTCAGTAAAAAATTTAAATCTGGTTTCCTTGCATGCGGATCCTCCTTATTTATTTCCTTGTTTGATTCGCTCTCCTTCCAAATATGTAGGTGGGGGAGGTCTGTTGTGGGCCACAGGGATGATTAGACACACTAAATAATGGCATCGGATGTGGGTGAGTAAAACTGAGGAAAGAGACGTTTTGCTGGGTGCACGAACATTGGGCCATCTCTAATGAGGTGCATTATTTAGGATACACGTAGGAAAAATTGCTTTGGTGCATTATAAGGGGTATAGATATATATATACATGCATTCCCTGGTTACGCAAGTTCTCATGTATGCATAGGATCGAGTCGTTCGTTCACATTCCAACTCGTATATATTCATAGACGATCGAGTTACCGTAAAATTTTGCATATGTATCCCATCAAATCTTGTAAGGCTGCATGACAAAGATGCAGATGATCTAAGATTAATTCTTCCCAATGAAGTGATGTCCCCGACGGGCCGGCACGGAAGCTAGCTTGGCAGCAGCTTCAAGTAAACGTTCCATCGACGAGCCAGTGGACTCGACTTGTGGATTTTTTTTGCTTTTTTTTTAAAAAATATAGGGCTCATATGAAATTATTTACAAATTTAGCATCTACGAGTCGTATCCCACGCTCAGGAAGCTCGGTAGATCGCCTATCGCGTTAAGATTCCTACCGAGCTCTTATTCCTCAGCAGGAATTGGGTCCACTACTTAATCACTAATTTAATCGTATTTCTTAATTAATCACATAATTAAATTGCTAATTAATCAAATTCACTCGTTAATCCTGTCCTTTCGAGCAAGTCGATCGTGGAAGCACCTGTTGATTCATTTCGAAATTCCAGCCGAGCTCCGGGAGCTCAGCATCTTCTTGCTGAGATTCAGATCGAGCCCCCTTGCTCGGCAGGTTCATGTCGAGCTCCCTCGGCACAGTAGATGATTCGTGTCACCTGTCATGTCTTTTGAGCTCACCAAGAGTGTTAGTTTCGTAAATTCGAACAAAAGAAGACTAAATTTATCAAAAGCAGATTTTAGGGGCTAGAAAAATAATGGCTTTGACTAGTTGCATATCGCAACTACTTGCAAGGACAATTACATATAGATGGAATTGAATATTAGGACAAATAGTTCTTGCACAAAAAGATACTCATATAGGTTTTATAGGTATGTATGCCGAGTGTTTTTATATATCACTCTCTTGGTATAAGTTGCATAAATCTTCAAGCAAACGATATGATAAGTAATCATTATCTACAATTCATTCATGTTTTAATATATTTGTAACTTTTAAATAGTAATACATAAAAGCACCTCCCATTATATTGTATCCGCACATGTACATATATGGATCACTTGTTAGTAGGCAATCGAATTAGATATATGCCGGCTGACTAGATTTGTTTGGCTTGGATTCGGCTAATTATGCTGGATAAAGGAATATTTGATACTTTTGGAACTTTATTAGACTACATGATAAAATGACTTGTTAAATTTCGATAATCTTATTTGCATATTGAACTCAAATAGTTGGTTCCTCATTGCTGCATGTGTGTTATATGCGGTATCTATTTTCGCGTGATATCTTACAAAAATTATTCGGTACTGTATCAATTCCACTTCAAATTCGTGACCGATATTGTCCACGCCGTATTCATATCCAGCACTATCCGTATCCGACTCTGAATCCGATAAAAAATATGGTTTAAAATATGAAAAGAGCGATATCTGATCGAATCCGAGCTGATTGCACCCTACTAGTCAGTGTTGTGAAATGATTTGGGTGTAGACATTATTCTAAACGTTGTACACGACTAACAATACACAACACATACGTTGTTTTTGTTATGAGATAAGATTTTCGTAACCGAATCGGTTACCATCTATCTCTTATTTGTGGGCGAATCGAACTCATCTCTTATGCTTTCCTCTATATATTGGGCTTCCCCTCATGTAAAAGATCAATCCAATAACAAAGCAAGAGAGCTCCACCTCTATATTCTGTGTGCTCCTGTTCTTGTTCTTGTGATCTCGTTGGCGTGATGTTGATTAATCGTGGGTGAACGACTAGTTTTATAACACGTTATCAGCACGACGCTCTGCCGAGGTCGATTATGATCGTCTGCTTGCGACAATCGACACTGCATCGAAATCGACCGGCAACACACGATTAAATCTACTTCAAACCATATGTAAGTTCGAGCTATGTAAGTAGATTGCATCTATGTTATTTTGATCCTGTAGATCATCAATATTGCAGATTACTGTTCAAGGCACTAATAACTATGATTATGGTTTATCGTACAATTATTGTTCATCGGATTGAGAAAAACAAACTTGAACTCAAGGCTGATGCCACTGTTCTTGGCTGGCTCACCACAGCCCGCGCCTGAAGTCGGCGGAACCACCGCCGTGCACGCGGTGACCCGTGCCTGACGCGCGAGGCCGAAACGTCGCCTCACCGCCGCGCGCCCGCGACTCCGTGCGCTTGCGCCGGCCAACGGCCCGCAGCCGTGCTTCGCCGTGTGCCCACGGTGCTCGCGCCCATGGCAGCTGTTGCCCTCAGCCGCACCGCAGCGCCTGCAGTCGCTCGCGTTGTCACCCGTGGCACACGCACCTCCGGCCAGCCGCCGCACCCGTGCACCGCTCGCTCGCGCCACCGTCCATCACGTCGCCTTGGCGTCGGCTTCGTGCCCGCCGCACCCACGCGCCTGCAGAGCGCCCAGCCGCGCATCGCCGCGTAGCCAGTGGCGTCGGCCACCGGTGACCGCATCCCGTGCTCGCCCCCGAAGCAGCGGAGCCGCCGGAACTACACCCGCAAGCCTTGTGCGCCCAAATCTCTAGCCAGCGGTGACGCCTCGCGCCCGAAGCGCCCGCCAGCGGCGACGCCTTGGGTTCCGCTGCGCTGACGCTCAGCCGTTGCGCATGCCCTCACGCGCCACTCGGTTCGGTCGTCGAGTCCGCTGAGCCGACACTCAGTCGTCCCACCCACGGCTGCCGACGCTTCGGCTTCTTAGCGGTCGTTGTTGTCTCGGTTTCTCTGCGCGTCGCACGCTCCGTCGCCCGCAGCGACCGGCAGCTGCCGTCCGCCGCGACCGGTCGCCTTGCCCGCGCAGTGCACTGGCGACTACACCACGCGGTGGCAGCGCCTGCCACCGGCTTCCAA
Organism: Otatea glauca; assembly: GCA_036346275.1. Taxonomy (NCBI): domain Eukaryota; kingdom Viridiplantae; phylum Streptophyta; class Magnoliopsida; order Poales; family Poaceae; genus Otatea; species Otatea glauca. Next base: position 23,369,758 of record CM070734.1, read on the forward strand.
ACGGAGCACCGCATCGTTCGCCCGCACGCCCGCTCGTTCGGGCGACGACGGAACCGCCCGACGCGCTCGCAAGATCCGCCGCCGTCGATCCCTGGTCTTTCGCACATTAATGGCGGCGGCGGGGGAGATTAATGGCCCTAGGGTTTTTCCTTTGGGATCTCCACGCACTAGCACCTGGGCCCGCCGCACGTGGGCCTTTGCACAGTTGGGCCGCTCCGCTCTCTTGGGCCGCATCGCGCGTGGGCCACACGCCGCACTTGGGCCGTGCACTGCGCACAGGACGAAAGGGGTAGATGGGCTGCAGCCATCCGTTTCTTAAAAAAAACTAAAAATTGCTTTGAAAATTAGCAAAAATGCTAGAAAATTATGAAAAATTATGTATGATCCATTGATGTGTGTCATGTTGCTGGATTCATTTTCCTTAAATTGTTCCATGTTAATATATGTTGGGATTCATTTTTCTGTTATTAAGTAATTCTGCAAATTGCTTAATCATTAACAGAAGTTATGAAAAATGCTAGGAAAATTTCATATAGCATATTGAATGCTCCATAGCTTTGAATTTTTGTTCTATTATAATTCCATATTGATATATGTTGAAATTTATTTTTCTGTTACATGGTAATTCTGAAAATTGCTGAATAATTAGCAGAAAACTATGGAAATTGCTAAGAAAATTCTGGTAAATTTTAGATAATTATCTGCTGAATAGATATTGATCAAGCTATACTGATTAAAGAGTGAGCATGCAATATAATGATTTTACCAGTAGTAAAAGTCATTTTGCATAAATAGAAATAGGATATGATGGACATCGCAAAGAGGGAACTTATCAAGCTTGTCCTGAATGGCAACAATTACCTTACCCGAACAATGAATATTAAGATTAATCTGATAGCTCGATCTTTCGGAGCTACTGTTTCTCCCAGCCTGAAGCTGGTACACCTGCTCTTCCCGAAGTCGCCAGATGTATGGCTTTGCACCTCCTGAGGCACCATCTTCAAACGGACCTGAAGGCTAAATAGTTGATGAAAGATGCTTGCTGCTATTTTTGATCATTGATCTAACATTATGTAACCAGAAAGTTACTAATGCTAAATAGATCGATAAGATATTGTACACATTCCACCCCAATATGAGGATACTGCTGTAATAGTATCACCATGCCCAGTACCAGAAGTATTACGAGCACACATGCATTTTGCTGGAAGCAGAAAAACATGATGAACTCCTTGTGAAGAATCATCACGTACTTCCTAATGGGAGTTTTACAATGCCCGAAGCACATGCAAATACTCAACAGGCTAGCAATAGCCATGGCTGCAGAAAAGGCCAATGGAATAAAGGGGATAAGTGGAAGAATGATAGATCAAATAGGGGAAGAGGCAATTCATAGTGGAAAAGTAAAGGCAAAGAGACAAAGGCTTCCAGAAGTAAGGCCGCAAACCCTGAATAACCCTATTTAAGTAAAGATGCGCTGACCATTGGTCATGCAACTATCGCATCCCGAAGCATGTGGTAGACCTTTACATGCAATCCATTCGAAAACTAAATAAGACCCGGTGAAATAATATTAAGTCACCCTTCACCGTTCAACCTGTTGTTGATATGGATGTTGACAAGTGTGATGATATAATGTCGAGGAGTCCCAGGAGGGCACCTACGTCTCATAAGGAGACCTCGATTGGTATCCTAAATATCCCTTCACTTTGCTATGTCGATGTCACATATTCCTTATAAGTCTCATCAGTTTAGCCCTAGTTCCTGAACGAACATTTGGTCTACGCTCCTGTTGAGCGATTATCACTCGAAAATTGAATAAATTAATTTTTCTCAGACATTTGATTAATTGTGCTATGTTTGTTCTATATACTAAAATTTGTTCCTGATGCAATAATTGTTTGATTGTTAAATCATACTTTCAATATAGAACAAAGCATAATCTGATGGCGAAGGAGAAAATCTGTCTAGAAGACAATGGTACCACACTAAGTGAATTGAAAATATTATGACTATCGTCAGAAGCGATACTCTCATAGTTGGCACTGGAAGAATGCCATATTATACCCTGAGTCCAGTCACACTCCTTTAATCGTTTTGGTATGGAGATATTGAATGAGGATGGTTCGGAATACCTACTCATGACTAAGTTTAACGGGTATAATAAACGTGTGGTCAAAAGCTTCATTTATTCTCCTCCGGATTATACTATGCACATATAAAACCTGAAGTTTGTGTTGCGATGCAAAAAAAACTAGATATATTTTTAAGATCTGGCAGATCGACTAAGTTACCCTGAGTTGAATAGTATAAGAAGAATAATTAATAATTCTGTTGGCCATAGCATAAAGTCTTTCCTAGACCTGAAGTTTTTCTTAAGCCCTGATTGTGCTAAAGGAAAGCTCATTCTTAGACCTTCTTACCTAAAAAAAAAGTTAGGGAAGAATCACAGAATTTCCTAAAGAAAATTCAAGGTGATATCTATGGACTGTTCATTTCTGTTGGGCCCTTTTAAGAAATTTTACTGAGTCTTGATAGATGCTTCTACGGATGGTCCCATTGTATATCTCTTATCTATTAGGAACCATGCTTCTGCCCAAATTATTAAGTTAAGAGCCTACTTTCCAGAAGAAAGGATCAAGTCTATTCAAATAGACAATGCCAGCGAGTTTACCTCAAAAGCATTTAATGTTTGTTATATGGCTCTGGAGTTAATGTAGAGCATCTCGTACCTAATGTCCATACTTAAAATGGCCTTGCAGAGTCATTACATTAAAAGAATAAAAACTTATTGCTTGGCCGCTCTTGTAGAATAGAAGGTTTCCCACCAGTTGTTGGGGCTACACAGTGCTATATACTGCGGTATTAATTCAACTCAGACCAACTGTACATCATGAAATTCCCCCGTTGCAGATAGTGTGTGGAAAAAAAAATTAAGTATTTCCCATCTGCGAAAATTTGGCTGTACTGTATACATGCCAAACTCTCCACCACAGTGTACCACCATAAGACCTCATCAGAAGTTGAGGATCTATGTAGGTTATGAATCTCCGTCATGTATGAAAATACCTAGAGCCTATAACATGGGATCTGTACATGGCTCGGTACTCTGATTGTACTAAGGATATTTTTCGGCATTAGGGGGAGATAAGTACCACATTAGAGAATGCCGAGTCCTTAGATCCACGCACTACAGAGACCGAACTTGAAGTTTGGAGGATGATAAATCTGCAACAAATAAGCTTAACATCTGCCAAATGCCTTCACTGTTCATAAGAGAGTGAAAAGATCTCATATACTTGCAGTATATGCACCTGAAAGAGTGGAAATACCCTAGAAGGATATTGAACCCACTCTTGACCCTCATGATAAAAGGAGGGGGAGGCCTCCAGGTGCACGGGACTCAATTCCGCGGAGACGTCTGCAGAAGTAGAGAACTGAACAAATGAGAACACTACCCATGACAGTGGAAGAAGCTCAACCGGATGTTGAGAAAATCCCTGAAGCGAGCTATCCTAGAGATGGTAACATCCTTAAAGTAATCCATCCTGAAGATGACAACCCCAGCGTATATTTGCGCGCACAATCCCACGCTGGGAAATCGGAACACCCAGACTCCATCGTTGTGGGAAATCACGAGGAGCTGGAAGAAATTTATAAAGAGATATCCCTAAAGTGATGCAGGAGAATTGTATAAAAGAAAGACTACAATTGTCGACATATAATTGCCTCTAAAATTGCTAAAGCTGGATCCAGAACCAAAGTCCATGGCCGAGTGCCAGAAGCGCTCAGATAGGGTCAAATAAAGAGAAGCAATTGAGGCAGCGCTCGCTTATTAAAAGGAAAGCTTTGGTCCTGTTGACCAAACATCTCCTAAAGTAATCCCTGTAGGATCAAATGGGTTTTTCATCCGGAAGAGAAATGAAATACTCAGGTGGTGAGATATAAAGCGAGGTTTGTAGCACAAGGGTTCACGCAGAGACCCGACATCGATTACGATGAAATATATACTCCTGTAAAGAGTGGGATAATGTTCCAAAAATTAATATTAATGGCAGCAAGCTTAAACTTATCAATGCAGTTGATGGATGAAGTGGCCTCATATATGTGGGTCACTGGATACGGATATTTACTTAAGAATCTCTGAAGGAGTTACAATTCCGAATCCTAATAATCGCAACATGTATAGCATCAAACTGAAGAGATCGCTATACGGATTAAAACAGTCGGGGAGAATGTGGTATAACCGACTTAGTGAGTTCCTCCTGAAGAAGGAATATTGCCCCTGTGTGTTCATAAAGAAATCTCAGAATGGATTTTGTATCATCTCAGTTATATGTCGATGATCTGAATATCATCGGAACCACAGAGGAGATAGAGGAAGCAAGTGCTTACCTCATGACGGAGTTTTGAGATAAAAGATTTGGGTAAAACTAAATTTTGCTTAGGCCTGCAGCTAGAGCATTTCCCAGAAGGAATCCTTGTACACCAGTCTTCCTATACCCAGAAGGTATTGGAAAGGTTTAATATGGATAAATCGCATCCGTTAAAATGCCCTATGTTCGTAAGATCCCTTAAAGTGGAAAAAGACCCTTTCAAACCAAGGATGGAAAATGAGAAAGTCTTAGGACCTGAAGTCCCATACTGATGTATCTTGCAAATTGCACAAGGCCTGATATTGCATTCGCAATGAATTTGCTAGCAAGACATAGTGCAGCCCTAACCAGAAGACCTTGGGCTGGTGTCAAGATTTTACTCAGATACCTCCAAGGTACTCAAGATCTTGGATTATTTTTCCAAAAAAACCAAGATTTAACCATGGTGGGATACACGGATGCTGGCTACATGTCTGATCCCCACAGTGCCAAATCACAGACTGGTTTTGTATTTCTCTGCGGTGGTACAGCCGTTTATTGGCAGTCTTGTAAACAGACTTTGGTAGCTACTTCTACCAACCAATCAGAGTTTATAGTTTTATATGAAGCCTCACGTGAATGTGTTTGGATGAGACGTGTGATTAACCATATCCAGAAGTCATGTGGCCTTAACGTCGTCGATACCCCCACAATCATCATGAAGATAATGATGCTTGTGTTGCACAAAATGTAAATGGGTTATGTGAAAAGCAATATCACGAAGCATATTGCTCCTAAGATATTCTATCCTCACGAACTCTAAAAGAACGATGAGATAAAGATTTTGCAAACTAAGTCATGTGAAAATCTTGCAGATTTATTCACTAAGTCCTTGCCTAAATCCATATTTCATAGATGTGTTAAAGGCATTGGAATGAGAAGACTTAGAGATATGCAAAGTTCAGGAGGAGTAAATCCCTGAACCATGACCCTTTGCATGATCCTGAAGGTCATATTTTAAATCCTGAAGATTATAAGTTGTACTCTTTTTCCCTTAGTGAGTTTTTCTGAAGTTTTCTCACATGAAGGTTTTTAACGAGGCAACTAGTGCTACATAAAGTACGAGTGCAATGTACTCTTTTCTCCATCTCCTTTTTTTCCACTGGGTTTTTGAGTGGAGTTTTTAATGAGACAAGTGCATTACGTGGTATTCGCCCAAGGGGGAGTGTTATGAGATAAGATTTTAAATGTATCAATCGATTACCATCTATCTCTTATTTGTGGTAATTCAACTCATCTCTTATGCTTTCCTCTATATATTGGGCTTCCCCCCATGTAAAAGATCAATCAAATAATAAAGCAAGAGAGCTCCACCCCTATATTCTGTGTGCTCTGTTCTTGTTCTTGTGATCTCGTTAGCGTGATGTTGATTGATCGTGGGTGAACGACTAGTTTTATAACAGTTTTGACTTTTTTTTCAAAGTTTTCCGGGTTTTGTTTTTGCTTAGCGGGACACATACCCAATAAAACACAACACATTCATGTGGGCCCTCCTGGCCCACTCTCCATTGGCCACTGGTAGAGTGTCCCCATGTACGTACACCTATCTGCTCACAACTCACAAGCGAGCTGGCCAGCCAGACTCGTCCACGTCACCCAAAAGCACGGGGCCCTGATTAAGGTGAACCAATCATCTGCCACGCATTTTGGGAGAACGTCATTGGATCACGGTGTCCACGCTGTCTGCTGCTAATTAAACTTTTCTACTGGAGTCGATCAACTACGTAGCTTTTGCTAGGGCATGAAGCCTAACCCAATTGGGCCATTTTGCATACTTTTTTTTTCTCACTTTGATCTCCTCTCAAATAAGATTATAAATTTAGGCCTCTTCTCGACAGTAAAATTATCAACAAACGATACATGTCACTTACCACGCTCTCTCTGCATCAGGTTGTCGGTTTTGTAACCAAGGTTCAAAATCTTGGCGAATTTCGGGAAATTTCAGCTGAGATTTTGCATTTCGGCCGGGGACAAGATTCCAAATTGCGACGGAATAAAAAATTCAAATTGCTATAGTGATTCTCAAATTTCGCCGAAATTGTGGGTATTTTGACTGGATTTCTTGTTTTTTGGGCTGGTTTTTATTGTTTTTAGACAGGATTTGGCACCCTTTTTTGCGGAGAATTATAATGCTATTTATGAGGAATACATGTAAATTTTTTGCAATAAACTTAGAAACCAACTCTAGCTCAATTGGAAGAGCGAACGGAGGGCTGAAGTCATCTTAGGTTGTGGGTACGAGTGCTGGCAACCACAATTTTCATGGAAATTTTGGCTAGTATGCATCCGGAATTCACATGCCAAAAAAGAAAGTGAAATGTTGAGAGTGGGATTTGAGAACCTGTGACCTCTCGGAAGGAAGAGCCTTAAGCTGGCCCCTTAGACCAACTCAGCCATCTTAATTTCATGCTATAGGCATCATTTTCCCAATTTTTCTAGCCTCAGGAGACCATTTTAGGGGTTGAAAAGGGTCTAAATTTCGGTCATTTCGACCAAAATTTTGAAAATTTCATTTCAAATTTATCATATTCCAAATTTGCCTTTTGAATTTCGGCTGAAATTCTGAAATCTCGTCGACATTTTGAATTTCGGCTGCCTCCGAGATGTGATCCGAAACCAAAATGTGAAACCTTTATCTAGCTCCCCTTCTTGCTAAGCTCAGGTACCGCGACAGATACCAACCGAGTTCAGGTACTGCGGTACCCCGTCCTCGTCTTACCGGGCTCAGGTACTATAGTACCCCGTCCTGCCGCGCTGCCCTAGGTTGACACTAAGCTACTGCCATGGTACACGGGTGTGGCAGGTGACGTCACCTGCTGCTCTTTCTTGGTCGGGAAAATAGCTATTCTAATTTTTTTTAAAATATGTCAAGGTGCTAAAAAAGCTAAGGGTTTCGTTAGGGCAGTATAAACAAATTGATTGCAAATTAAAGGATGCAATGATAGGTTGTAGAACAGTAGAAGATTGAGATCTAAATAAGGTTTTAAATTTCGTTTTCAGATCACATCTCAGGGATGGCCAAAATCCAAAATTTTGAAGAAACCAAATTTCAAATCCGGTAATTTTGTGGCTGGAAAAACCGAGATTTCGGTCATTTTCAAACTCCTATGAAATGGTCTCCCGACGCTAGAAAAAATTGGGGAAAATGTAAAAAAATCATGCAAACATTTATCTTTTTTTTAGATAATGGAAGGTTACATCTCCCGACCTCTGCATCGTAAGATGCACACAACCAATGTAAACATTTATCTACATTTCCAATCTATTTGAATGCAAAATACTAAGCTAAAAATTTATTATTTCAACGCAAAATTCTCATACCCGCATGTCTCCTGCTTTGCAGCATGCATTTATGTAGGATGTATATGTATGGATGTTAAAGGGGACTCCATCTTCTTTCATCTGCTTCATCGATTCCGCTGCCTCCCAAACATCTCTCAGAGCCCACCTACACAAAATATTGGTGATGAAACAAACAAAGGAAAATTCTAAAAAGTTTTTTGAAATAAACCCTAAAATCAATATGCAGTATGCACAGTCCAAACTAGTGTACAACTAATTCATTCAAGAAGCATTGTAATAGTTTCTTCATATTCCTAAGTGAGCAGCTGGCCAAGTAGTATCATCCACTCCACCAGTCATAAAACGAACGCGTCTCTTGAGTTACTGAGCCAGCAAAAGGTTATGACCTTGTTGGGCTGCAGATGAATAAGGTTAATCTACATTGGCTAAAGAGATTATCTAGAACACCTACCCATCAATCAAAATGTTATATACAAATGCATTCCTTGGTATCTTTTGAATCCTCATCTCGAGTGTTGATTTACAGTAGGCCCTTAGCAATGTTTCGTAAATGTACGCATCGAGTTTTAGACCACTCTATTTGATTTTCGTGAAGTATTAAAAAACCTTTCCTATATCTCCAATAGAGGCATAACCTCTCATAATGATTGTATATGTATGCTCGTTTGGTGTAATGCCAGCAATGGACATCTTGTCATGCATAGAGACGGCTCTTTCAACCTACAAACACACAAATGAAGTAAATGTATATGTATTTTTTTTGCAATTTTTTTCACATGTATTCCTCATAAAAGGCATTACAATTCATCACAAAAAATTAGTGTGAAATCCGGTCCAAAAAGTTGAAATCTCGGCGAAATTGTCCAAAATCCCGTTAAAATTCATTGAGATACTGTAGCAATTTGAAATTTCTTTAAAAAAATTTATTCCACCGAGACGTGGAATCTCAACAGTTGAGATTTCTGAAATCTCGGCAAGAATTTGAACCTGGATCTAAATGCAGCCTACACCGGGGTTATGAACAGTGCCGATTCATAAATTCATTCGTGTGGGATCTAATTCACATTTATGTGTTTTTGACTGAGCGCCTCGTCGTTTAATAGGAAAAAAAATAGATATTGTTGCTAGTTGCTACTTTGTTGATGAACAGATATCGGTTGCTTTGTAATCGCAAAAGAAGAAAAGTCAACCAATTTTGACCACGTAAAAGTATTTAGATTGACTGGAAATTTTGATACCATTATAATAGTAATAGATTTGTAATCAAAAGTACAAACATCCATAACACGGCAACACTTATATATTTTTAAAATGTACCAACGAGTTGCTCTTAAAATCATTAGTATAGTAAACAATGTGCATCGAAGACCGAGGTACTGTCCAGAAAGCATCTATTTAGTATATTCCAACAAATTAATACGGCATATAATAATGCTAGCTACCTGTGGTACATTGTAAGAAGTTATCTATTTATTATACTGCAACAAATTATTGTAAGAAATGCACACTGTTGCACCTAGGATACGAGAAATTTACACGAATTTCTAACGAGCGTCGTCGAACTTTTGAAATCGACTGGATAAATTTTGACACAGTGATGGAGTGGTAAAACTGCTTCCAATGCTTGTGCACTGCCTCACCTTGGTACACATCTGCAGCTTAATAGTATGGCTTTCATGGTTTCTCTCCATACAAATTGCATAAATCTTAAAGCAAATGAATAGATAAGTAATCACCATCTACTACTAGTATAGTGCCCTGTCTTCCGGTTTCCTTTTTACAGCACGTAATATATGATCTTTTCTTTTTCTAGAACGCTTGTTTCATTTTCCTTAATTTTAGGATATTTGTTTCCTTTTCCTTGAGATGATGCTGGAGATGGGGGGAGATTTGTTGTGGGCCACAGGGATGAGTTAGACACATTAAACAATGGTCATCGGATGTGGGTGAGTAAAGCTGAGGAAAGATCTGAGAGGTTAATTTTGATGGAGGCAAGTTTCTGGAGACGTTTCGCTGGGTGCATAAAGGTTGAGCCATCTCTAGTAGGGTGCATTATTTGGGGTGAACGTAGAAAAGAATGCTTAGGTGCATTATAAAGGGGTATAGATTTATATATGCTTTAATATTTATGTAATTGTTAAAAAACATAAAACACCCCGCGTAGCTCAATTTCTAGGCCTACCATGCTCCCATGTATATGTAATGAAATTTAAAACATGTGGCCGCCGATGGCTCTGTGCAAAATTTTGTACAAAAATTATTCTTTAGCTCACCCAAAGTCTACAGCATATATCGGTGGGGGCCGTTGTCAGCGACAAAAGGAAATACGCACTTCGGTAGAAACAGCCGTCGGTCCATACACGTACGCACGAATGTAGCTAACACCCTGTATGTTTGGTTGGTAGGACGAGGTTAAATAAGATAGAATAGTATTGCACCATTTGATTCTATTGTTTTGAATAAATGGAATGGTTCAGCATCTATAGATAATATTTTTCAAATTTATATCCCACTATCTAGAAAGAGATGATTCCATTCAAGCAACCAAATACATGGATGACTTTTTTCTTAAATCATCTCATATATGTACCACTTGGTACAAGCAACTAAACACACTCCAAAAAAACAGTTGAATTAATCAGTGTGCATGCATGGTACTCCATTCAATCAAGCAGCTTGCGGGCAGTAAATAAATAAATTTCCCTTCTAAACTCATATTGTTTTTGCAAATTTCGTGTTTATTCGAATGAAATTGTAAATCTACACCATTCTCAACCGCAACAGGTATCTATTACGCTTTCATACCAGAGCAGGCATCTGTCGTGCTCCCACACCGCAACAAATGACCTGACATGCGGTTTTATATCGTAGCAAGTGACACTGCCGCCTCTTGACCTTTTCGCGGTCGAAAGGATCGTTAGATTTACAATTCCGTTCGGATAAAAACTAAACTTGCAAGAAAATTAGACTAGAGGTAAAAAAAAGACAATAGGTCTGTTTGGGAGAACTGTAGTTTTTCTGAAAAGCTGTTTTTAACTTTCTAGGCTGAAAAACGGCTATAACTTTTTATAAGAGACTATTTGATAAATAGCTATTTCCATTAGCAATAAACTGTAAAAATAAGTTCAGCTTAATTTTCATCTTTTGCTAGTTACATATAACTTCCAATTTATATAAAAAACGCTTAAAAGCTAAACAATTTCAGATACTTTTTAGCTTTTTCAGAAGCAGTCGCCGTACAGCTCAATGACTCTACCTTTCATCCGGATAGGATCGTACGTACGCGCGCGCGTGTGCGTGCACGCACACCTTTCAGTCGATCACGTGCGCCAGCCAGCGACGGGTACGCACGATCACTTGCCAATCTCGTGCAGGGCCAGGTGGTCGAGCATTTACCGCGTGTGCATGTGAAATGCGGCGAGAGAGATCTATCGATCGAGTTCACAGTTAAAATTATTTTTACTACGCACTGTACTGGGGACTGGATCAATGGAATGGGGACAGATTTCAACATAACGACATAATTACTCGATTATTGTGATTATCGATTTTACCGAGTAGGCACGAAATCAGAAACCGCTCGGTAAATCGATTCAATTCAAAAAAACTTGAAAAAAAAGTTACTCTTCGTAAACCGATCGAAAATCGGTAAATATCGAGTGATTATCGATGGAAATCGACGAAAATCGCTTAAAAAAATCGGCCACCAAAGAAGTTCATTTGGTCGGTCCACCACGTTCCGAAAGTGCAGTAGCTAGCAAATGAAGCAGCGCGCGGCGAGCGCGGGAGAAGACGGCTGCCGTGCCTCTGGAGCACGGGAGGAGCCGACGCTCCCACTGCTGCAGGTGTGTGGGAGCGGAGGTGTCATGACCGATGAACGTGGGAGGAAGCCTACCGCGGAGAGGGAGCGCAGGAGGCACTTCCGCTATAGAGGAGCGTGGAAGGTGTCTTCCATGGTGAGGTGGGGACTAGATTTATAATTCTATTCAAAAAGTGACTAAATTTGTAAGAGAGAGAGAGGACTAGAAATTGATCAATTCTGATATGATGTGCCACTGCGATGGACTTGCTCACCTTAATTCTCCTTGACGATTTTCTCGCTTATTTTTCCCTCGGTATTTTATTTCTCCAAATCTAGCGCTAGAAAATAGTCTCCTCCTCGTTGCAAAAGGTGTACAGGAGCATTAGCGTCACGGCAGGTGGGCAAGCCCACCACGGCGGAGCCAAGTACCACGGACACATGCCGTGGAAGACGCGCCATGATCCTACCGTGGTCTCTGTGCGCGGTAGGTGCCGCGAGGTGAAATGGTAGGAGGACATACCATGATGGCCTAGCAAGGCAACGACCTAGTGCCGTGTTGCTGTTACTGCTATTGCGTTTGGCCGAGGTGCCACAGGGTTGGGCACCTGCCGCGGTACCATTGTTTCCAAAGTTGGAGAGGGAGCTATTTTTATAATTTTATTCATATGGACCAAATTTGAAAAAAAAATGTAAGGGTGCAAGTTTCTTCGTTCTGCATATGTCACAGTGGTTGTTAAGCGTGTGGTGTGGTGGTTCTGATCAGGGTTAAAAATATTGCATAGATTTCGGAAATCTTGGCCAAAATTTTGGATTTCGACTGGGGCCAAGATTCCAAATCTAGATGGTGTAATTTTTTTGAATTTTTTTTGAAATTGCTACAGTGATTTCGATGTTTTGGACCGAGATGATCACAAATTCAATTGGTTTTCACATTTTTTGGGCCAGATTTCGTGTAACATCCCATTTTTTGCATTTCTTAAATTTAATTTGTATTTTATGTTTTTAATGAAAATTTTAGAATTTATTTGAATTAATTTGAGTTTATTCGTTTAAGGCCTATTTGTAAAGTAACTTGGAAAATGTGAAAATTTTAAATAAAATTTTATTGGAAATATTTTATTTGGGTCCCAAATGTCTTAAATTATTTTTTGGATTTTTCCTGTTATTTTTTCTATTTATTTGGGCTTTGTTTATTTATCTGAATTGTTTTTATTCGAAAATGAATTAAAAATCGTCGCATAGTATTTGGGTCGAATCCCATTTGGTCTGGCCTATTTTCCCGCGCCGCCGGCTCACGTCGGCCTGCCCGTCGAGAAACCCTAATCCTAAGAGCCGCGACTGCTGGATTTTGATCCAACGGCCGAGTTTTCGCTGCGTTGTCGCATGCTGTAGAGCACCCGTTTGGACCCGTGTGGACGATTGCGATCGTGTCACGTCGGCTCGTTCGAATCCGCTTTGTGTGAAGTAGTTGAGCATGTTGCTTTGTGTGATATATGCCAAAAAGTGAAGGTGATGCATTAGAGGCCACCATAATTATTGCAGCCATTAAAAGTACCTGAATGGAAGTGGGAGGAGATCGGTATGAATTTTATTACCGGTTTATTTAGAACTCAGAGTGGATATGATTTAATTTGGTTCATAGTTAATCGTTCGATAAAAATCGCTCGTTTTATACCAGTGAAGACCACATATTGAGGAGATCATTTGGCAGAGTTATTTGCGTCAAGAATTGTGTGTTTGCGTGGAGTGCCAAAGGAAATAGTGACAGACAAAGGTACCAAATTTACCTTAGGGTTCTGGAATAAACTGCATAATGTTATAGGAACTCGTCTAAATTTCAGTATAGCTTATCATCCGCAGACAGATGGTCAGACGGAGAGAGTAAATTAGATTTTGAAACATATGTTAAGAGCTTGTGCTCTAGCTTATGCCGCTTCATGGGATAAGTGTTGCCGTATGCTGAGTTGAGCTACAATAACAGTTATCAAGCAAGTTTGCAAATGTTACCATTTGAAGCTTTGTTTGGTCGATTTTGTCGTGCCCTATTGAATTGGAATGAGACAGGAGAGCATTTGGTTTTTAGACCAGATATTCTGAATGAAGTCGAAGAATAGATTGCTATGATCAGAGAGAGGCTAAGGATTGCTCAGTCAAGGCAAAAGAGTTATGCTGATAATCGTCACCGTGAGTTGAGCCTCGAGCCTGATGATTTTATGTATCTCAATGTAACCCCTCTCAAAGAAATAAAAACGTTTCATGCTAAAGAAAAGCTCGCACCAAGATATTTGGTCCGTTTAAAATCTTGAGCCGCTAAGGAAAGGTTGCCTACCAGTTAAAATTACTGCAGTCATTGGCAGGAGTGCGTGATGTGATCCATGTGTCTCAATTGAAGAAGTGTCTTCGAGTGCCCGTAGAGCAAACACCATTGGAGTCAATTGAGCTGCAAGAGGATTTGACTTACAAGGAGTAGTTGATCAAGATTTTGGATTTAGCTGATCGCAGGACTATAAATAAGTCAGTGCATTTCTGCAGAGTGTAGTGGAGCAATCATTCAGAGAGTGAAGCTACATGGGAGTGTGAAGAGGATCTGAAGTTAGAATTTCCCAACCTATTCCTTAGTCAGCCTTGAATTTTGGAGTCAAGATTCCGTTAAGAGGGAGGTTTGTAACATCCCAATTTTTGCATTTCTTGAATTTAATTTGTGTTTTATGTTTTTATGAAGTTTTTGGAATTTATTTGAATTAATTTGCATTTATTGGTTTAAGGCCTATTTGTAAAGTTATCTGGAAAATGTGAAAAGTTTAAATAAACTTTTATTGGAAATATTTTATTTGGGTCCCAAATATCTTAAAGTATTTTCTGGATTTTTCCTGATATTTTTGCTATTTATTTGGTTTTTATTTATTTGAATTATTTTTATTCGAAAATAAATTAAAAATCGTCGCATAGTGTTTGGACCGAAACCCATTTGGTCTGGCCCATTTTCCAACGCCGCCGGCCCGAGTCGACCTGCCCGTCGAGAAACCCTAACCCTAAGAGCCGCGATCGCTGGATTTTGATCCAGTGGCCGAGTTTTCGCCGCGTCATCGCATGCTGCAGAGCGCCCATTTGGACCCGCGTGGACGACTGCGATCGTGCCATGTCGGCTCGTCCGAATCCACCACAACGCCAAACTCCAGCGATCCTCGGATACAGAGTCCCGCTGTTGTACACCTCCCGAGCCGCCTATTTAATCTGCCGCCGCCGCCATCGTGTTCCCCACCTCGAGCCGCGCCCGCTGAGTCGTCATCTTGCACCCACGCGAGCTCGCCAGAGTAAGCCGAAGCCTACACTGTCGGTTGAGCCCGGATCCGAGGAGCCCGCGCCAAGCCGCTTCGAACTAGAGTGAAAACATCGCCGAAGACTCGCCACATCGCCGTTGCCTTGGTCTTCGTTCCCAGTGCCAGTAAGAAGCCACCGTATTGCGCTGCCACATCATTGCTGCCTTCGTGAGCTTGCATCGCCGTCTGATCTAGATCATACGGTGTAGATTGCATTGTGTAGTATCGCTTTATGTTAAGTTTCAGCCGTCAGATCGTGGATGGATGATCGGGATCTAGCCACGTGTTGCTTCCACAGTACACCTTGCGCCGCCGCCTCACCGCCTGTCCTGACAGCTGGATCTTGATCGCGCGGTTCTGCCCGTGCCGCATGTTGCCCGCAGGGGGTAGCCGCGTCGCCCTGACGCTTCGGTTTTCCTCGTAGCGCCACCGTCCGATCTCATCTCACAGTCGGCGTTGTGACGCGTCGCCCTAGGTTTTGCGGTAGGTCCTAGCCATTAGATCTGCTTTGGATGGCTTAGATCGCACCACCTAGCCGTCGAATCAGGGTCTGCCGCGTGCCGCGTGTTCGCTGACATCATGGCTTGCGTCAACCAGTGCACGGGCACAATGCTGTCAGTCCACGGTGGTCTGAGGCCGAACCGTGGATTGGGTCCATGTGCGAGCGACACGTGTCAGCATCTGGTGCTGCCACGTGGCAATGACGTCTGCATGACGTCATAATTCGGTTTTTTCTTAGAAAAATATTTAGCCGAAAATCATATTCGGTGCTGACGTCAGCATGACATCATAAATGCTATTTTCCACTATAAAAATAATTCAGTTAATTCAGTTTTTCTGATTTTTCTTTTATTTCAAATTTCAAAGGGTTCGTTCTTCCTCAATAAAACTTCGATTGAGGTGATTCCAGTTTTAAAAGTTTATAAAATCAAGATCTATTTAATGGTGAAATTTATTTAATTTCTGGAGTTGATTTTTCTCTCCGTTTTTTATATTTATTGCTTTATCGCTTGTTTCGCGTAGATGTTGAAGTGCCCAAGGTATTCGTGAGCGAGGAGCTAATCCAAGACCAAGGTCCAGAATAGGATTCAGATATCTTTGAAGGCAATTTATACTTTGATCATGTTGAGCCCATGTTTTAAAGTTATATTGTTTTAAACTATTGCATGCTAATTCAATTGATACTTGTTTCAATTAAATTGGGATTAGCTATTTGTCTAAATTGAGTTATACCTACCTTGTCATTTGTATGCCATGATTTATTTGTCACCCTTGTATGGTTCATTATATGTTGGTATCTATTATTTGCCAATGTGAGTTAGCTAGAACGTGAATAGTTTGCTTAGTTGTGTAACGAGTTATTGATATAATTTTATGTGAGAAAATTTAATCTTGCTTAATGAAATATGAAACATGTTTTTGAAAATGTGTGTCAGGTGTTGTCACTCAATGTTGTTGATGGCACATAGTGCATGGTAATCAACTAGGGTGGTAAAATGATTTAGACTGAGGCATGTGGCAAGAATTTTATGGTGGGCCAATGTGACATTTGGGCGGTCGCTTGTTTTTGATAATGATAACGGTAACGATGATTTTTTGGTTAGTTTTGCCTTGATCAACCTAAGGACTTAACCTTACAAGCATTTGACCTGAGTCAAACATACAACTACATGTCTGTAATGGGACGGACCTAACTGATTAATTTGTAATATCTTAGCTTGATACTACTAGTGGTGGTGTGAGCCCCGACTTTATAGGTAAATTTATTGGCGCAAGAGGGGGGTCTTGAATGTGGTAACCAGTCCATCAGTGTTGAAACCTTAGCAAGTAGTACTAGGTTAAGACAGAGCTCTGTAAATACTTTGTCATGATCTCTCTGCCGACACACCAAAGGAAGTGTGTCGATAGCTTGGCAACAAGAGATGATCATACCGTGTGGGTAAAACGCATAACCTCTGCAGAGTGTAAAATCTATTCGAATAGACGTGCTCACGGTATTAAACAATGCTCAGGAATTACGGTCAATGGTTAGATTTTATTAAAATGAATTGGGGATGGAGGCTATATGCCTATAGAAGTTTGGAAATTGATTTAAAGTTGTGAGTTAGTTTATTTGGGAAATAATTGAGAAATTTACTATTGTTATTATTTGTTTTACTGTCTTTACAATCTATTTATGTTATTTCTTCATAAATGTTGTCTTATTGCAAAATAACCATGTTAGTCATTCCTTTGGAATAAGCCATGCATATAGTATGATAGACTTGCATTCTGTGCACAACTTATTGAATGCTTTAAGTACTCACCCTTACCAACAATCAAATCATCAGTTGAGGAGAAGTCTACACCTTCGAAAGAGATGGAGGTCCACGAGGAGGCGAATATCTAGGAGTTGAACCTTGTCAGATGCATGTGGCATGTTGATAGGATTCACCGATGTTCTTTGTTCCTGCTGCTGTTTATTTACTTTGCATCAGAGCCATCAATGCCTAGTATGTGTATGGTTGACTATAAGGTCATTCAACTATATCTTTGTTAATATATAAAGTCTTTTATTATGTTTCCGCTGTGTATGATTGTAATATTTATTGATGTTGAGTTTGTGTGTACTAGCATGATCCTGGACTAGTGCGATATACATAGAGGGTCCGGATTTGCATATTCGGGTCCTGACATTTCGCACCAAATTTTTTTGTGGCGGATTGCAATGGCTTTTATGAGGAATACATGTGAAAATTTTGCAAATATATATATATATATACATAAAAATAAAAAAAGTTGGAATTGATGAACCTATTCTTATTAGCTCGGCTTGATGTTTGTAGGTTGCGGATTAGTGTGGTTCATGGCCAGATTTAGCTTTTGGAACGCGGTTAAGTTACATTTCTTGCTTTGCTTGGTCCATGCAAGTACTATATATATGTGGTGTATATGTTACTCTCATCAGCAGCACGTAGAGTAGTAGTAATGTAGTATTTTACTTAAAGAAGAGCTAGCATCAGGAGTAGTAGTTTAGCGCCTCTAACACGAGTTTGATGGTACTAGCTAGTAACGGACCTAAATTAAAACAAGTTAAGGGTAGTAGACATGCAGATGAAAAAAATTGTGGCCAGAATGAAATGGGAAAGGGTTGCTGCACAAGTAGTCGGCCTGATTACTATTGTTATGTGTGATGTGTCGACCACCTATTAAACTACTTTCCTCCTTGAAAATCATTAAGTAGGAGTGGTTCCATTGACATTAGCCCAGACTTGCGAGCTTTTCTTATTGACTTGGCTTGTGAGGTGTATCGTGTATGTACTATGACCTAATACGAGGGAGATGAAGAAATTCTAGCATGGAAATTTGGCAAGGAGTCAATACACGATACTTTGAGAAATAAGAATTTAGGGTCTTTTATATGCAAATACTTAGTATTTTGCATTTAAACAGATAAGAAATGTAGATAAATGCATGCATGATTTTTTCATATTTTTCTAGCCTCGGTAGACCTTTCACCGGGGCCGAAAAGGGCTGAAATTTTAGTTTTTCCGGTCTCAAAATTACCGGATTTCAAATTTGGCTTTTGAATTTTGTCTAAATCTCAGAAGGAATTCCGAAATCTCGCCGAAATTTCGGATTACGGCCGCCCCGAGATGTGGTCCCAAAACGAAATTTGAAACGTTGGTTCTGACGGATAGGATGCAGCTTGTGTGATGATCATCAACCCAAAACAAGCTAGACTGGATCAGTTAGTTGTTGCCTTAAAGATTCACTCAACCGATTAATTTTACAGCTGTATATATATGCTGGATTATGAACCTTTTCCAAGTCAGGCGTATGGGGATTTTGATGATACATATAATCTCTAAATTACTTTTGTAGAGGATTAACTCCTATGAATTTAATTAGACAACACAGCACCCAATTAATGGTATATACTGGTAGCATGCACCTGTCCAGGCATGCATATATCTTGCATGGCACCACTGCCAGAAATGATCAACCCCATACGGATGGATGGAATGTGGATGGATAATCACCTTTCTCTTTGTTTACTCTAATCTCCATTTTGTTCTAATCATGGCAAGACACCAAAGTTGACACTGTGTGAAACTAAGAGTTTTTCTTTTTGGACCCAATATGGAATGCAGGGTTCCTTTTGCTATTCTTTAATGCAAGGGGGAGTGGGGCCAGCCTGGAAGTTGACTGGCAGGAGACCCTTTCCACCCATTCTGGCTCGTCTTGTTAGAGTAGGTACATAACAAAACTGGTACATTTTTCATCCGCATCATCTATAGTAAGCAATAAATTCAGTTTATAAAATAACTATCTCTAAAGTTTGTCTCTAGAGAAACACTTTTAATTATAACATTATAGCTTGTATAATAACTATCTCTCATCCATATCATCTAGAGTAAGCATACTTGCTCTAACACGGGCTTTTGACTGGCAATAGTACGTTGTTTTTCGTGCGATGTTAGTTGCTGCATAAGAGCTAATTCTCTTCTCTCTTCTCTTTCTCACTCTTTCACATAGGATAAAACTGATGTGTAAGCTGAGGTAGCCTTATTATACATGTACTTACTACTTGCCACATGGGATCATTTTTAGTATATATTCCCCACTTTTTTTTTATTCTGCCATGTTATGGACAGGTAAAGGACATTCTGTGTGATCAATTTTATATCATCGCTGCATAACGCATATATAACTCACTTATACTCAAAAGTCACAAATAATGAGGTATTCCTTGCTCTGATTATTTTTAACATTTGTTCTCAATTAGGCAACTACTCATCTTATGCTGTATACTATCTCACTAGCTTTTCTAGTGCAGAATGAACCATTTCTTGTTCAGGTTGAGGATTTATTTTTGACAAATTAAGTTGGGGGAACTTTGTCATGAATTCCCATTGCAAATACTCTCTCCAGTCATAAATAGTTGTCATTTTGGACATATGTGTAGCCAAATTTTCAGAATCAATATATTTTAAAATATTTAAATTGGATACATGAAAATCATATGCGTAGATTTGTTTCGAAAAGCACTTTCATAATATGATAACTTTTTGAATTTTATAAATGTATTATAATAAAAATTAGTGATCAAAATTACGTTTTAAAACCGCATCGATATCTAAATTGATAGCTATTTATGACCGGAGGAAGCAGAGAGAGAGGATGTTGAGTTGTATAAGAGTACAGTAGGAAGAGAGAAAGCTGAAGGAGAGAGAAGGGCTTGGTTGGTGCTGTTGGGATGAGCTGTCAGCAGCATTAGATGCTCCCCTCTCTGACACCCCCCACCTGCAGTGTCTCCCATGGCTTCCCTTCCCCCTTATGCCACACCAGAAAACACACCACTCAATCATGCAAAGTTACATATACAACAAGGTGGCACTAATTGGTTAAGACTTTCAGCTCTAAGCTTTGCAAGATTCAATTATATGAAGCAACCAATCAACACTGTTTTGTATTGTATTTTTAGTAAGTTTTTGTACGAATTAAAACACTATTTTATTCTAATGCTCCACTTTTCGTTGAGAAGAAAACACTACATACGTGCTAGTTTATTTTCACTATGGTTATAGAGAAGGTAGCTCAAGATAGTTAACGGAGGAAGACTATCTATGCGTCAACGAGAAGCTAGAAGCACCATGTAAAAAACATGCTACATAATTAACGTTAGTTTGACGATGACACGATCGCTATATAAAACACTATTTCATTTCAATGAGAGAAAAGAAGGTAAAAGTTCATTATGAAAAACATGTGAACTGGTTTAGTTTTACCATGATATAGTAGTTATAAAGGTAGTAAAAAAATACATAATCCACAACCACTGAAGTGTCGATGAGAAGCCAGCAGTCCCACTCCCACATGAATTTACGTGAGGTTGACTGTAACACAATGACTATAACTGATATTCCACCAAAATTTCTCATATTTGCACTTTTCAAATTCTGTGATTAACACTAAGGGCCACTTATTGCAGATAAAAAAACTGTTAATTTTTGTGTGAATATTTCAGAATTTGGGATGGGGGGGCTTTCCAGAGGCTTTTAGCCAGGGTTTGAAAAACCGACGAAAAACACGGTTTTCAACCGTACCGCTACGGTTCGAGATTCAAAACCGGTCTAGTTTAAAAAAATTCAAAAAAATTGATAAAATTTATGCAACGTAAATCGGTCGAAAATCGCTCAAAAACCTCTCTAAGGAACATTCAATTGGTCGGTCGGTTTTCGATTTTTTTTTTCAAATCTTTTGATTTCTTAACCCTACGGTTTGTGACGTTTTTCAAGCGATTTTTAACTCGATATTTCCGATTTTCAAATTTCAAGAGGTTTTTCAAAAATGGTTTCTAAACCCTGCTTTTAGCTCGCGTTTTAGCGCAAGGGATAAGCAGCGATGCTGCTTGATGCATATGATCTCTCTTCACAACTCTTTGGAGGAAATGGTTCCCCTGCGGTCTCTACGGAGACCGTAACTTACGCAGTGGGCCGTCCGATCGAAGCACCGGTGATCCGGATCGGTAAACAGCACTCTGCTAGTGCTACAGTATATGATACAGTGTTTTTCTCACGGGACAGAATTGGTGCAATATTTCGGGAAGATCCGGAGCGTTCTTTTTGGATCAAAGGGTCCGTGGCAACTGCTTGCAGTCCGATTGTAGGGGAACCCGCTCCCTCTTTTTGCCTCTTTGGGTTCATCATTCCGAGGCCCCACGAGTGGCCTCTATGGAGCAGCTCTTCCCTTCGCTCCAAATAATTAAAAAGGACCCCAGAAAAGCAAAACAAAAGAGGGAAAAAAGGCTACATCACCACTGCCATCACCAAGGCATGGGATTTTCAAATTTCTAAGATGGATTATAATGTTTACGACTCGTACAAGTTGATCGTTATTTTTAATCTAGAGTTGGGCGACTAAAACAATTTTTGTTATTGCATTCAATTTGTTTTTTCTTTGTCAATTTTACCGCCTTTAACTATTTATCATGGAATTGCTCTCGGCTTGGCTGTCATCTGTTATCAAAAATTTATTTCAAAATAAGTGAGATCTAAATTTGCGGTAGTTTTTTTAACCGAAACATATAAAATTATAGAGCTTATTTCGTCATAAGAAAACTCTGATTTAATATATAAGTTGTTTCCGTATTGACAGTTTGTAATTATGATATTCCCGTTACTCGATTGACATGTTTCGCGTCACCGACCAGCGGAACGAATAGCTAATTTAGGAAGAAGTTATTTACCCTTGTTCGATGCGTCCCATGCTAATATATTTTTATCTACATTTCCGGCTAGACATGTATAACGTTTGGACTGCCACGATAAATGACACGACTCTGCATGTCGTATGTGAATTCGCCAAAATTTAAACTCTACTGATTATGAAAACAAGGCTAGAGCTCTCTACCACCAAGGCACCAACCGATCGAAAACTCGAATTCTCAGGCAACAAGAGTGGAGAGATTCATAGGAGAAAAAAGAAAAGAAAGAAAAGGGTTAGGAAAGAAAACACTAGTGCCCAATATCTTCTCTAGGGTTTATAGAATCGTAGAAAAAGGCCATAAACAAATAACCAAGGGAAACCCCACCCCTCCCTGTCTGTCTGCCTCTCTCCCATCCTCCGCTCGCTCGCCTGCGCTGCGCTCCCTCCCCCTTCTCCCAACCCCACCCGGCCACCGCCCCACCCCGCCTTCCCCCACCGTGCGTGCCCGGCACGTGCTCGCTCCTCTCCGTCCTCCACCCTAACTCCGGCGACCGCCAAACCGCGTGACGCGGGACGCGCAGACCAATCAGTGAGCGAAAGGAGACGCCTTTCCATTGGTTGGTTCTTGGGAGGGAAGGATTTTTTTTTTTGGCAACAAGTGTTCGACGCGGGGCCGGAGCATGGACCACGGTGGGGGTGGGGGTGGGGGCGGTGGTGACGCGCCGTCGAGCAGCAACAGCGGCGGGGGAAGCGGCGGGGGAACGGGTGGGAGTCGTGGCGGTGACCACCACCCGCACCACCCTTTCTACTATGCTGGCCCGGCGGTGCCCAACGCCGTGCAGCAGCAGCAGCCGCAGCCGTTCATGGGCGCGCTCGCCATAAACCCCGTCGCCGACCAGGCCCAGGCGTCGTCGGCTGCGGGGGCGGCGGGTGACAAGAAGGCGGTCGCGCCGGCGACTCCGTCGGCGGTGGTGCCGGCGAAGCGGCCGTCGAAGGACCGGCACACGAAAGTGGACGGCCGGGGGAGGAGGATACGGATGCCGGCGCTGTGCGCGGCGCGGGTGTTCCAGCTCACGCGGGAGCTGGGGCACAAGTCTGACGGCGAGACCATCGAGTGGCTGTTGCAGCAGGCGGAGCCGGCCATCCTCGCGGCCACGGGCACCGGCACCATCCCAGCGAACTTCTCCTCCCTCAACATCTCCATCCGCTCCGGCGCCGCCTCCTCTGCCTCCAACCCCACCCGCGCCGCCCCCTTCCCCGCCCTCGCGCTCCACCCCCACCACCACCAGCTGCCGCCCACGCAGCACGACGTGTCCGCCATGTTTGGCTACCACCACCACCTCCTCCCGCCGCCGCAGGAGCCGTCCCAGGACCCCAACGCCGGCGCCTTCATGAGGAAGCGGTACAGGGAGGACCTGTTCAAGGACGACGACGAGCGCCAAGATCCTAACGCGCCTAAGGCGCGCGAGCAGCAGCCGACGACGCCGCAGCCTGTGGCTGCGGCTGCGGCGGCCACAATGTGGGCCGTGGCGCCGAACAGCGCGGCGCCCGGTGGCCCGTTCTGGATGTTGCCCGTGTCCGCGAGCTCAGCCACAGCGGTGCGGCCGACCGAGCAGCACATGTGGTCCTACAGCGGCGGCGGGGGAAGCAGCACCGTGCAGGCGCCGCTGCAGTTCATGTCAAGGGTCAACTACCCCAGCGGCGCCGGCGGGATGGGCGGCGGCGGCATGTCCGACACCAACCTCGGCATGCTCGCCGCGCTCAATGCTTACAGCCGCGGCGGCGGAGGCGGCACTGGAGAACAGCAGCAGCAGCCGGAGATGGACCAGCAGCGCGGCGGCGGCAACGACGACGACGAAGACGGTGACGACAGTGGCGAGGAAGACCATGGCAACAACAGATCACAGTAAGCAGCTCGTAAGAACCACCTCATCAACAACTCGGAATCGGCCATGATCATTTCGTAATTGTGCTAGTGGTCACTGGTTAGTAGCATCCAGTAGGGTTTAGAATTTTGCTGTCTTTTTCTTGGGGTTGCCTCAGGCGGCCATCATTGGATTGGGGTTAGAAGGATTGGAGAAATGGAATGGAAGAAGCAGCAAGAAGCAACTGAAGCCACCAGCTAAAGCCAATGCAAGAACAACACTTCTTGCTAGTTCATTAGCCTCGCTATTTTTTAGGGTGTTGTCTTTCTTTCTTTTTTGTGGATTGATCTAAGATGAATAATTTGTATTGTTGAGATGGGTGTGATGATGATTAGCAGTGGGTCCAAATTAGGAGGGCCAAGAAAAGGAGTTTGAGAGAGAGAAGAGAGATTTGTACAGTTGATCATCTTAATTTATGCTGCAACGTTAATCCTAGTTCTTTTCATTCATTCATTCATTCTGTCCATGTGTAGTTTTTATTCTGGTATTTTTTCTGTGCTCGTGTCTTGTGCTGTTCGCCTGTTCCATGAGAGGCAACGATCTTGTGGTTATCACCTTGGGATCTTGCCATGCTTCTCTACCACTACGATCTGTAGCGTGAAGTCACTGTACAGTACTACTTGTAGTAGCAAACAGCGGCAGCATTTGTTCTTCATCTGGAGCAGTAGATGTAACAGCATTTGGAGCGACCTGCTGGTCTCTTTCTAAATTAAATCCACCAGTGGATTTTGATCTCAAGCCCCGGAAACAATGTTTGAGCGGTGCTTCTGCGTATCAAATTTTAATATAAGTTCATAAATCTTGAGAGAAACGAAGAGGTAAATAATCCTTATCTACATTTCAAATAAGAATGCATAGAAGCATCTCCCAACGTGTTTTTTTTTCCTGCGAAAATATTCTCAAATGGGCGATTCTAGGGTGCCCGAACTCAGACCTCGTTTGAAAAACAAGAATTTTGTAGGATTTATACAGGAGAGTATGCTAGTTCTTGCCAAATTCATATAAATTTCCTACGTTAGAAAATGCCCTGGAGTTCCGAAAGATGGCATCCTCGTCCAAACAAGATCTTATGGAGATTCAGGACTAACTCTCTATAATCTGTCCTGTTTTTTCCGCTTGACAAAAATGCTTGGGACTATTGTAGGGCTTTATGTGTTGGGTACATAGATAGATTTCATTTTGCTATATTCATTCATGCATTAGAAGAGGATCTCTTTCACAAGTCGACACAATTGTTTTTAGGGTAGGTCATTTCTTCTAGAATGGAAACACACACACCAGGTCAAAAGGAAGTGAAAACACCGGCCTATGTGAAAGACAGAAGAGATCGCTTTTTTAGTCTTACGGGAAACTTTTTTTTTAAAAAAAAATCTAATTTCCTTCTCAATATAATAGCAAAAATAGCCCTATCTCTAGCTGCGAAAGCACCCGAAGGTGACACGTGTCATATTTCGCGCACCAAGCTCGGTATCTTCGGTGGCTTATCAAGCTCTGGGAGCTCGGTAGGCGCTTTCACTGTGCGAAAGCATGGAAGGTGATATGTTTCTAGTGTTTCTGTAGCTAACGATAGGGCTATTTTATAATTACGTTCAAAACGAGCCTAAATTTGTAGAAGGAGTTACACACGAGGCCAGAAAAACGATGAACTCAACACTGAAGAGCTGAGCCGCTCATGTTTTGTTTGCGAAACAATAGGACGATACTTCGGGGCAGATGCATGGATATAGAAAAGAAAAATCAGGCATCAGTGAGGGCGTTTTCGCTGGTGATGGGGTTAATTAACAAACGAAGCCGTCGTTATCTGGAATGGGTGGTAACACAGGTTGGATTACCCCTTTAATTATTGCCTGTCGGGCTAGCTTTCAGTTCCTGCTGCTGCGTGGATCTCGAGGTATATCCAATGGCGCTGCCGGTATGTTGGCCCAGATATTTGTTTGGCTCCACGTCACTGCGTATGCTCCGTTCTTAGTTTATGCTCCTCTGCGTCCACACTCGACAACAACCAACTGCTTATCGCAGCAGGGGAAACAAAGAAAGAGGAGTTTTTTTTGTTTTGTTTTGTTTTGTTTTTCCTCTTTGTCTCAGTTTTTTTAAGTTTAGTCATTGTTCGAATGAAATTATAAATATAATTGTATTCTTAACTATAAAAGGATCGTGCGGCAACACGCATCGTCTGCTATAGTATGGACCCGTAGTAAATGTTCACCGTCGTATAGGAGTATGATAGATAGGTACCTACTGTGGTCGAGAATAAGCTAGATCTGTAATTTTGTTTGGCTGAAGATCAAACTTGTAAAAGAATGTTAGACCAAGTGGGAAAAAAAATCCAAAGCTTCCAAAAAGAGGTCTCTTTCGGAGGCACTGTCCAAAATGTTTCTCTTGTCTGAAAAGAACGCGCAATTCTCTACGGGAAGATGTATTCGTTATCCGTTTTAGATCCTACTCCCTTCCTCCGAAATATAAGGTGTTTTCACTTTTATAAAGATTAAGGTTAGTGAAAATTAAGAAAAATATAAGAGAAAATAATTTAGATGACTCTATTTAATTATCTTAGGAGATGAGAGATAATACTTACGTGGGTGGAGAGAGAATAAATAGGATAATAGAAGGAAAGGCTTTATTAAGTCTATATGTAAACCTTATATTTATAGATAAAATTATTAAAAAAAGTCTTATAAACTTGGACGGAGAGCGTAGGTTGCAACTGATTGCTACAGTGCCTTGAGGCTTGTTACGTGTTTTATAGGATAATCATTGTTGAGTGTGTAGCGAAGGGCTAATAAGTTCAGTGAAAATTTCGAAGGGCCAGTTATCATCCACTTAGGAAAGAGTTTCGGACATAATTTCCGCGTGTTTCTCTGCATTTTAATTTGCCAGCTTTGAGAACCCATGCTACTGAAAACAGATCAAAAATATATGAGAAGTGTCTTAGTTTCTTGAAATCATCCTTTTTAACTAATCCCTCGTACATCGTTTTTTATACAAACCTAGCCTCCTACATATACATATACAAATTTGGGGACCTCCCTAACAGCAAAAGGTGTGTCAAGCGGCACCTATCCCCTGCCGTGCTTAGGGAGCGTGAAGGTGGCCGACGCCACAACGGGACGAGTGACCGCGGGAGTGGACGCTAGAGCGTTGGAGGAGGCGCTGCCGCACCTGGGGAGCGCGAGAGGAGATGTGGCAGCGCGCACAGACCTCACTGCCACACTCGGGTATCGCGGAAGGGATCTTATCGCAGTGGGCCCTACTACACTCGTGGTCGGCCAAGCTCTCGGGAATCTTGTTACCTTTATACTCCTCGGGTATGACAAATGACATACATCATCCGTCATGCTTTTTGTGGTACGGAAAGAGATTAAATTTATAAATGTATGATAGGCTAGGACACCGCATAAGTGATGATTCGCAGTTCTTTGTCCTGTACGAGACGTGTCTCCGTGTGTGGATGCAGCCATTCTATCGTTGGAAAGTGAGTGACTTCGATTCTTGAAGACCCACGGCAGGTGGATTTCACGCGTGCCCCATTGGCGCCAGTGCCACCACCACTTTCTTCAATTCCATTCCACGGGAACCGAACAACTAATATCCATGTCAACACGTTAAAGTTTTCTTTCTGATAGATTCCTCACTGACTCACTCTCCGAGTAACCGGCAGGCATGAATATAGAGAGGTTTTGTTTTTTTTCCTTTGACCTTTTTTTCTTAAAAAACTTAGCTTCCATTCGAATAAAAATGCAAATATGGCCTCTTCTCGACTACGAAAGGACTAGGTGACGATATACATCAAGTGCCTGCCATGGTATAGGAGTCCGGTAGATGCCTGCCACGGTTGAGAGAGAGAGGGGGAGAGCCAGATTTGCAATTTCTTTTGGATAAGGACAAAGCTTGCATAGAAAAAAAATTGGACCAGGAGGAAGAAAAAAGCGAAAGCTTTGAATATATAGGCAGCATGTACAAGCCCGAGCTTAGACTATTTTGGATTACAACAAAGACGCATACGAACACGTAACCACACGCAAGCACACCATACATACACATGAGTGCACATCCTTAGCTCACGCGAGACTAACAAAGGTTAGAAATAAATCTGCAACATCGTGAAGTTTCTGCTGAAGCGTACTCGTGTGCTGGAATTTTGTAAAAGCTGGAGCGTTACCCGTGCTAGACATGAAAAATTAATATATTTGTCCTAGTCCAACCTAGGCCCATCCGGACCCTAATCCAATCCAGTCCAAGCCCAACTCATGCCAACCCAAGTCCACTCTAGGCCCGGCTTGGACCCGGGTGGCCTGGTCTCGAGCCGGCCCCAACTCAGGAAACATGTTTGACGATCAAACGACCGCCTGGGTCGATAAGCCAAATGTAGAAAGTATGTTGGCAATTTGGGCATCACATCCAGCTCAAACCAAGTAATTTCCCACACAGTAAGGGTTAATTCATTTTTCAATGCTTTGCTACCCGGGATAAGTCAATCGTGGTAGGGACGGTGCTAGACCCTGGCACACTAAAAAATTTAAAAGTGTTAGGATTACCTCTTGGATAGACTGAATTTCTTGATTAAATTGGTGCTAATTTTAGTGGTTTGGGATTTTTAAGACTTTAGAACTATTTGTATTGTAATTTTAGTAAATTTCAAATATATGCGTTGCATTTACGATCTTACGAAATCATTGTACAATACTATAGAGTTGTACATGCGAAGTGTGCACCCCAACGAGAATTTTCTAGTTCCGCCACTGAATCGTAGAAATTATTTGCTACTCCCTCCGATCACATATAGTTGGCGTTTTAGATATCGACATAGCCTCTAAAGCATAGCTTCTATCACTAATTTTTATTATAATATATTTATAAAACCTAATGAAATTATAATATTATAAAAGTTCTTTTCGAGAAAAATCTACGCATATAATTTTTATGTATCTAATTTAAATATTTTTAAAAATATTGATAGTCAAAGTTTTGAAAGTTTAACTACACCTATATCTAAAACATAACTATTTATGACTAAAGAGAGCATATAAATACCAGTAGTCCGTTAGGCAAGTAGCACTAGTTAGCATATAGGTACCCTGAAAATTAGTATGTTGATCTTGGAGTGAATTTATGTTTTTGTGCGCATCACGTTGCCAAATAATGGTTTCGTCCAAATTTATAGAGCGTATTTTCTGAATGATCTTGTCCATAAATACATAAGTATTTTATATTTTAATACAGAAAATAATGTGATATCCACTTTGTACCCTAATAAATATTCCCTACATACATACATTGAATACAGTATTTAGAGATAATAATTAGAGATAGTCTAGTTATTTTTAGCATATATTTGATCTATATGCTAACAGAAAATACGTCCGTAGCGAGCTTCTTACGACAACAGCATGTTGTCCGTTGTCAATAGATGAATTGCTCTCTTTTGGTTTTTCCGTAAAATCGTTCGTGAATCTTATGCTACGAACATGCCAAAGGTCTTCTACTTCTACTGATTGCTGCAAGGATTTAGCAGGAAAGAATTCCCATGAAAACATACGAACATCCCTGATCAAGAAGATTAGGCTAGAAAAGAAAGTAAACGGGAGTACGTGGCTGGATACATCGGGCGTACGACAAAACAAGGCCACTTTTGTCTTTCACGAGGACGAAAATGATCTCATCTCACCTCTTCCATGTTAGCCAGTACAGAAAGTACAAAGGCATGGTAAATAACTAAACAGGGGTTTTTACCGCACGTTAGTGTTACAGCTCACGTGGTAACTAACGAAACTACACCCTTGTGGTACTTTTTTTTTTAGAACAGCTGTGGTAGTAATTAACTACACGGTAATTCACACCATGCAAGATATCTCCAGGGTCGACACGAGACGCTGAATAAATTCATGTTTAGCTGATAAGTACGAAATGAGTCTAAGGCTAGCTGAGTTTGATGTGAAATGGCGCCATCTTATCGTGGAATTTCTGGTATGTACGCGAAATGCCGTGATGTGATCTTGGGGAAGGAAAAGCAACCCGTCTTGCTTATTTTTGATCGATCGCTTACGAGATAGACGTCGACGCTTTTCTAGCCTTTCTTAAATTTTATCTTTACAAACTTAGCTCTCTCGTTTAAATTTATGAGACTAGCCGTATTTATAAGTTTAAAAGATACGATAAATGATATGAATCATCTGTCGAGCTCTAGAGCAACAATAAGCTGACTGAGTAAGCAGAGGTTGATAGGAATCTCTCCTGCTCGGCAGCCACCCCCTTTGGATTGGAAGAACCGGTCGTCAGTGCATTTGATAGGTAGTAATCTCTGTGTTTTTTTTCCAATGAGCTATTCACGGATAATGCTGAGGTATGTTGTTTCCATGAGCTTTTGTTTTTGTTTTTTCAAAGTCTTCTCTGTGTTTTTCCAGCTGATTGCACAAGTTATCGCAAGAGTTTACACTTCGTATAGTAATCCTTTGAGTACTCTTTCCGCTAGAGGTCTACGTAGAAATCTCGGACGAATTTTGTCAAAAACGGTCGAACCCCCGTAAGACTGTATGCATGTATTTAAATACGCTAGAATGTATGTATTTACTCTTTCGAAAAGGTTAGCTTATACTCCGTTCAAGTTTATAGTGAGTATTTTTTTAATAGTCATGTCTATAAATATAACACAGATTTCATGTTTCAATGAAAAAATTAGGTGATGTTCTCTTTATACACTTAATGAATATTCATATTTACTTATATTCTTTACTTTTCATCCTACCATTCCATTACGGATTTTTTTTTCTTTTTAAAGATTAAGAAAGAGCCGAAATAGCTTGAAATAAATAATAATTGTTTCGATGTAACCTTCCACTGAGAATTGGCCATTGATACATGGTATAAACGTAACCTTAATGAATTAACTGATTTCTTTTACTTATTAAAATAAAAATCGAGAATCTGACCTATTAGTGTTCTAAGGTCAAAAGTCTAGTTTAAAATCAAAAAATCTATTCTTTACGTGCTTGTATCGAATATAGTGTTTTGAGATAATAATTAGAAATAGTTTGATCATTTTTAATATCTCTTAATTTATGTGCCGAGATAAAATACATTGTATAAAGTTGGAAAGAGGAGTAATGGCTAAGCGCCACACTTTTCTCAACAGCATGCATGGGCCAAGGTGTTCTTGGTCCCGGAAGCTTGCAGTCCTGTCGTCGTCCTACTGACGATTTGTTCTTGCAGGAGTTTTGGTGTCGACTCTTGCTCGATTTCCTTCCAATCTCGCACGGATTCTTTCTCCGCTACTGCTCGGGGTGATTAAGGGGTAAGCTTGACCTCAGTGACGAACCCTTCGACGACGTGAGCTCGGATGGTCGCCTCCTGAACATGGTGCTGTGCTCGGTGATTTCTGTGATGGTTTCGACATGGCTTCCATCTCTGTTGGGAATACCATCATGGTAAAACACAAGAGTCTTAAGGCTTTATCCTCGATTTGACCATTGCCCTTCTTCACTTTCAGATCAACCTCGAAAGCAACAGGATCGATCAGAACCCTGGAGCTCCAACTATGAATCCTGCATCCATATTGCATACGAGCATTCGTTTCAGACACGATCGAGTATCTACATGTCTCCTCATTACATCAAAATGATGAAGCAATGTGTTAATTTGTCGCCATGAAAAGTAGTAAGACTACAGAATGGACAGCAGAAAGCTGACATTATACAACAACAGAGTTGCAGTCAATAGGCTTATATCATCATATTTTAGTTTTTTAAATCATATTTATCTGCATGGTTGTTGCCTGCTTGTAACAGGCTAACAACATGCCTGCATGGATGGTAAGTAACTAATACATCAAAAGAAACCCGAATTGAGAAAGTTAATTACTCTAGTCAGCATAAAACAGGATTCAAGCAGCAAATAAATCAGCATATGGAGCAGCTGTGGTGATAAGGGTTTAAGTAGTCTCTTCTGTAAATGGGAAGCAAAGTCTGGTTTAGTTCCCTGAATACTGTGTAAGAGGCCTGGTACCCTGTCATTTTCTGTCAGATTACGTATCAAGGATCATACAAAATTATACTAGCACGAGGTTGGCACCTCTGCAGAGCTAAACCAGTGCACAACCTTTTTCAATCAAATCCTTCTGCCAGTTCACCTAATGGAAATTGGGAAGATAATGTCTCCACTAAAAATTTGCTAATTGGAACTACCAAATCATGGTGGCACATATGTGGCCCTGCAACAAAGTATTAAAATTTAGCTGCTTATTTACCCCCACCTATTGTAGTGTGCCCTGAGATGGATCTTACCAAAAGCTATTTAGAGTATTATAGCTATGAGATGGGAAGATCTTGACCAAGAATACCTATTTGTTTACCTTGAACAATCTATTGTTTACCCACGATAATTTGGGAGTCCATGTCAGTAAATTTTAACGGCAACATCACCACTCGGTTAGAAAACTTAATGAAGCCTTAAGTTGAATAGCGCCCTGAAGGGTAATGTGAAGCGGCTTAATGCACATTCTATTATTATAGCGTCTTTGGGTCTATTTGGGAGCTGTAGCTTTTTAAAAATCTATTTTTTAGTTTTCTGGACTGAAAAATAGCTATAACTTTTTATGAGAGGTAGTTTGGCAAACAGATAATTTCTCTCAATAATAAGATGCAAAAGAACGCCTCACCCTGCTTTTAGCTTTTGCTAATTTATATGTGGCTTATAGCTTATGCCAAAAACCGCTTAAAGCTGACCCGTTTGGGGGCTTACTCGCATTTCGGAATTTGAAGCTATAATAGAATAGCACCGGAGGGCAAGAAGAGGGGCAGCCTGGCAGCTGCTGCAACTTTGTCAATATCAAATTACAGTATCCGATTATCTAACTTTCTAACAAGGCAAGGGAAAACCATAGATAATGTAGATTGTAGAGACAGATCATCTACATTTTCTACGGAAGAAAAACAACATTTAGCATATATGGCCTCCCACCATATCTTGATGTCCTATATTTTACTTTCGTATTTTCATTTGATGCATTCTTTCTCAGTCCAAAGTGGAACCAGTATCATGTTCTATATTTTCATAAAGCATGGAATTTTCAACCTGCAATTTAGTATTCGCTAAAAGTTATCATGTAAACTGGAAATAGAACATTTATATATATCCTTATAATCTTCAAAGGAGTTCATCCCTGTGACAAACTGCAATTGTGGCAGCTCAAAAAATGTTCTTCCTAGATTCCTTTGTACCAAGTATATCCTCCACTTAAATAAAATTAACATGGAGGGTAGTCATATTAGCATCTTTACTTATTTTTTAGAGAAAGATTGGTTACATTATTACCAAAATTTACATTGCCTTTTTCTCGATAAGGATTTGAACATGCCAATTTTGAAGTCTAGTTATCCATATCACAGGGGAAAAAAGCATTGCCTTTAATTTCTGCAAGAAATAAAAAGAGAGAATTGATCATTTGCCTCGTTTGTCTCATTGACATGTGACCCTAGGATCCACATACCAGTCAGACATCACGGGGCAAATGATCAATGGTACAAATAAATAAGGATAAATCATCAATTATTTGAAATAAAAAAGAAGATAACTCCAAGAACAATAACGAACTTACATAGCTAGGGTATATACGTACCTGGTGTGAAGTGAGGGTTTGGGCGTTGTCCCTATCGCGACTGAAGACGACGTTGCGCAGCCGATCGACGGAGTCGCGCACGGCGGCTACGCCGTGCACATCCGGTGGCCACCGGAGGCCTCTCTTGATATCGGCCACCTTCACCGAGAAGATCTGCCGCGTGTCCATGGGCCAAACAATGTACGCTTGAGCTTCGCTGCATACATCAATGAGCGTCAAGCCACCTTCACTACTACAGAAAAGGTCATCACAGACGGTTCGGGAAACCGTCTGTAACCATGGGTCAGTGATGTTACGGAACATCACATACGGTTTTTACTATGAACCGCCTGTGATGTTACTTTTGGAAACAAAAAAATATCATCACGTACAGATGATATTTCTGTGATCCAGCTGCTCTGTGCTAGTTCAAGCATAATGGAAGAGCTACTGGATGTGAGATATCCCATGTCACTGCTCTGAAGAATATGAAAACGTAAAATCGACGAAGAAAAACTTCGGAGGCCGTTTCGAGGTCCTAAACGACGTTTTTTCGAAGCCTCGCGTGTACTTCTGATGTAGCCCCCTGACTTGGCCTTATGGATTTTCAAATCGAACTTTTCGTTAGCTTTAAAATGAGCACAAGAACGTCGCGATCGGAGCTCGTATGCAAAAGTTATGGCCGTTTCACCGAAAGGTGCACAGATCCAAAACGAAAACGCCGCAACATCAAGAGTGCAAAAGAGAAGAGAAGAGGGAAAGGAAGAGGAGAGGATGAGCTATAACATTTTAGTTGAACGATTCGAACACCATACTTACCAAACATTCGAAGAGGAGAGGAAAAGGAAGTGAGAAGTGAGAAGAGAGAAGAGAAGAGGAGAGCAGGAGAAGTGAGAAGAAAACAGTAGGAGAAGAGCCGCGGGCTGGTATTTTAAAGGAAGTCGAAAACGAGACGAGCGAGAAGTTCAAATTTGATGAGAGCGCGAAAGTTAAAATATTATCACAGACGGTTCTGTCTGGATAAACCGTCTATGATGTGGTTTATCACAGACGGTTATTATAACGAACTGTCTGTGATAAGTCGCTGATGGTTTTATTATAAAACCGTTTGAGATAGTACATGATATCACAGACGGTTTTAGTTAAAAACCGTCTATGATCATAGACGTTTTTAACTAAAACTGTCTGTGATATTGATGTATGTCGCTGGCGGTTTTTGAAGAGTATCGTCTGTGATAATGTCACTGACGGTTGCAATATAGAACCGTCAGTGATGTTCATCGTCACAGACGGTTTTGAGAAACCGTCTGTGATGAGGCGTTTAATATAAGCCTTTCTGTAGTAGTGTCTGTAAAGTGCAAGGTTGTCGGGCTCGCGATTAGCGTCACAGAATCATGCTTAGTTTCAATCAATCTTACGCAATTTTGATCCTAATTGTGGGTAGGATTATGGCAAAGTAACATATCTTATGATACTTATGACAAAATTTTCGGAGTACGATCATGTCATAATATAATCCTGTAATAGAATCCTACATACGATACCGATCATTTCAGCACAGAAAGGATCGTGGCTAGGATCATCCTGATCCAAATAACCCTGCCTAAGTGGTATTAGGATGACGGTTGATCGATCGCAAGAAATTAAAGAAGAGACATTGATCATTTCACACACCACATGTAACATCCTAAATTTTGGTTTACTTGGATTTAATATGCATTTTGTGAAATTTCTAAATTTCTTGGATTTTTCTAGAATTTATTTGAATTTATTTATTATTTTTAATATGGCCTATTGTGAAAATTATTTAATTAATGAGAAATTTTATATGAAGTTTTGTCAAAAAAATATTTTATAGTGACAAATGTATTAAAATGTTTTTCAGAATTTTTCTGGATTTTTTTGATATTTTTACTATTTAATATGAATTAGTTTAATTTCTGAAATTATTTTAATTGGAAAAGTTTTTATAAAAAACCTTCAAACTGTATTAGGCCGAAGCCCAATTGGGCCCAACCCATTCGCTTGAGAGGCCTGATCGGTTGGGTGGAGTGATCTTGGGCGTTCGTCTGTTGATAAGACGGTTAGGGATTCTAGGGTTTTGTTGGAACCCTAACATGTCCTAGCCGTCAGATCAAGTCGGAATTGACACATAGAATCTTGTCACGTTTGGCGTAGCATTGACCGTTGGATGCGTGACGCGTGGACAGTCCAGATGCGCCTAGATCCGAGCTGCCGCCGGAGTCCAGATTCCTTGCGAGTCTACTGCCGTGCGGACCTGGGTGTTCGTGTAGGGCATGTTTTTCGGTGCTATTTAAGGGAAGGTGGGTACCTCGAGAATCACCGTGAGTTTTGGAGCGTATTCATCCAAGCATCATCGGCTGAGGAGCTTCAGGTGCGAAGAAGACGCTCGTCGGAGTTCGCTAGGTGTGCGTCGTCGGGTTTTTTCGTGGATCTCCGTAGATGGTCCACTTTCGTTGTAGCCAAGGTTACCATTGAACTTGCCGGGTTCGTCTTGCCCAGATCCGTGGGTCACCGAGATCGATCCGTCTTGGGATAGTTGTTGGCTTCATCATATTCTCAAAGGCCGGCGAGTGCGCGTCGTCTGAGTTTCGCCGGAGTAACCTGGGCGTCGGGATCTGACGTGGCTGCTAGATGTCACAATGTGTGCCTCGTGTCGATTCGTTGGCTTGCGTGAACATCTGCGTGGCAGTCGCATCGGTGCTCGATCAACAAGCCACGTCATCACTAGGGCCCGCGTGTCAATGGGACTTGTGCCATGGACCGAGTCTATCGTAGATTCGGGTAGTCTCATGGACCAGGTCTATGGACCGATGGCCACGTGTTAGCGCCGGGGCAATGCTGACGTCATTAATCCGATTTTTCAGTATAGATCTAATTCGGGAAATTAATTATTTAATATTTTCTTATTTATCAAATTTTTCGAGAGCCCGTTCTTCCTTATACGTGCTCCGATTGAGGCGATTCAAATTTCTAAAAAATTGTAAAATTGCGATCTATTTAATGGTAAATTTTATTTGACTTTTAGAGTTTGTTTTCTCTCTATTTTGGTATTTATTTGATGTTTTCTCTCGTTATGCGTAGACGTTGAAGTGCTCGGAGCGTCTGAGGAGGAATTGTTGAACCAAGAGCAAGGTTCAGAGCAGGAACAAGAGCTTTTGCAAGGCAAGTTGTGCTTTAATCATGTTGAATCCAATTTTATTAAATTGCTATGTTGATTTAAATTATGCATATTATTTAAACATGTACCTCTGTTTCCAAATTTAATTTGGGATTGAGTTACTCATCTCAATTGAGTTATTCCTTACCTTGTCATTTGTATGTCATGATTATTGTCACCCTAGGATGGATCATTATGTTAGTGTTATGCCCTTGAGGCAATCATTTAGATAATTGTAACATGACTATGTTTATGAATAATATTATGATTATTGGTCCAATGAATGTATATCATTGTATTGATCAACAAGTATGTGACTTGCTTATGAAGCTCTTTACTTAATGATGTAATTCGATAAATATCTCTGATCGGATTTCATCGTATAGGACAACGATGAATAGATCAGCACATGTAGTGATCGATGATCATGCTTCATAGATCATGGGATATGGAGATATCATCTATACATTGTGGGCGCATGTTGAAGAACATGGGTTAGATAGACCCATAATGGGACAACTGCGAGAATGTTTCATTCTTATGTGTCATCGTGTATCTCATACCTAGTAGATGTATGATCCTTAGACTTGAGATTGTCATATTCCTACATGTGTAATAGTTTTCCTTGGGGCTATCAAACACTACTTCCTAACGGATAGTTATAAATGTAACTTTCATGTTTACTATGAAACTGCGAGAGGAAGTGAGCGATCAAGATGGAATTTGCCACTCCAATGAAACGGAGATATATGACAAGGCCACTCGTGTGATATGATTAATGAAGTGCATGGCCATGCCGTGATTGAGAAGTCAACCACAACTTATTAATATATCACGGATACGAGAGATGGATTGAATCATCAAAGGATGACATGCTTCTCGCCTTGAGATCAATCTTCATATACTTGGCAAAGGGATTATTGCATGAGTACTTTTGATAGGTTACATCGATTTGATCATAGTATGTTTGGGAGTTGGCATACTTTGCAAGAAGCGCTACCAACTATTGGATTGAAAAGGAGTTTTCGAATCCATGTCCAAGCGTCGTGAACCTGCAGGTCACACACTTAATGGTGGGACGCATTAATTTGGATTGGATCCGTAATTAATGAACCTCGTGGGCTTAGCACGATGGGCCCTAGTTTAGGGTTTCATCTTGTGGCTATATAAGGAGGGAGGAGGGAGGCGCGGTGTGCTTTCCCGGTTTAGGAGTGATTCACTCGAAACCCTAGCCTACTCCTCTCGCGCCCTGCCGAGCGACCAGTGCTTGCACACCGCGCCGCGGCGTTCCATCTCTGGACGTGTGGACTACTGCGGTGACGCTGCTGCGACTGCGGCGTGGGAGGACGATCCACAGCGAGGTGAGGACGAGCCACTACATCGACGTAACGACTGCGGCGAGGACGATCCACTACATCAACGCGCGAAGAATTCCGCAACTGCGCGTCTAGTGGTAATCTTATCTATGATCCCCTTCTAGCGAGTAGCTTTCTGGTTACGCGGTAGTATTTTTTTGTGCTAGCGTAGCATACCACGTTCCTCTTCACATTAATAGTTGGTTGCTAATAGAGATCAACATGGGTTGGTTAGACCGTGTATAGTTTGCTTAGCCATGCCACGTATGACACATGTCCGTTGAAATATGAAAGTTAATCTTGATTAATAAAATATAGAATATGTTTATGGAATTGATGTGTCATGTGTTGTCATACGATGATGTTGAGTTATAGTAACATGTGTTGTTCTGCAACAAAGTTGAAATTGTTGGTGACATGTGTTGCATGATAATCAAATGGGGTGGTAATGATTTAGATTATGGCAGTATACCAAGGTGGGTCTATGTGGCGGTCTGGGATGTGGAAGTCTTACCTTGATCAATATAAGGATTTAACCTTGCAAGCATTTGACCTGAATCAAACATGCAACCACATGTCTGAAATGGGATAACATAGCTGATTAATTTTCAATATCTTAGCTTTGGTACTATCAGTGGTGGTGTGAGGTCCGATTGAATGATAAAACTCATATGGTGCAAGAGGGGGGTCCTAATTGTGGTAACCATCCCTTCAGTGTTGAAACCTTAGTGGGTAGTACTGGGTTAAGACAGAACATTGTAAAGGCTTTGTTATGATCACTCGTCTGTGTGGTGAGATGATTGTATCTTATGGGTAAAATGCATAACCTCTACAGAGTGTATGAACTATTCGGATAGCCGTGCTCGCGGTATAGAGCAATACT
This sequence comes from Otatea glauca, assembly GCA_036346275.1. Taxonomy (NCBI): domain Eukaryota; kingdom Viridiplantae; phylum Streptophyta; class Magnoliopsida; order Poales; family Poaceae; genus Otatea; species Otatea glauca. Next base: position 23,408,722 of record CM070734.1, read on the forward strand.
CGGGAATTACAGTCAAGGAATATAATTTATAAAATGAAAATTTGGATGGGAAAGCTGGGTGCTGCTGCAAATTTGGAATATGTTAGAGCTGGGTGCCACGTTTACTTGAGAAATGCTGAAAGTTACTTATTGTTATTTGTTTTACCGTCATTAAATCTACTTATTGTATTCTTTTATAAATGGTGAATAGCCATATTAGCCATTCTCTTGGAACAAGTCATGCATATAGTATGTTAGACTTGCATTCTGTATATAACTTATTGAGTGATTTATGTACTTCCCCTTGCCAAACAACATCATCGGTTGATGAGGAGTCTACACCAATTTTGGAGGAGTATCCAGAAGAGACGAATGTTTAGGATGCGAGCCTTATTAGTTGCCTGTGGTATACTGAGAGTTTATCTACGTTTTTATTCCACTGCAATTTAATTTGCTAATTATAGTTTAGCCTATCTGGCAGAGTCATGTAAGGTTGACCATAAGGTCACTCAACAGGTTAATAATTAATATATGAAGTCTTTTATTATGTTTCGTTGTGTATGATTGTGATATTCACCTATGTTGATTCTGTGTGTATTAGCGTGATTCTAGACTAGTGTGACATTCACAGAGGGTCCGAATTTACATGTTAGAGTGCCGACACCACGCAAGGATGAACAGAACAATGTGTATGTTGTATACGTACTCTCGTATATATAACTTCTAATAGCACAGCTACAATTTATAAGCACATAAGCACACTTCAATTCATTATTTTCTTGAGACACAAGTACAATCATTGCTTATTATGCATAAGTAAATGGCCTTGTGCTGGCTTCACTATCTAGCTGTGTGACTCGAAAATCTGCAGCCCATGAAGTTCAGACTCCAGAGTATGTGGTGTCAAACGAATTATCACAGTAATCTAATGACATTCCCATCATTTTCATCAAAATAATTTTAATTAGACTAAGATGAGGCGATTGTCCAACAGCTCAGGGCAGCATCATGTGACGACTCCTACTTTGGTTTATTGTCGAAATGACAACAGAGACATGAAGTTCTGCTCTACAGTCTCTATCCCCTGACTGTAGCCATATATGGTGTCTGCCATATTTGACGTTAGAGGCAAAGAAAGATGTAAACTTTCTGTTAGAGTTTTGCCAAGGGAAAAAAAATATGGTTTTTAAGATCTGACTCCTGAGTCCTTTACCTTAGCTACATCCTTATGTTCCACGGTCCAGAGTACGTGGAAGCCCGTTTTGTACTACAGGTGTATGTACTCCAGTAGGCTATTCGATTGATCATCCATTAGTAGGCTTGCTAACAACTTCCTAATCAGGAGGAACCAGTTAACTTCCACTTGTGTAGTATGCTTCCACTTGTGTAACAACCAATTAATGCACATTACATACTCTTGGTATTTTCCTAAGAAAATGGTTCTATACTCCCGGAGTGTATATAGAGATGTTATTCTATAGTTGCGTGTACAATAGTACATAGTCTGACCGAGCCAAATTATCTGTATTTATTACTTGCGTATGGGTGTATGGACCATTTATTACTTGCGTTGTCAAACCAACTAGTTAATACGTTTTGTAGTTTGTACAAGAATATGTTCTCTTTGTTTTAGCCATATCATTTTATTGGTAGCTCCGATTTGCAAATGGTTTTCACCGGTAGCTTACTGACGACGAGATGAACAAAATAATATGTCTCCCTATTAAACAACAATTTTGCCGACTGGTAATATAAATTACTATATCTACAACATGAAATTACTACACATGCAACTAGAAATTACTATCATACAATATAATAGTAAAATCTAATTACTAATACTACACACATCAGTCATTTTAGCAGTAAAAGTCCATGAAAACTATATGTACAAATTTCAAAAAATTCTCAGAAAATTACCATACATAGGGGATGTGAGCTTCTACAGCCCTGTAAAATTTGAATACGAAACTCAGTCGCATTTGAAAGATATGAAATTGACAAGTGCTAGTCAGTGATGAATAGTAAATTTATCATTTTTATATCTTTCAAATGCGACTAAGTTTGGTATTCAAATTTCACAAGACTGTAGAAACTCACATCCTCTACCTATGGTAATTTTTGAGAATTTTTTAAAACTTGTACATATAGTTATATATGTATACCATCGTAACTTCACTTGCTGAAGCATGAAACTAGCTAGCGTCATACTAAACCATGTTGTAAGCTATTTACTATCCAAAAAATAACATTTTACTATAAGATCAACAAACAGAGCTATATTCTTATTCTGATAGTTCACTTCATTTCGGTTTAGTAACATCTTTTGTAATAGCTAGTAACATATTATTTTGTGGACAGTAAAAGGCAACATTTCCTGTGAAACTACTTCTATCGTGTATTCAAAAATTCTCAAAAAATAACCATAAGTAGAGAAGGTGAGATTCTATGTCCCTGTAAAATTTAAAGACTAAAATCAATCTCATTTGAAAGATATGCGAGAGAGTTTGGCCTTCAAATTTTACAGGATTGTAGAAGCTCACATCCCTACGTATGGTAAATTTATAAGAATTTTTCAGAACTTTCCATATTTTTTCACGGACTTTATACGATAAGGGTGGTGTACTGCTAACTGACTGTTCTGTGTAGGAAATTAGTCCCACATCGCTTGCGGAGGTTCGTTAATACCTGTTTATATAGCTAAACTAGCATTATTCTATCGATCAAAGTGATACGTATAATGTTAATAAGGGTAGAACTATGTCTGTGGACTCCGCTGCACTATGTGCTAATGGTGATGGACCCGGACACCTTACCTTTTAACACCATGACCACTTTTATGCTTTTTTACTGACAATCGTTGATGACGTTACAAACTCAAACAGTAGAATTCACTGCATTATAATTTTTTTGTATGTAACTGTCGCACATGCATAATTTTTCAATTGTGCTTCTTACCTTATACTATAGTGAAAAACTCGTAACTTTACTAGCCATCTTATTTTTGACCAACTAATGAACACACTTCAGTTTTGATCGAGCCATACATTACTATCTTATTTACTACATTGTACTATAAGACAACGAAATGAAATTACTGTGAATCAAACGTAGTCAGACCTACCAAAAAAGTGTTTTTAGTTTGTACATGTATGTGTTTGTTCTTTATTTTAGGCATAACTTTTTATTCGTAGCTCCGATTCACGAAAGGTTTTCATTAGTAGATTACTCAAGACAAGAAGAACAGAATGATATAAATCTCGCTAATAAACAGTAAATTGATGTTCATTTAGCAATAAAAATAAATTTATACGAAATTTATTACTGAAACTTGTATTGTGCTGTTCCTCTCGTCGTCAGTAATCTACCGGTGAAATTCATTCGTGAATCGAAGCTGCGAATAAAAAGTTATGGCTAAAACAAAGAAAAAACATATTCATGTACAAACTAGAGAACCTATTTATTAGTTGGTTGGCCACAGTTCCAATACAGTAATAGCTTCATTAATTCTTTGTAGTAAAATATAGTAAACAAGGTAGTAAACGTTAGTGTATAAAATAGAAAAGGCAATTACTGATCCTATACAGATCAATCATTTTAGCAGTAAAATCTTATAAAAATTATATGTACAAGTTCTTAAAAAATCTTAAAAAATTATCATATGTAGAGGATGTGAGCTTCTATAGCCTTGTAAATTTTGAATACCAAACTGAGTCATATTTGAAAGATATGAAATTGACAAGCGCTAATCAGTGATGAATAGTAAGTTTGCATTTTCATATCTTTCAAATGCTATTGTATTTGGTATTCAAATTTTACAGGGCTGTAGAAACTCATATCCCCTGCCTATGGAATTTTTTTAGAATTTTTCAGAACTTGTACATATAGTTTTCACGGACTTTTACTGCCAAATGACTAAAAAACTATATGTGCATATTTTGAAAAATTCTCAAAAAATTACCATAGATAGGGATATGAGTTTCTATAGCTTTGCAAAATTTGAATACCAAATTCAGTCATATTTGAAATATATTAAATTGACGAGCGCCAATCAGTTATGAATAGTAAATTTTCATTTTCATATCTTGTAGAAGCTCATATTCCCTACCTATTGTAATTTTTTACGAATTTTTTGAAACTTTTACATAGAGTTTTCATAAACTTTTACTACCAATTAAGTGATTTGTGTAGGATTCAATTATACTGTATGATAGTAATTTCTAGTCGTAAATGTAGTAATTTCTTTTAGCGGTCAATAAAATAACTGTTTAATAGCGATACTTATATCATTTTATTTCTCTCGTTGTTAATAAGCTACTGATGGAAACCATTTGCAAATCTGAGATACCAATAAAAAATATGGCTAAAATAAAGAAGAAACAGATTCATGTACAAACTACAATACGCATTAACTAGTTGTGTTTAACAACACATTAACTGGTAACAGATTTGCTAGTAATTGTGCCTGTTGTTCTATAGTAAAAAGTATTCTTAATTTACTACCAGGTTACATTTCTTAGTATGGTGTTGTTTGCATGTGCTTCTCAATATGTTTCGGCTAGCGCGTGGAATAGCCTAATCTGCGTGTAAGCGCACATTATGAAAGACCATGTGGAGGTCTACACATGTTTGTGATGAGTATTTGACTAAATTTTATCTTGGTATGCTCTGGTTTGAGTTATTTTTGAATTGGATTTTTAATTTGAAGTAATTTAAGCTTTCTCTGGGACTTACGGTGCAACCGGGCGAGCAGTAGCACCGGCCCCCAGAGCGGTGTAAAAATCTGAGAGGGTGTTTTTTGGGGATCTGGCAGTTCGGTGCTCGCAAAGCGGTATAAAAATTCGGAAGGGTGCATTTTTAGGCATTCTGGATGTTCGGTGCTACTGGGTCAGCGGTAGCACCGGCTCAAATACCCGATGTGAAAATTCCAGAGAGAGATGTTTTACGGTTTGGATGAAGGGTGGTGCTACCGGCCAAGGTGCGGTAGCATCGGCCCTTATGAGCGGAAATGTTTCAAAAATTATGATTTTAGGAATTTAATTGCATATATTTTTTAGGGTTTTGATAAACATCATTTGGATGTTTTCTTGTTAAAAATCATCCAAATTTTGGAACGTTGTATCTTCTCCAAGATTGGTGTGATTAATGAAACGGGGCGCATATATTAACCATATTCTATCTTATCCGATTTTGAATCCAAACCCGTTAGGATTTTGTAGTACAGATTTTATTTTCCTTTCTTGACCAATGCTATTCCTCGTTACAGAGTGTGCCCTATCGAGAGAGAGAGAGAGCGGTAATTGTAAAGTATTTCATGTCTTTGATGGTTGCAGGACGACGGTGCTAGGTCATGGTGAGGCGAAGGATGACCGAGACTAGGCGAGGTGCGCCGGAGGTTCAGACGGTCGAGGATCGTCGGAAGATGATCGGAGACGGAGTGTCTATGAGCCGAGAAGACAAGGAATGGATGAGATGCTAATTAGGAGCTACTCGGATCAAGGAGGGTCGTAGGATCATTGTCTAGATGATAGAGTAGCGGGTCTAGTTAGTATACTTTGAAAAGTGTGCAAAAACCCGATATGTTAGAGAGTTTCGGGTTAGCCCATGTATAAGTGAGTGAGTTATTCCTAACCCTTGATGGTGATCCTTAGGGTAGAAGAAACCCATCTAAGGGTAGAGGGCGGCTCAAGAGTAGTATAAATAGAGGGGGAGGGGTGTCCTTCCTACTCTTGAAGGTTTTAGAGGTTTTGGGCTCCTTTGAGCTTTTGCCCACCTTGTTGTGAGGCTTTGTAAACCTCCCTTCCAGAAATGCAAATCACTTTCTCTTATTCTTGAATTTACTTTACGCATTTAAATTCAACATTTAAATTCTGCACTTACATTCTTGCAATTTACATTCATATAATTTGGACTTGCCACCCCTCCTTCTACATGCTTTTGTATTTGCCTCCTCTCCTTCTACATGCTTTTGATTCTTATGATAAGGATGTTGATTGATGGATGAATCTTCTTCAGATCATATCCCAATCATCTAGGCAATCTATGCATCTTTCTTGCAAGAAACCAGTTTTGTGTACTTGAGTGAATGATTCTTGTAGATCTCGTTTGAGGGGTTTTGGACTTGTGTTCTTATTTGCTGTGACGTGTGATTAGTTATCCAAGATCATCTTGATCATCAAAACCCCACGAGCAAGTTTTAGATCGAGTTCTTGAGTTTTGCTCAAAATTGGTGTGTTCTTCTACATTTACCAAATTTTGTGGGTTTTTGTCCAACCGATCAAAAGATTCCTCAAATTGGCTTTTGAGTTCATGTTGTTTTCAACTCTGTTCTTCCTGTTGTTCTTGAACCCGGTGCTATCGGGATCACTCTGATCATACCGAACTCTGGTGCTACCGGCCTCCCAGCGGTAGCATCGGCCAGTCAGAGCAGCTTGCTTCTTCTCACTTGCTCCTTTTGATTGATTTGTTTGTGGGCTTAGTTAGATCATTTTAAGTAGGGAAAAATTTTATTTGGGATCATTTACCCTCTCTAATTGCCATCTCGGTCCTTCAGATTAGCACTACGGATCGATTGAGCCACGTATCCTAGTACTTAGTGCATCGGAACTGTACTAGTTGCCGATCAGTATGGTGGAAAACCAACTATTAAATGTGTTTCCTTATTTGTACATGAATCTTTTTTTTTTGTTTTAGCCATAACGTTTTATTGGCAGCTCCGGTTCACAAAAGATTTTCACCAGTATCTTACTAATGACGAAAGGAACAGAATGATATAAGTATCGCTAATAAATAGTTATTTTGCTGTCCGATAACAGATTTTACTATCTATATCTGTAGATTTTACTATCCATATATATACATGCAGAGGGTTCAGTAGCCTGTGTAATCAGTGCAGTAGTAAATCCTTATCGTGTAAAATCGATGAAAACTACATGTATTATTTTTCAAAAAAATTCAAAAAATTACCATACATAGACAATGTGAGCTTCTACAACATGTACAATTTAAAGACCAAAATCAATTTCATTTGAAAGATATGAAAAAAAAATTCAGCTGAATAATGATTTTATCGCTATTTAGCACTATTCATCCGCTCCTGTCAATTTCATATCGTTCAAATGCTATTGAGTTTGATCTTTAAATTTTGCAGTCTTGTAGAAGCTCAACTCCCTTAAGTATGGTAATTTTTTGAGAATTTTTCAAAATTTACACATATGATTTTTACGGAGTTTACACGATAAGCGTGTTTTACTACCAAATAAACGCCTAAAACCTATGAAAATCACCTATACAAGTTTTTATAAATTCTCAAAACATTACCATATGTAGGGAGGTGAGATTCTGCAACCTTGTAAAATTTGAAGACACAAATCAATTTTATTTGAAAGATATGAAAAAGACAAATTCAGCTAGAATAGTGATTTTGTCGATGTTTAGAACTATTCATCCACTGCTTGTTAATTTCATATTTTTTAAATGCTATTGAGCTTGGTATTTAGATTTTGTAGGGTTGTAGAAGCTCATCTTCCCTAAATATAGTAATTTTTTGAGAATTTTTCAAGACTTGTACATTTGATTTTCAGGGAGTTTACATGATAAGATGGTTTACTGCCAAATGAATACCAAATTATTGATGAGCGTAAGATTTTAATACTGAATAGACGCATAACATTTTACAAACGGTTCTTATTTGATTTTACCATTTAATACAGTAACTTTTACAATCATCGACATAACATTTTAATATCGGGTCGATAAATGGAACTAAATTCTTGTTCTGATAGTTCACTTTGTTTCAGTATAGCAAAATCTTGTGTAATATCTAGTAAAATGTTATTTTGTGGATAGTAAAAGATAATATATCCTGTGTAAACTACCTTTATTGTTTAAAGTCTATGAACATCACATGTACAAGTTTTCAAAAATTCTCAAAAAACTATCATACATAGGGAGGTGAGATTCTACAGCTCTATAAAATTTGAAGACCAAAATCAATTTTATTTGAAAGATATGAAAAAGACAAATTCAGTTGATTAGTGATTTTATCGCTGTTTAGCACTATTCATTCGTTGCTTGTTAATTTCATATATTTCAAATTCTTTTGATTTTAGTCTTCAAATTTGCAGGGTTGTAGAATCTCACCTCCCCTACATATGGTAATATTTTGATAATTTTTCAAAAATTTTACATTTGATTTTCACAGAGTTTACACAAATAGGGTGTTTACTACCAAATGAACACAAAAAAATCTATGAAAATCATATGTATAAGTTTTCAAAAATTCTTAACAAATTACCATACATAGGGGACGTAAGATTCTTCAACCCTATAAAATTTGAAGCCCGAAATCAATTTTATTTGAAAGATATGAAAAAGACAAATTCAGTTAAATAGTTATTTTGTCGTTGTTTAGCACTACTATTCATTCGCTACTTGTCAATTTGATATCTTTCAAATGCTATTGAGTTTGGTCTTCAAATTTTGCAGAGTTGTAGAAGCTCATCTTTCCTACATATGGTAATTTGTTTAGAATTTTTCAAGACTTGTGCACATGATTTTCTTGGAGTTTACATGATAAGGGTAGTTTACTTCTAAATGAACACCAAATTACTGATATGTGCAAGATTTTACTCCTGACCAGACGTATAATATTTTACGAACTGTTCTCATTTGATTTTACTGTCTATTACAGTAACGTTTATGATCATCCACATAGTATTTTACTACAGGACCAACAAACAAAACTAAATTCTTCTTCTGATAGTTCACTTCGTTTCAGTATAGTAAAATCTTATGTAATAGCTAGTAAAATGTTATTTTGTGGATGGTAACAAGCAACATATCCATCGTTTAGTAGCGAGACTTATATCATTTTGTTGCTTTCATCGCCAGGAAGCTACTGGTAAAAATCGTTCGTGAATCAGAGCTGCCAATAAAAAGTTATGGCTAAATCAAAGAAAGAAAGCTCATGTACAAACAAGAAAGCATATTTATTAGTTGGTTAGGTTCTTGATTAGTTACATGGACCGATTACTCGAGCTCGCGCGTCAACTCAATTACCGGTGAATTCGTTCCTCGGGCTTCATACGAATATTTTAATGGATGGAATGCTATTTAATTCTTGTGATGATGTCCTTTGCCTCAGGAACTTGGGTGAGGAACCAATCAAGATGAAGGATAGAAGAGAAGTGCACGAGTTCGGTTCAGATTCGACTCGGGACAGGGCTGACTTGTTTCGGCCGCCACGGCTACATCCGGACTCCGTTTTGGGCGTTCTTGTACTTCACTGAAAGCTTATCAAGTCTACTTTCCAACGGATCTGGAATCACATCCAAACTCCTTCTGAGTTGACGGGAATCGTTCAATCAAGCAGCGTCACTTTTTCAGTCCAAGTCAAAAGTGGGCCTTTGGCCTTGTAACAAGGAAAGCCCACTTAAGGCTGCACCCTAGGGTTCCTAGGCGCCTCTCCACAATAAAAACAGCCAGCCGCTGCCATTAGATGGTGGGTTTTTTAGATCAAAGATAGCAGTTGCTACTTCTTGTAATCGCGCGTGTTGGCTAAACCGCCCAATTACTTGTCATCGAAACCCTCTTTTGTGATTCGAATGAACTCGTGGTTTCAATTATAATTTCAGTGCTTGTTCATCTTGTTCTTGCGTGTTCTTGATTGCTTGCGAGGACAAAGGCCTTCGTGGTCGGTTGATCGTGCACTAGCAAGATCAATAACAACCGAAGTCGGTGTAACGATTGCTAAGGCGCGTCGTGCAGGGGCGGTGTAGTCGGATCGCCAACGTCTTCTTCCACCCAATCGAATCTATCCCTCTCTCATCGAAGGTGGGACCTATCCTCCTATCACGTGGTATCGAGCTCAAGGTTGATCGGTGAGAGATTTTTTCCCATCCATTATTTTACCTACGATCCGAAAACCATAAAAAAACAAATAGGCGATTAGATCTCCTTGTCCAAAACAGTTTGTGCCCTTGCTTTTGCTACTTTAGTTCTCGGCTTGTTGAATTTACGGTTGCTTGACGAGTCAAGTTCTTTGGTCTTTAGTTTCATCCTTTAGAGTTTCGAGTTCAGTCATGTTTTGTCACGATTCGTTCATAATTTGAGTCGTATTACATTAGTAGATCGGATCGGAGTTGAGTTTGTTTCTGTCTAGTGTGGGAGATCAAATTGGGTTGCCGATTTCCTTGCTTTGTTTACTAATCCGCTTGATTCTCTGTGTTTACCAAAATAAATATCGGTTCCAAATATATATATATATAAAAAAGGTAGAGTGCGTATACAAGAGCCGCACCAAATCAAGGAGTTAAAAAAAGGCAAGTGCATATAGAAAAGCGCACCAAATCGAGAGAAGAAAAGGCAAGTGCGGATAGAAAAGCCGCACCAAATCGGAGAAGAAAAAAGGCAAGTCAGATTTCAAAAGCCGCACTAGATCAATTGCAAATCAAAGTTCGAGAGAGAGAGAGAGAGTATCTTTTAATTACCTTTATACCCTGGTTTTGCCAAAGTCCTTTGTGCAAATTTTGTTTTTAGGGTCTCTGAGTTCATCTAAGAGAGTTTTGTGACCCTCCCAAAAAAAAAAAACTTCTTTGTTTTGGGCGTTTGGTGGCGACGTTTGTGTCTTGGCTCGCGTCTCTAGTGCGGTTCGAGACTAGGACCAAGACGCATCTGTCGTGAACGTTTATTTAGCTTCTTGTGACTAACGTGGTGAAGGTTACTCCTTGTGCTATTTCAGCCACCTATAGCTCCTGATTGTCTCCTCTCTCGAAGTTGTTTGTCTTCTTTGGTTGCCAACACCTCCTTGCTAAAGCTTGGTAAGAACAGGTAAGAACTTGTTTGAACAGATTGAGAGTGAGCGATTTGACACTAGCACACCACTTGTAGATAGGGATAATCTCGTTACTTGGTGTTAGCCTTTTTTTTTTCTTTGTTTTTCTCTAACCATGGCAGGATCGGAAGCCGATAAAGGGGGACAACATTCACCTCGCACACGGGGATCGTCTGACTTGAGCGCCAAATGAGGCTTCACACCGATGCGCTTGATGAGGGCGTTCGTGTTACCAATGACCGCCTTGGTCAATTGGAGGCGATTCAAATTGACACCAACACCAAAATCACGCGTTGGAAGTTTCGTGGGCGCAATCAACACCTCCTTGCGGCATTCTTGCGGCGACTTGAGGAGAGGGATCGTGGGCGCCCACCCGATGGACATGTGAGCGGCGTTGCGAGGAGACAATGAACGAGGACTATCACGGCGGACACGAAGTTGAGGAAGAGGAGGATGATAGGCCTGGCAACGACACCATACACCGCAACCGCCATGGTATGGGTTTGCGACCACCACGACGATGTGCAGTGCGTGAACATGATGACTCCTAGGATCAATCAAATTCGACATGAGCGCTTCGTCCGTTGCATCCACGGGAAGAACGAGGATATTCGATTGCCTACAATGCAAGGGATTTGGGCATGTGAGGAAAGATTGCCCAAACAAGCGTGTCTTGATTGTGCGGGATCTTGGTGAGTATTCTTCTGCTAGTGATTTGGATGATGAGACATATGCTATGCTTGCCATTGACCATGCAGAAGTGGACATGAGAAGGAAGAAGAACATATTGGTCTTGAAAATGCGAACATTATGAGAGCCTTGTTGTTCGTGGCGCGTGTTGAGTGCCCAAATGGGGAAGGTGAAACGAGAACCAATGACATAATTTGTTTCAAACCAAGTGTGTGGTCATGGGCGCTCATGCAGCGTCATCATTGATGGGGTAGTTGCAATAACTTAGCAAGTTACGAGATGGTTCAAAAGCTAGAGCCGAAAACAAGCCCACATCCACAGTAGTACCACATCCAATGGTTTAACGACAATGTAAGATAAAGGTAACACGATTGGTAAGAGTGCACTTTGCCATTGGTTCGTATCATGACTATATTGATTGCGATGTTGTGCCTATGCAAGCATGTTCTATGTTGTTCGGTAGACCATGGCGATCGATAAAGACACCTTGCATCATGGTAGAACTAATCGGTACTCTTTTGTGCATAAAGAGAAGAAAATTGTATTACATCCTATGTCTCCTGAAGCCATTTTGAGGGATGAAGTTGCTAGAGCCAACAAAGAAAAAATCGAAAACATGAGAAGAGTGAAAATCAGATTGTAGCAAAGGAATTTGTACAACATAAAGAGGGCAAGTCTAAATCTGTTCATGACGAGAAAAGATGAGATTAAATCAAGGGTGCTTGTTTACTTGCTTCCAAATCTGATTTAAATGATTTGAATGATGGCTCAAGTTTGCTATGCTTTGGTTTGCAAAGAAGCTTTATTTTCATTTGAAGATACATCCTCTTCTTTGCCTCCTATTTGTCATTAATCTTTTGCGGAAAACATAGACATTTTCCAAAGGAGGTGCCACCAGATCGCCACCAATCCGTGGAATTGAGCATCAAATTGACCTCATTCCGGGGCCTCCTTACCAAACCGTGCACCATCTGAAACCAATCCGAGAAGAAACCAAGGAGATACAACGAGCAGTGCAAGAATTGCTTGAGAAAGGGTATGTGCGCGAATCTCTTAGTCCATGTCTTGTCCAGTACTTTTAGTTCCTAAGAAAGATGGATCATGGCGCATGTGTGTGGATTGTAGAAGCGATTAACAACATTACAATTAGATATCGTCATCCTATTCCTAGGTTAGATGATATGCTAGATGAATTGAGTGGCTCTCTTGTGTTCTCTAAGATCGACTTGCGTGTGATACCACCAGATTCGCATGAAATTGGGCGATGAATGGAAAACAGCTTTTAAAACAAAATTTGGATTGTATGAGTGGTTAGTAATGCCTTTTGGACTCACTAATGCACCCAGCACTTTTATGAGATTAATGAATGAGGTTCTGCGCCATTTCATTGGAAAATTTGTGGTGGTGTACTTTGATGATATTCTCGATTTATAGCGAACTCTAGAACAACATCTTGATCATTTGCGTGCTGTTTTTCATGCCTTGCTCGTTTGTTTGGTAACCTTGAGAAGTGCACCTTTTGCACGGATCGAGTCTCTTTCTTGGCTATGTTGTTACTCCGGGAAGTTGAAGTTGATCAAGCCAAGGTTGAAGCAATACACACCGGCGGTTCCAACAACGGTCACACAAGTCGCGAGTTTCTTAGGACTTCTTGGATTCTATCGTCGCTTTGTGAAGGATTTCAGCACCATCGCCGCACCATTGCACGAGCTCACTAAGAAGGAGTGCCATTTGCTTGGGGCAAAGCACAAGAGAACGCCTTCAACATGTTGAAAGATAAGTTGACACATGCACCACTTCTCCAACCGCCGATTTCATAAAACCTTTGAACTCGAATGTGATGCTAGTGGAATTGGGTTGGGAGGTGTGTTGTTGCAAGAAGGAAAACTGTTGCTTATTTTAGTGAGAAATTGAGTGGGCCTAGTTTGAACTATTCCACTTATGATAAGGAGTTATATGCGCTAGTTCGAACTTTGGAAACATGGCAACATTATTTATGGCCCAAGGAATTTGTAATACATTCGATCATGAGTCATTAAAACATATTGAAGTCAAGGAAAACTAAACCGTAGGCATGCTAAGAGTGTATGTGGATGGTTTGGACACGCTTCACCCAAAACCGATGGGCAAACCGAAGTCGTCAATAGAACTTTGTCTACCATGCTTAGGGCTGTTTTAAAACAAAACATTAAGATGTGGGAAGAATGCTTGCCTCACATTGAGTTTGCGTATAACCGTTATTGCATTCTACTACTAAGTTGTGCCCTTTTGAGATTGTGTATGGTTTTGTTCCTCGTGCTCCCATTGATTTATTACCTATTCGCCTTGAGAAACTGAATTTTGATGCTACACAACGTCTTTGAACGATGTTAAAATTGCATGAGACAACGAAAGCAAACATTGAGTCTATGAATGAGAAATATAAACTTGCTGGTAGTAAAGGAAGGAAACATGTAACTTTTGAACTGGAGATCTTGTTTGGTTGCATTTACGGAAGGACCGTTTCCTCAATTAAGAAAGTCTAAGTTGATGCCTGTGATGGCCCTTTTAAAGTATTGGAAAAAGTTAACGATAATGCATATAAGCTTGAGTTGCTGCAGATTTTGGGGTCTCTCCACATTTAACATTCATTTTAAAGCCATACTTTGGAGAAGAGGGCGAGCTTGAGTCGAGGCGACTCAATACAAGAAGGGAGGATGATGAGGACATCACTTCTATGGATATAGCCACACTGCAAATCCATCACCTACGCATCAATCGGTCCCGTTCTGCTGTAATACATGGACCGATTACTCGAGCTCGCATACGTCAACTCAATTACGGTGAATTAGTTCCTCGGGCTTCATACGAATATTTTAATGGATGGAATGCTATTTAATTCTTGTGATGATGTCCTTTGCCTCAGGAACTTGGGTGAGGAACCAATCAAGATGAAGGATAGAAGAGAAGTGCGAGTTCGGTTCAGATTCGACTCGGGACAGGGCTGACTTGTTTCGCCGCCACGGCTACATCCGGACTCCGTTTTGGGCGTTCTTGTACTTCACTGAAAGCTTAGGGGCGGTGTAGTCGGATCGCCAAGCTATCCTCTCTCATCGAAAGTGCCTATCCTGCAAAATACACGCGCGTACCGTGTATATATATTTCAAATGCACGAATTCAAGCTATATTTGAGTATATTTTTCAAAAGTTTCAGTTTTAGGGTATATACCCATCTATAACAATTCAAATGAAACACATACCTTTGAAAAAATATGCTCGAATTCCAAGATTTTGAACGAGTTTGGATCACATACTTTGCTGATTTATATATATAATCAGCACGTACCTACAACCAAACTATCATAAAAAAGAGAAACTCTAGTTTGAATTTCAGTTCAAACTTGTTTGAACTAGTTAGTAAACTAATTAAGCTCAGTATCATAAAAATTTCAAAAAAAATTCGCAATAAAATACATAGAGAAAATATATATATATATAGCTGAGCTTCCTGACATTATATTCCCATTTTATGTCTAAGATAAAGAAAGGTACAATTTTTTTTCACTAGTATCTCCTGAACCCATCCTCGATTTGAATGTTCATCCCTGAGTGGCTTGAGCTAAACAGGAAAGGAAGGATAACTTGGGTTCTCTAGATATTCAGACACAAGCCGAGTAAAATAGATCACAATTCACAACCAGCCATCTAATATGTCTAAACAGAACAAAAGCAGTTACTGCAATTCATCCATGAGTACCGAGAAATTACTTTTTCCTTTTACCGGCAAGGCGAGTCTGACGTCGTCGCCATCCTGGATCCGGAGCTCCATTTGGCCAGCGAGCTGGAACGGTGGCAGGGTCGGTTCCTCCGGGCAGCCCCCGCCCCTCCGTGTCGTCGGTGTTGGCCTGGGAGCGGAAGATGGGCAGGTCGACGAAGTCCCAGCGGTTGACATCCTTGTGCAGGCGCACCGGCATGACCGTCCTCCCGACCCCAATGTCGAACTCGTCCGCCACCGCCTGCCCCACCAGTGCGTCCCGCACGTCGAGCTCAGACACCTTGAGCTCCTCCGATTGGAACCCCAGCCTCTTCACGATCGCGTCCCTCAGGTCGATCCTGCAGCACAGATCAGGCAACCATCATCTCGTACATCACATTGCATTCGTCGCACCCGCGGTTGATCAGATCGGATCAGAATCAAGCCGTAGCGCGAGCGAATCGGAGGGACACTCACGGAGATGGCCTTGCGGACGGGCGGCCTGGGCACCGCCTCCGGCCTCATGTTTGTAGCTTCTTGAATCAGTGTGTGTGTTGTATACGTACTCTCATCCTCGAAGGATCCCCTCCTGTCATAGAAAGCAATCCAATTCTTGTGGTAGGCGCCGTCGAGGGGAGTGTAGGTCGGCCAGTCGGCTTCGCCGCCGGCGCCGTCGCGTGGCCTCTTCACATCGGTGCTGCCGACGAAGGCTTCCATTGCTTTCCCCTCCGCATTCTCCAGATCTTCCTTCCTATGGCTCTTCCTACCAAGCTCTTCGGGTTCCTCCACCTCCATCGCCGCCGAGACGGATGATATGGTTTGCTTTCACCAAATTTGATCGGAACAAGCCATATAACACTTTAAATTTTTTTATCAAAAATCTATTCATCCCTCTCAAAATATGAAAACAGACGTTTAACCCATTAAACTTTACAATCCGATTCAAATAACACTTTGACCCAGTTTTACATAGTGGTATTGCTTATGTGACGTAACAAGTTGACGGTTCTACTATATAAGATGACATGTTGGCTAAGTTAGATCAATGATAGGTGAGACTATATAGGCTTCTCCGCACCGAGTTACCAATCATGCTTCCATAGCAATTAACCCCTCTAGCTCACTCTCTATATTTTGATTTGGAAGAGAAGCACATTTGAGCTTCACTGTTATTGATCTAAACTTGCCTAGCATATCATCCTACGAGGTAAAACCGCTCCCTCATTATGCCACGTGGATAATACCACTATGCGAAATCGAGTCAAGGTATTATTTGAACCGGATTGTAAAGTTCAAGGGATCAACTTTTTGGTTTAATAGTTTGAGGTGACGGATGGAATTTCGAGCAAAGTTTAGGGTGTTATATGGACTTTTTTTATTAGATTTATGGAGCTACGTTCAAGGTTCACAGTATCATCGATAATCGCTCGAATATCATGAATCGAGCGTATCGTGCCGGCTCAGCATCTAAAACCGTTCGCTAAACCGGTGGAATTTAAAAACTTTGAAAAAAAATTATCAAAAAGTGAAAAATTTTGTGTGAGGTCCTGAGGCAATGCTAATGATGCTATAAAATTTTCAAATGATTATCAGACCTGTGTATTTAAAAAAAATCCTGACAATGCTGCTATCTTTGTATATAATGTTTTGTTTTTTATTTTCTAGGACACTAAATAAAGTTTAATATTTTTGCAAATTTTTGTGTGAGGTCTAGAGGCAATTCTAATGATTTTGTAAGAATTTTAGATGATGATCAGACCTATGTATTGTTTTTAAATTCTGACACTGTTACTCAAATCTGAAATTTTCAAAAATATATATATATCACATACAGTTCTTTATTACATCACATAATTGAGATTTTTTTGTCTTGGTTTGACCACCGATTTTAAATCCATTTGACTTCGCAAACCGTTCAATCCTTAGAAATTTTTTATCGATTATTAACAAAAATCAGTATCAGTATCGTTAGATCTTCGATTTTCCATCCTAAATAAGTATTGTTAACCTGGCTACGTTAGACAACGGGTTCACTCATTCATAGCATCCTGCGATCAGTCGACCCAAAATCCCGGTAAAAGCTTATATGTGTCAAGATGGTCCGGAATTTTAGATGTTTGCTGAATTTCATAATAATTCTCGTTTCTGTTTAAACAAAATACATACCTAGTGACTTGTGATCGGTTCGGACGCCTGCAACATTTTCTTCCTACACGTGAAATATTTTTTTCTTACGTGTGAAACATTTTCCTTCGATAACAGTAAAAATATGCGCACGAAGCAAAATGTTGCGGGCGTCGAAAAAAAAATTACAGACGTTAAAAAAATATTGCACCGATCGTCCGATGAAATAAACAATATCGAACGTTCGAACGCTAATATCACTCAATATATAATGGACCGATGGTTGTTGGATTGGTCCATAAAACGCTGACGCACAGATGATATTCATGGTACCAAGCAGAGCAGAGAAGATAGCGGTAAATTAATGCCGCTGTTACCAAATAAATAAATTGTTGATATCAATCATTTGACGTAGCTGCATTTGTATTCAAGATGATCATTGCTCCAAACCTGTTATTCTGGGCTTCTGGCAAAAGGTTGTCTCTCGGCACACCTTGACACGTGCGAAGCCAACGTTTTTTTAAGTCTACTCGTACTTTTTTTTTTACAAATCTGGCTCTGTGTGAACGTAATTATAAAAATAATCTCTTTCCCTAGTGAAAGCATGGACAGTGATGCGTATTATCTATCACACTCGTGTACCATATCAGGTCTTACCGAGTTAGGGCAGCGCAGTTACTACCACTGTAGAGCAAACCTGCAGGGTTGCTGCCGTGGCAATGTAATACCCCGGTCCGTTAATGTGTAAGCTCATGTGAAGCGATGGTGGGATTAGTCCCATATTACTTGTCTTAAGTGAGTTGTAGTAGTATATAATAGCTGTTGGGTTCAAACATAGCACCCCAGATTAACCCTTTTACATCAAGTGAGGACGAAAGTGTAAGCAAAGTGCTATGTATGTGTGGGTTTGCCCCATAGTAGGCTAAGACATTGAGAGAAATTTTGGCCATACAGAGAGCATCAACCTTCGTTGCACGGTCGCGTATGGGATAGAGGCATAGGCATATGTCACATGGCGCGTGTAGGCCCAGAGTGGACACATGGCATGACATATGCGTCAGCACTGGACGCACGAACGTATACCGATGGATGATTTTATGCATTTGCTGTGTATATAGTGTGTTGCCGGGGGCGTCAGCCCTTAAGGGGGTAAGTGTAATACCTAGTCCGATAATATGAAACCCTATGTGGAGCAATAGTGAGATTAATCATATATTGCTCGCCTAAGTAAGTCGTAGACTCGTAGTAGTATATAATACATATTAGGTTCAAACGTAATATCTTCGGATTAACTTTTTACACGAAATTTAAGCAAGATGCTATATATGTTTGGATCTGCTCTACGGTTACAGGCAGGACCACGGTGCAGGCACGGAAGCAGGGCCTGCTGCTATGCCCAGCACAGCAAGTTCCTGCCGCGATGAAATGCATATTCCTCTTTATGCCACCATGGCGTAATGATACAATTATACATCTATTCGACACGGACCTACATCGTGTAATGCCTACAGTTTAAATCTGATTTTTGACATTGTGTGATGCCTACGGTATGAGCTTTTCACTTTTCGAGAGAGCATAGAAGTGTTCTACATGTACATGTACGCAGTTTTAATCAATAGGGGGATCGACAAGGTTACGAATACTGAGATAGGAATAGAATTATGCATGTTTTCTGTTCAGTTGAAATCTTGGCTTTGAGTTAGATGCCTGTTGCCCGCACTACAAAGCTTACAAACAAAAAAGGGTCAAAAAAAAATGGGAAAAGAAACGATTGGATCGCGGTGGTGACGAAACAATCGAGGACAAGAAATTTTTACAGCATGTGGTCAGTGCATGTTCACAGCCAGGACCGGGAGGCTTCAACAATAGACGGTTACCACGCAGATTGGTGCCATGGGAAATTTGTGACCTATCTGAATTAGACAATTATCAATTATCAGGAGCTGCATTCTACTTTTTTGCTAAAACTTTTGATGATTATCAATTATCAGGAGCTGCATTCTACTTTTTGGCGTTTGGACTGTGATTGCTTTATCCACTCCAAGCACTCGTCCATGGTTCCTTTCGGATGCGCGAGCTGCCACTTCAGCACCCTTTGTTGCTGTGAGAAGGAACAAATGCCGTGTTAAGATTGTTGAGGAATTAGAATGGTGAAATCAATTACAAAGGGGCTGTGTCTGTCATAGACTCAATAGTATATACCCATTTTCCAATCAGTGGACCTCCTGACTTGACCTGCATTACCCCCATAATGGCTTTCCCATCAAGCAACGGCTTCATCTTCCACACACCATCGAGATCTGGAGAAGCGAAACCATAAGGTATAAATCAGGACAGTAAAATAAATATATGAACAAGTAGATTTTCTTAACACTGGTAGTTATGAGACAAACACATCAACTACCAAGATAGGAAATCGAAAAGAAGTCTGCAGCCATCAGGTAGTTTACCAAGGTCAGTTATTGAACGCTCAACTCTGACGTATTTCTCTTTCCTTCTATGTAGCTCATCCTGATGGCAGAGGGAATCACTAGCATTGTCAACTTCTGGATAGGAGAGAGTGGAGATAAACAGTGCCACACGCCAAAAGTCCTTTATGTCACGAAGTATAAGTCCTGAAATGCTTAAACTGTCACAAATTTTGGTCCCAACATGTTTTATGACAGAACCAAATAAAAATCTTGTGAAAGAATTGATCCAGTAGATGCAGAACCAGCAACTATTCTAATAAGTTAAATGTAAGAATGTTACGTAGGTAACTGGCATCAGAAACATGAGAATATAAATAACTGACCTATATACAAGACATTTCAAAGTTAAAAACCATGCTCAGCACTGACCTGCCAAAACACGTTTTACTAAGTCCGCTGGTATCTCCAGGTATTCATCATCCAGCTTCTCTTTGACAGTTTCCAGACTTTCATTTGACTTGAGGAGAACAATTAATTCGGCAAACTTTTCACTTGCAACATGTATGTTGACAATCTTTAAACACAGAACAAATTGTGAGAAGTAAAAAAAAAATATCTAGCAGTATACAAGACCTGGAAGCAGATAAAAATGCAGTTGAGGCCTGCTCAAGAAAATGTACCGTGTCAGCATCACTGGCTTTCAACTTTAGAGAGTCCCGAATAATATAGCTAGCAACGGGAACCTGCAGATGATGGAACAGGCTAGTTAGCGTACTTACTAATAAACAATACTGGGCAAAGGAAAGTAATGATTAAAGAGTTCTGTAGTTTGTTAATAAATTTAGCCACCTCCAAGAGCCAGATTTCTTAGCCAACTGTTTCTTTTGCTTCAACAATTATTGTTGTTAATGTGCTCCATTTTAACCCTTTTTCTTGCATAGAAGTTGGACATAATTGTAGCAGCTAAAAAACGCACCAAATATTTTCTAGCACAACGTGCAAGTTACCAAGGTTGGTAATGGTCACTAACCAGCATCTAGAAAAAACTGAAGCGTGCTAAAGACAATTTGTAGAAATTCAGGAATAGGGTAACATAGCAAAAACAACATAATATTCAAATCTGATCAGATTATTTGGATGCTACAAACCAGTTAAAACTACAAGCTGCCAAGAGTCAAGCTATGCATACAAGCTTGACAGTGCGACAGACCTGGTGCTAGGTAGCAACCCTGTAGCTGTTGTTAGAAGTATATTTTATAGGATGTTTTCTGTTATTTGCACATGCCTTATATATGGCCTTGAGGCCCATGGAATAGACATAGGCCATTCCAACATGGTATCAGAGCTAGGGTTAAGAGTTGGGGAGAGACCTAACTCACACCGCCCAAGCCCCAACACCGCCTCGTCTGCTCTTCGTTGTCTCTCTCACCCTCAATTCACCTTGGGCCGGATCCAGACACTCTCGATGCTACCCCACCGCACACCAGTCTGCCACGCGCCGCTGATCCAGTCGACCGCCACCGCTCCGCAGGTGCACGGTGGGTGCTGCGAGTGCCTCTACTAGTGGCATTCACTTTACCTGGTGTTAGCGTGATGGCCACACCTACGAGACCTACTACTCCAAGAGGCGGAGCCAGGGCCACAGAGGTGGCCGTCCCCTACGTGGCTCTACTCAGTCAGGAGGTGCTGGTACTCCTCGCCAGCCAAACACTGTTCAACAGCTAGTCACCCTCCTTCAGCGTCTGGTCGTCAGCCCTACCTCAGGCTCCTCGGGTGCTGCCAGTATTGCCACCCATTCTCTCACTTCGGGTACTTCATGTCCTTGGATTCTGGACTCATGTGTTTCCTTCCACATGACACCAGATTCCACTCACCTCACCTCTTTTGAGTCCCTCTGTTCTACTTGCTTACATTTAGACTGCAGGTGGTACTTCTCTTCCTGTTATTAGTCAAGGCACTCTTTCCACTTTTAGTTTCTATGTTCCTAGGCTTGCTATGCAGCTTATGTTTGTGGGTCAAATTATTGATCATGATTGTCATATCATTATTGAGCCTGATTCATGCTGTGTTCAGGATCATTATTGACTCTGGTTGGTACTAGCCCACACTGCCTTGATTCTCAGCGTCTCTAGGAGCTCAACTGGCTTCACCTTCCTCCCACTTCCGCTGCCTCCACCAGTCAATCGACCACTACTGCCAGTCTGCCACTGCCTCCACTGCCACCACTTCCATCAATTTTGCTCAATGGCATCATCACTTGGATCCTCTATGTGGCTCACGGTCTGTTCCCAGTGATACTTCTTTATTTTGTATGGGTTGCAAGCTTGGCAAGCAACTGCAGCTCCCTTATGGTTCTAGTGACTCTGTTTTCGCTCGTCCTTTTGATCTGATTCACTCCGATGTATGACGTTCAGTTCCCTTCATTTCAAAGGGTCATCGATTTATGTGATCTTCACTGATGACTACTCTCGCCATACTTCGATTTATTTCATGTCTTCTCGTATTCAGGTTTCTTATATTTATCGGTCTTTTGCTACAATGGTTTGTACTCGGTTTGATTCAGCCATTCGTGTTTTCCGTGCTGATTCTGCAAGTGAGTTCCTGTCTACTGCTTTTCATCAGGTTCTTTCAAAGCAGGGACTCTTCCTTAGTACTCCTATCATGTGCTCATGCTCAGAGCAGTGTTTCTAAGCACAAGAATCGTCACCTTCTTGAGGTTGCTCGTGCCTTGATGCTAGCCTCTTATGTTCCACCTCACTTCTGGGCTAAGGCTATTTCTACTGCCATCGATCTTGTCAGCTTACAGTCCTCCACTACTCTTCAGGATTCTACTCTAGTTGAACGTCTCTACTATAGGTCTCCTCGGTATAGTCACCTTCGTGCCTTTGGTTGTCTGCTTTTTTTTCCACCCCGTGAGCGCACGAAGTTGACTGCCCAGTCAATTGAGCGTGTTTTCCTTGGCTATAGTGCTAAGCACAAGGGTTACCGCTGCTATGACCCTGTTGCTCGTCGAATGCACATTTCGCGCGCTGTCACCTTCAATGATTCAAAGCCTTACTATCCTTGTGACACTACTTTCAGTCGGGACTCTCCCGTTGAGTCGACCTCCTTTTTGACTTTTCTTGATCCTCTGCCCTCCACTTCGTTGGCTTCGCCTCCATCTCCACCACCACCTCCACCGGCTTCACCTTTGGCTCCTTCCTCTCCTACTCTTGCTTCCCCACTAGAGGATCCCACGATTCCCACCAACTCTTTTGTTGAGGTCTCCTCCTTTCCCTTCCACTACACTCGTCATGCTCATTCTAATTCTCTTCCATCCTTGTTGGGTCCTACTTCGGCATCTCCGAGGTATGCCCTTTGTGATCGAAGTGAGATTCCACATCCTGATGCTACGGCTTTGCAGCTTCTGCTACTTCTCTTACTAAGCCTACCTCGTATCGTGATGTTGCCTCTCATCCTGAGTGGCAGCTTGCTATGGCTAAAGAGATTGCTACCTTGGATCATACTAGCACTTGGGACCTTGTTCCCCTTCCTGCTTGTGTTACTCCTATCATGTGCAAGTGAGTCTATAAGATCAAGACTCGCTCTGATGGTACTATTGAGCGCTAAAAGGCACGTCTTGTTGCACATGGTTTTCAACAAGAGTATAGGCGTTACTATGATGACACTTTTGCTCTTGCTGCTCATATGACCACTGTTCATACTCTGCTTGTTTTTGCCTCTATTCGACAATGGATTATCACCTAGCTTGATGTTAAGAACACCTTAATGGCGAGCTGCATGAGGTTTACATGCATCCACCTCCTGGGTATTCTGTTCCTGACAATCAGGTTTGTCGCCTCTGTCGTTCTCTCTATGGGCTCAAACAAGCCCCTCATACTTGGTTTGAGCGTTTCACCTCTATTGTCACTGCTGTTGGCTTCTCTGCCAGTGATAACGACCTTGCTCTCTTTGTTCACACCTCCTCTCGTGGTTGAACTCTCCTCTATACGGATGATCTGCTCATCACTGGAAATCACCCTCAATTTATTGACTTTTGGATGACCCGTCTCAGCGAGCAGTTCCAAATGTTTGATTTGGGTCCTCTTCGCTACTTTTTTGGGATTGAAGTCACCTCTACGCCTGATGGCTACTACCTCTCCCAGCAGAAGTACATCCAGGAACTTCTTGAGCGCGCTTGTCTCACTAATCAACACACAAACACAAGCCATTCCAACAGTTGCATTGAGTAACAATGAGCAACTTTTTACTCGCAAGTTGGAGTTCATAGGGAGGTAATGCTGTAAGCAGGGTTCACATTATCGATATCGCGATAATCGACAATATCGAGATTTCGAAAATCGGAAAAAAATCTGTAGAGAATCGAAGGGTTTCAAAATCAAACTTTTGATGATTTTTTTTGAAAAAAATGATCTTCACCGATAATCGCTCGATATATGTCGATAATCGCTCGATATATGTCAATAATCGATCGAAAATCGACCCGATCGATTTTGTAAACTTGTGTTCTTCGGCGGTCGATATTGTGAGCGATTTTCGCTCGATATTCACCGATTATCGCGATATTTACGTCACATAATTTTTTTTGAATTTTTTTTTGAATTTAACCGGTTTACCGACCGGTATTAGATACCGAACCGGACCGGTAAGGTCGATAATCGCGCGATAATCGACGATAAATGGAACCCTGGCTGTAAGAGGTGTATTGGACAATATACTTAATGAATCTAGATATCTAAAGAGTGCAAATATAAGAAGACAGAAGATGCCTTTTATCCTCTACATAGTAAACTCTGGAAGTAGAAACAAAATTATAACTACTTATGTACCTGAAATGGCTAACAATCTACTTTCAGGCAAAGCTTAGCACCTAATATTCAGCTTCAGCATACTTAAAAAAGAATTGTGGCCATGATGCGCCAGGACTGCTGTCTCCAGCAATTCTTGTACTACGTAACAAGTGTAGCCACTTAAACACATGCAGAACAGTGAAGAATTTACACAATCCAAGTAGATTATAATAGGGAAAAAAATTGCCAGCTTAAATAGTTACAGTGTTTGGACAGAAATAGATTAGGAGAATGCATGAGTTTGATACTTAGATGCACCTACTGTTCAGTGTAAAAAAAAAGGAAAGATGGCCATGATGCACCAAGCTTGCACTCTCCAGTCAGTCTAGTAACAAAGCAAGTTTACCCACTTATACACTTGCAGAGAAGCGAATGATTCAGTTAACCAAAGAAGATCGCAAACACTGTTTGCCTGCTTAAATAGTTAAAGTATTTGGATTGAAAGAAGTTTGGAGGATACATGAGTTAGATGTTACCTTCTTCGATTTTTTGTCCAAGTAGACCATATTTCGAATTGGAATAAATAATGCACTATACTGGCAAAGCCTTCGCTGTTCATCCTAAACACCATCACAAATCTTAATGTTAGAAAAACAAAGAGATATCAATTTATGGCCAATTGTTTATTTCCTGTTACTCTTAACACATTACGTGTAGTAATGTTGCGTAACATAGGAATCATCAATTATAAACGTATGATGAAACTGTAGTGAGAAACATAGTATCACAGTTCTTCTGAATAACAATACTATGCTAAATCATTTAAAAGACTATAACTGAATTTATATGCAGATAATGGAACAATGGAAGAGCTTTATTTTGTACTCCAAACCATCATGGTTCAATCAGGTGCAAAATTTTCTGTAAAGGCCCTAAGTAATTGATTTTACTACCAACGAATCCAAAACAATGTTATAGAGAAGGATCAGCATAATGTTGGCTTGTGTTAATTATTTGAAGTGAAGTTACATAAGTATCACTCTGACTATAAGCATTTTAAGGCCAAGCACGGGACACAGCTAACATTAAAATCATGTACAAATCATGTCAAAGAGAGGAATTTCAGAGTGTGTTGTTTAACAAGATATATGCTGAAAAAGCTCAGACCTGCGACTTGGAATCAGAACCACCACTGAACACAGAGCAACCAATAGAATGTGCAAGATTCCATGCCACTTCAATATGTGAAACACAAAGCCTGCATTTCAATAGACGATAGGAGATGAGATTGAACTGAAGAATATATGCTAATGGAAATAATAGACCAATGCGTACGGTTATCTTGTATAGCTCTAGAAGTACAGAAGTCTGGAATGTAATTAGATGACATATAGTTGCATGAATTCAAAACATAAAATAACTATATATTACAACAAGGACACACCAATCACATTTGTCAAGAACTGGAGGGTCGGGTTTCTCAGGGAAAGCAAAGACAATGTAAAATAATCCCAGATCACGGGTATAACGCATCGCAGTAACAGGATGTTTGTCTGACATCATGAGGTCTACCTGCACAATATACAAGCATATAAAATTGGTGACCTACAGATTTGCAAGATGTTACTCAATACAAATTCAGAATGATGACGTTTGGTTACTTGTACACTAAAACAGGAAAGAAATAAGGAAACATTGGTTGGCAATAAGTAGTATCGAAATCAAACCTCGTGACCAATACGCTCTCTGCTAATCTTGCTACCAAGTTCAGACTTCACCTCTTCATCAGAAGCGGCTTCTTTCAAATCTTCAGCTAAAGTAAAGTTGAATCTAGCAGCTGTGAGAGATAAACATTAGTATATACAAAGAAAATACAATGTAACAAGTCAATGTCACACTCTTCTTTTTTCTTTTTGAGGAAAAACTGTAGGGTAGGCCCCTACACTCTTCAATTATTAGTCATGGTGTCCATTTCTTGATCAGGGCCATCATGCATTTACATAAGCAAACAAAGTGAGTATGAATCGACTAGTGATGAACACACAGCAAAGTATCTAACCTACAAAACAGAAAAGCAATTTCTGGAGTTCTCAGATAAGATTACCCAGTACACATGCTTTACATGGAAGATATTATCAACTTATTAGCAATTCAATTTATCATATTCATAAAAAAAGTCAACTTATCATGAACACCTCTGTAATGTTAAATTATAGATAATAATAATGCTATGACAAATTTAGCATATAATTATTGCAAGAACTATTAGAGATCAATCAGAGGATGCTTGAATATACCAAATCGGATTGCTCGAAGAACTCTAAGGGGGTCGTCCAGGAAGGTAGCTTTGGCAGGTAAAGGAGTAATAATAAGGCCCTTTTTCAGATCTTCAAGACCTTCATGGAGTATGGGATCACCATTATTACATAACAGCATGGACTTTAGAAAATGGTCATGTGAATTTAAAAAGTTGTAATAATGACCAAAGTCACCTCTTCCAGTTAAATCTTCCACTGAGTTGGTGTTGATATTGAAGAATAAGCTATCAAAGTTTGAATTTTAGAAAAGACCAAATAGGGTATTAAATTAAAATCAACATTGTAGCAATGAAAGAATGAATTTAAAGACACAACAAATTATTCGAAAATAAAGTCTCACGGTATTACCTATTGATTGTTAGGTCCCTACGGTATGCATCTTCTTCGGCAGTACCAATCTCCTGCATGTTCAAAAATGACATTGCTATAAACTGGTTGCAACTGTTTGTCTATAAAGTGAAGGGGGGTCTAAACTGAACAGATGAATAAACAAAAGAGAATTTTGCAAATATTGAGCCGCCAAAAATGTTAGTGGGTATCAGTTGCAATTGAGTCAACATATGGTTTACTAGTTGTAGTACAGCGGTACTATACCGACATAAAAGATAAGCCACACCCAAAAGACACATGGCAATGTAAATGTCTTCCAAAAAGGCAACTGATCCATATATCCATATATGCAAACAGATAATGTGTATTTTGTACACAAGATCACGAAAATAAGTATGCAAAGCAATGCTAAATACAGGTGCATACCATGGTAGGAATACGACTGTTTTCAGCATATTTTTCAGATCTCAAGTTGACAAAATCAATCCAGATGTCGAATATAAGCATCCTTGCAGTTTCCAAGTGCTTTGATTGATCAGGATTGCTGAAAGAAACTATAAAATGTCACAACTCCATAATAATAGGCATTTAGCTAATTGCAAATATCAATATGGCCAAGCATGATACACTTCGGAACATATACATAATACTCTGCTGGCATTAAACTGTGATTTCCCTGCCTATGTCTTTGTGCAGGTATGTGTGTTCTTTTTCTTCTCATGCATGCAATTCAACTCAAACAAACTTGAAATGTATAAAAGCATAAAGGTGCTGTTGAGTTTGACCAAGATATTAGCAATGACAGTAATAAGATAATTATCAGAATTAGCATAATAATAGATTGCATACCACTGGATAACACCAATTCCTTTCTGCTCCTCTCCCATCAACTCTAAGTACTCATTTACTTTCTCACAGAAATTTTGTCCCGTCATATTATCAAGTGCAATGTCAATGTCAGCAGAGTCTTTCCCCAATAGCTGCCAAAAATATGCCAAGGCAACAGTTAAGTTGCAAAATTACCCAACAGCAACTTACCCAACAATCATTTCATAACATACAAGCTACAAGAGGCAATTTTAGTGCTAAATTCTTTTTCTGAAAAACAGGAGAACGTTCCAATTCCAGTCTTCCAGCATCTCCTGTGACTGCTAATCAGCTTATGCAGAGATCATTGTGCAATTCTTGAATATATAATGCAACATTCAGCACAACCCAATAAAAACCCAAAATAGTTTATTGGGGAGCAAATTATTCACTTCTCTACTCTTTATGAGGATACCCATTAGTTATTCTATGACACATGCATGCTACATTGTTGCATGACAGTTGAAATACAGTGAAAAACAGAGATTTTCCCATACATATAGACCTCCACGAATCCAAGATGATCAAGCAAGCTGATTGGGGTATCCCCTGACCCCATCAGCCTAACAATTCACAAGTATGCAAATTGCAACCAACTCCCCCTGCAATGAACCCCAAACATAGACAAAGAACACAATTCTCCACGACAGCAGAACAATTCCTACAAAGCCTACTAAAAGCGCACAATTTTGTTCATGACATGGCTGAACAGTTTCAGATCATTGCCCTTCTTCACATTAGGACACAGCATCCATCCCAAATAATCATGAAACAATTGGTAGAAAACATAGTAAAGCTCTAAAATCCAACAGAAAGAAGGAATTATTAGATAACCATACACTCGTGGAACCCAACCCTCAGTCGGCAGCTGGCAGTTCATCCCCAAAACCCAGTAAGAACCCTAAAGAATCTAATGGAACTCATCTTTTCCATCATCCAACAATTCCTTCCCAAAAAAAATTTGTCAAACGATAATTATCATACGAAAGCAAAACATGGTGACACAACTATCGAAAAATTCCCCACAATTTCGTGTAAACATCGAGCAGTCACACCCTAAACCCCTCAAAAGCCCTACACCCAGAACACAACCACTATTTAATTTTTTGTTATTATCTCTACTCCTTTCTGGTACTGCTCCCCCTGTACTATACCTCCAATGAGACAAGGTAATGTTTCCTTTTGTCAAATAAAACTGACCTTATCCCGGACCCAACCACCGGCGACGCGGAGCTGGGTGCCGAGGCCGAAGTGGCGGACGACGTCGAGCAGCCGCCGGAAGATCCGCTCCTCCTTACCCGTCAGCTGCACGCTCTCCCTCACCTCCAAGCTCCGTTGCTGCTGCTGCCCCCCCGCTGCCATGCCTGAGACGCCGGAGAACGCGCGGGTGGGGAGACCGAAGAAACCGGTTCTAGTGGGGATGGCTGAGGCGGTGGTCCGAAGAGGCGTAGGCGTTGGCTTCAGCGCTGACGAGCACCGGCGGAGGGGGAGGAGACCGTGAGGGGCGAGGAGGAGGCGAAGAGACATGCGGCGGTTTGGCTTCCCGGTGAACTCTGAGATGGCCAAATGGGCCGTGTCAAACGGGCCGGCCCGTGAACCGTCAATGTTGGTACGGCCCGACCTTAAACGGGCTGGGCCGAGTTTTGGTCGGTATGGCACAACCTATTTAGATCCTCGTACACTTTTAAAAAAAATTCTACATTCTTTTGAGTTTTCCTAATTATTTTAGATTTTTTTTCTAATTTTTTCTGTATTTTTTTCAAACTTCTACGATTTTTCAAATTTTCTATTTTTTTTGAATTTTTTGGTGCCAAACGGTAAACGGGTCAGCCTCGGCCCGTTTCAGCTTGTTGGCCTACGAGGCTACGTGCCAACACAGCACGACTCGTGAGAGAATTTTTTTTTATTTAATATTTTTTTTTTTTTCAAAACTATGCGTCCGAAAAAAAAATTACGGAAATGCCCCGTCGCTCGTATGGGCGATCGCCCATACACGGCGACGGTGCCTCGCCACGGTCCAGTATTAACGGCGGCTAACGGCGGTGATGGTGGACCCCTATCGCCTCAGATGGGTGATCGCCCACACAGGCGCGACGGGGTATTTATTCGTAGCGCCTCCTTCTAAGAGAGTGAGCGCAAGAAGCAAGGCAGAGAAAGAAGAGAAGAAAGGAAGAAAGAGAGAGAAGAGAAGAAAAAAGAAAAAAAAAGGTAAATTTCTGTTTTTTTTATAGTTATCTGTAAGAATTTTTTTAGAGATAATTGTAGGAATTATTTTATAGGTTGCGTAATTAAAATATCATTTAATATTTAGGACTTTGTTGTAGTACTTAGAAATTTTAGGATTGCGTAGTGTTTAGAAATTTTAGAATTGTATAGCTCTCGTGAATTTTAATGTAGCAGTTACTTAATGCAAGATGTAGTATTTAGAAACTTAATGTAGTATTTCAAGATATGCAAATTTAATGTAGTATTTTGTATGTAGAAATTTAGTTCGTTAGAAACTATAGGCAATATTTAGAAATTTAATTTATTAGGGTTGTGTATTACTAATTTTATTACGTAAATAATGTATTAGCCAATGTAAATAATTTTGTAGTACGATCAATATACGTTTTGTAGATTGTATTTTAGAGTAATATTTTTCCGTCGGACGTTGCGACATATCGGAGAAATTGTATTTCCAAATATTTTATGGAGATGGGGAGATAGCACGGGGCTGATGGGTGTATTTAGTTTTAGAATTTTCGAGATTTTATAGTATTTAGTACGTTACAAATTTATTGTAGTATTAGAAATTTATTTTAGTGTTTAGAAAATTTAGGATTGTGCAATGTTTAGAATTTCTCTCATAGTGTTGTTTATAAATTTCTCGAATAGCGTTTATAACTTTAATGTAGTATTTAGTTTTTAGAGATTTGAGATTGTATAGTACTCGGTATATAGAAAGTGAATACAAGATGAAAAAGTAGACAATATTTACAATTTTAATTTGGTAGGGTTAATGTAATGTGGCACAAATATAATGTTAGACCATATGGTAGTCATTTTGATTACTTATTTGTAGTCAAAATCACTTATTTATAGTCGTATTTTGTAGTACGGTCAATGTACGTTTTGTAGATTGTATTTTAGAGTAATATTTTTCCGTCGGACGTTGCAGCATGTCGGAGAAATTGTATTTCCAAATATTTTATGGAGATGGGGAGATAGCACAGGGGGCGGATGGGGTGGATCTATCATCATTTTCAAGAGTCGTACGGGGCATATGCAGACCGAGCGATAGGACATACAGGGGTTTGTTGGAGTGGATGTCTCGGATGTTCAGTTTGGATGCCCAGAGTGTTGATTGCCATGGGTCGAGCGATAGTGAGCCGAGCGCAAGACCGTTTTTACGGAGAGTTGATCCTATTAACTCGGCGTCAACATGGAGGAGTTATGTTGGTTTTGCCATAGAGCGGGGTTGGCCGCTCATGTTGTTGGTACAGTGCTACCCGGTAGCTCCATCGGTGTCGCAAGTTCGTGATGTCGGGTTGGACATTACGGCGGAGGGGACATCAAATGTAGAAGGATGCGAAGAGGAAGGCGGCGAGGAGCCCGAGACGAGGAGCACAAGATCGGCGGTGGCGAAGGGACCGGGGGCGAGGAGAGCGGTGGAGGCGCGAGGGTGGCCGACGAGGGGAGGAGGTGGAGGACATTGTTGACTGATGGAAGAGGAGGACCGTGCGGATGAGGAAGTCCACGATGGTGAGCACTCCGACGAGGAGGACAACGCCCACGAGGTGCCTATCCTCGTGCGTGGACCAATTACAATTTCAAGACCTAACGATGAATGAAGGGAACATTGATGCATGGGAGTATCGTGAGAACGAGGTGACGCAGGGGCCATATATAAAGACAAGGAGGCCGTGATGGATGCGGAGAAATCTTGGGCAATGTCTCTCCGGCGGCAATTCGGGGTTGTGAAGTCCAAGAAGAAGGACTACGACGTGAAGTGCGTAGTTGATTCGTGCCCATGGCGGGTGCATGCATACCGGGGAAGTGGACGGACTCTCGGAAATGCTCCATAGTGATGGAGCATAATCTGCGAATGGAAGAAGCGGAGCGGGGACACCGCAATCTGTCGTCCACTTGGGTGGCAAATGTGTTTTATGGTCGATCGTGGACAATCCCCATCTGCACCTCGATCTATTATCACACCCGTGGAGGAGAGGTTTCAAGATAAGATTAGCTACGCAAAGGCATGGAGAGCAAAAGGACAGCTCGGAAATACGGTTCGGGGCGTGAGGCTTCAGACGAAATATTCCCACTTGCTCGGGGCAATCGCACAAAGGAACCCCAGTACATCCATCGACCTTGCGGAGTTCCTGCGGGTGGTGCGTGCACCGAAGTGGGTATTGCGGCGTGCATTCTTCGCCTCGGCGCATGCATAAATGCGTTCCGACGATCGCGCCGGTTCTTTGCATGGACGGCACATTCCTCACGGGAAGTACAAGGGCGATTCTAATCGTGATCGCGGTGGATGCCAACAACCGTGTTCTACGGTTGCGTTGGCATTCGTGGGGGAAAACACGGAGAGCTGGCATCGGTTCCTTGAAAGAGTGAAGTGGCGATTGTTCTCGACAGTTCGATGTTTGTGTCATCCATGACCGACATGCGTAGGCGCTAAGGGCGATCGTGGATATGCAACAAGGGTCCGCCGTCGTGGGAGCGACAAAGTGTCCGATCCGAGGAGCGGTGGTGCATGAGGCACATGGGTGCCAATTTTTCCGTCGATTCGGAACAAGGAGCTTATGAACATGTTCAAGCGCTGTGCAAACAGAACCAACGGAGGAAGTTTGACGCGCTTTGGAAGATGTTGGATGAACTAACGAAGAAGCAATCAATGGATCCCAGAGGTACCGCTAGTTCATCAAGGAACCCGATGGTGTACCATGAGCAAGGAGAGGACCCCACAGCCTTATGTGCACCGCCGATGACCCCCAAACATCCGGCGTGGCCGGTACCAAAGATAAAGAGTTTCACCGATTGGATACGACATGAGCCTTTGGATAAATGGTCCTTCGCAGGGCGAGGGCGGCTCGCGTTATGGGATCATGACAACGAACTGGCGAGATTTACAATCGGTAATGAAAGGCACCGATGCCTTCCATCGTGGGTATAGTTGAGGGTGTCTTATTAGGGACACGAGATATTTCATTGAGCGATACAAGACCTCCACAAGCATGTATGTCGGACAATCGATCGTCGTACTCAATCTGTTGTGTCTACCTACATGTCCAAGAAAACAAGAAAAGCGCAGACACATCGGGTTACACCGAGAGTGGCGTGGAGCGGAGATACCACGTGCATTGCGGTGGCCGAGGTCGCAGGTGCCACCGGAGAGGACTTCCCATCTGTGCATACTCCGGCGGTGATTGCGAGTGCTCACGCCGAAAACCACGCTGCTACACTTGCCGTGCTCGCACGTCATTGCCGCACCGCCGAGACGCATCAATCCCGTTGTCCGTTCATCTCCCGTACTACTACAAGCGAGCGTTCTCAACACGTGGCATCATGAGGTGTACGGTGCCGAGTGGATGGATCGTTCACAACACCCCTCTCCGACCATCGATGGGTGCCGGACATCCGAATGTTGAAGATGAAGGTCGGGCGTCGAAGGACAAGGCGCGTTCTAACGATATGGGCGAGTCTCGAGGCGTCGCAACCGCGGATAATGTAACTTTCCATGTTGTTCCCATCTTGTATTTTTCAATGGACCGTAAGTTGTAATGTACGTTGTAATGTTCGATGTAATTTTCAATGTACTAGTAAGTTGTTGTTCGCATCATGTAATTCTCCGATGTTCCAGTTAGTACCTACGAGGATAATGTAATTCTCGACGTTGTGTGCCTCGTCGAACATGTCTTTGTCTTTCGTATGTTTGCAATCCGAGTTTTTTTGGCTCTCGCGCTTCGGTTGTATTGTTTGTTGAGTATGGTACAATTCGTTATTTCGCATTTCATTTTGTGTGCACATGTAATTACTGATAAATCTGTTGTATTTGCTTTGTAACAGGCCACGATGGCGCGACCTTACCCTGAGCTGCTGGACGTGATCGTCGATGCGACCCACCGGTCTAGGTACTCCGCAGAGGAGAACCGAGAGCTAGAACCACTTCGACCTCGGGTGCCCAGGAGTCGCCGCGATCGACCCACGCTGGGTTCCACGGTAGGCGCGAACGCTTGCACTCTTTACGTGCACGCATTTACCGTGAATGCAATTCTAACGACGCATTGCACTACATGCGGGTTGCGGCGGTGGCTTACTTCCTCTTTGTAGGATGGTGGAGCGGTGGCGCCCGTTAGCGGGCAAGGAGGTCCCGCGGTTCGAGTGCGACCGGTCCTCGCGGCGCGCTCGTGGACCGGTGGAGACCGGAGACGCACACGTTCCACCTTCCGTGCGGAGAGATGGCTCCGACAGCGCAAGACGTGTCGTACCTCTTAGGCCTCCCCTGTGCGGGTCCAGCGATCGTGCCGCGACGACGCCTGCATCACGTGGCACGCCGAGTTGTCCGCGTTTGGCGAGGTGTAGCGGCACCCGGGCAAATTTCTACCACTTTTAGGGAGGCCGAGCGCCACGGACCGACGAAGGCGTGGTCGCTCAGCCACGGTGAGTACCTCTTTCTTTGAGAATTAAAATAGAAGCGCCAAGTTGTCGATAATGTTTGTTGCGAACAGCTGCAGCTCGGCTTCTCCACCAAGACGCGGAGGAGGCGGGCGTGGCCCGCCACTTGGAGGCATACCTCCCGTTGTTGTTCGGTTGGGTGATGTTCCGTCCTCCCACGGAACACGGTGGACCGTCACCGATCGAGCACGCCCAAAGACATCGCCGACACCCGGTGGATGAGGTAACACACTCGGTTCCAATCTCGTCTCGGTGAGCACGCCTAACTCCCCTTGTAAACAGTGATGCGGTGGTCGTGGGCCTCGGTGTGCTTGCGCGACGTCTGAGGTGCATGCGACGCCGTCTCTCGGCGAGCACGACGCGACGATGTCGGTTCGCGCCCTACTCCTCCGGTTGTGGTCTTGGGAGCGCTTCTCCATCGGCGAGCTGTTGTTGACACGACACCGCACTCGAGGAGCTTTACGGAGACGACCGGTGGATCGCCCACCATGGGCCACTCGGGTCCGACGCGGTATGCTCCTCGTATCTTTTCCCCACTAACGCACTTGAATAACCTTCGCCATTTCTTATTTCCTCGCAGCGGAGGTTCGCGCACCGACAGGTGAGGAGGTCCTATCAGGAGTTCGTTCGGGAGTTCGACCGCCTCCACGATGAGGACGTGCGGTGGGCGCCATACACCGCGTCGACGTCACGCCGAGCACCTCACGGGTCTCCGTGCTTTGCACGCGAGATGAGGCCTTTTGGCTCACCCGTAAGGTGCTCGTCTTTGACCTTTGTGTCGAGGAGTACTCCACGCACCGAGTGCTGCGGCAGTTCGGCCTGTTCCAGTCCTTTCCTTTGCCGCCTCGTCACGTTGTCGCACGTGGCGCTCACAGGTACTTGCCCTGATCCTACTACTCCGCATCTTTGCAAAATTAATGTGGTGTGTACTTACTGTTTTTGCATTGCAGGATGACCCGGATGGGTGCCGCGGTGGGCTCTCGATTCGCGACCGTGATGCGACCATGGGCGTCGCGATGGGGCCAGACTCGACGAGAGGGTCATCGAGACCCGGCCAGACGACCATGACATGTACGATCGAGACATGGAGTGGTTCGCCACACGACTCGCCTCGGTGGGGTACACACCAGCACCGTACGTCGCACGGCAGGCATCGGTAGCGGACACGTACCCTTCACAGATGTCCTAGAGGGACAACGCCTCGGTAAGTGTCGCAATCGAACCTACATGGGCACGTCTTTTTCATGTAACTTACGTAATACCAATCTGACGTTACATGCAGACTCAGCTCTTGGCGGAGATTGAGGTGGAGGCTGTGTCCATGTTGACGCGCCTGAGGGGGCATACAGTGACCACCGCCGAGTCCGAGACGGCTTGGGGTCGGGTCCTCGATGCGGTGAGGCGGTTGGCTCGCAGCCACCGCCGAGGCGCGAGACGTCGGCGGACGCAAAGACACCACGCCACTCGCCCCAAAGACTCGCCCTACCCCCGGTGCCTCGTCACGCCCCACACAGTGCGGGGGCGGTGGGGCACGAGGCTCCTTCCGCGTCTCGCCCTACCCGTCGGTTCCTCGCTACGCCCCACGCAGCAGCAGGTGGGGACAGTGGTGGGAGGCTCCTTCCGCGTCTCGCCCTACCTGCCGGTTCCTCGCTACGCTCCCATGCAGCGAAGAAGGGGGCGATGGGCTCGGAGGCTCCTCGTCGTCCCCGCCCAGCGAGACCCGTGGTGGTTTCGACGACCCTTTCGACGACGAGTTCGACCTGGAGGAGTACCTTTCGACCGACTACCTCGACCCCTCTCAGCTCTCGGGTGCGCCGCCACAGGACTTGGCCTCGCCACCGCCGCGCTACTCTACGCCTGCGCCGCAGGGCCGGCCTAGGAGGGACGTCCGTCCGCCGTCGCCACTCACCTACCCCACGGGCCAGATTAGGAAGCGTGGCCGTGATTGACTTGTTGTACGGATGTATTTTTGTAATGGCTTTACGTTCAGCAACACATTGTATAACTCCCCGAGTTAGTAACATGACAGCGTTATCACTATAAATTGTTCAAATCATTTATGCATTGCTTGCCTATGCCACACGACGTGACAACACACCAACGTTTCGGTGCACCTATTGCCTCTAGTAGGGGCGATCGCCCTAATGTGAGGCGATCGCCCTTATATGGGGCGATCGCCCAAATATGAGGCGATCGCTCCATACCCGGGCGATATCTGCCCTTTATAACATTCGTTCTCACAAGCGGTCTCGCAAAGAATAGCGGGAGAAAGAATAGAGGGGTGAGCATCAATCGAAAATGCCGAGGCGTGCAAGTGCAAAGGGTAAGGGGAAGGCAAAGGAAGAAGCAAGTGCATGCCGCGGAATTTAGCGTACCAAGATCTCTTCCTACCTCGTGGAGTCAGAGCACCCATGTGTATGTGCGGAGATCTTTGCAAGCTTGTCCGCTCTTGGGAAATTTCAACTTGGAAGAGGAGGTATTGGAAGTGCCGCAACTACGCCTTCGATCCGCCGGAGAAGAGCCTGAAGGATCGCCGCATGGTAACAATCGTACGGGGTTACATAATATTTTTGAATGAAACTTTGCTAATTTACGTTTCATGCAGTCACCTCCGCCACTGTGTGAATTTGAGCAGTGGTTTGATACGGAGATCAACCCCGAGGACCAACGGCTTCTTGACCAAGCCAACCGGCAGGATGAGTTCACGCGGCGGTTTCAAGAACAACGCGATGCCGCACGCGAGGAGGCATGTAGGAAGGAAGCGGAGGAGAAGGAGGCCGAGAGAGAGAGGAAACGAGAGAGGCGCCGCTGCGTGAGAAGCCACGAGGCATGGGCGAATGGGAAGTGGCCTCGAAGCACTCAGTAGACGTCTGGTGTTAACTTTGGTTTTCTTTGTTCGTGGTACTCCTTTTAGTTTTAAGTCGTAATAAAGAGTGCGACCCAACCTTCAAGAGTATGCTCACTGTCCGGAGGGCTCGTATATGTCCTCTCGCTCAGCTTGTCCTAAATGATGTTATTTTCTCCATCGAGATAGGTTATAGCATTTTAAGTTCGTGATTTGATTTCATCGAGTTTTACCATCGTTTATAAAGATACGGCCATTTTGATGTTTTACCGATTGCATGTTCTGACAACAATAAAATAGTGCAGCCTAAAGTGACATCTAAATATTTTTACATAATTGTAACCTATGCAAGCCCAAGAATGCAACAAAACTGATTCAGTCAAGTTTTGAGGTCGTTTAGACATTATTCTAACTGCTAAACAATGAATGTTATAAAGGGTTTAAACTAGCCATCTTTGATTCAAAATGCAATCATATTTAGATATTTTTGCAAAAATGAAGTGCATAAGGTTGTAGTAACTTATTCTATTTATTTCATGAATTATGGATCAACACACATTATAATTCCTTCACAATCCACAGTTAGAGCCTAGCATTCGAACTCAAATAAAAATATTTTTCTGCAAACAACACATGGATTTTTATTTCACACTCTAATTCTTCATTCCAAAATTTAAATTTAGAAACAAGTTTCATTTAATTTGGACACTCCTATCAAAAGTTATGGGGTTTATATTAAAAAGGCATATAGTCATTAGAAAACAAAACTAAAAAAAAAATATGCGCCCGGTCGCCCCTGTCTCGGGCGACAGGGGGGCCCACCGACGGCGCCGCTTGGAGTAGACGGCGGAGGCAGAAATCGCCCGTGTATGGGGCGATCGCCCCATACACGGGCGACGGGGGGCATTTCCGTAAAAAAATTTTGGACGCATAGTTTTGAAAAAAAGAATAAAAAAAAATATTAAACAAAAAAAAATTTCTCGTGAGATCACCGTGCCGTGCTTGGGCCGAGGACCCGGCACGTGAGGCAACACGGCATGGCCCGTTTATTAGCCGGGATTAAAAGAAACGGGTTGGGTTGTTCTGTGTCGCTGTTTGGACACGTCATGCTTTCGTACCCTCCTCAGCCGCCCGTTCAGTTCCACTACACACGGCAGTACGGCACTGACTCGAGACAGTCGTTCGATCAGAAACTAACGGTTCTGATTGAAGTAGCAAGAAACAAGCAACCGTGCAGGGATCCCTGAATCGCTGTCCAAAAAAATTAATAGATACTTAACTAATTTTTTTGATTCCAGTCGAATTTCTTACGTTTCGGTGGGCTTAATATTCGGGCTCCGGTTAACGAGATCTTCATCTTCTCCGGTGGCGGGTTTAGGGTTTATGTTCACCTTTTTCTGTGTGGGATGATGCGGCGGAGGTATGTGTAAGGCGGAAGTTTGTACCACACGCATTACTTAGGATAAGCAAGAAATAGTTAGGGTTTAGGTTCATTGGGGCTCAACAGTAAAGGGAGAGAGGGGTGGGGAAGGCGGTAGCGGCGCCGCTGGCCTCAGCATGGAGGATGGCTGCCTGCTAGGTTTGACGGCACAAACCGGAGAGGCGGCGATGAGCCCTCGCCTCCGGCGGAAGGTGGTGGAGGCGAGGGCCCTCTCCGCGTGGGTCTAGTTATTTACATCATTTTTATTTGCCCATGCGGTTGTGCAGGCTAGGGTTTGCAAAACCGTCGAAAACCGGTGATTTTCGCGCAAACCGACCATATCGAGCCGGTTCGCAATTTGAAACCACTCGGTAAACCGTGCGGTTCAAATGCGAATTTAAAAATTTTAGCAAAATGTATTAAATTTTTTTGAAATTTTTTGTGTAAGGTCCTGAGACAATGCTAATGATGCTATAAATTTTTTGAATGATTATCATACATGTGTATTTTTACAAAATTCTGAGAGTGATATTGTCAGAATATATGCTCTTCAGTTTTTTATTTTTTAGGGGCAAAAAATGAAGTCTAATATTTCTTAAACTTTTTGTGTGATATTTTAACATAATTATAATGATTTTGTAAAATTTTTAGATGATTATCAGATATGTGTATTTTTCAAAAATTATGAAAGTGATACTACCATTGTATATGCTCTTGTGTTTTTGATTTTTGGTGGGCACTAAATAAAGT
This sequence comes from Otatea glauca, assembly GCA_036346275.1. NCBI lineage: Eukaryota > Viridiplantae > Streptophyta > Magnoliopsida > Poales > Poaceae > Otatea > Otatea glauca. Next base: position 23,448,476 of record CM070734.1, read on the forward strand.
CTAATATTTCTGAAAATTTTATTACATGATCATTTAGCACTATTTATGATTAAATTAGAATTTCATAATATAATAAATCTTATAAATATTTATAAAAACCTGACAGTGTCTTTGTTCCTTTTCATTAATTGCTGTTTTAGATTTTTTAGAAGTGATAAAATTTCAAAAATTATTTAAATTTTTATGAGGTATTTTATAGATTAATTGGGCTTTTAAAATTTTTGGATTTTTTTCAATTTTCCTTCTGTATGCTAAAAATCGAAAACCGCTCAAAAAATCGGCGAAAATCGCTCAAAAAATCGAAGAAAACTGATCGAAAATAAGTGAAAATCTCTTGAAAATCAGTAAAATCGTTCGATTTTTTTTCTGCCGTTGTTTGACCATCGAGTTCAAAAATTTTGAATTCAAATTTCTTCGGTTTCTACCGATTTTCGAAAATTAAAAACCATTTGATTTTTGAAAAATCGGTTTTTAAAACCCTGATGCATGCTGACTATTTCGAGCCTTTATGCGATATAATACTAATTTGAAATACGATGTTTATACTTTTATTATCGTGTCACTGCTTTGGTTATGATGGTCTTCGGCAGAGGATTATTCACCCATCTTCTGGGTCTTCGATGCTACTTACGGTATTGTTGACTCCGGTGCTGCAAATCTGTTGGACATCACATATGCCTGAAGCCTTTGGAAAGTCGAAAACGAGATTATTACAGCTCTCCCAAATAAGTCGGCTTTTGTCAGCCAGAAGCCACATACAGGGCCTATTTGAGGAGGGGTCTGTGCTTCAGTTTTACTTTAATTTTAGGCCAAAAGCTCCTCAAACAGCATGGCTGTAAAGTAACTGAGAAGTTAAGTCACAGGAGAAGCACCTCTAAAAACTGCAGCTGGTGGGGAGGAGTTTTTCAGCTGTGACTTCGCTTGACCACCTCCCACTTCGCTCGCTCCGCTTTCCCGACCTCCACCACCCCGCCTCTCCGCCACCACATCACCTCTCCACTTGGATGTCGCTGTACTTCGCTATGTTGCTACCTCCCCGCTCGGTTAGCCCCTAAAAGCTACAGCTGCAGCAGCCAATTTGCCAAACAGCATAACAAGAAAAGCCACACCACTACCATACAACTGTTTCTGACCAAAGAAATCAAAAGCGACTTTTCAAATTTCAAATTAGAACCCCAAAGGCCTATAATTAGCAAAATCCAAAAGCCAAAAAACAGGCTAGAATGTGCTTTTGCAACTTATTGCGGAGGGGAATTATGCATTTGCCAAATGGCCTCTCATAAAAAGTTACGGTTGCTTTTCAGCTTATAAAATCAAAAAATAGTTTTTCAGAAAAGCTACAGCACCCCTAAACAGACGCTAAGGTATTCTTGTGATAGTGATTCTAGCACAGAGTGGGATCTCAGGGTAGTTTGGTAGTAGTTTTAAGTTGTGCAATAGTCATTTGCATCTAGGAGTGAAAACGAATCGGATATTTCCCGTCCGATCAGGGATCGGATCCGGTCGAGACCGGATTTAACTATCCGGCAGGATCCGAGACGGGATCGGATACGGAGCAGCCAATATCCGGTAAATACAGGACGAGATCCAGATATCCGGATTTTTTCGATTTGGATTCAGATATCCGGATTTTTCCTATTCTAATATTAGTAAGGTTCAGATATTTTCATCATATTTTTTCCATAACAGTCTATTTATATTGATAATTAGTTGGTTCTATTGACCCTCAAGTACCATATTCTTTATACGACGTCTATTAGGTTTGATTGATATATAACTTTCTATTATGGTCATGTACGCGTATGGTTTTAATTCAACGTATATTACTTATATATATGTGCATTATCCGTACATCTATATCCGTTTTCGATCCGAATCCGTCACATATCCTTCCTATATCCGTATCCCGAATAACTGGATTCGTATCCGGTTCCGAATTCAGAAAAAAAAGATTAAAATATGATAAGAGCAATATCCAACCCGTTTCACTCCTTTTGCATCTCAGGCAACTTCTGTTTATATGACTTAACTTTGCCTCGGTTTGCCAAGCGGAAAGATTTAGTATGCTTTAGCTATAGGTCGCGAGTGTTATGCATATCGGACAGCTCATAAATTTAGGAGAGATGGCTTTGTTATTGTTAAATCTTAAGTGCAGCACATTGTTAGCGTCTTAACTCTATGTAAATCGAATCGAACTCCATATAGTTTTGACTCCTGTCGCTTTTCAACTTGTGTAGATATACAAGCATATATTTTCGTTTAAGAATCGACAATGTTCATTACTTATTGCTCAGGTTGGTGCCTGTCTCCCATAGTAGCCAATGGCTCATTCTCAGACTTTTGTCGCAATATTGTGTGTATGTATTTGCTTCATTTCCAATATGGAAGTGCAATCTTTTTAGCTGCTTCTGTTGAAATCATGTGCTCATTGATGTGCTTTTATCCGAAAGACAGGACATAGATATGAATATGCCATGTAAGCAGCCACACGGGTGCGCATTGTCACGAACCTTAGTTCAGGACAGGGATCCCTGAAACGATAAAAGGGCATGGACGTAATATGTAATTTTTTTCGGAAAAAAGATCTAATTGTAATATTTTTTCTTAAAAAGAATCTATCCGTAATTTTTTTCTAGAAAAGGACTCGGATGTAAAAAAATTTTGGCCGGCTCGGCTCGAGCCGCGAGCCGAGCCAGCTCCCTCACGGCTCAAAAGGCCCTGCGCGTGGTGTTTCTGCCAAGTATAGTGAAGGTATGATTTAAGTTGTAGTCTCAATGCTAACTGTTGAGGATCCCTGTCCCCTTAGTTCATAGGAGAGGCCAGCACTGCTTGACTGAAGGAGGGATCTCAGGAGAAAGGAGGGACCATGGACTGAGGAGATAAGTGCTGGGTCGAGATTAAAATAATTCTTTCATATTGCTTGATTACAATAGTACTAGTATAGTGTTGTGCTAACGCTACGACGGCAGTACACCCGCTTATCAATTAAATGAGAAGATAAGTATGAATATAACACTTAATAATAAATAATCACAGTGCCCGTATGCGAGTACAAAAATAAAGATATAACACTCAATAATATTTTTCGCTAAACGTTTCCCGTATACTCTTAAGACTTGTTCTTATGTCTTGAGGGATGTTTTCTGCGCACTCATTCCACTTGTATTTTAGTATTTCAATTAAGAAACACTTCCTGAGGATGGGTGAACCCTGTAAGTACGTTGTAGAGCATCATCAGTATAAACCTACTTTACAACCTTATAAAAAGTGATTAATAAAATAAAGAGTACCAACCATGCAGATCCGTGCATTAAACTGTTGACCATTCCAGATGTGCATGAAGTTTATGACAAAATAACCTGTCAAATTCCTGCACAACATTTAATTGCTACATGTAAGTACACAAAAATTTAACTATTTACTAATCATGTGTAAATAACTTACCGGTCTATTGTTTTTAGAACAGACTTTGGAGCTACAATACGCCAATCATAGATATCGTCGTTCTATAAGGGATTTACTATCTTTATAGCACGATCGAATATTATACCAATTTTTTGTATTCTATCAAGAAAGTAACTGGATGGTTTATCCGTTGGAACCCATCCAGGTAGAGGTGTTGGATCAATAACGGAGATAACCCTGTCCTTCATGTCGATCGATAATAACATGCTGAATCGTCCTCCGTGATAAAAAGTCAGCATAATCTACAAATATATACATTATATCTTTTGCACACATATATAACATAATAAAGCGTCAAACAATTTATTAAGCAAAGGGAATTCAAGGCTAACTTGGATTTCTGGCTTCAGACCGTCGGGCTGATCACGGCGCATGACGAGCATACTTGCCGGATCGTGGGAAGTGGCGGCGGTACGTGAGCGCCTTGTATAGGATGTGGTGCACATGCATGAATGGAAGAAAATTAAGCGCGCGATTCATGGTACTGACTGGTATGGTAAATATTGAATCGAAATCAAATGGGTTTAGATTTGCAACATAATTTTCTTCCATTCATGCCGCCGCCATGCGATCGAAGACCTCCGCGATCCACGTGCCGCACGTCCCACCCCTCCAGCGTGCTCATCCTCCTGATCTTCTCCACCTGCGTGACCACCAGCCCGAAGGTGTTGCCCTTGATCTCCTCCATGTATCGCGCTCGCCAGCATCGCCTCCACGAGCGCGGCGTCGACAGCCTCCGCCGCCTCCCGCTCCGCGCGAAGGTACGTGTCCATCTCCGGTAGGCCGATCGCGCAGCGCAAGCCCCTGGTGTAGTCGACGTCGGGCGGGTCGAACGCCGCGCGGGCAGCAGTATGTCATCCTGAAAAGCTGAACCAATAATGGCTTCCCTAATTGTCATCCAAATATGAATGCTAACATATAGCACCATTTGTGCGTCCTGATTGAGGCTAATTATTATCAGAACATCTGTTACTTCCCATAGTGTATTTAGGAATAAGTCCTAAAATGAACTTATTCCTTATATTTATCACATGATAATTGCATTTCATACACACATTCCTGATATAATATTTTTCGCTAAATAATATTATTGCGGCGGTACGTGAGCGCCTTGTATAGGATGTGGTGCACATGCATGAATGGAAGAAAATTAAGCGCGCGATTCATGGTACTGACTGGTATGGTAAATATTGAATCGAAATCAAATGGGTTTAGATTTACAACATAAATTTCATATATATAGTTCAATTGAAATATATATGTGCGGGCTCTCCTGTTGTGGGCCACATGAATGAATGAGTTAGACACATTAAATAATGACCATCGGATGTGGGTGAGTAAAACTGAGGAAAGATCTGAGACGTTCATTTTGATAAATGCAAGTTTCTGGGGACGTTTTGCTGGGTGCACGAACATTGGGCCATCTCTAATGAGGTGCATTATTTAAGGTGGACGTAGGAAAAATTGCTTAGATGCATTATAAAGGGGTATAGATGTGGTAGTCCTCCTTGCAAATAGAATCTAATCTCAATCATATCCCTAACAAATAGAAACTAATTACTAACTTCTTAACCATAGGGTCTTATCACTTGTTTGGTTGGTTAGGGCCGGTTGCCCCTAACCCACGTCCCTAACACGCACATTGCACGAAATAATGGAAAATGTGCAAAAGAAGGTGGAAAATAGCAGGCAGGGATAATTGAACTAGACAAATACAGATGGACTCCCTGAAGACAAAAAAGAAGTTAGTCTGGATGGGCAAAAGTAAGTACAGCGCGAAATTAAGCATAATTCAGGGAATTGTTTCACATAATTTGAGTGATGCAAGAAAAGGTAGGGCATGCAAGCTTCTTTCCATGCAACAAATAATTTATGCTTTTCCATCTTGTAACATGTGTTACCTCCTGCTTTTTGTCACTGATCTTCAACTGACTGACCCTAAATCGGTCTTCTTGTTTCACACACGTCACAAAACTGCCAGATTTGATTTACATTTGAAGCATCGAGAATACTCTTACCTTATATCATCATGTGGGACAATTATGATCTATAGGTCAGCATATGTATTGATTAATGATCATGTTTAACAAAACATAGATATAGGATATCAAATCAATAATGTGGGCACATGTTCGAGAACATGGTGTTGGAGCGACCCACCATGAGACGCTGCAGGAATTATTATATTTTTAAGTGTAATTAATTGATCTCATACATAGTATATGTGGGATCTTTAGACTTGAGATTGTCATGATTTTCTACATGTGTAATAGTATAATTAAGGGTTGCCACGCTACTCCGTAACTGAATAGTCATAAAGTTAGCTTTCGAGTTTACTATGAAACATGAGGCGGTATGTGAGCGATCAAGATAGAATTTGCCCTTCCCATATAACGGGAGAGATTTCTCTGAGCCACTTGATGTGGTTGGATTAAGGAAATGCATGATCATGTCGAATATGATTGAGGAATCAATTACAGCTAAGTAATCTACTACATAACGAGTAAAGGATCGAGCTATTATAGGATGTCAAGTTTTTTGCCTTGAGTTCACTATGGTATCGTGAGGCAAAGGGATCGACATGAGAACCATATAAATTTGTCTCATATGATCTCTGTGTATATTTGAAAATCGCTATGCCCTGCTAGGGTCGCTGCCGACTTATGGGTCGAAAGGAGTTTCTGATCCATATCCGAATATGCATGAAGCTATAGGGTCACACATTTAGGCCCTGTTTGTTTCGGCCTTTTCACTGGTTTAAAAGCAGAAAATCCAAAACCGAAACAAACGACTAACTTTTAAGCTGAGCTTAAAAAAAGGCAAAATCCTCCATATAACTATAAGCCAAAAGTCATGTGAGAGGTGCTTTTTTAGGCTTTTTTTTATGAAATAACCCTTTGCTACTGGAAGTCTCCAAAATTACCTACCAAATACCATCATATATAAACTCAAGAATCCTTCTCCCATCTCCTCATTTCTCCTCGTCTTCTCTCGCTCCCCTGTACGACATGCCTTCTCCCTCTACCGCTTCGGTCTCTGCCGTCCCCGACCTCCTCCCTCCTCCGCCGTCCAGGCATGTTCGACCAGCACTCGAGCAAGATCAACCACTGCTCATGCTGTTCGACCACCGCTCGAGGACGCGTGCTATGTTGAATCAGGCTACTTCAAGTTTCCTTCCGCTGCACTACATATCTAGGGTAACGATCAGGGGCGGAGCTAGCCCAGGCCTAAGCCTCAGGCCGGCCTGGGCTAGCCCAAAGGCTATTGGGCAAATTCCTGAATTTCTATAAATTTTTAAGAGGATTTGTATGGAGTTTTTGGGTCAGGTCTCGGGCCCAGGCCCAGGTGGCCCGAGGCCTGGCTGCGCCCCTGGTAACGATCCATGATCTCTTACTCGCTTGGTATCTTGATTTACGCGGTGAAATTTTTTAATTTGCGCTATTGTAGACTAACTGTATTCCTTCACACACTGCAAGCTGAATGGAAGCAGTTTTAGGATGGCATCACATGCTCCTGAGTTCCTCTTAGTATATCATCTAAGGAGTTTCTTACCATCTTCCCTGCACATTTGGTCCACGTTTCGTCGACGACCTTTAACTGGTCTCTCTCATTGCTTCAATCTGAAATTTTTTTATGTGCTTTACAATACTTCAGGCATCAATAAAAGCTTCTGGAATTCAGCGAATGTTTTCAGTGTCATGAAGTAACAAACTACAGATTTCAAGTACCTGCAATGCAAGCAGCTATTCACATGCTCCAGCAGCTAAGGATTGAAATTTGAAAGAGCTTCGTAAGCTATATTTGACATGATAGAAATTCCTATTTTTCACACCCTTTAACTGCCCTTTAATCTGCGTATGCCGTTTCTCCACACAAGATGGTAACCGCTGCATTTCATCTTACCTAAAAAGTGTAAGTCATTTGAAACAGTAGTCCTGAAATGTAAACCCCGATAGAGTCAATCACAGTATCGCTATAGTATATAGATACCGTGGGCCCAAAAGGGCAGCAAGCCGGAAACAATTTAAAAAACTTTCGTCTACCCGATTTAGAAAACTTGCTGCATATGATTTAAGATCACATATTAGGGTTTTAGCGTTACAACTTGACACGCGGTATGACTTCTCAACAGCACAAGAAGAGCATGTCGGATCGCGTTAACACGTCGAAACAGTAGCAGCCTCATTCCACAAGTATCCACATAAATGGGAAGAAGACTCCGCACGTTGGTTTGCCAGAACCTCCATAACACAACCTTCTTGGTTCTCTCTGGAATTAGTCTCTCGACTTCGTTTATCCTTCGTAGCCCAAGTGTGTGTTTATTTATAATCGAGGAGTTAGAATTAGGTAAGTCCGAAATGTTTTCATTTTGTAACCGAATAGGATTCGAGATAACCTTTATCACTTCAAATCCTTATTCGAATTGACTCCCTATTTAATTCGTATTACTAAATCCGAATCATATAACTTGCTGTTACAGATTGAATAATCCAAACCAAACAAGAATTTATTCCGCATTTAATAATTCAATATATTAATCATTCATATCATAATTTATTAACAAACTAATAGGTTCCCATTCTTGTGTGTGATCTTGGTAGTGTATCGAATCACCATTCGACGTAAGTTATAAGCGGCTCCTAGCAGAACATTATGATATCCCAAACCACATGGATATCATTTATCCGATAAGCCATCAACGGATATATATTCGATCATTTTGTTACTTTCAGGTATCAAGATTAAACTCAAGGCGAGATATATGTCATCATTATGCTGTTTAATCCATCGTTCCTCGAATCTCCACTCTCAAACTGAAAAAAAGTTGTTTCAAATAAAAATAATTATACATTATGAAAGTATATTTCATGATAAATCTCATAATACAAATTCCGTGTTGTAAATCTTGATATTTCTTTATATATTGATGCTTAAACCTAAAATTGTTTGACTGGTACAAATTCTAAAATAACTTACATTTGGAATCGAAGGTGGTACATATCAAACGAATAAGTTTAATTCCTCCAGATATTAGCTTCCTGTGGGATCATGTGAACCGTCAACGTCAGCTTCAATTGCTCGATCGTCCTGTTTCTAAATTAGCACCCGGATTAAGTTGCCGTGCTCAAGATCCTCTCAAGAAATTAAACAAAAAAAAAAGTTCTCTCCGAGAAATTCCAGTATGCACTACTTGATTGAAAAGGTATCTCAAACTGAAAAAGAGAGCAGCTGCATGCAACAAAAATGGTTTGCCTTCATGACCAATGCATTCTCTCTGCGAGAACAATGGTTTGCTGTCATTCATGTTATCATATATACGACAACATGCCTGATACATATACAACACAAAGTCTGAATCTTTCTGGTGGAGATCAAAATCACACTGCAAGGTCGAGCAAAATGGGAACAAAGAATCTCTCCATCACCATCGAAACGGAATGAAGAGTGTAGTTTGGAGGTTTCACATTGACAATATTCAGACTCTGTAGGAATAAGTGTGCAAAGGGATGACTGAATGACTCATCATCAGTTCAGCTGGTTGGAGTCTTCTTCTGATGTCGCCCTTAATTCCACAGAACACAGCAGTTGTTACACGAACAAACTCAGCAGTAGCAGACTAGGCCTTTTTTTTGGGGGGGGGGGGGGGCGAGGGTTCAAGCCAGGTTCAGTTTCTGAAAAACCAGTAAACCCCATCTCCTCTAAACAGCTCAGCTTTTAAGCGGTTTTTGACACAAGTCAAAAGCCATATATAACTAACAAAAGCCAAAAGCTGGACTAGACCTGTTTTTACAGCTTATGCTGAGGGATACTAGCTATTTATTAAAGGGTCTCTTATAAAAAACTACAACCGTTTTTCAGCTCAGAAAGCAAAAATCAGCTTTTCAGAAAAGCTACAGCTCCCCCAAACAGGCCCTAAAGCTAGATGGATGATTGAATTGAGTTTCCCAGATGGATAGCTCATAAACAATGTAGTGTACTTCAATCCACTAGATGTTTATTTAGTTTTCCTTATGAATGATTAAATGTACAAGCAGTGCTTTCATGCTTTCTCTCCCAGTATAAGTTACACAAATCTTAAAGCGTGCGAAGGGGTAAGTAATCACCATCTACCCTTCATTCATGCTTTAATAGTTGTGCAACTGTTAAAAAGAAAAGTACGAATACAATCACCTTTCTCACAAATGTTACGGTAACTAATAGTTGTAGTCTTCTAGATTTGCCAGTAAGGACCACAATTTGGCTATCAGAGATGAACTGAAATCTTTGTTCGTCCATGTTCGTCCATAATAAGTCATTTCTTTTTCATTGTATTATACAAAAATGAAGAAGAATATTATAGCTTGGCGTCCTGATAGTTTGCTGGACAGAAGGTTTTTGAGGCTGGTTGGAACATGGGAGATTCGTTCTCAGATTATAAGTCGCATCTTTACTCTTTACCCAAAAAAAAATGTTCCTAAACGGGACAGGAGATCGTGGTACTAAAAGTTTGACATGTCCAGAATTGAAGAAAGGATCCATCTACTCATTTAATATGTTCTGCAACACATCAAGCAGTGGACAAATAGACATAATCACGACACACACATAATTAAGAGCACACTTCACTATTTTGTAGCTGTTCCATAACAAATATAGGTAAAATCTAGAATTTCAAGATACTGTTAGTTTTCCATCAAATTTCTTCAGTCTGTTAGAAACTCTTTTATAATAAATGGTCATATGACCCATATCATAGTAACAAGAGAAAGTCCATTTGTATCATCTTTCTACTTCAAAAACTGTACATATCTCTCGACTCCACAGAGAAATGGAATTAACAAAAAAAAAAGCTGACAGAGTGGTATCAGAAGAATATCAGCTACTTTCTTTCTAAAATGTGAACACTTTATCTTCATTTGAATAGCATCAGCACTTTCGACATACCATTTTGATTCTGAGTTGTAAGTCGTTCAATTCTCATTGAATCGAGGTATATAAGCCACAAACATATCACCTAGTATAAACAAAAAAAACAAAGGTTTTCTCAGACTGTTAATGACAAAGTAAATGGGCAGTATGTAAGTCAGGATACCAACCAGTCAATCACAATGCATCCGCACTCCTACCACCTCTCTTGCTAACTAGTTCACAGAGTCGGCAAGGCAGTGTGTCAAGGCTCATTTCACGTGCCCTGCCAAAATTGCCCAGAACACCGCACCTCCTCCATGCATGGTATTCCGCATAGGCTACAGGATCATTTGCAAGCGCTTTCACATATGATGCCAGTTCTTTAAGAGAGCTGAATTTGGACGCATCTATAATAGAATTGGGAGGGACGAAATCCCAGACATTGGGTGCCCCAAAGTATATGGGCACTGACCCTGCCTCCATGGCATAGAACAACTTCTCTGTCACATAACTTTCCGTCCTGGTGTTTTCAATTGCAAGAACAAACTTGTAATGTGACATTGCACAGTGTAGGTGATCCCACCAGTGTGGTGCTCCATTATCATTGGTGGAGCAAACTGGATACATGGATAGCGCCATGTCAGGACCACCAACATTATTCAAACATCTCCCAAAGGAATGATGCGGCAACAATGAGAGGAAGTCTTTTGCAACCTCGTCTCTATGAGGGAGACACCTTGAAGATGACCAGTAAATAAGTGCATCCTTATACAAGACAGAGATCAGAAGTTCAGATAATTCAAAAAGATCAAAGAACAAAATCTTATTACAGCAGAATTGATTATCTGAGAGAGTGCATCACTAATGCAGCAGCAGTCATGCACACTTTCATTTTTCTGACAGGTAAAGCATAAATTACAGATAATATTTTATGTTGGGGCTTGTGTCAACTCTTGGTATCATCCACTATATGACTCTTCATGCTTGCCATGAAAAAGGTAAAAGCCAAAAAATCCACCCAAAAAAGGAACACCTCTGGCTAGGGTGTAAGGCTGTGGGTACCAGCTAAAGTGCTAAATGCTAATATTGCACAGTCAACTAACCATACTTGATCTTGTCATTCTTCTATGTTCTATCTATACTGTTCCCACTTCCAACCAATGATGCTCAGTGAGTGAAAACAGGAAGCATCGTGTCAGGTGTCATGTTAAGTAAAACATAATTGGAGATACATAATGCATGGAAAGTTAACGATCACTAACTAGGTGAGACATATGATGCACCGATACTTGTGTTTGCCTTCGTATCGGTGTCGGACACCGTGTCCGACACCGATACGACACCGATACGTCGCCGATACGCGTCGATACCGTATCGGGGAATTAAACTATGAAAAAAAATCATTTTATTTTCCGACACGGATTCGACACTTCTCCAATACGTATGCGATACGTATCGGACAACAGTGCCAGTCCATACGACATAAAACCGAGCCATAACGGAGGTGGAGCGACGTGGATGTGTAGGATTCGTGTGGGAGGTGGAGTCTCCCCTTCGCAGCCTTAGTCGTCGCCAACGCCTCCACCACTGTCGTCGGTCGAATTGGCCCCCCTCCGCCAGATCTGCCGTCCCCACTGCCAGATCGTTCATCCCCGCCGCCGAATCGTCGTTCGCATCAGCGTTGCGCACTTCTCGCCGTCGTAGGTTCGGCTTCTGCCGGCGTCGACCGCCTCTCCCCGTCGTTAATTGGGCTTTGCCGGCGGTGCCCTACTCTTCATCCTCCTGCAGTCGTGCTTCGCGCCCTGCTCTCCATCATCCTGCGCTGCATTGGCTTTGATCTGCATCCTCCAGCGGCACCCTCCTTTGCATCCTCTGGCGGCCCCCTCCTCTACATCCTCCAGTGACGCCCTGCTCTCCATCCTTCTGCTTTGCTCACGCTCAGGAGGTACCGAGCCACCGAGGTATAAGCTCGGCTCTGCTCTTCATCTTTCTGTAATTGTAACTACATGTCTCATACTTTTATATGCTAGACTGCTACTCTGTTAGTTAGTAGTACTTAGTAGTGTTGCTAGTTAGTAGTTAGTAGCAGTACTTTAGTACTTAGTAGTCACTACTTCACTCTTGATTTTTAGAAAATGGCAACTTGAAGAGGCGTGGATCATCTTTGAGTACATATTCGTACTTTACACTTCACATTTTTTACATTATTTCAGTTTGACAAACAAATCGTAAAATAGAAAATAATACATATGTATATGTTATTATTATTATTTAATATATATAGCCGTGTCGCCGTGTCGGTATTTTTGGGAAAATGGTGAATCCCCGTGTCGGTATCGTGTCGTGTCGACGTATCCGTGTCGGTGCATCATAGGGTGAGACCAGTAAAAATTTGCCTTGAACCTTGGTATTACTATGCTATGGAATCTAGGCTTTGCCGATTTTGGACTTACATTTCTCTTTTCAGTTGATACATGGTAACTCCTGCTAGTGTGGAATGATTTTCCAGCATACGTTACTTGCACATCATCTTTATCATGGTAACCTATGAAAATGTCCTCAAAACCAGTTGGCTTCCTACTAGCCTCCAGATCCAGATAAACACGAAGAGGCAGACCTTTCATTCTCTGCAAAATATGTTACAGGAATATTTTAAAATTGAAACTCAGAAAGATTAATATATTCAATCAACTTAGATTGAAATAAAGTAATAGTGCGTATTGGTTAGTCAAAAAGACATATGGTGTTTGATTCCACAAATAAGTTGTTGCAAGATTGCTATGACTCATGCCACTTACTCAACATCTAGCTACTAAATGACCCGATCCTAATTACCAAGTAAACCGACAGAACATTGGTGTTCCCAGTAAGATGCAAGAGAAAAGGGGGCAAGCAATCTGCATTCTACAAGAAATCAAAAACTGACCCGATGCAGCAATGCTACTTCTCTAATTTATACTTACAGAATTCAACTAATTTTGATAACCCATATTAGTTCCGCAGAGCTATCCTACACAAGCATTTTTTTTCTCATTAATGTTAAGTATTTCTCTATAGCCTTTAGGAAATTTCTATCCACATCATGCTTGCATTTTTTTTAAAAAAATCCCTTTTGATTATTTGTGGTGGCAAGGTGCTACAGTTGAAAAAAATGATTCCTTAATCTGCTTCTGAGTTCTGAGCAAGCACAGAATTTATCACTTCCCTAAACGGCCAGCTCCGAACTCATGCCTCATGTTAAAAAAAAAAGTCATTTTGAATCGAAAGAACCCCAGTACCTGCTGCGGCGGCGAGGCACCCTCGAAGAGCAGCGCGTCGGGGCGGTCGACGGCGGCGGTGGACTTGCTCCACACGCAGCTCACCCCGCAGCGGCAGGTGTACACCCCGTCGAGCGAGTCGGGGATCCACGTCCACCCCTTGACGAGCACCCCCGCGTGCCGCGTCTTCAGCTCCTCGCACCTCGCGCCGCCCCACCCCGCGCCGCCGGTGATGGAAGACGCGGAGGCCGTCGCGTTGGATCCGGGCTCCACGGCGAGCCTGGCACGGATGCGGGGGCACCCGACGGCGGCGTCCCAGGCGTTGAAGGCCGACAAGAGCGAGGTGAAGGGGGAGCGCTCGCGGGAGCCGACAGAATCGAGCGCCGTCGCGATGCGGCCCGTGGCTCCGGCGCCGGCGCGGTGGGGCGCGGGTATGGAGAGGGAGGAGGAGATGGAGGGGAGCTCGAAGTAGCCGGAGAGGAGGAGGAGGAGGATGACGGCGGAGGCGAGCATCGGGGCCACGTAGTTGATGCGCTTCGGGACGAGCATCGGGGGCGCGGGGGGGGAGGGGGGGTGCGCTTCCGGAAGCTTGGCTTGCTGGCCCGGCCGCCGGAGCGCGAGATCTCGGAGGCGAAGGAGAAGAGCAACGGAGGGGCTTTTATGGAAAATTGGTGGGGGTTTCGGGCTTCCTTTCGTTGTTGTAAGTTTGCAGTTAAGCCCTTGGAAGTCCGGTGTTTTACAGAAGGAGGGGCGGTGGTTAGACTGGCTGGTAGAATTGACGGGGTGGCGGTCGCCGGCGGTTGTTGATCATTTTCAGGAGACTTTTGGAGTACGTTGAAGATATCAATATTTTTAGTCCGTGTGATTTTTTTGTAGAACTGGTATCTTCTCGATCGTAATTGTAAATCTAGCTTTCTTTCTCATCGTGAAAGGCGTCAGCCGCACCTGAGGAGCGCTGCAGCTGGTGAGCACAGCTGGCGGGTGCCAGGGCAAGAGCAGGCTGACCTGCGGCGGACACCAAGCGTGGGAGCATCAACGACAGACACAGGAGCAGTAGTATGCCGCGGCCGGGCGATGCAGGAGGCAGCCTCCTGCTGTATGGGAGCGTAGGAGGATCTGCCATGGCCGACGTGCGCGTAGGTACCTTCTGTGGTGGGAAGAAGGCTAGATTTATAATTTCACTCGAGAAGATACTAGTATATATAAAAAAAGTCATGAGATCAGAAAAGTGACCACTTCGAGTTGTCCATCGTGATCTTGACTTGGACTTCTCTATGGAAAAATAATAATACAAGGTAGATATTTACGGAACTCGAAAGGTTTATATAGGTGTTCTAATCAACTAGTATGATTAAGGTTACACGTATCACTTTGGTTTGAACACCAAATTAATATATATATATTTTAAATGTACTTCATAATTTATGCTATTTTTGAGTTTGATTTTTTTACCCGGAGAACAGAAGAAGAGAAGTCTCTTATTCTAAGTTAAAAGAAAACTTGGGAAAAGACAAACGCAAAATTTGTTCTTGTTTATTGGGAGACGTTTCTATGCACCACTTTTTGAAGTTATACAAATATTAAAGTATAAATAAAAAATAGATATTGATTACTTACTCATCTAATTGCTTGTACTTCATAATTTATGCTACATCTATCTAAATTTTCGAGTTATAGTTTTTTTTTACCAGGAAAAATGAAGAAAAGAAGTCTCTGATTGTAAGTTGAAAGAAAAAATAGGAAAAGACAAACTCAAGACTTGTCCTTGTTTATTAGGAGGTGTTTCTATACACCACTTTTTTGAAGTTGTATAAATATTAAAGCACCTATTTAATTGCTTCAAAATTTAAATAACTTGTATTAAGAGGTAATGTATAGAAGAAAAACATAGACTTGTCTCCGTGTTTTCTTTCGAAGGATAATCTAATACTACACATAGACTTCTCCTAAATTTTCTTTGGAATTGTTCATGTTTATTTCATATGGATCCTAAATGGTTTGCAAGATTTCTCACTTGAAACATGGTGTGCAACTAGACTTGTGTCTCCGTGTTTGAAATCTTTGGAAACGATAATTAATAGATAGGTCCGTTCTTACGAGATAATTCATAATCTCATGGGTTCATCTATCAATTATTTTACCATTTAACTATCTATCAATTATTTTATCATTTAATTATCAGTTATTTATCCGATAAGCTTTAAAAATTCTTATTTATTTTATAAAAGAAAGATTGCAAAAATCTCACAATGCATATGCAACAACCACACGCAGCGTAATCCACATGACACAATCTTGGAGGGAGGCAAGCTCATGGGCTATATTTTTTTAGGAAAAAGCGTATTTAATACATTAAACATTGCTTGAGAGTCTATCAGTATCGTTAACTATAAAATTAGATATTTTTACTCAATTCAGATTAAATAACACCTTGATTTGATTTTGCATAATGGTATTGCTGGTGTGGCACGATAAGTGAGCGGTTTTGTCACATAAGATGACACATAAGCTAAATTTAAGTAGATGACAGATGGAGCCACAGGTACTTCTCCCCTAATTCGAATTAGAGAGTGAGGCAGCGGCCATGGAAGCGTAGCTGGGAGCTCGATAAGAAAGAAGTTTTTATAGACTCTACCTATTATTGATCTAACTTGGCTAACGTATCATTCTATATAGCAAAACTATCTACTCGTCATGTCATACGGGCAATACCACCCTGCAAAATCGAGTCAATATGTTATTTGAATTGGATGGTAAAGTTTAGAGGGCTAAATGCCTAATTTCACGGTTCGAAATGTTAGATAGACTTTCAAACAAAATTCAAAGTGTTACGTGGACTTCCTACTTTTTTATTGGGTATCATGAACTCCTTGACAGTTTGGATGACAACATAATAATCTAGGCGCCACGATGACAGTTTGGCTCTTAATAATCTAGGCGCTACGATGACAGCTCCTCGCTTCATTTACAATGGCAGGAAGCTACGCATGTGCAAAGAAACAATATGCATGTGTGAAGAACAGGATTAACAATACCGTTTCGAGGTCGGATTTCGACGACCCAGTGGTATCAAAAACTGTAAAAAAATCGCTCGAAATTCGTTAAAATCCGAACGGTTTGCAAAGTCAAACAAATTTGAAATGTGGTCAAACCGACGAGCGATTTTCGTAGTAAATGAACGAAAACCGCTCGAAAACCAAGTGGTTTTTGGCAAAAACCGCCGAAAATCGAAGACAGTTGAAAAATTGCAAAAAAAAATGATGTAAAATTTGTAAAAATCCATTAAAAGTCCGAAAAAAGGAAAAAATGTAAGAAATAAAAAAGTATGTAAAAACATGAAAAAATTCCAGTATAAGTCTCACCTAAATATGAAAATATTTCGACATGACCTTTACTATATTTTAAACAATTGTAAGTTGTAAATTAGAAATTTAGCAATAATATCTCAACAAATAATCTTTTATTTCAATACTACTCACATATCAATCCAACAAGTGCAAAAACAGGCATTCACATATCAATACCATTCACATATCAACACCATTTACATTTCAACACCTTCCATTGCTACCAAATATACTTCAACAAATATTGCTACGAAATATAATTCAACAAATATTGCTACTAAATATACTTTAACAAATATTGCTACTTGACATACTTAACAAATATTGCTACTTGACATACTTGAACAAATATTGCTACTAAATATAATTGAACAAATATTGTTACTAAAATTTGTTTAAGTAAATATTGCTACCTGACATACTTGAACAAATATTGTTGCTAAAAATACTTGTAATTTCTTTTTTTTCTAATTTCTACATTTTGAATGGCTCAAAAATGTCTCTAAACTTTGTTTTTTCAAAAACATTATTCATACCAGAGGTCATAAAGTTATTAATACTAATTTTAGGGAATTATTGGATAACTTTTTTAAAAGTTTTCTGAATTTTTTAAATTTGAATTTGAACTTGATCAGTAAACCGAGCTATTTCGTTTTTCGTACCGAAGCAGTATAGGCGGTTTTCGAACGGTTTTCATTGGTTTTTTTTTAACCCTGGCCATGTTCCTGGACCCTCTAGTAATAAAGAGTTATTTACAGGATGTAGCTAGTGTTTGTGGGAGAGAGATTGTGTACCTAACCACCAATCCTAATCATTATTAGAGCGGTATTTGTTTAAGCTTGAATAGTGGATGTAGGAATGAGAGCTACTAGCTAGAAAAGCTATGAACATCGAATAATGAAGTAAACAGGCACACTGTCTAGTTATACTAGAGATTTTCAGTACATTGGTCTTTGCTGTCTTTTATCTTCTTTTCTGCTCACTTGGCAACACAGTTGATGGTTCTTGTTTACTTTTGTACTTCCTCTGTCTAAGTTTACAAAATGTATTTTTTTGGTATGTAGATTAAAAATATATTGAAAATAACTAGATTATTCCTAATTATTATCACTAAAAACCATATTATATGCATGCACGTAGAGAATATAAAGTGAAGATGAAAATTTATTAGAGGTATAGAGGGAACATCACACTAATTTACATTGAAAATCGAAATAAGTTCTATATTTATGGACAAGATTACTAAAAAATTCGCCTTATAAACAATTGCACGTTGTAAATTAGGTATTTATCCTTATAAACAATTGAAGATGGAATTTTTTTGCTTTTTCTATTTTCTACATTTTGAATGGCTCAAAAATGTCTTCAAACTTTGTTTTTTTAAAAAAAATTCACACCAGAGGTCACAAAGCAATTAATACTAATTTTAGGGTATTTTGGATAAAATTTTCCAATTTTTCAAAAATTAAATTTGAATTTGAACTCCACCGATAAACCGACCGGTTTCTCTTCTCATACCGACACGGGTTTTTGGAACCTTGGTGAAGAATCAATTTGCATGGTGTATGATGTGGCTTCATCGTCAACTTTTGTGTGAGCGCAACGCATGTTTGAAGAATCAATTTGCATGGTATTTTAGCTGGAGCAACATACGGATACGAATCTGAGTTATTTAGGATACGAACAGGGGCAGGATACGTGACGGATTCGGATCGAAAATAGATAAAGATATATGGATAATGCACGCATATATAGAGTAATATATGTTGAATCAAACCATATGAGTACATGACCGTAATAGCAAGTTACTCCCTCTGATCACAAATAGTTATCGTTTTGGATATATATGCAGTCAAATTTTCAAAACTTTGACTGTCGATATCTTTTTAGATATTTAAATTGGATACATGAAAATCATGTGTAAATTTGTCTCGAAAAGTACTTTCATAATATTATAATATTATTGGGTTTTAGAAATATATCATAATAGAAAATAGTGATTTAAGCTGTATTTTAGAGACCATATCGATGACTAAAACGACAACTATTTGTGACCAGATGGAGTATCTATCAACCAAACTCAATAGACATCGTATAAAGAATATGCTACTTGAGAATTAATAGAACTAGTTAATTGTCAAGATAAATAGGCTATCATGAAAAATATGTAATAAATCGGTTGGGCCTAGCTGAATATTCCAATAAAAAAAATCCCGATATCCGAATTGAAAAGAAAATCCAATATCCTTTCCTAAATCCGGATCATGTCCTGATTGCGTTGTTATTTACGGTAATCATCATAAATAAATAATAGATATACTAACCGACCAAATTTGCAAATCCATCCCAAATTTGAATTGAATTAGAGATATCACCCAAAGGATTACATTCATCAAAATGAGCGTCTCGATCTTTCCTCGCTTTAACCCACATCCGATGGCCATTATTTAGTGTGTCTAATCATCCTGTGGCCCAAATCCTTTCCTAAATCCGGTCCCAAAATTGTATGAATTTAGATCAAACAAAGAAATAAACACGAGGAAAATATCCGACCCATTTTCACTTTTTACGTCTAGCGTAATTTGATATGCCTTGATTGCGTTGAAATTTTTTCAATTTTTTCTCACGGAACCACGGAAACAGGTTAACCCATATTTTGTTAGATTGTTCGGTAATCATCATAAATAAATAATAGACTGCAATACTATCACGCGAACGACCAAATTTGCATTAATCACACTACATTTGTATATCAGGTTTCAGAATCATAGTTACGTTTGTGTTACCCACGAGCTCATTCATGGTGGCTACGGCCATGGAAAGGCGAGGTGGTCTTGACAGACGACGCCTCTATAGCATCAATAGATAAGACTAAAAATAATTTATACAATGCATGTATATAATGATTTATTATACGGTTAATAAATTATCTATACAGTATTAACACAATATGAAGTTGTTTACAAGACTATCTATTAAATAGAATACATCGTCATTCTCTCTTCTTCGTATCATCTAAAATTTTATATAATATGATCTTGTAGATAGTTGGCATGTACTACTATACCGAATGAGTAACCCTACTCCCAAACAACTCAATGACACTAGCCGTTGGTCTCGTCTCTTGCTGAACTCCGTAATCCACACGAGAAGGCGAAGGAATGCTATGGTGAAGGTGGAAACCGCACTGCACTACTCTCCCTTGTGAAAGCCGGGAGCCCAGAACAGCAAGCCCTACAACCTGCCGCCGCCGCCATGGGAGGCGAGCCGTTCACGTTCCAGGGCATGTAACTTGCAGACATGAGACAAGATGTTATTGGTACTTGCTGTGCGATGATGGACACCTGATGTTACACCTGAGTTCAAGCAATTGAGCGAGTTTCATGGGCACACCTCCTATCACAGACCTGCCCACAGAATCGATGTTTCGAAGAGTGCAACAGAGTGTCCCACATGCAGTGTCAAGGCATTAGGTGGGTACAATCGGATCGGATATTTTTTGACCGACCGACCGACCGGATAGCTTCGGATCAGATTCGGATATTTTTTTCGGATAATTTTCGAATTCGAATTCGGTTTCAGATATTTTGTTTCAGATTCGGAAGATCACTATCCATCGGATCGGTATATTTCGAGAATATTTTTGCATATATCTGAACCAATTGAATGGGATATCCGAAAATGTACATGGCCGGCTCTCTCTTGGCTTCCCGTCCAGTCGCCCTCCCCCCGTCCCCTCCCCTCACACACCGTCGCGCCGCCGCCCCTTCCATCGTCCCTCCCGTAGTCCTCCCGCCACCGCCCTCCGCACCTCCCGCCGTCCTTCACTCCCTCCGCCTGTCCCGATGTCTGCCCCCTACGCTCGGTCCTTCCCCGATCCCTAGTCCCGCCGCAGCCGTCCGCCCGTCTTGCCGCCGCCCCTCTCCGCCCATCCCGTCATTCCTCAGTGCCGCCCGTCCCAGCGCCCACCCCCTGCGCTCGGTCCATCCCTCGACGCCGCCCTCTGCTCTAGCCGCTGGCCATCGCTCCCTCCGTGCGTGGAGACGGCCAACGTCAAGATGTCCATGAACCCCTTCTGCGAGATCGCCATGGAGAAGTCTCTCCGCCTTCGAGAGGCCAGCACCACCGTCGAGGTCTTCGCTACCACCGTAGGCCCCGCGCAGTCCACCGACACCCTTCGCACCGCGCTCGCCATGGGCGCCGACCGCGCCATCCACGTCCACCATGACCTTGACCCTGCACGCCCGCTCCTCCCCCTCGCCGTGTCATATTGGATTGCAAATTTGTGCTGAGGATTGGAATTTGGAGGTGGATTGCCTTCGATTTAGTGTGATTTGCCTAAGCTTTGATGTGTGTGAAGAGTTTAGATGACATTTGGGCTTAGGTTGAGCAATGTGTTAGTATTTGTGATTATCAATTTGCTTAATTTCTGCCGTCCTAACTCTGACTTTTAAGGCATGTTTGGTTCTAATTTGCCGGCGAAATGATTCCTCATCTTTCAATTTACTTTAGATCGCCTTGCTAGAATGATCGTATGATCAGAATCGTAAGCAGCTTCAAAAATTTTGTATCATGCTGCAATGTTTATGAACTTTTCTCAATAACAACAAACAATAATGTATAATCATCATATATGATTGAATTTTGGGCAAATAACATTTTAAATTTTACATGTTTTCGAAACTTCCCCGACATGGAGATACTGAACTCTTCCATTTTTTTACATTGGTTAATTTATAGCATTGGTGAATTTATAACTTCCTTGCAGCCAAAAATAAAAATGAACTGAACTGAAAGATGAATGGTTCAGATTATATCAACTCATCACTGGCCTGACCATAGAATTCAAAAAAATGTTTAAGTGGACTGAAAACTGAAGGTTGCATCAGACACAGTAAAAAGCAATTGAGTATGTGTTAGTACCAGCTTAAAATAAAAAATTTCATGTCTTTGTCAACATGTGAACAGGATCAGTAAACTGTGATATGTGGATCAGAAGCTTCCCCGAGTAGCTAAGCTTCCCATAACTTCTAGACCAGAAGCCAGCATATTATGAAGAAACCTAATTTTGGCAAGAAGGATCCTTATAATTGACCTGAGACCCAACCAAGTCCTCTAAAGTGAAGTTGAGTGTCTTAGTTGAACCTTACACATTATTGATATGTTAGTGTCAGTAATATGTTAGCATATATGTCCTGAGAATGCTCACCTGACGCATTATTGATCGCATGCCTGCAGTTGCAGGTGAAGGAAACAAGATTCCTGCAATAAAATAACTTTCCAGTTCACAGCTTAACTCATTCATATTGCAAAAATGCAACTAGTTATCATATATACTGATGATATGATAATTGGTAAGTGCTTTAGATATTTTCCTATTTGGAAGGAAGTAAGAACTACCCACAAACAAACATGTTCTAAAAACTTGAGAAGTCAAGGTAGCTCCCTAGTAATATAAAAGAATGTAGCTAATACTGATAAAGAACACAGCTTGCATTTCTTTTAAATTCCTCCTATGAGCCATGTGTGGCCTTGACCACTTTGGTCTTCAAACTCTTCTACAAGATTGTGTTATTGTTGAATCTGTGTCTATATGCCTGTATGATGTAATCATAACATTATCTATTTATCTTATTGTCTCTTTCATGAAGACATGGAGTCATGATCATGTTATTGTGATGTTATTTACGTATGATTCTATGTTCCATAACTTTTCGTATGTGTACCGATAAAATTGAATGTCCTTTAACAACTTTATTGTTGGACTACCTGATAAGATGACTTATTAAATTATGATAGTTTTGTTGCATTCAAACTCACACGGTTGATTAATCATTGCTATATGTGTGCTCTATGTGGTATCTATTCTCGTGTGATATCCGACAAAAAATATTTGGTACCGTATCGATTTCGCTCTGTATTCGCTGCGAATCCGTGTCCGATATTATCCGCGCCGTATTCGTATCCGGCACTATCCGAATCCGAATCCGACAAAAAATATGGTTTAGGATATGGAAAGAGTGATATCCGACCGAATCTGAGCCGATTGCACCCCTAGTCCTTGGTGGAGGCTGGCTGTCAATGGAAGAGAGCCAAGGAGCCCAGGAGAGAAATCAAGTGGCGATAGAAGGGAACAAAGGCATTGGAGTGGATGAACAGAACTGAGGATGACATCTTTTTTCCCCCGAGGGGTACACGGTAGATACACACAATTCATGCACCACACTTACATACATGTGCGTATCTTCTACACACATTAAGCAATAATCGGAGGCTCTACCACCTCCAAAGCATGGAAATGTGTTATCCCACTTAATGTGCGGGTGTGTGTACCCGTTTTAAATTATTCTGGTGAAGCACGAGAAGTTCGATCCCGGGGGATCAAACTCTGGTGGACAGAGAGTTCGACGACTCCCGTTGCCAACCGAGCTAAGCTCGGTTCTCTTGAAGACTTGACTTCTATCCTCTTCTTGGCTCCCTCATGTTCTTCTTCCTCCTATCTCTCTTCTCCAATCCTACCCCGTAATATCCTCTATTTCCCCCTTGTTTCCACATCTATTGCATCACAAATACCCAAATATAAGTGTTGTTTATATCAAGACATCAAGGGCCGTAACAGCAAGGAGATGGAACATTGTCATAACACCGTTCGAATCAAAGTGGCTACTGGTTGGAAAGAGTTGAAGTGAGTTTAGAGCAAGGAGAGAGCGAGAGAGAGAGAGAGAGACCGATAGGTGGGACCAATATCATATGTGGTGTGTGTAGTGAATATAAATGTGGAACACAGAGGTCAGTGTGAGTAATGCTACGCCTTCATTCAGCTAGTTCGTAACCATTAAGCTAACCAGAGATAACTTCTTGCTCTAGAAAGCACAACTTGTGCCCTATCTTCTTAGCCAGTAGCTCCTAGTCTATGTTGATGGCACAGTTGAGAAGCCACTATTTTTTATTGACGAGGGGACAGAGACTGCAGCACATCAAGTTCCAAATCATGGTTATACTGTTTGGTTTCAGTAGGATCAACTTGGGCTTAGAGCTCTTCTCCCCTCTCTCAATGAGGAAATTCTAGGCCATGTATTGTTTCTAACTACATCGGTCGAAGTGTGGGTGGCGTTAGAGTGCATGTTTTCCTCAAGCTCACATGCACGCATTATGCAAATTCGCTTTCAGCTAGCCAAACTAAAGAAGGAGTTGTCTGCCTCAGATTACTTCCAGAGGATGAAGAACTTGGCAGACACGATGACTTAAATTGGTCGTCCATTGCAAGAAGAGGAGATTATCTCTTACATACTTGCTGGACTTGGCAACGACTACGACACTTTTTTCACTTTTATGACAACTCGTGTAGAACAGTCACAATGATCGATCTCTATGCACACCTGCTAAGCTATGAGCTGCACAAGGAACATTATAGTGCTGATGTGTAGATGTCTTCATCATCCAACAATGCTATCAGGAACAACGTCAACAATAACGGTGGTTGTGGCCGCGGCCGTGGCCATAGCCACGGCAATGGAGGTAGTGGCAATCGTTCATGACATGGTAGCAATGGATCCAACAATAACAATTCATCACGCCCAACAAGTCATGTGTGTGGCAAGTACTAGTACGATGCTCTTCGCTACTATCATCGCTTTGATCACTCCTATCAATCAGAGGATCAGTGTGTGGTTACCGCAGCTTCTTTAGGCAACTATCAAGTTGACACAAACTGGTATGTTGACATAGGAGAAATGAATCATCTCCCAAGCAACCTTGACATACTCACCATCCATAATCGCTACAAAGGAGGAGACAAAGTTCAAGTTGCAAATGAAGCAGGTTTGTCCATCTCTCGTACTGGTAAATCTACTATTCATGGTCATTGTCATCCTCTTCGTCTCAACAATATCCTTTATGTGCCAAATGTCAACAAACATCTTCTCTCAGTCCACAATTGTGCTCTTGACAATGATGCCTTTTTTTAGTTCCATCCACATTATTTTGTGTCAAGGATCGAGCCACGAAGACAACTATTCTACATGGCTGATGTAAGGGTGGTCTCTACCCCATTGTGTCTGCTCGTCAACCTCATCAATCTCTTGTTGTTGTGGTGCTCACTTCTAAATAGCGGCATCAAATACTTGCCATTCAACTTTCTCTGTAGTTCAATCAAATAAATTGAGTTGTATGCCTAGTAGTGTTAGTTCTATGTGTGATGCTTGTCAACAAGCAAAAATCCCCAACTACCGTACAATTCTTCTACTCATGTCTTTACTTTTCCTTTAGAACTTGTGCAAACCGATGTATGAGGTCCTACACTCACATCAGTGAACGGTTATAAATATTATGTCAATTTTGTGGATAATTATAGCAAATTCTCTTGGATATACTTGCTTAAGCATAAATAGATGTGTAAAATGCATTTTTGCATCGATTGCTACAGGAAGAAGTGCATATGAGACAACCTCCAGGTTATGTTGATGTTCGTCATCCAGATTACCAGTGCAAATTAGAAAAATCTCTCTATGGACTAAAACAGGCACCAAGAGCTTGGTTTCCCGATTGAGCACAAAACTTCAGGAATCAGGCTTTGTTCCATCCAAAGTTGACACCTCACTATTTATTTTAAATAAGTGTGGTGTTATAATATACATACTCATATTGCTAGCTGCTCTACTGCAGCCACAAAAAAGTTAATCAGAAATCTTACAAAGGATTTTGCAATAAAGGATTTAAGAGATCTTCGGTATTTTCTAGGAATAGAAGTATTCAGAGGACCTGACAATATGGTACTTACACAGAAGAAGTATGCAACGATTTGCTGCACAAAGTTAACATGTAGAATTGTAAACCGGCTTCCACACCGATGGTATGGACAAAGAAGTTAACTCAAGAAGCCGGTCAGTTGCTAACTGAAGGTGTTTTTCAATATCGCAGTACAGTAGGAGCTTTGCAGTATCTCACATTGATAAGGTCTATTATAAGCTTATGCAGTGAATAAAGTTTGTTAATTTTTACAATCACCTACTTATGTACATTGGGCTGACATGACATGGAAACACTACTACAGAAAGATTTATATTAGACCCCTCATCACTGACCCTTCTAGCCATAAACCGTCAGTGATGACAATGGTACTTATCACTGATGGTTTATGGCTAGAAGGGTCAGTGATGAGGTCCACATCACAAACGATTCTAGCAAAAAACCATCAGTGATGACTATGGTACTCATTATTGACGGTTTTTGTTAGAACCGTCTGTGATGTGGTCCTCATCACTGACCCTTCTAGCCAAAAACCGCCAGTAATAAGTACCATAGTCATCACTGACATTTTTTGGCTAGAACCGTTTGTGATATCTACACATCATAGATGGTTCTAACCATAACCGTTTGTGATACGAACAGACCACTATAAAGATATCGACGTTCCTCGTGCAGAACTTAGCACACAACGCGTTTCGCCTCCCCCAAACCCTGCCCCCTGGCATCCTCCTCCTTGGCGACCTCCCCGGCCCCGATGGCCTCCTCCAAGGTGTCCTCCTCCCTGACATCCTCCCCCCGGTGAGTCCCCTTGAGCCCGTACACGCATGCAGCGATGCAAAACTTCAAATGAATAATGCTCTCATTTCCTCGTCATGTGTGGTACAATCATATGAATGATGAGCATTTGCACACCAAAATATACTGGATGTTCATGGATAATAACTAGGATCCTCAATCAAATCTCGCTGATTGACAAATTCAACATACTGGCATTATTTAGGTAAGGGATGCGAAAGATGTTTGTATGAGATGCAAGCATACCCAAAAAGATATCTTCACTTAGACTTAGGTTCAGAAATAGATCAAATGTATGTTCATATCAAATGTATGTCATGTGGTATTCTGGATCTTTGTTATCAAATGTATGTTCATATCGACAACAAGTCTAGTATCTGAATTTATATATGCATGCATGTGATGATCATAGGCCAGCTTACCTATCATAATTCTGATTCTTTATTTAGTAAGCATGAAGCTCGGACTGCAATGGTGCTCCTCTGCATACCTGCTTACAGGGGTGTAATGTAATTAATTGATTTAAAAAACTTGTCAGTATAATTTATATGAGGAAATCTGAGAAATTATATACTGACTACAACTGAGTTAATTTGCAGTCACTTTGTTGTCAATTAGCTTCTTTGCAAATGGTCAATTAGTAAAGGCTTTGCGTAATGATGAATGCATGGAATTAGATAGTCAATGGTATATAAGAATACATTGTGTTAAATGATGATTTTACAATTGAATATCAAGACACAACTAGTTATAGATTTTGGTCCAGTTCCTGCACAAGATCAGAGTGAAAATAGGTTGTCTATGATATTATCATTCGGAGATGATGATGAAGTGGAAGATAAAGCAGAGCATGACAACTTTTAGGACGAATTGTGGATGGAATTGGATTTTTTTCTTTAGAATCCATCAACATTAGAATAAGAAAGGGGATGAAAGTGCTACAAATGTTCACATTTTAAGATCATTCTCATCAGACAAGCTGTTGTTGCCTCCATGCATCTAGGATGTTTTGATATTCAATTGCAAAATCTATAACTGATTGTGCCTTGTAAATATCGTTGTAGAAATATCTAAGGAGAATAAAATTTTGAACAACAGATACTAATCATAGAAGTTCTGCCAAGAGAGTTAGGGGAAAAAGCATATCACAGACAGTTCTATTCAAAAATCGTCTGTGATCACACATATCACAGACAATTCTAGTTAAAAACCATCTGTGATATGTGTTTTCACAGTCGATTCGAAACCGTCTGTGATATGTGTCGTATTATCACTAACACATGATTACAGACGGGCCAAAAAACCGTCTGTGATGACGTTTTCTAACCGCCTATAATAACCTTCTGTGTAGTAGTGAAAGGATCCTAATATACATCAAGTTTTCATTTGAAGTTGGACTAAATATTCAGAAATTCATTTCTATGCTCTTAAGTGCATTTTCAGATGCTAATTGAGCAGGTTGCCCTGATGATCTAAGGTCACAAAATGGTTATACAGTCTGTCGTGACCCTCATAATTAGCCTAAGGTAACGACAGTAACACCGCCATTACTCTGAGATAATTACACGAATCTTGGTATATTAGCTAATCAAAGCATCGAGCACACCGGATGCTTTATTAGTCAATACACCACGTTCAGAGTATTATAGCAGAACAATAATTAAAGACTAAAAATAGGACTCATCACAATCCATTGCCACGCAGGGCTACAAGTCCAGTTCATTAATTATACATACGAATCAAGTACAACAAAAATACAATACCAAAAGTATTAACTATCCCAAATGCTCACTAGTCGAGGTACAGTCTACCCATCCTTCTACCCCTCCTGGTAGCCAACCTCCTTGTAGACCTACTCCTGCGGGTGACCCTCTCCCTTTGCCTCGTAGGCGAGTCCATTGGGATCCGTGTCCTAACCAAAAGCTTGATCACTTGGGCAATTCTCTAGCAAAGAGGGATTTAGTAAAAGTGAGTATAAAGTACTCAGGAAGCATTATTAGCAAATGCAACATATTATTTTTTTCTCATATTCATCCAATGATCACCTTCCCTCAAAATCCATTTGTATAGAAATTAGGTTTTGGGTTTTCTTTAAGGGTTGTATATTTTAATTATGAAAACAGCTACTAGCACTCGTATATGAGGCAGACTTAGCTTTTGTAGCCTCCAATCTAGGAGATAGGTATGAATTCATGATTTTAACCCTGCGCAGGTAGGGATGGCAATAGGGTGAGTACCTTCGGGTACGACTGGTGCCCACCCGAACCCGAAACCGTGCCGCCCGCCCGAACCCGCTAGACTCCTTGGGCACGGATCTGTACCCACACCCGAACCCGATGGGTACCCGAACCCGTGCCATTCCACAAACACCAGAAGATGATGGGTACCCAAACCCGAATGGGTATCCGAACCCATGCTTTTTTTAAGATTGGCAGTAGCTGAGGGAGAGAATGACATAATGCATCTATACTATAGTGCCAATGTAATGCATCCAGACTATATTGCCAGCATAGACCCTAATTGGCTTGAGATTGCAAATAATAGTAAAATGTTCTTGAAAGCATGCTCCTTAATAACAACATAGAGTTCAAGGTTATGGGCGTTAGGCTTTAGAGATCCTAACCACATCAAAATCTATTAATGTTAGTATTACCAAATGCAACTTTAGAATGCGTATGCTTCATAATAGCTTGATCTAACCTGGATCTAACTGCACAGAGCGCAAAACCCACTCCAATTCACAACCCAACCGCATCATCTCGCTGCACATGGAAGTCCGACCCAAACCCATCCCAGCAAAACTAGTACTCCCGCTCAAATCGAAACATGTAGGCGTTCTTGGACCAAAACAAAGGTGGGATTTCTACCAGGCATCTCTGAATTGAATAAAAAGATCAGTTAAGGAAGGGAGAAAGCTAGGCGGGAACCTTCGAAGCCAGTTGAGGAGCGTGTCCCAGAGCCCCATGCCTCCTCGCTGCGCGAGACCATAGCCCTGGCGCTCGCAGGATCTCTAGAGGGAAGGGAGTCCGTCCGCTATTGGGGAGGGGAGGAAGGAAGAAACTTCTGAGGGCGAGGGGAAAAGGAGCGCAGACACGGGCGGGCTGACGGCAGGAGAATCGGAGAAATGGAGAAACTTATAGACTTACAAGTTATTTCGTCTGTATATACCCATTGGGTACCCATGGGTACAAAATGATATACATGCCTATCTTATAACCTTATTAGGTATCCAAACTCGAAAACCCACGGGTCTCAAGTGCTGCCCGTGCCCACCCTTATCGGGTCGGGTACCCGCGGGTATCCGAACCCATGGGTAAAACTGCCATCCCTATGCGCAGGTTTGTACCACTTTACTGATAGTGTCCTCATCCCGTGAGATCCCAGAATGTTTATCACTATTCCAGTATTAGATCTCCAACCCTGTTACTTGAGTTGGGGACACCTATCCCAGGCCATCCCACCAGACTCACAACTAACAGTTGTACTCCGACCAATCGTTGGCAGTAACTCTACTCATGGCTTCAAATATACCGCCATTCTAGTTGCCAGCCTCTCTGGGCCTCCCGGCATATCCCAGAGGGTTGCACTATTATTTACTCTTACTCAATGTGGAGATCACAATACCTTCATAGGACAACCTTTTCTGACTGATTTCACATACTATGGTTGGTAGTTTAAATACGGCACATTGCCCGAGTGTAGTTGTCCATCCTTATATTATAGCCTATGTAGAGGGCCCCACCGGCTACATTCCTTCTCATTGGATCCCTCTACCCACAATACATATACATAGCCACCGGCTGCATTCCTTCTCATTGGCTCCATTCGTTGGATGAGCCAATTCAATATACCCATAATCATACCATTTCAACAATTCAACTCCATGCCATTTTACCAACCGCAACCGATTTAGATTTTCAACATAAAAGATACTTTTCTCATCCATTAATGATATCACATATATCTGAAAGCATTTAAAAGCAATTTAACAAATATGATCGAAAGAAGCTTGCCTGAAATGGAATTGAAATACTCGGCCTCGATCGGATTCTTGAGGTGACTTTCTGTTGGATTCAGTTTGGTTCCTAAAATTATGGAATATTAACTTTATGTGACAATTAAATATGACTTGTTTCATGGCGTCCAACCTTTCTCTAATTTTCTTGTTGGCATTCCACATGTATGTGATGGTTTTTAGTTTAGCATATTCTAATGTTGCACATTGTGGTTTGGCGTAATTTAATTGGTGTATATTAGTTTGCGTGGCTTGCTAGAATTTTAGGTTGTGATTTCATTTTAATAGCATCATTATTTTCCCTTTTTAATTACTATGGAAATTCCTAGCTTCATATTCCCCTCTTAAAATCATAGGATATTTTTAATTTGATAGCTTTTATTTGATTGTCCGATAAATTAGATTGCTCAATTCCTTATCGGATTTTAATGTAGGTATAATTAATTTGGTTGATGCATGGATTAAATTTTGTCCCCTTTTTCTTTTCTCTTCTTTCTTTTTCCTTTTCTCCTCTTTCCTTTTCTCTCCTTTCTATTTCTTTCTTTTTTCCTTTTCCTCTTCTTCTTTTCACTTTTTTCTTCCTTTCTTTCTTTTTCTTCTCCCTTTCTCTCTTTTCTACCGGCTCTCCTGGTTCTTATCATCTCCCTTCTTTTCTTCTACCTCCCCCCTCTCTCTCCATTTCTTCCCCCATCTGGTTCCTCTCCTACTCCCCACCGATCTCCGGCCTGCCGTCGCCACTCTCCGGCCCTGGCCTCGCCGCCACCGGCTCCCCCTCGCGTGACCTCCCACACGCCCAACCTGCCCCCGCATGCCTCTAGGCTGCGACCGCTTGCTCCTGCCGCGCGGCCTTCGGCTCGCCCCGGCCGTCTTCCTCCTTCCTCGCGCGCTCGAGCTGGCTGACCCGAGCCACCGCCTCACCTTGCGCCTGGGCCGCACTAGCCTCGGTCCCTCGATCTGCCACCAGGCTCATCCGTCCTGGCCTCTCTCTCTCTCTCCCCTCCCCATTTGGCTCTTCCACAGCCGGATTGGCACCACCGGCCCCAGCCTCGAGCCTCTCCCCTCTAGCCTGGCCGCCGCTGGCCTAGCCTCATCCGGCTCGGTCTCGTCACCGCGCCCGACCGGTGCCTGGCTGACTTCCCCCTTGCCCCCAGATGAGGTTTTAGTCTTTTGTTGTTGCTCTTGGTGGTAAGCTACTAAGGCCTATTGCTATGGTTTTGGAATGCATGATGTGAAATTTTATCCTTGTGGTAGAAATTGGTCGATGATGAGTATTTAGGGAGTATTTGGAGCTGGAGGTACCGTGACGATACCCATATGAATCTATGTACACCGTGGAGTACGTCGGTTCTTTGGGGACGAACGACACACCCTCCAAATACAAACTATTACATTGAGACCATTCTTACTTTGCTATCCATCTACTGATTAATGCTTGCTTTCTCTACAGCCAAATATTGCTAGCAAGGTTAAAGCTATGGTTGTGAAGCTGACGGGGAATGGATTCGATGGTGGTGGAGCTGGTGTCGGTCTGGGGGTGTTGATGGTGAGGGCGATGAGGAGGTGGCCGAGGTCCCGGTCTTGATCTTGGCCTTCTCCTCCGATTTCCCTTCTCCTGGCCTCCTCTTTGGTCCCCTCTTCTTGGTGATCCCTTGATCTAGACCACCTCGTCTTCTTGCCTTGCTTCGGCTGGGCTCCTGGCTCTCTCTCTCTCTCTTGTTCTCAGTTGGGAATGTGTGGAAATGGGGAATGAACTGGCTATGCTCAGCAATGGCTTGTTCTTATCCTCTTTTACAGTGGTCAAGTCACCTTTTTACCCTTGGCCCCCTTTTTACTGATTTATCATGGGATATTTTGTTACTATTCATGTTTGGCTATCTAGCGAGAGGTGCCGATCTGGCCCCAGACGGATCAGGTATCTCGGTGAGCGATACCCTCGCCTGCGGGTCTGATGGCAATTCTCGAATATTTTTACTTTTTGCCATTTTCGCATTATGGTTTACTTACGCATGACATTGCTATTAAGCAAAATTACCAATTATCTTATTGATCGGTTGATTAATGATTTTACTTGCTTAATTAATTCTTTGGGTTATTTCACAGTCTTTCTTTACTCGAACTTGGTGTCATGGTGTTCAAAGAAGCAACCTACTATGTCAAGATCTAGCACTGAAGTTGAATACAAGGTTGTTGCTAATGCAACAGCAGAAATTATCTAGATTCTATCATTTCTGAAGAAATTTTGTGTGTTCCAAGGTAGAGCTCCAGTTCTGTGGTGTGACAATTTGGGTGCTACGTAGTTGACAGCCAATCCAGTTTTTCATGCTAGAACAAAGCATGTTAAAGTTGATTTTCATTTTATCAAAGAGAGAGTTGCATTTCGAATGCTTGATGTTTGCTTCATTGCTTCAGCATATCAGATAGCAGATATCTTTACAAAGGCTCTGGCTCGACAGCAATTTGATCGACTTCATCATAATTTGAATCTCCAACTACCAGGCTGTGATCGAGGGAGGATGTTAAACAAATCACTATCACATGTTGAGGATTGGCACCACACGCTGTTAAAGATAATTCAGTTAGCGTTATCTCTAACTGGTGTTGTTTACTGTAGCAAATATCGGGAAAGTTGTTTACCAGTTTATATCTTATCTGTATTCTATGATGCACCGATACTTGTGTTTGCCTTTGTATTGGTGTCGGACATGGTGTCCGACACTGATACGATACCGATACATGTCGGTATCGTATAGGCGAATTAAACTATGAAAAAAATTATTTTATTTTTTGATACGGATTCGACACTTCTCCGATACGTATGCGATATGTATCAGACAACAGTTCCAGTCCATACGACATAAAACCGAGCCGTAACGGAGGTGGAGTGCTCACCTGTGGCTATGTAGGATTCGTGTGAGAGGTGGAGTCTCCCTGCCGCTGCCTCAGTTGTCGCCACCGTCGCCACCGCTGCCGTCGGTCGAATCGGCCCCCCTCCGCCGAATTGACCACCACACCACCAGATCTGACATCCCACCACCAGATCGTTCATCCCCGCCATCGAATCGTCCTCCGCGCCGACGTCACGCGCTTCTCCCCGCCGTAGGTTTGGCCTCTGCCACCGTCGACCGCCTCTCCCCGTCGTTGATTGGGCTCTGCCGACGGTGCCCTGCTCTTCATCCTCCTACAGTCCTGCTTTGCGCCCTACTCTCCATCCTCCTGCGTTGCATCGGCTCTAATCTGCATCCTCCGGTGGCTCCCTCTGCATCCTTCAGCGACGCCCTGCTCTCCATCCTTCTGCTCTGCTTGCGCTCAGGAGGTACTGAGCCACAAAGGTATAAGCTCGGCTCCGCTCTTCATCTTTCTGTGACTGTAACTGCATGTCTCGTACTCTCATGTGCTAGACTGTTAGTTGTAGTACTTAGTAGTGTTGCTAGTTAGTAGTAGTACTTAGTAGTCACCACTTCACTCTTGATTTTTAGAAAATAGCAACTTGAAGAGGCGTGGATCATCTTTGAGGTATATATTCGTATTTTACACTTCACACTTTTACATTATTTTAGTTTGATAAATAAGTCAAAAAAATAGAAAATAATACATATGTATATGTTATCATTATTATTATTTAATATATATAGCCGTGTCAGTATTTTTAGGAAAATGACGAATTCCCGTGTCGGTATCGTGTCGTGTCGTATCAACGTATCTGTGTCAGTGCATCATAGTCTATATTCATCTTTAACCGATTGTAATCTATCTTGAGTATAAATATACAGAGAACTCATCTGAGTTCCTTACAGCAAAACATCTCAAAAGTTTTTTTATACAGAGAACTCATCTGAGTTCCTTGCAGCAAAACATCTCAAAAGTTTTCGAGTAAAAGAAAATTAAAATGCCAAGTCCTGTATGCTCCAGAGACATCGAACAAATCAATTGAAATATGATTTCCCCACCTTTTCTTCTCTTGTTCTTCCCCTTGTTCTTGCTTCTCTCCCTTAATTCCATTTCTATCTGGGGCGAATTGCTCTCATATCACCGTTATTTCTTCACCGGTGGTCACGAGGAAACTATCTGGTTCGTACTCGGGCACTCGCATCGTCGTGATTCGCTCGTTGGCGGCAGAAGATCGTGACACCTGAGGAGGAGGCGAACTCTGCAAGTGACATTCACTTTCCACAGCACACAGCTGACTGACGCGATATGTCTACGAGAGTACTAGTCCATGCTGTGAATAGCGTTGTCGAGTTTTAGTTTTGGCAATCTCGGCAGCAAGTCACCAACCATGTCGTTGCAATCGATGAAGAACGATTCTGGTGTGATGGTCAATTCTGGGTTGCCCCTCTCAAGCCCATGAATCTTGATGGCTGCCACGCGTGTTGGAAGGATCAGCTGGTACTGTCTGAAACTCGGAGTTTATTCACAGTATTCAGCGGTACACTTGTCATCTAGGTTGTACTGCAAATGTAAGTACTTCAGTTTAGATGTGATCTGTTCCTAGCTATTGCCAACTTGATGTATTGAATCTTGAATTCTTGATTGCCATTTGGTAGTGTGAGGAGGCAGATATCACATGATGTCAGGGTTGATGCTCCAGGATTATAAAACAGTTGGTAATGAAGTTTCATCAGGACAGACAGAAGATCATGGCTTGGAATATGAATATCATAATCGTATATTTGCATCTCATGCCCCCAATTCCTCACCAATAATGAAATGAAAGATGGACAGTACACAACAGTTCAGACTTGCTTTAGGAGAAGACTACCAAATGGCATGTGTTCCATGGTACGCATCATAAGTCAGTGCATGGCCATCCACAATCCAATTCCTTCATCGGTGAGCATGTAACTCCCAAGAGGTGGTAAAATAATTTGCAAGAGCTACTCTATAGAAAAATGACAAAATTATGTGCGTATGCTCTGATTTTTTCTTCTTCATATTGTCCAAAAAAGGTAGAAAGTTTGCAACAACTTCGAGCATCAGCTGCAAACTGATGAAACGGAGATGCTCAGCTCATCACCACTTGCTGCTACCTGACACAATCATCGTGGCAGTGAAGCAGCGGGCAGGTAGAATCACAACAAGAAGAGAGCTCAATGAACTAGAAATTGTAGTGTACTAATAAATAAGATACTGTTAAGGGTATAGATATTGTCATATATATATATATATACATACTCTCCTTATATAGATTTCATTATATAAGTTTTCCTTATTTAGGTATTGTCTTATATAGACTTTTCTTTTGTACCCTTATGTACTCTATATATTCTGGCCATTGGCCTCATATTGAATACAACAAGTGTTATTCATAACATGATATCAGAGCTCTAGGTTTTTTCCAAGCTTTCATCCTTCTGTTGCTGACAGCACCGCTGCCCTCGGGAGGAGTAATTTTCACTCCCGGGGGCGGCCACAAGCTCTGCTCACCCCAGATCACGGATCTGCTCCCCCTTGGTGTTCATGTGCCTCGAGTGCTCCGGGAAGCACCGCTGCCTCGGTGTGCACACCTTGCGGAGACATCGCCTCCTCCAGGGCGATGTCTCGGCTCTGGCCGACGCCTTCTCCTAGCTAACGCTCACCTGACATCTGCCTACGCTCCTCCTGGCTGCTACCATGTATCCTCACTGGTGCGGTGCCACCTCCGCCTTTGGTCGTACCGCCGACCGCCTCTGGGCTCGATGAGTCGGCCTCCACCGTCTTCTTTCTGCACCTTGCCGCTGGTCCTCTGCGCGACGCGGACGCCTTCGCTCCTCCGCACGGTCGCTTGCCTTGGTGTTGACCACCTCCGACCCTACCCGGCTCGGCTCTCCGCCAGAAGATCGCCCAGATTGAGGTGTGGTGGCCTCCGCTCCTCCTTCACACGGTGCACCCACCTCGGCCGTCGACCGGCTCCGGTATTACCTGGATCGACCATCGCTCAGCCGCCTTTGTTGGCACTGCCCGAATCGATCGATCGATCAGATTTGGAATCAGATCAAAAGTTCCTTTTAAATCCTATTCGGTTTCAGCTTGTTTCTGGTTTGGCTACAACACAGCTTGTCTCTTTGGCTCTGGTTTTGGGATCCTCTGGCTCTTCGGCTTTGACAGCTCGGCTTAATTCTCCTGGCTCGGCTCACTCGTTTTGTCTCGATAGCTCGACTCTCCATTTCAGCTCTTTTTGTCAACTTTAGCTTCAGCTCATTTTGTCGGCTCAGATGGGCTCTTCATCTACTTGGCTTCTTCATTGGCTCTCAGTTGGCTTGGCCCTTGGTTGGCTCCTTCATCAGTCGCCTCTATTGTCAGCTTGGCTCTCCTTTGAGTCTTTTATTCTCAATGTCATTGCTTCCATTGTGTCCATTCAAGTCCTTAGCATCTTGGTTCTTTCATCAGCTCGGCTCTTTTTATCAGCTCATTCTGTCGATTCCGATTTTTGACTCATTACCTCGGCTCAGCTTATTTTGTCGGCTTTCCTCAGCCGGTTTCGGCTCAATTATACCAAACAGTTTCAGCTCGGCTCTTCGTCGACTTGGCTCCTTTGTCGGCTCGTTTTTTTCAAAAGTTGGATGCTACGACGACTATTTCAAGATCAGGGTTTGGATTTTTCCCTATTTTAGTGTCAACCCTTCCAAATACAATACTATTGCATACGCCTTGCATTTGTGGGGAATGTAAGGGTATAGATATTGTCATATATATAGACTATCCTTATATATGTTTTTCTTATATAAATTTTTCTTATTTAGGTGTTACCTTATATAGGCTTTCCTTTTATACCCCCATGTACTCTATATATTCTAGCCATTAGCCTCATGTTGAATACAACAATAGCTATTCATGCAGATACAACAAGAGCGGTTGAGGAAGAACATTCTGGTCAACTACAATGCCATGAAAATAAAGGTGACGTATTATTCTACAGCCAAACGGAAGCATTGCTCGAGACCAGGACCGATGCATCTGAAACTACGCGGGCCAAGATGATCTGCATTTTTTATCTCCCCATTCTTATGGGCACTTCGGAAGTGCTCAGAAGGCAGTACAACGAACGAACTACAGTTACTAGATTGGCTGTAAATCTTCTCGAACCGTGAATCGGATTCGTCGAATCCGAACCAATTTAGAGATACAGGATTCGTATTCACAATAAAAATTAGAATAAAAAATGACGAACGACGAATCCAAATCTCATACAACCACTCTGACAAACTACCTGTTGAAGTATAAGTGAATTGCCCTCTTTTCCTCATTAGCTTAAGTTTTTTGGTGAACTGGTTGGTGCATGCAACTCAATATGATCTCATGGAAATCCAACGAGTGGCCCGAAACTTAAATTGAAGGAACCGAAGTTCGCAGTAGAAAGGAAGTCGTTGCTGCAGCTGTCGATTTCCTCACATAGACCATAAGACACATTGTACCACATCAGTCGGAAACCTTTTAGAGTACATATAGCTGGATTTTTTTTCTTTGATTTGATTTAACGGAACATATCACGAACTTAAAAGACTAAGCCACAAATCTTGTATCATTAGCATTAGCAGCTTAGCATACCATGGTCTAGAAAAGCACATACGTATACTTCTTCCTAACAAATCATGTTGTCCTCGCGTAGAGAGGTACATTGTGAAATACGACTCCGCTCACGTGCCAGCGTGGCACAACGGATAACGTTCCTATACAGTTCCTACAGAACTGCAAGTTAAGCGATCCTTGTAGACTAGGACTGTCCGTTCGAACGAACAAACGTGTATGCTACAGTACTAAAATCGTCACGGCTTTTTGAATGTATTTTTGGAAGAACTGACCGTCGCTTTCTGATCTAGTGGCACGCATGCAATTGCAATCCCAATAGGGACTGCATTGAATCTCTGTTTTGACAGGACTAAATTCTTGTGCAGTTCTACGGGACTAAGGGGGTGTTTGGGATAGCTCCAGCTCCACCAAAATCCGTGGAGTTAGTGGAGCAGGGTATTCCTAGCTCCAGAAATTTATGGAGCTGGAGCTGTGGGTACATTAAGAGTGTTTAGGTGGGTCATCTTGTTTACATTTTAGACTAAAAATATAAACTTAATTCACTTTATTTTAGCCTACAAGCTTCAGCTCTGAGGTGGAGCTGGAATCTGGAGCTATACCAAACAGGGTCTAAGTTAAGCAGTATATTGGATCTGCAAATGGCCGGAGTACAACAGCTTGTGGAGTCGAGTCCCGTACTTGTTTTGTGCATTTTTACTTGATAATTAGATCGATATTGAGCAAACGATTGTCGATTTTTATCACGGGAAGCTGAGTACAGTCTTCCATGACTTAGTCCGATAAGTACGGTTTATCCCTATACAAATCACGATAATGAAATGCAAATGCCCATGAGCATGCATGATGCATCTAGTTTGCATCTTTGCATATCAATAGTGTCTTTCGCTGGGTGTTTGTGACAGTTGCATCTGTTTTAGCAGTCGGGGCTCAGCCCGATTGGCTGGAGCTCACTCCGCTCGTCCCCGTTCAAGCGTAGCTCAACGCGGGCGTGTGTGGAGAGATAAGTACTGTGTGGGGTGCGTGTGTGTATATGTAGCTCGTTTGTTGTTTCTTCTGTTATAATAAATACCCGTGCTCCTAGTTATTTTTTTTAAAAAAACAGTTGCATCGGTTTACGATGGCTCCTACAACTTACTCGAAATCTATTGTGCGTTGTTCACCGTGGCTCAGTTGGTTAGAGCTCTCAGCACACTTAGGATCTGTTTATTTTTGCTTTTGATTCTGGATTCTAGCCTCAAAAGCATAATAAAAAATAAACAGTCCGATTTTAGGAATCGATTCTCATAATTCAACAAACCCATATACACTATAATCCACAATCCACTTCATATGTGCTTTTGAAGAATCAATTTCTCTGCAACTACAATCCAGAATCAGCTTTTAGATAAACCAAAGAAAAACAAACAAGTCCATAGTAAGCCGAAGAACCTACCTTCGAGCCTAACAAGGAGCAATAATATCTCATTCACTTCACTCTACCTTTTCTGTTTGATTCGCTAGCTGTAGCTACAGTACTTATTGCCTTTTTTCCCCTTTTTTGAAACAAAATTCCCTATCTTAAAATTGAGCTACAATTTTTTTTTGTTTTTTAACCTTTTCCCTTCGAAAAAATTTCTCTCGTCTATTAAAATTGAGGAGTCGTATGCGACAATGTGCGGGATTGTAATCTAGTAACTCAATATTGTTGGAGATGTATGGGAGGCTGGCCCGCATGGTGCCACGCTCGGCCGAAGCACGGTAGTTTCTACGGTGTAGCTACATTGTTTCATTTTTTTTAGTTTTTTTAGAAGTTTGAAAAAAATAATTTTTTATTTTTTGCAAAAATATTTAACGTGTCTTTTGAAATTGAGTAACAATATTTTTTAAAAACTTTTTTCACTTCGAAAGGATTTTTATCTCTGTTAAAATTGAGGAGTCGGCTGCGGCAACGCGCGGGATTCTAATCTAGTTTTAATAATAGTTGGAACATGGAAGGGCAAATCTCAGGGTGGCAACCTCAAAATGTAAAGAGAACAGGTTGTTCTTTGGGTTTTGTATGCATTTGGAACGCAAAAGCAATCATACCAGAGAAATTTTACGGCGCATTATACTGTTAATATATAGTGGGTAGTAAAAATCGGATATAGCTATTGATTTGTTAGTGGTATTTCTACTACTCTAAAACTAAGAAATTATAAATAAATACTAGTTAATCTGATCAATTAGACTAAAAATAACGAATGAACTATATTAAATTTGGGAAAATTTTGCTGGTGCTACTGAAAAATGTGCAATTTCGGTTTTACCATTAGTCTTTTCGTTATTTCATTTTTATCACTACTGTATTCACTTCATCCTCTTTTTACCTTTTTCGTTAGTTGACCAACAACCAAATAATTTTGCACTGAGCGCGAAGTGTGCAGCACCCGCCTCCCCATCCCACCATAATCGTCTCCGGCTATCTCGATAGAGACGACATCTCTGCAAGAAAAAGGATCTCAACCCTGTTGCATCTTGCTTCGGAGATCCAGCCATGAAAGTATCCACAAGTCGTCAGCGGCAAAGCTTGGGCCTCCGCTTGGGTTGCTTGTTGAGCACAAGGTTTCAAATTTTGGTTTCAGAATAAATTTCGCCCCGGGCCGGATAACGAAATTTCGGACAAAATTTGAATTTGAAAATTCAAATCCGGTCCAATCCGGAAAAAAAAAACCGAAATTCGGCGAAAAAACCCGAAATTTCGGGTTTTTTGCACTGGCTGAAAAGTAGTCTAAACGTTATTTTAAAATTTTGAAATATTTTTTGGAGGTTCCTGACACAATTATGATGTTCTCACAAAAATTTCAGCTGATTATCACATCTGAGGAATTTTTAAAAATTCGGAGAGTGGTACTGTCCTAATAAAACACTGACCGACAAGTTTGATCGGAATGGAAAATGATACAAATCAAGTTATAAACTGTTGAAATTTTTTTTGAATGGTTATGATCCATAACTAATGTTCTCATAAAAATTTCAGCTGATTATCACATGTGAGGAATTTTTAAAAATTCGGAGAGTGGCGCTGTCCTGATAGAACAAGTTTGATCCGAATGGAAAATGATACAAATGAAGTTAGAAACTGTTGAAATTTTTTGTGCATGGTTATGATGTATCTATAATGCTCTCACAAAATTTTTAGATGATGATCAAACTGTATGAATTTTTAAAAATTTGAACAGTACTACTGCCATGTTAAAAGGCTTACCGGCAAACTTGAACAAAATGAAAAATTATGTAAACTATAAATATTTTTGAAAATTTTAAAGAATGGTGATAAGGAAGTTCTTAATATCCCATAAAAATTTTGATTCATGATCACACTCCAGTGAATTTATAAAATTATTACAAGGCACAGTACCATTTATGTTCTTTTCTTTTTGATTTTTGAAATATAATATAACAAACGAAGTTCAATGCTTACATAGATTTGATTGACCAAACAAAAAAAGTTGAAATTTTTTGAAAAATTTATATAATGTTACTGAGTAAATTATTAATCTCTGAAAAAAAATTAGATCATAATCACACTCAAGAAAATTTATAAAATTCTGACAATATAACTGTCCCAATTATGTTCATTCTGTTTTTGATTTTTTAAAGATAACAAATGAAGTTAAATTATTTTTAATTTTTTTAATTATGATCCTAATATACTAAGGATAGTACCATAAAATGT
Organism: Otatea glauca; assembly: GCA_036346275.1. Taxonomy (NCBI): domain Eukaryota; kingdom Viridiplantae; phylum Streptophyta; class Magnoliopsida; order Poales; family Poaceae; genus Otatea; species Otatea glauca. Next base: position 23,490,191 of record CM070734.1, read on the forward strand.
TCAGATTATTATCATGCTTGTACAATTTTATAAAAATCTGACAGTGTTTCTGCCAAAATTTTAAAATGTAAAAAAAATTAGGTTTTTCAACAAATTTTCACAGGAGATGACTTTCCTATGGGTTATTGGATCAAATCCGGCCCTAAAACTTTCAAAACCGGTAAAAAACACAAAATTTTCGGATTTTACTGTAGCAATTTCAATTTTTTTTAATTTTTTTCCGGCCGGTACTTGAGATTTCGGGATGGTCCGAAATCCGAAATTTCGGCGAAATTTTGAACCTTGGTTGAGCCTCGGGTCGAGAAGAAACAGGCTTCCTGGCATTGAGTCCGGTGAAGCGCAAGACAAATCTACGGCTCAAACACAACCGATCTCAGATGCACAAACCAGAAAGATCGCCGGTGGGGCTTCCGGCGAGGCATCAGTTGGTCAGCATTGAAGGGACCCCAAGATATTCTCAGTCTCACTGTGATATTCGAATGACCAATTTGGCCATCGACCTCCTGCGCAGAGTTAACAATCTCGTCTCGCCAGCGGTACCGGTTTTCACGGTAAACCACACGAAAACCGCAGAAAACGAACAGATTTCAAATTCAAAAAATTTAACTTTGGTCAAACCGATCAGTGAAAACCGCGGTTTTTGACGAAAAATCGCTCGGTTTTCGCGAAAAACCGAGCGGTTTTTGAGAAAACCGTAAAAATCACCCGAGGTTGGAAAATGGGAGGAATAGGGAAAAAATGCAAAAAAATATTGTAAAATTTGTAGAAATACAGAGAAGGCTAAAATTGAGTAAAAATGTAATAAATATATAAATAAGGTATGTGAAAACGGGAAAAAATTATAGAATGATCTCTCCTAAATTTGAAAAAAATTCGACATGACCTTTACTATATTTTAGAGAATTAGAAGTTGTAAGTTATGTATTTAGCAATAATATGTCAAGAAATAATCTTTCATTGCAATACTACAATCACACAAGTGCAAAAATCGGCATTTACATAACCACAAAGCAAAATCATTCGCAATTTCACTACCATTCACTTGTCAACACCATTTACATTATAATACCTTTCAACTGAAGTTGTAGAGTAGGCATAACTATAGCTTCGTCACTCTTCCATTGTCGTAGAAATGGTATGTTCGACCTACACGAACGGAATATCGAAAACCGATGACAGAAGAAAAATGGTGAAAATATAAGAAAAATTGCAAAAAAATTTAAAAATTTACAAAAAAATCCCAATTAATCTATAAAACACCTCAGAGAAATTTATACATTTTTTAAATCATCTATTTCTTCTAAAAAATCTAAAACAGCAATTAATGAAAAGGAACAAATACACTGTTAGATTTTTATAAATATTAAAAAGATTTATTATATTCTAAAATTTTAATTAAAATATAAATAGTGACAAAGGATCATGTACTAAAATTTTCAGAAATATTAGACTTCATTTATTGCCCATATAAAATCAAAAACAGAAGAGCATATACAATGATAATAGCACTTTCAGAATTTGTAAAAAATACACATATCTTATAATCATCTGAAATTTTACATAATCATTTTAATGACGTTATAACATCACAAAAAAAGTTTAATAAATATTAGACTTCATTTTGTGCCCCTAGAAAATAAAAAACTGAAGAGCATATATTGTGACAGTATCACTGTCAGAATTTTTTAAAAATGTACGTATTTGATAATAATATAAAAAATTTATAGAATCATTAGGATTACCTCAAGACCTAAAAAAAATTCAAAATTTTTTGACACTTTTTTTGCTAAATTTCTTCAAATATTTTAAATTTACTATTCAACTGAACTGTTTTCCGAATGGTTTTAATTGCCGAACCGGCTCGGTACGGGCGGTTTTCGCGAAAACCTACTGGTTTTCGTCGGTTTTTTGAACCCTGCTCCTGCGCCGCCCATCAAGAACATCTTCTGCAGATTGGTTGTGTGGTTCTTTCGGTGTTAGTCTCAAGCATATTCTGAATCAATTGCACTGTCTTGCAATTCCTGTTGTTAAGAAGATGTGTAACAGTGCATCCCTTTGTACTCTGCTTTCCGGGCTTGAAATTCCGTTTTAGGATCCCATCTCAGAGAGCACTAAAATCTAAAATTTTGGCCGAAATCCGGTCAAAACTCAAAAAGTAAATTTGAAGTCCGGTAAGTTTTAAACCAACAAAATGAAATTTCGGTCGAAATCACCAAAAAATTAGTGATTTTCAACCTTTGTACTCTGCTTTCCGGGCTTGAAATTTCGTTTTAGGATCCCATCTCAGAGAGCACTAAAATCTAAAATTTTGGCCGAAATCCGGTCAAAACTCAAAAAGTAAATTTGAAATCCGGTAAGTTTTAAACCAACAAAATGAAATTTCGGTCGAAATCACCAAAAAATTAGTGATTTTCAACCTCCTGAAATGGTCTCCTGAGGCTACAAAAAAATTAGAAAAAAATATGAGTACGTGTGGGTCATCTAGCTCAGTGGGTATAGCTTTTTGATTTAGCACTAGGCGTCGTGGGTTCGAGTCCCGCCCAGTGTTCTAACTCTGAAAATTTTTGCGCATGCAGGCAACCATTTGATTTTTTTTTGTGCGGAGTAGGATTTAAACCCGCGACCTAGTTCAGACCTCCATCCATTGTCTACCAACTGAACTAGAGTTGGTTACTGAGTATATTACAAATTTTTTACATGTATTTCTTATAAATGGCATTAAAATTCTCTACAAAAAATATCGCGCCAAATCTATCCAAATAACATGAATTTTGTTCCAAATTAGAGATTTTGGCGAAGTTTGTAGAAATTTCGTTGAAAGTTTTTGAAGTTACTATAGCAAATTGAATTTATTTTAATTTTTTTATTCAGTCGGGATTTTGAATTTCGTCACTGGCCAAAATCTACAAGATTTCATTGGGATTTTGAACTTTGCTCTACTTCTACTTGAATTAATCCTTTGAGTCTTAGGTCCTGTTTGTTTTGGATTTTTCACTGATTTAAAATTCAAATCCTAAATAAATGAGTGGTTTTTTATTTGTATTTTTTAAAAAGCTATAAACCTTCATATATCTAAAAGTTAAAAATTATTAAAGAGATAATTTTTTAGTTTATTAAGGATTGATTTTAGACTAATGTTACTAAATCTAAATTAAAATTATTCACCTAATATATAAAATCCGATTGCTTTTAAGTCGTTAAACCCGAGGGCTAAACTTAAACGAGCAGGGCGCTAAAAAAAAAAGAAAGCAAAATGCCCTGGTATCTGTTCCAAGATCGGAAGAAGCCGCCTTCATTTTGACAACCCCGCTTTCCACGCGGAAAAAATCACTCCGCTCCGGCTCCAACCACCTCGCGTGGCGCGCGCACGGGACAAGGCGCCGGCCATGGCTCCCTTCCTCCTCCCCCTCCGCCTCCGCCTCCTCCCGACCGCAAGCCCTGTCTCCAGGGATCTCCCCGCCCGCCCGGCGCCAAGGCCCTGCCTTTCCTTCCCCAGGCGCCTCCCAGCCCTCCAATGCCTCGCGGGGGCCGCGCCTTCATCGCCTCCTCCGCAGCCGCCGCCGGCGTCCGTACGGCGGTGGCACGCTGCGCTCTCCGCCGCGGCGGGGCTGTACCCGGTGTACGTCACGGCTGGCGCCGCCGTCGCCGTCGCGCGGCCCGAGACGTTCCGGTGGTTCGTCGCGATGGCACCGGGGTCCTACACGTTCGCCCTGGGCTTCATTATGCTCACCATGGGCCTCACCCTCGAGCTCAGGGAGTTCTTGGCGCTCCTCCGCGAGAGGCCCCTCTCTGTAAGCACTTCTTTCCCTGTGTAAATTTTGATCAAGGTTCCTAGCTCCAGTTCCATGGCATTTGTTCCATGTCAAATTCTTGTCCTCTTGATCTATCTCTTTGAATTTTACTGGGTCCATGGCAGATATTATTTGGGTGCGCTGCTCAGTACACCATAATGCCTGCGTTTGGAACGATTGTTAGCCGCGCGCTGGGGCTCCCTCCATCCCTGTCAGTTGGCCTAATTCTGCTAGGATGCTGTCCTGGAGGAACTGCATCCAATGTGGTAAGACTGTGAAATGATCAATTTTCTAGCCCCGTGAGTGATATTTTTTTTGCAAATCTGGCACCTTGGCACCTTTGCGAATGGAATTGTAAAAATAGCCCCATACTCGACGGTGCAAGCGAAGTGTCACCTTCCGCGCTCCCGCGCCGCGGAAGGAGCTATCGCACTATGGGAGCACGGCAAGTTCAGCGCAGGAGCACTTCCAGCGCTTTTGCGGTCAGAAATGAAGCTATTTTTGTAATTCCATTCGCAAGGAGGCTTAATTTGCCAAAAAAAATTGCTATGGACTAGAAAAGTGATGATTTACTTTTTTAACTCACTCGGCAATTCAATCTTCCTAACTTCTGTTACAGACTTTCAGGGTTAATATTTTTCTCTCCTCGGTTTTCACTTGGTTGTTTCCTTGGCTTAGTGGCAACTTCACTTCACCTATGGTCCTTTTATGTCCTGCAATGGAGTGAAGGGTAAAAGCGTGTAGTCATGCAATCAAGAATTGGAATATACATACTAATTGAGTATTTTTAGTATTTTAGCTATTGCGCAATCAAAAGTTTGAGGTTCCACCTAGGATGAAGGTCAAAAGTGTGGCTGCTTAATCTATTTACAGGAAGATGCAACTGAACATTTGAACAATTGTTTCCAGTAGTTAGCATATGTTTATTCTAGTTTCAAAGGAACAACTTTTGTCTCCAAGACCGAGTTATTCTTTGCAGAACTCTTACGTCTTGCACTGTGATAGTCACACACATGGTCAAACGACCATTCTTTTTCCTGGATCGTCTCTTCTACGCATTGACCTACTGCTTTCATGTAGTGGTTCAGGTGACTTTGGTTGCTAAAGGTGATGTTCCACTATCCATAGTGATGACTATCTGCAGCACTCTTGGTGCAGTGTTCCTTACACCTCTGTTAACAAAAATCCTTGCTGGTGCTTATGTTCCTGTGGATTCTGTGAAGCTTTCTCTGAGTACTTTGCAGGTGAAATTTCTGAGGCCACTAGTTTATGCCATATTCTCATGGTTTTAGTTTGTTACTGACCCTCTATTTTCCTTTAGGTGGTGGTTGTTCCAATTCTATTAGGTTCTTCTATACAAAGTGTATTCCCATCAGTAGTTAAATTTGTTACTCCTTTTGCCCCGCTGCTGGCAGTCCTAGCTTCATCACTTCTGGCATGCAGGTATGAGTTCCTCAAATTTATCATGTTATTAGGCTTTTGAATTGTAGAACTATACTTATTTTTACCAATTTTCTTGTTACAGTGTGTTCTCTGAGAACTTTGTATGCCTAAGATCCACACTTGCTGATGCATCTTATGGGCATGGAAGCTTACTTTCTGGGGATATCGGGGTTGTGATGCTGTCTGTCTTCTTGCTGCATTTTGCTGGTTTCTTTGTTGGGTGAGCACTAGACCGTTCACTGTACTTTTTATATGTAAAACAATTCGCAGGTGTTGTATCAGCAGAAGAATTTTTATGTTAAAAGAATATGTTAGGGCACAACTTGATTCGAACTCTCATCTTTCAATTAATTCAAGCTTAAAAGTTATGGACGCTTGTTGTAGCAGTATCCACTATCCAGATTTCTAATTGTTTTAGGGTTCTATCACAAACAGGTACGCTGCTGCAGCTATAGGTGGTTTCAAAGAAAGACAAAGGAGGGCAATATCCATTGAGGTATGGAAATTCTGATCAGAGCTTGCCAAAGCTACTAATTTACTGTTGCCACAAATCCTGACCAGAGCTTACGAAGCTACTAATTTACTATTGCCACTTGCCAGTAAACTTAATTCATTTATGAGACCATGACAAAAGCACTTCTTCCAGCACACTTACATTTCGAAAGTGAGATGTTTTACAATGCTTGGGAGGTACCCAGAGCTACCTCCACTAAAAAAACTCAACCATTGTTAATAAGTTTAATTGGTACCTCCCTCACAACTTAAGTACCTTTCTTGTAGTACCTTTCATTGAAGAGCATTAAAACATAATATTATGGTCTTGAATCTTGATCATGTGTGTAGGTCCAATAGTTTCTACTTGATTTTGTTTCGGTTCAGTATTGGCATGGATAGAATTGTTTTGAGGATGATTATTCTCAAAGATGTTGAATAGCCTTCCTTTTTGGATTGCAGGTAGGGATGCAAAACTCATCCTTAGGGGTGGTATTAGCAACTGCACATTTCTCCTCTCCCTTGGTCGTCTTGCCACCTGCACTCTCGGCTGTCATTATGAACATAATGGGTAGCACATTAGGTCTTGTATGGCAATGTGTCGCACCTTCCGATTCAAAGACTGAAACCGTTGCCGTGCCTGATGCATGATCTGCTCTTACTTTGTGTGCTTAATCTGTCATAATCTGCTGTACAAAAACATGAGAAGGGTTAAAAAAACAATCCTTTATGCCCTCCTTGTTTTTTTCGAAAACGTGGCCCTTCACTTGTTGCACTGTGTGCCCTTGCTGATAATTCCGGAATGTCGCTTTTCCGAGCTTTTACAAGACTAGTATAAAATCGTAAATTCTTATATGGGCCAAATCTGGAACAGTCAATTGTTATCGGAGGAATAATTGAAAGAACAACAAGGTACGCTGTGACAAAAAAGAAATCATTCCAAGAACAACTTAGAAGTCTAAAAAGTGCCCTGTGTAGAATATCTGCAAATTAAGGGGAGGAATAACCTCGAATTATGTCCATAACTCGAGCAGTGCATACGAAGTGACTTCCATTATGCTATTTGGGCTGCGTTCTGATTTGTAAACATCCAATTTGCAGTCAGAGAAAAACTCGACTTCCTGTAAGCAAAGCACTGACTATCCGTAGTCAGGTATCTGAAACAATTTATCTATTCTGTTGTGCAAAACATACTGGAATAAATAAGAACAAAAGTCGGTTTGCAACATAAATATTTACTTCAAATTTGTCAAATCTAAACTGCAATGTTAGTCCTGGAAGGCTGGAATCGTAGATGTATCGACCAATTTAGTACGTTTACTTCATTTTTCAGAGCTCAAAATGAGCCTGTTTTGAGTTAATGTCCACATTGATTCTAGTCCAGAACCAATGTACATGGGTTACTTCTGTACCATGTACTTAGAGGAATCATTTTGCATGTGATCTTGTACCTTGCTATGCTTGCAAACAAAACCCTACACCATTACTTTAGATCTGGGTATGGTCGTGTCAGTGCACCAGGAGGCAGGGTGCAGTCGCATTGGCCAAGGACATGTGCCATTGCATCCATAATACTTATGATAATTATAACAAAGTCCGCACTCTGCAGCAACCCACATGGAGATGTGCTGGTTGGTGAGGTTCAAGGAACCAAGGGAGCACATCTCTATCCTCCTCTCTTCCTTTCCACATAGAACTCCAGATATTTTTAGCCTGTACATTATGAGCAGATAACTCTACTGGACAGCTGTAGCATAATGAGAACTACTTATTATTTTTCTGGGAGCTGGATCATACTGTTCAGGAATGTTTACTTTTAAGGTTTGATCAACACTGTAGCTAGAGACTATTGGACAGCTGTAGAATAACGAGAATCATTTACCATATTTTTCTGGGAGCTGAATCCAGATCACGCGTAGGGTTCCTGCGCCAATCAAAATGACTCATTTCTCTTTTCTAGAACATGGTTAGTGGCCAGCAACTTAGCATGATATTATGGTCAGCTTTAAAAGAAAGTTCTATGGAATATCTTATTCAAAAGAAGTTATCATTGAATGTCATAAGGCATAGGTCAAATCTGTAATCACGTCCTCCTCTTTGCCTCTAGGTTCTAACCATAAGCCCATAACAGATTGAACACTACTCGGTCAAATATGTCAAAAGCATACAAAGGAATATCAATTGTGTGATGAACTGATGACAATGTGCAGTACAGCTACAGAACTTCATAACTTGCTCTCTTTCTTTCTTTCTACGTTGAGCCATGTGCACAAAGGAATTTAGCAAATTTATCATCAATTGGTTTGGCCGGACTCCTGATGGGAAAAAAAAGATGTATGTTTTTGAAAGGCAAATAAAAAAATCAGATGTATGACAATTCTTGGCAGTGCCTCCTAATAAATCCATGGCCCACTCATGGGGCCTGTTGCAAGCTTCAGGAACTCTATTGGTTACTTTCAGGTTTCAGCAATAGCATGTCTCCCTCTAATCTATGCAGTAAACAAGTCCAAGGGAGGAATAGATTGGTGATGATGAGTTGGCCTCCTTTAGTTTATATCTTACTTGTGCCGAGGCTGATGTCTACCATAGACCATAGTTCCATCCAGTTCAAGTAGAAATAAATAAATTATTCACTCTGATTGGTAGTGAAAATTTTCGTTTCTTAATATGCTTTGTGAATCATGTGCTCTCATTTAATTACTCTCCATACCTCGTGGTCGTGGATGATTCTGTCCAAAAGAAAACTTGTTCTTGGTGCAATGGTGCATCACGTTACAATAATCACTTTATCATCATGGGTTAAAAAAACAAAACCATGGGAAAGACCGTGTACTCTGATGGCGAAGCACCTAGGTGCTGTGGTTGAGGTCACGAGTTGGGAGTCTCATCTCATGCCTTCGTTGAAGAATGAGTAGTTCCTTCATCAGTATCTGTACGAAGATCTGGATGTTATTTTTTATTTATCGATTCACATGCAACTGTCAACTGCACGGGATATTACCCAACATCCGCTCTCTGAACTGTAGCAGAACACAACCCGTACAGATCAATGATCCTAGTACGACTATTCTTGAGGATGCGTTTACACATAATGCAGGGACAGTGATCAAGATGGGCCTAAATGTCTGGCATCCTATTCTGTGACAATGCCTTGGCTGCCATGTCCCATCCACTCCCTTTCTCCCATCTCTCTTATCATCGTGCAGATAGCACCTCGCATGAATGATTCATCTGCTCTTCCCTTCAACAAGCTATAATGATTCATCTGCTCTTATGTGAAGGAATTGTGTTAGACCTTAGAGCCTTGTAGGGGTTAACTAGAAACCGTTATCGCAAATCTGCACTATAGAAGTGTGGATCTACCAATGCGGTTTTATTACCATATATGCATGTACCCGCATGCACTATCCTCCCGTTGAAATGGTCCGAGATTCGTGTAACCTTTTGGAGCGGGGATCAATTACGTATATCTATACGTATTGTGCAACATATGAATGACGATAAAAACTCCTAACCCCATTCTCTCTCTCCCTCCTCTCTCATTCGATCCCATCTAAACTCTTAACTCTCACTAGTGTGGGCCAAACAGGCGGCACAGCATGGCACGACCTGTTTCTACCCGAGTAATTAACGGGCCGTATCGTGCCGGCCCACATGTCGGGGACTCGGTCCAAGCACGGTCCGTTAGCCTCACAAGTCGTGTCATGCCAGCACGGGGTTCGATAGGCCTAAACTGGTCGGGCTGGCTCGTTAGCGTCAAAAAATTAAAAAAAACAGAAAAATGTTAGAAAAAATAGAAATTAGAAGAAAAAAAAGTATGAAAAAATACATTAAAAATTCAAAAAAATCAGAAAAAAATTAGAATAATTAGAAAACTTTTTAAAAATATATGTTAATTAAGAAAAAGCTAAAATATGAAATAAATTCAAAAATGAGACAAATAATTAGTATTAAATAATGAGCTTTATTGATGTTTGGCTGCCTCGTTAAAAACTTTGCCAAGTAAAGACACAACACGAGAAAACCTTGGCAAAGAAAAAAGTACAACCTATAGCTCAATGATGCAGGAAAAAAGTGAAGATTACAATTATTCAACCTGATTATCTAGATAAGGATTTTCAAACATCTCCTCCAACTCAACATTTTCTGTAGTATGTTGAGCTCGTTGATCAGTTTGTTCCCAATCTTTCAAAGTGAGAAGTATTTTCAACATCTCACTTGTCAGATTTGTTCTTCTCTCAACGATTATTCTTCCGGATAGACTAAAAGTAGACTCCAAAGAAACCGTGGAGACATGAATTATTAACACATCCTGTGCTAATATGGAAAGCATCGGATATGTTACCTTGTGCTTGTGCCACCATTGCAAAATACGGAAGTCCTCATCTTGCTGCTTTTGGCGGTTGACAGTATCACTGTTGAGATAGGCAGCTAGCTCCCCACCACTTGTTGTATCCGCAATTGACGTTGTTGTAGTCGAACTCCTTGAGAAAGAGCCACCTGCACCCTATATCTTTCCCCACGTAGTTTTCTTCTTACCTGTTGTGGGTGCTGGTGGAGGTCGCTGCATGCAAACTCAAGCAAACTTTTGATCATACTTAGCATAAATTTGAGATAAGTTAGCACGGACTTTTTAAAAATAACTAGAATAATGAGTACCTACCGCATCACTTAGAAGTGAGAGTACATTAGAAAATCCTCGAACTTTAGCTCTAAGATCTAAAATAAATGTAATTGCATATAACATTGGAATTTCTTGCCAATAATTCAAAATTTTAGTTTTCATGGCATAAACAGTTTCACGCAAGATATTATCATTTTCGTGGCTCCTTAAGTGGGTAGCAATTTCTAAAATATGATGCACAATTAAAGGAGAGGTTGAGTAATAAACTCCAGATGAAGCAACAATGGAATCCAAAAAAGTTCTAAAAATGACAGCAAATATTTAGCAATATACTAATGTTGCTCTGTGAGTAGCGATTGACCATCCTGTCTACAATAGTGCGTGTTAATAAAAACAGAAAATGTGCTCTGATATTGTATTGCAATGGATGTGCATCCGCGTAAGTTTGGTTTGGATATGCCTGTTAGATGGAACTCTACTTACGCGGATGCATATCCATTGCAATACAATAAGTCTTATATGCTGCTACTCGTTGATTAGAATTATTTAAGAAAGATATTGCAATGCAAACTGATCTAACCTTTTCAAACCAGATTTAACTATAAGATTAATAATATGGCAAGCACAACGCTGATGTAATAATAAAGATTCAGTATACGAATTGAAGAGTAAGAATGTTCATAACAGAAGTATTTGCTGAAGCATTATCTAATGTTATTGCAAAAATCTTATCAGTAAGGCCAAAATCTTTCACAACTTTTACAATACAATTAGTAATATTTTCACCGGTATGTGCTACATCAATTAATTTAAATCCTATAATTCTCTTCTCTAGTTGCCATTCATTGTTTACATAATGAGTAACTACACTAAGGTAAAATCCTCTTTAGCTCTACCACTCCATATGTCAGATGTCAAAGACATAGAAAAAGTACAGGTACTAAATTGCTCTTTTAACTTATCACGATAATTATTATAGTATTTAATAAAATCTCCAGTTGTTGACTATCTAGAGACTGAAGAAAACCTAGGATTATGAGTAGTCCTAATATAGTTTTCAAATACAGGTGACTCACCAAAGTTTAAAGGAAGATCTTGAGAAACGATTATACGACAAAGAGATTCATGAGCTACCTCGGGATTGTAGTCCTGGTTACGTACCGTACCGTCGTGGTTGTACTGCAGTTGCGTCCGTCTCAAAGTCACACCCGCTTTTCTTTTACAGCTCTTAGCATGCCTGTTCAAGTGCCTCATTCCACTTGTAGATTTCTCAGTTAATTTGTGCTTACAATATTTACAAATAGCATACCTACTCTGAACGCCGTCTTATGTCTCGAAAATCTGATCGAAATCTTCCCAGACTCCCGATGTACTGCGTCTTGATCTTTTCGCCCTAGTGCTTGCCGACGTAGTAGCACCTGTAGATCCCGAGGATGGTATAGCTAATGCACCTTCTTGAGCTTCATAGGATGCAAGAAGCTCCTCGGGTTAAATCCCAAATTAGAAGCTAGGAAGGATGGAAAATTCCCTTGCTCCATAAAGAAAACTGCAAGAAATAATTACGCTAATAGTACTAAAATATGATTTAAAATACTAACAAAATAAAAAATTAAATCATAATTATTACCTTGATTTCTTGACAGAAGACAAAGCCGAATTTCGGATTTTTGGCAAAACTATTTTGAATTTTGCCAAATTACCATCAAGAGCAAAAGAATTTTCACAAGAGAATAAAGAGAAGAGAATGCAACTTTGCTGGTGTGGAAATGAGGGGGGAAGGAACCTATTTATAGGAAAATTTTGAGATTTTTTTTGGATTTTTTTCATATTTTTTAAAGCCTCCAACGGCTATTTTTCAAACTAAGCGGTCGTCTGCTTAGTAATCATCTTGCGTCTGACTCGTGGCCATCCGAGATGCCACCAAGTCTGACCGCAGCTCATGGGTCATGCCGCAAGACGATCCATTTACGGTTGGGCCAGGCTGTAAACGAGCCGTGCCAACAGTGGCATGCCTCGGGTCAGCCCGTTTAGCCTGGCCCACTTGGGCATCTCTCTCTCACTCACTCTCCCTCTCTCTCTGTCTCTCTCTCCCTTGGCGTACGTGGACGGTGGATCTGACCGTCACTAGGCGTGGCGCTACTGGATCCGACCATCATTGTCGACTTCCTCTTTGGCTTCCTTTGGTGTGGTGTAGGATCCGAACACCCTGACTCACAGATGGCGGTGAGCTTAGCTGATCTAGCCATCCCCGGCATAGCAGCGCCACTTCCCTGGCTCCGATGACGGCTAGATTTGGCGCTGGCCTCCTCCACCTCTTCATTTCACACACAGTTGGCCCTAAGCCTGCCCTTCTGGTAGCCTCCCCGGCAGCCTAGAAGGTCGAGTGCACCGGGGGCAAGAAGGCATCGACGAACGAACCTTGCCAGTGTCGTCCTCAACCGCGCCAGACTCCACCTCGTATCGTCGTCCTCAACCACACCGAGCTTCTCCACCTCGCCGTTCTCCAGATCATGTGGTCTCCATGCTAGATCCAGCATCGGCGAGGTCAGATCCACCTAGTGGCCTAGATTCAGCAGTCTCCACACCAAATTCGGAAAGGGTGATGCCATATCCACCCGACAAGTGATGGTGGCGGTGGAGAGTGCGCAACTAGTGTCATTGTCCTCTACATCAGCAACCGCACCGGTCTCCTCCACCTCACACCGTCATCCTCAACCATGCTGCCCATGGAACTAATTCCCCATTTATTGTGATTCCCCGTTCTTGTGATTTTTATTTTCTCTTTGGATTTGTTGTTCCAAAATTTACGGTGATTTCTTGAAGATGGAATACCAAATGCGATTTCTTGAAGAAAAAAAAAATCAGAATCCAACATAATGCAATTTCTTGAAGTTGAAATCCAGATTTTTATTTCTTGTAATGCAATTTCCCTTACATTTTCGGGAAGATGATTTTGTTTCAATTTTTTCCTTTTTCTTGCACATGCACAAAATTTACCAAAAGAAAGAGAGAGGAGATCCTATTTTTGTTATGAATTTGATATGGGAAGAGAGAGAGAGCGTGAGAGTGGAGAGAAAGGAGTTCTCGGCTTTTCTAGCCGTCATCGCTTTATTTTTTGCAAGTCTAGCTCTCTACGCACGAATTTGTAAATTTGCCCCCTCCTCACCGTAGAAAGCATGGCAGGCGACACGTGTCCCCTACCGTGCCCGGGAGCGTGGGAGGAGGCCGCCCTGTGGCAGTGTAGTAGTTCGGCAGGCTAGCTCAATAGGGCACCGGTGATCGCAGTAGGAGCTTGCTACTGCGCCCAGAGAGCGTAGAAGTAGCCCTGTCACAGTGAACCATAATGCTCCCGTGGCCGGCCGAGCTCCGCCGGCTTCCATGCTCCCCGAGCACTATAGGGGTATAGATTTATAAATATGTGCGCGAAAGAGCTAGATTTGCAAAATATGAGGTTCAATGGGCTTGTTAAGCGATGCAGTCGAGAGAAAGAGTTGTCAAGAGAGATCTGTTAAGCGATGCATTCGAGAGAAAGAGTTGTCGAGAGAGATCTGACTTTTGTTATGAATTTGATCTAGGGAGGGAGAGAGAGAGAGAGATACACATTTTTTTACTGTATTGCTCTTTCCATGTGCACCAATTTTGAAGTCAAATGTGTGACGAGGATAGTGCATGCGATCACATGTATTAGCGATATTGATTTTTCGGTAAATATATCATAAGATGCCAAAAGGTACAATGGAATGAAAATGAACCGGATTAAACAAGGACAGTAAGAATAAACTATGAAACATGTGGCCCCACTAATCACCGTTTGATTCATCACTGCTTACTGGTTTCCTTGTCATCTTTAGACTTTTGTGCCAAACTATTCGGTTCAAGTCAAGGATTTCTTTTTCCTAGAAAAATGAAAAACAAAATGCACAACAAATTAAAAGTCTGCCTATAACTTAGAAAAGTTCAAAAATCTACTCAACAATAGCAGTAAAGGATTTGTTTTTATCTTGCAATGCCATAATGTTGATAAACCAATACAGTAGGAGTGAGTAATATGAAAATAATACGACAAGCAATTACCTAGAAATACCAACCTAGCTTTTTGTTAAATTTCTGAACCTTTTTTTCCCAATATTTACCCACTCCCACATATAGGATGGTTAGTGTATGTTGGTAAATGTGTATGTAAAGTACATAAATTACATTTGTACATAGCATAATCATTGGTAGTATAACACTACTATCTAAGTTGTAAACTACTCCATTCAGTTACAAATACATATTATTTTAGGATATGTGTGGTCAAACTTTTGAAACTTTGGCTATCGTTATTTTTAAAAATGTTTAGATAGGATACATAAAATCATATGCATAGATTTGTCTTAAAAAGTACTTTCACAAATTATAATTTTATTGGGTGTTATAATTATAATAAATTAGTGGTCAAAATTGTGTTTTGAGAACCGTGTCAATGCCTAAATCGATATGTACTTTTGACGGGAGTGAGTAACATTTTGTATCCATTGTTCCTAACAGAAAATTTTTGTATCTATTTAAGGTGAAATAGATTTGTCTATTTTTGTGTTACATGCGAGTATGGTGACTATTTGATTCTAGCAACCTTCAACTCGAAAAAATTATCAATATTTTGGGGAAAATAATCTTCACTAAACGGGGAAAATAAAAAAAACAAAATGGGGATGATAAACAGCAACAAGTGACAAATCGTTTGGAAAAAGGAAAAGAAAAAGAAAAGTAGCAAAAATTAGAAGAGAAGTTTCCGACCACGTTTGTCGTCTTCTTTCTTCCCCCTCTTACGGAAGAAAAGATAACCATCGGCGTGCCTCCCACCCCCACGTGCCCTAGCAATCCATCCCGATTTGCAAACCTAATCCAAAGACCAGAAGAATCATCAAAGCCAATAGATTTCCAACCTCGAATGGAGCAAAAATCCAATCTTTGCATGTGACCTCACCTGAAATCCCTGCAAAAATCCACCCAAAAAGAGGGGCAAGTAAGCAAAGCAATTCCAGTACTTCACCTTTTCTCCTTCCCTTTGGCTTTTCTTCTCTGTTTCTTTGGTATGCAAGCCCCTATAAACCTCCCCTAAAGCTCCTTTGTTAGCCCCAAATCATCACCCATTCCCCCAATAATCCCCATAGGCTGGTGGCCCCCACTCCAAGATCCAATCTTTTTGGGTTGTTCAATCCCAATCCCTATAAATTTCTCAGAAAAGAAGCCAATAATCGCATACAGCGGTGGGAAAAAGTTTCCGTTTTTGATCGGTTGTTGGTGAGGATTCGAGCCTCGCCGCGGTTTTTCCAAGAAGGGGAGGGAGGCTTCGCTTCGCGGCGGCGTCCGTACGTTTCTTGATCCCGGGGAGAGCCACCACCGTCAAGGCCAATGCAGCCGGACCCGAAAGGCCCGGGCAGGGAGAAGGCGGGGGCCAATGCGCACGCGCGGCTGCCGCCTCCGGTGACGGCGCCGTCGGCGGGTCGGCCGGCGTCAGTTCTGCCGCACAAGACGGCGAACGTGCGGGACCACTACCGCATCGGGAAGAAGCTGGGGCAGGGGCAGTTCGGCACGACGTACCTGTGCGTGGGCAAGGCGGACGGCGGCGAGTACGCGTGCAAGTCCATCCCCAAGCGCAAGCTGCTCTGCCGCGAGGACTACGAGGACGTGTGGCGCGAGATCCAGATCATGCACCACCTCTCCGAGCACCCCAACGTCGTTCTCATCCGCGGCGCCTACGAGGATGCGCTCTTCGTGCACATTGTCATGGAGCTCTGCGCCGGCGGCGAGCTCTTCGACCGCATCGTGGCCAAGGGTCACTACAGCGAGCGCGCCGCCGCCCAGCTCATCAGGACGATTGTCAGGGTGGTGGAGGGCTGCCACTCGCTCGGTGTCATGCACCGGGACCTCAAGCCGGAGAACTTCCTGTTTGCGAGCACCGCCG
The DNA here is from genome assembly GCA_036346275.1 of Otatea glauca. Lineage (NCBI taxonomy): Eukaryota > Viridiplantae > Streptophyta > Magnoliopsida > Poales > Poaceae > Otatea > Otatea glauca. Next base: position 23,506,491 of record CM070734.1, read on the forward strand.
AGGACGCACCGCTCAAGGCCACTGACTTTGGGCTCTCTGTGTTCTGCAAGCCCGGTGCGTATATGTGATTGCTTGCTTACATTGCTCAATATGGTTGGTAATGTAATGCTGTTTAATGTTGCTATTTGGTTCAATTGGTGCGACGATAGCATGAATGCAAATTGCTAGCATTGCATATGGTGGTAGGGAGTTAACATTGCATTTACATAGATTGCCCATTTCGCTAGCCTGAAAAATGTTTGCTAAAATATTCATAACATTGCTTTCCAAGTTTGACAACATTGGTCAAGCTCCAGACTGGAAATGAGAGTAGTTGACAGTTGTTGAATTCTATAAGAAAAGAATGCTAGAAATAAATTTTTTACATCAGTGATGTTACTGTAAATAATGAGAGACGGGGTGGGGGCGTGGGGCATTCCTGTGGTTTGTCTGGTTTGAACTTTGAAGGCATTTCTGTTTGGTTCAACATAATGAGGGCATGATATTACATTCTGTAACAATACGTTCTTTTTGTGTAAAGTCCATAAGTACCAATTTTTTTAGGGAAATTCATAAGATCACCATTAATAATTCTCACTAGGATGGAAGGGTTGGTGTGGGTATGCAGCCTTCTCTTGTTCTGATGCAGGTGTAATATTGTAGGGTATGAGAATGATTTCCAGTTATCAACTCTTTTTGTAAAAGAACACTAGCAATTTTGGTCAGCGTGGTGGTAGATGATTATTCTTGTGGCCTTGTCTAGCTGCTGTCGTATAGAAAGTTTAAATATCTGGTTTTCTTGGGTTAGAGATTAGCTAGTTTTACCTAGCATATATGTGCTTACTTTTGTGTTAGTATGGAATATGGATATGTCTTCTTTGGAGAAATTCTGAAGTTTGATGTTCGGCTCAGTCATCCAATAATAATTCTGTAGGCCATCATATACAGCCTGAATATGAGATCAAAACTACATTTAGTGATGACAAACTGCATTGTGAAATGCACATTAGACAGACAAGTCATTCTTGTTGTGCTCCCTCATGCATTGCTGGAAATTGATGTTCATAGGGGCAGACTTGGTTGTTTTGCATGGTGTTGCTTCTTTACTTTGTTGGCTTATGTCTTAACTTTGAAATGGGCATTCTATGTCATTGACATGTGTGCCTAGTGCCTACTGAAGTTGTTTTTGATTCGCTGAAAGATTTCACAATCTGATAGAAGGAAGATGAGAGTAGGGAAAACTTGTAAGGAGTGATAAGCCTTTTGAATTTGGTGGCTAGAAATTGTGTTGTTTCTAGTAAACAGAATTTGACAATTTGTCAAATGCATCTGCTAGCTGTTGCCGTGATTAACTTAGTGGTTAGTGCATAGTGATCAGTGAAATCTTGACTCTTGAGTTGTGTTTTCTTCTATTTTGCTAGAAATGAGCAAAAGCTCACTGACAATGCAAGCTATTGGTTTCCATTTCTTCAGGTGATAAATTTTCTGATGTTGTTGGGAGCCCATATTATGTTGCACCCGAGGTGCTTCAAAAATGCTATGGCCCAGAAGCTGATGTCTGGAGTGCTGGAGTAATTTTGTACATTTTGCTATGTGGTGTGCCCCCATTTTGGGCCGGTAAACGATTTACTGTTCGAACCATTGAATTGCTAGGTCTAGATCCATTATATATTTCCATGTGTAAAAACTGCTTTTCTCCTTTCAGAAAGCGAAGCAGGAATCTTTAGGCAGATTCTGCGAGGCAAACTTGACTTGGAATCCGAACCATGGCCTAGTATCTCTGATAGTGCTAAAGATCTGGTCCGTAAGATGCTTACCCGGGATCCGACAAAAAGACTGACTGCCCATGAGGTTCTCTGTAAGTCTCCCTCCCTTCCACTCTCTCTCAGACTTAGTGTGTGTGTGCCTGAGCACCTGTGAGATGTAATTGTATTTTTTTACTAATAATAGTGGCATTGCCTATACCAGGTCATCCATGGATTGTTGATGATGCTGTAGCACCTGATAAGCCTATTGATTCTGCTGTTTTGTCAAGGCTGAAACACTTTTCTGCAATGAATAAGCTCAAGAAGATGGCATTAAGGGTATGGGTATCTCTTTATCCCATTGTAGTTATGTAGCTGATTTTGTGCACTAAGTTCAGCACTTTGTTTAGCATTACATTAGATTTAGTGCCTCAATTCTATTAATCACATTGCCTTATTTGTTTGACGGGCTCGAGTTAACTCCATATGCATCTATTCCTTTTCCTTTACCCAGATTGTCCCTGTTAACCACACTTGTTGCACTATTTGTTGAGAACTAAACATTTAAGACTAGAGTTTAACTCATAACCATTTGTGCATTTCTAATGGAGAATATCAAGAATTCATTAACAGATATGAACTACTGTGTGACAATTATGTTATTAGGCCTCTTCCTTGTTTATCTTGGATTTAAAATCTTGTTCACTTGGACTCATGGTGAACTAGCATCTCACATAATAGCTAGGCATAATATTGCAAATGCTCAAAAGAGATAGCAGCTTGGTGCAACATGCAATGACCTTGGAACTAGAGCTTTTCAGAGACTACGTATGTTTTTGTTCCTGCAGGTTATTGCTGAAAGCCTATCTGAGGAAGAGATTGGAGGCTTAAAGGAGTTGTTTAAAATGATTGATACTGACAATAGTGGGACAATAACTTATGACGAACTGAAGAATGGCTTGAAAAGGGTGGGCTCAGATTTAATGGAACCTGAAATCCAGGCTTTAATGGATGCGGTAAGTACTATTATCTTGTTGAGTCTGTTGTTCCACTTTTATTAAAAAACAAAACAATTGCACTGCAGCATTGTTAGATAATATGCATAATTGAGATTGTAATCTGGTTTTGTCTGTCTGTTACAGGCTGATATTGACAACAGTGGAACTATTGACTATGGTGAATTCTTAGCCGCTACATTGCACATGAATAAACTAGAGAGGGAGGAAAACTTGGTGTCAGCATTCTCATTCTTTGATAAAGATGGAAGTGGCTTCATAACAATTGATGAGCTCTCACAAGCATGCCAGCAATTTGGTCTTTCTGATGTTCATCTTGAGGATATGATCAAAGATGTGGATCAAAATAATGTTGACCTTCCTTATCCTTCTGTTTTCTTTTTTCCATCTCCATACCTGTCACTTGTCAGTTGTCACATCTTTACTTGGATGCTTGCCACTTAATTTAAGAATCATTTTGCAGGATGGTCAAATTGATTATAGCGAGTTTGCAGCAATGATGAGGAAGGGCAATGCTGGTGGAGCTGGAAGGAGAACCATGAGGAACAGCTTGCGTGTGAATCTTGGTGAAATCTTGAAGCCCAGCGAAAACTAACATGAATTACAGGGTTTTGATTTCCAGATGTTCTCGCCTGATGTTTTGCATGCCTCGTCAGCCGGACTCATCAAAACAACTGAATTAGTAACTGGTCTGTCATCTGTTGCTTGTTCTACCGGGATGCTGTGAAATTTTCGTAGTAACACTAATAGTTAGAGAAAGCATACAATGGTACAAGTGTAACAAATTTTAGGTGGTGGAGATGTTACCTTAAGTTGCGTATGTCGGTCCTGTCGTTTTATCATGAACAATGTTGATAATTACATGTTTGTATTAATACTTCACTAGTTCACTTTGTTGTTGGTGTACAATGTGTTGTTCCATAAGGCAGGTATGGAGTTATTTTCCATATATTTAATCAATCGATTACATCGTTATGTCTGTCTAAGATCTCTTTTACGGTAGATTAAATTCAATATGAATTAGTTAGAATTTATTTATACTTCCTCTTATAGTAGAGTAGTAGAATTACTCTTAACAAATTAACGATTTGATTTGATTTTTACTATTCATTGTATACTGTCAGTGCACCATAAAACTTCTCCTATCTAAAGGACCGAATGAAATACTGCAGTCAGATGGTTTTGATTTTCAGATTTGTAATCCTTCTGAATCTGAATTAACCTTTGCAGATGGTTTTGTGTCTCCTTACAAGTCACATTTGCATTGAGTAAAAACTAATCTTGATCAATCAATGGCTGGGATTCAAACCTTCCCTTACCCCCATAGTGGTAAAAGACTAAGAGGTGTATCATAAAAGAGTTCATGATGGAATAATGTGTATAATTAATTATGTTCTGTTTCCTCTTATCTTCTAGCCACAACAATGTAACCGTTCTTGCTGATGTGTTATCAAATGCTATATCTGTAGCATCCAGTAGTTTCAGATATGTTAGGAATGGTAGATACGAAAACCCAGAATTTTCCATATGAAGATGACCATATCTTGTGCCATCAGTTTAGGACAGATGATCTGTAGACCTGCAACATGATTGTACTATTGAGAAACCATGTGGCCTACGATGGCCCGTGACTAATATATAAGGAGGAAGGGGTCTTCCATTGTACATACAATTCAAGCAAAAGAATTACAGAGCCGTTCCTCCTATATTCTGTGTTCATCTTTCTCCCTCTCTGTTCTCCACTTCATATCTGTTCAGGAACCCCGGACTATTCGATAGCGAGGTTCCTTAATACGTTATCAGCACGAAGCTCTACCGGCGAACGGATTGGAAAGGTGAGGTTCGGTGATTGAATCTAATCGCTTGTTGTTTCTATGCATGCATCTAACCTACGCATCCGTACTGTGTTCGTCACTTGGCACGAAGCTACAGGCAACACGAAGCTACAATATATAGTTATTGTTCATATTACGAAAAAAACACCGGTCGTGTGTGCCCGAAGCACCACGCCGCCGCCTCGGCATGCGCGCTTGAAGCCGCCGCCGCTGCCGTGCGTGCTCGAAGCCGCTCGTCCCGCCATGCGCTCTCGTAGCGCCACCGCCCTGGTCCCCGTGCACGAACCACCGATCGGTCACCTTGCCTCGGCTTTCCCGTCGCCGTGCGCCACCTCGCTCGAAGCGAGCTCGCCGCCGCATGGTTCCCGCCACGCCCGAGATGGCAGACTCGCGCCTTGAAGTCGCCGGCTCTCCCCACCGTGTACGAAGCGCCGCACTTTGGCTCCGTCGCGCGCCGCTCTTCTCCGTGCCGCCGGCTCAAAGCCGCCGTCGCCGCGCGCCGCTCTGCTCCGCACCACTTGGTCGCGCCGCACGGCCCATGCGAAAGAGGAATGGCGACTAGGGGTGGGAACCCTAGCCGCCGTGCGTGTTATGGGCCGAAGGAAGAAAAAAAAAGGCATGGTCCAAAGGCCGATCGGCCGGGGAAAAAAAGGAAAAAAAAGAGAAAAAGAAGAAAAAATAGCAGAAAATTTTGGAAAATTGCTAGAAAACTCCAAAAAAAATATTTGGCTCTGTTTTAATTTTCTAGCATTATTCTCTGTATTTATGAATTTTTTTATGATTTTTGAATTTGTTGCTTTGTTTAGTATACTGAAAATGCATGAGAATTTAATTTCTGCATTTTATGTTTTTTAGATTACACGCAGTAATCTAATGACGGAATTTTGAAATCATACAAATGTCCAGCATCGTGAACTGTGAGTTTAAAGAACTGGCCCCGCACAGTCAGATCTACCTTACTTGGGCATCGGATGTGAAGATCGTACTTGGGGGCAAGAAGCTCCGTGCTGCGATCGATCTAGGGTCCTCGAAGGACGCGCAACCTACCGCTGAACAGAATGATCAAGCCTTGCACTTTCTCAGGCACCACCTCTCAGCCACTTTGAAGAATGAATATATGGTTGAGGAGAGTGCACTTGAGCTTTGGACTGCACTTCAGAAGCAATTTGAGAAGCTCAAGTACACCATCTTGCCCCAAGCACAGCAAGATTGGGTCCGTCTGAGGTTTGCGGACTACAGAACAGTGGCCGAGTACAATTTTGCCTTGCACAGAATTTGTACCAATCTCTCCCTATATGGCAAGAAGATCACTGACGAGGAGAAGATTGAAAAGACTCTCCACTTTTCACCCAAATGCTATCCAGTGTGCCCGCAGCTATCGTCAGGACGCATACAAGGAGTATAGCGAACTGATTGATGTCATGCAAGTTGCGGAGTCACAAGACGATGTTCTACGCAAGAACTTCGTCTCACAACCACCTGGAAGGGGCATTGGCACAGAAGTCAATGCCAATAGCTATAAGGTGAAAAAGCACACTCATAAAAAGAAGGCAAGCAGGGTGAAAAAGAGAAATACCATGCCAAGGGAAAGTCCAAAGGCCCAATGAAGAAGGATGACAAGACACACACCAAGCCATATGGACAGCAGAACCAAACGTGCTTCAGGTGTGGTACTTGGGGACACTGGTCAAAAATATGCCGGGAATCCAAGGAAGTGATCAACGCATATCAGGCCAAGAAGAAGGCAAAAGAAAACGCCCCAGCAAAGATGCACTTCGCTAAGATTGGTGATAACGATGCCATGTATGTGGATACCCCACTTGCCTCATCCTCATAGACTAGCCTGGACATCGATGCTACAGGCAAGCTCATAGCAAATAAAGAGAAAACTTCTGTCGATGACATAGAAGCAGAAGTCAATGCTTATTTTACAGATTCCGTTTAATGCATGAATCACATTATTTGCATTTTTTTAGATTATGGTTGTTAGCAAATTTCTTTTGAATAATGAATTGTAAGCTCTAGAAGAGCATACTTCTCTCATGAATAAATATGCAATTTATTCTTTATTTCAGTATTATTTAATTTGCAAGCAATGTTTGAATTATTTTGCCATTGTCTGATTGGAGTTATATTTCTTTTTTATAAATTGTGTAGCGCCCAAATGGTGGAGATATGTATTGTTTATAGTGGCACAACAAATACCATCTTAAGAGAGTCCAAATACTTCCAGTCGATCATGAAGAACGCTGGAAGGATTACTACGATCGTAGGAAGCGATTCCTATATAATAGGTTCCGAAAGAGCCACAATTATATTGCCAATGGGTACAACTTTGGTAATTGAAGGATCCCTTTTGTACCTTGAATCAACGCGCACTCTCTTAAGTTTCAAAGACATCCGCGCCAATAGATTTCACGTAGAAACCAATGAAGAAAATAGCAAAGAATACTTGTGCATTGTGAAACACGCGGTATGTGGAAAGATAGTATTAGAAAAATGTCCCTCATATGAATCTGAGTTGTACTACACGAAAATACATGCACCCGAAGTGTATACTTCTATGAAGACTGTCTTTAGAAGCTCTGAATTATTTTCTTTATGGCATTGTAGATTAGGTCATCCTGGTCTTAGAATGATGAGAAATATAGTGAACAACTCACAAGGTCATGACATTAATGTTAAGAATTTTCCGAATCATGAAGATTTTGTGTGCCCTGCATGTGCCACCGAAAAATTAATAACTAGACCCTTTGTCATGAAAGTGCAAAGTGAAATCCCTGCATTCTTGGAACGCATCCAGCGGGATATTTGTGGCCCAATTAAGCCTTTGTCAGGGCCTTTTCGGTACTTCATGGTGCTCATCGATGCTTCCTCAAAATGGTCGCATGTATGCTTATTGTCAACAAGAAACCATGCTTTTGCAAAGTTGATCTCATATATCATAAGAATTAAGAATGCTTTCCCTGATCATCGCGTGAAGTCCATTAGAATGGACAATGCCAGCGAATTTACTTCAAAGGCATTTGATGATTATTGCATTGCAACAGGGATAGCAGTTAAGCACTCTGTACCACACTTCCATACGCAGAATGGACTAGCTAAAGCACTAATAAAGAGGATTAAATTAATTGCCAGACCGCTTTTGCAGAGTTGTAACTTGCCCAATACTTGTTGGGGACACGCAGTCCTGCACGCAACAGCTCTTATCAATTTCAGACTTTCGGCCTACAACATCTATTCCCCTATGCAGCTAGTGCACGGGGTCATCCCGAAAATCTCTCATCTCAGAAAATTTGGTTGTACGGTATATGTTCCTATACCACCCCCACAGTGGACTGCAATGAGCCCTCTCCGCAAGTCTGGGATATACGTTGGTTATGAGAGTGCATCCATAATCAGGTATTTGGAACCCATGACTGGAGACTTGCATACAGCCCGATTCGCTGATTGCATATTTGACTAGGATCGTTTCCCGTCATTAGGGGGAGGAAATCAACCTTTAGATGAAAAATATCGAGAAATCATATGGCATTTCACTGGGATCCCCGCACATGACCCCCGCACTAATGAAGCAAATCAAGAAGTCCAGAAGATAATTGAGTTGCAGAATTTAACAAATGAACTGCCTGATCATTTTTGTGATCTAAAGGGCGTGGTTAAGTCGCATGTACCCGCAAGAAATGCACCAGAGAGGGTGGAACTACCAAAGAAAGCAGAAGGTATCCCTCATCCTGTTCAGAGGCCTCAAAGAAAAAGAACAAGAAATCTGACTCCTCAAACCCAAAGTACCCAGAGACGTCTGGAGAAAACTGAGCGAGAGGACTTACCACAACCAATCACGAAAATACCCCAAGGAAAGAAGGGGAGCCAATTGAGACCTGGTACTAGAAAAAAGCCGACGGAAAAGGCAATTCCAGACTTGAATCTTCCACCGCAGGAAGCCGTCGAAAATAATGTGTGCACACACATGGGCGATGAAAAGCTAAAGGAACTTGCCCCTGCGATGGGAAATAGTAGCAAAGAGCAAGTAGAAGTGCATGAAGCACCCCATGATGAAATGGCCATAAACTTTGTAATAACAGGAGAATCCCTGAATAGAGCAACATCCAATGTCGATGCATACTTTGCAAAGAAGATTGCCTCGATCATTGATCATGATCTCGAGCCTGCATCTTTCGCAGAGTGCAAGAAAAGGCTAGATTGGGAATAATGGAAGAAGGCAATCACTGCGGAGTTAGTCTCTCTGAACAAGAGAGAGGTGTTTGGGCCCGTATACCGCACACCTCCCCATATAAACCCTGTAGGTCACAAATGGGCCTTTGTTCGGAAGAGGAATGAAAACAACGAAGTTGTAAGGTACAAGGCAAGGCTTGTAGCTCAAGGTTTCACTCAACGTTCTAGGATTGATTATGAAGAAACTTATTCTCCGGTCATGGGAGGAATTACCTTTAGATATTTGATCTCAATGGCAGTCAACTTGAAGTTGAAAATAAAGCTAATGGATGTTGTCACATCATATTTGTATGGAAACTTGGATTCAGAGATATACATGAAAGTACCGAAAGGTATTCCTATCCCGAACCAAGACAGAGCAAATAGAAACCTGTACAGTGTGAAATTGGAGAAACCACTTTATGAGCTAAAATAGTAAGGAAGAATGTGGTACAATCGCTTGAGTGATTTTCTCTGCAAGAATGGCTATACGAACAGCGAAGATTGTCCATGCGTGTTTATACAGCGATTCCCGAATGGATTCTGTATAATCTCCGTCTATGTAGATGACTTGAACATCATTGGAACGGATGAAGAAATTGAAGAAGCATGCTCATACTTGAAGTCTGAGTTTGAAATGAAGGACTCGGGTAAAACCAAGTTTTGTTTAGGCTTGCAGCTTGAGCATGTCCAAGGAGGAATCTTGGTACACCAATCAACCTACACGCAGAAAGTGTTAGAAAGATTTGGTTTTGAAAAGGTATATCCTGCAAAGACTCCAATGGTCGGAAGGTCACTCCAAACAGACCTAGACCCATACAGGCCTAGAGAAGAGAGGGAGTAAGTTCTGGGAGAGGAATTTCCATATCTGAGTGCGGTTAGAGCACTCATGTACTTTGCGAATAGCACCAGACCGGACATTGCGTTCGCCGTGAATTTGCTAGCCAGGTACAGTGCAGAACCCACCAAAAGGCATTGGAAAGGGATTAAGGATATCTTCCGTTACCTCCAAGGAAGTAAAGATCTCGGCTTGTTCTACAGAAGAAATAATGAACTGAATTTGGTTGGCTACGCCGATGCTGGGTACTTATCAGACCCGCATACTAGCAAGTCCTAAACTGGGTATGTTTTCCTGTGTGGAGGAACAACAGTTTCTTGGAAGTCGTCTAAACAAACTCTTTTTCTTGACGTCGATAAACCACTCAGAAATCATTGCTTTATATGAAGCCTCCCGTGAATGTGCATGGCTCCGAAGAATGGTTCACCACATTCAGAAGTCACGTGGCTTCAACATTGAGCAAACTCCCACGATCATTTATGAAGATAATACAACTTGTGTTGCTCAAGTGCAAATGGGTTATGTGAAGAGCAATCTCACGAAGCATATCAACCCCAAGTTCTTCTATGCTCATGAATTGCATAAGATGAACGAGATCAAGATACTGCATACTAAGTCATGTGAAAATCTTGCAGACTTGTTCACTAAATCACTCCCAGCATCTACCTTTGAAAGGTGCGTTAAAGGGATTGGGATGATGAGACTTAGAGAAGTGCAGATTTCAGGGGGTGATATGTCACATACTCCCACATAAACCTTGAACATGAGGTTTGAGTACCCAACATTAATCTCGAAGATTAGCAATTGAAGTTTGGCTGAATTGTACTCTTTTTTCTTAGCAAGTTTTTCATGAAGTTTTCTTACATAAGGTTTTAATGAGGCAATTCATGCAACGCAGTAAGCGTATGCTATGTACTATTTCTCCAAGTATTTTTTTCACTGGGTATTTCTGGAGTTTTAATGAGGCATATACATCTCGCGGCCAAGGGGCAAAGGGGGAGTGTTGGGAAACCATGTGGCCAACGAAGGCCCACGATGACCCCTTAGCCAAAACCTAGACGACTACTATATAAGGAGGAGGGTCCCCATTGTACATACAGTTCAAGCAATAAAGAATTACAAAGTTGTTCCTCCTATATTCTGTGTTCATCTTTCTCCCTCTCTATTCTTCACTTCATATCTATTTGGGAACACCGGACTATTCGATAGTGAGGTCCTTTAACATGTACCACTTCGACTTCCTCAAATCAGTGGCTAATGTTCATGCTGCAGCTAGCCAAGCACATCGAGAAGCAGCAGATACCTGTCCCTGAAGCTATAGTGGTTGTGAGATTCAGAGTCACACAAAGCACCTGCATGGCAACAAACAACTCACAGCTGCAGCAGTTGCCATCACTGAAAGCCTGAAAAAAGATCAGCAGCATTCGACGCGAACTACGGCAACCAACAGCGGTGAATCGATCCATGGATGCCATATCCCGGGAGATCTCCGCCGTAGGCCTACGGGCGACAGATCCCGGTGAAACGCGCCCACGGATGAGAAGCCTGCAGTTCTTTGTCATCTAGGAGAATGATCCATTTTGAGGCCAGCAACATTCAGGCGATTTCCATGGATCAGATGCAGCAAAATTCCCAGAGGCTTTTACATGCTACACATAAAAAATGGGAATTGAAATCATCAAATCAGAGGGAAAAGAATGTGCCAGCATCAGGACAAAGGAGATGACAACAACAGGATTGGAGCAACTGAAAGCCAGCCATTCAAATCGTGAAGCCAACCTCCACCTCACAACTCATATCCCTTGTGGTAGCCACTAATTAACCAGGTGCAGTGCAGGCTTAAATATGGCCAGTGGTTGCAGCTCTCGCCCCCCTGCTAAGGAAGGGCGCTTCAAATTCACTGGTGCCAACGAGAGGGCAGTAGCCAGCAGTTGAGCTCACAAGACAGGGGGAAGAAGAATGGCATCTCCTACTCTCCTCAAGTCCTCTTTCCTTCCGAAGAAGTCCGAATGGGGCGCGACGCGCCAGGTTGCTGCCCCCAGGCAGGTGACCGTCTCCATGGTCGTCCGTGCCGGCGCGTACGACGATGAGCTCGTCAAGACTGCGGTATGTTTGCTATATATGCCCAAGCTTGACGTTGCTTCAGCTTCAGCAGGCGGTGGTTTGTGGTATCTTGTTCTACGACAGTGAGGAAGGCTTTGGCTATCTGAATTCTGTGTGGATGAGTTCGATGCCTGCTTATAGGAGGAATTAATCCTGAATAACAAGAAAGATTTGATCTTACTACTATTACTTCATGGCATAGTTACCGGATTCGCTGTAAATCTGCGAATCGGATTCGTCGAACCCGAACTGGTTTAGGGTACGGATTTATGTTCGCAGTGAAAATTGGAAGAAAAAGTGACGAATCACGAACCCGAATCTTGTACTACGACTCGAACGAACCGCGTTTCCGGCAACTATGCATAAGGGTTATATGTTGCCTTGGTAGGCAGGAACTTCTTGCATCTTAACATTGGTTGAAGGATAGATATAAGAAGTGTATCACATAGGAATTTGGAGAACTTTAAGAATTGAAGTGAGAAATTAGGATGAACAACAATCACCACAATTAAGCCTCTGCTTATCGCGTAAAAAAGAAAAAAATGAGTGATTTGTCAGAGCCCTGCATTGCATCTGCATGCTTGCGAAAGTACAAATTCAGAGACTGAAGATACATTTGTTGTGGCTGCAGAAAACCGTCGCGTCGCCAGGGAGGGGCATCCTAGCCATGGACGAGTCCAACGCGACCTGCGGCAAGCGTCTGGCGTCGATCGGCCTCGAGAACACGGAGGCGAACCGGCAGGCGTACCGTACCCTGCTGGTGACCGCGCCGAGGCTGGGGAATTACATCTCCGGCGCCATCCTCTTCGAGGAGACCCTCTACCAGTCCACCGTCGACGGCAAGAAGATCGTCGACGTCCTCGTCGAGCAGGGCATCGTGCCCGGCATCAAGGTCGACAAGGGCCTCGTGCCACTCGCCGGCTCCAACAACGAGTCGTGGTGCCAGGGGCTCGACGGCCTCGCCTCCCGCGAGGCGGCCTACTACCAGCAGGGCGCTCGCTTCGCCAAGTGGTGAGACATTGTCTGCACGTACCTGACCTGCAAGAACACTTCCATGAGTAATCTTCTCGATATCTGATGAGAAATGGAACCTTGTCGATGGCAGGCGTACCGTCGTCAGCATCCCCAACGGTCCGTCCGCCCTGGCCGTGAAGGAGGCCGCCTGGGGCCTCGCTCGCTACGCCGCCATCTCACAGGTACCGATTCTTTCTTTTTTCAGCGAGTTTCATGCGCCGACCAATTCGCTGAAGCTTAAGCTGTGAATTCCTGCCGTGCCTGCAGGAGAACGGGCTGGTGCCGATCGTGGAGCCTGAGATCCTGCTGGACGGCGAGCACGGTATCGAGCGGACGTTCGAGGTGGCGCAGAAGGTGTGGGCGGAGACGTTCTTCTACATGGCGGAGAACAACGTCATGTTCGAGGGCATCCTCCTCAAGCCCAGCATGGTGACCCCCGGCGCTGAGTCCAAGGACAAGGCCACCCCAGAGAAGGTCGCCGCCTACACCCTCAAGCTACTCCACCGGAGGATCCCCCCCGCCGTCCCCGGCATCATGGTCGTCACCATCTCCTCGCTCCTCTCAAGAATCTTTCAACTAGTGCATTCTGCAGAATTCTGAGCTTTAATTTTGCCTCTCTTCTTTTCTGCAGTTCTTGTCTGGTGGCCAGTCGGAGGTGGAGGCGACGCAGAACCTGAACGCGATGAACCAGGGGCCGAACCCGTGGCACGTGTCCTTCTCCTACGCGAGGGCGCTGCAGAACACCTGCCTCAAGACGTGGGGCGGGCGGCCGGAGAACGTCAAGGCGGCGCAGGACGCGCTGCTGCTGCGCGCCAAGGCCAACTCCCTCGCGCAGCTCGGCAAGTACACCAGCGACGGCGAGGCCGCCGAGGCCAAGGAGGGCATGTTCGTCAAGAACTACAGCTACTGATTAAGCAGATGATACTACTACCACCGCAATTAAGATCGATCGAGCAGCGTTGCCAACATATATACAAAAGCTGAGATGGAAACAACTCGAGATGGTTACTGTATTTACATGCATGTCGATCTAGATCCTTTCTTACTGCCTTGTTTGCCTCTGTACAATGCTTCGGTAGATCGTTTACAGCAAAATTTTGCATGTACGCACGCACGCACGCACATTAACTAATAATGGTTAATATATCGAGTGTACTATGTATCAAGCATGAGACTGTTTTTTGGCATATGGATGAACACGCATGATAGAATGTGTCGTCGTGTGGGTAATCGAATTTATCTTAGTTCGGGTGCAAGTTGATAGGGACAAGGACAATGCATCATCAGCATTATTGTCCCTTGGAAAACGAAAATGAAGCATGCTAATTCTTGCCTGTAAGATTTGGGATGCCAACTTCAATTCCATGGTATGTCACCCTTACCGTCCACTGCAACCATGGCCGCCGCCACCCAATACCTCCCTCTGGTGTGGTGAATCGGCCACATCCCATTGCCAATCCACCATACTAACGTATTGACCCATGCATCGTCATCACCTTGTTCGTGAAGCCTTAGCTTAATTGGCTCCACTGATACTATTTTTTTTTAAATCTGGCTTCCTTGGTATATAATTGCAAAAATAGTCCCACCTTCAATCACAGAAGCATGGTAGGTTACACGCTATTGTTTTAGCAAATTTGATTGCCATAGCAGCTCTGCTTTCAATCAGTTGTTTAGCAACAATTGGTACTTGCTAGTGATTACTAAGCAAAATACATGATTCTTTGCATATTTTTTTTTAGAAAAATAGCGCAACATAATTTTTTGATACAGCGGAGCGGAATTAATTAAACCCAATGAAAATAGCACAAAAAATTCAGCGTTAGAAAAATCAAAACCACGAGGTAATCTTTCGTAATAATCCAGGACCGGAAGGACTGAAATGAAAAACTCCCACACGCTATCGAACAAGGTTTGAAATTTCGTTTTCAGACCTCATCTCGGAGGTGGTCAAAATCCGAAATTTCGGTGAAATCTCGGTATTTTGGACGAAATTAAAAAACCAAATTTGAAATCCAGTATTTTTAGGGCGGCAAATTGACTGAAATCTCGGCCCTTTTTATCCATGTGAAATCATCCCCTAATGCTACAAAATACTCTCGTACCTCTCGCGGATGGCTGAGTTGGTCTAAGGAGCCATTGTAGTAGTCCTATCCGAAAGGTCTTTGATTCAAAACCTACTCTCAGTATTAATTTTTTAGATTTCTTTATCAGTGTTTATACGTGCTATTAGCATGAATTTGTGAATCTGGAGATACAATTAGATAACTCTATTTAGAGAGTTACAAAGTGTATGCAATTAATCCCATTCAGACATGATTATTCAGTTGGAGATCGAGTTAAAATTAAAGGTGTGTAGCTGACTCTGGATGTATAAATAGAGCAACTGAAAATACGTTGGGTTTTGATTGTTGAGCGTCTTGATCAGAACGGGAGTTGGCATAGTAATACATACGGCGAAATAACTGATGATTTGCTTTTACTTACTTGTGTCATTGATTATTTATCTTGTAATATCTCACTGACATGTGAGCTCTGAGGCCACATATCAGTGAGAGGCAAGAAAGGTGCTTCTATGTTTTTTTTACAGTTTTTAGATCAAAAGAGCATCAAACTTGATGCTCCAGTTTCACTAAAGATTTTCTTTTTTTTACAGTTGCATAAATATTAAAGTATAAATGAAGTGTAGATAGTGATTACTTATCATTTCGTTTTCTTCAAGATATATACAACTTGTATTAGAAGAGAAAGTATTGAAACAATCGTCGATTGCACCAACTAAAAGGGCACAAATAATCAATTCTCCCGAGCTAGCTGAGACTAGGCATATCTGTGTACGTGGGCGGGCAGCTAAACAAAGCAGACGCCACTGCCAACCAAATAACCCACTCTCAAACTTGCAAATCCACCAGCAGGGAGCTCGCGTACGTCTGGCCGAACCTCCAGGCACGTCGTCGGCGAAGATGATCCTCTGGCCGTCGGTGAACCGCACGCCGCCGCGCTTCCTGCAGGGCACCCGCTGGAAGAGGAGCGGCCAGCACGCAGCCGATGGCAGCACTGTAAGCAAAAAGAGAAATGGAGATGCGGGGTATCGATCCCCGTACCTCTCGCATGCTAAGCGAGCGCTCTACCATCTGAGCTACATCCCCCATGTTGAATAATGTTGTGAGTATATTCTTGCTATCCGGTGCTAAATCATCACACCCGGTCGATTTTGTAGCAATTTCGATCCGAAAGGCTGAAATGTCGGCGAAAATTTCTGATTTTTTTATCCGTCGAGATTTGGAATCTCCGCCCCCGCCGAAATTTCGCCGGGATTTTGAACCCATCAAACGAAAGCCCAGGAGAAGCGAAGCAGAAGCACCATTCCAACCATCTCCCACCTCGCCGCCCGCCGCCGCCTCCGCTACCCACCCCCTCCCCCAATAATTCTCTTGAGCTCTCCCCGACCTCATAGACATGAGTGCCGCCGCGATCGCAGCTCCACCGAGCCGCCGCACGCGCAGCAGGCCACCGTCGGCCTCCTCCCGCAAGTCCGACGACCCCTCGACCGCCGCTGCCAACGGAAACGGGAAGGCCTCCTCCAAGCTCGCCTTCCCCAACCATCTGAATTAAGCGCGTCAAAGCTTGGACTTTTCCTTCTATTTCTTCGCCTCAGTTCGTACCGGGACTACTAAAGATTGGAGTTTTATTGAATTTTGGTAAGGGGGGATAGAACGGTGAAGAACCTGAGGCTGTCCAAGACGCTAACGATACCGGAGGGGACGACTGTGCCGGACGCGTGCCGGCGGATGGCGGCTAGGCGTGTCATGTATTGTTGTGTGCTTTCATAGTGGTTGGGAGCCAAGAAAAAGGTGAGATTGTTTTTAGTTTGATGTTACGAAGAATCAAGGATACTATCTCTTCTCGCTTTTCTTTTGAAAAAATTGATGTCTCGATTGGATTCTTGGTTTGGAGCTTAGCAAGTGGCCTTTTCTGTTAAAACAAAAGATCTTTTTTTATTTGGTGGTTTTGATCAATCATTTTATCAACCAAATGTTGACGACTCATTGGAATTCTGGCAGCCTTTGCCTTTTCTTCTTCTTTTATGATGCTGGAAAATGGAATCGGATGTTAGTATACTTGTTTAGTAGTGGTTTGTGGCTAAAATGATCGAATTAGTTAAGGTAATATGTGGATGGTTTGCATTTGACTTTTGTTGTCTGCTTATGCTTTGTACTGTACTTCTAACTAAACCGAAGCACAGCCTTGTAAATAGTAGTATTATGCCAAACGGCTCGTGGTCTAATTTTACTGTTTTCAAGTTGAAGGCATTTTTTTTCCTTTGGGATTCAAATTGGGGTGTAGGATATATCCACAAGGGTGATAGCCGAGGGGCTGCGGGTGGAGCAATCCATCATGTCCAAGATCGTGAGGCGGAATTCTATTTATGTCATGTCTGAGTCGCTTGCCATTGAGGCATTGCAGAAGATGGTTCAACGTATATCTAGTTATGATGGCATTCCCACTGTTAATGCTTGCTTGGCTGAAATGTTTAAGGGAACATTTTGAAAGCGAAGTAGACTGAGTTGAGCTCCTATGCTTGTAGTTTTCACCAAACCGTGTTGCAAGATGTTCTTTTATATGTGTAATCGTAGCAGACTAGTTATTTGTACAGTTTTTTAGCAGCATTATCTCTTCGAGTGATTTTTACCATCATGACCCTTTCCTGAATATTTCACTCAATCATAATTAACCCAAGGGGCTCTGTTGAACCAATTGGGAGAACCTAATTGGGAAAACTGGCATGTGTGGATAAATGGATAACACTGGAACTTTTATGAAAGGGGGATACATAATTGCAACAATTGAAAGTAGTGGGTACTTACTGGAACAATGAAGAAAATAAACTCATTTACAGTGTAAATTGCTTATGCTATTATGCTTAGTTAATTGCTGAAAAGTGCTCCTCTCTGCATGTGCATGCTTAACTGTTAACTGTCTATATTCTAAAGTTTTTGTGTAAATCGTGATTTTTGGTATTTCCATAGAATTATATTTGGATTTTTCCTTTGTTTCAAGTACAATCTTTAGTTGAAAATATACTGTTTTATATAGTATCCTCTGATATACTTTTTGATGAGTCACTATCAGGCCAACTCAAGTTGCCCTTTTTTTTGAAGTGTGATGAAAACACAATTTTAGGTAAATGTTAGGCATTTTTAGCTTTATTGGTATCTCAATATCTCAACCAGAAAAAAGAAGAAGATTCCTGGATTTATTTGGCATGTTGCTGAGTTTCTCACATTATGACTTCAGTAGCATATATATGCAGGCTGGTTGTTTTCATGTTCTTACATAGAGACCTTGATTAGATAGATTCTTCCTTTCTTCACTAACATTAGTTTTTCCAATATGTTCTTTCATATTTTAGGGAAATTTAGACACCTCCCAGTTGTTGAAAATGGTGAGGTTGTTGCTATGCTGGACATAGCAAAATGCCTCTATGATGCAATATCAAGACTGGACAAGGCAGCAGGAAAAGGGAGTGCCATAGCAGCTGCTGTAGAAGGGGTTGAACGTCAATTGGGGGGCAACTTTTCAGGTCAGGCAATGCACATCTTGTCATGTAATTCACTCTCTTTAACCCTAAGAGTACACTGATCATAAAATGAATGGTATGTTTTATGAACAATAGTCATGCTATATTTATCTTTCTGAAGCAAAATGAAATGAAAATTCACACTATACTACTTATCAGGTCTATCATATTGTACTGTACTGTTATATTTATTTGTTTTCGTTAACCATGTTGCATGTCCTTAAATAAATGTATTTTGATGTTGTCTTGTCTTACCAATCAAGTTAAGGTATTTACTTTTTTTGCATACAGCTTCTTATGCTTTCATAGAAACTCTAAGAGAGTGGATGTTCAAACCTTCTTTGTCATCCATTGTTACGGAGGGCACAAAATATAGTATCTGTTTTCTCTGACTATTTTCTGTCAATTGTTAGCAAAAAAGTTTGGATAGTTAGAGTTACTATACTGTTTACTTCCAGGATAGCAATTGTTTCCCCTTCAGATCCTGTGTACGTAGCAACACAGAAAATGCGCGAGTTTCGAGTTAATTCGGTGGTTGTCAAACACATTGCAGGGGATCTTCACATAGGCCTGGTTCGGCTCGGTTTGGTTTTTCGGTTTCGGTTAAAAATTGCCCACCCCTATCTTCACGTAATCATTCTATATTAGTACTGCACTATTGTTTTTTATTTTATTTAATCATTTTTCTTTCTAGTTATTGATGGATATGTGATTCTGAAATGCAGCTCAAAAGATGTGCTTATGCGTGTTGTGGCACAGAATTTTTCCCCTGAGTTGACCCTAGTAGAAAAGGTCTCCTCACCAGACTTGCACTTTTCTTTCATCAAATGGTATTTAAGTTTTCTATAGTATAATAGCTTATAACTCACTGCGTTAGTTATACTTTTTTAAAAGGTGATGACTGAAAACCCAGATTGTGCGACATTAGACACCACAATTCTCTATGCATTACATATAATGCACGATGGAAAATTCTTGCACATTCCCGTTCTTGACAGAGGTACAACCTGATTCCTGTCTCAGCCTGTGAACACCTTACTGATATAGTGGTACTTCATCTGGTACATGTCTTCACTTTCCTGAACAGATGGACAAATTGCAGCTTGCTTGGATGTCCTGCAACTTAACCATGCAGCCATTCAATTGGTGATCCCTAACTCCTTTCTGCCTTTTCTTAAGCTCTGCCGAAGATTCCTATCCTAATTTTGTCAATTTAGTTCTCTACTTGTAGGTTGAAGGAGGCAATGGGACTGTAAATGATGTGGCAAACTCAGTAATGCAGAGGTTCTGGGACTCTGCTCTTGCTTTGGAGCCTCTAGATGAGGAATTTGATAGCCACAGGTTCGTTGATGGTTCATTTGTGGAAAAAAAATTCTTTTGTTTTTCCCTAATAAGATAATACAATTCTCTCCTACATTGTTCAGGGAAGTATCCTTAGGCGTCAGAGGCTGGGAATGGAAAGAGTAGTATTTATCCCCCTGTTATTGGCAATGCATTTGCCTTTAAACTTCAAGACCGAAAGGGACGTGCAGAGATTCACTTACGGTAAGTACTTTTTGTGCAAAGTTGCATCGCTCCAAATATAACTGGTTCTTAATTTGTATTCTGTTGCTGTAGGCTCGGAGAGCTTAGACAAGCTTGTATCTTCTGTGAGGCAAAGGTTAAGAATTGGTGATGAAAAGGACAGAGTTCAACTCTTGGTAAGATTGAATAATTTGGCATGAAAGCATTTGTATGCTTCAATAGGCATGTAGAAGACAGGATTAGGTGTCTGATGTCTGATAGTAAAGGTCAAGCTTTCCCTTGTTTTCTCAGTGATGAAATATTCACTGCCTTTATGTACTTCAAGAGGAAAGTGATTATCTTATATGCAAATATCTTATACCCTGTGATCCTTGTCTTCGCAGTTCGCACTGTTATCTGTACCTCATTGGCAATGCTACATATTGATTAACAGAGTCATTGTTCAGCCATCGTCATTAACTCCAACTACAGGATAGCCAATATTTGCCTGCACTGCCCACTTAATCGTGGTGTTGTATGTAGTATGAAGATGAAGGTGACCGAGTGCTGCTGACAACAGATACTGATCTTGCTGGCGCAATTCTCCATGCCAAGTCGAAGGTATTCTGTATTCTTACCATTAGTTATTCTATTGCAAGTTGCAGGGTGTGGCGACCCGTATAATTAACCCCCGGTAACGACTGTCACCTAGGGTTAATCAGACGGACCTCAAGACAAGAATAACTAGCAAAACATCGTGCCTTCGACGCTTTATTAGCTACTATATCGTATGAGTATTGCAGCAGAACAATAATTAGAGACACCAAATGGAATTCATTATTACATTCCATCAGCCACGCAGGGCTATTGTTCCTTACATTACCTTAATTTACATAGACTGGGATTACAGCAAAAGATCTAGATATCTATTATAACCTCCTATCTCCCGGGGGCCTGCTAGCGCGGGGATATGGCCTACTACTACCCCTACTACTCCTGATAGTAGTAGTAGTAGTAGTAGTCACCCTCCGATAGGTCCTGGTCCTGCGCACAGTCCTCACCCCCGTCCTCGGAAGGTTGTCCATATGACTCACCTTCTAAGCAAGGGGAGGATTAAACAAGGGTGAGTACAAAGTACTCAGC
This sequence comes from Otatea glauca, assembly GCA_036346275.1. Taxonomy (NCBI): domain Eukaryota; kingdom Viridiplantae; phylum Streptophyta; class Magnoliopsida; order Poales; family Poaceae; genus Otatea; species Otatea glauca. The sequence continues at coordinate 23,527,463 of CM070734.1, forward strand.
AAGCAATAATATATGAATGCAATAAATGATTTTTCCCTTCCCATCATAACCACTCCTAAGCTAACTTCACCCAAGACCACTTCTCCCCAAATATCCTTTCTACAAAGAAAATAAGTTTTAGATTAAAGGGTTGGTTGATTTTATATTTAGAAATTTCTACTAACACCTAATATGAAAAGTCAAGTGACCATAATCTCTAATCCAAGAGACGGCTTGAATTCAAGATTTTACCTGCGCAGTTTGTACCACTTTACCCATAGTGACACCCACAAGAGATGCCCTAACGCGTTTATCACTACTCTAGTATTAGTTCTCCACTGCACACTTGAGTTTGTGACACCTATCCCAGTCGCCACACAACTCCAAGGTGCAGTTGTACTCCTCTCAACCAGGGTACACCTCTGGCTTCAAATATACCGCCCCAATGGCATCACCTTCCAGGCCTACTGCCTTGCCCGAAGCACCATGCTATCCTTACCCGTTGTGAGAGCTCTAATACCATTGTAGGACAACCTTTTACGCCGATTTCACACACCATGGTTGATAATGATTTTATGGCTCATTGCCCAAGTGTTAGGTTGTTGAAACTTATATTATAACCCATGTAGAGGACCCTCCTACTACATCCTTCTCATCGGCATCCTCTACCACTCTATTAACACACGCCAACCCAACCATTAGCTAGACACCTAATCCCATTCCCACTTCCATTTTCCAACCATCACAACCATTTCAACCCACAACTCATTCTTTTAATCCTTTTTTATTGAAATTAAGTTTTCCATGCAAGAGATATAATAGCTTGATAAGACAATGAAATCATTTTCCATAAAACATGATCAAGGGAGGGTTTTGCTTGCACGAATATACTCGGAAAGTTCTACCTCGCTCAAAAAGTGGTCCGTTGTCGGGCGTGTTCTGCTCAGTCCCGAAAATTATAATCTATTAACTCTGCATTTTTATTATGTATGAGTCAATTGTCCAACAGTCCAATATTCTATTTTTGATATATATACTTCTCTCGATGTCCATTTTAATGCCATGCATGCTTCATATTTTATTTAGCCACTAAACAATGAATGTAACTACTGCTGTTGTTTTATTGCTTTATACATATGCATGGAACCAACCTTAGATTTAACTAACTAATCATCTAATGCACTGATGATGCTCATGTCATATCTATATGCAATTAATCTACTCATTTTCCACTTTTCTCATTTTTCTCATTTTTTTCTCTCTTCTTTTCTTTTCTTTCCTTCTTCTTTCTCTTTTTCTTCCCTTCTCTGCTTTTCTTTCTTTTCCTCTAGGTCACAGCCAAGCCATCTTTTTATTTCACTCGGTTCCTCTCGACCGAGGTCTCCTCCCTGCTCTCTATTGCTCGGCTGGCTTCACCTCTTCCACAACACTCCCTCTCTAAGGTTTTTGCTAGGTTTGCTCTCCACTGCTCAGTCAGCTCTAGGGTTTTTGCTAGGTTGCAGATTTTGAAGGTGAGATGAGGTCCAAGATGATGACAAGATGATGATTCCAGGTTTGGTCTACTGATGCCACTTCTTATGCTCACTGATTTATGGTCATTACCCCCATCCCCCCCATCTACTCTAGTCCATATGCTAGCCTCTAGATTGACTGATATTGCACTGGATCTAAGTATTTACCACTAGCATTAGTTGCTGCGGCACTTACTTGAACTCCTTGCGATTCGGTTCAGTTGCTTGCTGCTAGGGTTAGGGTTTTGGTGAAGCTGATGAGGTTGGTGAAGTCAGCAGAGAAGTAGCCGAGCTCCCCTCCTCTTGGCTTCACTTCTTGGCCGGCTTCTCCTCCTCCTGGATGATCTGGATGGTTGCCTCCTTGCTTGCTTTTGGTTCTTGATGGAAATGCGAAGGGGAGGGAAATGGCTGCTATTTAGTTGGATCTAGCACTGAGCAGTGTTGCTCCGGCCTTCGCTTTGGGGAAAGGAAGAGAGAGACAAGGTCAGGCCGAGAATGACCGAGAAAATATCTCACTTACACCGTTAGACTTATCCTTTCACCGCCTCCCATTTACAATTCGCCTTTGCTCCACTTGTGCAACACAGGGTATCCTAGTCCTTTACTTAATAGAACATGCATACTGATCGATGCACACCGGATGCAATGATGTTCATTAATTTACTAATGCTCATGCTTAAATGATGCTAATTGAAAATGATAATAATGATTATGGCATGCTTATGCTCGTAATGCTAAAGATGATGATTATGCTAATGATGTTTGGGATGATTATGCTTATTCTTGAACTAATTAATGCTTATGCTCATCAAGATAATTATGGTTAGAATGATGATCATGGCTAATGAGGAAGGGTTAAGGAGGGTCCTCACATCCTACCCTTTAAAGGGATTTCGTCCCAAATCCCACTCACCTAAACAAGTGGGGTAAGATTCCGCAAATCCTCCTCTTTCTCCCACGTGGCCTCTTTTTCGTGTGATGCTTCCATTGAACCTTGCAAAACTCGTAGTGGCTCTCCCGAAATGACGCTCTTCGTGATACCACTGTGGCGACCGTATAATTAACCCCGTGCGATCGTCACCTAGGGTTAATCATGCGGACCTCAAAGACAAGAACTAGCAAAACATCGGGCCTTCGACGCTTTATTAGCTACTATATGCATACAGAGTATTGCAGTGAGAACAATAATTAGAGACACCAAATGGAATTCATTATTACATTCCATCGACCACGCAGGCTATTGTTCCTTACATTACCTTAATTTACATAGATCGGGATTACAAAGAAAAGATCTAGATATCTATTATAACCTCCTATCTCCCGGGGGCCTGCTAGCGCGGGGATATGGCCTACTACTACCCCTACTACTCCTGATAGTAGTAGTAGTAGTAGTAGTCACCCTCCGATAGGTCCTGGTCCTGCGCACAGTCCTCACCCCCGTCCTCGGAAGGTTGTCCATATGACTCACCTTCTAAGCAAGGGGGAGGATTAAACAAGGGTGAGTACAAAGTACTCAGCAAGCAATAATATATGAATGCAATAAATGATTTTTCCCTTCCCATCATAACCACTCCTAAGCTAACTTCACCCAAGACCACTTCTCCCCCAAATATCCTTTCTACAGCAAAATAAGTTTTAGATTAAAGGGTTGGTTGATTTTATATTTAGAAATTTCTACTAACACTTGAATATGAAAAGCAAGTCGACCATAATCTCTAATCCAAGAGACCGGCTTGAATTCAAGATTTTACCTGCGCAGTTTGTACCACTTTACCCATAGTGACACCCACAAGAGATGCCCTAACGCTTATCACTACTCTAGTATTAGTTCTCCACTGCACTTCGAGTTTGTGACACCTATCCCAGTCGCCACACAACTCCAAGGTACAGTTGTACTCCCTCTCAACCAGGGGTACACCTCTGGGCTTCAAATATACCGCCCCCAATGGCATCACCTTCAGGCCTCTGGCCTTGCCTGAAGCACCATGCTATCCTTACCCGTTGTGGAGAGCTCTAATACCATTGTAGGACAACCTTTTCTGGCCGATTTCACACACCATGGTTGATACTGATTTTATGGCTCATTGCCCAAGTGTTAGGTTGTTGAAACTTATATTATAACCCATGTAGAGGACCCCTCCGGCCTACATCCTTCTCATCGGCATCCTCTACCAGCCCTATTAACACACGCCAACCCAACCATTAGCTAGACACCTAATCCCATTCCCACTTCCATTTTCCAACCATCACAACCATTTCAACCCACAACTCATTCTTTTAATCCTTTTTTTATTGAAATTAAGTTTTCCATGCAGTGAGATATAATAGCTTGATAAGACAATGAAATCATTTTCCATAAAACATGATCAAGGGAGGGTTTTGCTTGCCTGGAATATACTCGGAAAGTTCTACCTCGCCAAAATGTGGTCCGTTGTCAGGCGTGTTCTGCTCAGTCCTGAAAATTATAATCTATTAACTACTGCATTTTTATTATGTATGAGTCAATTGTCCAACAGTCCAATATTCTATTTTTGATATATATACTTCTACTGATGTCCATTTTAATGCCATGCATGCTTCATATTTTTATTTAGCCACTAAACAATGAATGTAACTACTGCTGTTGTTTTATTGCTTTATACATATGCATGGAACCAACCTTAGATTTAACTAACTAATCATCTAATGCACTGATGATGCTCATGTCATATCTATATGCAATTAATCTACTCATTTTCCACTTTTCTCATTTTTCTCATTTTTTCTCTCTTCTTTTCTTTTCTTTCCTTCTTCTTTCTCTTTTCTTCCCTTCTCTCGCTTTTCTTTCTTTTCCTCTAGGTCACAGCCAAGCCATCTTTTTATTTCACTCGGTTCCTCTCGGACCGAGGTCTCCTCCTGCTCTCTATTGCTCTACCGGCTTCACCTCTTCCACAACACTCCTCTCTAAGGTTTTGCTAGGTTTGCTCTCCACCGCTCGGTCGGCTCTAGGGTTTTGCTAGGTTGCGATTTTGAAGGTGAGATGAGGTCCAAGATGATGACAAGATGATGATTCCGTGTTTGGTCTCGATGCCACTTCTTATGCTCACCGATTTATGGTCATTACCCCTTCCCCATCTACTCTAGTCCATATGCTAGCCTCTAGATTGACCGATATTGCATCGATCTAAGTATTTACCACTAGCATTAGTGCTGCACTTACTTGAACTCCTTGCGATTCGGTTCAGTTGCTTGCTGCTAGGGTTAGGGTTTTGGTGAAGCTGATGAGGTTGGTGAAGTCAGCAGAGAAGTAGCCGAGCTCCCTCCTCTTGGCTTCACTTCTTGGCCTTCTCCTCCTCCGGATGATCTGGATGGTTGCCTCCTTGCTTGCTTTTGGTTCTTGATGGAAATGCGAAGGGGGAAATGGTGCTATTTAGTTGGATCTAGCACCGAGCGGTGTTGCTCCCGCCTTCGCTTTGGGGAAAGGAAGAGAGAGACAAGGTCATTGCCGAGAATGACCGAGAAAATATCTCACTTACAAATGTTAGACTTATCCTTTCACCGCCTCCCATTTACAATTCGCCCTTTGCTCCACTTGTGCAACACAGGGGTATCCTAGTCCTTTACTTAATAGAACATGCATACAGACTGATGCACACCTGGATGCAATGATGTTCATTAATTTACTAATGCTCATGCTTAAATGATGCTAATTGAAAATGATAATAATGATTATGGCATGCTTATGCTCAGAATGCTAAAGATGATGATTATGCTAATGATGCTGGGATGATTATGCTTATTCTTGGAACTAATTAATGCTTATGCTCATCAAGATAATTATGGTTAGAATGATGATCATGGCTAATGAGGGAAGGGTTAAGGGAGGGTCCTCACATCCTACCCCCCTTAAAAGGGATTTCGTCCCGAAATCCCACTCACCTAAACAGGTGGGGGTAAGATTCCCGCAAATCCTCCTCTTTCTCCCACGTGGCCTCTTTTTCTGTGTGATGCTTCCATTGAACCTTGCAAAACTTCGTAGTGGCCCTCCTGAAATGACGCTCTTCTGTAGCTAAGATCTTTAAGGGACGTTCTTCATAGGTCAGATCTGGCTGCAAGGGAGTATCTAGATTGGATACCACTTGAGAAGGCTCTCTAAGACAAGCTCTAAGTTGAGAGACATGGAAAACATTATGGATTCGAGATAAATGAGGAGGCAACTCTAATTGGTAAGCAGAAGCTCCTCTTTGTTCAAGAATTTTGAACGGTCCAACATACCGAGGACTGAGCTTTCCTTTTACTCCAAACCGGTGTACTCCTTTCATTGGGGACACCTTTAAATACACATACTCTTCCGGTTGGAATTTCAATTCCCGTCTACGCTTATCAGCGTAGCTCTTTTGTCTACTTTGGGCGGTTTTCAATCTCTCTTGAATGATTCTAATCCTCTCATCATTTTGACGTATCAACTTTGGACCCATTAGAGATTTCTCTACCACTTCATACCAACAAATTGGTGATCTACATCGTCTACCATATAGAGCTTCATATGGGGCCATCTGAATACTGGATTGATAACTATTGTTGTAAGCAAACTCAGCAAGATGAAGGTATTTGTCCCAACTTTCTTTAAAATTCAGCACACATGCTCTTAACATATCCTCTAAAATTTGATTCACCCTTTCAGTTTGTCCATCAGTCTGAGGGTGATAGGCAGTACTGAATTTTAATTTGGTCCCTAAAGCAGTTTGCAGACTTCCCCAGAAACTAGAGGTGAAGATGGAACCTCTATCTGATGTAATTGTTTTAGGGACTCCATGAAGTGTGACTATTCTTTCAATATATATCTCACCCAACCTATGAGCGTAATACTTTTGATTAGTCGCAATGAAGTGAGCGGACTTGGTAAGTCCGCCCACTATAACCCATATAGCATCCTTTTGGCTTGGGTTCTAGGTAGGCTGTAATAAAGTCCATACGACATCCTCCCATTTCCACTCGTGGATTTGGAGAGGTTGCAACAAGCTGCAGGACGTTGATGTTCACCTTTACCTTCGGACAGTGTCACACTTGCTCACATACTCGCTATCTCCTTTTTCATACCATTCCACCGAAATTTTCTTTCGATCCCGATACATTTTTGTGCTACGGGATGAATAGAATATAATGAGTCATGGGCTTCCTTAAGGATGATTAACTTGACTTCTGGTCATTTGGAACACAAATGCGATTATGCAATTTTAGGCTTCCATCCTTGTCCAAATTAAACTCGAGGATCGCCTGACTTAATCCTTTGAGTCTCTCAAGAATGAAATTATCTGCAGATTGCTTTTCTTTGATTTGATCTAAGAGAGTTGATTGGATAGATAGAGCAGATAACATAGCAGAGGATGAAGATATGCCAAAGCTAATTTCCATTTTAGCCAGATCCTTAATTAGCTCAGGCATGAAGCTTTGAATAGATAGATTATTGCATTGAGTTCTCCTACTCAATGCATCAGCTACCACATTAGCTTTCCCTGGATGGTAATTGATTGAGAGGTCATAATCTTAATGAGCTCTAACCATCTCCGCTGTCTCATGTTTAGTTCTTTCTGGGTAAAGATATATTTGAGGCTTTTATGATCACTATACAGGATGCACTTGGCTCCATACAGGTAGTGTCTCCATATTTTTAAGGCAAACACTACCGCTCCCAATTCTAAATCATGAGTTGGGTAATTGACTTCATGAGGGCGTAATTGCCTACAAGCATAAGCAATTACCTTCTCATTCTGCATGAGGACACTTCCTAGGCCTGATTTAGAGGCATCACAGTATACCACATATTCAACTCCTTCCTCAGGTAATGCTAGAATAGGAGTGGAGGTTAAGGATTGTTTGAGTTTTTGAAAGCTCTCTTCACACTTTTCATTCCAATCATACTTGCTATCTTTCTTTAAAAGCTTTGTGAGAGGGGCTGATATTTGAGAGAATCCTTTTATGAACTTACGGTAGTACCCAGCTAGTCCAAGGAAACTTCTGATCTCTGTTTGAGTTGAGGGTGTTTTCCAAGATTTAATAGCTTCTATCTTGCTTGGGTCTACCTCAATACCTTTTCCAGATATGACGTGTCCAAGGAAAGACACTTGATCCAGCCAAAATTCACACTTGTTGAATTTGGCATATAGCTGGTTTTCTCTCAAGCTTTGAAGAGTGGTTCTTAGATGTTCCTTGTGTTCCTCTTTACTTTTAGAGTATATCAGGATGTCATCTATGAATACCACTATGAATTTATCCAGATACTTCATGAAAACTTTGTTCATTAAGTTCATGAACACTCTGGGCATTTGTTAATCCAAATGGTACTCTCAGATACTCATAATGCCCGTATCTAGAGACAAAGGCGCTTTCTATATCTTCCGCTCTTACTTTAATCTGGTGATATCCTCGACCGTAGGTCAATTTTGAGAAGATACAAGCACCTCTAAGTTGATCAAATAGGTCATCTATTCTTGGAAGAGGGTACTTGTTCTTAATTGTAACACTATTGAGCTCTCTCAATCCAGACAGAGTCCGATCCCACCATCCTTTTGCCCACAAACAAGATGGGGGCTCCCCATGGAGAAACACTTTCTCTAATGAACCCTTTCTCCTCTAATTCCTTTAATTGCTTCTTAAGTTCATCCAACTCTGGTGGATTCATTCTGTAAGGTCTCTTTGCTATGGGGGTGGCTCCTGGAATGAGATCTATAGAGAACTCTAACCCTCTGTCAGGTGGTATACCTGGCAGCTCTTCAGGGAATACATCAGGAAAATTCTGAACTACAGGAATGAGGGACAACTCTGAAGATGACATTTGATTGAGCTTGGAATCTGATGAGGGTTGCTTAGCTCTATGTCCCCTATACAAGATTCGGTTCCCATTTGGTGTTCTAATAGATGCAGTTTTACACTCACAATCTATATTAACACCATTGGTGGCTAACCAATCCATCCCTAGGATGACATCTAACTTTGATAGATTGATGACATGCAGATTAGCAAAGAATGCAAAGGCCTTGAATGTCAATCATTTGATTCTTTCTCATGGATGCAATCAAATTACTCCAAATAGGTGTGTACTCCTAAAGGATTTTCCAATGACACACACTCTAATTTATTTTTATTCACGTACTCTTGTGCAATGAATGAATGAGTTGCACCAGGATCGAATAATATGATGCCAACAGATGGAGGAATAGGGAGCATACCAGTAACTACATCTGTGGCTCCTTCTACCTGCTCCACTGAAACATTGTTTAAACGGGCTGACCCTGCAGTTGGGACTCCTCGACTGGATCCTTGGGAAGATGAAGCAATGGGATTGCCATAGATACGTCCCACTACTGGAGGACGATTTTGAGGTCTTCCAGGGTTGTTTTGGACAGCTTGGGCAACAAGAGTTGGACAATTAATCTTTTTGTGACCTTCTTGACCACATTGATAGCACTTGATGGCTACATGGTTACAGTTGTTGGCAAGGTGGGGACCTCCACATTTGAAACACTTGAGGGGAGGTCTAGGCTGGAAGGCATTAGGACGCTGAACTGGAGCACCCATATATGGTCTAGATGCTGGATATCTGATCAACATAGGAGGTCTGAATGGCCTTGATTGATTTTGCATGGGTGGCCTAGGATCAAACCTAGCCTTCTTCCTCCTCTCTTCATTCAATAAAGCTTGCTCACTTTCTATGATTATGGCTCACACCTAGGTCACGAAACTCGTGATCTTAAGAGGGCTAATTGAACTCTCAAATGTGGGTTCATACCCTTCTTGAATCTATAGATTTTCTTGGCTTGATGTCTACTTCTTCCGGAGCATATCTGACACTCATTGAATTTGTTTAGGTACTCAGACACTTTTCTACCCCTTGGGTTAAGTCCCAAAATTCCCTCTTTTTATTGTCCATCTCTCCTAATGGAACATGGGTAATGCGAAATTGGGATGTGAATTCTGCCCAAGTGACAGGTTGTTCACCTGCACGGGTGCGGCAATAATTATTCCACCATGTTGCCGCAGTTCGATAATCGTAGGTTGCGAATCGGACTTTTTCTTCCTCAATGCAACCTATGGTAGTGAGCTTCTTTTCAATTTCTTGAAGCCAATCATCGGCCTCAAGTGGCTCTGTGGCTCTAGCAAAAGTGGGTGGACGAGTCTGAAGAAACTCTCCCAAGGTGACTCGGTGTCTACCTGTGGGTTGGGCTCCAGGTACAATATTGGTGAGCAGAGTTTCTAGAAACTGATTCTGATTTGTCATAAACTGATTTTGGGTGACTGAGCTTCCTTCCGAGTTCTCTAGAAACATTAAGACTCTCTCCATTGGATTTTGATGCTCGAGTCTCAGCAGATCGCCATTTCCTCCCGGGGAGTAGGTTGCTGGATTCAGTGGATTTGGTTGGTTGAGGTCATGAATAGGAACAGCAGGTGGTTCTGGCATTTGGGGCTGATATGGAGAAGATCCTAACCTAAGGATAAGATCCTGCTCAACCCCTTCTCTGTCTGACGCGTAGGTGGCTAGTAGGTTTTTGCATATTTTATGGTGTCCAACCTTCTCTAGATCTCCTGTTAAATTGATATATGCATACCGTGTGCTTCCATTTTTAGGGTATTTTAATCTAATGTATTTTATCTGGGCATATTCTAGTTTGGTAAGATTTGACTTATCCTAATTTAAATTGGTGCATTTTAATTTGGGGGCATTTTAGCTGGCCGTATTTTAATCTGTGTTGCTTATTAAATTTTGGATCATGTTTTCCTTCTAAAAGAGGTATTATTTTCCTCTTTTTAATTATTATGACGGTTGCTAGATTTATATGCTTCTTTTTGGCATTATCCTCTTCTTAATTATATATATATATATATATATATATATATATATATATATATATATATATATATATATATATATATATATATATATATATACATCTTATGCAAATATTTTTTTAGGCGTTATTGTGGTTTATTATATTTAATTAATACTTTTCCTTTTTCTTTCCCTTTTCTCTTTCCATTTTCCCTTTCCTTTTCCTTCCCCGACCGCCTCTAGCTCGACTTGGCGGCCTAGCACCGCCCCGTGCCAGGCCCTGTTCATGCCTGTGCCACCTCACGTCGGCTCCGCCCGTGTCGATGCCGCCTCCTCTGGCCCTGCTGCCCAGGCCCAAGCCGTGCCAGCCAGGCCTGCTGCCTCCCTGCGCCAGCTTGGCGATGTCACTAGAGCCGACCAGGGCTGCAAACCCTAGCCGCCCTTAGCTGCTCCCCCATGCTCGGCCCTAGGGCCGAGCTCTACCTGGTTGTGTTGGATCCAGAACCCTTTTATCTCCTTTTATTCGGCTGGTTTGTAATTCAAGCCCCCAATGCACCCTCCTATGATTGATTTACCTTCTGAAATGCTAGATTACTTATTATGTTCGTTGATTCACGGAAAGAAAAGGAAATGGTTATTGTTTTGGTCTATGATGATTTGATGATTGACAAGGTAACAAGCTGGAGGTATTGCAGCAATACCCATGGTTCCTTGTACGTCGGGGAGTGCGAGATGTCCATGAGCACACGCAAGGCCACCCCTGCTACACCTACGATTTGAGACCACTCTTATTCGTCTATCTGTCTACTGATTGCTTCTTACTTCCTCTACATACCATATATTTCTAGCATAGTGAAAGACATGGTTGTGCACCTGATGTTAAGTCTATGATGGATCTGATTCGAGCTATGGGTGAGATGGTGAGGTGATGTTGAGGTTGAGGAGTTGACGGAGACTTGGCTCAGATTTGGACCTTCTTCTTGGTCTCCTGTTTCTTCCTCCTTGCTTCAGCTTGAGGCTCCTCCTGGGCTGTACTTGGCCGGCTCCTTTCTTGCTCTCGGTTGGTCTCTGGTTGGAGGCTCTGGTGGTTTAGCTATTTAGGGAGAGTGTGCAAATGGGGATGGTTCTCGGAAGGTTTCGGCTAGGACTTGGACTTATCTCAAATTACAGTGGCTTCTTTACCTTTTTACCCTTGGCTCATTTTACTGTTACCATGTGATATTTTATTACTATTCATATTTTAGCTGTGGATACCCGCAATTCTACCAGGTTCGTATATTTTTTGCTGAGTGATGATACCCGAGATTAGTGAGAGGTGCCGATCTAGCCTCGGACGGATCCAGTATCTCAGTGAGTGATACCCTCACCTGCGGGTCTGACGGCAATTATCAAATATTTAACTTTTTACTATTCTTGCATTATGGTTTACCTACGCATGGTATTTGTTAATAAGCAAAATTACCGATTACTTTATTGATTAGTTGCTTAATTAAATTTTTTGGGTTGTTTCAGTAATTTTCCAAACCTACATTTCCAACAGCTAACATCCACTTTAGAATTTCGCATTATCTTAGTACCAGTGCATACTAAGTAATGAAAGGATGGAGGGCAACCAAGGTTACATACTTACATCAGATATCAAAGATCCAGGAATGGATTAGAGTACCCTCTTATGTTTTCGAGTAACTGAAGTAGTAAGACTGGGCAGATGGAGCTGCCTATCTGTGTTCCCCTCTTCATTTTGCACACATATCAGCAATTTCACGGCTATGGTGAAATGTATAAACATTATATATGTTCCTAGTTCATACTTTTGCACTTGTTTGTACATAAACAGAGAATGTAAACTCAATTCAGAATACAACAGTAAATGGATCCTTCTCTCCTATTTGGTCTTCAGTTCGAGTTGGGAGTCCTGAGGATAGGCACTTGGAAGATGTATTCCATTGTTCATGTCATGATGCTTCTTAGCAACTGCAATGAGAAGTATAAGAATATCCTGTCACTTTATTCTCATACGATGATCTGGACTTATATTCTTGTATTATGAGTTAAGCAAACTCAACCCCTATGCTAGCTAGCTACAAGAATCAAATATAAACAATTAACACCTGCACAATGTCAAACAAATGCCCACATTGACAAAAATAATGAGTATTTAGTAATTTGTTCTTTTGGTCAAACTAATTATGAACAAATTGTGTCATGAGGGTGGCAAAGAACTGATGAATGATTTTTAGCTAAATGAAGAATTTTTAACAATGCCCCTTTTCAATTTATCATGTTCTCTCTCAAGAATTTATCTGTCCCCAGTAGAGTGGAGTGGTCCCCAATCCTTTGTGTGATGGATTGATAATGAAGCCGTGATTGATAGGGATAAAAGTGGGATTGGGGTGTGGTTCAAGTTATGGTTGCATATTCGTAGTGGAGCTTTTGATGAGATTTTTGTTAAGGTGGTTAGGTTTCTTAACTTCCTCGGTGGCTGACTTAGAGTGGAATCTTGTGCTTCTCTTGCCTTTTGCTTTCTCTCCCAACCATCAGCTGCTGTAGCTTGAAAGGCAGTGTTTGGATTACCCAATGATATCAAAATTTACTTTTATACTGGATAGATTGCTCTTAAGAGTCGCAACATCTTTTCATGTTTACCGTTACATCAGATAGAACTTAACAACTAAGGATATGTGTGTAAAAATACAGAACTGATGTTCCCTGCTTCTCTGTACCAATAACGCATGTTTCTTTTTAACACTAATAAAGAACACAGTACTAGACATTCTGTGATAAAGAATCGGATTTGTACCAGCAACATGTTAGCAGTTGGTATGTCAACTAACAAAATAATGCGGTTGCTACAATTATTAGATTGTGATGGCATAAGAATGTCGCTTTGATACTCTGTAGATGAGATAACGGCAGGCGACGATTTAGGCACATCGTAGGCTGACACAAGCTAGCTGGGCAGGATTAGGAGTTTATGGCCCTCTCAAAACAGTATAATTGAGTGAGCTTAAAGTGAGAACCATGTCCTACCTAGCTAGGGTCACATGGAAATCAGAATCAGATAGCTAGGGCCACAGGTTACGATATGATTGCAACTTAGCGTATCAACCTCAAATATAGAACATCCTGAGCCAGGTTCGTCAAATACAAATAATAAAATTCAGCGTTTTATATATGAAAAGAAAAGGATAAAAGGATAGCTATTGTATAAACCATAGTTACCGGAAATACGGTTCCCTCGAGTCACGGTACGGGATTCGAGTTTGTAGTTCGCCACTTTTTCTCCCAATTTCCACTACGAATACGAACCCCGTACCCTGAATCGGTTTGGGTTTGACGAATCTGGTTTGCAATTCACAAAGGTTTACAGTGAATCAGGTAAATATGGTATAAACAACTTTTAGCTAAAACAATTATAAACTTTTTTCTTCTCTTTTGTTTTGCCACTTCCCCACTCTCTACCCTCCTAGGATGAGTAACAGACGGTGAGAAAGTGTATTCAAAATTAAAGTGCATAAAATACAAACACATGAAGCATAGTGTCGATGATTAGGACCTAATGTCCCCTATCGAACTTACTGGAAAATAAAATATAAGAGCACGATTAAGTCTTCGTTGAATCTTGAACCATCACATTTTTTGATCAACCGTCATGTTCTTTGACCAACCGTTGTAAATTGACAGATGCACCAATAATCACTCTCACGTTAATCACATGAGAAACTCCTATGTATCCTAACAAATATTCAAGAGAAACACATGCTGCAAGCCTAGAACATGTGATTGTGAGGAGCCCAATTTTGATAATTGGTCTGTTAAAGTATTATTATTTCGCAGAATGTATCGGACTTCAAAAATAATAAAATATTTTTCCAATTTTCTCGGTTCATCCAGGTAGTGAGCCATTGTCTCATTGGAACATTGATATTCCTTACTAACTTTGTTTATGACTAATTGTGAATCACTTTTTGCTAAAAGTTGATGAACACTAAGGGATTTAGCTATTCGGAGCTCAGCTAGAAGACCTTCATACTCCACTATATTATTTGTAGCAAAGAATTATGTTTGTATTAGGTACTGGTCACCTTGTGGCGTGACTAGTACTATAATAGCTCCCAAGCCTTTAAATTCTCGAGAATCGTCAAAATACGTCCAGTGGTCATTTGAGTTGATTCATTCTGTTCCAGTGGTTCAAAATTAGTCCATTCAGCGATAAAATCTACCAAAGCCTGAGATTTAATTGTTGCCCAAGCAATAAAATGGATATCAAGTTCTATTGCCAATTTAGCAATACGATCAATTGCCTTTTGGTTATGAAGGATATTTCTTAAGGCAAAGGACGATGGTAATGTAATCTTATGTGACTAGAAATAATGTCTTAGTTTACGAGGAACCATCAATAGAGCATAAAGTAGTTTTTGGATTTGAGGTAGCGCTCATTTGGTCCATATAATAATTCACTTACGTAGTAAACATGTCGTTGGATCTTATCTTGTTCTAGTGACCATATTAGGTGTAGCAGCCAAATATGCTCGGTAGGGTGGTACCAATATGGGTAGGCTTGCTAAATCTCCCCCCAATCACAAATAGTTGTCGTTTTGGACATCGACACGGTCTCCAAAACATAGCTTTGAACACTAATTTCTATTATAATATATCTATAAACCCAATAAAATTATAATATTATGAAAGTATTTTTGAGAAAAAGCTACACTTATGTTTTTCATGTATCCAATTTAAATATTTATAAAGATATTGATAACTGCACCTATTCCAAAACAACAACTATTTGTGACTAGAGGGAGTAGGTTTTTATGTCTTCAAAAGCTTTATTTTCTTCATCCGACCAATGGAATTTATCATACTTGTGGATCACCATATAGAAAGGTAATCCACGTTCACCTGATCGAGAAATAAAGCGACTAAGTGCCGTCATTCAGCCAAATAATCATTGGACCTTCTTCACAGGAGGTAGTCATAGTGACTCAATGGCTTGGAATTTTTTAGATTAATTTCAACTCCATGATAACAAACAAGAAAACCAAGTACCTTTCTAGAAAAAAACACCAAAAGTACACTTCTTTCGATTCAACTTGATCCATGTTTATTCAAATTATTAAATATTTTTGCCAAATCCAACAAATGATTAGAGATTTTTGTGCTCTTTACAACGAGATCATCTACATAAGCTTCTAGGTTGGACTCTATTTCATCTACAAAGGTCTTCCGCATCAGGCGCTGTTACATGGCTATAGCATTTTTCAGCCCGAATGACATCTTGACATAGCATTAGCACCGAAATTGGTGATGAAGTCAATCTTCTCTTGCCATACCTATTTGATGATAGCCTAAGTAATCATCAAGAAAACTCATCAATTCATATTCCACAGCTGAGTCGACCAGTTGGTCCATACAGGGTAAAGGAAAATCATCCTTATGAAATGCAATATATAAACTGGTAGAATCAACGCACATGAACCACTTACTATTGGCTTTCTTGATCATGGTCAAGTTTACTAGCCAATTCGGTTGGTCAACTTTGCCAATGAAACCAGCATCTAAGAGTTTATCCAACTCTTGTCGCATGGCTTCTTGTCGATCATGAGCGAAACCTTGTAGCTTCTAATTTACTAGTCAGTTCTCAAGCCGTGTGGCTAGCCTGTGCTTGATTACATCCCATGGGATTATGGGCATATCGGATGGTTTCACACAAATACATATGTGTTTGCCCGGAGGAAGGCAATGAGCTTAGTTTCCTATTTCTCTTCTATTCTCGACCTAATCTGAAGTATCTTGGATTGTCCATCAGGGTTGAGTGGCACTTGCTTCACTTCTTCTTTGGATTGAGGAGCTGGCTATAGCTATTCCACCTTCATAGGATTTTTGGCCTTGCTTGGCTTTTTTGCATCATTAAGATATGTTATAGGTAACCGATCAACAATCTCTAAAAATTTACAATCACAATTGAGTACAATAGAATGATTACCTTTGTTGTTAGTGTGAAAACCAAACACAAGTGTGGGGGTGGACATTGGCCGTTCGACGGGCCCTCGTTTATGAGAGTAGAAACGACACGGGGATTTATACAAGTTCGAGGGTTCGAGAGGATTGCCCTACTCCTATCGTTGAGCCAACGGAGGGTTGCCTCTGAGAAGCAGGTCCCTGAGGACTCACCAATTTGAGCATACTCTTTTATTTCTCAAGAGAGCTCAAGTTACAAATGAGAAATACATGGGGTATTTATAGGCTCTTAAGTCTGTACAAATAACTGAAATACCCCTCAAGAAGATAGTCCATAAGTACAAATAAGGGGTAATATTGGCTTTTCTAGGCATAATTACAATTCTTTGATCTATATATTGTATAGTCAGTCGCCAGTTAGTTACTCTCCAACAACCTTGCACGGAGATGATGCTCTTTGGACCAGGAATTTTGATGCTCTACTAGGCGTGATGAGTAGCTCCACGAATTTAGTTAGCGATGGTCTGTCTAGTATAGCATATTAAGCTGACTCAAAATCCACAATTTCAAAAGTGAATAATTATGTTCTAAAATTGCGAGAATCTCCAAATGTTACTTGTAACATTATCTGACTGATAGGTGTTATCGAAGGACCAAGTATTATCCCAAAGAAAGAATTTGTAGATGGTCATATCTTACAACGAGATATTTGCATCTTATCTAAAGTACTAATAAAAAGCAAGTCCAAAGAACTACCACTGTCGACCAATAGTCTTCATACTTTACAATTACTTATTGTAGGAGACACGACCAACAAAAGTTTTCAAGGTGTGGACATTCCTTTTGGACAATTGTCCTTGTTGAAGGTAAAGACCAGATCCGATCACTTTGAGTAGGTTGGCTTCCATGGTTAGGTGTCAATGATGTTGACCTCTTTCTATGTGGATTTAAACTGCCTTTTTGAGGAATAGGCAGCTGATCCTCCGAAGATGATGTTGACATGGTTGTCGGGCTTCTCATATGTCGTCTCTTCATCTCTGTCTGCATCTGTGGTGTTGTTGGAACCACCACTTTCAGACAGTGCAGGCATTGGCCCCTTTCCCGAGTAGAAGAGATCCATGTGTTTTCTACTATGTGTAACAGTTAAGCAAATTGTGCCCATGCGTGTTATGCGGTGGGCACCAAAGGCCATTCCTGCTAGTCGCGTTAGAGCCGTTGGATTCAAACTGTTCGTTAGAAGCAACTAGCTTGTTTCCTCCATGGACCCGTGCCCTTGTTGTAGGTCAGGTGCTGCTCTACGGCAACAACCTCTCTTGATAAAGGCTTCATCTTGATCTTTTTTTGCTTTGCCTTTGCGATCTTCAGATCTGGTCGGCTTCTTCGACTCTTTCTTGTCAGAGCCTTCTAGACCTAGTTGTGGTGGTATATGACCTTTGTTTATCATTATTGGGACCTAGGGTCCCCTATTGAACTTACGAGAAAATAAAATATGAGATCATGATCAAGTAGATACTTTATTGGCGTGGATAGAAAGAACGTTACATGAATGAATTCAGATTAGAGCAAGACTTTTTTTGAGGCACACAGACCCCCCTATTTATGTCTATTTAAGGGGTGATAGTTAATAATACTAAAGGCATCTTTTATCTTCCTGTATGTGTCTTGAACCGTCATGTTCTTTGGTCAACAACCATCATGTCTTTTGCCCAACACACGTAAATTGCTAGATGAGACCATAACCGCTCTCACGTTATTCGCGTGGGAATCTTTCATGTTTTCTAACCATTTACCTAGTTGAGTCATATAAAATCGTATGACTGGTCGCCATTACCCAAGACTGGTCATCTCTTGGTCATAGTTGATCGTCATTGGCTTTCTAACCAATTTATTACTAAAGAAGATAACGCTTCCTTTGAATCTCGGTCATATACATAATTATTATATTAGGTAGGCCCTTAATATATAGGTCTACTCTTCAGTCTTTGGTCGTAAAATATTGATCCAGTTAAGAATCCCCTTCACATAGCAACTCCTAACAAAAAAAGCTATTATTTCGAGTAGATGCCAGATTGGCTTAACTAGTAAACCCAAATTCAGAACGTCACAAAGTTGTGCTTTACGAGGCAGGTTTTTTTTTTTTTGTTACGGAGCAACTGAATTACAATACTGGAGAGCAGTATATGTTCTAGCAATATACAGTACAACCCATGCCACGCTTCCGCGTATACATACAACAGCACAAGACGTCCATTAAGACTCTATTTGGAACGCGACAATTTTACCTCGGATTCTACATGAATTAAACCGTTTTTTGAGAAATCCCGGCGAAATTCATGTGTTCCAAGGAGCATTTGGATATTACCATTGGGTACAATCCTTTCTACCGAGAGGCTGAACCTCTTTCCAAGCCCGTTTGCTACGAGGGATATGGTACCAGAAGGAAATTATCACTAAATTAGTGGTGGCCAAATGAGCAGTCTGGCCTGGCACGGCACAGCCTGAACGCAGCAAGATCCATTTAGGCACGATTCGTTTAGGTCCGGCTATTAAACAGGGATCACGACCAAAGCATGGTCCGGGTGGTTGCCGGGCCATGCCATGCCGACACGGGTACAAACGGGCCAACAGGCCGTACCAGTTCATTTGACCCCCAAAATTTAAAAAAAACCCTAAAAAATTTTAAAAAATATGTAGGAAATTGGGAAATTGTAAAAGTTTGAAAACAAAAGCAAAAAATTTTTGGAAAAAATCTAGAGTAATTAGAAAACATGAAAGGAATGTAGATTTTTTAAAAAAATATATTTAAATTAGGAAAAGCAAAAAATATCAAATAAAATTATAAAAGGAGACAAATAATTGGAATTAAATAATGAGCTTTATTAATATTTGGCTGCCTTGTTAAAAACTTTGCCAAGTAAAAACTTAACATGAGAAAACCTTGACAAAGAAAAAAGAGTACAACCTATAGCTCAATGATACAGGAAAAGAGTGAATATTACAATTATTCTTTCTAATTATCTAGATAAATATTTTCAAACGTTGCCGCCAGCTCAATATTTTCTGTAGTGTATTGAACTCGTTGATCAGCTTGTTCCCAATCTTTCACCGTGAGAAGTATTTCCACCATCTCACTTGTGAGATTTGTTCTTCTCTCATCGATTATTCTTTCGGATAGACTAGAAGCAGACTCCGAAGAAACCGTAGAGACATGAACTCTTAACACATCCTGTGCTAATATGGAAAGCACCGGATATGTAATCTTGTGCTCATGCAACCACTGCAAAACACTAAAGTCCTCCTCTTACTGCTCTTGAGAGTTGACAGTGTCGTTGTTGAGATAGACAGCTAGCTCCCCACCACTTGTTGTTGTGTCTGCACTTGATAATGTTGTACAAGAACTCCTTGAGGTAGAGCCACCTGCACCCCCATATCTTTTCCCATGTTGTTTTTTTCTTACCTGTTGTGGGTGTTGGTGGAGGTCGCTGCATGCGAACTCCAGCAAACTTTTAATCGTACTTAGCATAAACTTAAGATAAGTTAGCATGAATATTTGAAAAATAACTAGAATAATCAATACCTACCGCATCACTTAGAAGTGAGCGAACATTAGCAAATCCTTGAACTTTAGCTCTAGGATCTAAAATAAATACAAATGCATAGAACTTAGGAATTTCTTTCCAATATTTCAAAATTTTAGTTTTCATAGCATAAATAGATTCACGCAAAATATTACCATTTTCATGGTTCCTTAAGTGGGTAGCAATTTCTAGAATATGATGCACAATTAAAGGAGAGGTTGAGTAATAAACTCCAATAAAGTAACAATGGAATCATAAAAAGTTTCAAAAATAACAAGTATTCAGCAACATACCAATGTTGCTCTGTGAGTAGCGGTTGACCATCTTGGCTACGACAGTGCGTGTTAATAAAAACAAAAAATATGCTCTTATAGGGTATGAATGACTTAAGCATCAAATAAGTAGAGTTCCATGTAACAAACATATCCAAACCAAACTTATGTGGACGTACTCCCAATGCAATACAATAAATCTTATATGCTGCTACTCGTTGATTAGAATTATTTAAGAAAGATATTGCGGTGCGAAAAAGTTCAAGGCACTGATCTGACCTCTTCAAACCAGATTTAACTATAAGATTAATAATATGGCAAGCACAACGCTGATGTAATAAGAAAGATTCGGCATACGAATTAAAAAGCGGAGTAAGAATGATTATTGCATAAGTGTTTGCTGGAGCACTATCTAATGTTATTGCAAAAAAATTATCTGTGATGCCAAAATCTTTCACAACTTTTACAATACAATCAACAATATTCTCACCAGTGTGTGCTACATCAATTAATTTGAATCCTATAATTCTTTTCTGTAGTTGCTAGTCATTGTTTACATAATGAGCAACTACACTAAGTTAATTATTATAGTACAGGTATTAAAGAGCTCTTTTAGCTTACTACGATGATTATTATAGTATTTAATCAGATTTTTAGTTGTTGTCTGTCTAGAAACTGCAGAAAATCTAGGATTATGACTTATGAGCGGTCCTAATATAGTTTTCAAATGCTGGTGACTTACCAAAGTTTAAAGATAGATCTTGAGAAGTGATTAAATGATAAAAGGATTCACGAGCTATCTCAGGATTGTAGTCTTGGTGACATACGGTACCGTCGGGGTTATACTGCAACTGCGTCTATCTCAAAGCCACCCCCGCTTTTCTTTTACAGATCTCAGCATATATTTTCAAGTGGCCTATTCCATCTGAAGATTTTGTAGTTAATTTATGCTTACAATATTTACAAATAGCATACCTGCTCTGAACGCCGTCTGATGTCTCGAAAATTTGCTCAAAATCTTCCCAGACTCCTGATGTACCGCGTCTTGATCTTTTTGCCCTAGTGCTTGCCGACGCAGTAGCGCTTGTAGAGCCTGAGGATGGTATAGGTACTACAGCTTCTTCAGCTTGATAGGATGTAAGAAGCTCCTCGAGTGAAATCCCAAAATCAAAAGTTGGGAAGGACGCAAAATCCTGGTGCTCCATGAAGAAAACTGCAAGAAATAGTTACGCTGTTATTACTTTAATCTCATTTAAAATATAAGAACAATGAAAAATTAAATCACTATTCTTACTTTGATTTCTTAACAAAAGGCAGAAGCCGGATTTCAGATTTTTGTCAAAACTAGTTTGAAATTTGCCAAATTATCACTTAGAGCAAGAGAATTTTCACAAGAGAATGTAGAGAATAGATTGCAAGTTTGCTGGTGGAGAAATGAGGGAGGCTGCTACCTTATTTATTGGGGAAAAAAATTGGTATTTTTTGAAATTTTTCGAATCAATGGGCTAAACGGGGGCCGTGCTTGGTCGTGCTGTGTCGACCCGTCGGGTCGAGGTGCCGGCCCAAGTATGACCCGAATTATTGAGCCGTGCCATGCCTACAGTGTTGGGCCTAGGGCCATCCCGTTTGGTACGGTCCATCTGGCCATCACTAATCACTATTCTAGACCATTCTCTCCGTTTTTTTTTCAAAAAATAGCACCCTTTTGAATATAATTACAAATCTAGCTTTCTACTCACCGCGGAAGACACCTTGCGTGCTCCTTACAGTGGAAGGGTCTCCCGCGCTCCCCTCCACAGCACCCTAGTCTCTCGCACTCCTCGAGTGCGGCGATGGGAGATGAGGCTAGATTTGTAAATTTGTCTAGAAGAGAGCATTTTTGCAAAAAAAAAAAAAAATCTATAAAAGTGATAATTTCGAACAGAAGTACTTAAAACGGTTTTTTTCACTAGGTTTTAGCACTTTGTTTCCTCGTACAAGTACTAAATCTGTAGTAGCAGTACTACCAAGTAGGACTGTAGGAGTACCAAGTGCCAACACCTTTTGTTCCCAAAACAAGGCGCCAAAGCACAACACACTGAATTAGCTCAACCGAGAGAATACACATGACAGTACGAGTTGGAGTAGATTTGCAGTACCAGGCTACCAGCTACGCGGCACCAGCAGGCAGGGCCCATCCTGACCGCGCGTGCGGCCTCGCCGGCCGGTCTCTACTCCTATGGGCTGTCGCCGGTCGGTGTCGGTCCCGTCGCCCCCGCATAGTACCGCCTGAGCTTGATGGGTCACTGACACGTCTGGGCCCCACCACATGAAAGAAGAGGAAAGGCAATGGGCAGACTGCAGAGGCAGACAAGCAGACACGAACCGTCGTCAGGTGCACGAAAAGCCAAACCTTGCCCCAAACCACCGGGGGATCACTAAACTAAGAACCCTAATTAAATCCTTAATCCGTTGCTGGAATCTCGCAATCAAGCGCCAAAGGCAGGGATCATTTAACCACCACCAGTCCACCACTACAAACAAATCCAGCGATTGCGTCGGTTGAAGGCTACGGGAGAGAGAAGAGAGGCCAAGGAAGGCAAAGCGGGAGCTGCGAGAGGGGGGTAGTCGCTTGGTTCGAGCTGCGAGAGGAGCGGGAAGGAGCAATGCCCATCGCCACCAATGGCGATTGAATGATGCGGGGTGAGCGTACTCTACTGTACTTATTACTCCTATATTTCTGTTTAACAAGCGAAAAGAGAAGCTTTGGATTCTTGCATTTATTTCTTCCCTCGATGCACTTTGGCCTGCTCCTCTTCGCTACTTCTGAACTCGAAAGTAATACTGCTAGGAGTGAGAGTACTTGACTCGTGAGCTGTGGCCTCCCCCTCGCATGGCGAAAGCTGCAGGTGGTGGCCTTGCAGTGGCAGTGGGCCAGTGGGCAGTGGCCGCCCATGGCCACCTCCTCTCCTTTTCTTTTCTTTTCTCTTTGCTTTTCAGCTCCTGTTCTTGTGCGGTTGTCTGCCTCTGCTTGCTCTGATCTGCGCTTGCGTCTCTGTATGTGTGTGTGTGTGAGCTGGGCAATGTGACGCTTCTCGCTTTTCCTTCCTAGCTTGTCTGTCCTGGAGATAAAATGGGCGGAGGAGAGAGAGAACAAAAATAAAATTAAAAGGAAGAACAAGAAAGTACTGTTGTCTTGTGTTCACGGAGTTCTTGCGATGCGCGGCATTCTCCGTGCGATGGTTTAATTCCAGGTATTAATGCTGGGTACCATTCCTCCTTTCTTCCCCCTCTTTGTTCTTGATTTCTCTTCTTCAAGCGCTCAGTATTCTCTCCCCACGTTTTTGGTCTTCGCTGAATTTTCTTGGAATGCTATGCATATTTACGGAAGTTAGTTAGGTCTAGATTTGGGGCGCGCAAGATGGGATTTTGAGGAGATTGGCAGGTTTCCTTCCGGGGGTTTAGGTCATTAGCGAGGAGGAATTGCGGCGTCAGTCTGCGATCTTTAGGGATTGTGTGTTCGCGCATCTTGTTTTTGCCGAAGTATTTTGATTTCTTGGGTGGGTTTATGTATCTTCTATTGAGGAGTTGGGACTTGGGAGTAGTCGGTGGCTACTGTTTTTGTACTGAGGTATTCTTCTTGGTACCTTTTGGTACCATTTTCTTTACTAATTCTTCCGGAGTTCTGTTGCTATAGGATGGAAGAGGTTGCTAGTTAAGAGGACTGATTGTATTTCATGCTGATAAATTTCACCTTCCCAATGCTTTTCCCACAACAATATATGCACTGTTGTCTTGAATGTTCTTGGTTTGGGTTTCTAAAGAGGGCATAATTGGATTTCGTGGTGATAAATTTTGGTCTTCCAGAGTTTTCAGCTTTGCATTTTCCTAGGGCGTTGCTTGGCTTCTGGGGCCCTACCCAATCCCTGGTTGGTTTTGGCGTTGATACATTTGTTTGTAGTTTTTGCCAAAGTTGTGCTAAAGAAAAAAAATAAAAAAAACGAAGTGGTCTTGCAGCACATTTTGGTTTCTAGTCAATGCAAAATTGGTTCCTGTGAATTGTAATGATAGTAAGTTTCTCCTTTTCTTTTTTAGGTAGGGTGTTGTGGTTGTTGCATCTTTCAAAATCTGTTGGTACCATTCTGGAGTGATAATTTTCTATTGCATGTTGTTTGATTCAGACTAGTAATCTGCAACTCGGCGTATGGTGACATCTCTCAGCGTTGCTTCTTGTGCCAATGTTGATCGATGAAACCTGCATATGGTGGTAGCCCAGAAAGGAGAACTACTTTGGATCTTTTGAATAATTGATGGTTATGGACCACGCGAGTTGGCTCTGGAGGCGCAAGTCGTCAGATAAGAGTCCTGGGGGCAGCGAGAGCTCCGTGTCTGTGTCTGTGTCATCGCATTCTGAGCACTGCTCTGATGATCAGGTTCGACCCCATGCCTTGATTTTGTATCCTGTAGATTTTTTTACCTCAATAGGGCAGTTTAGTTGCAATGGCTACGTGTTTTAATCATAACCGTTTTTTACTTCTCAATGAACGTATTCTGATTTTATCAGAATTTTGTTAACTGTAGTGTTCTTTTCAGTGGTAGGATAAAGAATTTTCTTAGAAAAGAAGCTTGGGACTTTACATTATAAGTGGAACAAAAGTTTCACTTTAGGCATCTAGAGGCAAGATGTCATTCTCCCTACCTTGGACAGATCTGTGGAACATACAAACTCATAGTTGGACCTGGTTCTAGTGGGGAACAAAGGTTTGGATGCTAATGTTCAATGAATGAATTGTTGTCGATGGGAAATATTGTGATAGAGAAAGATCAACAGGTCTCTACCTATGGACTATCATGCTAATAATAGTATTTCCAATTGTGTAAGATTTGTGATGTTTGAGCTTGAGATATGGCAGGTGAAGCTCTATGTCAATTGATTAGAGGATTGTAACACTTTCTGAATGTTTCCTAATATTGGTAGTTACCTTTGTCATGCAACGTATAAGGAAATAACTGCAGACAGGCAAGATTATGTTACGGAGGTACCAGTGGATGCTTTTAAGATGTTCTTTTTTGATAAACTTTGAGGGTTATCTCCCAAGTCAGTTCATTATTGTGGGAGTTATGTAAACTTGATTTGCTACTTTTACCCTACGGTGGTTGGTTGATAGATAATACCTATTCAGTCAAGTCCCAACTTTGTTTTCCAATAAAGAAATTCAATTCCATTAGTTTCAGCTTTTGGAGTTAAATAAGAGATGTTAGAGTTTTGCTCTTGATGTTTATATATGTCGCTTTCGAATTTTCAAGGATATTAAGTTCTGCAACAATCCATATTTTTGTACTTTATTGCCAAAATATTTGCGCTTTCCTTAAAATAAAGGTAAATGAGCTGCCTAATGAAATGCGAACTTCAGTAATTAATACTCTTTAACATAATCTATGCATAGATAACATCTGTTGCTGCCTCTGTTCAGTATTTGTATATTTCAACCAATAATTTGCGCAGATGATTTACTCGAAGCATTCTAAGTTTGTTTGCTGATGTCAAACCAGGAGGTTCTGAGGCCTTTCTCAAACGATGCTTCACCACATCACGGCCAATCACCTGAAGACTCTTCAAGAATTAGGGATGACAAGACCCAGGAAAATCGAGTCACAAAACCCTTGAATGAAAAGCTAGCATCCAGAATTAATTTAAATGATTCTTTTCCACAGCATGGCCAATCACCCGATCCACACATGTCCTCAAATGTCAGAGATGAAGATGTCAAAGAAACCGTGAAGAGTTTGAATAAGAAACTTGCTGCTGCAGTTTCGACCATTGGTGCTAAAGAGGACTTGGTGAAGCAGCATGCTAAAGTCACAGAAGAGGCTGTTGCAGGTATCTTACGTCTGTACTGAAACATTATGATCAATTGTGAATGATTCCATTCATTAATTACTATGTTATTCTTTTAGTTAGAGTCTTTAGAAACTTGGCATTTTGAATGATTCCATTCATTAATTCACGAGGTTATTTTTGTTGCTAGAATTGCATTTGTAGAAGTTGCGTGAGAGAAATTTTTTTGGTTCATTTAGCTTTATTCTTCTTTTATGTTGCAGTGTTCTTAACCTTGCCATTGATAACCTTGTTGTAGGTTGGGAACAAGCTGAAGCTGAAGTTACTGCCCTCAAGACGCTACTTGAAGCTGCTTCTCAGAAGAATGTTTCTCTTGAGGATCAAGTCAGACACCTGGACGAGGCCCTCAAGGAATGTGTCAGGCAACTGCGCCTTGCACGGGAAGAACAAGAGGAAAAAGTCCATGATGTAGTTACTAAGAAGTCTCAGGAGTTGGAGTCTGAGAACTCCAAGCTCCAAAACCATATCGCTGAGTTGAAGAAGCAACTGGAAGCCATAAAATTGGAAGCCTCCACCATGTCTATACAGCATGATCTACAAGAAAAGCTTCAGGCAACTGAGAAAGAGAACTTGGATCTCAAGGCCAAGCTCCTTATACAGACCAAGGACCTGAAGATACTCTCATTGGAAAGAGATATGAGCAATCAAGCAGCAGAGACAGCAAGCAAGCAGCACTTGGAAAGCGTGAAAAAGATTGCGAGGGTTGAGGCAGAATGCCGCAGGTTACATCATCTAACTCGCAGAACAGCATTGGTTAATGATTCTAGGCCTCTGCCAAACAATGTTTGCATGGAATCACTGACTGACAGCCACTCTGACAGTGTGGAGCGTATGGTTGCTGTTGATAATGAACTGCGCAATTCTGACTCGTGGGCATCTGCTCTGATTGCTGAGCTTGATCAGTTCAAGAATGGCAAGGCTGATGTAAGAAATATTGCAAACAGTCCTGTTGAGATTGACTTAATGGATGATTTCCTTGAGATGGAAAGGTTAGCTGCATTGCCTGAATCGGACCACACAAGCTCTACCTTTGATATGGAAACAGATTCCGATAAGGCTGTGATGAGAAACAACTCTTCTAAAGTAGAAACTGAAGAATTGCGTTATCAGGTGGCAGATTTGCAGGCAAAGGTTGAAAAGATTGAAAGCGAGAAAAGGGAGCTTGAGATGGCCCTGACGGAGGCCAGAAATCAGCTAGACATCTCCTGTGATGCTCTAGTGGCGGCAAAGAACAGGCTGGTTGAAATGCAAATGCAGTTGGACTCGGCAAATGACTCCAAACATGCTGCTTTGGGAGACGTGGAGCAATTGGATTCAGAGAGGAAGGCTTTGGAGTTTCAACTTGAGTCTAAATCTGTAGAAGTTGAGGAGCTACTTGTAGTGGTGGCTTCATTGGAAGAAAATGCAGACAAGAAAGAATTGGAATCCCAGTTAGAACTGATGTCAGCGGAAGCCACAAAGCTTTGTCAGACTCTGGCATCTTTAGAAGAGAGTATTGAAGCTGAGAGGGCTCTTTCTGTGCAGCACAAAGCAAAAGCAGAGGCTGCATGGAATGCTAAAGAATCATTGGAAGCACAGCTGTGTTCTGCAAACACTGAAGTAGGGAAGCTGCAGGACATTGTCAAAGCACTAGTGGATGAGATAGAAAAAGAGAAGATGTTGCATGAAGAATTCACATCACAATTAGAGGTGAAGATTGAAGCAGCTGTTGATGCTGTTAAAGGATCATTCGAGGCGCAGCTGTGTTCAGCCAACTCTGAAGTAGGGAAACTGCGTGGTATTGTCAAAGCACTAGAGAATGAGATAGAAAAAGAGAAGGCACTGCATGAACAACTGATAGCACAGTTAGAGGTTAAGATTGAAGCAGAGAGAACTCGCTCTGTTGAGGCTGTTAAGGAATCATTGGAGGAACAGCTGAGTTCAGCAAACAATGAAGTAGGGAAACTGCGTGCCATTGTCAAAGCACTAGAGAATGAGGTAGAGAAAGAGAAGGCACTGCATGAAGAACTCACAGCACAATTAGAGGTGAAGATTGAAGAAGAGAGAACTCTTTCTGTGGAGGCTGCTAAAGAATCATTAGAGGCACAGCTCCAGTTAGCAAACTCAGAAGTTGTGAAACTGCGTGTTATGGTGACTGCACTTGAGCATGAGGTGGAAAAGGAGAAGGCATTTTCTGCAGAGCTCCAGATGCAGCTAGAAGCTCTAGGGGCCATCAAAAAGGTGTTGGAGTGTGAGGTTGAGTCCGCACATCAGGATACCGGAAAGCTCAATGAGAAGGTGGAGTTATTCGAAGCAAAACTCAAGGAACAGATGTCGTCAGCAGCAGAATTCACTGCCAAGGCAGAGGCTGTGCTGTCAGAGAGAGTGGCATTGGAGCATCAACTTGAAGCAGCAAAGATGGATGTTGTCAAACTGACAAACAAGGTGAGCTTTCTCCAAGGGGAGATTGTGCAGGAGAGGTTGCTGTCAGAAGAGTACCGACAGAAATGCCGAGATCTGGAGGCTCATTTGTCAAGGGATAGTCGAGACGCGAAGTTCTGGCGGCTTGCAAATTCGAACGGAGATCTGAAGGCCAAACAGGTAATTTTCTCTTTGTACTTAATCTAGTAGTGTTTCTTCTTTCTTTCTTTTTCCGCGGGGGGGTATTCTTTGTTTGCTAAGTACTTAATCCTGACTTAACATCTCAAACCCAACACACCATTATGAATTCGCTGTACGCCTGTACCTTAAGCATCATATCAGATAACAAAGAGATTGCAGCTTAGTTAAGATGTTGGATCTAATTATGAATCATGGTCATTGTAATAGGAGAAGGAGCTTGCTAACGCAGCTGGGAAGCTTGCAGAGTGCCAGAAGACCATCGCTTCCCTCGGGCGTCAGTTGAAATCACTAACAGACCTCGACAATGTGGTGGTGGAGCCTGAAATGCTGGAGTCCAGGGACATGCCACTGGACTTCAGAAATGGTGATGCTGACTTTGTTGTCTTTGCAGATGAATTATATGATTTTGACCTTCCAAATGGGAACAGGAGCTGCTTTTCACAGCTCCCGTCGATTCAACCCTCGTCCCCGCCCTCAGAAATGTCAGTGTTTGCAGGGGGCCTGTCGTCGCTTAGTAGTTACAGAAGCAAAAGAAGGAAGTAAGAGCTGATGAACAAACATATTGTCCTGATGCTAGTAACAGTTCACGGATGCTCTCATCTGTAGGTAGATCAGTGTACATTTACAGAAAATGATTGTTAAGAGTCGTGTGCTGAATTACATTCCAGCAAGCTCAGTTTTTATAGCCTGCTTGATGAGTTTTTAGTTCTTACTGTATCAGTGTTGACTGTTTGCTGCAAAAAGTAAACTCTGTATGAGAGAATTCCATTTCAGGGGTTGCTTAGCCGTGCCGTGTGCAGATTCAGTGGTTGACTTGCTGCATGTATGCCGCTCATACTTTGTTTCTTGCAGTAAAATGTCGTGGATAATTGGATGTTTAGTGCCCAAATTCCTTGTTATTCTTCTGAATTCTGTTAAAAGACATAGGACTATAGGAGTGACTAGCAACTAGCACAATGGATGCAGCAGGATCTCCATTCCATAAATTCCTTATCCAAGTTTGGATTTTTCTTTCGTTGGGAAAGAATGGTTTGTGTTGTGTTTATGAAGTACGGCAGTTGATGTTGCAGTTGCAACTGGAGGTGTTCACACATACGCATTGTCTCGCATTTTATGGGCATAGTATATATTCTTTTTATATAAAAAAAAAAATTAGCACGATCAATGCTATCTTTCATTGAAGTAGAATAGAACAGTTATTTACAAGAGTTTCCCACGTGCGGGGGAAAACACCGATGGGCTATTGTAATAAACATTCAGCTTCTTCGGAAGATTTTTTCATATTTCTCAGTCACCATTGTGAGTCATCTTCATCCGCACGGTCCCTCTATTCTTCTAGTGGGCGGTTGCCAGCCTTGTCTCGTCTTCAGAAAACTTCTACCACCACCTGTTCCAGGCTTCCAGCAGCTTGGCTCCCATAGCAGTGCTTCTGTCTTCTTCTCATGTTAGAAGGCAGACCACCGAACCGAAAAACAAGCATTACCGGCCGGAAAGGATCCTGCTTCAAACTAACAAATGCAGCCGGGTCTTTTGAGGAGAATGATCCCTGCGTGTGCATAGTATATATTCTAAAATCATATTGTAGCCCCTCATTTCTTTGATGAAATTTGTGCTTGAAGAACTATCTCCACTGTTCCTCACGGGAAAGCTCGACTCCGCCTACCCTAGCATGTCAAATCGTCCCTGCCATCCTTGGCCTGCATCGTGCCCCTGGGTCCGCCGCCTCACTCCAGCTGCTATGCTCTACCTATGCCATGCCTTCGGCTCCGCTACCACACCCGGCTGCGCCACACTCGCGGCACCGTCGCTGCCGTCCTTGCGATCGCATCGACTATAGCCAAATGGTACCCGCTTCACCTAAGGATTATATGCAAATGCAACAGCTTTCAAGAAGAACTTAACCCGATTCGCATTTCCATGTTCTGTAGGAAGGAAAAATGTCTGTGATAGACTATGTGGAGATCTATCTATGTTTGTGATGAGTATTTGATCATGTTTGAGTGAGATGTCCTCAGGTTTGAGTTTGATTTGAATTTATTTTCAAAATAAAGCAATTTGAGTTGTGCCTGACTCAGGCGGCACCTATGATGCACCGATACTTGTGTTTGCCTTTGTATCGGTGTCGGACACCGTGTCCGACACCGATACGATACCGATACGTGTCGGTCACGTATCGGCTAATTAAATTGTGAAAAAAAATTATTTTATTTTTCGATACTTCTTCGATACGTATCAAACACAGTGCCAGCACAAAATATAAAACCGAGCCCCGAGCCGTAACCGTGCCTATGCGGAAGGTGGAGCACTCACCTAGGGTTCGTGTGGGAGTGGAGTCTCCCTGTCGCCACTTTCATCGCCGCTGCCGTCGGTCGAATCGGCCCCCACTCCACTTAATCGATCCCTCCAATGCTAGATCTGCCATCCCGGCCGCGGGATCACCCATCCCCACTGCCAAATTCTTCACGCCGGCGTCGCGCACCTCTCATCGCCATCAGTTCGGCCGCCAGTTCCTGCCGTCGATTCGAGCTCTACCAGTAGTGCCCTCCCCTACATCCTCCTGCGGCTGCTCTGCATCCTCTTGCGCTGCATCTGCTCTCCTCCGGTGGCACCCTGCTCAGTGCTCTGCATCCTCCTTCTCTACTCGCGCTCAGGAGGCACCAAAGTATAAGCTTTGTTGATTCATCCTCCTACTGCTAGGTAGTAGTTAGTAGTAGTACTTACTGCTCTGCGTCCGACTTCTACTGCTAGTTAGTAGTAGTACTTATTAGTTGTGCTAGTTAGTAGTTAGCAGTATACTACTGCTCTGCGTCCTCCTACTACTAGTTATAGTAGTTAGTAGTAGTACTTAGTAATTTTGCTAGTTAGTAGTTAGAAGTACTACTTCGGTATTTAGTAGTCACTACTTCACTCTTGATTTTTAGAAAATGGCAGCAAGAGGCATGGATCATCTTTGAGGTATATATTCGTAGTTTACACTTTTACATTATTTCAGTTTGACAAACAAGTAGAAAAATTAAAAATAATACATATGTATATTATTATTATTTAATATATAGCTGTGTCGCCGTGTCGGTATTTTTGGAAAAATGACGAATCCCCGTGTCGGTATCGTGTCGTGTCGACGTATCCGTATCGGTGCATCATAGGGCGGCACTACCGGACCCAGGGCGGTAGTACCGACCTGCGACACTACCGGACCCAGGCGGCGGTAGTGCCGGCTTGCCGTTGTATTGAGTTTTCCTCTGAGTTAAGCTGAGCAGCACTACCGGACTTTGGAGCGGTAGTAGCGGTATTATCGGCCCATAGATGATGGTAGCTATTTTGCAGAGAAGGTCTTCGCATGGGTTTAAGAGCGAGCGGCATTACCGACTACTGGGGAGCGATAGTGCCGACCAGCGGTACTAATGATCCCTTGTAGGCGGTAGTGCCGACTTTATCTGCAAAGTTGTTTGGACATTGCTATGTGATGTGTTTCCTTGTTTTTGATGGTTGCAGAACGACGGTGCTAGGTCATGGTGAGGCGAAGGATGACCTGGACTAGGTGAGGTGCGTTGGAGGTCCAGACGGTCAAGGATCGTCGGAGGATGACCAGAGACGGAGTCGCTGCGAGCCTAGAAGACAAGAGAACGGATGAGATGCTAGCTTGGAGCTGCTCGAATTAAGGAGAGCTGTTGGATTGCGGTTTAGAAGATAGAGTGCGGGTGTAGGCGACTCGGGAGAGGATGATGTTGTTTCATGTACGCAGGTGAGACAGCGCGAAGGAGTTCGAGCACACGGAATGAGCTGAACAAGTTCTTGGAGATGAGTGAGAAGATCGGCGTGATCAAAGGTATTATAAGATTAGAGGGAAAAATGTTAGAAGTAATCTTGTAATAGGAAAGTTTTAGTTTGGAAAGTTTGTATTAAGAAAGTTTAGGATGAGGAGTTGAATTAAGACGAGGAGGTGGAATCCTATTCCGCTTATGAGGGTTGTAGTTTTGAGTATAAATACAGAAATAAACCTGAGTTTTGTAAGAAAACAGAGCGGGAAGTAATAAAAGAGAAAATTGTTCCAAAGTTTTTGGCGTTCTGTTCCAACAGATAAGCACCCACTAGGCCATGTCAGCGGACATCGTGGGAGATGAAGATGCTCAGAGGCTGGCGGCATGCCCAGTAAAGGGAGAGGTCGCCATGGTTGGTGCCAAGGAAAGAGAGGAAGGCGCGGCAGGTGAGAGAAGGGAGCTGAGCGACGTGGGGAGCTCACGGGAGGGAGGGGACGAGGGTAGAAACAAGCG
Organism: Otatea glauca; assembly: GCA_036346275.1. NCBI lineage: Eukaryota > Viridiplantae > Streptophyta > Magnoliopsida > Poales > Poaceae > Otatea > Otatea glauca. Next base: position 23,560,323 of record CM070734.1, read on the forward strand.
CGATTTTATTAAGTTAAATAAAGTTATTATCATAATTTGACAATAATCAAAATATAATTAAGCAACAAAGATTAGCTGTATATATTAATTATTACAAATATGTACAATGGAATGAATTATATTACACAAGAATTTAATTACAACTTTAAATACAAATTACATGAATAATTAATTGCATCGCAGAAATAAAAATTTATAAGATTTCTAAAATGTACTCTTGTGTTGGTATCTTCGATAGCCCTGTATGTCAGTAAATTTCATCCATAAATAAAAGCAATGAATTAATATAACAGGAAAATTTAAAAGAATATATATTTAGAGTTGCTGCTAGATCCGTATAAGATGGTATCGTGCACTGAGATACCAGATTCGTCCAGGGCCAAATCGGCGCCTCTCACGAAACTAGGTTGCATCGTTCGGCAATTATACAAACCTGTAAATTATTCATAGACACGCGTATATTAAAAATATCACACGTGAAAAGTAACTTTCCTCCATAAAAAGGTAAAAACCCTCTACAGTACAAAAAGGTAAAAACACTTCCTCTACCCTCGTCCCCTCCCTCCTGCGAGCTCCCCACGTCGCTCAGCTCCCTCCTCTCACCTGCCGCGCCTTCCTCTCTTTCCTTGGCACCAAACATGGCGACCTCTCCTTGCATGCCACCAGCCTCTGAGCATCTTCATCTCCCACGATGTCCGCTGACATGGCCCGGTGGGTGCTTATCTTGCTTGCACTCCCGCGCATTTCAGTACCGAAGCGACAGTGCTAGATTTGGAAAGGACGAAGAAAGGGGGAAGGGCTCGACCAGAGTAATCTAGAGAGGCATCATCAATTTAGTGTGACCTTATCCCCCCGAAGACGCTAGTAGTACCTAAGGATGCTAATGGGCCGAAGTCCAGCACAGATCTGGTCCAAGCCTAATTTTTTTATAGATCTGTATCCAGTTTGATCCAAAAAGAATGAGGTCCAAGTCTGGTCTAAGCCCAAATGAAAGTCTGGGCCTTGATTTGGGACTTTACCTAGACAAATTGTTATTTGTTTGATGAGTTGATAGTTTACGGTGCAATATCTAGTGATAAAACTATGTCTATAATTACATATCTCACTGAAAACATAGGTTAAAAGTTAAAATTTAAAGTATGATTTTGAAGTATGTAAAGCAAAAAAGAAAAGATTAGTACTAAAGGCAACATCAATTGGTTTACTTGGCTAGTGGTGAGAGATTTAGGGCCTGTTTGGTAGAACTCTAGATCCCAGCTTCACCTGAGATCTGAAACTTGTAGGCTAAAATAAAGTGAATTAAGTTTATATTTTTGGTCTAAAATTTGAAAAGATGATCCATCTAAACACCCTTAACATACTCATAGATCCAGCTCTACGGATCTGGTGGAGCTAGGAATACCCAGCTCTACCAGATTTACAGATCTGGTGGAGCTGGAGCCCTACCAAACACACCCTTAGTAGAAAAACATAAGATCCAATCCTGATCCAATGTGATCTAAATCTGATCTACATAGTTATAGATCCAAAATAAATCCAATCCATTTACAGTTTTGGACCGGCCTAATCCAAAAGCCTGGACCGATCCAAGCCCATTAGCATCCCTAGTAGTACCTCTCTTCTGCACTGCTCGTCATCGTCGCATCGATCACTCTGGTTGGTTTTCTGGCATTTTTTCTCTCAAAATATTGATTGGTTGCTCTGTAAAAAAATTTGGTTTGTTGCTTGTAATCCTGATTGGTTAAGATAGTTTCAGTTAGAGTGAAATTTTATTTGAGTTTGTCGGATAAAACACAGTAAACAACTTTGCAGTTCTGATTAGATTTGGTTAGTTTTTTATTTTGCTTTGGTTGTTGAGATAAGAAAGTTATTTGTAATCTATTCTTTATATAAGAGAGGAGAAAAACCTGAAAAGCTGCGCAGTTGAGGGCAGCACCAAAACTCTTGTCAATTGTTTTGCTCTGCTATCGTTTTCCTCTTTGCTCTGTTGTCGCTGTTTTCATCTGATGCTCTGAATACTGACGAAGCTTTTGTCATTGTTATTCTGGAAGTTCAGAAGACAGACAAAGCTGAAGGCTTGTTGTCGTTGCTTCTTCTGAAGTGCAGAAGGCAGACACAAGAGAAGGGTTGATTCAGATTGAATCCAACACTTGGTATCAGAGCCTGCTGGGTGCCAACCTCGACGGTGAAGGTGCAGAGGAACAGCTCTACGAGGAAGAGCCTGCCGACGAGCACCACCAGATTGAGTTGATTGCGTTGAAGGCAGCAAGCCACTGGTCAGTCTGCTTCCGGTAGCGCTCGGGCTTCAAGCTCTATTTGCTTCTCGTTGAAGAAGAGCTCCTGTTTGTTGGCGTTGACGAAGAACAAGTTGGCAAGAGTGTTCATCTTCCAGGCAATCCCGGAGGACATCCTTCTGCAAGTTGCAAAGAAGAAGACAGCCAAGGAAGTATGGGATGCCTTGAAAAATCGGTATCTTGGTGCTGACCAAGTACAGAAAGCGCGTCTTCAAACTTTGAAGAATGAGTTTGAGGCGCTGCGTATGAAGGAAGGAGATACGATAGATGACTTTGCAGGGAAGCTAAGTGGCATGGCTGGCCTTGCACTCTTGGCACTACTCTGGAGGATGCCACACTCGTCAAGAAACTCATAAATGGCATTATAATTCTCCAGGAAAAAATTGGCGTCCAAAAACAATAAAAATTGGTCAAAAAAACACGAAATCCGTCCGAAAATACTATAGCAATTTGATTTTTTTTTAAAAAAATTATTCCGTCGGGATTTGGAATCTTATCCCCGACTGAAATTTCACCGGGGTTTTGAACCTTGATGCAAAATTTCACAAGATTTGGATCAGCCGATCAAAAGCTGTGTCGATTCTTGGTTTTGAAATCGTGCTGATTTTACTGTTCATCCGATATTACCAAACTTTTGCCTGCCTTAGTACTGGGTTACTGTTCATCCGGTAGTGCCGGGGTAGTGCGAACCTGACCGAGTTTTTCTAAACAGTTGAATTTTTGGGGAAAGAATTTTGTTCGATCATTCACCCCCTCTCAGAGTTAACAAAATCGGTTTGGGGAAAAATCGTCCGAAATTCGAAATTCAAAAATCAGAAATATTGAGCTGAAAATTGTAGAGTTTCAAAATCAAATTTTTTTTTTCAAAAATCGATTTCCATGGAAAATCGACGGACTAGTTGAACTTTTTTTGCGGTCAATTTTTTTAGCGTTATTTATCGATTTTCAGCCGGTTTACGTCGAACAAATTTTTCCAAGTTTTTATTTTTTTGAATTGAACTGGTTTACCGAGCGATTTTAGAAGCCGCACCGCACCGCACCGATACGACCGGAAATCGCGAAAATCGAGCGATTTTCATCGATTTTATGAACCCTGCCCCTTTTATCACCATTTTCAGTCCTACTTATATTGATTTGGCACCTCAACTGACCGAGTTGCACCAATTACACCCAATATATATGGGTCACACCTGAATATGTTGCCTTGCTGCCAAACGTGGCCTATAACCATAAGATGCAAATAGTTCCAAATACAATCTCTCTTGAGCAGTGGCAGAACTAGAAAAATTTTAATAGGGTATATACTTTATATGTATAACTCTATACTCTTGTACAATAGTTTCGTAACATTATAAATTTAGCAGATATATTCAAAATTTTTCCATAACACATCACGGGTAAGTGGGCACCGCAGGGAAGCTATGCATCCACGGATCGATGCATCCAAGAACCACTCTTCGTATCAAGGGTTGTATCTGCGTGCAATCAATGGTCAATAGGATAACCAGTTAACCACATCATGGATAACAATAAGCTTAGCAGTACAAGCATAAATTGGCCTCCCTTTTGGGTGAGCACGTCACAGGGTTTAATCACAGGGCGAACGAGCGAATGCTCGGGTGGCTACTCCGCTGGTTGGCAAGCAGCCCACCCGGGATCGAGTCCCAGACTCACCCGGGTGCGCATAGGCCGGGTGCAGCGTTTCTGCATGCGTGTTTGTGAATGTGTGTGTGTTTGTAGTCCAGCTGTTGTTCTTTTTCTATACTGAATGCCAAAGCTCTTGGCTAAAATTAAAAAAAAAATCATATGAGGCAAGTTAATGCCTAAGTAAGGGGTATTGAATGGTTTTAGGTTAACCATCTTGCAAGGATGGGAGGGAGAAGAATTAAATTTGCATGCAGTAAGCCCATCAATTGCTGAAATAGTTGGGTGTTGATTTTTTTCTTCCTTTTTCCTCCATCCTTGTTCTGTTCTGTCCTGTTTTCTTTTTCCTATTAGCTTCTAGAAGATCTTTTTGTATATATGTTTATGATTTTTTTTAGGGTACACACCATTTTCTAGTCTAGAGCAACATTTAATTGGAGGTGTGTTCTGGCTTGAACATATACACATTTGTGTAGTAATGAGGAGTTGGATTGAGTTTGGTGGGTGGATGACGACAAAGGGTTTTCTTAAGTGGTGTTTCACTTCAAATCCTTAGTTTCATAAACTAAAAACATTTAGTTGTTTTTCTAGGAATATACAACTCTATCTACTGCTTTCTTCAGCATGCACCACCAAAAAAAAACTGTTTGTATTGGATAGATTTTAAAACCAACAAATGGTGTGTAACTATAGAGCAAGATCACAAATCTCACCATCTTAATAGGCTAGACTTCCTTGAGTACAAGAGAGATAAGTCTAATAAATCCAATCAAGTGGCTAATGAATCCTCAACATCTTATCCTAGTGGTAAAATTCTCCATCTACTTAATCCCCCTTGTCTTGGAAAACACAGGCTTTTCGGTGCGTATTAATCCAATGGAAACAAAAAAAAAAAGACATGTTTTCTGCATAGCTTTTTATTGTTTGTATCGAATATAGTTGACAGAGAAATATCGTCAAGTACGAAGGTCTGATTTGACAGTAACATGAAAGGAAAATTGGACATCACTTCCTTAGATGGACCCGTTGGTAAAATTTGACCTTGAAAGTTGCTGTATCAATTAAGTGCATATAATGCTAAAGTGACGATAGAGGAACCAAATACTTCAAATACTCCGTTCTTTAATTTTTATAAGGTGCGATTTAACTTGATGCGATCTCTAAAGTTAAACTTTGAACATCGATTTACTTTGAAATATTTTGTTCATAGTCATAAAATCATAATCATAGAAAATTGCTTCTAAATTCGAATCCAACACTATCACTTTTGTATCACAAATCTGTGTATTGTTGGACTAATTGTTGGTCAAAGTGTATAAACTTTGAATCTTAAAATAAAATCAAGAGAGGGATTACATATTTTTCTCATACATGTGGCTAATTTTACACCGTTTTGAGTTAGTTTTGTTTTGGTTTAAAATGATTTTAAAATTAATACCTAAATAACCCGGTTTGTCAACCAACTTAAGCATCTTAGTTATTTTAAAAAGAAAATAGATTGTTTTCACTCTGTGTGGCTGGAGATCGAACTAAGCATCTTAGTTATTTTAAAAAGAAAATAGATTGTTTTCACTCTGTGTGGCTGGAGATCGAACCCACGACCACGACCTGATGCTCGTGCATATACAACTTAATTGAGCTTTGCAAGAAGTCTCTTTCCATTCCACTCTTCAATGTCCTTTGCTTAGTTGCTTCTCATAATTAACTTGCACACAAGAACAAATTAGTACTATAATGATATTTAATTGTTCTCCTTGAAAGTATGGATTAAACTAATCTTTAAATAATAATTTGACAGATTAAATTGATGACATTGATGTAATTCACAAGGCAAAACTTCTCCATGCCGAAAGTTACCGTTGGAAACCAGCAACTGTCTCCGTCCCCGCCAAAATTGCAACAAGAAAGTTTAGTGATTGACACACACACATGTACACTTGTATACACACACTCTACACTTGTATATCACACACAGTCCAAGTCATTGCCTTCTCTCTCTTCCTGTCTCTCCCTTTAAATTTGCCATTATTTATCCTTTTGTCCACTCCCCTCCAATTAATTCTTCACCAACAAATTAACTTTTGCCCTTGTTCTCGTCCTTGTTCTTGGTCTCATCGTCGTATATAAGCACCAATTCTTGGCCTAATCAGACAGGCAGGAGTTCTTGTTCAGACTTCAGAGTGTTTGTTGCATATTCTGCTGCTCATCCATGGGTATCTTCAGCTCGTCCGCGAAGGTGTACAAGCCGGCCGCCGAGGTCAATCTCGGCCCCGACAGCGACGAGTTCTACATCAGTCCTAATGTCAAAGGTTTCCCTTGCTGCTCATTTGCAATACTGAATTCTGCTCTTGGAGTTGAATTCTGAATTCAGTTCTTGATGTTAAATCTGAGAGATTTTCTTCTTCAGCTCCTCGGGTTGCAGGGCTTCTGGTGAAGATCTTCGTGTGGATTCTTGAGATGCCGATCATCGGTCAGATTGTGCTTTACATCTTGAAGAAGGATAATCTCATCAATAAGGTGCCGCAGAATTCCAACTCACCGGAAAATTATCTTTCTTTCTTTTTTTAAAAAAAAGCTTATCGTTTCTGATATTGGGAAATGATACTACAGTTCAGCCAAATTTGCAGTTACCATGCATGCATGTAAACTGTAAAGATCGGAACTGACTAAAGTTTTCACCAAAATGTTGTGAACACAATTATTACGACAGCAAATTGCACTGTAGTGTTCTTCTCTTGCACTTTTTTTAGCAGTCTCAGGAATAATTCCTCTTATTTGACACAGATTCTGACCACCGAACCCACTGTTTGCAGCTTGTCTCAGAGGCTGAAATCCCGGAGCCTCCACTGTTCACTGCAACCCACAGCTGGGAAGGTTCTCTGCAATTCTGAACTTCTGACAGAGCGAAATTCTTGTTTGGAGCAGAACACCTTTTCTTTTCAGTGGATCCGATTCAAACAACAAACTGTTGCTGTTTCAGACATTCCAGAGCAGAATGTCAGCCTGACGAAGCCCGACTTATCGCCCGCGGAGCTGGTTCAGGAGGCCATCAGGTGCCTCCCTGCTCGCCTCGAATCAACCCTCACCACCGATGCGTCGTCCAGCCTCAAGCGCTGGACGATAAGGGACTTCTCCAAGGCATACAGTTCAGGAGAGACCACACCTGTTCAGGTTTGTTTTAGGTCACATTGTTCTTGACATTAGTTATAAGGTTCACATGACGCATGGTAATTTCTGGTAAATTTACTGTGCTGGCTATAACTCTCTGTCCTTGACAAGTGAATTATCAAGGCCAAGTAAGTTTAAGCAGGTTACAAATACATTCCGTTACTGACAATTACAACATGATGTAAAACTGTAAATTATGATAAATGAGCACGAACATATTGTTTCAGGTAGCAAAGAGATTCCTGGCTGCAGTGAAGGAGTGCTCAAGCCCTACCCTCAACATGGCATTCTTTATCAGCTACAATCCTGAAGACATCATGAAGCAGGCTGAGGAGTCCACCCTCAGATACCAGAGAGGTAAATAAATCTTACTGTAATTCATTTACACTGAACATGCACAGTAAAAATAAACACAAAATAGTAACAGTAAATAATAGCACAAAACAATGACTAAATTGTTCCTCTCAACCAACACGTCATCTTTCTTTGGTTCTTGCCCTCTTTCAGTTTTGACATCTAGCCCACCAAACTTTGTACCCACCTGCTAGCAACCAGGTCATATACAAACACCAGTCCAAGAACTCTCACATCAAGAACCTGACCAAGAAGTTTCTGAATTTCTGTTTTGACATCTGAAAACATCAATTGCATAAAGGAAAAGAAAGGAAAGGAAGCTGATCAAATGAATGCTGTTGATTACATGTTGTTGTCTGGAAGCAAAGAGTGGCAGGAGAGGCAACAGGTTAGCACGTCAAATGTCACATTCTGGTGAAGATTTTTTACAGGGAAACTAGACTGAGATTGTTAGATCACTTTCTTGCACTAACATATCAGGGAGATGGGATTGTATGATGATTCATCCACCAGAATATACGGTCCCGAAGGCACGCGTTCATTGCGTAGCCGATCAGTTTGTTGTTACCTGTTAGTGCCTGAGATTGCATGTCAATCGGGGATCTTGCAGAGTTATGTGACTAGAATTCTTAGGCTTTTAGCATTATATTAGGTCCAAGTCTACTTTGAAAGGCATATGCACTATTTATAAAGCCGAAAAAGAAAAGAGCTGTGTGCATAAAAGAGTCTTCCAGATCACAAACAACAGCATGTCTCGCATCAGGAAAATAACCTTCCATTTGGGCCTAGGCCTGGGCATTAGGCCATGCCAGGCTGGCACGTCACGGGTCTATGGGCCTAGACCGTTCCATGCCGTCACAGTCTGGCTAGCTAGCAGTGCCATGCTGGCCAGCTTGACTCGTCTCCAGTGAGCTTAGGCACGGTCTATTGGCACGCCATGCCACCTTTGTGACGTGTCGGCCCAAGCTCGGTCCATTTGGACAGTTGCAGAGGAGATCAGCTAAGCACGAGTGGGGCACCTACCGATATGGTCACGAGGATGGAGTGTAGCTTGGCTAGAAGCGAGGAAGACACTAGCGTCGACGAAGAAGCATGCATGGTGGCCGGTGACAGTGCCGACCTGGAGCTGGCAAAAAATCTCGTTAGGGCTTTAATCAAAATTTCTTTGATTACAGTAGTTAATAGGATTCAAAATTGAAATGAGTCTATTTCGACGGTAAAAAGTTAATGAGGCTCATCTCAATAGTGGTTCGTTAGCTCGAATTTGAAATAACCACTTAAATAGTATATAAAATAATTCAGGAATACTAAGGAAAGGTATAGTATTTCTACGGTACTTTGAAACAACCAGAGCGGCAGCCGCTAGATGAGCCGCTCCGTCTCGGCGGCCGCCTTGCCCTGGTCGGCGACGGGCTCCACGGACGCTGAAGTCTCGGGGCGGGCCACGAGCGGGACTACCATATCTTCGGCTGTTCGTGCCGCTTCGTCTACTGGCTGGCCCGACGCGCTTTGGCCTGCCTTCCTGCCGACCAGCCACCGACCCGCTCACCCTCCGGCCGGCGCGTGCCTCCGCGCTCCGATGTCCGGCCGGCCTCCGTCCGCTCGTCCGGCCTTTTGGCATGACACTCTGCCCGCTGCATCGAGAGACAGCCACCCGCTCCACGTGAAGAAGTCTTCACCCGAGAGCTTGCGCTCGAGAAGGAATAATCGCCGAACGTGAATAAGCTTCAGGATGTGAAGGAACAATTGCCTTCTGGCCGCACGAGAAGAAGTACAAAACAAGAGGCATCTACAAGCCATTTTTTTTGCTCGTGAAGGAGTCAGAGAGCCCGATCGGTTCAACCGGATTTAATCCATTTGGCATCCAGTCCGGCTTCAAGTACTTGACTCTAGCTCCAGAACAGCCGTGGCTTTTAGCTTCGGCTTTTGCTTCTCGGCACTGGCTCTTGAACAACGTTTCACAGATAAGTTTCATAAGGTTTTACGAAATAAGTTTCACGATATTTCATAAGTTACAATAGGTTCAAGTATCATAACTTTTCACGGATAAGTTTCATGACATTCCACAAACGTTTCATTAATATGTTTCATAAGGTTTCATCACATAGATTCACGTTTACGTTTACAGTTTCATCAGTATTGATAGTGTGTACGACTATGTTTCAGTAGGTTTCGTGTTTCAGGGCTAAATTTCACACATAAGTTTCATGAGGTTTCATAGTGTTTCATCCAGATATACGAACCCTGTGAAACACGTTTGATTTTTTTGAATATTTGACAAATCTCATAAAACTCATATGAAACTGGTTTTCATTTATTTTTCTTTGGAACTTGTGAAACTTTGAAGTTGGCCTCTTGAAACTCAGTTAAAATTATTTTGAATTTCGTTTTAAATCAAGTTTCAGAATTGAAACTTGTAGTTTCATATTAGAAACTCATTGAAATTTATTGAGATATACTGAAATATTTATAAAATCTATTTGAATCTCTTTTGAAACCTACGAAATCTAATAAAACCTACGAAACTGAAACGTTATGAAACTTCTAAGTACACTACGAAATCTGGTGAAACCTAACTGTAAAACAACATGAAACCTATCTAGATGAAACAACATGAAACCTATCTAAGTGAAACTTAGCTGTGAAACATACTATACCGTTAGAATCAATTCCAACGGTATAGCGTGTAGTAGTACCACTCAAAATAATTTTACGTTGAACTATATCAATATCAAAAGAAGCTCGAAAATAACTCGTTAAACTCAATAGCTAGCCCTCACACAGTGCGGGAAAGCTGGATTTGGCGGCGTAGAGGCGGTGAGGATCGTCGATATCTAGCACCATCGCCGTCTTCTTCCTCTTTGATCGCCGCCGTCTTCTTCCTTGGGACGACCAGCAAAGCTAGTGACATGATGGGTCCGACATGACCCATCATTCATGCAAACGTGAACCTGCCTAAAGATATCCGTACTGTGCCGTGATAGCCGGCCCAAAAAAGCACCGCATAGTCCCCCAACCACACACACTCTTTTTTTTTCAAACCTACACGGTACACTCCCCAGAATAATTGATGAGTGAGAACTGAGAACAGACAGCTTTTATGTTTGCATCTCTTGCATGTGAAATTACTGATTTTTTTTTTATCAAACTGAGTGCTTCATTTCTTCTGTTTTGTTCTTTTACTTAAACCGCAGGAACACCTCTGTCTGCAATGGATGGAATACTGGTGGCTGTGAAAGACGAGATAGACTGCTTACCGTACCCAACCACAGGTAATACAATCAAGCAACAGGCCATGATCTGCATTTGCTCTGACGGAGCATATCTTTTTTACGCTTGTAAATGGCTGCTGTTTGGTTGCATGAAAATCGTTGTGAAACTTGCATTGGCACTGGCTGGCACATTTTTAAGTCGGGTTAATTTTTAGCTCTTTTACGGTACACTAAATTCAATATAAACTGTTCATTTTTTCGATCAATAGATCAGATTAGCTAGAATTTATTTATACTTCCTCTAGTAGTATATTAGTAGAAATACTCTTAACAAACCAACGTTACATCCAATTTCTACTACCCATTTTATACTACCAGTACAAGGCACCTTGAATTTCTCTAATTTGAGGACTCGTGGGGTGTGTGGTCACGGCAATCATGCTTGTGATCTAAGCGTAGGCCGTTGTGCCACCCATCAACCAGACACAGTCACACAGCTAGCCTCATCAGATTGCTGTTCTTTCAAGATTGATGAAAGCACGCTCGATGGCATCGTTGCACTGGTCCATGTCTCGCTAGAAAGCTGCAAGACCATAATAGAAAGAAAGTTCCAGTATTTCCTTTAGCACCTGTTCGGAACGCAGAAAATAGTTTTGTCTCCGCAGATTTAGAAAAGGAAAATCCCCGTGTTCTAAACAAGGTTTCGAATTTCGTTATTTTTTTTGACATTCACCGAAATTCGGTAATTTGGGGAATTTTGGTAGAATTTTGGGACAAAATTTAAGTGAAATTTGAATTTTTGGTCAAATTATGACCAAATTTTAAATTTTTAGAAAACTAATATTAAATGAATCCACCGAAATGTAACCCGGGATAAATATATTTTGACACCCACCAAAATGATCAAATTTTAGCGAAATTCGAAACCCTAGTTCTAAACCGGTTTCTGATTCCGAGCGATCCGTGACGTTGCATGCAGGAGGGACGCGGTGGCTGGGGCGCGCGCGCGCGTGCACGGCGGACGCGGCGTGCGTGGCGCAGCTGCGCGCCACCGGCGCCATCCTCGCCGGCAAGACCAACATGCACGAGCTCGGCGCCGGTACCAGCGGCATCAACCCCCACCACGGGTACGTACGACGTTGCACGCCTATCGCAATTACCTATAACTGCGTGCTACATTGTGAACTACCGGCGAATACTACCACGAGCATTTTTACCTACCACGTACTTACACAGCACAGTACGTACCATCGATCCTACACCCTAGCCTGACAGAGGCAGGTGCTGCACCACTGCTGCAGAAACTTGGAAACAGCACTCAATTGATTTTCTAGAGGAGAGAGGTACTAAATTTTATATTAATGTAATACCAAAGAATATAAAAAAAAATTAAACGATGAAGATACTGGCTTTTGATACCTCCTCGTACTACCTTAATATAAACTAGCTAACCATACGCGGCGTGTCACGCCGCGGGTGTCGCTCCTCACGCGAGCAAATGGAGAAAACGTGCGAATGCAGTTCCCTACAGGAGCAAATCGAGGAAACACGCGAAAAGGATCTAAAAAGAATTTTGCGTTTTCCGTAAAAGGGCTTAAACGTAATGCTAGAAAAAATGCAAAAAGGACCTAAATGCAATGTATTTATTTTCCAAAAAAAAGGACCTAATCGTAATTTTGATTTTCAATAAAAGGACCCGAGCGTAATACTTAAAAACGCATAAAAGACCTAAATGTAATATATATATTTTTAAAAAAGGACCTAATCGTAATTTTTTCCCAAAAAAAGACCTGATCGTAATTTGTTTTGAAAAAAGGACCCGAACGCAAAATAAATTTCCCGGCTCAGGCTCGAGTCACGGCTCTTCCACGGCTCAAACGCACCTGGGATCGGCATTTCCACCATCTTTAGTAGATGGAGGATTTCATAACCTCTCTCGGATCAGATCGTAAAAAGTCCCTTTTCTACGGTTCCCTTTGTTTTGTATTACACCTTACCACCGTTAGAGGAACCGGATATCGGCGATGAGAGAGGACGAATTCTACGAGAAACAAACGCAAAACTCTCTCGGACTACGTTGCACTGCGACAGGAAAGGAATTCACCGTTTGCTCCTTAATTATGACGACGGTGAGATCAGCGGCTGAATCCGATGCTTGCAAGGGGATGCACGGAACTGTAGAACCGTAACTTTTTTTTGACCTGTAATGCAGAGGATCCGGTTGTAGCAGTAGTTGAAGCCATCCTGTCGGTGACCATGACTGAAAAAGCTGGATGCTTGCACATACATCACTGGCCAATTCATCGCCAAAGTGCAGTACCTTAGCTGAAGCATCTGTGTCACCCGGATCAGTAGATCGGAGAGCGACATTAGCTAGTAAATATTGGCCATTAAATCACTGTACGTGGTGGACCAAAAAGGAGAGAGACAAAAGTTCGTACCTGGTCTGATCCGCTGCGTTTATGATGGTGTCTCTGCAGGTCCACGAGGAACCCGTACAACGTCGGCAATGTCTCCGGCGGCTCCTCCAGCGGCTCCGCCGCCGTGGTCTGCGCCGGCCTCTGCCCCGTCGCGCTCGGCGTCGACGGAGGAGGTAAGGAATTTTCACCTCACAGCTATACTGCTGCTAAATTTTGGGACACTGAATTTCTGACGTGGCTGTGCCTTCTGCTCTAGGATCTGTTCGGATGCCGGCCGCGCTGTGCGGTGTGGTTGGTTTCAAGCCGACCGCCGGACGGCTGTCCAACGCCGGGTACGTTCACCACCTTTCATGAACGTGAAAACTAATAAATCTTCAATGTATGTGCCGATGCCTATTTATAAGGCGAACTATGATGTCTCAAGTAAGTCAAATCTTGAACCATTTGATCAAAATCAGAACAAGATACACAGTCCAAAGGCCAATAGAAGCGACTTAAGAGTTGATGAAACCAGACAACTTAGAAATAGCAAAGCCGATGTATATATACCCTTCATGTCGCTCAAACTGATGCTGCTGCGGTTCCAGGGTTCTTCCATTGAATTGGACTGTCGGGATGCCGGGGATCTTGGCAGGGACGGTGGAGGATGCCATCGTCGCGTCAGTGACTTCTCTTTCTTTCAGAAACTATTACTATCATTGATATCTTATTGCCATCAGATATATGTATAGCATGATCTGAAAAGTAAATATCATGTGGTGTTTTGGCTCTTTCAGTTATTCAGCTATCGTCGATCAGTCTCAACCGCCTTACTTGCGGGTAAAGGCCTCTTATTTCTTAAGTTTCTTACCTTCAGAGCATTCAGCATTCGGTGAAATTGAATTACTTATTACTGACAAGCTGCCTTGCAGCCTGAGTTGAATCTGCCTTTGCTGAAGTCTACACTCTTCATTGGCAACATCAAACTGGCAAAATATGCAAAGGTATGAGACTCCAGTGAGTAAATTTGAGAAGTCTAAGGGACTCTGAACATTGTGCTAACACTTCAACAAAATGCAGTGGTTTAATGACAGTTCAGAGGACATCAGAAGCTGCTGTGACAAAGCTCTTCAGGTGCTGCACACACACTATGGCTGGGAGGTAAGAAAGATTCTGTAGTTAAAGCGGATTGGCAGAAAGAAATGTAGCAATAATCTTGTCAAGAACTCCATGATAGCTCATGTAATTTGGTAGAAGGAAATCTCATTTCTTGTTGTGATCCTTTCTTCTCTGCAAGACTCTGGATGTGACTATTCCTGAGATCGAGGAGATGCGCCTTGCGCATTACGTGACAATCGGATCAGAATGCACTGCTTCACTTGCTAAATATCTTGACAAACTGTAAGTAGTTGATATGATGTCTTCTGTTCATCCTAGTTTGGGGTGTCGGTTACATGAGTGTCAAGTTAGTTATAGAGGAGACATAAGATCTACTCCCTCCAATCATAAATAGTTGTTATTTTGGACATAGGTGCAATCAAACTTTCAAAACTTTGACTACCAGTGGAAGGTGGGCAATGGAAAAAAGATTAGGTTTTGGGAAGACATTTGGTTTGGTTCGTCTTGCTTAACGATCCAGTTTTGGGACATTTATGTTTTGGTTAATGAGAAGGGTTGTGCCATAGCCGATATTTGGGATGGGTCAAATGTTAGATGTACCTTTAGAAGGACTTTCTCTGAAAGGATGATGATTAGATGGTTTGAATTAGTGGAGGTGGCTAAGAGTATGTTTTCTGATGAGGATGATTCTTTGATTTGACAATATTCTAGCAATGGTGTTTATTCGGTTAAATCTCTATATGCTATTATTAACTTTAGGGGGGTTGTTCCGGTCTTTATTCCGGCTATCTGGGGGCTGTATGTTCCCCCAAGGGTTCATTTTTTTCCTTTGGCTCCTTTCCCATAACAAAATTATGACTAAAGATAATTTGTTGAAGAGAGGCATTGATAAAGGGAGAGCTTGTTATTGCTGTAATGAGGAGGAATCAGTTAATCATATTTTCTTTGATTGTGTTGTGGCTAAAAATGTCTGGAGTTTGATCTCTAAGTTTTTTGGTCTTAAGATTGGGTTTAATTATGAGTCAGTTGCTTGGTTTTGGGACTGGTCAAGTGTAAAAACCATTTGGAGAAGGGTGCTTATACTTCTAAGAGACTGGGGTCCTTTGTTCAAGGAAGAGATGGATGTCAAGATGAAACTGTTCTGCAGATATCTAGAGACCAGTATCCAGGCGCCGCTTCCTGTGGACTTTGGAGTAACGTGATGCTAGATGGGTTCGGTTTCTAGTGATCAAAAGGAGGATGCTTCTGGGGAGTTGGTGTCTCTGTCGGTTTTCTTCAAGGGCTTAGCTTGAGGAGCTTGTGTCTTTTTCTGGATGTTTCTTTTTGCTTTTCGTTTCAACTGTGTGGTTGAGGTGTGGAGTATGTTGTGGGTTGACTGTTAACGCTTTCCAGTTTCATTGATGGAACTGGGACATCAATCTTGATGTCCTTTTGATCTAAAAAAAAACTTTGACTACCAATATCTTTTTAAATATTTAAATTGGATATATGAAAATTATACGTGTAGATTTGTCTCGAAAAGTATTTTCATAATATTATAATTTTATTAGGTTTTATAAATATATTATAATAGAAATTAGCGATCAAACTGCATTTTGGAGACTGTGTCAATATCCAAAACGACAACTATTCGTAACCGGAGAGAGTATCAGATTGAGAATTATCTGCCTATGTGTTTTGTCCAATGATATTCCTCTAATTCAGCTCCTGTGTGATAAATAAGCAGATGCTTCTTTTCTCTGATGATGGGGATGGACAATATTAAGCTGTCCCAAACTCATGTTTAAAACTCTTGCTGTTAATTTTTTGAGAGAGCTCTCTCAAAAGTCACCTTTTTCGTATACAATATATAATATAAGAAGCTGCTATCTGCAAAGCAACTTGGTAAAGGATGGTCTTCTTATGGTTTAAAAAAAAAACCTTTATAAGGGTCCAGAGAAATGCCCTTATGTGAGTTCACAATAAAAGACAAGGGAGGCAGTTGATTAAGATTCTATAAATTCTTTTCAAAAGAGGGATTCCTTACCGGCATGAAAATAAAGTTACATGAGTATTATGTGCATTTTGATGAAACAAACTTATGACTGAACTGACCAATGACCATGTCTTCTGAATTGAGCCAGGAAGAAATCTGAAATCGGGTGGGATTCAAGAGTGGCGCTGAGTGTCTACGGTTCATTCAGCAGCAGAGCATACCTCAATTCACAACGGCTCCGGTGGGCTATCATTTGTCAACCAGTCTCTCACAACATTAGAACAGTAATTGATTTCATAGGATACTGCACAGCACAAATATCTTACATATAGTAAGATCGAGTGCTCCATTCTTTTTCTTGATGGTTCATATAATCTGATATCAAACTGCACAACATATATGTATTCAGGAACCGTCAGATGTACTTCCACAAGGAGATCTTCAAGGCAGCAGATGTTATCGTCTCACCAATGACTGGGTACTTTTCAGCCTACATCACTCTAAAATTATACACACATGCATCACTTGCCACAAAAATGTAGTATTCATCCTTCACCACCAATTTCCATCTTCAGTGTGACTGCCTACACGCTGCAAGATGACGCGCTAAACAGCGGCGAACTTGACTACATAAACGGAGGTAACGAGCCAGGATTCAGAGAACATTTCACTAACTGCAGGTCTAGCTACTACCATGTATCCTAACTCAGTGCCATGCTGTTCCAATCATAGCTGCGTTGGTCCGGTACTCAATAGCAGGGAACTTCCTCGGTTTGCCGGCCATAACCGTCATGGTAACAGATATCTGTACTTGGTCTACTCTCTGCAGAAAGAAATCTATCTACACAATGCTTAAGAAAATTAACAATTAACATGACTGGCAAAACTGGTGATCAATCTGTCAGGTTGGGTATGACAAGGGCGGACTGCCGATCGGCCTTCAGTTCATCGGCAGGCCGTGGTCCGAGGCGACTTTGCTCCACATAGCATTCGCAATGCAGGCAAGTGAAATCAGCAATCTGTCCAAAGCAACAGCTGCTGAAGATGTGCTCCTACTTTCTAGTAATGATTACTGAAACCTCCTGCGATTCTGGTTGGCTGCAGGAAGCGTGCATCAAGAACTACAGAAAGCCTGCAGTGTTCTATGATCTCCTCAAGAAAGACTGAGTGTGGTCTAGAACCTCCAGATATGTGGTGATAATTAGCTCAGGGTAACGACAGTAATGCTGCTATTACTCTGAAATAATTACAGGAATCTCGGCACATTAAGTAATCAAAACATTGAGCGCATCCAACGTTTTATCAGTTAATACACCGTGTTTAAAGTGTTGCAACAGAAACAATAATTAGAGACTGAAATAGAAACTTTATTACATTTCATTGCCACTCAGGCTACATGTTCAGTACGTTAATTATACATAAGGTTCAAGTACAACAAAAATGTAATACATAGGTACTAATTAATCTTGAAAACTAATAAAGGCAAAGTACGGCCTACCAGCGATCTATTCCTCCTGATAGCCCTCATCCTGGTAGTTCTGATCTTGTGGGTGCTCCTCACCCCATACCTCATAGGTGAGTCCATGGGATTTATGTCCCAACCAAAGGTATAACCTCCAAAGCAATCCTCTAGCAAAGGGAGATTTAACGAGTGAGTACAAAGTACTCAACAAGCATTAATAGCAAAATACAATATATAAATTTCTCTCTCAACCAACTGATGTTCATCTTCCTTCAAATTCCAGTTTTACATGAATTAAGTTTTGGGTTTTCTTTAAGGGTTGTGTATTTTAACTTATGAAAATAGCTACTAACAGTCGTGTATGAGCCAGACTTAGCTTCCGTAGCCTCCAATCCAAGAGACAGACATGAATTCATGATTTGATCCTGTGCAGGTTTATACCACTTTACCCATAGTGACCCCATCCTGTGAGGCCCCAAAATGTTTATCACTATTTCAGTATTAGATCTCCAACCCTGGTAGCCAACAAGTAGTGGTGTCCTCAAAATTCTCAGCCCTTAGCTTAGTTCTAACGTCTCTAACTATTTCTATCTGAAACCTCAGCCCTCAGCTGAATCTCAACCCTCAATTGAGTCCTACATATTGACCCTCAGTTGAGACCTACATTCTCAACCCTCAGTTAAGTCCTACATATCGCCCTTAGTCGAGCCCTATATTCTCAACCCTTAGTTGAGTCCTACAATCTCAGCCCTTAGCTGAATTTCACAATCTGTGGTCTCACCGGGCCTTTCGGCCTACCCAGCTTCCACCCCTAGTTATTTACTCATACTCAATGTGGAGATTATAATATCTTCATAGGACAACCTTTTTTGGCCGATTCCACACATTATGGTTAATACTGTAAATACGACTCATTGCCGAGTGTAGTTGTTTATCCTTACATCATAGTCTATGTAGAGGGACCCACCGGCAATGCCCATCTCAAGGCACCCTCTACCCACCTCATATATATGTACTCCATTCCAATACCTTTAGCCCATAACCGAATTCTCACAGCCAATCCATTCATTTTACCAACTTCTAATTTAGGGTTTTATTTAAAAGATATTTTTCTCATGCACTGATGATGTTATAAGTATTGGAAAATATTTGAAACCTTCATAAATATGATCAAAGAAGCTTGCATGAATAATATGCATCCTCACATGGATGCTGCTAAAGATTAGCGATCAGATTGAATATGATTCCTAAAATTACAAAATGACATAATTTAGGTGGCTAGTACGTTTTTGTATGTTTTACGGTGTCCAACCCTTTCATTAGAAATTTATTACTTGATGCACATATGATGCTTCTTTTAAGTATTTTTGGGTCTTTTTAATTTAACTTCTTTTACTTAAATACCTGGTGGCGTAGATCAACTAATATATCGGATTTTAATCAATTACAATACAATGTGGATGGGTACCAATTTAGGTGAATTTTAGTCTCTCTTTTTAAATAAATAAGTGTATTTCTTGTTTTTCTCTTTTCTTTTCTCTTCTTTACTTTTTATTTAGTATAGAGATACATTTTATTATTACTACTACTGTAGTTATTATTACTATTACTATTTCCGGATGCGTATATGTAAATACAAGGTTCTAATCTTTTCTCATTTATCCTAATTTCCCCATTTCTTACCTTTTCTTCTTCTTTTCTTTTCTCCCCCTTTTTCTTTTCCTCACTTCTCGTTTTCCTCCCTCCTCTCTTTTCCTTTCCATTCAGCCGGTTCCCTTCTCTGGTCTTCCTTTCCCCCAATTTCCTCCCTCTATTCCTCTCTCTCCCCTTATCCCTCTCCCTCTCTTTCTTTTTCTGAGTTCCTCCCGATCCGCCTTCTCGCGCGCAAGCGCACGTGCTCGAGCCATTGGCTGCCTACCCCTCCCCATCGGCCTCAACACGCGGGTCGCGTTCCTACTCACCCCTGCGGTGCCGCCCCTCCTCCCGGTGGTCCCGCCTCAGCCCTGGGCCCGACCTTGGCCTCACGCCGCCCTGGGCTCAGCCCTTGGCCTCCTTCGCCAGCTTCTCTGCTGGCTCCTGCTTGTGTCGGTTCACCTGCACGGCCTAGGGCCCCCTGTCGTGGCTCGCAGTTCCCCTGCCATACCTGCGCCGCTCGGCCTACTCGGCCTTCCTTTTTTCCCCTCTTCATCAGACCATGGTTGCCATTTCCTTTCCCTTAATACTCGTACTGATTTTTCCTTTATGTTGATTATGTGGTGTGATATAGTTTGGGATGTTTGTTCTTTGTGAATTGGGGAATGATGAGTAATGGGTTGATGATGATTTAGGGTTGTCCTACTCAATTCTTGGAGGCATCGTGATGATACCCATGACCTTCCATGTGTCAGAGAGCACGAGCAAGATTGTTGGGCACGCACAATGCAACCCCCGCTAAGGTCATCCTTCTAAGACCCAAAGTGATCCCTACTGCATCGATTTTACCATACTCCTTAGTCATGAGCATTCTATGCTATGGGTATGAGTTACTGATGGGATGGGGATTACCTTGAATGTGGGAGAGGTTTGGAAAGGGATTCTGATGGAAATGCATGACATGGTGGTGGTGAAGTTGAGGGCTGATGGGGAGGACCGAGACCTTGGTCTCCTTGCTCTTGATCTTCCTCTCCCTCTCCTTGGCTCCCTCTTCTAGACCTCCTCCTCCTGGTCCCTTGGGTCTTGTTTGCTCTTGGTTGAGCTCTTGACTTCCTTTGGTTTGGTTGTGGAGTGTGAGTGAATGGGAAATGTGGACCGACTCGGCTTGGCTAAAGCTTATCCTTACTTACATTGGCTTTTTCACCTTTTCACTATGGGTTTTTACTTTCTTGCCATGAGATATTTGGTTACTATTTCTGCTTGGCTATGGTTACCTGACAACGGTAAATTACACGCCGAATGATGATACCCTAATTAGCGAGAGGGGCCGATGTGGTCCCGGATGATGATACCCTAATTAGTTGAGTCCTGCAATCTCAGCCCTTAGCTGAATTTCACAATTTGTGGTCTCACCGGGCCTTTCGGCCTACCCAGCTTCCACACCTAGTTATGTACTCATACTCAATGTGAAGATCATAATATCTTCATAGGACAACCTTTTTTGCCGATTTCACACACTATAGTTAATACTGTAAATACGGCTCATTGCCGAGTATAGTTGTTTATCCTTATATCATAGCCTATATAGAGAGCCCACCGGCAATGCCTATCTCAAGGCACCCTCTACTCACCTCATATATATGTACTCCATTCCAGTACCTTTAGCCCATAACTGAATTCTCACAGCCAATCCATTCATTTTACCAACTTCTAATTTAGGGTTTTATTTAAAAGATATTTTTCTCATGCACTGATGATGTTATAAGTATTGGAAAACATTTGAAACCTTCATAAATATGATCAAAGAAGCTTGTATGAATAATATGCATCTCCACACGGATGCTGTTGAAGATTACCGATCGGATTGAATATGATTCCTAAAATTACAAAATGCCATAATTTAGGTGGCTAGTACGTTTTTGTATGTTTTACGGTGTCCAACTCTTTCATTAGAAATTTATTACTTGACGCACATATGATGCTTCTTTTAAGTATTTTTGGGTTTTTTTATTTAACTTCTTTTACTTAAATACCTGGTTGCGTAGATCAGCTAATCTATCGGATTTTAATTAATTACAATACAACGTGGATAGGGTACCAATTTAGGTGAATTTTAGTCTCTCTTTTTAAATAAATAAATGTATTTCTTGTTTTTCTCTTTTCTTTTCTCTTCTTTACTTTTTATTTAGTATAGAGATACATTTTATTATTATTACTACTGTGGTTATTATTACTATTATTATTGTTATTACTATTACTATTTTCGGATGCGTATATGTAAATACAAGGTTCTAATCTTTTCTCATTTATCCTAATTTCCCCATTTCTTACCTTCTTTTCTTTTCTCCCCCTTTTTCTTTTCCTCACTTCTCGTTTTCCTCCCTCCTCCCTTTTCCTTTCCATTCAGCCGGTTCCCTTCTCTGGTCTTCCTTTCCCCCAATTTCCTCCCTCTATTCCTCTCTCTCCCCCCTCTTCCCTCTCGCTCTCTTTCTTTTTCTGGGTTCCTCCCGATCTGCCTTCTCCGTGCTCGAGCCATTGGCGGCCTACCCCTCCCCGTCGGCCTCAACGCGTGGGTCGCGTGCCTACTCGCCCCTGCGGTGTCGCCTCAGCCCTGGGCCGCCCTAGGCCTCACGCCGCCCTGGGCTCAGCCCTTGGCCTCCCTCGCCAGCTCCTCTGCTGGCTCCTGCCTATGTCGGTTCACTGCGCGACCTAGGGCCCCCTGCCATGGCTCGTAGTTACCCATGACCTTCCATATGTCGGGGAGCATGAGCAAGATTGTTGGGCACGCACAATGCAACCCCCGCTAAGGTCATCCTTCTAAGACCCAAAGTGATCCCTAGTGCATCGATTCTACCATACTCCTTAGTCATGAGCATTCTATGCTATGGGTATGAGTTACTGATGAGATGGGGATTACCTTGAATGTGGGAGATGTTTGGAAAGGGATTCTGATGGAAATGCATGACATGGTGGTGGTGAAGTTGAGGGATGATGGGGAGGACCGAGACATAGTCTCCTTGGCTCCCTCTTCTGGACCTCCTCCTCCTGGTCCCTTGGGTCTTGCTTGCTCTTGGTTGAGCTCCTGACTTCCTTTGGTTTGGTTGCGGAGTGTGAGTGAATGGGAAATGTGGACTGAGGCTCGGCTTGGCTAAGGCTTATCCTTACTTATATTGGCTTTTTCACCTTTTCACTATGGGTTTTTATTTTCTTACCATGAGATATTTTGTTACTATTTGTGCTTGGCTATGGTTACCTGATAACAGTAAGTTGCACGCCGAATGATGATACCCTAATTAGCGAGAGGTGCCGATTTGGTCTTGGACGGATCATGTATCTTATTGAGAAATACCCTCGCATACAGGTCTGATGGCACTCCTAAAATTTTAATCTTGCACTTCGTGCCCTTTTGGTTATATATGTATATGGTCGACTAACAATTTTTAGGTGACAGGTGTAAGGATCAACAGACGCTTTAGATTTTAGGAATTTTGTTTTTTTTGGGTAATCTCTCTTTTTTGTTGTAAATTTAATTGTTCATGTTCTTTATAATCTATTTAATTGTATGACATTTGGTTAATAATAAGTTGGTGATTACACTTTGTTAATTAATTGATTGATAATCTCATTTGTTTAAGATTTTTAATTCCTCGAGTACTAGTTCGATTTATGTATGTACGAAGATTCAATGTATGCACTGTAATTCGATTCGATTCGATTTATTCGATGAGGTTTAAATTTCGAATGACTACCATCCCTAATTCTTGAAATCCAGATCATATTACATTAATTCTTCCTTTACACAATATTTAGATGGGCGGGTCCTTCCAAGATATGTCGGCTCGTCGTTTTGATCAAGTTCAGTGGCAGTTTAGGCTCAGGGGATTCCGTCGGTGTAAGCAGTAATGTGAAATATTTTGTGTACGGTCGTGCAAAAAATATACTATATAGTAAGAATTTTCATGTACACTGAGGTGTTCAATCGTAGCATTTGTGAAAGGAATTTGGCTGCATGCGGGGCCCCCACATGTGCGACCCACGGTTGTCAGCGCCATGGACGCGCGTACGCGTGGTCAGAGGTGGGGTAAACCACAGAAGTGGGGACGAGCACCTCCAATTTTTACTGCGCGGATGGACGATACTGCCCTGCTGCCCATGTGGTGGCAATTACGGCCCGTTTGAAAAAGCTTCTGTTAAAAAAAAATGGTTTGTTTGTCGGATAGAAGGATTTTAAATGTTTCCGTTACCATTAGAATCTAGTTAAAATCTGATTCTCGCTGTCCGATCTAAATCCTAAAAGTTATAGTTAGCTCAACCCGATTCTCCTACAACCAAAAGTTGTTTATCTTATAATCCATAATCTGTCCTGAACTGGAACCAAGGTTTAAAATTCGGTTTCGGAATAAATTTCGTCCCTGGCCGGATCGTGAAATTTCGAAAATATTTCGGACGAAATTTGAATTTGAAAATTCAAATCCGGTCCATTCCGGAAAAAAAATCCGAAATTCGGCGAAAACCCCCGAAATTTCGGGTTTTTTTGCATCAGTTGAAAAGTGGTCTAAACGTTAACGAAAAATTTTGAATTTTTTTTGGAGATTCCTGACACATTGATGATATTCTCAAAAAAATTTCAGCTGATTATCACATCTGAGGAATTTTTAAAAATTCGGAGAGTGGTACTATCCTGATAAAACACTGACCGACAAGTTTGATCCGAATGGAAAATGGTACAAATCAAGTTATAAACTGTTAAATTTTTTTGTGCATGATTATTATCCATAACTAATGTTCTCACAAACATTTCAGCTGATTATCACATGTGAGGAATTTTAAAAAATTCGGAGAGTGGTACTGTCCTGATAGAACACTGACCGACAAGTTTGATCCGAATGGAAAATGGTACAAATCAAGTTAGAAACTGTTGAATTTTTTTTTGCATTGTTATGATGTATCTATAATGCTCTCATAAAATTTTCAGATGATGATCAAACTGTATGAATTTTTAAAAATTCGAACAGTACTATTGCCATGTTAAAAAGCTTACCGACAAACTTGAACAAAATGAAAAATTATGTAAACCATAATTTTTTTTGAAAATTTTACAGAATGGTGATAACTAAGTTATTAATATCCCAAAAAATTGTGATTCATGATCACACTCTAGTGAATTTATAAAATTTTTACAAGGCACAATACCATTTATGTTCTTTTCTTTTTGATTTTTGAAATATAATATAACAAACGAAGTTCAATGCTTACATAGATTTGATTGACCAAACAAAAAAAGTTGAATTTTTTTAAAAAAATTATATAATGGTACTGAGTCAATTATTAATCTCTCAAAAAAAATTTAGATCATAATCACACTCAAGAAAATTTATAAAATTCTGACAATATAACTGTCCCAATTATGTTCATTCTGTTATTGATTTTTTAAAGATAACAAATAAAGTTAAATTATTTTAATATTTTTTATGTATGATCCTAAACTACTAAAGATAGTACCATAAAATTTTCAGATTATTATCAAGCATGTACAATTTTATAAAAATCTGACAGTGTTTCTGCCAAAATTTTAAAATGTTTAAAAAATTCGTTTTTTCAGTAACATTTCATAGGAGATGACTTTCCTAAGGTTTATTGGACCAAATCCGGCCCTAAAAGATTCAAAACCGGCCAAAAAATACGAAATTTCGCCGAAAAAAACCAAAATTTCGGGTTACTGTATCAATTCAAATTTTTTTAATTTTTTTTCGGACTATACTTTAGATTTCGGGGTGGTCTGAAATCCGAAATTTCGCCGAAATTTGGAACCCTGACTGGAACTACGTCCTCTCTTATGGGGGCAAATAAGTCTACGAATTTAAGGGCTATGTAGTATGTAGTCAAATCTCTCTCATAACGTCTCTCCAAGGAGACAAGATAAGACTCATCCGTCGATACCAGAAGAAAACAGTACTCCACGTCAATAAATCGATTCCAAATTTAAATTATTTTACAGTTTGTGCCTGTCAAAGAGTCAAACATTTGTAGGCTTGATCATCAATATACAGAGTTACTAAGATTGGCAACATGAAATTGGTATCACTATATCTATCATGAAATATACTTTCATATTTATAATTATTTTTATTTGAAACAAGATATTTTTCATAGAAAATTGATGGTCAAAATGTCGCCTCGGAGACCATGTCGACACCCAAAATAATTTATATTTGGAATAAGAGGGAGTATACCTTAGACCATAAATAATTTTGTCGTATGTAGTTGTGAATTGTATGTCTCCTAATTCCTTATTGATACTTGTTTCATAATTTTAGTGTTAAATTTGGGTTATAATCAAGCTATAGTGCGGAGCTAGGCTCACGGCTGATTTTCAAATTCCCTCATGTGACTGCATCAACAAAGGATTGGTGGCGTATGACGTGGCACAAGATTATAAAGAGGTTTTGCTATGGCTATAGTCATGCTTTGCCCGCTAGCTTATATGGAAAGAGCAGACTGTAGGCATCTTATGGTCGATACCAAAAATAGGTACAGACCTTTTTATGGACCATAAAGGAAGAATTCTAGGTCTAGAGAATAGCGGGCTATTTTTAGCCTGGTCCTAAGATGCGAATGGTGTATGTTAGTGACAACTTGTTGCCATACCTAGGAACAAACCACATATTCTATCCGTTCAGAAATATAATATGTATTTTGATTTTGCATAAGAATTAGGGTTGGAGTTGAATTGAGAAATGTTAAGTGAAAATGACTTAGATGCCCCCACTTAATTGGCTTGAAAGATGAGAGATAATAATTTGTGTGTAGTGGTAATGAATAAATGCATGTAGTTGAGAGAGAATAAACAAGGGTATAGTAGGAAAAACCTCATTAAACCTACATGCAAACCTTATATTTTTTAATAAGATCATTCAAACTATAGGATTTATATTTCTGAACAGAGGAGGTTGTTAAGATTGCTAGGCTATAGGTCATTTTTTTAAGGGTTAGGTGATAATTCACATGTGTTGACAATTGGCGTGTGTAGATTGTATCTCTTGATGCCTTGAGTTGGTTGTGACCAATTACTTCTATACCTTCATAAAGTCTTTGTTAGTCTTAGTTGTAAGGCCATATTTAGAACATGGAGTTTTTTTCCTTATTATTGCTGGAATTTAACTGTTTGATATGAAATACCTACAACGGTAATGCTGAATTTGCAATGTTCAAGAATGACAATTAGGTCAAATCAGTGGAAAGCTTCTGGAACAGTTGAAACATGTTTAGACCCAGTTTAAAATACGAGAATTTTTCTTGGTTCCTACATAAATTAAACTGAGTTCTCATTAAATTCCTAGTTCCAAACAGGGTCTTTACACCTGAGGTAGAAAATGTTCCTTCCACGGGGCCCACAGACAGTGGCACACCACGTCGTGACATTTTCACCTTCTCAAGGTTTGAAAATTCGGTTTAAGAATAAATTTCGTTCCTGGCCGGATTGCGAGGTTTCGGTGAAATTTCGAAATTTCAGAAAAATTTCGGACGAAATTTGAATTTGAAAATTCAAATCCGGTCCATACAGTAACGAAAAATCCCGAAATTCAGCGAAAAAACTCGAAATTTCGGGTGAAATACCCAAAAATTTGGGGTTTTTTGCAATGGAACAAAATTGGGTCAAACGATGTCAATTTTTTTTGAAATTTTGCTTGAAGAGTCCTGACATAATTATGATATTTTCATAAAAAATTCAGATTATTATAAAGTTTGTGGAATTTTAAAAAATTCAAACATTGCTACTGTCCTGATAAAAACCATGACCAGTAATTTTGAACCGAATGCAAAATGGTTCAAACCACGTTATAAACATTTGAAAATTTTTTTGCATGGTTAAGATGTATCTCTAATGATCTCATAAAATTTTCAGATGATGATCAAACTGTATGAATTTTTAAAAATTCGAACAGTACTACTGCCCTGTTAAAAGGCTTACCGGCAAACTTGAACAAAATGAAAAATTATCTAAACCACGTTAAAAACTTTTGAAATTTTTTGTGGATGGTCCTGATGTAACATAAATGTTTATTTAAATTTTTTAGATGATGATAATGAAAGTGCATCTAGGCACTTATGTTATTTTGGTGATTAATGACAAACACTCATAATGACAATCTATGCAATTAAGTAAATGCTTAACTTAGTGCTTAACAAATGACAAACCTCTAATATGATTATATTGCTATGAGACTAACTTGTTATTGCCTAGTTGAGTATCAGTCTCATCTTTTAGAGGAAAATCAAATAGGAAGGTTAAGCAAAGATAAGGTATGCAATTTTGGTATCTATTCTATATTTGTTATTGCATTCCTTTCGTGCAAATGCATAGTGAACTCCAAGTAGCATGTTGATTATATATATGCACATTGGTTCATGTCATATTTATTTGTGCATATATATTCATTTGAGTTCATTATGGTATGCATGTATTAACTAGAGTTAAACTTCATATTGCTATAGATTGACTTGGTGCATGCATGTTTTATTTGTATATCTTCTCATGCAATTCTCTTGGTGAAGTTTATCTAGTGTTGGATCACATATTTACTCTTACTCCAAATATTATTTGCACATGTACAATTCGTGTATATTCTATCATGTGCTTTATTTAAGTAAAGTCTGTGATCCTTGCCATGATTTAATTGATTCATCATATTGGCAATTATCTCTCTAGTGCATATAGATCAATTACATATTCATCATGATGTACTTAGTAGAGAACATTTCTTATGTCAAGTGTTTCCATTTATATTGTGCTTCCTTATATGAAACACTTGTTGTAATCAACTGCTCACAAATATCAACTTATTCATATCTATTGAGCTTTTGGGACTAATGTCTTTCATGAGTAGTTTGGAAAGAATTAGGTCCCGTCTGTGTATGATGACCAAGGTATCTTTGAGGATGATCATTAAGCCGAGGTCAACAAGACGGCGGTGTCACCAAGAGTGAGGACTAAGTCAAGAGCAACTTGGCGTGGAGATCGTCGAGAGGATGATCAAGTCAAGGTTGATAGGACGAGAGTCTCATGAGGTGAATCGAGTCGAGTTGGACAAGGCGAAGATGTCATCAATTATATGGTGAAGGTCTTCATGCATCGACATCAAGAAAGAAGACGGCAAGTGACTAGTTCTAGACTTATATTATCTTTGATTTAATTTGAGTTTAAGGATTGCCGTACTATTAAGAGGGATGCGATGTCGAATGACTTTTAGATGTGTCAGGTGCTCAAGTGATCCATCCTTGTGAATCTTAGAAAGAGAGTGGTGTTGGTAGTGCCGGAAAGTGAGGGTTGTAGGTCTCTCTTGGTTTCTTTGTGAAATCTGTGTTTATCCTTTGAGATTTGGGTATTGAGACCTTGTTATTTGTGTAGCCCTCGTTCTTAGCTTTCGGGAGAGTCCAAAATCTCTAAAATCGGAGTCCGGAGTCAAAAGTTATGCTCGTTTTAGCCGAGCTGCTCGATCTTGATTCGGACTATCCGGAGTTAGTCCGGACTATCGGATAATCCGAGTATCCGGACATTTATCCGGACTCTCGGGTTGAGTCTCTCTGTTAACCTTTCTCGACAATCCGAGTATCCGGATTGTGCGCACTTGCCCCAACGGCTAGTTTTTGAGAGTTCTATTTATAGCCCTTCCTCCTCTTTTGAAGGGGCTTTTGGTGTGGATTTTGAGGGTGTGTGGGGGCTTTGAGGAGCTTTTACCCTTAGATCTAAGTGATCCCTTGTGAGAAGGGTTGGGAAGAGTTTGGAGAGTGAGTTTTGAGTTGATTGAGCACTTGATTTCATCTCCAAGCTTGTTCTTCGTGAGCATTTGTTACTCTTGGAGGTTGAGGACTCCTAGGCGGCTAGGAGGTCGCCTACGAGCCACCGAGCTTTGTGTGGTTGGCCGTGGGAAGTTTGTGAAGGTCGGTTCCGCCTCCGTAAGGGAAGGAATCAAAGGAGTGAAGACCGCGAGTGCATTTGTGCAACACCGGAGGAAGAGGGTTGAAAGAGACCCGGCTCAAGTGTGACCGAGCCGCCTCAACGAGACGTAGGATCCACTCAAGGATCCGAACTTGGTGAAAAATCATCGTCTCCAAGTTTGCTTCTTATTCTTGTTTTGGTATTTGATTTTGAATCTTGAAATTGCCCGATCTATTCTTTTGTTGTGTTTGGCTCTAGATCTACAATATCCCCATGTACTGATAGCATTTAGATCTTTTGTATTCAAGTAGATTGTTGAAAAATTGCAAAGATTTAAAATTTCCATTCAAGTCTCGATCCAGAGTATCCGGACTCCATAACCCGGACGGTCCGGACTATCCGAGTATCCGGATTGAATACCGGACACTCGGGTTAGGACCCTCGATTGGACTATCCGAGTATCCGGATTGAATACCGAGACGGTCCGGACTATCCGAGTATCCGGATTGAATAACCGGACACTCGGGTTAGGACCCGGGATCGGACTATCCGAGTATCCGGATTGAATAACCGGACACTCCGGATTGTTCAGACACTCGGAGATTTTATTTAGTGCAATATTTTTATTCCGCTGCATTTAGCTATAAAGTTTTTAATTCGCCTATTCACCCCCCTCTAGGCGACATCCCCTGTCCTTTCAGATAATTTAAATAATGATTAAACACTCAGACAGTGCTACATCCTAATAAAAGTCTCATGATCAATACATAGATTTGCTTTAGCAATAAAAAAAAGTTTAAATTTTTTTACAAAATGGTGATAAAGAAGTGCTTAATATATCATAAATTTTTTGAAAAATGATAACACTCGAGTCAATTTATAAAATTTTTACAAGGCACAATACCATTTATGTTCTTTTCTTTTTGATTTTTGAAATATAATATAACAAATGAAGTTTAATGCTTATATAGATTTGATTGACCAAACAAAAAAAATAATTTTTTTAAAAAAATTATATAATGTTACTTATGAAATTATTAATCTCTCACAAAAAGTTCAGATAATAATCACACTCAAGAAAATTTATAAAATTCTGACAATGTAACTGTCCCAATTATGTTCATTCTATTTTTGATTTTTTAAAGATAGCAAATTAAGTTAAATTATTTTTGATTTTTTTATGTGTGATAATAATCTAATAATTATAGTACCATAAAATTTTCAGCTCATTATAAAGT
This sequence comes from Otatea glauca, assembly GCA_036346275.1. NCBI lineage: Eukaryota > Viridiplantae > Streptophyta > Magnoliopsida > Poales > Poaceae > Otatea > Otatea glauca. The sequence continues at coordinate 23,590,760 of CM070734.1, forward strand.
TTGTACAATTTTATAAAAATCTGAGAGTTTTTCTGCCAAAATTTTAAAATATCTAAAAAATTCGGTTTTTCAACAAATTTCCATAGGAGATGACTTTCCTATGGGTTATTGGACCAAATCCGGCACTAAAAATGCCAAAACCAGCCAAAAAATGCGAAATTTCTTTGAGAAAAATCAAGATTTTGGGTTACCGTAGCAATTTCAATTTTTTTCTGCCGGTACTTTAGATTTCGAGGTGGTCCGAAATCCGAAATTTCGCTGAAATTCGGCGAAATTTGGAACCCTGCACCTTCTACACCCAAGAAGGACTTGGTTACCTAGGGTTCACAATATCACCGATAATCACTCGAATATCGTGATTATCAAGTTTATCGAGCTGGCATGGCATCTGAAACCACTCGGTAAACCGGTGAAATTTAAATATAAATTTGAAATTTTTTTATCAAATAGTGTTAAAAATTTTTGAAATTTTTTGTGCGAGGTCCTGAGGCAATGCTAATGATTTTCTAAATTTTTTAGATAATTATCAAATTTTATATTTTTAAAAAAATTCTAATAGTGCTATTGTCTTTGTATATGCTGTTATGTTTTTTATTTTCTAGGGGAAATAAATGAAGTCTAATATTTCTAAATATTTTTTGAGAGGTCCAGAGGCAATGCTAATGATTATGTAAAATTTTTAGATGATGATTAGACATGTATATTTTTAAAAAATTTCTGACAGTGCTGCTATCTTTATAATGCTCTTCTGTTTTTGATTTTCTAGGGGCAATAAATGTAGTATAATATTTCTAAAAAATTTAAAGCATGATCCTTAGGAGCTCTTTATAGTACCATTAATATTTAAGAGCATGATCAAGCTCAAAATTTTTATAAAAATCTGATAGTTTCTCTATTCCTTTTCATTAATTGTTGTTTTTTATTTTTCAGAAGCACTAAATGAATTAAAAAATTATTCAACTTTCTCCGAGGTGTTTTGTAGATTAATTGGGATTTTTTTTAATTTTCCTTCGGTGTGCTGAAATTTAAAAAAATCGCTCAAAAATAAACAAAAAAATCGCTCGAAAATAGAAAATCGGTAGATTATCGAACAAAACCGGTTGAAAATTAGTGAAATCGCTCGAAGATCGGTAAAATCACTTGGTTTTCAATTTTTTTCTCCACTGTTTGACCACCGAGTTCAAAACTTTTTGATTCAAACTTCTTCGATTTCTACGGATTTTTGACCCGATTCTACCGATTTTCAAAAATTAAAATCATTCGATTATCAGGTATCGATATTGTGAAACCCGGTCCGTACTGACCCCTCACGACCCCGCAATTAATTACCACCCAGTCTACCCTCTCCCACATCTGTAGGGGCAAAACCGTCCACCAAAAATATACCGCAGCACGACGCCGTCGACGCGCCGTGCCGTGCCCTTCTCTCTCGTCTTCTCATCTCCTTCCCCAACCCAAACGCTTCTTCAGAAGTTCAGAATTCAGATCAGATCGGGAGAGCCGAAAAATCTTAAAGAAAAAAGAAACGATCTCGAGAGCTCTCGCGAGGGGAGGGAGGCCAACCTGATCATCGCGAGGAGGAGACGAGGGCTCCGGATCGCAGCAGCAGCAGCAGCAGCAGGAAGATGTCGTCGACGTTCAGCGGCGATGAGACGGCGCCCTTCTTCGGCTTCCTCGGCGCCGCTGCCGCGCTCGTTTTCTCATGTACGGTCCTGTCCCATTTTTTTCTCACGAAATTATTGGGCTTTTCTTCGTGCGGGGGAGGAGGTCTCGTGGTAGCTTGTTCCTTCTCCGATCCGTCCGCATCGGCGGGGTTTCTGCTTCCTAGGATGCTGCTCGTTCGATTCGCGAGGCACTGGTGGTTCCAGCTGTTCTGATCTGCCGTAATTCGCGAGCTGCTTACTACATCCCGACCTAGATTTGGTTCGCTTGCAAATTGGAATGATCTGATCTGAACCAACCCTTAGGATCCATGCGATTGTGACGGGATCTCACCTCTCTCGGTGTCTTGCAGGCATGGGGGCGGCGTACGGGACGGCCAAGAGCGGCGTCGGCGTGGCGTCCATGGGCGTGATGCGCCCCGAGCTCGTCATGAAGTCCATCGTGCCCGTCGTCATGGCTGGTGTGCTCGGTATCTACGGCCTCATCATCGCCGTCATCATCAGCACCGGGATCAACCCCAAGGCCAAGCCCTACTTCCTCTTCGACGGCTACGCGCACCTCTCCTCTGGCCTTGCCTGCGGCCTCGCTGGTCTCGCCGCTGGCATGGCCATCGGCATCGTCGGTGACGCTGGAGTCAGGTAAAGACGCTTGCTTTTATCTTCTCTTGTCATAATCTGCCTGCGCGTTGATTTTGCTGTAACTGTCATGTATGTCGGTTTGCCAATGTTAATAGTTTACTTGTTGTTAATGCATTCGTGTGTCCTGATAAGCCTAGCTAACAGGTGAATACTACATTTGAAGAGGTGTATTTGGGTGGACGACTAATTTCATAGGCCTTAATCTGTTAGTTGATTTGTTTCGGATCTGCCTAATAATGACATTTGTATCACAAAAGCTATACATCTCTGTTAGTGGATGTGCTTTCCAGTTAATGTTGATAGCGTCAAAATTACATTTAATCGTTTGTGTTAAGAGGACGATACCATCTTTACAAAAGTAAATGGCAGTGACACCATGGATCATTCTCTATATGAATCCACTTAAGGTGTTTATAGTAGTTCATTAATGAGCTGAAAGCTTGAAGGTGAACCTATGTGAGCTATTCCTTATTATCATAACAGTTTCCTATACATGACATGACCATTGTATCAATTATCGTAGGAAGTAATCCTAGTTTATAGAAGAATGACAATGCGTCTACCTCTTCCCATACCTACTTATTTGCAGATCCTGTATCTTTGTTGTGCTCTTTTATATAAATAGTATATACTCGTAGCATATTTATCATGGCTTTATTTTGCTATCTTGTTTAACTGAGAAAAACATTGTTTTGTGGAAAACGGGATGCCATTTATGATATATTTTTAACTTAATGCTTTATGTTTGTCTTGGTCTTTGTAGTTTCCTGGTTAGTAGGATATCCTATGTGTGCGTTGTTTCATTTCAGTGACATGTACATTGTGCTTGTAAGTTGTCGTGTTACAACTATCTAATTTATTTTTTAGCATATTTAAAATGAGAAGGCTAGTTTGCTTTTCATGTTTAAGTTGATCACCTAAAGAGAGTTTATACGTATCATGTATGAAAGGAACTTTTGATCTAGGATCCAGTTGGGTAGTTATGTGGTACAGAATTCCTGCTTTAGAGGTTTGTGTATGAGATTATTTTTGGATTTAAATGTTTATCTATTACAACTAGTTGCTTTCTAGTTGTGCGTGGCTTGATATGCTAAAGTGAACTTTAGCACATATGCCATTTTAATTGTACTGATTATACCGAAAATCAACTGAAAGTTGACTATATTGTGAATATACTTAATTCCTAATCCTTGGCATTGTCTGCAGAGCGAATGCACAGCAGCCGAAGCTGTTCGTGGGCATGATCCTCATCCTCATCTTTGCAGAGGCACTCGCTCTGTACGGTCTCATTGTTGGCATCATCCTGTCTTCCCGTGCTGGCCAATCCCGTGCAGATTAGGAGTGTTTCAACACGCAGCCCTTAGTGGGCTCTTGCTTTTTATTCTTGAAACTACTAGTTGAGCTTTAGAGGTTATCCTGTCTAGTTTTCGTTGTTCTTCTGTTGGGTCGAGAAAAACATCCGTAGTGAAGGAAGGTTTTTGCCCTTGGGGTGCCATTCTTTTTCCGTCATGATGTGTGGGTGGTGGCTGATGCTTATGTATGCACAGTTTTTTTGGGTCTGGCTGGACGGTGCTGTAATCTGGTGAATAAACAAGAACATGCAGTGCAATGGAGTTTAAGACTGTTTTGTTCATTCATCCTTTTATTCTGTTTATTGTTCTTGTGAGTCATGATCTTTGTAACGGAAAATTGCACACGGTTTCCATATTTCAAGCTAGTATGAGCTCTTGCATAATCTTTCTACTGAATCCTTTGCGGTTTGTGACAGTAGTCCCCATTTGGAAACGGAGGTTTGTGGTAGGAATTTTAAAGTGGTTGTACTGTTTTATACTATGAAATTCCTGCACTCCAAACAAGGAAATTTACAGTATATGTTGCCTATCTTTGGAGGCAGGACACAGAATGTTTTGAAGGTGAAAAAAGATAATAGTTTTGTGAGAAGAATGAGGATACCTATGACTAGGTTTCTAAAAACCGCAAAAATCAACGTCGGTATGAAAATGGAACCGCTTGGTTTACTGGTGAAGTTTAAATTCAAATTCAAAAAATTATTCAAAAATTTCCTAAAATTAGTATTAATAGTTTTATGACCTTTTGTGTGAATATTTTTTGAAAAAGCGAAGTTTCGAGACGTTTTTAAGTCATTCAAAATATAGATAATAGAACAAGCAAAAAAAAAAGCATAGCCTGTAAGCTTTAAGCCCATAGGCCAAGCCGCCTCTGGGCCTTCGGCCCACCCCGGTAGCCATGACCTGGCGACCAGTCAGGAGGCTAGAACCGACACATTGATTGCGCAGAAAAATTCCCCATCACGCGTTCGTCCTGATAGTGTCACCTCCGCTCAAATCTGGCCTCCGTCGTTCCGTCGTCCACGCCACAATTTTCAAGCGGTAAGCACTGAAAACCGCTTGATTTGAGCAAAAATCGAAGCCTTCGGCGAATTTCAAGATCTTCCACGAATTTCACGAAATGAGCTCGGTTTCTCTCGGTTTGGCTCGATTTTCGTTCAATTTTGCTCGGTGCTTGGAGCTATTTCTTGTTTAGTGGTGACCTAACAATATTTGTTCAAGAATTTTTAGTACCAATATTTAGTAGAAATATTTACTTCAACATATTTTAGTAACAACATTTGTTCAATTATATTTAATAGCAATATTTGTTCAAGTATGTCTAGTAGCAATATTTGTTGAAGTATGTCAAGTAGCAATATTTGTTCAATTATGTTAAGTAGCAATATTTATCGAATTATATTTAGTACCAATATTTGTTCAATTATATTTAGTAGCAATATTTGTTGATGTATATTTAGTAGCAATGGACGACACCCGCAAATGGTACTATTTGTTCAAGTATCGATATTTGTATGCATGCTTACTTTTATTATTTTCTATTAGCAGATGGCAGACCATGTCGACGTGGTGTGGGAGCACGGTGAGAAGTTGGGTGCTGGATTTCGATGCAAGCACTGTCTCAAAAAGAAAAAATGAGACAGTGCAACCCGACTGAATCAGCACTTGGCAGGGCGCGGTATGAATGCTGTCCATTGTAGTAAAGTTCCTGTAGACGTTTGAAGGATCGATATGGCCTAGAGGGGGGGTGAATAGGCAATTTTACAGATTTTGGCAATTTTAGTTTACTAACTTATAGCAAGAGTAAAGCAGAAACAAGCAACAAGTAAATACAATAAAGCAATAAAAGAGAAGATCTTGGAGAGACAAAGAATTTATCCCGTGGTTGAGCCGCACTCTAATCCACGTTGAAGCACTTCTTAGAAGTTCACTTCTCCAAAGCTAGTCGCAGATAGCTCGTGTTCACTCGGGTAACTCTTTCACTTTTCCAAAGAGGTGAGTTCCAAACCTCTCACAAACACAGTTGCCTTCCACAAACACCTTTAGACAGTCACACTGCTTTTACTTCCTCCAAGTCGTCTAGGATCATCAAGATCCAAGAGTAATAAACCTTGCACAAGTTCTGTCTCTTGATTCACTATGCAAATCACAAAACTAGACACCGACTTGGAGCTTACACTTAGGAATGTATGAAGATTTTTGTGTGAAAATGAAGCACAGACTCCTTTTTGAGAATGAGAGCTATATGACAATGCCAAAATGTAAGGAGTTCATCCGCGTTAGGTAGATGGCTTAGGAAATGCTTATATAGCCATTTTGAGTGAATATAGCCGTTACACCTGTTACAGTAGCCGTTGGACGTGTCAGATGTCAGAAACAACAGAAAAACACACGTACAACGGACTATGTATCAGGGCTTAGCGATACTGGGTATGTGTATGCCGGACCAAATTTCCGAGTTCACGATGGACCAAAAAATTTAGTCCGCAGTACATGGGTTGATCAAGAAGATGGTCTAGCATACAACTGAGAGATATATATAAGTATCTGACTAAGAGGCTTGGTCCGTTACACATGACTTTCAAGAGATTTTGCTTAGACATAGAGACCTATGTACGCCGGACCAAAATTTTGGTCCGTCATACAAAGACAAAGCCACAGATTTGCGAGCATATAGACACATGTACTTGGACCAAATTTTTGGTCCAGAATGCATGGACTTAAGAGAAGAAAGGTTCTGGCGAGAAGACACATGTACTTCGGACCAAATTTTTGGTCCGTAATGCATGGACTTTAGAAAAGATCCAAGAACCTTTTTCAATTATAGATAAAAACTATTCTGGCTTTTCAATCTAGCAACGGTTTTAAAGAAATTAAGCACAAATATTTTGTTTGTTTCCTGAGTAAAAGCTTCTTTTGAAGATGGAGAAAAAAGCTTATTTTAGGTTTCGATCAAAAGGAACATCAAATATTTTAGTCCGGCCAAAACTTATATACCGAAAGGGATGCCGGACCAAATTTTTGGTCTGCTGAGGATAGGAAACCTAAGACATCTTTGATCCGACATCTTGAGAAGCGAGAATAGCATGTATCTTGGACCAAAATATTTGGTCCAGTCATACAAAGCGACTTTCGACTAAGATATTTTTCGGAAAAGTTTGTTTAAGAATATGTGGATATCAAAGCGAGTAAATTCTAATCAAGAGCGGATGTACAAAGGAAATTTTGACAAAGAATAAATTCAAGGTTTGCAACGAATCAAGAATATAGATAGGTAAAGATTTGGTCCGATTGGACTGGAAGATATAGTTTGAAAATGATATAGATTGAGTGTCTTTTGCTCCAAGTGATCTGGTTTTGCCTTTGCCTATCAAACTATTTCCTTGTGCTAAGTCCCTCTTTTGAACAACTATTCAAAGACAAAACACTTAAGCTACAAACTATAAACACCTTCCAAGTCATAAATTATAAACTAAACACCTTAATCTTGTTGTCCCAGCTTATTTCATCATAAGTTCCAGCTCACTTTCTTCAGGCTTTGAATATTACTAACTTAGTCATCAATACCAAAACCAAAATAATATAAAAATAAATTTGAGGGGTGCCTAGATGCTATCAATCTCCCCCTTTTTGGTAATTGATGACAACATACCTTTTAGTTAGTAATATCTTATTTATTCTGCAAAGCAGAGTTAGTGAATATCTTGTGGCGAGAATAGATGGTGAATTTGCTCCCCTTAATGAAAGCATTCATATCAAAGTAGAGAATCTGAGCATATTATCTAAGCAGTTGAACAAATCACACCATAAACATAGCACGAGAACAATTAAAACTCAGAACAAATATCCATAATAGAAATATAAATAAGCCTGGCTAGCTTAAAACGAAGGCTTTTAGCTAAGGTTTTTCTCCCCTTTGGCATCAATAGCCAAAAGGGTCCCTACTTTCGCCTTGAAAAGAGTCTTTTGAGTGGCCTGAGCTTTGCTTTTCTTTGGAGGAGAGCGGGTTGTTCATTAGTATCTTCTTGGCTTGGATTATCTGGCCCTTGAGACATAGCTCGATCATGCCAACTTGGATAGTCTAGGTCTCCTGGCTGGATAACCAACAGTTGAAGATCTGACTGAATCTGGTCCAAAGAATCACTCATATTGCGAGTCTCGGCAAGGGCGTCGCCCACATCATATGTGACATCATGTGCTAAGCGAGCATAGTCTAGCAAGGCATCTTGATGAAACTTCAGTTAGATGGTCTAATTGGTGTCTCATCCATAGCGATTGCTTGTATGAGATGTTCTTGCACCTTCCACTTGATTTCTTAGTCTCTTGTAGTGGTCATCCATCTTCTGGTTCATATCATACAATCTGTCCTTGATCAGATTTTGAGTAGTATCAATCAGTTGGACATGCTGTCTAAGATCTTCTTGATTTTTGCTTAGGTGGTCAAATCTTGACATGGCTTCATTATAGAATTTCATTTCTTCCTCATGCCTTTGAGCTGCTGTATTCTGATCTTCCATGTATCTAGCTTGAAATCCCCTTTGATCGGCATAGTATTGTTGCTCAAAGTTGGAAAACCAGGAAGGCTGAGTTTCAAAGATGTTTTCTTGAGCTTGAAATGTGTTGTTTTGTCCTTGCTCATCATACTTGGGAGAGGATGAGTTGGGGTACTGATAGTCAAACAAGCTTTCCCAACCAGGAAATGTATTCCTTTGATCATGCTCAGGATGAGCTGAAGTTGAAGGATAGACAGGTTCATATGGTTGGGGTACTTCAGATGGCATACTAGACCCTCCAGCTTCATTTTCATTTGCTCCTGGTCTGAAACTCTGCGCTTCCGTGAACCTTGCCTGCTGCAATTTGCTTCTTGAAGTTGATAAATTTGATGTTCTTCATCTAAGGTTCTATCAAGCTGAGCTTGAAAGCTTTTGAGTAGCAACATCATCATGTTCCATGATTCACTTCCATAAATTACTTGATTGCTTCTTGAGATGGTGGCTCGGTGTCTTCCCTTTTCCTTTTGAACACTAGGTTCTCTGTCATTTCGCTCGATCGGATATATGATGACTTTCATACTCTTGATGATAGCTTTCATAGGGTGATGCCAAAATCACTTTGTTGTGCTTGGGAAAGACTTCTAGCACTATTTCATCAAACTCATTTTGACCTCAACCCTTTCTTCACTTTCTTCTTTGGGTTCAAATGGTTGATTTTACGCCACTCTTTGAAGAAACCAGAAATCCTTAGATTTTGTCCAAGAGCTTTGATGCATCTTGTATTTCTTGAAAGCATTTGAACTCTTTATTTAGGTCATCTTGAGAAATAATGCCTTAAGCCAACAAGACACGATGATTAAGCGGGCAAAAGGCAAAGAGTCTTGAACTTTTTATAGATGGCTTCCTCCATCTGTCCAAAGAAATAATCACTAGATCTATAGGTTGTCTTGAGAATCAGTGTAGCAACCAAGCTAAAAGCGAGGTGATTCCTTCTTTATATCCGACTTGGGATATATAGAGTGTCTTAATATTAAGAGCAGAACCTTGGCTTCTTCAGACAGACAAGACACCCTATTTGGATTAAAATCCTTACTTGAGGTATCTTTGTATATATGTCCTGACACTTGTAAATCTGGTATGTCCCCACTTTGTCTCCACCTTTGGTGTGGATACATCTTTTCAAAGATCCTTGTCCTACTTGCCTGAGGACTAGAAGCTCCTATTGCTGATTCAAACTGGGATGATCTGATTTTCCTTATTTTTCCATTCATAGTGAACATGATATATTTCCTTTGTTTGTTCACTAGTAGAGAAGCATAAAACTCTAAAGTCCTTGAAACACTCCATGGAATTGTTTTATTTGACTTGATTCCTACTAGTCCAGGAGTGGAGTTCATGCAATCATACAACCCAGATGATCCAATGATATTGTTCACTTGATCCCAATCTATATATTGGTGATTTGACAAAGCAGAAATCGGCTTTCCTTTTCCATCTCTTCTGTTTAGATAGGCATAGTAAATGTTTTTGTGTAAAAGGGACACAAAATTTTCACCTCGGACTGGCCTTGACTCGAGGAACTGACCTTTTCATTGACCAACCGAATCGCTCTTAACTTATTAGAATTAAGTTTTCCCAATTCTTCACTACTAAGAATATCAATCTCAGAGATCAGTTCCGTGCTTTCGGAGGATGATTCACTGTCGGGTTCATAGGGATTATCCTCGAGGATGACTCGAGTCAACTATCCGCTTTCCTTTTCTTGGATGAGAGGTCACTATTTTTCGGTTTGGTCGAGCGATTATGAACATCGGGGATTATAAGCGGTCCTTGAGGTTGTTCAGCATATTTGTTTGAAAGATGAACTAGATCTTCTTTGCTTTTACTCTTAACTTTATCAAAGATCTTTCCAATCAAGCCCCTTTTGTCGAGATTCTTTGACCTCATTTTGCTTTCGACTTAGACACGGACTAATTGCTCGGACTCGGGACTGGCTCTCTTCAAACAAAAGAATGACCTAAAAGAAGAACTAAATCTAAGCACTAGGTCTAGGGTTTGAAATATGAAGAGACAAAGAGAAGTTCTAAGGAACTTCTGAGTTTGAAGGAGATTTTTGCGCACAAGGTCGAGCGATCACCGTTGCCAAGATCCGGTCGAGATTTGCTTGGTGAAGAGAAGAAAGAAACTTCCTGTTCGAGAGAAGTTTTTGCGCAAGCAAGGCAATAATCAAGGAGGTTTTTGATGGAAGAAGTTACTGCATTGAATGCATTGGCAGAAGTAAATAGACCTTGGAAACTGATACCTTTTAACCAGGGTAGTTGGAGGGGAGCAAAAGTTTTTTTTTTGTAAGGACAGTGGGACCTCTCCTTTTTGAGGACAGGTTGAGCAGGCACAGAGAGTCCCAAAAGGACAGGATAGCAATAGATAAGACCTAAAGCAATAGGTAAGATTTTGAATAACTTTTGAAATCTTGAGAGGAGAATAAGGAATTTTATTTAAGCTTGGTGTAAATTGTTTAAATTTAGATAAGAGATAAGACTTAGAGATATTTAATCATGAGGCAGACTTGACTTAAACGAATTTGGATAGATTACTATTTGGGCCGGACCAAAAAGCTTTGTACTTAGTCTGGACCAGTTTTAGTCCGCTTGGTATTAAGATCAAAGCTCTTATTATCGACGGACCAAAAAAAAATTAGTCCGGCGAGCATTGTCAGTTTATTTTGAGATTAGTCCGATCCAAGCAGGAACCTGTAACTTGAGTTGTTCTCAGTCTGCATCATGTCTATATTTTTTTTAAAAAAATTAAAGATAAGATATATATCTGAGATCAATAACCAAATACAACGGACAAAGAGCTTTAGTGAATGTTTGAGTTTGATAATCAAGTAAGCTTAAGTATTTCTTTAAACTAAGCTTATCTGAAGAACTCAAGTACTTTAATATGGACACATTGTTAAAAAAAAGATGAAAACTGTGGGATTCCTTTAAGTCCTTTGATTAGATAAGGAAGATCGAGTGAGTTTTTGTAGCAATAGCTTTATTGTAGTTCAAGATCTGAACTTTATTTTAAGTCCATATTGTGTAGTCGAAACGTTGATCATCGAACTAGAGCGCGAAAGATACCAACAGAATGTTTTGAGCGACTAGTCGAAGTTATGTTTAGCGACGTACACGTATGAATAGCCATTTAATTTAGAAAACATACAAGATCTAGAGAGTATTTTCAGAACACCGATTTTTTTTTAATTATAAACAATGTCCTGGCTTACATAGATGATATGGGACAAGACAGGAGCAGGGACTAGTTTCCTCCCCTACGCGCGCGCCCTAAAGCTTCTATGAGCGCGGCTCGCCCCGACAGAGTGGGAAGGCTTCAAGAAAAGCATCTATGCCTCACTTGTCTCTCGCAACACCCCTTTCTTGACTAGCTCTTCCGAACACGATCGAACTCCTTCCAGAGTTCTGCGAGCTCGGGGTTGTCCCGATCATCGTTGTAGGGTCTCTTCGACATGATGAGGAGCTTAGTTTAGAACAGAAGAGATAAGTTAAGGATTCCATCTTCAGGGTCTCTGGTACGCCTTTTATAGCCATTGTGATGAGAAAGAAGTAAATACAACAAAATCCAGCGACTTTGAAGTTAGAGCGATATGGAAAAAGCGGGAGTTACGGAAAACGAAGCGATATTTTCACGAAAATTATGCAAAGTCAAAGGTGAAATCAAGGAAATGAGCATTAGGATATATATGGTAAACAAAAGTGCTCCCCTTAGTCGGATATTATCGAGCAATATTTGAAAAAGCAATGATATTTAGTTCATTTCTTAATTTTAAAAATTTGGCCTCATCAATGGCTTAGTGAAAATATCACCAATTGGTCCTCGGTTCTTACATGACTAAGCATAATATTTCCTTTAGCAACATGATCACGGATAAAGTGATGTCTAATTTCTATATGCTTAGTTACGAGTGTTAGGCCGGATTGTTTGCTATTTTCACTGCACTTTCATTATCACATAACAGAGGTACATTATCAAATTTTATACCAAAATCCAAAAATGTTTGTTTGATGAATAAGATTTGAGCACAAGAACTTCTAGCGACCACATATTCGGCTTCGGCGTGAATAGTGCTCTTGAATTTTGCTTTTAGAAAACCAAGAAACTAAAGACCTTCCAAGCAAATGACGGCTCCTCGAGGTGCTCTTACGATCAATCTTGCATCCGCATAATCGAGAATCTGAGTAGCCTAGAAGCTCAAAGGAGCACCTTTGGGGTACCATAAACCAATATTAGAAGTAAATTTAAGATATCTAAATATTCTTTTCTGAGACTCAAGTGAATTTCTTTAGGAGCGACTTGAAATCTAGCACACATACACACACTAAACATGATATCGTGCCTAGATCTTTGTCAAGTATAGTAAAGAGCCTATCATGGATCTAAAGAGCTTCGATCTACAGACTTACCTCCCACATCTTGATCAAGATGTGTATTAGTAACCATGGGAGTTTTATGATCTTGCATTCTTCCATTTTGAAGCGTTTGAGAAGATCCTTAGTATATTTTTCTTGCGAAATAAAGGTTCCTTCCTTTAGTCGCTTGATTTGAAATCCCGAAAGAATGATAGTTCCCCAATCATAGACATCTCGAACTCTTTGGCCATCATATCACCAAATTCTTTACAAAGAGAAGTATTAGTACAGCCAAAGATAATATCATCAACATATATTTGACAAATCATTAATGTTCCATTGATGTCTTTTAAAAACAATGTTGGATCAACCTTTCCAGTTTTGAAGTCTTTATTGAGTAGAAAATCTCTAAGGCGTTCATACCAAGCTCTAGGAGCTTGTTTTAGACCATAGAGAGCCTTAGATAATTTATACACGTGGTTTGGCAAATTTGGATCTTCAAAACCAGGTGGTTGTTCAACATAGACAGTTTCATCAATGAATCCATTTAGAAATGCACTTTTTACATCCATTTGAAAAAGAGTGACATTAAAATGAGTAGCAAAGGCAAGAAGGAACCGAATTGCTTCAAGACGAGCCACTAGGGCATAGGTCTCTCCATAGTCCAGTCCTTCTATTTGAGTAAATCCTTGAGCTATAAGTCTGGCTTTATTCCTTATCACCACTCCATTTTCATCTTGCTTATTTCTGAACACCCATTTTGTACCAATAACATTGTGATCCTTTGGGCGATTGGTTAAACTCCAGACTTTGTTTCTTTCAAAGTTGTTAAGTTCTTCTTCCATAGCAATAATCCAATCAGCATCTTCTAGTGCTTTTCCACTGTTTTAGGCTCAATACACGAGACAAAGAGTAGTGTTCACGAAAGAAGCTTGTCTAGAACGAGTTTGAACACCCTTCTTGAATTCACCAATGATTTGATCGAGGATGATCTTTAGCAATGGTATGATGGCTTTTGATGAGAACAGGATGATCTTGCTCTTTTCATCTTCTTCTTCCTCTTGTGTTCCATCATGAGGCACTATTGATTGAGTGGGAGTTCATCCTTGTCTTCTTTTGGTCGAATATCTCCCACTTCCATCTTCTTCATTGCTTGTGCCAAGCCATCGTCTCCTACATCATCTAAATTCTCATGCTCACCTTGTGAGCCATTAGATTCATCAAACTTTACATCATAAGTTTCTTCTACCAGTCCAGTGGTATTATTAAAGACTCTATATGCTTTGGATTTAGAGGAATATCCTAGCATGAAGCCAGGGTCACATCTAGTTTGAAATTTTCCCAAATGAGTTCTCTTTTTATAGATATAAACTTTACAACCAAACACACGAAAATATGATACATTTGGTCTTCTTCCTACCAAGAGTTCATAAGGAGTTTTCTTAAGCAATCTATGAAGATATAGTTTATTTACAGCCTGAAAAGGCGGTACTAATTGCTTGACCCAAAAAACATCGGAGGTTTCATATTCATCTAGCATAGATCTAGCCATTTCAATCAAAGTTCGATTTTTCTTTCAACTACTCCATTTTGCTGGGAGTATAAGTTGCAGAGAGTTCATGCTTAATTCCTAATTCATCACGAGATTCAATAATATTTGTGTTAACGAACTCAGATCCATTGTCACTTCTTATTTTCTTGATGGGACAATCAAATTCATTTGAGCCCTTTTTGCAAAAGTTTTGAAGATTTTTCCAACTTCACTTTTGTTTGGCAAAAGAATACCCAAGTAAATCTGGAAAAGTCATCAACAATTACTACGCAATAAGAGTTACCACCAATGCTTTGGCATATGAGGTGGGACCAAACACATCCATATCACGAAGCTCAAGTGGTCTAGTGGTGGACATGATACTTTTAATTGGATGAGAATTAGCTACTTGTTTGCACTGCTTGACAAGCACTACATAGCTTATTCTTTTCAAATTTGACATTTTCAAACCCACCACAAGCTCATTTTTGAAAAGCTTCTTTAGGTTAGACATACCTACATGCCCAGACGCTTGTGCCAAAGCCATCCGAGGGATACTTTAGCTAACAGGCAGGTTGAGATATATGAGGAGTTAGATTTGAAATCTACTAAATAGAGATTTTGAAATCTGAATCCTTTGAATATAAGTTTTCATTTTTATCAAATCTGATTACCCCATCAAGTGAAGTTACAATGAAATCCAAGATCACACAATTGAGCAACGGACAATAAATTGAAGTTTAAGGAATCAACGAGAAGAACATTGTCAATAGAGTGATCATTTGATATGGCAATCTTACCAAGACCTTTTACCTTTCTTTTGTTGTTATCTCCAAAGGTGATTTTGTGACTTGGATCACTTTCTCCTTCAATTGAAGTGAACATTCTTGAGGTACTGGTCATGTGTTGAGTCAACACTTGTCAATGACCCAATGTCCGCCTCCACTCTTATAATTTACCTACAAGTTCATTTCTTCACTTTAGGTACCCAAATATTTTTGGGTCCTTTGATGTTAATTACAGCCATCTTAGGTTTGAAAGGGTTTGTCAACATGGCCTTAGGTACCCAGACAACTTTAAGCTTCTTATTTAAATTTGAGGGACCTACATATTTCACATTTGTTTTGCCCCTGAAATCTTTAAATAGCATGTAATGGGCATCTACCATGCAATCCCTTTTGGTATGAGAAACATTTGCAAGATAGCAATTTTTGGATTCATGGTTTGATTTATGACAATAATAACAATGAGTGTTTTTCTTGACAAAAGCTTGTGTAACGTGACTGCCCATTTTATTTGGCGGTGACGGGTTTGTAACCCAAGCCCTTTTGCCCAAGTTTGGTCTTTGTTCAACAAGAATTTTGTCAAGATAGCACTTCCCGAAAACATTTTTCTAAGCCTTTATCAAATGTGGCTATCTGAGCTTTTAGATCTTTATTTTCAACTTCAAGCTTCTTAACACAAGAAGCATATTTGCAATTTTCTTTGCAAGCATCAGAAGAGCCACAAGTTAAGAATGAAGAGCCACTTGAGACAGATGTATTACTTGAAGAGACATGACTGGATTTGTTAGACATCATTTCATTTTCAATTTCTAGTTCACATTAGTTGATTTGCAAGTCTTCATAATTCTTAACAAGCAAAGCATGACTTGCAACAAGGTCATCATGAATTTGTACAGACTTTTTATGTTCATGCATAAGGTTTTCATACTTGTCTGTAAGCATCCTTTGATCATTAAGCAAGCTAGAGATAGTCTTCTTAAGAGTTCTAGTTGAATTTGTTTTATCATGCAAGGCATTATTTAGTTCTTCAACTAGTTCTACTAACTCGTCATAAGAAGGAGAGTCACTCACCTTTTCCTCATCCGATCTTGCCATAAGGCAGAGAGGGAATAATGGTGGCGGTGGGGTTGACTCATCTAGCGAGTCCAGCTAGCCCTTTGACTTTGGACTTTCTTCTTACGAGGATGAGTCTTCACTTTCACTTTCATCGTCGGTGACCCATTCTCCTATGTGAGCCTCTCCCTTTCCTTTCTTCATAAATCTCTTAGAGTAGCTCTTCTTGAAAAACTTCTTCTTTGATTTTTCATGAGTCTTTTCTTCATCCTCGTCGTCCTTATTCTTGTACTTGCTCTTCTTCTTGATTTTGTTTGGACACCGAGCAGCTATGTGTCCCTTTTCATTGCAATCAAAACATACAACATTAGAAAAGGATTTTCTTTGAGTAAGAGTTTGACCTTTCTCTGTCTCTAAAATTGACCCTTCTCATGAGTTTGTTTGCTCTTCTCATGAGTAGAGCTAACTTCTTCACGTCTTCATCTTCATCTTCACTTGACTCATCATCATCTTCTTGGATGAATCTTGAACAACTTCTTTGGCCTTTAACGCGATGGATTTCTTTCTTGGTGCATCTTCATCACCAAGGTGAGCTCATGAGCAGATATTTTGCCCAGTAGTTCAGTTGGAGTAAGCCTTTTGAGATCACCACTGTTGGACAGATAAGTGATCAAGCTGTGATATGATCTTGGAAGCACTCTAATCATCTTCGTGCACACTTCAACATCTGAAATTTTGGTTCCTAGGCCCTTTAGTTCATTTACAATGGGATTTAACCTAGAGAACATATCATTTGCATTTTCTTGAGGAAGCATTTTGAATTGATCAAATTTTTCCCTAACAACATAGTATTTTTCTTCTTTTACATCGGAGGTACCTTCATGAATTTCTTGTAATGTTGTCCATATATCATATGCGTATAAGATTACTTACTCTATCAAAGACTTCTAAGCTAAGACAAGAAAATATGGCATTTCTAGCTTGGGCATCATATTGCATATTTTGAATTTCACCCGAGTGGGTTCTCCATATCAGATTGCCCTTCGTGTATGACACGAGGAGGCATAGGTTTCTCTGTAACCCTCCACACATCATACCCGACGACTTCTAAATAGCATCTCATTCGATCTTCCAATAAGCATAGTTTGTGCCATCAAAAATGTGTACTCTACCAATACTAACAATGAGCAGAACCATTTCCTCGACCATCTACCAAAGCTAGTTAAGCTAAATAAGGTAAACCTAGGCTCGATACCACTTGAAGGATCGATATGGCCTAGAGGGGGTGAATAGGCAATTTCTGATTTTGGCAATTTTAGTTTACTAACTTATAGCAAGAGTAAAGCGAAAACAAGCAACAAGTAAATACAAATAAAGCAATAAAAGAGAAGATCTTGGAAAGACAAAGAATTTATCCGTGGTTGAGCCGCACTCTAATCCACATTGAAGCACTTCTTTCGAAGTTCAGCTTCTCCAAAGCTAGTCGATAGCTCGTGTTCACTCGGGTAACTCTTTCACTTTTTCAGTGAGGTGAGTTCCAAACCTCTCACAAACACAGTTGCCTTCCACAAACACCTTTGGACAGTCACCTTTGTTTTACTTCCTCCAAGCTGTCTAGGATCATCAAGATCCAAGAGTAATAAACCTTGCACAAGTTCTGTCTCTTGATTCACTATGCAAATCACAAAACTAGACACTGACTTGGAGCTTACACACTTAGGAATGTATGAAGATTTTTGTGTGAAAATGAAGCACAGACTCCTTTTTGAGAATGAGAGCTATATGACAATGCCAAAATGTAAGGAGTTCATCCGCGTTAGGTAGATGGCTTAGGAAATGCTTATATAGCCATTTTGAGTGAATATAGCCGTTACACCTGTTACAGTAGCCGTTGGACGTGTCAGATGTCAGAAACAACAGAAAAACACACGTACAACGGACTATGTATCAGGGCTTAGCTATACTGGGTATGTGTATGTCGGACCAAATTTCTGAGTTCACGACGGACCAAAAAATTTAGTCCGCAGTACATGGGTTGATCAAGAAGATGGTCTAGCATACAACTGAGAGAGATATATAAGTATCTGACTAAGAGGCTTGGTCCGTTACACATAACTTTCAAGAGATTTTGCTTAGACATAGAGACCTATGTACGCCGGACCAAAATTTTGGTCCGTCATACAAGGACAAAGCCACAGATTTGCCAGGCATATAGACACATGTACTTCGGACCAAATTTTTGGTCCGTAATGCATGGACTTAAGAGAAGAAAGGTTCTGGCGAGAAGACACATGTACTTCGGACCAAATTTTTGGTCCGTAATGCATGGACTTTAGAAAAGATCCAAGAACCTTTTTCAATTATAGATAAAAATTATCCTGGCTTTTCAATCTAGCAACGGTTTTAAAGAAATTAAGCACAAATATTTTGTTTGTTTCCTGAGTAAAAGCTTCTTTTGAAGATGGAGAAAAAAGCTTATTTTAGGTTTCGATCAAAAGGAACATCAAATATTTTAGTCCGCCAAAACTTATATACCGAAGGGATGCTTGACCAAATTTTTGGTCTGCGAGGATAGGAAACCTAAGACATCTTTGATCCGACATCTTGAGAAGCGAGAATAGCATGTATCTTGGGACCAAAATATTTGGTCCGTCATACACTTGTGGACTTCGACTAAGATATTTTTCTGGAAAAGTTTGTTTAAGAATATGTGGATATCAAAGCGAGTAAATTCTAATCTGAAGAGCAGATGTACAAAGGAAATTTTGACAAAGAATAAATTCAAGGTTTGCAACGAACTGAAGAATATAGATAGGTAAAGATTTGGTCCGATTGGACTGGAAGATATAGTTTGAAAATGATATAGATTGAGTGTCTTTTGCTCCAAGTGATCTGGTTTTGCCTTTGCCTATCAAACTATTTCCTTGTGCTAAGTCCCTCTTTTGAACAACTATTCAAAGACAAAACACTTAAGCTACAAACTATAAACACCTTCCAAGTCATAAATTATAAACTAAACACCTTAATCTTGTTGTCCCAGCTTATTTCATCATAAGTTCCAGCTCACTTTCTTCAGGCTTTGAATATTACTAACTTAGTCATCAATACCAAAACCAAAATAATATAAAAATAAATTTGAGGGGTGCCTAGAAGCTATATTTAGTAGAAATATTTACTTCAACATATTTTAGTAACAACATTTGTTCAATTATATTTAATAGCAATATTTGTTCAAGTATGTCTAGTAGCAATATTTGTTGAAGTATGTCAAGTAGCAATATTTGTTCAATTATGTGAAGTAGCAATATTTATCGAATTATATTTAGTACCAATATTTGTTCAATTATATTTAGTAGCAATATTTGTTGATGTTTATTTAATAGCAATGGACGACACCCGCAAATGGTACTATTTGTTCAAGTATCGATATTTGTATGCATGCTTACTTTTATTATTTTCTATTAGCAGATGGCAGACCATGTCGACGTGGTGTGGGAGCACGGTGAGAAGTTGGGTGCTGGATTTCAATGCAAGCACTGTCTCAAAGAGAAAAAATGAGACAGTGCAACCCGACTGAATCAGCACTTGGCAGGGCGCGGTATGAGTGCCGTCCATTGTAGTAAAGTTCCTGTAGACGTTCACGAGTACTTTTAGCGTGACCTAGGCAGGACGAGGGATAAGAAGGAGAGGAGAGGCTGAGGAAAGCAGCAGCTGGAGATTCCCTGTAACGACCCCCATTTTTACATAAATGCAAAAATGAAAATCTAATGCGCATACAGTACTAGTCCTATGATCAGTGGCTAGTATGCACATTTTTAACAATTGGAATCACAACCATACATCATTTTATTAAAGAGAAAGCTATTTGTACAATATATTCTTACAACTCAGAGTATATATATACAGCACAGAGGAAACAAAGTCTTGTAATGTGCCTATCCAACCCTCAAGCAACTGACAAGGCATGAATCCCTAGAAAGATCACATCATTAGAATTCCCACGTCCAGCGACGAAAAGTAATCTTCAGAGCTTCGCTTTCTTATCAACCTAAAATAATAGATTAAGCAAGGTTGAGTACTTGCGTACTCCGTAGACTTAAGTGGTATTTGCAAATGCAATAATACAGGCTATATCAAAGGAGGCTACTACAGTTAATTTGCATAAAGCGATATAAAATTTGTAAATCAAGTTGTCATTTGCAAACGGAATTTGTAAGAGCAAATTTGACTGATAAGAAATAAGTAAAGCATAAGTAATACTCATAACCCTTCGCGAGCATTGAATAATTCAATGATTCAATAATCCAATCCTGCCATAACCATTCTTTTGCCAACACATAACCATTCATCCAATAATCCAATTCTGCCATAACGATTCCTTGTCAACACGTGGCAAAACAAATGAAACCAAGCCCTTTTGAAAATAACAAAATATTTAACTAGTGCCAGTTCACCAAGTTTTCCATGACTGAGGGGACGGCTAATCGATTAGATTTACACTCTGCAGAGATGTACAGCTTTACCCACAAATCATGATCTTTTCTTTTTATCGCATGTTTCACGCACCTTTGGCGTGTGGCCAGAATGTTCATGACGAAAACTTTTACATTACCTAGGTTAACTTTGCACCGGCCCAGGACGTTAGACCCATACTATGGTAGAAGAACTCAGAGCATAGAAATGATGAGAACTCCCCATAGCATGACGTACACCGTTACATTGGTAAGTAGAAACCCCTACAAGCAGACTTTGAAAGGAATGCATGTGTTATCTCCCATCTTCCATAAATGCAAAGTTAAACTAAACAACTTAATTGGTTTAAGGTTGCCCCATTCCAGCACTTGTGGTTTGTACGGATTCATCTTAGATCATACAACACTATGTTCGGTCCTTAATCCGACACGGGCAATACTTCTCCCTACACTACGTACAAGTCTAACCCTTGCACAACCGGCTATCGCCAATAATTGCCCACATCTAAACCGTAGTTTTATTTTGAGTTTTTAGTCAAAATATCCACAACCGACATCATGTCATAATCAACATTTTCAATTTCTCAAGAAACAATTTTGATCTGATCAGATACAACGTTAGTTCTAAAGCATGGCTAAGCATGGCTAATAATCGCATATACCCAAGTTGACATTATGTATTATCTAACCCGTTTATATGACTATCAAGGTTCACATGTCCATACTTATCAAGAAAGTTTCATGAGACAATAGGTATATCTAACAGTACCACAATGTAGCGAATTTACAGAAAATAAGCGCATGTATGAAACAATTTGATAAAAAAAGTGAAAATTAAATACTGGGATCAATATGATCAAAGGGGGTGTTTTCCTTGCTTAATTGTCGTTTATGACGAAGTCGTAGTCGTAGCTAGCGGCGTTAACGACGGAGTTAATGACGTCGAGTTCTACACGTTGTTCAATGGAAATATAGCGAACAACAAATTTCAATAAGGGCAAAAAGAAGACAAACAATATATCAAATAAAAACTTGCTATACAGAACAGACGCAAATTCTTTTATAGATTATTTATTTTTGTCTTGCGAATTCTAGATACTAAAATTATTTGGATTAATGAAAGTAAACATTAGTTAAAGGTTTCGTAAACTCAATTACTCATATAATGTGTTCTTGGTGACCTAACACTTACGGTTATTGCACTAACAGGATTCAGATGAAAAGCAAGTTGTAATAAGAATATTTTCCCAGATTATGGTAGTCCATATCCTAAGGAACATTTATGGGTTGATCTTTATAATATTTTTATTTAGACAAGATGTTTTACGAGCTACCGAAAAGGCTTAAATGGTCACAAAATTGATGTTATCGGGAATCGATTTCATTATAAGTTTGCGACTATACTAAACATGATTTTTTACTCATTTTTCTGGCATTAGCAGGGGATGATCCTAGAAGTGTTTTAAAACTGGTTTCACATTATTTTGCTTTTAGCCGAGATGATTTATATGCATATGAAGGATGAAGTCTATCATGAAAGCAATTTAGATTAGTTCTTTTTGCCGAATATTATGAGCTTATCTTAAAGAACATAGTAAGATTAGCTTTACCTAACCTGATACTTAATTTATGAGGTTTATGCATATGTTTTTTATTCTCAACTATATATACATCATAGGATGGCATATTTCATCTAAAGAACTTAAGCATAACCTATTTTAATGACTCTATTGCATCATATGATCTGATTATATAAGATCTGGTTTTTCATGAATCATGACTTCACTTTTTAATATATGTACACTTATATATATATATATATATATATATATATATATATATATATATATATATATATATATATATATATATATATATATATTCTTTTTATATGGTTAAGGCTTATGATCTTTATACAAATCAAGTTTATACACATGGTAACTATTGTTGCTGCATTCATAATATTTTAACAGCAATAGATCAGTTCATGGTTCATACTGTATATATAATTAGTACTGCTAGTTACTTATTACATGCATATGCATTACATATATATCTTTTACACCAGGGTTTCATTCTTATTCATGAATTAATTCAAGTCAAATTCATTAGTTAAACATTCTACCATATTCTAGAGACCTACTGATATTATATAAACATCAATTCTACTTATTTCAGATTTCTTTTGCATAACTATGTATTTTTGAATATTTATAGCATTGCAATTAACCTTTTATAGAACATGATTTAGACAAAGATGAAATTTGAATATTTTTATATATTTGTGTTGCTGGAAGTCTAAGGATTCCAATAAAATTGGTTTCATTAAATTCTCAGTTCATTTGCAACATTTTTATGTATAGCTTATCTTTTAGCCTTTTTTTAAAATTTGAATTTAAAATTTATCCAGAGCTCTTCTTCAAAATATTTTTTGCATATTCTGAAAGTACGTGATTTTATATGAATATAGAAATTTGTTTCAACTTATTTAGATTAAAAAAATGCTACAGATATAAGCATGTAGCATTTGATTAATGGTCGGTTAGGAAATCAAAATAGGAGAAAGGAAAATACGTCTTCTTGACTGGAAAGCGTTTTTAGCGTTGAATTGGCTTTACCTTCGCCCACTGACTACTGGGGCCCGTCGGTCAGAGAGATGAAACAGAGCAGCCGTGCTATGGCTTCGCCGGCGGCAAGGAGAGGGCGGCCCCGGACGATCGGGGGCAAAGGAGCTAGAGGAGGACGATGGGTTTCTCATGGAGGTCTCACCTATGAGAATGATGCGCCATAGAGGTCCGCCAACGATGACCTGCAGCGGCAAACTCAGGCGACCGACGATCAAGCAGATGAAACCGAACTGAGTTGGATTAAGGTAAAAACAAGCATTAATGGAGTCATTAGAGTCCATTTTATGGTTTAATTGTGGCAGAGGACGGTCGGAGGGACTTGCCACCGGTGGCCGATCACGAAGGAGACGAACGCCGTGGCGACGAGGTTCTGGTTGAGGGAAACCAAATGTTTTTGAGGGCTTTTGATTAGTATGATGCCTAGATGCTACGACGTGAAGCAATTGGAAAATGGTTTAGATTTCGGGCTTAAATTGATGGTTTCCTGACCTTAGGGTTTTCGGCAATGGCGGATAGAAAATGAAATTGGGTGTTTCGGCTAGAGAGAAGGGAATGGAAGGAGAGAGGAAGTGATGCGCAGATTCTTGCGAGTTTGGGGTGCTATTTATAGGCGAGGAGACACTGCGGATGAGCCCTGCCTCGGGTGTGAGCTCGCCGGGATATTTCATGGCGTTGCACAGGAGAGGGCATGGGCAAGTAGCGCAAAATGCGGAGACGGCGGCCGCGTGGCGGAGTCGTGGCGAGCCGGCGTTGGACTAACGGGTCAAGTGGCATAGGGTGACGAAGCTACAGAGGAGCTACGCGATAAACAGTGGCGCGAATTTGTCTCGGGACACCAGCGGCTGGAGGAAGAAGATGAATGGGAGAGGGGGCTACCGGGTGGTCCCAAACAGGGGACTGTCCCCACATGCAAGAGAAAGAAAAGGGGAAGCCAAGCAAAATCAAGAATCGACTGAGAACAGAACGAGTTTGAATGCATTGAATCAGTTACCTATCCAATCATTAAATTAATGATGATTTTAATATGTTTACTTGAGATAAGCTAGAACACACTGTTAAATTTTCAGACAGATTTGATACTTGTAGAATTTATAAAAATTCTGATAGTGCATTGTGCACAGATTTCAGTTTTCTGATTTTAAATTTTATAGAAGTTTATATATTATCAAAACTTTTTGAAACTTTTTATAAACGTTCCTTATGGGTAGAGTGATCTCCTGAAAAAATTTCATCTTCATATTCCTTATATTTTATTTACTAAAATTCTGACATTAGTATTTCTAGATTTTTCATCCTTTCTATTTTTGAATTTTTATAATTATCAAATGTATTATTATTTATTTATATTTTTACTATTGTTATACCTATCCTGTTATCAGATAATATTAAATTTTCATCTCGAGATAAGGTTAGATTATTTTCTAAAAAAAATCTGACAATTTACTGTTGCTAGTCAAGAAATATTAATTGGCTTTCATTTCATACTTAATTGTTTTGATATGACTTCTTAAATTTATATTTAAGTCACTGGATGTTTCCTGATATTAAATAAAATTTTATTTGTTTTATTTTATTAAACTTTTCTATTCTTTATTATTCAAGTTTATGATAAAAGGATTTCTCCTTAGAGCTAAAATAAGGAAAATCCAACAAAGGTCAAGAAAATCAAGGAAAATCCATAAAAAGCATCAATATATATATATATATATATATATATATATATATATATATATAGTTAAATGTTAAAATTTAATTTATCATTGTTTGTTAAGTTTTGCATTGAAGAGAGGATAACATTTTAATTCATTCTCTTAATTTTTAATTAAAAAATTTTATTCAATTTTATTTTCAAATTTCAAGTTTTTATTTTTCTTATTTTAAAATTTTCGGGATGTTACATTCCCCGCTGAGGCGAAGTGTATATTCAGAGTACAACGGTGATGCTGATGAGGAGGACCAACTCTAGCATGCCATGGCTACCTCTAGGGCGGAGGCAGAATTTAGAAGCCGGGCAGAGCATAGTGGTGGTAGTGGATCCTCTAGGGGGCTGGAGGAAATCGCGGCTGTCTATTATCGAAGATGTTTCAGAGTTCCTTGTAAAGAGAAAGACCGCAGGTGGTGGGGGATTACAACGTTGGTACGGCCCGTGACCTCGTACAACCAAAGATTTACAGCCATCAGTGGACACAGAAGGGGAAGAGTGCGAAGCAGGCCATTGGCTCGGCATGGACCAAATTTTTTCATACTACTGGTATTGAGGGGCGAAAAGCAAATAATCCATACTTTTTAGCGCCGTAAGGGAAATGCAAAAATACGGTAAGTGAGCTTTAAAATATTCATTCAGTTGTACTCTGATTCATAGCTAACATTTTTGTACTATATTTCATTTGCAGACGAGAGTGTCCCGTCCCTGAGTGGCCGAGATATAGATGGAAAATATTTAAACACCAATGAAGCTGACATAAAGGAAAACTTCGCAAAGTTCAAGCAGGAATGGCCTAAGCACGGAGTAACAATCATGTGCGATTCTTGGACAGGGTGGACACGCATGAGCATAATTAACTTCATGATTTACTCCAATAGCACTATGTTCTTCCACAAGTCCGTCGATGCTACGGGCCTATCTTAGGATGCCTCGTACTTGCGCAAGGTACTTGGTTTCATTGGTCCTCTTCTGAAATATAATTAATGCACGCATCACTTAATAGAGATACTTGGTTCTGTTTGCTTATACAGGAAATATATCCAGTGGTCGATGAGGTGGGTCCGACAAATGTGGTGCAGATTATCACGGATAATGGTGCCAACTACAAGAAGACGTGCAAGCTCATCGCACGGCAACACCGCAATATTGTGTGGCAGCCTTGTGTGGCCCACACCATTAATTTGATGCTGAAGGAGATTGGAGAGTTCCCTGATCATGCCTCAGTCATTGAGAGTGCAAGAAAAATCTCTCGATAGGTATACAACCATTCCAAGTTTCATGTTATGATGAAGAAGTATATTGGAGGAGATTTGATCAAGTGGAATGCAACTCGTTTCGGCACTAACTACATGTTATTGGACAGTTTCTTTCATCGCAAGGACAAGTTCATGCAATGGATGGCTGCCGAAGAATTTATAAGCTCCCGCTTTGTTGATACCACCGAGGGGAGGTACGTGTGCGGCTGCCTCTCGAGCTTGGATTAGTAGGATAATCTTTGATCTGTTGTCAAGTCGGTGGAACTATTATACATCTTCTTGCAATTCGCCGATCAAGACAGGGTGCCTACATTGAGCGATATGATTCTATAGTACACCATATTGAGATAGGAGTATGATAGTTTATTCCATGACTCTCCAGCAACAAAGGAAATGTACATGGACGTGGTGGACCGAAGAATAGACGACTTAACGCGCCATACTTATATGAACGCCGGTAATACATTCTTCTCTGGAACACAGTATCTTGCAGTTGCACATACGTTACATACTTGTACTGACATATTTCGTTTCACTTCATGCAGTTGCCGCCTTAAACCCCCAGACTGCCTACACTTACGGCATAAACAGCAACTTCTTGCCAAATCTCCGAGATGCCTTTGAAGCGCTTGCTGATGATACTGATAGCGCCGCACAAGCTCTTCATGACGCCGAGGTTTTCAGAAGGAAGGCTGGATCGTTCTCAAGTGCTCTAGCTGCGAGAATGGCACAAGATGGCAAAACATCTCCTGGTATTTTCCTTATATCGTCTTAAATGTAATGGTACTCCCGTCAGTACTTACTATTCTATTTGTTAACTTGCAGCACATTAGTGGGATGTGTTCGATTCGGCAACCCCATCCTTCAGCGGTTTGCCCCACATCTCATGTCGCAATGTGCATCTTCTAGTGGATGTCAGTGCAATTAGAGTACATTTGCGTTCATCCACACAAAAGTTCGCAACCGCTTGTCATACAAGAAACTACATAAGCGGTGTACATTAACTACAATCTTCGGCTTCGAATTTAAGCCGCAGAAAATCAAAGGCGCTCAGATGAAGACAATCCATTCCAGCATCTTATGGAGCTTACACTATACAACGACGCAAATCTGATCCGACAGTGGATGAAAAAAGGAAGGTCCAATGGTGACTCATTACTTAATGAGGAGGATACAGTGAGTAACACCCCTCTCCCGTCACAGCTTGTGACAGACCCGATTCACCCTGTTGTGTTAAAAAAGGATACTGGGGCTGCAAGCATCCTCGAATGGGTAGACAGGACAGTCGGGGACACTCATGCAGGGAAGAGAAAGTACCAATCAGTGCCGAGAAGGGATACAGAAAAAAGGAGAGCATCCTCTAAAGGAAAGGGGAAGCATCTTGTAGATGAGCCGCGTTATATAGGGAGTGATGACTCCACTGAGAGCGGGGACCGTTAGAGCCCGCAATACCAAGAGTCCAATGATAGCAGCTCCAAGACAGACACCGATAGCGGTGGGTCTAGTGGCGATGCCTCCATACCTCCCACACACCAATCAGAAGAGCAGCTTTGCATCGAATTTACAGGGGAATCGCAGTTCACTCATGCAATACAGGATAGAGACCATGACGCTCCCTAATCACAGAGGACGACTACTGGAGAGAAGGAAAAAGACGCACCACAGGATAGCTCTAGCTCCTATGGCATCGCCGAGACGCAAGGGAGCTATGACTCATATGGCAACTATGACTACGCCATCCCCGATGCTCATGCACAACCTTCCACCTAATGGGTCTACGAGTGGCACGACCCTGAGTTTTATGCTATGTTGTATCAACAATGGCAAACAACAAGTATATGAACGGGGCAAAGCTAGCATGATTACAAGGTGGAGTTGCTCGATACACGCGATTGGCCTTGACGTCCACCGAGGAATACAACACAGCCAACAAGTGTACAAGCAACAATACTACCCGTAGCCCCGAAGGTAATGTTTCATTTCATTTCAACTTGATTTTTTACTAACATAGTATCCATGCAGGTCCAACATGGCATTTGCGTGGGAAGAATGACGAAAATATGTCTACTTTACAACTTCAAATGAAAGGTATCGAAATGTGAATGGTATTGATACGTGAATGCCTATTTTTTGCACTTATTGGATTGATATGTGAATGGTATTGAAATAAAAGGTTATTTGTTGACATATTATTGCTAAATGCCTACTTTACAACTTCAGATCGTCTAAAATATAGCAAAGGTCGTGCCGAAATTTTGTTTCATTTGCATGTTTCATTTCATTGAAACTCAATTTTTTACTAACATTCTGTTCATGTAGGTCAAACATGAAATATGTGTGACAATAGAAGAACGACAAAGCTATGTCTACTTTACAACTTCAAATGAAAGGTATTGAAATGTAAATGGTGTTGATGTGTGAATGATATTGGTATGTCATTATGTAAATAGTGTTGATATGTGAATGGTGTTGATATGTGAATGGTGTTGATATGTGAATGGTATTAACGAAAGATTATTTGTTGACATATTATTGCTAAATGCCTACTTTACAATTTGCAATTGCCAAAAATATAACAAAGATCATGCTGAAATTTTTTTCATGATTTTCCGTACATTTTTATATATTTATTGCATTTTTCCTATTTTTTAGGACTTTAATGTCTTTTTACAATTTTTTTGCAATTTTTTCGGTTTTTTTTACAATTTTTCCCCTTTTCTCAAGTGCCATCGGAAACTGCTCGAAATTTGAGCCTTTTCGATTGGTTTTCATCCATCTCGTTCAAAAATCACTCGCCGGTTTGACCAGATTTCAAATTCATTTGACTTTCAAAATCGTTCAGTTTTGAGCGAAATTCAAGCAGTTTTAAGCGATTTTTGTTACCGCCGTGCCGTCAAAATCCAAGTTCGAAACGGTACTATGCCTATGACATCTTTTCTGAATGTGCATTCGCTGGAGCTCAAGGAAAGAACAGTAACAGTTTCCTAATTGGATGAAGCACTTCAGGATGTTAGGCAGGTGACAGATTTGTGCTTTGTGTGTCGAGCAGCAGAAGCATCATCATGGCAATCTGGAGCTCTACAAATGGTAGGTCTCAGTTCGAAGAATCTTGATATACACCATAGATCATCTTGCCCAATTTGAAGAATCTAGCTGCACAGCATCTTTCCAAATTTGTCTCACACTGCAAGTGCAAGATGCTTTTATCAACATATGATTTGTGCTCGACTCCTGATGCAAATGAAAGGGAGCAGCTAGTACAATTTTTGTTATCATACTATCACCTCTATTGTAGGCTTGTAGTTGTAGCTGACTTAAATGGTTAAATCATAGAATTGGTTTGATCACAACTAGAATTATTGCAATGGATTGCAGAAATTGACCAAAGTTCACGCGAAAAAATTTGCAAGATTAAGAAGAAATATGCACAAAGAAAGATGGTAAAAATAGATTAGTATTCTCATCTCAGCTGAATTACTCTTCCTGGGCTAGCTAACTAATCAAGAACTCGTCGCCGTCCACAATGAGCGGCGCCGACGGCCCGTCGAGCAGCAGCGAGTCCAGCGAGGTCGGCACGTCGGTGCAGCCTGGCGCGTCGGTCGGTTGGTCGTCGGTACAGCCTGGCGCGTCGGTTGGGTGGTCGTCGGCACAGCCAGGCGAGTCGGTCGGGTGGTTGTCGGCGATGGGCGGGTCGGTGTGGCTGTCGACCGGCGCCGGCGGCGGGTGCGGGTCCTTGCTTTGCCGGTGCCGGCGCAGCTCGAGCACCCGGCGGTGGGTGTTGGCGTGCTCCGACAGCACGAAGGTGGGGCTCGCTATGGGCCGGTACTCCGGCAGCAACCTCCCCTGCCTGTACCGCACGCCGCACGCGTTGCACAGCGTGCCCCGCCCCATCGGCCCCTCCCTCCACTGCGGCGTCGCCATCGACCCGCAGTGCAGGCAGCTCCTCCTCCTCCTCGTCTTCGTCCTCTGTGGTAGCGGTGGCGGTGGTGCCGGGGTGGCCTCCTTCCTGGGAGGCCTCCTCAGCTTCGACGGCTTTCTGACCAGGTAGATGGCTGGCGACACCTCGGGCTCCCAGATCGGGCTCTCCGGCAGCGACTCGGCGGTCGGGCTCTCGGGTAGCGGATCGGCGACCCGGCCCGCCGCCGGCCGGTGCTCCCGCAGCGCCCCCACCGCCCTGTACCGGACCCCGCAGGCGTTGCAGAGCGTGCTCCGACCCATCGGCCCCGACCTCCACTGCGGCGTCTCCGCCGTGTCACAGTGCAGGCACCTCCTCGCTCTCTTCGCCGGCTTCTTCCCTGGGGAGGCGGTGACCGGATCGGGGGACGGAGCCACGAGTTGACGTTTGGGACGGGGGGGACTCACCTCCACCTCTGTCAGCTTCTTGGCCGGCGCGGCGGTGGCGGGATCGGGGGACAGAACCACGCGTACGAGCACTCGCTGGGGACGGGGGGCCCTCACCTCCTCAGCCAGGTTCTTGGCCGGCGGCGGCTGGAGGGCGGGGATCCTGTACGACCACCAGCCGGACGGCGTGGCGCGGGGGAGGAAGCTGCGCGCCTTGCGCGGGACGGCGGCCTCCAGGCGGGAGATGACGACGGCGGGTAGCGCCGTGGTGGGCAGCGCGAGGACGTAGATGAGGGGAAGCTCCTGCTCCCGGCCCCTGCCGCCCTCCTCCTTCCCGCCACTGCCGCCGGCCATGTCGTTGGTCGCCTTGGTCACCTCAGATCACCAGAATCTTGGGCACCTCTTGCCCCCTAATCCTGATGGCTGCTCAGCTATAAAAATACTATCTTTAGACCACCGGGTTGTAGAAGTTAAATCAATCCACTCACCCACCGAAAGTAGAGAGAGATTAATAGATGGTTGGATATATTACTTGTGCCTCTCCTCCCTCCCCTGCCTCCGCCGTCGCCATGGACGGCGGCCGAGCGAGCCGTGACCGGGCCTCGGCGGCTCTGACAGGTGAGCGGACAAGAGACGATCTGCGCCTCTGCGGGCGTGCGTGTCAGCAGAAAAGAAAGCTAACAAGGACAACGAGTCACGACTCACGATGGCCTCTCTTTTTTTCTCTTTCTTTCCTGCCTTCTCTTTTTTCTTTTTTTTCCCTCGAGTGCAGTGTTAATACTTAATAGGCTCGGACTCTGTCGTACATGTTTTTATTTATCCAAAACTATATTTTTCTTGTGGTTAAATACGGATAGTACCGATATAAATATAATGCAAACAATACCGATCACGAATTCGAATTGAAATCGATACGGTACTAAATATTTTTATTGGATGTCGTGCAAAAACAAACACCATATATAGTATATATATAACAATGATTAATAAACAGTACAAATTAAACATGAAACATGATTATAGCAATTTAATAAATTATTTTAACAGATAGTCCAACAAAGTTACAAAAGTACCCTCCCGATGCAACATTTTCTTCCCGCTAGAAATTTGGAAAAGCAATCGTATGGCCATATATATCAGTCGGTAGAGACATGAGCTATTAGGCTGGGCCAAATTGAAGTTGCTAGAATATGAATGTAAATTTTTGGATATCCTAGAGTTTTTCATAATTATCCGAGAATATAATCGGAATATCCTGATTCGACGGATAGTTATCTCTTGAATCCGATACTAAATTCGAAACCAACTATCCAAAACCGATGCAGAATCCGACAACTATTCGACATGACTAACTGAATTCGAATCAAGTAGATTCAGTCCGTCGCTATCTATATGATCCAATTGAACCCTGCTCGAGTGTCACAAAAAAAAAGAAGAAACTTTCGTGGTATCCAGTATAGCTTTCTCAAGTGTGTAAACCGCAAGGAATTGCATCCTCTGCCGTGCTGTTCGTGTCTTGAACTCTATAAATAAGAGTCTGAGGGCATATACTCCAGATATGAATACGGATTTGAAATTTTATAGATATGTGTCGAATTTGAATTGATCATGGATAAATTGATGGAAAGTGTCAGCATGCAAAAAGGACATAGCTTCATCGATTAAAATGTCAATTCTATAACAAACTAGGGAACTAAGACCATACTTAACAACCTAAAATATAATTGCACCTAAGAACCTAAAATATAATTGCACCTGAAATACTTCGTAAATTCACACGATAAATGAAGTTGCCATGTCAGTGCTTATTGTGTAGAAGTTGTATAAGGTACTCGCGAAATGTTATTTGAAAGTCGAAATGAAAATATATCTTCTAAACATCCATCGAAGACGAAAATGAAAAAGATATTGCTACTACTGTATCCCATGAAAACTTTTTAATACAAACATAAATATATCGAATATTAAAAATGACAATCCGCATGGAGTTTTTTTTAATACGAAATCAGACTGGGAAAATATTAGCCGCCCCATTTTTTTATTTCTACTCATGCTAAATTAATATGCTGAATCTATACATTTCATGGTTGCCATGAATAATAACTTTTGTACTAAATTTTTATTTCTACTCTTGCTAAATTAATATGCTGAATCTATACATTTCATGGTTGCCATGAATAATAACTTTTGTACTAAATTCGATGAAAGATTAGATCAAAGATTCAAAGTTGTTGTAGATGAGAAGTAGGATTGAAAGTGAAAAGCTCGATCATAGAGCATGCAGCTAGTCTATGACTTATACTCTATCCGTTTCATAATATAAAGGTCAAATTCTACTTTTCACACAACTTAAGAAAACATAAATTAAGAGGACAAATAGACCCCTAGTAGGTGGGGAAAAAACTCATCAACTACACCCTTAATTTCAGCGGAGGCTCTTTTATTTGATACAAGGCAAGCAAGAGCCGCCACAAGCCAGGATTAGTTCTTATTTAAATGATCAAATTTCAGAACTTCGCCATTGGTAACTCAAAACATCAGGTTTTATAAGTTCTTGCAACTACGCACGAGTACTCGCACAATGCAACACAAAACCACTGTTGGATAATAAACTGATCGCGGTAGATCAACATCAACACTAATCAGCCAATATTAAATACCCGAAGAATAATCACAAAGATAACGTTAGTCAGCCAATATTGAGAATACCCAAAGAATAATCACAAAGATGAACACCGAATATAGAAAATTTGAACTCTTCTCTTTATTTATTGATCTCTCTTGTACAATGAGGGCTATATTTATAGCCAAAACACATCAAGAGTAAATTATATTTTAACCCTCACCCTTGAGCGAACACCACGTAATGCATATGCCTCATAAAAAAAATCCTCTCAATAACATAGTGGGAATAAAGGGATAGAGAAAAGAGTACACTGCATCCGCAAATTGTGTTACACTTGTTACCTCATTAAAAACCTTCATGTGAGAAAACTTCGAGAAAACTCACTAAGGAAAAAGGAGTTCAACTTGTAATCTTCTAGATTAGGGTAGCATCTTTAGGATCATACTAAAAGTTATGGTTTGGAGATTTACTACCCCTAAACTATACATTTCCATTCCAATGCCACAAACACATCTTTAGAAACTGGAAGCTGACAAAGATTTAGTGAATAAATCAGCTACATTTTCACATGACTTAGTTTATAGGATTTCTTCTGGAGTTCATGAGAAAGAAAAGTTTGAGGCAATATGCTTCATGATATTGCTCTTGACATAACCCATTTGCATTTATGCAACACAGGCAGCATTATATTCATAGATAATTATGGGGGTATCAACGGTGTTAATGTCACATGATTTTTGGATATGTCTAATCACACATCTTAGCCAAAAGAATTCACATGAGGCTTCATAAAGTGCTATAATTTCTGAGTAGTTGGTAAAGGTAGCTATCAAGGTCCGCTTAAAGGACCGCCAAGAAATGGTTGTACCACCATAGAGAAAAATAAATCTAGTATGAGATTTGGTACTGTAGGGATCATACAGATAGCCAGCATCCGTATATCCCACCATGGTCGAGTGTTGGCCCTTCCAGAAAAATAAATCAAGATCTTGTGTACCTTGAAGGTATGTGAGTAGAGTCTTGACACCAGTCCAACGCTTTCTGGTTAGAGCTGTAATATGTCTAGCAAATAAATTTACTACGAATAAAATATTAGGCCTGGTGCAATTCGCAACATACATAAGTACTCCTATGACACTTAAGTATGAAACTTTAGGTCCTAGGACTTCCTCATTTTCAATCATCGGTCTGAATGAGTCTTTATCCACAACAAGGGATCTGACTAACATAGGGGTCTTTAAAAGGTTATTGAAAGTGCATCTAGGCACTTATGTTATTTTGGTGATTAATGAATGTTATTTTGGTGATTAATGACAAACACTCATAATGACAATCTATGCAATTAAGTAAATGCTTAACTTAGTGCTTAGCAAATGACAAACCTCTAATATGATTATATTGCTATGAGACTAACTTGTTATTGCCTAGTTGAGTATCAGTCTCATCTATTTAGAGGAAAATCAAATAGGAAGGTTAAGCAAAGATAAGGTATGCAATTTTGGTATCTATTCTATATTTGTTATTGCATTCCTTTCGTGCAAATGCATAGTGAACTCCAAGTAGCATGTTGATTATATATATGCACATTGGTTCATGTCATATTTATTTGTGCATATATATTCATTTGAGTTCATTATGGTATGCATGTATTAACTAGAGTTAAACTTCATATTGCTATAGATTGACTTGGTGCATGCATGCTTTATTTATATATCTTCTCATGCAATTCTCTTAGTGAAGTTTATCTAGTGTTGGATCACATATTTACTCTTACTCCAAATATTGTTTGCACATGTACAATTCGTGTATATTCTATCATGTGCTTCATTTAAGTAAAGTCTGTGATCCTTGCCATGATTTAATTGATTCATCATATTGGCAATTATCTCTCTAGTGCATATAGATCAATTACATATTCATCATGATGTACTTAGTAGAGAACATTTCTTATGTCAAGTGTTTCTATTTTGTGTTGTGCTTCTTTATATGAAACACTTGTTGAAATCAACTGCTCACAAAATATCAATTTATTCATATCTATTGAGCTTTTGGGACTAATGTCTTTCATGAGTAGTTTGGAAAGAATTAGGTCCCGTATGTGTATGATGACCAAGGTATCTTGGAGGATGATCATTAAGTCGAGGTCAACAAGGCGGCGGTGTCACCAAGAGCTGAGGACTAAGTCAAGAGCAACTTGGCGTGGAGATCGTCAGAGAGGATGATCAAGTCAAGGTTGATAGGACGAGAGTCTCATGAGGTGAATCGAGTCGAGTTGGACAAGGCGAAGATGTCATCAATTATATGGTGAAGGTCTTCATGCATCGACATCAAGAAAGAAGACGGCAAGTGACTAGTTCTAGACTTATATTATCTTTGATTTAATTTGAGTCTAAGGATTGCCGTACTATTAAGAGGGATGCGATGTCGAATGACTTTTAGATGTGTCAAGTGCTCAAGTGATCCATCCTTGTGAATCTTAGAAAGGAGTGGTGTTGGTAGTCTTAGGAAAGTGAGGGTTGTAGGTCTCTCTTGATTTCTTTGTGAAATCTGTGGTTATCCTTTGAGTTTTGGATAGTGAGATCTTGTTGGTTGTGTAGCCCTCGTTCTTAGCTTTCGGAGAGTCCAAAATCTCTGAAATCGAATCCGAGTCAAAAGTTATGCTCGTTTTAGTCAGCCAAGGTCTTGATTCGGACTATCCGGAGTTAGTCCGGACTATCCGGATAATCCGAGTATCCGGACATTCATCCGGACTCTCGGGTTGAGTCTCTCTGTTAGCATTTTCTCGGTCAATCCGAGTATCCGGATTGAAATCCGAGTCTCCGGATTGTGCGATCTGCCCCAACGGCTAGTTTTTGGGAGGTCTATTTATAGCCCTTCCTCCTCTTTTGAAAGGGCTTTTGGTGTGGATTTTGAGGGGCTGTGGGGGCTTTGAGAGAGCTTTTACCCTTAGATCTAAGTGATCCCTTGTGAGAAGGGTTGGGAAGAGTTTGGGAGTGAGTCTTGAGTTGATTGAGCACTTGATTTCATCTCCAAGTTTGTTCTTCGTGAGCATTTGTTACTCTTGGAGGTTGAGAACTCCTAGGCGGCTAGGAGGTCGCCTCTGAGCCACCGGAGCTTTGTGTGGTTGGCCGTGGGAAGTTTGTGAAGGCAGTTCCGCCTCCGTAAGGAAGGAATCAAAGGAGTGAAGACCGGCGAGTGCATTTGTGCAACACCGGAGGAAGAGGGTTGAAAGAGACCCGGCTCAAGTGTGACCGAGCCGCCTCAGCGGAGACGTAGGATCCTCAAGGATCCGAACTTGGGTGAAAAATCATTGTCTCCAAGTTTGCTTCTTGCTCTTGCTTTAGTATTTGGTTTTGAATCTTTGGGAGCCCCGATCTACTCTTTTGTTGTGTTTGGCTCCAGATCTTCTCTACCCTCAGGTACCTGACATCATTTAGATCTTTTGTATTCAAGTAGATTGTTGAAAAATTGCAGGGATTTAAAATCTCTCTTCGAGATCCTCAATCCGGAGTATCCGAATCCTCGAACCCGACGGTCCGGATAATCCGGAGTATCCGGATTGAATACCCCGGACACTCCGGGTTAGGACCCTCGGGATCGGACTATCCGGAGTATCCGGATTGAATACCCCGGACAGTCCGGACTATCCGGAGTATCCGGATTGAATACCCCGGACACTCCGGATTGTTCAGGACACTCGGGAGATTTTATTTAGCTGCAATATTTTTGTTCCGCTGCATTTAAGTTACAAAGTTTTTAATTCGCCTATTCACCCCCCCCTCTAGGCGACATCCCCTGTCCTTTCAATTGGTATCAGAGCAAGGTCTCTCCTTTTATTAGACTTAACCATCTAGAGAGTAAAGGATGTCGACTAGAGGATTAGTGCACTCTCATGAACCACTTGTGTTAGATGGCACAAATTATGCTTCATAAAAATTAATTATGACTTCTCATTTTAAATCCATGAGCCCCCAAATATGGTGGATCGTAGATGTCGGCTTTTCCTCTCCGTTGAATGAAGTTGCTCAAACCGAAGGAGAGAGGAAATGCCTACATCTCGACGCTCAAGCTACTAATGTTTTATTTTGTGTTGTGAGCGATGAAATCTTTGATAGAATATGCAATCTCAAGAGCGCTCATGAAATGTGGATAAAGCTTCAAGAACTATTTGAATCATCCACTTCTATTGAGGATTGCACTGAGGAAGAGATGTCGGGAGATGAAACATCAAACTCCACCTCAAGCTCAAGTGATGAAGAACCGACATCTCCATCAACCTCAACCTCCGCCTCAAGTGACGATGAAGATGCTCTTCCATCACAAATCCGTTGCTTCATGGCGAAAGGTAAGAATGAGGTAAGTGACGATGATGATGATGAGCTCACTTATGATGAACTTATGAATTTGCTAGAGGAGCTCAATAAATGTCTTGGAAAGGAGAAAAAGAAATATAAAATTTTGAAGCTTGAACATGAATCACTTCAAAATGATTATAACATGCTTCAAGAAAATCATGAATCCCTCCTTTCCAAAGAAATTCATAAGCCTAAGGTGGATATAGGAATCTCATGTGATTTAATTGATGAAATGTCTTGCTTAAATGTTAATCCTAATATTTCATCAAAATTTGACATATCCACCTCTTGCAATGATTTACCTTGTTGCTCAAATTCAAATGTTTCCACTTCCTCTATGCATATTGAGACTAATCTTGTAGAGGAAAACAATGAGCTCAAGGCCAAAGTCATTAGATTAGAAAATGACTTGAAGAAGTGCATAAAGGGAAAAGCCGTTCTCGACGAGATCTTGAGCAAGCCAAGGGCACCTCAAGATAAGCGAGGACTCGGCTACATCTCCAAGAGGGAGACTAACAAGACAAGGCACAACGAAAGACATTCGAAGATCATCAAGTGCTTTGCTTGCAACAAGAAGGGACACGTCGCCTCCGTGTGCCCTAATAAAGTGGAGATCAAGCCACAACCATCAACAATGAGGCAAACCGACAAAGAGCAAGTCAAGAAGAAGAAGAAACGTTCAAAGCCTACTTGCTACAATTGTCGGAAAAAGGGACACATCGGTAAGGATTGTCCCAAAGGTATTATTCCTAAGCCAATTATTGTCAATGATCATTATTTGCTTAGGAAAGACAAAAATGGCAATGTGTTTGCCAAGTTTGTCGATTCTCCCAAGTATTTGCAAAATTATGATATTCAATTGCTTAGGAGAAATGAATCTAGAAATGTGTTTGCTCAAAATGCTAGACTTCCTAAGACCAAGAAAAATCATGTTGATCATGTGCTTAGGAAAATAACAATAGCAAACCATTTGCTAGATTTGCTAGATCTTCTAAGCCCTTGCATTGTAATGATTATTATGTGCTTAGAAAGGATCAAACTAGAAATGGATTTGCTAAAAATGCTAAAACTCCTAAGCCTCCTCAATTCAATTCCAATAATTCGCTTAGGAGTAATAACAATCGCAAATCCATTGCTAGTCATGTTAGTTCACCTAAGACTATTAATGTTAGGGCCATTTGGGTTCCTAAATCTATTGTGACTAACATTTTTGGACCCAACAAAAATTGGGTACCAAAAAGCGCCTAAAAGAATTGTAGGTGCTTGGAGATGCATTGGAAGTTTTGGCTTATCAAGAGAATGATTCCATCATGTGCAAAAGAAGCCAAGCTTGAAGACATTCACTTCAATCATAAACCAATGACATCTCGGGTAACAAGTATTTAAATTGATTCTTATAGCTTATAGCCTTGTGTAGGTTATATTGTATTATTCATGAAAATCAATTTAGATTGCTTGATCATATTCTTGCTCATGCCTTTTAGATGTATTGATTGTAATCTTGAGCAAGATGGGAAGTGGCACATTAAGGGGGAGTGCTAAATCATAACCATGTATATCACATCCCTACATGTGCCCATATTTATATAAGTGCAATTATATATTTTCAAAATCAAGCCATTTAGCCAAAAGTCAAAATTTTGTATACCATTAGTATTCTTGTGAAAAACTAGTTGCAAAATGTATACAAATATATTTGAAACGTCTTTCAAAGGTTTTGGCTTCACAAAATCTATTTTGAAAAGAAAATGAGTTTCATGATCAAAATATAGATAGTAGTATCTTGTTTTGGATTTAAACTTATAATTTTCATAAAATTAAATGTAAAATGAATTTGAAAGTAATTCCAAAACGAAAATCCTAGAGTTGGTCATTCTTAACAATTCTTGTGTTCAAAAGACTTTCAAAAGACCAACCTAGTGAAAGTTATTCGATTTTGAAACTCATTAAAAACTATATTTGACCCATAATAGTCATATTATTGCACATAGTGAGTTTCTCCGTTTGGACCGGATCTTGTGTAGTATCTTGGTTCAAAATGGTATCTTAGACTCATACACAAAATTCAAATCTCTATATCTCATCTTATTCTTCATTTGAATCTTGTGTTGAAATATTTGACTTTGTTTTACAAATAGCTATTTCAAAAGGACCATTTTGGTCAAAAGTCAAATCTTATGTTTAAAAGGCCCAAATTTGTGAAAAGCTTTGTAAAAGTATTCTAATATGTATTTCAAATGTTTTACAAGCTTTCAAAATAAAAATTCTATATTGAAATCAATTTTAGCCCGAAAAGTTTTTGATTTGAACTAAAATAGCTTATTTAAGCATATTGCTCAAATCTTAGCATTCAAGTTGGATTTCATTATAAATGTTGGCTAGAAACCATCTTGATAATCAATTATAAGCCATGGAAATTGAAATTGCAAGAAATCCAAATTGATTTGTATTTTGAGGCTTTTTATGAAAAACTATTTCCTATTTAACTTGCTTCAAAAAGGGTTAAAAGCAAAATATTTGTTTGAAATGCAAAATCTTATGAAAATAGTCTTCAAAAATGTTTTCAAATGTATTTCAAATGTTTTCAAGTATCTAACCCTTGGCTAGAAGCTAAAAGTCAAACTTTGGCCTAAAAAGATCTTTGTGATCTTGCTTCTGCATTTAACTTCAAATTTTTCTAAAGCAATATCTATTTGGAGTTTGAAAAAGTGGTCAATACAAAACTCATAAGGTTGGTCATTTTAAGCATTTCTTTAGTTCAAAGTTTTTCCAAACGACCAACCGTTCAAAAGTTATAGCCATTTGAATTTTCCAAAGTCATCCATTTGACCCAAAATGACCCGTTATTGCATTTTGTGGATTTCGCTATTTGAATTGGATTTATTTGCATATCTTGGATTGAAATAGTATTTCTAAATCACACAAAGCTATGAAAGCTCAAATCTCCATAAATTTCAATCCGGAATGCATTTTGAACATTTGGCGAAAATTCAATTTCTTTTCAAACCTACAAAGCGCATTTTGTCATATCTTTTGAACGAAAATTTCTTTTAATGAAATTCTTATTGGGAAACCTTCTAAATAGTCCAATGTTTATTTCTGGAAAGTTTCAAACCATTTGGACTCAATTTGAAAAAGTTTTGACTTTTCTTCTCTTTGAGTAAAAATCATGCCTACAAAGCAAAATTTGGCATATCTTTTGATTGGAGACTCCTTTTTGGAAAACTGTTTTTGGAAAAGTTTCTTGGGAGTCTAAATAATGTTTATGCCTAATTTCGAATAATTTCAACTTAATTTGAAATAGGTATGCCTTTTTCTCTCTTTCGATCTTATTTGGCATACTCTTGCATTAAGTTGGATTTTACGATTTGAATGGATTTGATTATGCAAATAGGCTTATAAACATCTCTCTAAATCATATGAAGCCATATAAGTGCATATTACCATTCAAAACTCATTTGGTTCCATTTTGAGGATTTGGTGAAAATCTTAATGTTTTATGTGTTTCATATGCATATTTCATCATATTTCTCAAAATGAAATTTATTTATTGAAAATCTTTGTTAGAAAACCTTATCTCACATATGGAGTTCATATCTGAAAAATTCTCAAATTTATTTGAACTCATTTGCGAGATTGTTGACTTTATTTGACTTAGTGTCAAAACTAAACCTCCAATGCCCATTTTGATCTAATTTTTTATTGGAGGGTGATATTTGATAAATTCTTTTTGGAGAAGTCTCTTGGATGTTCATGGATCATTTCTGCAAAATCTTATGGCTATTGGACTTCATTTGATCAAGATTTGATTCAAATTCAAAATGTTCAGTTTTAGGGATGAAGCTGAACAACCCGGAGTATCCGGGTAATATATCCGGAGTATCCGGATTATCCGGACACTCCGGATCAAAAACACCGAGTATCCGGTTGTCTTCTCGCCCAAATTCAAATTGCT
Source organism: Otatea glauca (assembly GCA_036346275.1). NCBI lineage: Eukaryota > Viridiplantae > Streptophyta > Magnoliopsida > Poales > Poaceae > Otatea > Otatea glauca. Next base: position 23,632,020 of record CM070734.1, read on the forward strand.
ATCTATACTTTCTTGCAATATCTTGTTCATCCTATTTTTGGGGTTTCTCCTTTGCTCAAATCAATATTCATCTTCATAGCCCTCGAAGAGGATTTGAGTTGGATCTGTTCGCGTTGATGATTTTTGTATTTGGGCAATAGTTTAAAAGTTATAATCGACTTTGTCTTGCTATTTGCATCTCTTTGAGATTTTAAGAGTTTTAAATTGGCATCTTGGCAAGCCTTTCAAGATGAAAACTAAGTGAACTTATTCATTGCTCCAAGCTTCTAAGTGGAGCATATCTATTTAAGTTTTCATTCCAATGAAAGTGCATATTTTGGCTAAGTTATTTTGGAAATTGGATTTAATTGTAACTTAGCCTCAAAATGTTTTCTCTCTTGCATAACTTCGAGTTTATTATGAAAAAGAGAAAATTTCCCTTGTAAGCTCAAGAGTGAGTTTGAATGTGTTTTACTCATTGTCTCTCTTACAAGTGGATGTCAAGATCAAATTTGAATGAGTTAAAAAAAATTCATTATAAAGTGTAAAGTGGTGTAATAAAATCTTCAATTGATATCTTGAATTGTCTTAAATTGCATGCAAAGAGTATTGTCTTGTATATCATATATATCATGCATGTTGTACTTAGACATTATCAAACTAACTTGGGTCAAATTAAAAGATATTTGTTCCCGAAAATCGTGTGCTTGTCTATTGATGTTCAAGGTATTGGAAAAGGGTCATCTTCGACGGTGGGATGAAGGAAATGGAGAGGAGCTCCATAGTACGAGGATCTAAGACCGGCGCGGTGATCATGACCAATTCGAACATGCGGTGGACAAGAATCGACAAAGGGCGTGTTTCTTTTCGACCATATTCAATAATGTCTGTGCACACCATTATGCTAAATTGTGTTATTCTAAATGGTGTTGTATTTTTCAATTGATATGATTAATTGGTATCTTTCAAGAGGTATCCTCTAATCCTAAATTGTTTTGAAGTGTCATCTAACTTGCATTCGGCATTATCAAGAACTAAAAGGTACATATGGGTGACACATTGCAAAGAGGTATGCCCTTGATAAGTTTATGAAATTCTTGATCATGAAAGTGCATCTTACTTATACAACCTTGATTCATGATCTTGTATACATCTTGTGATCATATAAGCAATTCCTTCTTGTGTAATCTTCTTTATATGATCTTGATTGTTAGAATTTGATTTGATCATAAGCATGTGCTTAAATTATAAATTTGCTATATGATCTTGATGGTTAAAGAATATGTGAAATCATATTCGTGTGTCATGTTTAAGCATCACTTATATCCTAAGAATCATGACTTCTTTAATTTGGTATAACTAGAAAAATCTATTACCTAAATCTTGGAAATAATTGGTATCATATCTTGCCTAGATTTAGGGGGAGCTTAATATTATTGTCATATTACTAGCTCCTTATCTTTATTTTATTTTCTCCCTAATCTTTTTATTGAGTGTGCAATCAAGGGGGAGAACAGCTTTTATTGAATAAACAATAAGAATCTTTTAAGCACCTTTTGGGATTAATGACAAAAGGGGAGAATTTATGGATTTATCAATTGTCCCTAATCGATTGACAAAAGGGATGATTTGTAAGTATGATCTCTTATTGTTTCTTTATGCTTGTTTTAATGTTAAAATATCTTAATATTGTCATTTGGTGCAATTGATAATAGGTTTGTCATAAATCACCAAAAAGGGGGAGATTGAAAGTGCATCTAGGCACTTATGTTATTTTGGTGATTAATGAATGTTATTTTGGTGATTAATGACAAACACTCATAATGACAATCTATGCAATTAAGTAAATGCTTAACTTAGTGCTTAGCAAATGACAAACCTCTAATATGATTATATTGCTATGAGACTAACTTGTTATTGCCTAGTTGAGTATCAGTCTCATCTATTTAGAGGAAAATCAAATAGGAAGGTTAAGCAAAGATAAGGTATGCAATTTTGGTATCTATTCTATATTTGTTATTGCATTCCTTTCGTGCAAATGCATAGTGAACTCCAAGTAGCATGTTGATTATATATATGCACATTGGTTCATGTCATATTTATTTGTGCATATATATTCATTTGAGTTCATTATGGTATGCATGTATTAACTAGAGTTAAACTTCATATTGCTATAGATTGACTTGGTGCATGCATGCTTTATTTATATATCTTCTCATGCAATTCTCTTAGTGAAGTTTATCTAGTGTTGGATCACATATTTACTCTTACTCCAAATATTATTTGCACATGTACAATTCGTGTATATTCTATCATGTGCTTCATTTAAGTAAAGTCTGTGATCCTTGCCATGATTTAATTGATTCATCATATTGGCAATTATCTCTCTAGTGCATATAGATCAATTACATATTCATCATGATGTACTTAGTAGAGAACATTTCTTATGTCAAGTGTTTCTATTTTGTGTTGTGCTTCTTTATATGAAACACTTGTTGAAATCAACTGCTCACAAAATATCAATTTATTCATATCTATTGAGCTTTTGGGACTAATGTCTTTCATGAGTAGTTTGGAAAGAATTAGGTCCCGTATGTGTATGATGACCAAGGTATCTTGGAGGATGATCATTGTCGAGGTCAACAAGACGGCGGTGCCACCAAGAGTGAGGACTAAGTCAAGAGCAACTTGGCGTGGAGATCGTCGAGAGGATGATCAAGTCAAGGTTGATAGGACGAGAGTCTCATGAGGTGAATCGAGTCGAGTTGGACAAGGCGAAGATGTCATCAATTATATGGTGAAGGTCTTCATGCATCGACATCAAGAAAGAAGACGGCAAGTGACTAGTTCTAGACTTATATTATCTTTGATTTAATTTGAGTCTAAGGATTGCCGTACTATTAAGAGGGATGTGATGTCGAATGACTTTTAGATGTGTCAAGTGCTCAAGTGATCCATCCTTGTGAATCTTAGAAAGGGAGTGGTGTTGGTAGTGCCGGAAAGTGAGGGTTGTAGGTCTCTCTTGATTTCTTTGTGAAATCTGTGGTTATCCTTTGAGTTTTGGATAGTGAGATCTTGTTGGTTGTGTAGCCCTCGTTCTTAGCTTTCGGGAGAGTCCAAAATCTCTGAAATCGGTCCGAGTCAAAAGTTATGCTCGTTTTCGTCGAGCTGCTCAGTGCTGATTCGGACTATCCGGAGTTAGTCCGGACTATCCGGATAATCCGGAGTATCCGGACATTCATCCGGACTCTCCGGGTTGAGTCTCTCTGTTAGCATTTTCTCAGTCAATCCGAGATCCGGTTGAAATCCGAGTCTCCGGTTGTGCGCATCTGCCCCAACGGCTAGTTTTTGGGAGGTCTATTTATAGCCCTTCCTCCTCTTTTGAAAGGGCTTTTGGTGTGGATTTTTGAGGGGCTGTGTGGGGGGCTTTGAGAGAGCTTTTACCCTTAGATCTAAGTAATCCCCTTGTGAGAAGGGTTGGGAAGAGTTTGGGGAGTGAGTCTTGAGTTGATTGAGCACTTGATTTCATCTCCAAGTTTGTTCTTCGTGAGCATTTGTTACTCTTGGAGGTTGAGGACTCCTAGACGGCTAGGAGGTCGCCTACGAGCCACCGGAGCTTTGTGTGGTTGGCCGTGGGAAGTTTGTGAAGGCCGGTTCCGCCTCCGTAAGGGAAGGAATCAAAGGAGTGAAGACCGGCGAGTGCATTTGTGCAACACCGGGAGGAAGAGGGTTGAAAGAGACCCCGGCTCAAGTGTGACCGAGCCGCCTCAACGGAGACGTAGGATCCCCTCAAGGATCCGAACTTCGGGTGAAAAATCATTGTCTCCAAGTTTGCTTCTTGCTCTTGCTTTAGTATTTGGTTTTGAATCTTTGGGAGCCCCGATCTACTCTTTTGTTGTGTTTGGCTCCAGATCTTCTCTACCCTCAGGTACCTGACATCATTTAGATCTTTTGTATTCAAGTAGATTGTTGAAAAATTGCAGGGATTTAAAATCTCTCTTCGAGATCCTCAATCCGGAGTATCCGAATCCCTGAACCCGGACAGTCCGGATAATCCGGAGTATCCGGATTGAATACCCCGGACACTCCGGGTTAGGACCCTCGGGATCGGACTATCCGGAGTATCCGGATTGAATACCCCGGACAGTCCGGACTATCCGGAGTATCCGGATTGAATACCCCGGACACTCCGGATTGAATACCCCGGACACTCCGGATTGTTCAGGACACTCGGGAGATTTTATTTAGCTGCAATATTTTTGTTCCGCTGCATTTAAGTTACAAAGTTTTTAATTCGCCTATTCACCCCCCCTCTAGGCGACATCCCCTGTCCTTTCAGTTATATATATCCATTTTAAACTTTTTCACTACCTTCTTGGTATAAGTAGACCGTTGTACAAAAAATTTCTTTGACGAAATGCTCTAGCTGCAGGCTTAAGCAAGATTTGGTTTTACCCAAATCTTTCATTTCAAACTCTGTCATAAAGTAAGAACTTGCTTCCTTTATATCCAACGTGGTTCCGATGATATTTAGATTATTGACGTAAACTGAGATGATACAGAATCCATTATGAGACTTCTTTATAAACACACGAGGACAATCATAATCCTTGGAGTAACCTTCTTCAGGGGAAACTCAATAAGTTGGTTGTATCGTATTCTCCCTAACTGTTTTGACCCACACAATGACCTCTATAGTTTGACACTACATTTTGCGGTTGCTTTATTAGGATCCGGAATCTCAACTCCTTCAAGGACTCATATAAATATCCGTATCCACATATATATACATATACACATACACATATACCTATACATATACATATATACCTATACATATACATATACATATACATATATATATACATGTATATATAGGAAGCCAAAATGGGGCACCATGGTGCTTGGGCACCATGATTTCAAATACACGAATTTAAGCCATATTCGAGTATATTTTTCAAAAATGTCAGTTTTAGAGTATATACCCATCTATAACAATTCAAATGAAACATGTACCTTTAAAAAAAATATACTTGAATTCAAAGATTTTGAACGAGTTTGGATCACTTGCTTTACTGATTTATATATAAAATCAGGACATACCTACAACCAAACTATAATAAAAAAAGGGAAACTCTAGTTTGAATTTCAGTTTAAACTAGTTAGTAAACTGATTAAACTCAGCATCCTAAAACTTTCAAAAAAAATCACATGAAAATACATAGAGAAAATATCCTTTTTTGATCAGTGCCCTAGGTAATTATATTATATACATGCAGGGTAGGAGTAACTACCCCAAGGAGTAGAATGTGTCTATATATATATATATATATATATGAAGCCTCTTTTTTATTCTTGGGAGTAGTTACTCACTATGCCGTACCTCATAAACGTAGGGAGTATCTCGCATAACAAAGGATATATGCGTGCTGTATACAAGTGTATAAGACTATTTCGGTGGTATTTACAAAAAAAATCAGAGGTGGTGTGTACATTATTAGACACTCCTTTTTATGCACGTATACGAAGGTATTTACAAAATACTCTAAAAACTATGTACTCCCTTGCAATTTTTTCCTATAGCTCACATTGAAGTACCTTATAATTTGTGTATAAATATACCCAAAGTGATAAAAGAGCATTTCAAATTCGTTTAGGTGGTATTTCAGAAACCGGAGTAACTACTCTTACGAGTAGAATGTGTGTATATATATATATATATATGTATCTATATGTATGTATGTATAGTAACACTAGTTGCATTTATGCATTTATTAATAAATGGGCAAAGCTTCAGCAGATTAATTGATCACTGCGACCAGAGTGATTCCTATTTACACCATTCCACGATGCGGAGAATTTCTGGGGCCAATATAATTTGATGTTCGCACCACAGATACTTGGTAGATAGGTTCTCACTCAAAAAACATTGCTTCCATCTGTTCCAAGTTCTTCCTGATTATTGAGTTGCATGCACCAACCAGTTCACCCAAAAGCTTAGCTCTGATACCATATTGAGTTATATGCACCAGCCAGTTCACCCAAAAGCTTAAACTGATGAGGAAAAGTGGACAATGCATTTATACTTCAACATTCACCCTCACGTGTAGGCTCCTTTAGGCCTAAACGTGGAATAGAAGTGAACTGCAATTATTTTTTTTAATTGCGTCAACCGGGTCTTGAACTCGAGACCTCTTGGCTCTGATACCATATTAAGTTGCATGCACCAATCAATTCACCCAAAAACTTAAGCTAATGAGGAAATGTGGGCAATTCATTTATACTTCAACATTATTGTTACAATGGTACCAGTAGGCTAGTAGTAAATATATTATAGCAAGGAGTCTACGATAATTTACGCCTCAGTTATGATAGCGTGTATATTATACATAGCAAAATCTTCACCATCTAACGCCTACAGCATGTACAGGGCATAACGGAGCCCCTTATAATAGGGGCTGCGGATATCAACTTGTTATGATGTGTAATACTCAATAAATGGGTGCACCAAAAATTCATCCCGAGGCAGCTGCAACTCTCTCCCCGTCGCTGCACTCCTCTTTATCAAACTCTTCCAGCAACTCTCGTTGCCGTTGTGTCAGCTCCCTGTGAGTAGTGGAGACGAAAAAATGTCAATTCCAAACGTTTCTGCTTTACTTCATAGGGAAAGGAAGACAAGATTTCAATAGAACTGAAATTTGACGGAGGCGAAACATACGTTGGAACTCTGATATTGAAGTGAACATACTGATTCCCGTAGGACGAGGAATTCCTCGCCTTTATTCCTGCAAAAACAAAAAAGTATACATATTAATTACAATATTACGTCTACTAGTATCTAGTATACATCTCACTTCACCGGTTGCCATAGTGTAAAAACCAGTCTGACTGCTGAACAAATCTAACTGGTCGGATAAAGGGGTATTAGTGATTCCAATAACTAACCTTTGCCCCGGAGGACAACCTTCTCTCCTGGTTGGGTACCTTGGCGAACCTGGACAGAGAATACCACATGCAAGGTAAGCCTTAGAAATAGATAGCAGTCAACTAGTATCATGCATCAGAAGTAAAATTTCGTAAGAATCAACGGATACCTTGACCGAAACGTCTCCAGTAAGGGTTGGTACTGTTACAGTACCACCTAGGACAGCCTGTCAATCAAGCAGTTTTAGAATTCTTCAACAGCCAAGGAAATATGCATGATGTCAATAAACTCTTGGGTCAAAACAGGATATTTCTATCATACATTCAAGTGATGACACAGCAGAAGGCAGGATTGATTATCATGCGCTACCCCAGTATGATGTAATTTGCTAATAAAAATGTTGAAAGCAATATGTAATTTGCATAATATGGATATGTCAAGACCTCAGATCAACTATGATCAGAACACCAACAAACAAAAGAACAAAAAATACTAGGAAGAGACGTGACCTGAGGAATGCTTAGAACAGCATCAACATGCACATGGCTGCCTTCTCTGCGAAAGACAGGATCCTCTCTGACCTGTAATAGAAAAATGAAAATTAGTTCACTTGCAAAGTACTGATTAAACAGATGGCTAGAATTGGCACTTTGGGTAAAAAGTAATGGAACCTTGATAGTCACATAAAGGTCGCCAGGTTTGTCACGCTCAACATCTGCACCACCCTTACCACAAACCTTCATGGTGTCATTATCATCAATTCCTGAAAAGATATTCCAGTTACAATACACCGAAATGTCATGTATACTCCAAAATAAACCCATGCAATTGCATACTTGTAGCAAAGAGTACTCAAAATTTAATAGAAGCAGATTTTATGAAGACAAAATTGGCTACAGGACAACTAACTTTTGTGGTTTGCTCCAAGAAAATAGTTTTTTACACCTTTGCTGAAACATACTGAACTTTTGTAGCTCTTTGCCGTAGGACACGAACCCATTAAAATGTCATTTTTGGCTAAATTGGAGAGAGAAATTTTTGTAAATGATGGCTGGTGCCCCTGAACTTTACAACTGGGCCTGCATGTCAGTCTGTCTCTCCCACCTTCCCCTGTATCTTACAGTCTGTCTCTCCCACCTTCCCCTGTATCTTTCGATTCTCTCATGCTGTAACATCCCAAAATGCCATAAAAAGTTTATTCTAAGTTTCCAAAAGTCCTTGCTGCATTTTTTGGCTTTTTCTGCATTTTATATCTGCTGTTTTTGAAATTTGAAAATTATTTCGAAATTGTGCAAAGTCTGAAAATATTTTATTTTGAGTTCTGGGTGATATGAAGTACCTCTCCAAAAAAATTCATAATTTTTTAAGTTGGCTTGCTATTTCGGTTTGCTATTTCTAAAAATTCGAACTTTAGCTGTAATTGAAACCCTTTGGAAACATGTTTTAAAACTCCGTTTTTTAGAATGTGGCCAGCTGAAAACCCGTCTCTTACGTGACAAAACGTATGTCAACAGAGATGTTTTCTCTCTCAACTCACTCTCTCTTGATGACGCGACGACCGCACCCGTCAGAAGTTTTTGTCCACCTCCCGCCATACCAGCAAAGAGTGCTGCTCGCTCTCTCGCCCCTCTCCCTGAACCGTGGACCCTAGGCCCTCGCCACAGAACCAATCCACCCCATCGCCGCCGCAAAACGCCGCCCATGCACCCTCGCACATGTCTGCTATTCGCCGAGCACAGCCAACGCCTTCACAATGCCACTCCTGTTTGGGACCGAGCCGCCCACAGTTTTGCCGCCAGACGCAGCTGTTGCTGCACCCGTCTAGTCGCCGAACTGCCTCCCTTATCCATTTCCACGCGTCGCCAGCCGAAGGGAAGAACCCAAGCGCCAAGTCTTGCTCTGTCTCACCGCGAGAACTCATGAAAACCTTCTCGAGCCCCTTGCCTCTACTTAAGCACCAAAAGGTTTGGACTTGGTTATCGCTAGAAACGACATCGTCTTCTTCAAAGCCGGCAAGCACACCGCCACACCACTGCTGTCCTGGTGAGCTTCTGTGCTCGACACGCGCATCATAATCTTGCTTAAGCTTCTTCCTCACCCTTTGTGTGCTTCATGAAGAATTTGCATCCAAGTGAGGTTGAGCCAGCTTCATCTTCTTTTGTGTCTAATGCGCGTGCCCAATCCGAGTCACCACAACACTGTTTCCAGTAAGCTCCTTCCCTGTTTGATCGTGTCACCTTGTGTTCCATGCTCTACTGACAAAACCCCCTAACTTTATTGCTTGGTTTTGGCAGTGAGATATCAACACCGCACCAATCCCCTGCTTTTAAGCCGCCGCCAATGCCATTTTCACTGTCACAGCATCTCTGGTGAGCTCCGTCTCGATTCCTTGCTCTAGCGCCTTCCTTGGCTTACATGTGAACTAAGACGCACTATCTTGTAGCTCCTTTGCAATCTGTTGGCACCGTTCAAGTCTTCACTGCTGCCCCTGCTCACCATCGACCAACCACCCTAGTGCCCCTCTGTCGCCGTCAGACCACCCGGTACACTCTTGGTAGTCCCTAGATACTAGAGCGCTACTTAGATTTGGAAGGATAGCACCTAAGCCAAGGTTTCATGTTGCTACCCATGGCGTCGCCGCATGAATGGTCCTCGCCGCTGCTCCGGTGACCATTGGTCCCTGTGCACACCACCGTAGTATCGCCTGAGCCCCCTAATGCTAATCTGATGACCCAGTCCAGCCGCTCTGCCTTCTTGCGTTGAGTTCACTGTTGACCCGAGACATCTTGCCGTCGCACTGCCGCCCTAGTCCACCTCTTTGACACCCGTCACTTCTGGAGGTGCATAAGGACACCAGCTTTCCATTTTGCCCAAACCCAAGGCCTTTTCGCCGCTGCCTCGCCGCCGACGAGCTCGGCTGATGTACTCAACTCGTTCTCGTGCCTTGTGTCACTAACATGCGGGCCTGGTAGTTAGCATTAATAATTTTAGTTAAGTACGGTTAAGAGTGATGAATCACTGACATGCGGGTCTGATTGTTAGTTAATGGGAGGCTTAAGTAGAGGCGAGGGGCTCGGGAAGGTTTTCGAGAGTTCTCGATGCGAGACAGAGCAAGGCTTGGCGCTCGGATTCTTCCCTTCAGTTGGTGACGCACGGAAACGGACAAGTAGAGTAGGGAGGCAGTTTGAAGACTAGACACATGCGGCAGTGACTGCATTAGGCAACAAAACCGTGGATGGCGCAGTCGCAAACCAGGAGCGACGCTGCGAAGGCATCGACTGCGCTTGGCGAATGGCGGACAGGCGCGTGGGTGCACCGGCAACGTTCTGCAACGGCGACGTGGCGGACAGGTCCTACGGTGAGGGCCTAGGGTCCACAGTTCTGCGGTGGGGCGAGAAAGCGAGCAACGCACTCTGCTGGCGTGGTGGGAGGTGGAAAAAGACTTCTGAAGGGTGGGGTCGGCACGTTAGCGAGGAGAGAGGGAGTTGAGAAAGAAAAACACCTCGGTTGAAATACGTTTTCTCACGTAAGAGACTTGTTGCGTCGCCTGCGCTTGGCAAACAACAAACAGGCACGTAGGTGCACAGGCAGCGTTCTGCGGCAGCAACGTGGCGGACAGGTCCTATGGTGAGGGCCTGGGTTCCATGGTTTAGCGGCGGGGCGAGAAAGCGAGCAACACACTCTGTTGTCGTGGCGGGAGGTGGACAAAGACTTCTGACGGGTGGGGTCGACACGTCAACGAAAGGAGTTGAGAAAGAAAACGCCTCGTTTGAAATATGTTCTCACGTAAGAGACTGGTTTTCAGCCGACTGCTTTCTAAAAACCAGATTTTTAAAACATGTTTCCAAAGGGCTTTAATTATAAATAAAGAAGTTTGAATTTTTAGAAATAGCAAACCAATATTTTTGGAGAGGTACTTCAGATCACCTAGAACTCAAATAAAATATTTTCAGACTTTGCACAATTTCGAAATAATTTTCAAATTTCAAAAACAGCAGCTATAAAATGCAAAAGCAATTTCTTTAATGCAGAAAATTCTAGAACGAGTCAGAAAATGTAGCAAGGATTTTTGGAAACTTAGAATAAACTTTTTAGGGCATTTGGGATGTTACAGACAGACTCTCTCCCCCTCCTCCCCCTCTCTCCGACAAACGGTGCTGCTGCGAGTTCCAACGGCGAACCGACGATGACGGCGCAAGCAAAGCATGTTCCTAGTGGATACTAACCAATCTGCGAATAGGGGCGCGACACGACGGTGAGATGGCAGGGATGGTGACAGCTCTGACACCAGATCGGGGCGGCGCAAGATATCGGAGAAAGGGGGGTGCGAGAGGAGCTCGAGGCCCAGGGTCATGGGAAGAGAAGATACGGGAGAGGAGGAAGGAGTCAAGGGCAAAACGGACTTTTTACCCACCTCCTCTCCTCGGTCGGATATTATATTTTAATGAGTAGAGCACCCCCCCAGCAAAGAGCCACAAAAGTTTAGTGTGTTTCAGCAAAGGCACAAAAAACTAGTGTCCTAGAGCAAATGCTATGAAAGTTTGGTGTCCTATAGCCAATTTTGCCTTTTATGAAAGAGTGATTTAACAGAAGCAGATTTTATGGGAACAGTAAGATGATTTATTTTCCCTCTGAAGTTTTCTTGACAATAGTGGTGCTAGTGAATGAAAGATTGAAAGGGCAGATCAGCATTGTGCCATGTAAGTCAGTTCAGTTGGAATCACTGTTATGTCCACCTAGGTTAGTTACTGTCATGCAATACCAAAAGTTTGCACTTCACAGCATGTAAAGCTACTGGCAAACAAGGACATGCAGAAACTTAATGCTTTGCATACTCAAATTCATAGTTGCAAGTTAAGATTCACATGTCAAGCAGAAGCATACATTAGTAGAGTCGAAACTTTCTTACCAGCCATTATGTCAAGCTTGACTGTTTTTTTCCCCTTCACTAGCTGTTCACCCTTGCATGTCTTGCAAAAATTCTTCAAGAAAATTACGGACAAGCAAAACAAGTTAGGTCCCCAGAACCAAAACATGAACATAAGAGACAAATCCATAGAATAGAAAGTTCATTAATTACTGTACAATCACATTGACTAATTTTATCATACACCTCTTGGCAATCATGCAGAAGTTTTAGGAATTGCTATCCCAAATTGTTGAAGTGTCAAAGGTGTTCTTCGTAATGCTAGCCTTATCTTTTTCTAAAGAATCAAGTACACTCATAGGAGTGATGTTTAAGTTTCACATTTCTCACCAACAACTGTCAAAATAAGCAACTGTGTATCACAGTGGTCGACAGCATAACAAGCAGAACTTTACATCTTATAACGAAGTACTATAAAACCTAAACTTGGAGGAACAAATAGACAATATGTCATTGAAGCAGAAATGCACCTTCACTATTTTTCCACTTCCACCGCACCGAGAACAAGTAGATTCTAAACTCAATATACCCCTCTGCACGAATATCTGCATTCATATGATAACATTTTGAAGGTCAGAAAAGTAAACTATAAGTGACATACTCTGGAAAAAGCTTTTGTAAAAGGAGACATACCACACCAGAACCTCTACAAGCTTTGCATGTTTGAGGTACAGTGCCAGGAGGAACACCACTTCCATCTGCAACAAACAAATGATAAGTTTTGAGTCATAAAAACAGGCAAATAGGGGGGAGAGAAACCAACATGTTCCTACATCAATGAAATAATAAAAAAGTGACAACGCGTACTGCAAGTTTCACAGAAAATATCGGCCTCGTATGTAATAGCTTTTCTGCAGCCTTGAACAGCTTCCATGAATGACAGTTCAACAGGAACCTACAGTTGAGAGAATAGACACTAAGCATTGGATCAACATGTTTGTTTAAAGGAAACCATTGTAAAGGACAATAAAACCTTGACATCTTGGCCTCCTCGCACGGTGAACGCACTGTCAAAGATCTGGTTGACATGACAAAAATATAAAATATAAGGCATGTACAATGGTTTGTACATAGTTAAAATACAAACAATAGGAATTACACATACATGCAGAGCTGGAAAGTGGTAAAAGGATTTTGCCAAATGCAAATATTGAACGATAGTAGCAAATCATGTTTGGCCCTCCGAATATGAACGGCTAGCATGATAATTATTTTAAATTCAAAGCACTAGTTCATTACATGTTTACATTATACATAAACACAGGCCTTACACTTAATAGCCAGCTCTGTACAGTTATTTAAAAAAAACCACTTGTTTAGTTGTATTACAAAGTGCCAGGATACAAGGCAATCAAGCAAAAATATCACATATTTAAGTTTGTAAATCACAGACCTCACACATAACTTTCAACAAAATAAAGTGAATTATAATGACAACCTAAAAATGAGCCAGGGGCAATTTACTGATACTAAAAAAACCCAAGGACAACTGCTCTTACATCAGTAAAAATGTCACCAAATGGATGGCCACCAGGAAAACCCTGCCCCCCAGGGAAACCATCTGGGCCACCACCTGATGCTTGGCGCTCATAGGCTTCCGCTCCAAGCTGCCAAGTACAAATGTACGCATAAGCAATAAAAAACTATATAATAGGAAAAGATTGGTGACTTAGGGAAATTAACGCTATCGTAATGGAAGCCAGTGTCAGTCTAGGTGAACAATCAAACGCAAAACGTTAGAGAGAGAGAGAGAGACAGACAAAGAACTTGTCTCATTTTTTTCATTATAGCATTAAGTCAATATATGAATAATATTTTCTTGTCATACAAAAAAACGTTAATAACCTGGTCATATGTTTCACGTTTATCATCATCCTTCAAGACCTGAGAGAAAAGCACAAATAAATAGCAGCCTTTTAGAATAAACATGCCCTATGGTACATCAGACGAAAAATAAATTGTTCCTACTAAAACTCTGTACCTCATAGGCACGATTAACTTCTTGAAATTTTCTTTCTGCGTCAGTATCATCTTTATTAGTATCAGGGTGGAACTTCTTTGCGAGCTGGAGAAGCATGATCAGTTTAGTTTACATTTGACAAGCTAAATAACAAGAAAAAGGAGGAGAAACAGATCAACAAGCACAGATGACAGAATAGAAAATCATGCGGATTGTTGAACAATAAACACACAGCTATCAATAATATAATGTAGTAACTAGTATTCTAGTAAAGCATGAAATAATTGTCTGAACAAACAACAAAATATCACTAAAAAATGATCCTCTAGACACACATTCCCTGTAAGGGAGGGCTATCTTCTCACATGCTGAGGTTCTTCGAGAGGTAATTTTTTTTATTAGCCAAGAAAATTGTTTGGTGTAGAAGTATGTTAACCGCTGGGTGGAACTTGAATATTTGTGCAAATATACCATTGTTAGATGTATATGTACATATTTGTATTAGTCCTTTGTATAGGTTGTTTTATGCTATTTGCTCTTGCCTTGTACATTACTTACGGCCCTTTTGGCCCATGGAATAGAGTAAGTTCAATCCAAAACATGGTATCAAAACTAGGGTTAGGGTTGGGTAGAGGCCGACCTCAGGCTGCCGCCGCCTGAGCGCCACCGCTACCTTCTTTGCTCTGCTCCGCTTCTATCTCGCACTGCTAGCTCCCTCTGCTCATCTCGTCCTGCTCGCGCCGCTACCGCCGTGCACTGGATCCACCGCCCTATGTTGGATCTGGTCGCCACCGGCTCCTTGACCTCCATCGGTGCCGGATGTGCCTCCCCAAGCCTAGATCTGACGGCTTCCGCGAAAACCTACAAGCAACTCCACCGCCACCAACACCAAAGGAGCCCGTCGCCGGTGCCGTTGATGATGTCGCCGTGCCTGAGGACTACGGCATTGCTAGCACCCTCTCACCCACTTATAGCCCGCGAGCGAGCCACACAATGTAGCCAACTACGCAACTTGGAATGGGCGGGCCACACAATGCAAAGCGCCACACCGCACAGTGCAAACCCGATGAGCTTCAAGCGACACACCAGATTCCCACAGGCCTTGGCTAGCTGATAGCCACTGCTAGCTCCTCCATCTCTATCCCACTCCCAAAGGTCGTGTTCAATGGGCGAACTCCCGAGAGTGGTTTGTACACCTGCGGATCTGCCTCAACAGGCATCTCTAGGATCACCTCAACCGCGAGCGGCTTGCCCGCCTCTACCAGCTCCGCCAGCTAGGACACCTGTCGGTATCGGTGCCACCCTAGCTGATACTAATGTCGTTGCTGCATTTGAGGATATTGTGGAGATGTACTAGTCTAATCTTCATGCCTATGAGGTGGCAAGGTAATGAAGCTCGTGCCATAGCCATCCTCATTGGGAGCATGACCGTCGACATCTCTATGGACTTCGCCGAGCTACATCATCACAGTTGATGTAGGAGCACGTCTAGGCACAATATCAGCCGAGTAGTGATGCCCTCTATCTCTATGTGGTACACCAAGCACGCTCTCTCCAACAGCTTGACGCTATTGTTGACAACTTCTATCAGCAAATCACTAGTGTAGCGCCAGATTGACTCTTTATGATCGGATATCTGTCAGACTTGTCCCTACTATGTGCAAACCCATGCTCATCCGGACTCACTGTCTCTATGAATTCCTTACACATCTTCAACCAAAGTTCGAGCTGGTTCATGCTCATCTACTGGCCCATTCACCACCCCGTCTTTGGTAGAGGCACTCACTTTTGTTCATTCCGAGGAGACTAGTCTTCGCGGCATGACTCAACAGCTATCTTTTGTTGTTCTAGCTGCCTGTACACTCATTGCTCATATAGCTCCCATGGCGGTAGCTTCTACTGCTGCTCCTTCAACACCGGTGGCTACCGCAAGTGCCTCTATTACTGGCCTTCACTTCAGTTGGTGTTAGCATGATGGCCACACCTACCAAACCTGCTACTGCGGGAGGTGAAGCCAGGGCCGCAGATGTGGTCGCCCTTAGCGTGGCTTTGCTCAGTCAAGAGGTGCGGGTGCTCCTCGCCAGCTAGACACCGCTTAGCAGTTGGTCTCCCTCCAGCGTTTGGTCGTCAGCCCTACCTCAGGCTCTTCGGGTTAGTTTGCCACTTAGCCTCCAGCCATTCGGTCTCCCACAACAGGTATATCATGTCCTTAGATCCTTGACTTCAATGCTTCCTTCCACATAACACCAGATTCCACTCATCTTACCTTTGAGTCCCCAAGTTCTACTTGATTCCATTCAAACTACAGATGGTACTTCTCTTCCTGTTACTAGTCGAGGGACTCTTTCCACCCCTGGTTTCCATGTTCCTACAGATTCCCATGTTTCTAGGCTTGCTATGCAGCTTATGTCCGCAGGTTAGATTATTGATCATGATTGTTGTATCATTCTTGAGCCTGACTCGTGCTGTGTTCAGGACTACTGCACAGGGACTTTGGTTGGTACTAGCCTACGCCGCCTTGATTCTTAGCACCTTTGGGGGCTCAACTAACTTCATCTTTCTTCCACTTTTGTTGCCTCCATCAACCAGTCAACCACTCCTGCACTGCCTCCACAGCCACCACTTCCATCAGCAGTGGCTTCATCGGTTAGGTCACTTATGTGGGTCGCATCTTTCTTCTTTAATTGGTAGTGGTGTTCTTGGGTCTGTTCCCGGTGATACTTCTTTTATCTTGTATGGGTTGCAAACCTAACAAGCAGTTGCATCTCCCTTATAGTTATAGTGACTATTTCGGCTTATCCTTTTGATTTGATTCACTCTTATGTATGGGGTCTAGCTCCCTTCGTTTTGAAAGGGGATCATTGATACTATGTGATATTCATTAAAGACTACTCTCGTCATTCTTGGATTTATTTCATGTCTTCTCATAGCCTGGTTCCTTCTATCTGTCAGTCTTTTGCTACTAGGGTTTCTACTCAATTTGATTCAGCCATTTGTGCCTTTCATGTTGATTCTGATGGTACCTACTATTGCTTTTTGTCGATTTCTTTTAGTGCAACACGCTACCTCAGTGCTCCTATCCTGGTGTTCACACTCAAAACAGTGTTTAGCATCATCACCTTCTTAAGAAGGCCCACGATTTGATGATGGCCTCTTCTATTCCACCTCATTTCTAGGCTGAGGTCATTTCTACCGCCGCCTACTTTGTCAACTTATAACACTTCACTGCTCTTCAGGGTTCTACTCCTATTGAGCCTTTCTACTATAGGTCTCCTCAGTACAGTCACATTCGCGCTTTTGGTTGCATCTGATTTGTTCTTCCACCCCATGAGCGTACCAAGCTGATTGCTCAGTCAGTTGAGTGTCTTTTCCTTGTCTACAGTGCTAAGCACAAGGGTTACTGTTGTTATGACCTGTTGCTCATCAGATACGCATTTCTCATGATGTTACGTTCGATGAGTCTCGACCTTATTATCCTCATGACACCACTTCCAATCCGGACTCTCTTGCTGAGTCGGTCTCTTTTCTGACTTTTCATGATCCTCAACTCTCCACTCCATTGGTTTCATCTTTCTGTCCTTCCCCTTTGACTCCCCTTGCTTCCCACAAGAGGATCCCAAGAGCTCTTTTGTTGAGGTCACACCCTTTCCATTCCATTACGCTTGTCGTCCCCATTCTACTACTCCCTCGTCAGCTCTGTCACCCTCCACCTCTACTCTTCCATCCTTGTTGGGTCCTGCTCCAGCATCTCCTCTGAGGTACTCTTCGTGGTCGGAGTGCAATTTCGCGTCCTGATTGCTACAGCTTTGCAGCTTCTACTACTTCTCTTACTGAGTCTATCGCTTATCGTGATGTTGCATCTCATCCTGAGTGGCAACTCGCTATGGCTGAAGAGGTTGCTGCTTTGGAGCACACTAGCACTTGGGACCTTATTCTCCTTTCTGCTTATGTTACTCCTATCACATGCAAGTGAGTCTATAAGATCAAGACTCACTCTGATGGTACCATTGAGCGCTATAAGCCATATCTTGTTGCACATGGTTTTCAGCTGTAGTATAGGCGTGACTATGATGAGACATTTGTTCATGTTGCTCATATGACTAATGTTAGCAGTCTTGTTGTTGTTGCCTCTATCCGGCGGTAGACTATCTCACAGCTCACAACTTGATGTTAAGAATGCTTTTATCAATGACGAGCTACGAGAGGTCTACATGCACCCGCCTAATAGGTATTCTGTTCCCAATGGTCAAGTTTGTCGCCTCCGTCGTTCTCTCTATAGGCTCAAACAAGCTTCTCGTGCTTGGTTTGAGCATTTCACTTCTTTGTCACTAATGTCGGCTTCTCAACCAGTGATCATGACTCTACTCTCTTTGTTCACACCTCCTCTTGTAGTCAAATTCTTCTTTTCTATGTGGATGACATGCTCATCACTAGATATGACCCTCAGTATATTGACTTTGTGAAGACACGCATCACTAAGCAGTTCCAGATGTCTGATTTGGGTCATCTTCACTACCTCCTTGATAGAGGTCACCTCTATGCTTGATGGCTACTACCTCTCCCAGCTGAAGTACATCTATGATTTTATTGATCGTTCTTGTCTCACTGATCAAGGCACGATGGACACTCCTATGGAGCTTCACCTCCAGCTTTGTCCTACTAACGAGACTCCTCTTGAGGATTCCACTCACTACCACCACCTTGTTGGGAGCTTGGTATACCTTAGTGTCATTCGTCGTGACATCTCTCATGTTGTTCACATTCTAAGTTCATTTTTGCTCCTACCCAGCTCCACTACAGTCACTCGGCGCTTTTTCTTCCCTCTACCCAGCTCCACTACAGTCTCCTTTGCTTTTTTTGTCTTCCTTGGTCCTTGATTGCTTCTGTTAAATATGATGTCTCATATCTAGTCTTTTAGGTGAACAGAGGATGAGGACGAGTGAGTGGTGAGGCAGTGAGATCGCGGTGGCCAGCAGCATCTCCCTACGCACTGGCGGTTGGAGCACGCAAGATCCAGCTCCTGGCGATCGGAGCCATGCACAAGATTGGCAGCGGCGAGGCAAGATCCGATTGAATTCGGCAGAGAACGGTGCGGTGGTGACCTCCATGCGGCAATGGCAAGCATGGCTATGTTGGATCTAGCAGTGGAGAGGCCAGATCTAGCGAACAACGGGGCGGCGGTGACAATGTCGGAGATCCGACAGCGGGGAGGCCGGGTCTAGTGGAGAATGGCATGGCGGCAGCGACGATGTTAGGACCCTGTGAAGATGAAGAATTGTGATGCTTAGAAAACACACAAATCTGGCGCGGATCAAGATCGGCGACGTGGTGCTGCCTTCCTCCTCGAGCTACCGTTCATGGGGATGGCTCGAGCCACAGGTAAGGAGGTTGCTTGTTGCTGCTGCAACTCTAAACTATCCTACAACTAAGAGATTGCCGCCCTCAGGAATGGAGATTGCTCCTCTCAGGGGCAGCTGCAGTGGAAGAGGATGGAGTCTAGAGTTTGAACCTAGAGTCCATGGACACACAAGACTACACCCTAGAACACTAAGAAATACCACAAATGCCCTTAACATCACAAACCAAGTAAAACTGATAATTTCTGCGAAGGATAATGGCAGTGTGCCTAACCTATTCTGCAGAAGCCCTAAAAGTTGTGTATGACTAACTTGTGCCCTTTTTACAAATGGAGCTAGGTTGTCATTAGCCATCAAAAACTGTTGAGAAGGCCACAGGGGAGCTAGAGCTTTTCTCTGCTCTAGTTTGAAGTTTAAGCTCTCCCAAACAGGACCTGATTATCCGATCCAGAAGAAAGATCCAGCTAGCACACAATTGTCAGGCATTATTGATCAAATTATAGTGCCCTTTCTGCACAAAAAATTAGGGACTAACAAAAGCATATGCCAGCATGTCAAACAAAATGTCAGAATTCTTATTTATTTAGCTTGAGCCACAGTTTATGTTCATCACACCGGTACAGTAATGTTTGAAGGAACATGATTCTCCAAAAGTTTAATCAAGTGATGTTCAATCAGTAGCATATTTTAATCATAGTTACCACATTCGCGGTTCGATGGGTTTGCTATTCGGGTTCGGGGTTCGCGGTACGCCACTCTACAAAAATAGGGTTTTTCAGGCGGTATACCTCTTTGTTTGCAAATCCGAGATGGGCTTCGCGAACCCGATGATTCTGGTGCGCTAACTCGTGGTATACATCATATTTTCTCTTGATGGAGATCAAAACACTAAGCATATCACAAAGTTTTATACATAAAGGATCTTTACACAGCTGTAAAGGTTAACCTCATAAATCCTAAATGTATCAACGTTAGAAAAAAAAATAAAAAGGAGAAGACACATCCTGCTTCCGCCACCCCCATCTCTATTAACGTCCTTCTCCATCGCTTGACTCATCCCGCTTGACTCCATCTCTCTCTTAACGTCCTTCTCCATCGCTTGACTCATCCCGCTTCAGCCGCCCCCATTCCGCCACTACTCCTCCCGACGTCTCATCTCCTCCAGCTCCCGTCGTTGCCGTTGCCGTCTCCACTTCTCCCACTGCCTTATTCCTTCCTCCTCCACATCACTGACCGCCACGACCTCTATGATGGTACTTAGCGGCATGCCCCAGTAGCGACAGTATCCCCTAGTGGTGATGGAGGCGGCATTGGCAACGGAGGCGACGGCAAAGGTGTTGGAGCCGCCTTCATCCTTCCCTCTTGTGTACTCTCCTTTCTCTCTTAGTTTCCTTTGTCC
Organism: Otatea glauca; assembly: GCA_036346275.1. Lineage (NCBI taxonomy): Eukaryota > Viridiplantae > Streptophyta > Magnoliopsida > Poales > Poaceae > Otatea > Otatea glauca. Next base: position 23,652,567 of record CM070734.1, read on the forward strand.
ATTGATTTTGGGTTCGCTTCCTCCCCACAAACCGTATGGCGCACCGCCACGAATCAAATAGTGCAATTGGGATTGCGGTTCACTGGTGATTGCCCCGAGTTCGGTAACTATGATCATAACTAAGACAAAGTAAAAATGCATACCGCATAATATGCCTTCTTGATTTCTGACGCAGAGGCGTTGTTGCTCGCTCCAAGAACATCATAGTAATCCCTTGCATTCACCCTCCTTGTCGCTAAAATCAAAGAAATTTAAGGTTTTATCATACAACTAAACAAATTAAACATGGAGTTCACCAAAACGGAAAAAAATAACAAAGGGAACGTTACTAGTATTTCAAAATGAAAAGCAAGTACATTTGAAATATCCACAATTGCATTACAAAAGAAGCAAGCCTGAGTGTCAGACATAAGGCAAAGATAAGTATTGGTATCGGAAAACGGCAAAGACAAGCATAATTTTAAGCATATATATGGCATTCCATCTTTTTTAATTTGTATAGCCATCTCGATTAAGTATTGTTCTTTTTTGAGATCAATGGCATTAGTCCAGCTTTACTAGAAAACTTAAGTCAAAAGTGCAGATAAAAGTAACAAGTATTGCTCTATCGATAGTGTAAAAACAGACAAAAACAAACCTTCACTTGATTGTTTGACACGATATCAACAAATGACTAGGACTTTGATGATGCTATATTTGTGCAGTACTTTAATACGACCAAAACCATTTTTAAGATTATAAAGTGGCTAGCGGCTACATAAACTAACCTAGAGCTATATGAAAAGGGCATAGGTACAGATGGATAAAAACTTACTTTCACTCTTTCTGAAACTTATATATTTGTATTATTCATAATCAAATGCATAATTAATATAACAGTGGTAAGGACAGTTGGAAACATATTACCGTTCTTCCTTTTCTCGAATAATGCACCATGGAATCGCTATGTTGGCGTTTATATAAAGCTTGTTGCAGCCAAGACATCCATATTGTTTCATGCAAGTGACATGTGGTAGTGTCAATTATAACCTTGTATAGCTCTAATTGTCTAGCATTTTTTAAAAAACAAAATAAATGTCATATTCATCATTAAGATGGATAGTTTTGCTTCCACATTTAAAAAAGAGTTCAAATCTTGAATCTTATTGGACAACGGGATTTAGTGGAAGTGTTCAACACAGGACTTAGCAAGTTAGCATGGATACGAGTGACCAGATAACACAAAGTTTTGTCTTTTACTGCATAAAGCATCAAAGAAAACTACCAATAGGCAATAAAAAAATGGTTTCCACACCCACACAAAAGCGGGACTTTACCACTATGTCCCCTAAGAACTTAAATTAAGTTCTAACAGTACAAATGTGCTGCTCAGATTGAAAGCAGAATGACAGAGCTAGTCGTAATACTACATCTTGGCTTCAGTTATAAGCTATCAAAATAGCATTAAATCTTGGTTTGAACTTTCAACTCTAATGAAATTGGCAATAACATTAAATTACACGATTGAACACATCAAATCCACTGGAGCACATACCATGGAACGACCTGCTCGGGAACCACCAGCTCGTGCACCTCCTCTCCCTCCCTGCCCAATTCACCGGATCAGCAACACACGAACACGGGCATCTCAAACAATTCACGCGAAGCGCACCGAACTTTAAGCGAGGCAACTCACCTGGATCGGGCAGCCACGACGGGACGCCCCACGCCGAGGAGGCGGCGGCGAGGTGGCGGGAGAACAGCTCGAGCTGGCACGGAGGTAAAGGGGTTAGCCGTGAGGGTTCGGGATTGGATGGGAGGAGACGAGGAAGGGGGTGAGCTCACCTTCGAGTAGAAGGTCGCTGCAGCGGCGAGCCTGGAGGCAGCCGCGCGCGCCATGGGGGCGGAGGTCGGGGAATCCTACTTTTGTGCAAGATGGCGAGCGGCGGAACCGGTTGTGCGTGTTGAGAAACCCTAAAGCCCACCGAAGGCCCATGTAGTCTAATGCCAAACCCTGAGAAGCTTATAAAAGGAGGAGGGTCCTCCACGTATACGTAATTCATTAGCAATAAAGAATTTCCGCTTCGCTCTCCCTAAACACGTGTCTCTCTTCATTCTCCACTTCAGATCTGTTGGGAACCCTGACTATTCGATAATGAGGTTCCTTAACACGTTATCGCGACGAAGCTTCACCAAGTTCGATTGAAAGGTGAGAAAGGCGGGAATTTGACAATTGAATCTAAACGCTTGTCGCTTTATGCTTCTACCCTACGATCTTTTTTTCACATGTGGCACGGTTACACGGCAATCAGATGAAGCTACGTGGCGAAGCCACAAAGACACGTAAAAAGGGAATACATCTTCTCGGTTTGCGCGCCTACAAGTCTGCGGCTGCGCCGCCACCACCGCCAAGACCCGCCGAGCACGGCTCGACCTCGCAAAGACTACGGACCGGCTCAGATCCACCGCGCGACGGCGCATCCACCGCGCACGGCGCCAAGACCCGTGGTTGAGCACGGCCGCCGCCGCGCAGACCGACACCGGCCGACACGCGACGCTTTCGAGCGCTGTCGCGCTTATAGCCACCGGCGCCACGGCCCGATCAAGGCCGAGACGGCCATTGCCGTCGCCACCTCGGCCAAGCGCGGCCGGCCTCGGCCTCGGCCGGCATCGCTCGCAGCCACCGACGCTGTTGCCGACCTTCCAAGACGCAGCCGCGACGCGCCGTAAGACGCACCGCCACCAGATCCGTCGGGACGCAGCGCGCCGCTGCCGCCGCTCCGGCCGCCGGCCGCCTACCGCGCGAATGGCACGCTGTTGCCTCGACAGGCCCGGCAAAAAGCCCTCGTCGGCCTCAGGATCGCCGCCGCCGCCTCGCCCGTGAACGCCGCCCGGTCCGACTTCGCATCGACCACCGGAGCTCGCCCGCCGCCGCCGCAAGCCACGCGGACCTTGACCAAACTACTCGTCCGAAGCAACCGCGACTCGGCCGCCGGCCATGCCAAGCCGACGCCGCCCGACCGTCGCGACTCACCGCCGCCGCCGCGCAGCGCCGAGAGGCCGCCGGCGAAGCTCGCTTATACGCCTGGCCCTCTACTTACGCCGCCTGCAAAGAAGCGCCACCATGCCCACCCGCCGGTTTCTCCGCACCACGCTGCCAAGGCCGCCCGCCCGGCTTGCTCACGGCGCCACGCCGGCTGTGCAAGTGTGCGCAAAAGGAAAGAAAACGCGAATGCCAGGAAAGAAAAGGGCGCAAGAAAAAAAGAAGGAAGCAGCAAGCGCATGCCAGGAAACCCTAGCCGCGACGTGGTTGAGCCAACAGCCAAGTGGGCCAAGTCAGCCCTCTCGGGAGGAGAAGAAAGAAAAAAAGGAAAAGAAAGAAGAAAAGAAAAGAAAAAAATTGCGAAAAATTGCAGAAAAATTGAAAAAATTGCGAGAAAATCAAGAAGATTTATTTGGCTCTGTTTTTCAAATTTTCTTGCTTTATTTCTCTGTTTTTTTTCTTTATGTTTTTTTTGAATCTTTTGCTTTATTTTATATAATGCAATGCACATGTATTTAATTTTCTGAAATTTATGCTTTTGCAACCATTTTCTATCGATTACACGCAGAATCTAAACGTAATTTTGAAATCATGCGGATGTCCGCATTGTGAACCGTGAGTTTGAAGAACGGCCCGCGACGGCCGTAACTACCTCACTTGGGCATCGGACGTAAAGATTGTTCTTGGGGCAAGAAGCTCTGCTCACGATTGGTCTAGGTCCTCGCAGGGCGCAAAACCTCCGCCGAGCGTAACGATCAAGCTCGCATTTTCTCGAGCACCACCTCTCGCCCACTCTAAAGAATGAATATATGGTCGAGGAGAGTGCACTTGAGCTTTGGACCGCACTTGAGCGGTTCGAAAAGCTCAAGTACACCATCTTGCCCCAAGCACAGCAAGATTGGGTACGCCTGAGGTTTGCAGACTTCAGAACAGTGGCCAAGTACAATTCTGCCTTGCACAGAATTTGTACCAATCTTTCTCTATGTGGCAAGAAGATCACTGATGAAGAGAAGATTGAGAAAACTCTCTCCACCTTCCACCCTAATGCTATCCAGAGTGCACGCAGTTATCGTCAGGACGCATACAAGGAGTATAGCGAACTGATTGATGTAATGAAAGTTGCGGAATCGCAAGACGATGTTCTACGCAAGAACTATGTCTCGCAGCCACCTGGACGAGGCACTGGCACTGAAGTCAATGCCAACAGCTACAAGGTGAGAAAGCCCACTCATAGAAAGAAGGGCAAACAGGGTGGAAAAGAGAGACCCCAGGCCAAAGGAAAGTCCAAAGCCCCTGTGAAGAGGGTTGACAAAGAAAAGACGCACGCCAAGCCGTATGGACAGCAGAACCAGACGTGCTTCAAGTGTGGCACTTGGGGACATTGGTCGAAGATATGTCGAGAATCCAAAGAAGCGATCAACGATATCAAGCTAAGAAGAAGGCAAAGGAAAACGCCCGCAGAGGCGACTTCGCCAACATCGGTGAAGATGATGTCATGGATGTAGACACCCCACTTGCCTCATCCTCACGTAATAGCCGGACATCGATGTCAGCAGCCATGATTATGGCAAATGAAGAGAAACTTCTGCAGATGATATAGAAGCAGAAATTAATGCATATTTTATAGATTCTGTTTAATGCATTTCTTTTAGTTTTTGGTTGTTAGCATTTTCTTTGAATAAAGGCTTGTAAGCTCTAGAAGAGCATACTTCTTTCATGAATAAATACGCAATTTATTCTTTATTCCAGTATTCTTCAATTTTGCAAGTAATATTTGGTCTGTTTTGCCTCTGTCTGATTAGAATTATATTATTTCTTTTATCTAGAAATCGTGTAGCGCCCAAATGGAAGAGATATGCATTGTTGATAGTGGCACAACAAATACCATCTTAAGAGAGTCTAAGTATTTCCAGTCGATCACGAAGAACGCTGGAAAGATTACTACGATCGCAGGAAGCGACTCATATGTAATCGGCTCAAGAAGAGCCACTATTATATTGCCTATGGGTACAACTTTGGTAATTGAAGAAGCCCTTTGTACCTCGAATCAACTCGCACTCTCTTAAGCTTTAAAGACATCCGCGCCAATGGTTTTCACGAGAAACCAATGAAGAAAATGGCAAAGAATATTTGTGCATTGTGAAGCACGCAGTATGTGGAAAAATGGTATTAGAAAAATGTCCTCATATGAATCTGGTTGTACTACACGAATATTCATGCACCAAGTGTATACTTCCTTGAAGACCGCTTTTAGAAGCTCAATTATTTTCTTTATGGCATGGTAGATTAGGTCATCCCGGTCTTAGAATGATGAGAAATATAGTGAACAACTCACAAGGTCATGGCATTAACGTTAAGAATTTCCGAATCATGAAGATTTTGTGTGCCTGCATGTGCCACGGAAATTAATAACTAGACCCTCTGTCATGAAAGTGCAAAGTGAAATCCTGCATTCTGGAACGCATCCAGGGGATATTTGCGTCCGATTCAGCCGCTGTCGCCGCCGTTCGATACTTTATGGTGCTCATCGATGCTTCCTCGAAATGGTCGCATGTATGCTTGTTGTCAACAAGAAACCATGCTTTTGCAAAGTCGATCTCGCAGATCATAAGAATTAAGAATGCTTTCCCGATCATCGCGTGAAGTCCATTAGAATGGACAATGCCGAGAATTTACTTCAAAGGCATTTGATGATTATTGCACAAAGAACAGGATAGCAGCTTGAGCACTCAGACCGCACGCCCATACGCAGAATGGACTAGCGTAAGCACTAATAAAGAGGATTAAGTTCATTGCCGCACCACTTTTGCAGAGTTGTAACTTGCCCAACACTTGTTGGGGACACGCATCTCGCACGCAGCAGCTCTTATCAATTTTAGACCGTCGGCCTACAACATCCATTCTCCTATGCACTTGTGCACGGATCATCCCAAGATCTCCCATCTTAGAAAATTTGGGTGTATGGTATATGTACCTATACCACCCTCAATGATCGCAATGGGCCCTCTCCGCAAGTCTGGGATATACGTTGGTTATGAAAGTGCATCCATAATCGTATTTGGAACCCATGATCGAGATTTGCATACAGCCGGTTCATTGATTGCATCTTTGACGAGGATCGCTTCCGTCATTAGGGGAGGAAATCAATCTTTGGATGAAAATGCCGGAAATCATATGGCATTCCACCGATCCCCACATGACCCCGCACTAATGAAGCAAATCAAGAAGTCCGAAGATAATTGATTTGCGAAATTTAGCAAATGAACCGCCTGATCATTTTGTGATCCAAGGGCGTGGTTAAGTCGCATGTACCCGCAAGGAATGCACCGCAGAGGGTGGAAATACCAAAGAAAATAGAAGGTATCCTCAACCTGCTCGAGAGGCCTCAAAGGAAAAGAGCAGTAATCTGCTCCTCAAACCCAAAGTACCCGGAGACGTCTGAGAAAATCAAGAGAGGACTTACCACAACCAATCACGAAAATGCCCCAAGGAAAGAAGGGAGCCAGTTGAGACTGCACCGGAAAGAAGCCAACAGAAAGGCAATTCTGCACTTGAATCTTCCATCGCAGAAGCCACGAAATAATGTGTGCGCACACATAGGCGATGAAAAGCTAAAGGAACTTGCTTCGCAATAGGGAAAAGCAGAGAAGAGCAAGTAGAAGTGCATGAAGCACCCCATGAAGAAATGGCCATAAACTTTGTAATAACAGGAGAATCCTCAATAGAGCAACGACCAACGTTGATGCATACTTCGCAAAGAAGATTGCCTCGATCATTGATCATGATCCCGAGCCCGCATCTCTCGCAGAGTGCAAGAAAAGGCTAGATTGGGAAGAATGGAAAAGGCAATCATCGCAGAGTTAGTCTCTCCGAACAAGAGAGAGGTGTTTGGGCCAGATGCCGCACACCTCCCATATAAACCCCGTGAGGTCACAAATGGGTCTTTGTTCTAAGAGAAATGAAAACAACGGTTGTAAGGTACAAAGCAAGGCTTGTAGCTCAAGGTTTTACTCAACGCCCGGAGTTGATTATGAAGAAACCTATTCTCCGGTCATGGGAGGAATTACCTTTAGATATTTGATCTCAATGGCACCAACTTGAAGTTGAGAATGAAGCTAATGGATGTTGTCACAAGATACCAGATGGAAACTTGGATTCGAGATATACATGAAAGTACCTAAGGAATTCCTATCCCAACCAAGATGGAGCAAATAGAAACCTGCATGCAAAGGTGAAATTGGAGAAATCACCGTATAATGGCAATCAGAAGAATGTGGTACAATCGCTGAGTGACTTTCTCTGCAAGAAAGGCTACACAAACAAATAAGATTGTCCATGTGTGTTTATACAACGATCCACGAATGGATTCTCAGATAATCTCCGTCTATGTAGATGACTTGAACATCATTGGGACTGATGAAGAAATTGAAGAGGCATGCTCATACTTGAAGTCCGAGTTTGAAATGAAAGATTTGGGTAAAACCAAGTTTTGTTTAGGCTTGCGGCTTGAACATGTCCAAGGAGGAATCTTGGTACACCAATCAACCTACACGCAGAAAGTGTTGGAAAGATTTAGCTTTGAAAAATCATATCCCGCAAAGACTCCAATGGCTCAAGGTCACCCAAGCGCACCTAGACCCATACTGCACTGCAGAGAAGAGGGGAGGAAGTCCCGGGAGCAGAATTCCCATATTTGAGTGCAATTGGAGCACTCATGTACCTTGCGAATAGCACTAGACCTGACATTGCGTCACTGTGAATTTGCTAGCTCGATGCAGGCGTAACCCACCAAAAGGCATTGGAAAGGGATCAAGGACATCTTCCGCTTACCTCCAAGGAAGCAAAGACCTCGATCCGTTCTTTAGAAGAAATAATGAATTGAATTTGGTTGGCTATGCCGATGTCCGGTATTTATCGACCAGCATCGGCAAGTCCCAAACCGCTATGTTTTCCTATGTGGAGGAACAAGAATTTCTTGGAAGTCGTCTAAGCGGACTCTTGTCTCGACGCCGACAAACCACTCGGAAATCATCGCTTTGTATGAAGCATCTCGTGAATGTGCATGGCTCGGAAGAATGGTTCACCACATCCGTAAGTCATGTGGTTTGAACATTGAGCAAACTCCCACGATAATTTATGAAGATAATGCACTTGTGTTGCCCAAGCACGTATGGGTTATGTGAAGAGCAATCTCACGAAGCATATCAACCCCAAGTTCTTCTATGCTCACGAATTGCATAAGATGAACGAGATCAAGATATTGCATACTAAGTCATGTGAAAATCTTGCAGATTTGTTCACTAAATCACTCCCAAAGATCTACCTTTGAAAGGTGCGTGAAAGGAATTGGGATGATGAGACTTAGAGAAGTGCAGATTTCAGGGGAGATATTTCACATACTCCCACATAAATCTCAAGATGAATTATGAATACCCAACATGAATCTCAAGATTAGCAATTGAAGTTGGGAGAATTGTACTCTTTTTCCTTAGCAAGTTTTTCATGAAGTTTTCTTGCATAAGGTTTTAACGAGGCAATTCGTGCAACATTATAAAGCGTATGCTATGTACTCTTTCTCCAAGTATTTTTCCCACTGGGTTTTTCTGGAGTTTTAATGAGGCATATGCATCTCGCGGCAAAGGGCCCAAGGGGGAGTGTTGAGAAACCCTAAAGCCCACCGAAGGCCCATGTGGTCCCTAATGCCGAAACCCTAGAGAGCGCTATAAAAGGAGGAGGGGGGGTCCCCCCATGTACACAGAATTCATTAGCAATAAAGAATTTTCGCTTTCGCTCTCCCTAAACACGTGTCTCTCTCTCTTTCTGTTCTCCACTTCAGATCTGTTCGGGAACCCCGGACTATTCGATAGCGAGGTTCCTTAACAGTGCGGATTAAACCGCACGGACGAACGGGGAAGGGTTTTAGGGCTTTGTTCAGAGATTGGAACCTACCAGAAGCTGGTCCAAATGATGTCTTTTTCGCATTCGGAAATAAAAGCTAAATTAGGAGAAGCCGAAAACCACCAAATCTTTTCACTATTACGGTGGATTATGATTTTGATTTTGTCACTAGTTAAAGAAAATTACCCCCTTACATCGAGTATAAAATCCCAAACATCGACCCTCTCATCATCATTCTCGATCCGTACCCTTCACATCTAAAAGTCAGATTGTTAAATATTAAATATTTTAGCATAAAACAAATTTTGATTTTAAATATCAATAGTAATTTTACAAAGCATCATTTGATTAAAATGTAATTGAATAATAATTGATTTTGATATGACAATTATAATAGGTTCTACCTACCTGACTGGCTCCATCTGCCAAACCATAACCCGTGAGTTCCATCTGCTCACGGATTTTTAAACCATTATTTTTATTTAAAACAAAAACTATAAAATCTACAATGTGCAAGCATACCTCGCCAGCCCTTAACCGTGGGCACGACTATTTAAGTAGTTTTAACTCTGCAGAGTGTGTATAGCTTTACCCACAAGACATGATCATCTCTTTGTGCAACGTCATTAGCACATTTTCTTTGGTGTGCCGCAGAGAGATCATGACAAGGTCTTTACAATATACAACCCCGCTATTAACTTACCCGCTAAGGTTTCACTGCCGAAGGGATCTAGCTGCCCAGTCGGAAGCCCCCTCTTGCGCCTGCCTACATCTGGCATCCACCAACTAGCGAAGCTAATAACGAGACGCACAAATTAGTTAGTCAGGTCGTACCCATATAGACTTGTGGTTATACGGTAGTGCTCGGTTCATGATAACACACGCTTCGGTCCTTAATTGACTAGGGCGGAACGTTCACATTCCAAGGTCTCGTGCTTGTGCACCTGCCAAACATCTATTCGCCCTGGTCTAAACCATATTTTCCTATTTGTTTCATTTAAATAACAGCAACAACATCAATTGTCGCAACTTCACAAATAAGTTTAAACAATGGTTGAAATGATTCCCATAATAGCATAATACCGAAACGTTTAAGTTGCACTAAGCAATTCTACTGTCCCATACCACTCTACCGGTTATCACAAAATAAAATAGCTAAATATTATCTAATGTGTCAAAGGTTCGACATGATCAATACCAATGAGGTTATAACAAATTCTGGTATTTAACTATACCCTAAAACTATATTTAAAGTACATTGCATAAAGTAAGAATGCATAATTTAAAACAACATAAGTATTTTTTAATTTGGGTTCAACATGTTCGAAGAAGACTTGACTTCGTTGCCTCCTGCTGGTTCTACCTCCGACTATTGATTTGACTGAGCTTTGACTGCATCGTCTACACGCGAAACGAGAACAAATAAAAAAATTCAAACAAATTCAAAAGAATGGTATTGGAAGGTAGATCTTGAATTTAGATATTTTAAACACTGAAATCGGAGCTCAAACGAAAGAGAACGGGCTCCTGAAAGATCCTAGGATCAGAAAATCAGAGAAAACGAAAAGGAGTGATACGTGGTGCAATCTGATTGGCTGGAATTTTTGAAATTTCTGGAAAATAGAAAAAAGAAAAGCTGACTGACACGTGGGACCCACATGTTAATGGCTCGGCCCACGGTGGACCGGGAGCCGAGAGGACCAAAGGCAACATGGCGAGGTTTACCGAGGTGGAGGCAACACACAGTGCTAGGGCCGACGTGGCACGCCACTTGGTTGCTGACGCGGCTGCCACGTCGCCGCTAACATGGCGCTGCCGATGGGGAGATGTGGCCGACGCGGCTTGATCCGGTCCAACCACGTGGCACTCATATGATGAATCGAAGGCAGATCGAACGGTTGAGACGCAGCGAGAGGCGGCGGCAAGCACGGCAGCGGCGCTTCACCGGACGCGAGGGAGACGACCATCATCGCGGCGTTTCCTTGCCGGATTCAAAGCGGGTTTGCGCGGATATACAAGAGCGCGCAGTGACGACCTCAACGACGGCGACTGAAAGCATCTAGGTCCCTAAATTGTTTTTGGTTTTGGTAATTAATGACAATCGTGCTCATGGGACTAACAGTGTTTCTCTAAGTGTGATCGAAGACAGGTTGGACCTAATTAAGAAAATAATGAAGTATGAACATAAAGATAAAAGGAAAATCAATGTGGCAAGCTAAAGAAATGAGGTATGTGTTTAAGGACTTTTATAGTGTTTTGCCGATCTCGGAGCTTGGAAGAAAAGATCGGATTTCTTTAAGAATAAATGTCGTACTATTGAGAGGGACTTTTTGATCAGTAGTTTGATGTGTGCTCAGTGAAAATGGCTCAATCAATATTCAAAATTAATGTCTTGGCATTGAAACAAAAGAAATGATCTTTTTTCCCTCTGGCCAGCCTATACCGGCACTACCGACCTCGGTAGTGCGATACTGCCGCTTGAAGTCGGCAGTACCGGCCTGAGGCCCGGTACTTATATTACAGAGTGGGGTGTTTTGTCCCCAAAGCCAGGCCGGCACTACCGACCATCTGAGGACGGTACTGCTGCTTGGTCGGCAGTACCGACCTTGGTAGTGTGGTACTGCTGCTTGAAGTCGGCAGTACCGGCCTGAGGCCCGGTACTTATATTCCAGAGTGGGATGTTTTGTCCCCAAAGCCAGGCCGGCACTACCGACCATCTGAGGGCTGTGATCGCCGCTGATCAGCAGACGCCCCATGGGCGTATTGCTTGGCCGTGGGTAACGGCTAGTTTGACAGTGCAATTAATGCCACTTTGTTCAGTTGAGCCTAAGGCCAAAGACGCCTTAGATGGGCGGAGTCTGCCGCACCCCAATTTTTCAGGGGTTTGGTGGTAACGGCTAGTGGCATTGAAGAGGGCTATATATACACCCCTTATGCAGCACTCTTCTCTTCTTGAACTCCTATTGCATATCCTTGACCTCTAGTGTGCATCTCTTCTACTCATTTTACATTTAACTCATTCTTGTGGAGTAGTTGAGTGATAATCAAGTGTGAGTATTGATTTGAGCCATTTAGACATTTGATCCACCTCAAGCAAACATCAAAGTTTATTACTCTTGGAGGTTGCCGCCTCCTAGACGGTTTGGAGGTGTGTGGCGTCGGTGATCTTCTCAAAAGAAGATGTGAGAAGACCCGATCGTTTGTGAAGGTGAAAGGACAGGGGATGTCGCCTAGAGGGGGGTGAATAGGCGAATTAATAACTTTAAAACTAAATGCAGTGGAATAAAAAATTTGCTGCTAAATAAAATCTCCCGAGGGTCTAAGTCCACAGTGTCCGGGATTTTTATCCGGATACTCTGAAATGTCCGGACTGTCCGGTTCAGAGTCCGGCACTTGAATTGGATCCGAGGGACTCGGATCGAGTGTCCGGACTTATCTCCGGATACTCAAAATGTCCGGACTATCCGGTTCGAAGTCCGGATACTCGGATTTAAGACCTCAAATGAGATTTTAAATCCTGCAATTTTTCAACAATCTACTTGAATACAAAAGATCTAAATGCTATCAGCACGGAGATATCGTAGATCCGAGCCAAACACAACAAAAGAGTAGATCGGCAATTTCAAGATTCAAAATCAAATACTAAAGCAAGAGTAAGAAGCAAACTTGGAGACGATGATTTATCACCCGGTTCGGATCCTTGAGGGATCCTCGTCTCCGCTGAGGCGGCTCGGTCACACTTGAGCCGGGTCTCTTTCAACCCTCTTCCTCCCTGTTGCACAAATGCACTCGTCGGTCTTCACTCCTTTGATTCTTTCCCTTACGGAGGCGGAACCGACCTTCACAAACTTCCCACGGCCAACCACACAAAGCTCCGGTGGCTCGTAGGCGACCTCCTAGCCGTCTAGGAGTCCTCAACCTCCAAGAGTAACAAATGCTCATGAAGAACAAGCTTGGAGATGAAATCAAGTGCTCAACCAACTCAAAACTCACTCAACCTAGCACATCACTCCTCAAACTCTTCCCAACCCTTCTCACAAAGGGGATCACTGAGATCTAAGGGTAAAGAGGTGTTTTGGGGGCTCAAGAATAAGGGTATAGCACCTCTAATCTGTGGGAACACAGCCTTTATTTCGAAATGAGGAAGAAGGGGGCTTTAAATAGAGGTCCCAAAAACTAGCCGTTGGAGACAGCTACGCACAACCCGGAGACTCCGGATAAATACCCCGGAGACTCTGGACTAAATCAACCCGGAGTGTCCGGACTTAACACCGGATACTCCGGATTGTCCGAGAGCAGCCACCGAGGGTGTCAACCTGGAGTGTCCGGACCAAATGTCCGGATACTCCGGATTGCACTGAGCAGCTCGACGAAAACGAGCATAACTTTTGACTCCGGACTCCGATTTCAGAGATCTTGGACTCTACCGAAAGCTAAGAACGAGGGCTACACAACCAATAAGGTCTCACTACCCAAAACTCAAAGGATAAACACAGATATCACAAAGAATCCAAGGGAGACCTACAACCCTCACTTTCCGGCACCACCAACACCACTCTCTTTCTAAGATTCACAAGGATGGATCACTTGAGCACTTGACACATCTAAAAGTCATTCGACATCGTATCCCTCTTAATAGTACGGCAATCCTTAGACTCAAAATAAATTAAAGATAATATAAGTCTAGAAATAGTCACTTGTCGTCTTCTTTCTTAATGTCGGTGCATGAAGACCTTCACCATATAACTGATGACATCTTCACCTTGTCCAACTCGACTCGATTCACCTCATGAGACTCTCGTCCTATCAACCTTGACTTGATCATTCTCTCTGACGATCTCCACGCCAAGTCGATCTTGACTTAGTCCTCAACTCTTGGTGACACCGCCGTCTTGTTGACCTCGGCTTAACGATCATCCTCCAAGATACCTTGGTCATCATACACATACGGGACCTAATTCTTTCCAAACTACTTATGAAAGACATTAGTCCCAAAAGCTCAATAGATATGAACAAGTTGATATTTGTGAACAATTGATTACAACAAGTGTTTCATATAAGAAAGCACAACATAAATGGAAACACTTGACATAAGAAATGTTCTCTACTAAGTACATCATGATGAATATGTAATTGATCTATATGCACTAGAGAGATAATTGCCAATATGATGAATCAATTAAATCATGGCAAGGATCACAGTCTTTACTTAAATGAAGCACATGATAGAATGTACACGAATTGTACATGTGCAAATAATATTTGGAATAAGAGTAAATATGTGATCCAACACTAGATTAAACTTCACTAAGAGAATTGCAAGAAAAGATATACAACTAAAACATGCATGCACCAAGTCAATCTATAGCAATATGAAGTTTAACTCTAGTTAATACATGCATACTAAAAACAAAGCACATAATGAACTCAAATGAATATATATGCACAAATAAATATGACATGGACCAATGTGCATATATATAATCAACATGCTACTTGGAGTTCACTATGCATCTGCACGAAAGGAATGCAATAACAAATATAGAATAGATACCAAAATTGCATACCTTATCTTTGCTTAACCATCCCACTTGGTTTTCCTCTAAAAGATGAGACTGATACTTAACTAGGCAATAACATGTTAGTCTCATAGCAATATAATCATATTAGAGGTTTGTCATTTGTTAAGCACTAAGTTAAGCATTTACTCAATTTCATAGATTATCATTATATGCGTTTGTCATTAATCACCAAAATAACATAAGTGCCTAGATGCACTTTCAGAAGGCAAGGAGCTCGCCTAACCGAAGTGGTGAAGAGCTACCTCTAGTGATCGAGAAAGGCTCATGCGGGTGGAGCCGGCTTGGAGTGTTTTCAAGTCATCTCAACGTGGAGTAGGGGAGATCGACAAGTCTTCGAGACCACGAAAATAAAAATTCTTGTCTCTCTTTCTCGTTTGATTTAATCCTATTGTTCTTGTGCTAAATTTCAATTCCTAGAAAGTTGACAATACTAATTGTGCTTGAATTTACTCTTTGCTCTACTTGAATTGCTTAAGTAGTTGTTGATCTTTTGATATCATCTTTGTAATCTTGCGTTGATTGCTTCTAAAGCTTAGTTATTTATTAAATTGTGTATTAGTATCAGAAAAAATTAGAAACCTCCTATTCACCCCCTCTAGTCGATCATCCTTGATCCTTCAGCGACCTCGAAAACACACCGAAGGCGGCGAACAACGCAGAAGAAGGTGGAGGCAGCTTTGCAAACACCGACGAGCCCTTGCAACCAAATGGTGGCGACGACGAGCGGGGAAAAAGGGGCGACGCGGAATAGGGAGCACGACACGGGGTGCGGCGGGCATTAAATAGGCCTCGACGGCCGTGTTCGGCGCGAGATTTACGGTGACTGTTGAGCTCAGATCGGATCCGGCGACGCGACGTGGTTCAATCGGGACCGTCCACGAGGAGACGATCTGGCGGTCTACAACGCGCGGCTACGTGGCCCATTATAGACCGCACGATCAAAACCGATGACTGAGATTGACTCGGGCTAGGGTTTGCGATAAGGTGGGTCGGGCCGTGCACAGTGCAGAGAGAAGATGGGCTGGAGGCGGCACAATAGGAGTGGGCCACGGGGAAAGCAGCCCACGTGAGAAAGAAAAAGGAAAAAGGGTTTTCTTTTTAGAAAATTGCAGAAAATGCAAAAATGCCAAAATAAATAGCAGATAAATTAGGAAAAATCCCAAAAAATTCTCAAAAATGTTTTTAAACATTTAGAACCCAAATAAATTATTTTTAACTTATTTTAACCTATAATCTTGATTCAAATAATTTGCTAGCACTAAAAGAAATTTTAAATTCACCAAATTTTTAAAAAGGGCTCAAAAATAGAATGTTACATCAAATGAGTGTGTTTGGCTAAGATGTGTGATTAACCATATCTAGAAGTCATGTAGTCTTTAGTACCATCAATAACCCCACAATTATCATGAAGATAATGCTGCTTGTGTTGCACAAATGCAATTGGGTTATGTGAAGCGATATCATGAAGCATATTGTCTCTAAACTTTTCTATCCTCACGAACTCCAGAAGAATGGTGAGGTAAATGTTCTACAAACTAAGTCATGTGAAAATCTAGTAGATTTATTCAGTAAGTCTTTGCCAACATCTAGTTTTCAAATATGTGTCCGTGGCATTGGTATGAGACGACTTAGAGGTATGCAGAGTTTAGGGGGAGTAAATCTCTGAACTATGACCCTTAACATGATCCTGAAGATATTACTTTAAATCCAGAAGATTATAAAGTTGCACTCTTTTTCCCTAAGTGAGTTTTTCTAAAGTTTTCTCACATGAAGGTTTTAAATAAGGTAACTAATGTAACACAGCGTGCGAGTACAATGTACTCTTTTCTCCATCCTTTTTTCCTATTAAGTTTTGGGAGAAGTCTTTAATGAGACATGTGCATTATACGGTATTTGCCCAAGGGGGAGTATTGAGATATGGACGGACTCGTAGTCCTAGTTGTCCAAATACCGTTGGACTCTATCTTTATGTGGTCCAATCCGAATCTATCTTTTGTTTACTACTACTATACAAGAGAATCAATCTACTAAAGAGAGACATCTGTTTTGCCTCCCTACCACGTGTGTGCTCTCTGTTTTATTTACTATTCTATTTGATGCATTGTGGATGATCAAGAGTGGACGACATCGTTTTACGACATGTATTACCGCTCTTCATTATATCTTTAGATAGTGCTCTTACTATAGTTTATGGTAATAAATAATATTAGAAATAGCTAAAAGGGAGAGGTACAGAAGGAAAAAATAGCAAAAGATCATCTCAAAATTGTAGAATGATATGTATTTAGGAACAAAATTTAAAGGGGTAATTTATACTATACCACTCCAAAGGTTGGCACTTCAGGAAATGACACTCATTGTCTCAATGACATGTGACTCCTGGACCCACATGTCTTGAGATAATGAGTGGTATTTTCTGAAGTAACAATGAATAGAGTGGTATGTATGAATTATCCTAAATTTAAAAGCTAGAATAAAATGTATTTGTGATTTGGGAACGGAGAGAGCACATAGTCGGACAAACCGAATTAGGCCGGGCCGGGCCGGGCCGCCCTTAGAAAGGTTCACTTATGTGCCGGATTTGGTAGCGCCGGGCCAAGACGAGAATACACGCACGTACTCCAAGCCATCCCGTCCGTCCATGCACACGCTCCCGCATCTCAAAGCAAACGCGCACACGTCATAAGTTAGCAGCAGTCACATATCAGAGCTCATTCAGACAGAAGCCCGACCGTACCTTGCCGGCGGCGGAGAGCAGCGAGCGTCGAGCGGCGGAGGCGGCAGATGGCGGCGGAGAGGAAGTGGAGGTTTGCGATGGTGTGCTCGTCGAACATGAACCGGAGCATGGAGGCGCACTCGCTGCTGGGCCGCGCGGGGCTCGACGTCGCCTCGTACGGCACCGGCACCCAAGTCAAGCTCCCGGGCCCGTCGCTCCACGAGCGCAATGTATACGACTTCGGCACCCCCTACAGCGTCATCTACGATGACCTCCGCCGCAAGGACCCCGACCTGTCTGTATCCCTTATCTCTCTCCCTTGCTTCTTGGAGAGTTTTTTTTAGGGGCCCGGGGTTCTTTGTGATCTTACTCTTGGAGAGGCTTTTCTTGGTTGATTTTAAGAAGGTGGGGACTGGGGAGTTTTTTGTGTGTGTGTGTGGGGGTACTGTAAGCTGTTTGTTAGGGCCTGGCCGTTCGATGATTTTGGATGGGGTTTTGAGAAATTCAGGGTGGGTTTGATGTAAACAGAGATCAGCAGTGCAAATGTTTTGCAATCTTTGGGGTTTCCTACCCAGAATTTGTTTCCCTTTTTCTTATTTCCTCATTCTTGGACTTAACTCTCGATGATTTCGTTTGAAATGCCTCTTGGAGCTCTGATAAAACTAGGCACTAGATGTTTTCTTGGTAGATTCATCTAGCTGACAAATAATGCATTTTTGTGCTGATTGTGGTGACCCATCCAGGTACAAGAGGAACGGCCTGCTGCCAATGCTGAAGAGAAACACCTCTGTCAAGCTGGCGCCGCAGAGGTGGCAGGACAATGCCGATGCTGGAATGTTTGATATGATACTCACCTTTGAGGAGAGGGTCTTCGACTTGGTCATTGAAGGTAACTGATAGGAACTGGGACATGATTTTGGTCTAGAAAATGCATCAGGCACTAACCATCGGAAACCTGTCGAATTACATGATTACATGGTTGTGTAGGCACTCACTGATGCTTGGATTTGTTCCTGTGCAGATATGAATAACCGCGAGCAGAGGCTGCTGAAGACCGTGCCGATAATCAATATGGATGTGAAAGATAACCATGAAGAAGCTGGTGTTGGGGCAAAGCTTGCTTTAGATTTGTGCCAAAAGGTATTCAAGTGACATCACCTATATAGTGTATAAAGATATTCCTTCCATTAACTTGTTAGTCATTAATCTGGTTAGTCTTGTTTGGAGTTGGATTTTGTAAAATCGTGTGGTTGCTACTGATACTGATGAAGAGATTTGTAACACCCTTACGCCCCCAATCACTTGGGCTGAGAGTTAGTTCAGATAAGAAAATAACTAAAATGGTGACGAAGCTCGAAACACCTAAATCTCAATGCAAGTTTCTAATTTTCCACAATCTAGCACAATGAATCAAAACTCAAAAGGGAAACATACTCTTGTCGACGATATCCTCCTAGGCCTACACGCCATAGTAAGTACACCACCTAAGCTATCTTATGAGATCCTAGCTGCATAGCCCATCCATGCAATTAGTATGGCTAATTAAAGTGCACGGCAACCAAAGGAAAGGTTTAATTAATTTACCACTTTTATGTCAACTAAAAAACATTTATAATGAACAAAGTTTACCATTAATAAAAATCTACTAGTGATCAGGCCTTGTATCTCAAAGCACCATTCGGGTGAATGGAGTGGATATCCACACTCTTTACTCTAAATATGAGATTTTTTTAGGATATGCCAATCCAAAGGTTGGCATTTCAGGATATGCCATTCCATGTCTCACTGACATGTGGCACGCACATAATTGGGGTGGCGTACCTCCAAAATACATCCAATTAGTCAATCCAAGTATACCAATACTACTTTATGGGAAAAATCTCTTGCCCCTGCCAGCCTGGCACTTTAAAGCACACCGACAAAGGTAACATAGGTCATTTATACCTGTACGGATTCCTACAAATACCCAACCATTGTGTCCAGTAGCGTATGCACCAGGGGTGTGCAGGGTGGGGCTGGCGTATCGATTCCAACTGCTGCACCCCTAAAAAACCCCCAAATTTGCTAATCTCTTGAGTAGAACATTAAACAACATTTCATAATCCCAATTAGCTGGTTTGCTAAGCAAAAAGACATTTTTATTCTATATAAAACATTATATCTTTATTCTTGGTCAAAATATGGACAAACTAACATTGTATAAGTCTTATAATCTGTCAAATGTACGTTTGGTTCGCTCAGTCATGTCCCATGAGCACCGGCTCCTTTTCTGCTATGTGTATGCCACTATTATGTCCACGGGGATTCGCATGTGATTCTTTGCGTCCGACCCTAAAGCAATGTCTTAATTTGTTCCTTGATCCCCAAAGAAACGTCTTCAGGGTGCCCTGTCCTGAGGAGTCTACAAATTTCAATTGTCTGGCCTAATGGTGGCAATAAAGTAGGAGCGGGTTCACAGCTTACCTCAAGAAAGCTGGTGGGGGTAGTTTTAAAGTTAGTCACTTAGTCCTATCTCATCAGCAAGTTTGACATCCTACTGCAAAGCATAGAGAAATTTATCCAAATATGTAAGAAAATAATACAAGAATACATGAAGCAATTAAGAACTTGAAACAAACAATTGATGGGTTTAGGATGAAGGAGTATTCAAAACAAGGGGTTTGAGGATATTTGGCGAGGATTTGCTGATTCTTAATTTAATTCACATGCATAAGTATTTCCCACTTCAAATCATTGAACATTCACTTTATATCAAATTACCAACTTATGGCTATCAAATGGTTCCACAAGGATTTGTCTCCAATCCAGACCTGAGCACACATTTGACAAGAACAAACTAAACATGCAGTCATGCATATGTTCACCAATTTCACTAGTTCAAACTGAACTCCTTACTCCAGCATAAACCAAATGTAGGCATGTTTTGTTCAGTTTCACTAACTCCCAAGACATGTGCAATCTATCCAAACATACTAGAAAGGCCAAGATCTCATTTAGGATCAAAAGAACCATCATACGTGTTAAACAAGGGAAATTTCAGAGATCTTTTACATTATCAAATATACATAAAAGCACCTTCCATCAACACAAATCTTACTCTGAAGCATGGTAAAATATAGGGCACAAATCCCAGCTGCACATCTAATTAATATTTGAGAATATCTATAGTATATTCACTCCATTGACTTCGTTTTGGTCACCTTTTTTCAGTATTCATGAAACTAATGCAAACAAATTACAAGAAGTATGAGAGTAAAGTCAATTTTTTTAGATTTAAGGAACCATGCCATCCTAGTACAAATTATGCATGTATTAAGAAAAATCATGGAATCAACACCATCCCTCGCTTTGGGGGACAATTCCTCTTATTCCCCATCCCACGTGAGACCTCAAATCCCTATTGGGTCCCCACCACCCATTCGACGTAGCAAAGCGGAACATGATCGTCAGCATTGCCACCTTCTCATTGTGAATGTGAAGATAACAAACACACAAGGGAACACATTTTATTTACTCTATTTCATCCTCTCCAATAGATGGAAAGCCACCGCTCTTTTGTTCTGTCCAATAGATTTGCCCCCCATTGTTTCCACATCGGCAACACATTTGATCTTTCGGCTTGCATTTTCCTGCAGCTCAGCTTCCAACCAGGGTGTGTAGATGGGCCCAACTCAGTCCGAGTCCAGTAAAACTCCTAGTGGACCAGCCCACTAGCATCCATCTCTCCGCCACACGTGCACACGTGCGCGCACACACAAAAGAGAGAAGATGTGCCCAAAAAAATAACTTTTTAGTGAAATTCGAACTGGGAACCTCGTCCTCGAATATAAGCCATCAGCATAACTCCATTAACAACCTCCGCCCATGCCTTGGATTGTATCAAAGAGGTGAAATGAAATTTATATTGAATTATCTTAAATATCTGAAATCAAATTTGTCCTTCCAGTCATACATGTTATGCCATGGTAAAAGAAATATT
The DNA here is from genome assembly GCA_036346275.1 of Otatea glauca. Lineage (NCBI taxonomy): Eukaryota > Viridiplantae > Streptophyta > Magnoliopsida > Poales > Poaceae > Otatea > Otatea glauca. The sequence goes on from CM070734.1 coordinate 23,673,764, forward strand.
ATACATATGGTCCTGCATCCATGCCCATCATGATCAACTGATCTTATACTGCGAATATTAAATGCTTAAGTTTTAGCTTTTCACTTCAATATTGACATTGATATTCCATTTATAAAAACTCAAAACCAAGTATTTTGGAAATGAAAACATGGTGTCCTGTTTCCTCATAAAGTTTTGTGGTCAATCAATTGTATAATACAACATACCTGGACACCTCTCTGTCACTTGAAAAATAACACAGAAATCCCCATAAATATCCTTTTTGCAGTTTCCTTTTTCTTTAATGATATGGTTAACTGCGGTGTGTTTTGAGTATTTATTTTGTTTCATAGTATAGTTTCCTGAAAAAAATCTTTGTTATACAACGCCTTTTTGCCTTGCTGCTCTCATATGCTATCGATAATGCGCTAATTATCTATGTTACATTACATTTGTAGATTACAAAGTTACAATAATATCAACATCTACTGATGGTATAGTGTGTGTTGTAAATGGATTTTGTCACTAATCCTTGCACTGTTGCAATGCAATATTGGAATGTAGAATTTGATGTGTTTATTATTTTCCATCAAGCTTTTGTTCAGAGGTTCCTGCTACCATATTTCTGACCTTAGTTTGTGTGTGGTAGGTATGCACTTCTGTAAAGTGGGACTGCTTAAAAGTTTGAAACGAACTAATGAAGTTATGAATGTTTCTGTTGAACGACGAGAAGTTAATATATATTTTCTTTTTTTAGTTTGAAGGAGCGGAAGATGATTGGGAGGAAATTATTGATGACCTGATTCCTGCGTTTGAGAAGCAGCACAAGCGGAAGCTCACATACAACATCGCATTCTACTAACTTCTATACAGAGGCAGAATCATTCTTGTTTTAACTTTTTGTGTGGATGGTTGGTAGCTTAGTATTCAGGAAACTGTACAAAACTGAGGCAGCAGCTGGATTACAGTGTTGCTCCAATTCCTTGCCAACATTCCCAAAAAAAGAAGCGGAACTTAACAAAAGGAAATATGTTTTATTTTCCTTTACTCGTGTGATGCCAGAGGATAGCGATGATGATCTTGAAGCCATCATCTCAAAATCATGCGGCATCTGGGTTCCGATTTGCTTTAATTGCTTCCTACATATTTCAGTGATGAGTCTGATGAGTGGTACAAGCACATAAATATTGGTGTGTTTTTTTGGAGTTAGTAGCCGTTATGAATAGAAAATCCGGCAACAACTGGATGACTACGAAGGCTAACGGTGATGAGGTGGCCACCCTTGGAGTGGAGATTGCTCCTCCTGAGGGACTACGGTAGTAGAAGTGGAGGGGTCGAGTGGAGAGGTGGCAAGAAGAGCTGCCGAAAAAGGCATAAGTGTAATGTCGGTAAAAGCTTTTACCATAAAAACTTGGCTCTGATAGCATCTTATGAATAGCACTTGTATTCATCGTAAGGCCAATACGCTAGAATATACAGGTATACAAACAAGTACAAAAAAAAAAGCTTATATAAGGTAATATCTATACAAGACAATATATGCCTTAGCATTAGGTATAGATTCACATAACAGTAGGTATAGATTCACAAAGTAGTAGGTATAGATTCACATAACAGTAGGTATAGATTCACATAGTGAAGGATGCAGGCATAGACCAGAGGCATGCATTTCGGTGATGCCGACCTAAAATCGTCAGAAATGCATGTAAATGTTCAGGTGTCTTAATCGAGCAGCTTTCCCAGATTTTGACATGAAGTGGACACCCTTCAGTAGCGTTTTGTTTTGCTTCTCTCAAGTTCTTCGTTTTGACCGGTCAGAGCGCCGTTTGCAAGGCGATCGATCATCTGCCGGTGCCAGAATGCTGTGATACGTTGAGAGCTCTGACTTGCAGTTTTGTTTCGTTGGATGGTCAGGTTGCTACTTATCAGTCGGTGTTTACCACCTTTGCCGTACCAGTTGTACTGCATCTACCGCCCTGGTTTTGGCGGCTTGATGTGTTTGCTTTTCTGTCTCGGAGAGCTCAATGCTCCCCTGACGATGACATTGAGGGAGAATTTTTTTTTTAAATGGTAAGCCGTAATTATATTAGAATGAAAGACAGAGTGCAAGGTACAAGGTTAGATACAAAGGTGCGGAGACTGCACCCGAGAAGGAAGAGCCCGGGATGGAGAGGAAGGTTAGGGATGAGGAGGGAGATCTTAATTTGTGGTTTGTGAGTCTTGACCTCCCTAACAAACTTTCATTGTCAAAAGGGGCCCGAGGGCTATGTGATAGATCAGCTGTTAAACTGCACTGCGGTGCGAAAACTCGAATGTTTGTTTTAGTTGTTGGCGAATTGGTTGCGATTAATGGTTTTGGAGAGAGAGCTAGCTATTTTTGACTAGGTCAAAATTCTCTAAAAGAAGGATGGGTCTTTGCTCTTTAGACATGACTGCATAATTATTTGTATTCGTTAGATAGGCAAATATATTCTTTAATTGGCTCATCTCACCTCTGAAGTTAGCAATGTTCAAGAATCAAAATGCTACGTCTGTGTGTGAAATCTTGCTGGTTTCTGTCCAGGCTCTCGAATCCATTGAAGTCACTCAAGCCAGCAAACCGGCCGGTTTATTTCACATCCCAACCATAATTTGGTCAATCTGACCGGAAACCTAATTAGAACCGTCTTTTAATGGGCATTTAATTTACACACAATCTGTTCAAATTGAAATGGTGGTACAAGAGTGGAAGAACACACCACTAGAATATGACATGCATGTCCAAGACGACACTACACATGTATACATCTTTACTCCTAACAGGGAATTGGATAAAAGAAAGGCTAATTTGTTCCTTTCTCACCTCGATGGCTCTATATGATGCCTAAACATATCTGCATGCACACCCATTAGTTAAGAACAGATAACCAAGCCAATCGTACCAAACCATTCTTTGACTAAATGGTGAGCCATCATATCTATCCTATCATTCCTAGATAGTACGTGTGATGACTTTACTTCCTGCCATTCCTTGTTTAGTTGAAGAAGAGGATAAGAACTCACAAGTTCTTTGAACTTAAAACACATACCATGCTGCTAGAGTGCTAGTGTATGATCTTATTGTTATTTTGCCTGACCAAACTAGTTGACATTGCACGAACTACTCCAGTCTCCAATGGTTATAGTTTGATTCTGGAGCTGATCAGCTTAATTTGAAAGCAAGACGAAAAGAATTATTCTTGTGCCTTGTCCTCTATATGTCGGCAACCCTTCGGAATCTTGAACCGTTTCACTTGACATTTTTATCAATTCTTTATAGGAGGATGCTTAGTTCAATTGAGACATCCTTGCTTTCTTTCTGAGTTTTGTTATTTTCCATTTATTAATCTAACAAAGAAATTATATATTATGTTGAGAACAGACCCAATTACTGTTTCAAACTTGACCACCGTTCCAAATTAAATTTAGAATATTTAATACATGTTGGTAGCCAAAATGAAATGGAACTGTTGTTTTTTATTTGTCACTCATTTTGTTTTAGTGTTGATGCAATGGCACGTGCGCCATTGCAGCATTGACAATGACACCGTGAAGACTGAGAAAATGGAGGAGTCGTCTAGGGACACGTGGATGTGAAGCTGGCCGAAAGTTCAAAGGAATCCTTGGCCTACATTTGGTCGAAAAGTGAAAATGAAGTCTGGAATGGTGGAATCCATAGCTAATTTAGCCTTTTTTTTGATTTTTTTTCCCAAATCCAGTCATGCACGAATGAATTAAAAAAATAGCATCTTTTTAAACCGTAGAAGCAGCGTCATGTGACATGTGTCACCTACGCGCCTGTGTACCGCGGTAGGTGGCTAAGCCAACGGCACCGTAGGCGACCGTGACAGGAGCTTGATGCCGAGCTAGGATAGGATAGGACGGGTACAACGGTACTGAGCTCAGCAGAAATGGGAGATGCAGGGCCGACGAACTGTTGTGGTAGATAATACGTATCAACTATCGATTTTTTACGATCGAGAAAAGAGTTATATTTGTATTTTTTTTAGAAAGAAAAAAATATGCCGGGCATCCAAATAGAGGAAAGCTTCGGTAGGGCGAGTATATCTCGTGTCTGATTTGACATCCTAAATTCTAGGAATCTAAACCTTCCAATGTCCTGTCCTTGTGACACGTTGCCACTAGGCGGTGAGTCCTACTATTATTGGAAGGTGACCTACTTTTATATGCTATAGCTAGAAGCATCGATATATGTAGGTTAGTTACTACTTGGAGTAGGTGTTATACTAGTAAACTAGAAATTTATGCGCGGCGTGTCACGTCGCGGACGTCGTTGTCCACGTTAGAAAATCGATAAAACGTGCGATTGGCGCTCCACACACGAGTAAATCGAGAAAACGCGCGAAAAGGATATAAAAATATGCCTGTGTTTTTCGCAAAAGGGCTTAAGCGTAATGCTATAAAAAACGGAAAAAGTACATAAATGCAATGCATATTTTTTTAAAAAAAAAGACATGGTTTTTTTATTACCAAAAAAGACCTGAACGATAATTTCGATTTCTCTAAAAAGGACCCGAGCGCTACTCCTAAAAACACTAAAAGGGCATGGACGTAATTTATAATCTTTTTTCGGAAAAAGGACCCAATCGTATTTTTTTCCCCGAAAAGGACCTATCTGTAATTTTTTTTAGAAAAGGACCCGGATGTGAAAAAAATTTGGCCGGCTCGGCTCGAGCCGAGCCGGCTCCCGCTCAGCTCAAAACGGCCTTAGCGCGGGGATTCGTCCATCTATAGTATAGGTAGTAGCCGAGCCGACTCCCGCTCGGCTCAAAACGGCCTGAGCGCAGGGATTCGTCCATCTATGTATAGGTAGTATTCACAACTACTAGCCGGAAGAAACTGTATTAATGTCACTTGATTTTTTTTTCCATCAAGGCATTCAAATTACATAAATGAATGTACAGTTTGATCACTTTACGCCTAACTAATCGTAATAATAGTCCGTATGGTAAATATTTGTTCGGAGTCAATCGACGTATTATCATGTTAAGTACCACCTGCTGCATATATATGGTATCTACAATAGTAGAGATGATCGTTGTTTGTATATTTTTTCATGTCATTTAAAAGCAATACTCCAAACTGTATAGTTTTTTTTAAAAAAGAATCATGCAATGTCTGATGCAACACGTGCCATGTGTTTCTCATTTTGGGAAATTATAAGAGGTGTCATGTGCATTCTCACAAAGAATATGCATGCTTTAAGCTTGGTTGTCCGGCTACCGTCATTTTTTTTCCTGCAAAAAAAAGGCGTGTTTTTAATATCCCGATGGCCTTTCCACGTGTGTCTTAGCTACTTCCTTGAGAGCGAGTAAGACTGGAAAAAATAATAAATCATATATAGCTCATCGGTTGCTCTAGACACTCCGCACGATTAAGGGCCTGTTTAGGATAGCTGTGGATAGGCTGAAAAATTGCTTTTGGTTTGTTGGGCTGTAAAGCAGCTATAGCTGGCGGTTATGACTTTTCTTGTTATGCTGTTTGGCAAACTACTTGCTGCAGCTGTAGCTTTTGAGGACTAACCAAAATGGAAGGTAGTAACATAGTGAAGTACAGCGGCATCCGAGTGGGGAGGTGATGTGGAGGCGGCGAGGCGGGGTGGCAAAGGTTGGGAAGGTGGAGTGAGCGAGTTAGGAGGAGTTCAAGTGAAGCCACAGCTGAAAAGCTCCTCCTCAGCAGCTGCAGCTTTTAGGGGTGCTTCTGTTGTGGCTTAACTTCCCAGCTGCTTTGCAGCCATGCTGTTTGTGGGAGCTTTTAGCCCAAAGCTGAAGCAAAGCTGAAGCACAGCTCCCTAAACAGGCCTTAAATTCGATTAAGGCTTTTCGATCTGATGATGTCAACATGTCACATTAATATTTAATCCCTAGATAGAAAAATAGTGCAGCACGTGGGACGCTAATCAAGCGTTGAATCAAAGATGAACCAAAGAGAAGACATGGAGACCACGCTCCGCTGAAGCGCAATGACTTCTCATCAGTCCTCTGCAAGGATTGAAAAACTGTTGAAGTTTCGAAAATCTTGGTTGGGACGGAACCAAAATCCCAACCGGGTAAAAAATTTAGATTGCTTACAGTATCTCAGAAATTTCGGTAAGATTTGGGGGTTATCAGTTTTTGACGGGATTTGGTCCAATAACCCTTAAGGAAGTTATCTTTCACGAGAATTTGTTGAAAAATCGAATTTTTTAGATGTTTTAAAATTTTGGCAGAAACACGATTATATTTTTATAAATTTTTACAAGTTTGACCACGATCTAAAAAATTTATGGTACTATCTTTAGTAGTGTAGGATCATAAATATAATTTTTCAAAATAATTGAAATTCATTTGTTATCTTTAAAAAATCAAAAACATAATGAACATAATTGGGACAGTAACCTTGTCAGAATTTTATAAATTTGCTCGAGTGTGGTCATGATCTAAAATTTTTATGAGAGCTTAATAATTTAATCAGTACTATTATATAAAATTTAAAAAAAAATTAAACTTTTTTTTGTTTTCTCAATCAAATCTATGTAAGCATTGAACTTCATTTGTTATATTTCAAAAATCAAAAACAGAATGAACATAAATGGTACAGTGCCATTGTAAGATTTTTATAAATTACCTGGAGTGTGATGATGATTTAAAAATTTTATGATATCTTAAGAATTTCCTTATCACCCTTCTATAATTTTTTCAAAAATTCTAAACCTTTTTTGATATCTAAAGCAAATCTATATATTGATCATCACGCTTTTATTAGGACGTAGCACTATCAGAATTTTTGAAATTTTTTGAAGTTTGATCATCATATGAAAATTTTATGGAAACATTTATGATGCATCAGGACCATAAAAAAAATTTCAAAATTTTCTAACTTAGTTTGAACCTTTTTCATTTGGTTGAAGTTTGCCGGTAAGGCTTTTATCAGGACAGTAGCACTGTCTAAATTTTGAAAAATTAATGATGCTCGATCATCATCTTAAAATTTTATGGGAACATTAGTAATTCATCATAATCATGCACAAAAAATTTCAAAATTTTTAACATGGTTTGTTCTATTTTTCATTTGGTTCAAAATTGCCTGTCAGCATTTTATCATGACAATAGTAATGTTATAGTTTTAAAAAAATCCTAGGATTGATAATTATCTGAAATTTTTATGAAAATATAATTGATGTGTCAGAAACCTTTACAAAAAATTTCAAAATTTTTAGACATCTTTTGAGCTATTTTTCGCTCGTTGCAAATTCATCGAAATCTCGGTAAATCTCGCCGAGATTTCGGGAATTCCGGCCGAAATTTCGGTTTTCTCGATGCAAAAAAAAACTGGATTTGAATTCTTGTTTTTTATTTCATCCGGGATTTGTCCGAAATTCCGAGATCTCGGCGAGGTTTTAGATTTCGGCTACCTACGAGATGTCATCCGAAAACGAGATTTCAAATGATGCTTACACGATGTTTCTAACTTTTAATGTCTCCAAAATGTATCTTTGACTAATAAAGATGTCAATTTCTTTGTTTTTAATGCATGTTCTATTGATTAGAGTTGGACTTATATGTAGTTCCAATTTCATTAGGTAATAAGAATCATTGTCTGCCTCTTGGTCAAACAGATAGCGATTGAGCTCTACATACTAGTTCTTTCATCCTGAATTAATTAATACTACTATAAAAAAAAGAGTATTTTCGATATATATATATATACATGAAAATGGTTTCATACTCCTGGATGTACGTACTCCCACTCTAAGTATACCACTTAAATGATGTTGTTATACCTCTTTATCCTTTTGAACATATTCTAATACTGATTATAAGATACTCATAAGTGAGTTCTATGAAAAATTTCATCATACTCCACCTTTTATAGCATAATTTGTGTATGCACTCCTTTTACATATGGAATCGTGTATATAGCAAAAATAAAGGGCTTCGATGAAATTTTTCCAACTATATCGCATCGGAGTATCTTATAATTATGATTGAAGTATCCCGAAAGTGATAAAGAAGTATAACATATTCGTTTAAGTGGTATATTAGAGGTGGGAGTATGTACGCCTGGGAGTACAAAAAAAGGCTTCCTATATAATTTTAAGGCTATTTTTTTACCTTTTTCTTTTGTATGTCCCTCACATCCATTATTTTTAATGCTGTGTACTCTCCCCGGTCACAAAAGAGTGACATTTTGGGTGTACGCGATTAAACTTCGTAAACTTTAACTATCAATTATTTCGATGAATATTTAGATTGAACATGTGAAAATGATATGTATAGATTCATCTCCAAAAGTACTTCCATAGCATTATAGTTTTATTGGGTTTTATTAATATATTACAATAGAAATTAGTGGTTAAAGTTGTATTTTGAAGACCGTGCCAATGTCTAAAACGGCACTTTTTACGCTGGAGGAAGTAATAGAATAACATCTACTTTGGTAACTTTGGTTGGTTCCAGCTCTGTTCTCATCGTCAGATCTACTTACTCCGTGTAAGAAGAAAAGGTTAGATCTAAATGAATATAGTTGAACGATTTTAACCTTTTGCCAGTAATATATAATCTACTATCGATTAATATGTAGGCATCATTTGAAATGTGGAAAATTTTCCGTTCCAAAGAAACTTGTACTGATTCCTGTGAAATTCATGCGTTGCAAACAAACCTTTGGACTGCTTACACGATCGCTTTTAGGAATTACTTTCATTAGGTTTTAATTTTGCTATTTTTGACCAGCATATTATATATAAATAAATGATCGAAAGTTGTATTTTAAAACCATATTAATTGATATCGAAACATTACTTTTTCTTTTTTATTGGAAGTGCCGGTACGTAGATTGAGTAATTAGGCCTTGTTTGTTTAGACTTAGGTTTTTTGGGTTATAACTTAAAGCCAGCTTTTAGGTTTAAACAGTTTAAAAGCTAATGGATTTTGTACATGATAGAGGTGGGTAATTTGATCATAACTATAGTAGCATTAGTCTAAAACCAACCATCAATAAATCAAAAAAGCCTTTCTCCGATGGCTTTTGGCTTTTAGTTATTCGAAGACTTATACCTTTTAAAAAAGCTCAGATAAAAAACTATCTATTTATTTAGACTTTAACTTTTTAAATTTTAAACTGATGAAAAAGTCCAGAAAAACCAGGCCTAACTAATCAGCTTATCGGGGAAGTAATAGCACGTAGCTATTTAAATGGTCGTACTCAATCCTAATAGGGAGGGAAGCCTACTCCAGGTGTCAGTCACCGACTGAAAGGAGACAGGTAATTAGATATAAAGTGCGCTGCATGGGTCCATGGTTCCACCATGGTCAATGTGAAACCTAACCAAATCTGGTCAAAGCCAATTGCCCTCCAAATTCCTTCTTATAATGCTAGTAAAAAAGAAGTTAAGTTGGCCAAAGCACTTTCTTAGACCCTGAAATCAGTTATGCTTAAAATTCATGCGTATATCTTTCTTGAATCCCAAAGCCAGCAGGGAAGCAAGCAAACAAATTAACAAGGATCCAAACGTACAAAAAGCTTAGTGCTACTACAATGAAATAGCGAAAAAGAATGGCACAAGTAGGAACATAACTTAAGTGCTACTTGGTTTGAAGTTAACTTTATCACACCTGAACTTAGGCGTGCTACGGATTCTTATGCAGACGTTTGATTCGTTGCTACAATTGTGATTTGCCACACTTTCTTAGCCCCATATCTCATGCGTCGTAGACTCAGTTTTTTGCCAAACTTATGACGCTTACTTTTATTACCATAAAAAGTGTGACAATCCACATTTAACTAAGACTAGTTATGATAAAATTGACTTCAAACTAAACAGATCACGGTCATTTACACATAGACAAACCTAAGATGTCGACGGAAATGTATGCATGCATTGTATCATGGAGCAACTGTGCCACAAGTGGTCCGGTCGATATATACATATTCACTTATCCTTTATAATTTGCTAATTATCATATATTTATTTACTGCTTAATTGATTTCCATTGTAAAACACACTGTTCATCAGCTATCCCTTACTGGCTAAGTAAGTTAATTAGCTGCTAACTGCATGCAGTTCACATGTATGCAGTATCGCTATATATAGTCGTTGCTCAGCGAGGAGTCGAAGCATTTTTGTGAAAAGGTTGCGCCGCCTGTGACGTACGCAGCTAGGCGTGCTGTTCAGAGACGTGTTGCGGGCGTTGATGTGCTACGGCGCCGCCGAGGTGGCGGACCCGGGACATCACCGGCGGCGGCGGCTCGCCGTCGATGATCACGCCGGCGGTGGCGGCGACCGGGAGGCGGTGTTGACGACGACGGCGTCCGCGTCGGTGATGCTGTCGCGGCAGAGGCAGGCGCAGGAGATGTCGGCGATGGTGTCGGCGCTGGCGAGGGTCGTCGCGGGGGGCGCGGCGGCGACGGCGTCGTCTCTGAAGAGGCCCGCCGAGGGGGAGGTATTATCCATGGAGGAGGCGTGGAGGCCGTACTGCAGAGAGCTAGCAGGCGCCGCCGCGCCGTCGTCGTCGTCGGCCTCTCCCTTTCTGGCCGGTACGTACACACGGTCCGCAATATTGCAACGTGACTGAAGCTAGCTATACTAACATAGCAATACTTGACATGCATCTCCATGGCCATGGTGCAGCACTAGAAAGTTTCGTTTTTTTTCTCTCTTTCTGCATAGTGCAACATGACTTATACGCATTGTGCAGCATGCAAGCACCGGCAGATTCACCGACCGGATAAGGGGCAACTGTTCGGAACTTCTTGGCGATGGGTTACATAGATACAGTGTAGCTCCACCATCACAGACGCCGTGAAAACCAAGTCTTTCTGGATAAACTTACATCATAAACCATCGAGTAGCTAGGTTTATATAAGCTCCTAAAATTGCCTCCATGTCCTTGTGGATCCACGCATCGCATGAGCCTTCTCTAGGGTTCTATTTGGAGGGGTTTTAAGTCAACTTCAGCTTCTAAAAAATCAGTAAGACTTTTTCAAACAACTCAGCTTTGAAGCGGTTTTTGGTATAAGTTGGAAGCCACATATAACTAGTAAAAGCTAAAAGCTAAAAGCTGAACTGGACCTATTTTTGTAGCTTATTACTGACAGAAATTAGCTATTTGTCAAATGATCTTTTATAAAAAAAGCTATAACCGTTTTTAGCCCACAAAACTTAAAAAAACAGCTTTTTTTAGCTAAGTTCCCCAAACAAGTCCCTAAGTCTCCAACTGTTAGCTAAGCTACCAACCGAATCGTGCATGACTCGGAAAGAAAGGAAAAGAAAAGAAGAAACTACATCGTGCACGCATGCTTGGAGAGGAAAGGAAAGATTAGTAGTGTCAAACAAAGGGCAATGCCAACAACTTAGCACGTTTCTCTGTCTCTCTGTGTGTGTGTGTGTTTTTCTTTTCTTTTTGGAACCTGCACGTTTCATCCTTGAAAGGTCCAAGCGCATAAAATGAACTCAACAACTCCATATTAGCAACACAAGGTAGGATTTTGTAATTCTTTGCATGGATAATTAAAGAAGCTCAGTACTCCGTAAACATTAGATATATGTATATGCAGTTAATCTTAGAATTTGTGTCATCAAACTTTCTTAGATTTAACCACTAATTGGTTTAAAGCCATGTAGATTGGCTATATAAAAATTATACTATTAGATTTTAATTTTTTTTAAGTTAAAAAAAAAGTAGTAATCAAAGTCGTATCTTGAAGACGTTAAAAGTAAAAAAATATCGAGTAAAAAAAGGAAAAGGGTGAGAGAGTGGGGGTAAGTTTGAATCTTAAGAGCTGCCAAAAGAAAGCAACTCCACATTTTTCCACTGATCCATTCTATCACATCCTCCACATTTTTCCACTGATCCATTCTATCACATCATCACACTAAACTCTTTATTCTAATCCATAGCAACATAACTACGAGCTTACCTAGTTTTACTTTTCCAGTTAGTTAATACAGAAAAACAGAACAAGTGAGCAGGAAAACAGAGCAACCGATAAATCTCGCAGTTCAGCTCAAAACTGATCTTTGTTCTTATCTCGTGATGCAATTTATTTATTTTTCTTAGAATTAGATAGTGAAAAGTCAAATGCTTCTTAGAGATCGTAAAGAATATGTATCTTATTAAGCAATTGAGAGTAATCATAGCATTGTTCTAATTGATCTCCTCTGTTTTTTTTGACGTGTGCGCAGACTACAGAGCAGCGCCGGGGCAGTACTCGCTTCCGGCGGCGGCGGCGGCGGCCTCGTCGCAGTACCGGGCCGCAGCCGCCGACGAGGAGATACCCTCGCCGTCCTCTGCTGACTCTGGCGGCGGCGAGAGCACGCCGAGGAAGCGGTTCAGGGGTGTGCGGCAGCGGCCGTGGGGGAAGTGGGCAGCGGAGATCCGGGATCCGCACAAGGCGGCGCGCGTGTGGCTCGGCACCTTCGACAACGCCGAGGCAGCCGCGCGCGCCTACGACGACGCCGCGCTCCGCTTCCGCGGCAGCCGCGCCAAGCTCAACTTCCCCGAGTCCGCCACCCTCCCGCCGCCTCAGCAGCCTCCAGCGCCAGCAATGCCGCCGCCGGCGCCGCCGCCGCGGCCGGAGGCGCTGCTGGAGTCGCAGGCGCTCTCCTGCGGGGACTCTTACTCCCAGTACGCCAGGTTCTTGCAGAGCTCGCCGGCGCTGCCCGGCGGCTCGTCGGGGACACCAAGAACGCTAGCATCTCCGGTGCTATACAATTTCGGGGGTGAGGGTGAGGCCACGGGCTACCTCTGCCCGCCGGAGAGCATCGACGAGGGTGGCAGGATGCCAGACCCGGTGACTTCGCCGTCGGCGTGGGCGGACAACACAGGAAAGAGGCAGAAATATATTAAAGATTGCTAAATTATGGTTCAAGGGTATCAGCATAGCCACACTTAGTACAGGGAGTGCAATTTTGCAATGCGGTAGATCAGGATTGTGCAACTTAAGCAGTCTCTTAGGTTATCGAGCCAACAAACCATCGTTTTTTTATCCAATTATACGTGCAACTGCTTAAGTTGCAAGTATCATTGGAATTGCATTGGATCTGAGTTGCGCTTTCTTCCTACTGGGCACCGGCTATAGATTTGTTGCTCGAATCCCAAGCCTGAATTCGATGTACTGGGTAACATTCTGTTTTGATTCAATTGTCCGTGGGAAACGTACGAATAAATCCTAGTGGAATGCTGAAAGGTGTTGAATTGTTTATTGAAATTTTTTTGTTGGGATTCATACGAAATTGCAGCGGAGAGCGGAATCAATATAAGTCAAAGGCGCGTTCGATTCCATGTAACAAACACACAGCGGGGTGTGGATGGCGCGGCATGAAAAATTTTGACGTCTGAGTAAGCGTAACTATGATTAGAGAAACGCCTTATTGTTCAACTCCAAGATAGTGAGACTCTGATTATAGTGAGACTCAAATCAGATTTATCAATGGTGGTTCGTTGACGAGCTGGGACAAGCGTCGACGCGCTCAGACGGTAGCTCCGCCATTGGCGTACGGACCCAACGTCTTCTTCGGCCGTGAGCCAACGACGGCCTTGACTCTGTACGCAACGCACGGCATGGACACCTGCAACTCCCAGGAAAAATCATAAACGGAAAAAAAAATAGCAGAGCAGCTAAGCCAGTTAGCCTAGTCTCTCAAGGACGTCGGATCGAGAACGGGCGTATAAGATTGATTAACGTAGCAGGTGCAGTAGAAAAGAAAAATAATTGTAGCGAGGGTACCGTCGCCATCGATCCGAACCGTTTAGTTTTCGATCGGACGGTCCAAACAAGGAGGACGGCACACGCAGTGCTCTGAATTTTGGTGCATGATATTATTTCTCCCTACAAGATGGCTGACGAGTGGCGGAGGCTTGCCTGTTGATAATGTCTTACGTTGTCATACCATATTACCATGCTTAGATAAAGCCGTTCTGTACTAACATACATACGATCGGCATACCTCTGTATTTGACCAAGATATCATACATAGGTCGCCCAAATTCATTGCTTAAATGCACTCCGGCTGTCCGGCCTGCCCTGAACCATCAGCTGCTGCCTCTGCCTTCTGCCCACAGGTTGGAAGAAAACCATGTGTTCTTCATTCACATTCAAAGTCAGTCGGATCTTGTCACAACTCAAAACCAGAAATACAAACTTAGCTCTTTAAGCTTACAACTCGAGAGCATCTCATTTACACATTTAAGACAGGGATATTGTCCCAAAGGATGACTTTTTCGGCTTTTTTTTTGTCCCTGGACGTACTTTTTTTTTTGCAAATAATTAGGTGATTAAATAAGTAAATTAATTAATTAATTAAAATGGTTTGATCGGCACAATCCTGCCGATAAAGGGGAGCTCAGTAGGAATCCTTGCCGCAGTATAGAACGCGACAGGTGACACGTGTTGCCTATCGCGCTTTCCACGGTCGAGAAAGATGCTATTTTTGTAAATTTATTTAAAAGAAAACTACTACTACTTCAACAATAATAACAATCAAGTCTTTTGTCCTAAATATATTAAGGTAGACTATGAAAGAAATCCAATCAAAATCTTTAGGTTTTATTCACAAAAAAGAGACTGTTTTATTTTACATTGACTCATCAAATCTGACATAACTCTTCTTTTTCCTTCACTCGAGTGAGATTTGAAAAAAAAAATATGGCTTAGAAAATCGAATGCTTCCCAGAAGATACCGGAGACAAGCATGTCGCCGGTCACCGTCATCAGCAGTAGTACGTGTTCACACGTTCGCATTTGGATAAAGCTACCTAGGTAATACGGCTAACTTTTACTAATGTAAGCTTACTTGGCTTCTTTTCTTTTCCTTTTCTTTTCGTTCTCTTTAATGGAGAACTGGCCACGTCTCATACGTCAAATTGGTCACATCTGCCGAGGCCACGACCCCTGCGCCAATCACGCGGCGCCATGTCAGCACCAGGGCATGCGTGCGCTTTGACTGGTGTTCCAGCATGTCCACACCAGCACACGTCAGCAGAAAAGGTCAGCTCAGTATGGTGGCCTGGATTGCGACTTATGTTCTTACAGCCACAGAGAAACATATAATGGCTACTGAATATGTGGACATCATATCAGCAATTCAGCATCAGCTAAAGATTGCCAAATCTGATTTCTACAAGTTAGTGAAAGGTTTCTGTCGATAAATTTCTTTGTGCGTTTCGAAACGACGAATAACTCAGGATAGTTGCAACTACGCGAACATGAATATACATGTTTCTCCTGCAAATTACAGTTCAAAGGCAAAAGGAAGAATACTACTCTTGCAGTTCCTGAATAGATGACTTTTTAGTATTTTGCACTTCAACCGAGGGACGTATAGAAATAGCCAATCACCCACGTTCATTGGCTCATTTATTGCTCTTGGATAGTATATGTTACTCTATTCCACAGCAATAAATAACATTAGAATAATGAATGATAAAGATATGTAAAGAGAAAACAGTTAAAAGTTATCTCAAAATTATAAATTTATATGTATTTAAAAATAAAATTTGAAAGCTAGAAATGGCACGTATCCATAAACGGAGGGACTAATTTATACATGGAGAAGTGGAATGGGGAGCAGAGAATGATTTTTACTGCACGGTTTCTGTCCATAATTTTTGTATTGTATGTTTCAAAACGAAGAATTTCTCAGGGCAGTTTCAATGACACGAGCATGAATACGCCTCTCCTGCAAAATACAATGGAAAGTCATGACAAATACGCTGCACTGACCCTTCTGCATGAGTATAATTCCCAAGAACTTCCAAGGCAGTGTGGCACATCAGATTCAAGAGATTGTTGTCCCCATCCTGAATATAAATTTTGGGTCAACGCGTTTTGAACATAGAATTGGAGCGGTTTGGAATCTTGTTAACTCGGGTCACTATCGGGTAGTGATGTCTCTGCTTACTACTTACTGATCAGCGCCTTCTCAAACAGCAAAGTCATGGGCGGCCAGAACATTGTAGGTCGAGACAGTGAGTCACTGGATTGCAAGTATCACTCTGAGAATCATCTGCCGACGCGTTTTTGTTAAGAAAAAGAAATAACTGTTGATGCCCTAAACTTTGTTTCAGTGCAAAAAAAAAAAGGTGGAAGATTAGGAGAACCCCTTTTTTTTTTTACAGAAGGCGGCGTGGTTACTAAGGTGCTAAGGTGAGGCAAGACGCCAAGCGACCTGTCTAGACGTCTAGACGCCTAAGGTGATAGCTTGGGCGTGCGAGGTTACGCTGCAGTGCAACAGCAACATGAAGAAAAAAAATAAAAATGTTACAAGAAAAGAAAAGAAAATACAGGGAAAGGAGAAAGTGGCCTGCCGAAGGGACATGGTTCCCGTGCAGTTGAATCGGGACTGCAACTTAAGCAGTCCCCTTTAAACCGTTCGATCAGGAAACAGCGATTTCGATCTTTCGAAAATACTGTATCAAAAACACTAATGTAGCAGTCATTGTAGCAAGTTACTACGACGTATGTTTTTCGATAATCTAGACCATCCTTCCGCTCAATCAGACGGCTCTGAGTTGCAGCTCCATGTCTACTGCCCATCTTACCCCACCTGCCCAACACCCTCCTCGCTCTTCCTCAGTCCTCTCTCAACTAATCCTAGCCGCCACCTCAAACCAGTCCCCATCCCCTGTGCCATGTTCGGCGAAGCTAGCGGCAATACCAGGGAGCAGCGAGGGTGGTGGCGACGGTGACGGTGATGATGATAAGTGACATTAGCAGCGATGGAAACAACAAGCAACAAAGCCGGCAACATCAGCAAGCTCTATCTCTCTCGATCAGCCTCTATTTCTACCATCTACTCATCTACCTCTGAAGGTGAGGTGACCAACCGTGGCGACCTCAACGGACCGCCTCGACGCCTTAGTTACCATGGAAGGCGATCATAGATTTGTCGGGGATCCAGCTACCAGCACATAAATGTATGTGCACTTGCAGGGGCGAATCCACCATTGGGGCTGGTTGGGGCTCTAGCCCCACCTCCGACCAGCTGAACCCCCCTCCCCCAGTATCCCCAACGTCAGAAAGAAGCAGAGACGTGGAGCCATGGAGACAAATCGGCAGGTTTAGGAATTGGCAA
This sequence comes from Otatea glauca, assembly GCA_036346275.1. Classification (NCBI taxonomy): domain Eukaryota; kingdom Viridiplantae; phylum Streptophyta; class Magnoliopsida; order Poales; family Poaceae; genus Otatea; species Otatea glauca. Next base: position 23,690,838 of record CM070734.1, read on the forward strand.
CTGGGAGTAGGATGTAAGAAGAAAAGTAGAAAACAATACTGCCAGGCAAGTGAGCCATCAAAATTAGCCATGGGCTCCCTTACTCTCATGGACTTTCATCTGGTACAGTACTCAGCATCCTTTACTGTAGCGCAACACTAGGAGTCCGAGAGATGAACAGTGTCAATGTCGTCTCGCAGGTGACAGACCGACACACGGGCAATCGCAGGCGGCAGATGCACGAGAGGGTGTGACCACGCAGCGGGTTTCCAATTCGAGAGAACTCGTCGCGGCACGCCGGCACCGACGGGCGTCGGAGACCTAGAGTCGAGGGCGCCAGACGTGCACCAGGGCCAGGGAAGGCGGGTAACCGATAGGCGGCAGAGGCCCGAGAAGAGTTATCGGCCGCTCAAAGTGCCGGGCGGAACGCGCATCGCCAGAGGAGCGCCAGGCGGAACGTGCATCGCCAGCTGGAGCGTCGAGCGGAACACGCATTGTCGGGAGCTAGGCGTAACGTGCATCACCAAAGGAGAGGAATCGCCAGCTCGGAGCGCCGTCTAGCCGGTGGCCGAACGCGCATCGCTACAGCCCAGATAGGAACCGAGGAGATCGGCAAGGAGGAGCGACCGAGGACGAGGAGCCTCTCAGCTTTGTATTGACCGTTAGGACGAGGACACCAGAGTTAGACTAATTCGCTAGCGTCACTGATTGCTTTGCTCGGTATAAAAAATTGCCCTAAGCCCCAATGCAATGCCTCATGCCTGAATGCCTTTTGTTGTGATAACTGATGTCTGATTTTTGTATTCTATTACCCTAAGTCTATATTCTATTGATTGATTGATTGATATTTTTGTCTCTCTGATTTAATATGTATGAGTTTGGAATTTGGTTGGAAATAGATCGGTAGATGTATCATTAGTATGCTTATATTGAGTTAGAACTTCGACATAGGAGCCCCACCTCTACTTTCATCCCGGATTCGCTACTGTGCACCTGCATATGCATAGTTCATAAAGCAGGCCAGTTTTCCTCGCAAATAAATAATTAAAGCGGACCAGGTGCAGCCAGTTATGAGAAACCAAGCCCTGATCTGGTTCAAATCGTGATTAGATCTGAGATTTCAAAACTTGACTGTGTTAGCGACTTGACCTCGGGGATTCTGAACCGAAATTACACAGCTCTGAACTTCCTCTATGCCAGGCCCGATTTTTAAGTATTTAACCTCTTTCTTTAAAGTTAATATTTCATAAAGCTGTTGGAAGAAGAGCATGTATGGAGATCGGTTAGTTTTTGGTAGCTAGAGTTAGAACTACATCAACCAAGACCAACAAGAACAAAGTTCTTCAAGTGCTGGATTCGTTGCAACTAGAACCCAGCTGAAACCTATAACACCCATCTAGAATGATTGTACATATCCATTTTCAGAATTCTGTCAGTCATGTGCTTGATAGTTCATGCTACACCTGGTGCATGTAACCAAAAGTAAATGGTCAGTTATCTTCGTATCTGGTCATGCCACTAGGGTTGGTTTACAGTAACACCGATTTCATGGATGGTTTACACCGGTTCTAGCCACTTCACTTATTATACATTCTCTGGGCAAAGAGAAAGGAAACCAGCAGCTCTTGCAGTCTACCATATTCGCAACAAGGAATACAAAATAGTTGGTATTTTGTTGATGACCATTGTCAGCTGTCCAATCTTTTCCACAACAATCGCTGGGAGTTTACTAGGTTGTTTACATATGCAGCCCAGTAACTGTATTTCCATACACTGGTCATAGCTCATAGGTGCATTTGTCATTTTTTTAAAAATAATACATTATTTAAATAATTTTACAAAAATAATACACCGAAAAAAATAATTACAAAAATATACCTCTGTCGCCATTTCAATTGGCGATATAAGCTTTGTCGCCAAACGAAATCGCGAAAACTTGGTACAGTTCATCTGTAGCCATTAGATGAACAGTACTAAATTTTTACCAATTGAATTGATAACACAAGCTTTTGTCGCCAATTCAATTGGCGATAGATGTCTGTTCTGTCGCTGATTGAATTGACCAACAGATTATTTACTCGTGGATTCATTTGGCTGTCGATGTCCAAAACTTAAGATCCCTTAATCGAGCTTATGAAAATATGATTGTAGGCTCCTAGTAAATAAGATGAGGAAAACAATATATAGGAGTATACAAATTACAGAACAAATATACGCGGACATCAGTGACGGCCTCGACATCTCAAAGCCCAAGTGTTTACATCCTCTGACATGTTCCCCTACCCTAGTACCCTAGTTGATTGCGTTGATTACGACTCCATATCCATTCCAGCCACACGAATTCGTTCTGATTGCGTTGATTACGACTCTGTATCCATCCCACCCACTCTGAGTTTATATAGTAGGATACTTGGATGTAATCATTGGAAGCATCAAGTTATCGAGATTCAAGCCAATGCAAGGCTTCAATATTTTGCATCCAATGGGATGCGATGCGTTTGGTCTTCCTTTTTCCTTGTTTTATTCGGTTGCCCGAAAAACCAAATTAACCGAACCAAAATGTTTCGGTTAATTCGGTTCGGTTTTTCGTTTTAGCTAGAAAAATCCTAGTAAACACTTTGTAGAACTCGAATTATTTAAAAACCGGATAAACCGAACCGATTTAATCGAAAAAAACTGAATGCCGAACCCTACCTTCTGTGGTGGGAGAGAGTGGGCTAAATTTGTAAATACACGTGATGAATAGATTTGCAAATAATGATTTATAGGGTCTATATTTGCGATGATTCCCAAAGTTTACAGACGAGCTCAGTTGATCAGCTCGACAATTTTGCAATGTGGCAGACCACGCGCAGGTGATACAAGCAATCCACAATTAAGATGAGAAGAGAGCAAAGGGTGCTAGGGTTTGGAAGGCGAGGGAGCGCAGTACCGAGTCAGCGGCGCCGTCTCCATCCCGGCCGGCGACGCGGCGGTGGCGCGGCGGGAGGCGGCTGCTGCGGAAGCTGAGGATAGCGATAGCGGCGTCGAGGTCGGGAGGAGAGGCATGGCTTCTGCTCTCGCCACTCGTGCGCGCTTGTGGAGGCGAGCACCGCTGACAAGTGGGCCCGCTCGTGCCCCCCACACACACGAGCGTGCAACTAGGGTAAGGCGTCGCCTAACAAGGTTCCATACGTACATATCATCAATCGCGTCGCGCACAACATGCAACACCGAAATGTTGCTTCAAGCGCCTCTCGAGCGAACGATGATTCAGAGAAAGGAATTGAACTGACACAACGCCCGAAAAACATACTATCAAGTCCGAAATACATTAACCTCGACAGTTTAACCATCTGCAGCAGCTCAGAGTTGCAATTGCAATGCAAAAACCGGTCCGTAAACATCTGCCACAAAACCTTGGGACAAAGAAGAAAAAAACTGGGAACACTATCAGGTGGGAATGGGATTCGTGGCGGCTCCGGTGACCTAGGTCTTGAGCTTGCCGAAGAACCTCTGCTTCTCCTCGGTAGTCTGGAAGCGGCCGTGCCCAAACTTGGACGAGGTGTCGATGAACTTGAGCTTGATCTCCTCGAGGGCCAAACGCGAGGTCTGCTTCAGCAGGGACTGGCGGAGGGTCACCACCCTCTTCTTGGGGCCGACACAGCAGCCCTTGATCATGATGTAGTCGCCCTTCACCACACCGTAGTGCGGGAAGCCACCCATCGGGGTGATGTCCTTCTCGGTCCTGCAAGTGTGGTAGCGTCAGATACAGCAGGACCATAAGAACAAGATGCATAGCATAACTTAGTCAGTTGATCATGTTGTTGATTGTTGGGTCCTCATTTACAACAGCTTTCGAATGTTTGTTCGGATAAGTACCTGTCGAACTCAGTGCAGGCAGCATGAGACTCTAGTCCAGACTTGCCCATCTTGTAAACCTTCTTGTTCATCTCGGTGCGGTGGTGATATCCATTCTGACCAGCACGAGCAACGGTGTAGGACACCCTAGCAGGATGCCAGGCACCAATACAGGCAACCTTGCGGAGACCCCTGTGGGTCTTGCGGGGAAGGCGGGTGACGCCCCAACGGGTGACAACACCCTCGTAACCCTTACCCTTGGTGACACCAATGATATCAATCATCTCATCCTTCTGGAAGACAGCTTCAACAGGAACTTCCTTCTCAAAGAACTTGTAGCCATAGTCCACCTTATCTGCGATAGTGCCACCATTAATCTGGATCTCCATGAGGTGAGCCTTCTTCTGCTTCAAGCCTTTCATCTTCCTAATCTGAAATTGAGAAAGAGTATAACATAGGTGAGCAAAACCTTCTAATCTTCAGAATACAGAACTAAGATTAGGGCAAGGCAATCTCGCCTGGGTGTGGGCAATAACACGGACAACAGAAGCATACTTCTTCATCTTCTCAAGTTGCAACTGGATTTCTTTCTTGCCTGCATCGCTGTCATACTTGAGGGCATACTTTGTGAAAGCCTTTTTCTTACTCTTGCACCAATTTTTGTAGAACCTTCTCTTCACTTCTTCGCTAAGGTGCTGAGCCCAAACTGAGTTGAGGGTGCGAAGGCCACGAGGGGTCTTCACATATGCCACAAGTCCAACAATGACAAGAGGAGGGGTCTCAATGATGGTAACAGCCTCACAGGTTTCCTTCTTGTGGAGCTCTGCACAATGTCAATTACATGATGCTATGAGTAATCGCAAGCAGCCTCCCATGAATTTTACTTGTAGTGTCATGCTATAGATGCATATATCGACTTTTCAAAAAAAAATTAATCCAGCTATGAAATAAAACCTCGTATCAAAGAACAAAATTGTGCAAAAGATCAATTTGTTTGGAAAAGCAATAGGGACCAGATTTGACAATGGTGTAATGCTGATTATATCATTGACAAAGAACTTCCTCAAGGTATATAAAACATGTCCTAGTAATACAAAAACTGTGATTGGTGCAATGGAAGGGTTTGACGTACTGGAGCCAGGCTTCTCAACCTCACGCACGATGTGTGTCATTCCAGCCTTGTAGCCAAGGAAGGCGGTGAGGTGGCAGGCCTTCTTTGGGTCATCCTTTGGGAAAGACTTCACTAAAAAACAGAGAATGAGTAGCGTAAGATTACATATAAACTTGAATCAGGATGACCATCACGAAGTTTCACAAAAGCAACCAAGCAAATAAATTAAACTGTTGAATAACAATAATTTCCATTGGCTAATACCTAGGTTCTAGATTCAAAAACAAACGCATTCTTTGTAACACGTAATTGAAACAAAAAAGGTATGCATGTAAGCAATTTTTTAAGATTTACCGTATAGAAACTAACACATCTACACATCGATGGGATAATCAACCATTATGTCCAGCAAAGCTATCGAGTCATACAACACATTTACAATGCATATTCAAAAGACACAGTAGCGATAAATCTACACTACATGATACCAAATCACTAGATGAACAACCTCTAGAAGCGACCTAACAGACAACAGCCGAATCACATTATCTTATATAATCAGAGCATGGGAGCACATAACTGATACAAAAACAAAAGCTACTGCTACGAACGCGCACACCACACTGCATCGGATGATCAATGTATGTACGAATCCCAGTACGTTTCGGGAGGGAAAATACAAATCACGAATCATGAGTCTTCTCAAGCGCACAATCATAGCACAGCATCGGTGGTCGAATGCGTAGGTGTCCCATACTTACCCTTTCCGCGGTGGCGGGAGGAGCGCTTCCTGGGGAGGAAGCCGAGGGAGCCGTGCCTCGGGTGCTCGAACTTGCGGTGCGACATCTTCCCCTGCCTCCTCCTTCCTCACCTGCAGACACCACCAAAGCCCACCAAACCATTAGATCCGCAACCAAAACAGCGCCTGCAAGATCGCAGACGCAAACCACAAAGATCAAAAGCGCCGGAATCCTAAGCCGCTCACGATGAACGCTAGAATAGGGTGATTAGTTCGGTGAATTCGATCCCGCGGCGAGCTTGCTAAGAATTTCGCGAAGAACTATAACGGTAGTAATGGATTCAGGTCATGAAATGGCTGCGGATTAGGGCAAAATCTAAATCCGAACGAGGAATAGAGTGGGAGGGGTGGCGCTTGGTTACCTGTCGGGAGCGCGGGAGGCGGCGGCGCGAGCTCGGTGCGGAGGCGAGGCACGTAAACCCTAAGGCCGGTATTTATATGCGGCAACGGGATGGGAGGGTTTCGTTGGGTCGGACGGGAATGCCCCTGACCATGAGTTGGGCTCGGCTGGCTGATCGGACTCATGCGTAGGTCGCGCCAGTTTTTGAGTTGGGCTCGAGCCCAAAAGTTATTTTTCTTGCTGCTTCTCTTTTTCGTAATTGATATTTTCACGGGAAAATTTTCTGTATACTATTGACACTTGAAATTTGAAAATTCTGTGTCCTATTATTTATGTGAATGCCATTCAAAAGAGTTAGTATTGTGCGCTACGCCATTAAAGTAAACTCCAGAAGCGTGACGCCACCTAACTAGTCTTATATAATCGTATACTACATGTATATACTCTCCATTGTGCGAGATACTCCCTATATTGTGAGATATATACACACACAATTGGTTAAACTAAATATCCTAAAAATTTCAAAAAAAAATCGTATACAAATACATAGGAAAATGCCCATTTTAGATCTTGGTGCTCGGGCACCATGGTGCCCCATGTAATTGTAATATATATACATATACACACATATACATACATAGATATACATGTATACACACACATGTACATATATTGATATATATATATGGCAACATATCCAGTGAAAACTCCATGAAACTCACGTGTACAAGTTTTGACAATTTCTCAAAAAATCACCATACGTAGGGGAAGTGAGTTTCTACAATTCTGCAAAATTTGAAGACCAAACTCAATTGCATTTGAAAGATATGAAAAGGACAAATTCAGACTAAATAGTGATTTTTCCCTGTTTAGCACTATTCATTTCGTTGTTTGTATTTTTCTTATCTTTCAAATGCGATTGAGTTTGGTCTTCAAATTTTGCAAGATTGTAGAAACTCACCTCCCCTACGTATGGTAATTTTTTAAGAATTTTTCAAAATTTGTACACGTGGGTTTCACGAAGTTTTCACGGTAAAAGTGGTTTTCACTGGATATGTTGCCTATTATATATATACACACATTTATAGATAGATATATACATGTACATACATATATAGATATATATGTGTGTACATATGTATGTGTATCTCTACTACTTCTTTAGAAGTTGGTAATGGTACGTCCGTTCTCCTGCCGCCAACGCACACTTCTCTCTCTCAATGAATGGTTACACATTGACCACATTCGTCTGCCCCTCTCCTCTCTAAAAAACCAACGTGTCGACGTTCCCCCCATCTCTTCATCCCACAATCACACTCACCCCCTCTCCGCTGCTGTAAGTTCAAGCTCTATTGGTTTTGGTGATTGGTTTAATATTAATGCTTAATCATTGTTTAATGACAAATCTAATCATTATGAGACTAACATGTTTAATTGAGCTACATTCTTATTAGTCTCAATTTTAGATGGAAAATGGAAAACCCAAGGTATGCACTTATATTCACTCTATTGTCTTAATGCATACTTAGGATTCAAGTTAAAAGATAAACTCTTCCATTGCCTTAGTCTAAATATGTGCATTATGTTTCCAAATCTATATATACATGAATGCACACATCTAGGGAGGTTAATAATTTAACTTGTAAACAATCTTTTGAGTATATATATAACTTGTGTAGTTGAAGTATACTCATACTAATATAGGATAAACTCATATGCAATCTAAGATTGATTATGTGCATATTGGTTTTAAAGTCCAATTATCTATATGCACATATCAAATGGAGTTTATTCTATAATTGATGGTCTCAAATGTATTGTTCTCTTTCCATCAGTCAAACATATTGAATCATTACTTTCCATCAAATTGAGTATATGAAACTTGTGTAGTGATATATACTCATGTCAATTTACATAGGTTTAAATTGGATTCGGTTGTCTCTCAATCAATCAAAGAATATTTCATCATGTGTTGATGGTGTCTCTTTGTTAATTAAAGACAAGCAAAAAATTCTTGAGTATAGTGAAGCATTAGTTACATCAAAGTACTCAAGACACCAATTAATCTTTCAAATTGATTTGGGTTGTGCTCAATCGATCTTAGAGGCATCCATTATGTGTTAATGAAGTGCGGTGATGATTGAGATAACCGTGTTTGTTGGACTAACATCTTCTATGAGTTGTAAAGTATGTTGAGTCCAAGATGATAAAGAATCGGGAAGAAGAAGAAGTCATCATGTGTTGATGAGCTTCAAGAGGTGATACCGAAGTGAAGAGAAGGGCTAGAGAAGGTTCATCGTGTGTTGGTGAACAAGAAGAAGAAGATTCGATCCCGGAGAGAAGATGATTGGAAATCATAAAAGCTTCAAGTGGGTCGCTAGAAGCAAAGATATAACTAGCTAGGGCTAAGGATGTGTTCTTAGTATTTTATCGGTCTTGGTGTTTGGATGTGAGACCGGGTTGCTAGTTAGGTGCCGTACTATTAAGAGGGGTTGAGTCTTTTAGCTTGAGTTTCATCATGTGTTGATGAACTCAATCCGATTCACTCTAGCTCACTCTCCTGTTTGGTGTTTGCATGGAGCTAACCATTTGGCATGTGTTGCAAATGGCTGAAGCTCGTGCATTGGATTTTGCATGAGCAAAGTATTTGCATGTGTTACAAATAAGGGTGATCATGCTTGCATCTTAATTGAATCTTATTTGATTTGGTTTTTGCTTGGAGCTAAGTTTTGCATGTGTTGCAAAAGGAGAAAGCTCAAGCAACTTGATTTGTTGTGGTTGTTTGCATGATGCTAGAGATTTGCATGTGTTGCAAATAGAGAGCTCATGCTTTGGTGTTCTAGCTTATGATTGGATCCTGTGTTGATCATCACAAGCCTAAGCTTGGTTTATGCTTTGTGTTTGCAAAATATATTTTTGTAAAGTATTGATTTGTTATTTGCAAATGTGTTTTGCAAATAAGCTGGAAGTTATGAGGTTCGATCCTAGAGTATGTGTTGGTATTTGCAAATGTGTTTTGCAAAGTGTCGGGATCATGTGTTGATCCTTACATAGCTAAGAGGATTGATCTTTAAAGTTTGTGGTTTATTTGCGAATGTGTTTTGCAAATAAGTTGGAGTTGTTATTTGCAAATGTGTTTTGCAAATGAACTTGAGATTATGGGTTTCGATCCTAGAGCATGTGAATAGGGTTTGCAAATGTGTTTTGTAAATTGATTTGATCATGTGTTGATCATCACATGGTTAAGAGGATTGATCTCATAAGTTCTTGGTTTATTTGCAAATGTGTTTTGCAAATAAGTTGTGCTTAATGCGATTCTTTGGAGTATGTGATTAACATATGCAAATGTGTTTTGCATAGTGTTGTGATCATGTGTTGATCCTCACATAGCTCAAAGAATAAATCTTTAATGGTTTGGAGAAAAGTTTTTGTGAGAAACTATGTTTTCTCCATATGGCCGGTCGTACCGCCATATAGGGCCGGTAGCACTGCCTGGCTGGTAGTACCGCTTATGGGAGCATGTATTGCCGCTCAGTCCGGTGGTACCGCCCCTCTGGCCGGTGTGGAAATTCCAAAAAGGGTGTTTTGCGGGTTCTGGCAAGCCGGTGCTACCGGATGAACCCCCGGTGTAAAAATTCCAGTGAGGGATGTTTTTGCGGTTGACTTGGGTTCGGTGCTACCGAGGTGAAGGCCGGTGCTACTGCCCGAGCGGTAGCACCGCTCCCAGTTGGCTGGTGCTACCGAATTTCCTGCAATGGCTAGTTTTGTAGCCGTTGGCGAGGAGGCCGATGCTACCGGTCCTAGTAGGGTGATAGCACCGGGTTTGCTGGACTTTTGCCCAATTCATCCCCAACAACTAGTTTTGGCTTGGAGGCTATAAAAGGAGGCCTTGGGGGTAAGGGCAGGTGTGGTTGCTGTTGCTAGAGCATTTGAGAGTTTGTGGGAGTTGGTTGCATGTGATGCATACTCCAATTTGGTTCCTGAGCTAAGAGTGAGCTCTAATTGCATGTGTTGCAATTAGAAAGTGGATTGAAAGCCTTTTGTGCATGTGTTGCACTTGAGGAGGATCCTAATGCATGTGTTGCACTTAGGAGGTCACTTGAAGTGCATATGTTGCACTAGGTGAAGTTCAATTAGAAGGGCTTGACTTATTACTCTTGAAGGTTGCCGCCTCCTAGTCGGCGTAGAGCGTCGTGCGCGGTGAGCTTCTCAACGGAGGTTGTGAAGTTTGTGAAGGTTGGAGCTCGCCTACCCGGGAGGGAAAAGGAGCTACTACTAGTGGATTCGAGGTGGGTGCTCAATTTGTGGAGCCGGTCCAATTCGTTTGGGCTAACCTCAACGTGGATTAGGGGAGACCGGCAAGTCTCCGAATACCACGGTAAAAAGTATCGTGTCTCTCATGCTTTTATATTATTGCAATTCTTGTTCTTATTGCTACTTGTCTTTAGAATTGAAATATCTTGTGTAGAGACATAATTAGTTAGTGCACATAGTGAGCCTAGTTGATTTAGGCTTTAATTGTCAAAACCTTAGTTTATCGTTTCCGTATTAATAATTGTTAAGGTTTTGGCATTAGGATAATTAGGGGTGAATTGCTTTGTAGAAATTAGTAGAGAGATTTTTTAAAGCCGCCTATTCACCCCCTCTAGTGGGCATCCTCGACCTTTCAACCGCTTCCACCGGCTCGATCTGGACGGTACCCGCCCCGCTCTTGCCTCCCTCGTTGTCGTCGTCGCCTCAGCTCTGCACACAGCTGCCCCCTCCTCCGTCGCCGATTTCATTGGCCAGATCTAGACGGTCTCACCTACAGGATGTGTGCGACGGCAACGTTGGTGCAGGTGCATAGCACGCAGAAGCACGGCGTGTTGCTGGTGACGATGGCCACGCGGTCTGACCACGGCGACTGCGTCTGGAAGGGCTACATGTTCTCCGACGACGGTTGGTGGTTCATGGCCATGTTCCACATCACGGATGCCGCGGGCCGCAAGGTGGCCGATGCTCTGCTCGTGCGCCTCGAGTCCTCGCTCTCCGCCAAACCATTACTGCGACTGGTGGGGTGCACTATGCATGCCGGGGAGGCCTCGCCCTGCTCAAGCTCATCGGCAAGGATTGGCGATGCAGGAGTGGGGCGATAAGGGGTACTCGGTGGTGACCATGAGCTATCGCGACCAGCCGAAGCTTCTATTCGTTGTGGTTTGCATCTTGACGGATTTGGATTACGTGATGTATCACGGCACGTTTGACACCGACGGCGATCACGCTCAGCAGGTGAGGCTTCTAGCGGTTTCTTGCTCGGTTGGTTTTCAATATTTTTTAGGGGAAATAGATTGTGATGCATATTTGGAGCTCTTGATTTCTCAATGTTATCATGTTAATTTGGGGTTGGTATTTACAATTTTCCTCTTTCATCTCTGGTTCTTGGTTCGGTTTCCTGTCATGTATCTAAATGTTTCTTTCAGTAGTCCCCAACCCCAAAGCTTTCTTCAGTTGGGAATGATACATGTACTTCTGCGCGTACCCAGCTGGAGGGAGGAAGTTGCAGCTTGCATGCCACGACACCCACTCTCTGAATCACCTGAAAAGAAGCATAAAATCTAAAGGAAAGTTTGTGGTTAGCTCGAGTGGCTACCGATTACTGAATACGAGGTTGAAGCTTGAGGTAGACCCAATCTCTGACTATGAAACCCCTGTCAGAATGGTGCTTGTCCACTTGTATCTTCATGCGCTGTTGTGCTCGCTGCTCGCAGAAGATGTGGTCGCAACAGAGCAGTCATTTGAATATTTGAGCACGCTCGCATAACCAAGTAGATAAGTTCGGTGATGCACACACCTCTCTGTTCCCATGATGCCAGAGTGTCTTGGAGAATGCCCATGCAACACTTCAAATGGAGTCTTTTGCGGAGCTGAGCGAAAACATGTATTGTGTTGGAAATATTAGGAATTTTCTTAATATTTTAATCCATAGAATTATGTAAATCATGATTAAACAATGACACAATTCTAGTTCAAAGCCAAAGGTACTAGATAACAAATTATCTATCTCATACGCAAAGACTAATGAACAAGAAATCAACATGATTAAAACACGGTATAAATTAATATACCCTTGAGCCGGTGCCACCATAGGCACAGGCGCAGGCGGAACATTCTCGTTCGCCATGACGGTCGGAGTAGAGGATCACAAGTTGTCGCAGTGAAGACTTGATGCAGTGGAGAGGTCGATGCAGTCGAACGTTGGTGCAGTGCAGATGTGCTTCCAGGAACACCGACACACTCGAGCAGTCGCGTGGTACGCTCCCCAAAAACCTTATCGGCTTTCTATCTCGAGTAAGATCTCAAGAAGGGCGAGGTTCCGGAGGCCTGCTCCCTCCGCTACTTGTGCGCGCAAGAAAACGGAGGTGGGGAGATAAGCAATGCAGCACTACAGAGGGAACAATGGAGTCTTATGAGAGTTCAAAGCTAGAGCCGATTCTTTTGTCCTCTGAAAACATTGCCACGGCCCTCCTTATATAGGCGGCTTATGACATGCAACGGCAGGAGTTACCACCATTACCACCATCAATTCCGTAAACCGCTACAAGAATCGACGCTCATTATGAGCCGCCCATCAACCACGTCCGCTACGGGTAACTAACGGCAGCATCGGTCACATTGATCATCAAACGGCAAAACAAACCGCCCCGACCAAAGACGCCACGTCCGGATCGCTCGCACCGCGCACGTCACGTCTCGACTCGACTCGCACACGCACACGCACACGCCACGCCTCGGCTCGGCTCGACGCGCGCGCGCGTGTGGCACAGCCTTTACCCTTTTCCACCTTGCTAATTGAGAGACACACAACTCAACTATTTAAGTTGGTCAAACCTTCTCTCAATTACTCATATGGTATTAAACCAATTTCATGACTCCTAGTATTTCAATGGGCCTTTTGGAATTTCTATTAAATTAATTATGGGCCATCCCCATAATAATCTAACAATCCTCACCAAATTTCAAAGGCACATTTGAAATACTCTCGCCTAATGTAGTTTGATATACCAAAGTTTCGATGAGACTTGTTGAACTTCCACCTAGAACAAAGGTTACACTCATCCACAATCAACAATGGACTATGCCTTGAATTGACAATGTGTAACAAGTTTCACCAAAGTCCTTTATCGATACTAGGTCGCTAAATGTATCCCCTCGGTTTGGAGCTTATAAGTCATACTCCTTGGCCTTTCATGAGCCTCTAGAGATCACCCAATCTCATAGATCGTGACTAGTAGTCGAACTCATATAGGTGTATTCCTCATAAGATGTTCTCAGAGGACAACATCTCTGCTTATCAAAGCCACTCGTAATACATTAAGGTATAACCAACCCGCCATACGTAATAGGAGAGTTATTGCATCTCAAACGGAGTGGGCTAAGTACGTATACTCTCCTCTCACCACCACTAGCTTGTCTCAACATCCTAATTCACGGGATCTCCGATCAAATAGAATGAGTTACTACTAAGACATGACTTTATGTGGGTCTCAAGCCCATCTCCCTCGATGCTTCATCTATCACATTCCGTGATAGTCCCTTTGTAAAAGGATCTGTCAAGTTTTTAGCTGTCTGGACATAGTCCAACTCTATAACTCCGAAGTTTCTCATTTTCCTGACAGACTTCAACCGTCTCTTAACGTGCCTTGATGACTTCATGTTATCCTTAGAACTATTCACCTTGACAATCACCGTCTGATTGTCACAATTCGAAAGGATAGCGTGCATCGGTTTCTCAACCACCTGAAGTCCATCACAAGTTCACGCACCAATGACTTCCATAGAGGCGGTATCTAATGCCGTGAGTTCTGCCCATTGTAGACCTTGTTAAGATGGTCTCGCTTGCAAGACTTCCAGAAACACTCCACCACCCAATATGAACACATATCCACTTGTGGCTTTTATTTCATCAAGATCGATATCCAGCTTGAATCACTATAACCCTCAAGTACCCTAGGGTACCCGGTGTAGTGAATTCCATAACTTGATGTTCCTTTTAGATAGCGCATTACTCTCTCAAGAGCATGCCAATGATCATCTCCCGGGTTTGAAACAAACCGGCTTAGTTTGCTCACAACAAACGAGATATCAGGCCTCGTTGCACTAGCTAAATACATCAGTGAACCAATGATTTGGGAATATCTCAATTGATCCTTTGCTATACGTTGGTTCTTTCGTAATAGCACACTTGGATCATACGGCGTTGGAGCAGGTTTACAATCGCTATAGCCAAAGCGACTCAACACCTTTTCCACATAATGGGACTGCTAATCGCACTGTCACCTTCTCTTAACAACTTAATGTTTAAGATGACATACGCTACTCGCAAATCTTTCATTTCAAAGTTTTTGGACAAGAAGTCCTTGACTTCCTTAATCACATTAAGGTTCGTCCCAAAAATCAGTATGTCATCAACATACAGACACATAATCACTCCTTCACCCCCACCATAGCGGTAATACACACATTTGTCAGCTTCATTCACGACAAAGCCGGTAGATGTTAAAGTTCTGTCGAACTTCTCGTGCCACTGCTTAGGTGCTTGCTTAAGGCCATACAAAGACTTCAACAACCTACACACTTTTTCTTCATGACCCTTTACTACAAATCCATCAGGCTGATCCATATAGATTTCCTCTTCTAAATCTCCATTAAGGAAAGCCGTCTTTACATCCATCTGATGAATGATCAGATTGTAGGAGGCAGCCAAAGATAGTAGTACTCTAATAGTGGTCAATCTGGCAACAGGTGAGTAAGTATCAAAGAAGTCCTCGCCTTCTTTTTGGGTATAACCCTTGGCCACAAGCCTTACCTTGTACTTTTCAATCGTACCATCAGTCCTCAGCTTTTTCTTGAACACCCACTTACATCCTACGGGTTTACACCCATATGGACGATCAACAACTTCCCAAGTTCCATTGCTCAAGATGGAATTCATCTCACTCTGGACCGCTTCCTTCCAATAGTCAGCGTCCTGAGATGAATAAACCTCCTCAATAGTTCTTGGAGTATCATCCACTAGATATACAATGAATTCATCACCAAAAGACTTTGTAGTCCTTAGTCTCTTACTCTTACGAGTTACTTCATTGTCCTCATCTATTGGATTTTCCTCAAAAATGGGTTCAATTTGTATAGGAGTGGAAGGTTTAGGAGAGAAGACAAATTCTTGGCTAGATGAGCTAAGTGTCTCTTTCATAGGGAATAAATCCTCAAAGAATGTGGTATCATTGGACTAAAAAATTGTACCTTCACTCATATCAGGTACTCCAGATTTCACTATTAAGAACCTATATCCAACGCTGTGAAAAGCATAACAAATAAAGACATAATCAACAGTTTTTGGTCCAAATTTACGCTTCTTTGTGATAGGCACATTCACTTTAGCCAAACAGCCCCAAGTACGTAAATAAGAGAAATTTAATCTTTTCCTCTCCCATTCCTCGAATGGTGCGATTTCTTTATTCTTTGTAGAAACCCTATTTAGGATATGACAAGCAGTCAATATAGCCTCACCCCACCATTCCTTGGAAAGTCCCGCTGTTTCTAACATGGCGTTAACCATCTCAGTTAGAGCACGGTTCTTTCTTTCGGCAACCCCGTTTGATTGGGGCGAATAGGGAGGCGTCCTCTCATGGATTATTCCATGTTCCTCGCAGAATAAATTAAACTCACTAGAAAAGTATTCTCCACCACGATCTGACATAACCCGTTTGATTTTTCTCTCAAGTTGGTTCTCAACTTCAGCTTTATAGATCTTAAAAAAGTGAAAAGTCTCATCTTTTGACTTTAATAAATATACATAACAATATATAGTAGAATCATCAATCAAAGTCATGAAATACCTCTTACCACCCTTTGTCAACTCCCCGTTCATCTCGCATAAATCGGTATGAACTAGTTCTAACGGTGCCAAGTTTCTCGCCTCAGCTGCCTTGTGAGGCTTGCGAGGTTACTTAGATTGCACACACACTTGACACTTAGAACCTTTGACTTGGGTAAATTTTGAGATTAAATTCATACTGGCTAACTGCATCATGCAACCAAGATTAATATGACAAAGTCGTGAATGCCAAACATCAGTCTCATGATTACAAACATGATTAGCAATTTTATTCATGTCCATCAAAGACAAGCGGAGCAAGCCTCCGCTCTCGTAGACTTTTCCAATAAAAGTTCCAATTTTAGAAACAACACATTTATTAGATTCAAAAACTAGCTTAAAATCATCTCTACACAATAGAGACCCGCTGACAAGGTTTTTATTTATCACGGGCACGTGATGCACGTTCCTCAGTCGCATGACTTTTCCTGAATTAAACTTCAAGTCAATCGTGCCGACTCCACGCATAAATGCTCGCGACCCATTCCCCATCAACACGGAGGTAGCCCCTGTGACCTGGTAAGAAGAGAATAAGGATCTGTCAGCACAAACATGTATATTGGCCCCCCGTGTCAATCCACCAATCAGGTGAACGACATACTAATAGAACGGTAGGTATTGAAACATACCCGGATGTTCTCTCCTCAGTATTGCCAATAACAACGTTGGCGAACTTTTTCTGCTTATTGTCTTTATGATCAGGGCAATCCTTTGTCCAATGATCAGTACCATTACAAACAAAGCAGTTTCCCTTTCCTTTATTCTTCTTCTTCTTGAAGCTAGTAGTTTGAGCGGTCTTGTTCTTATTCTCAGGCTTTTCAGACTTATTTTTATTCTTCTTGTTGAATTAAAAGGTTTTCTTTTGTACCACATTGGCACTAGAACTTTCTTTCCCACGTATATCTTTTGCCTTCGCTTTCTCCTCAACATCTAGAGACCCAATGAAACCAGCAACGCTGAACTCTTGTCTCTTGTGTTTTAGAGTAGTGGCAAAGTCCCTCCAAGAAGGTGGCAGCTTCGCAATGATGCATCCCGCCACAAACTTGTCGGGTAAATGTACATGTAAAATTCTCAAGTTCTTTCGCAAAGGCTTGAACCTCATGAGCCTGTTCTACTACAGAGTGGTCATCAACCATCTTGTAGTCATGAGTTCACTACCCGCGTCAGAGACTCCGAATTTTGTCTCAAGTGCATCCCACATTTCTTTACCACTTGGCAAAATCATATACACATCAACAAGGTTTTCTCCCAAAACGCTAATCACGACGCCTCTAAACAAGTTATCCGCAGCCGCGAAGGCACTCTCCTGCTCAGGAGAGAGCCCTTCCTCAGACTGTGGCTTGCCTTGCGCAACGTGATACACGTTCATGGCAGTCAACCACAGAATCATCTTGGCGCGCCAACACTTGTAATTTGCACCGTCAAATACAGTTGGTTTAAGTGCGGCAGCGAAACCAGTAGTTGTAAAATTATTAGGATAAGGTTTTTGGATTATTGGAAATATTAGGAATTTTCTCAATATTTTAATCCACAGAATTATGTAAATCATGATTAAACAATGACACAATTCTAGTTCAAAACCAAAGGTACTAGATAACAAATTATCTATCTCATACACAAAACTAATGAACAAGAAATCAACATGATTAAAACACGGTATAAGTTAATATACCCTTGAGCCGGTGCTCGTCCTCTGAAAACACTGCCACTGCCCTCCTTATATAGGCGGGCTTGCGACATGCAACGGGCAGGAGTTACCAGTTATTACCAGCCATCAATTCCAGAACACGTACGGACTGGCCTGCGCAGGTCTCGACTCGCACACGCCACACCTCGGCTCGGTGCGCGCGCGCGTGTGGCACAACCTTTACCCTTTTCCACCTTGCTAATTGAGAGACACACAACTCAACTATTTAAGTTGGTCAAACCTTCTCTCAATTACCCATATGGTACTAAACCAATTTCATGACTCCTAGTATTTTAATGGGTCTTTTGGAATTTCTATTAAATTAATTATGGGCTATCCCATAATAATCTAAATTAATTATGGAATTTCTATTAAATTAATTATTCCGCTAAATGCAGCCAATGAAACCGTTTTGCTGGACTTGCAAGGACAAGACACTGCACTCCAGACATTGATCGACTCCCTCGGTCTGCCCATCGATCTACGGATGATACGCGAGCTCATTTGGAGCTGTGTTTGAGAGAGTCGAAATAGTTTTTGCCAAAGATTACTCGTGAAGATGCGATCTCTGTCAGAGGTTAAAGGCTGAGGCACACCGTGTAGTTTGAACACTTGTTGCATATATACCTGGACTTGCAAGGCTGAGAATGAGTGTACCAGCGGAACGAAATGAACATACTTTGAGAATTTATCAACCACCACCGTGAGGAAATTAAATTGGTTGGAACGCGGCAGGCCCTCAATGAAATCCAATGACACCGTCTGCCATATACGATGACGGAACTAGAAAATTTTCGTTGGGTGTACACTTTACACGTACAGCTCTATAATCTTGTACAATAATTTCGCGAGATCATAAGTTTAACACATATATTTGAAATTACTAAAAGTGTAATACAAATAGTTCTAAGGTCGTAATCTTCAAAGTTGAATTTTGACTGTTAATTTCTTTTATAATACTTTGTTCATGGCTACAAAATCATAACTATAGTAAAATGCTTTTAAATACGAATTTAACGATACCACTTTTATGTCATATAATCTATATTATTAGACTAATTATTGGTTAAAATTTACAAACTTAAAATCTCGAAATACGTAGATGCCTTACAAAAATAAACAGATGGATGGGGTACTAATCACTGATAGATGGAGTTTAGCATTGTTACCAGGCCAAACTGTGTTTTTCAATTTGAGAACTCCATCATGGAAGGTATAGTTGGGTACTGTATTGCCAGACACGCTCAATACCCTGTAATCACCTCAATTAGCCAGAGAGACTTTTTTACCGAGATACCAAGTTATTTACAGAGGTAGTATTAAGAGCATCAAAAGTTTAAAAGGTAGATGTATCAAGAATTTAAGATTAATTTTATAGTACTCATAGTATTAAAAGGCATTAAAAGTTAGATGTACCAAGAGTTTAAGAATAATTTGATGATACTCGTGGTATTGCTAAGAATGGTCCCTGAGTACCACGCTGAACAGAGCATCGGCGGCTCTATTTTCCCTTCCTTTTCGATAAATGATCTTATATCGCAATCCCAGCAGCTTGGCCAGCCCTTTTTGCTGCCATGGCGTTGATATTCGCTGTTCATACAGATAAGACAAGCTCCGTGATCAGTTCGAATGATGAATTCATCGTGCTGTAAGTGTGGGCGCCAATGGTCATTTGCCAGAAGAATCGCTAGACTCTCCTCCTCGTATGTTGGCAAGCCTTGAGATCGTGGTCCAAGAGATTTGCTGAGCAAGGCAACCGGGTGTTTATCTTGCATCAGAAACGCTTTTATATCTGAAGCGTCTGACTCAACCTCGAACTGCTTGGTGAAGTCAGTATTCTGTAAGCGCCGGAACAGGAGCCGAAATAACATCTTCTCGAAAAGCTGCATCAGTTTCATTTGTCCTTGTGGATACCACCCCTTTCATTAGTAATGTTGTAAGTGGTCTACGAGGTTTCAAAATCTTCCGGGGGGTACGATATGTTCTCAAAAGTTTTCATCAATTTTCTTTGAATTAATAAAGCTTAACTATAAATTTTATAAAAGAAAAAGATCTAATTTGAATAATAGAACTTCAATTAAATGAAGACAAGTTTTAGTTGGGTTTCTTGTACTGTAAAGGTTTTTCTGTATTTTCTCGGAATTTCCAAGTTTATTTTGTATTTTTTTGGATTTATTTGAATTTCCAGCCTGTCTTTAATTCAGAAATCATTTCTGAACTCTATTATTCTTTCAGGCAAAAATCTGGTTCGGCCCATTCGCTTTCCCTTATGTGTCAGGTCGATTCCTTCTTCCCCTGCCCGTGTCCTCCTCCCACTTCACCTTGGCCCATTGCCACATCGCAGCCTAGCCGCCCTCACGCCACACCGCTGTCGATGACAGGTGGGACCCACTTGTCAGTCACACAGTATTATCTTCCCCGCAGACTCTGTCTTCTCCACACGTGCCGAACTCCACAACGTCACAGACTTCACCTCATCAGACTATTTAAGTCCACCTTGACCTGTGCATCCCCCTCGTATCATCGCACTGCCCCCGGAAACCCTGTCGTCGCCCCTAGATTGCACCTACGCCGTCATCGAGCCCGAATCGTTGCCGCTATTGGAGTTGAAGAAGGAGATCACATTCCCGTCGCTCTGTCAACTCTTTGTCGAGTCCTACCACGTCATCTCGTGTTCTCGTGCTTGCTCTTTCGATCCTCTCCGTTAATCGAAGTCGAGGAGCTTTGGTCATTGAGATCGAGGCCATATACTCCGTCATCGTCCGAGCTCCTTCGTCGCCTCGATTCATCATCGCCGGTAACCCTCTACCTCCATCAACCCCATCATCTTCTTTGTCCCGCCATGCTCTAGCTTGCGCTCCCATCCTTTTCGCTGGAGGACCTTTCCATTGCTGTGCCACCATGAGCCATGGCTACACCACCGCTTCCTTCCTCATCGCTGGCAGGCACTATTGATCCTTGTTATCGCACCAACATCATCATGTTTGCCGCCGTGCGTTCTACCCGGTGTTTCCCTTCCCATCGATGGAACAGCATCGGAGATCGCCGTTGTTGCTTGTGTAGTGCCACCGCTCGCTGGTGGTAAAACTGCCCACGTCACCAAGTTCGTCTTGTCTCTTTCTCCGAGTTACGGCCCTTGCTCGGTCGAAAACCCGCACTCGCCACCCTCATCGTCGTCCCTTGGAGTGCATCGCCGCTTGTCGTCGCCGCTCAGTCCCCGAGCACCACTGCTGATGTGGTGTACCACCTCACCGCCACCTCGCCACCTGGGTGCCACATCAATCTCGTCGCCCCCGTGTCATCCGAGTCACTGCACACGTGGCACACCCACATCCAAATAATTGGTTTGGTTTTTATTTTCACATTGTTCGGTCATCGGCTCGGTTTCCACAATTGACAAGACTGAAAAAACCGATCTAATACTTATGTACATACCTAAGCTAACGCACTCCTTTGAGGCCTTGGACAGCTAACCCCTGCGCATGTGTCCAAGGCCCACTAACCGTCGTGTGATCAAGGAGTCTTCATGCCGTGGTGAATTGGTGATTTGGGTCGGGGCAATATGGCTTGGCTGCATGGAAGACTATATGGTAGTGTGTTTATATTTGTTAGTTTGGGTCTATTTGAGGGGCCTGCGGCTGAGCTGAAAAGCTGATTTTGACTTGTTGGACTGTAAAGCAGCTGTAACTGACGGTTGTGATTTTTTTTGACATGCCACTTGACAAACTGGCTGTTGCAGTTTTGGCTTTTGTGGGGAGAGGGGAACCGAGTGGGGAGGCAGCAATCGAGCGAAGCATAACGACGACCGAGAGGGGAGGAGCGATTGGGGAGGCGGAGCGAGTGAGGTGGGAGTGAGTCGAGTGAAGCCACTGCTGAAAAGCTTCTCCCCAGCGACTACAGCTTTGGAAGTTGCTTTTGGTGTGGCTTGGCTTTCCAGTTGCTTTGTAACCATGCTGTTTGGGAGGGGGGCCTTTTGGCCTAAAGCTGAAGTACAACCCCAAACAGTCCCCAAAATTTCCTCTGCTTAATTGCTCACGGGAGAGAAGACTCATGTCTGGCTATGGTGTGCCGCCGTGCACAAGTGCTAATTGTTTTGCTGCTGTCAATGTATTTCGGTAAACCGATTTATTAAATTAACCAAATCGAATTAATTCAGTTAATTAGGTTTAGTTTCTTATTTTTGTTTGGCCAATTCAGTGGCTATCTCTCAAAAATTGATTTTTTTTACCGAATCAGCCGTATAAACCAAATGCACATCTCTACTCCAAGACAAAAATGAGACATCGCTTAAGACTTAATTTAGAGATATGATAAACTAAACATGTTAGTTAATAAGTTCATAGTAAGAGATATTAAACAATAATTATGTGATATAATTAGTCTTTGAAACTGTTCTATGTAATATACACTTACCATGCTTTCTTAAGTGCTACTCTCATGTGAAACATTGCCCTATATAGCTATTATTTATAGAGTAATGCTCTGTAATAGTTTCAAAGACTGGCGGCACGTCTTTATGGTGAATTACAGGGTCGTCACAAATTCCGAGCACCAAATTTAGTCGAGGAGTAGAATATACTCACTTCGATTATAAATACATATTATTTTGAACATCAATATGGTATTTAAAACACAACTTTGACACTAATTTATATTGTAATATATTTATAATACCCGATAAATTTATAATATTATAAAAATATTTTTCGAGACAAATAAAAAATATAATTTTATGCATTTAATTTAAATATTTAAGAAGATATTACTAATCAAAGTTTCGAAACCTTAACTTTACCTTATGTCCAAATCATATGTATTTGTGACCGAAGAGAATCATGTAATACGGTTATCGTTTCCTCTTCCAAATTTTTAATAACATGCATAAAATTTATGAGCTAAACGATCTTAAAAGATGGTATACTAATTTCTTGTGAGGTTGATCCTAATCCTAGACATTGATCGTTTCCTTATCCAACAGATAATTCTGCATGCATGAGCGGTCCAACCTGTCAGTCACCACCACCAAATCCACTCCTCTCTTTGGAACATGGTACGTGGAGCGATTACCCGTACTACATGCGCGGGACCCAGGTGTCACACTCGCATAATCCACTCCCACATTACCCCCTTACCCCACTGACATATAGACCATGTGACCGTTCCACTAGCCATACCCCACATACCAGCCGAACAGCCTACGATACATCCACGTGTAATCGCACGCGCCCGGTTTCTGTCGCCGTACTGGGCGGGAAACCCAAAATTCGAACACCCTCGTCTCCTTCCCGAACAAGCCTCCGCTTTGCCACCTCGCCTCCGGGCCCCACCGCTCAGTCTCCGACCAACCGCTCCTATGGTCCCAACTCCCAACCCGCGTTCAGACGCGCCGACCGCGAAACCTTAACTGTTATATGGTCCCCGTATATATATTTTTAAAATCGAATCGATATGTAACATAAAAATAACTTTCTCTTTGGACCACGGAGCGATTGTATACTATTACGTAGAATGGTGTTGCCAAGTTAGAATAACACGGTAGAAATCTATTATGCTCAGGCATCGTGACAGGTTTTGCTACTCTATCTGTACTGTTACCTTGTTGTGTCACCTATGTTGTACCTGCTGTCGTCTTACTGTCATATGACTTGTGCTCATGATGGCTGGTAGCCACAGTACATAGGAGCATCTAGATAGCTGCAGTGCATAGGTGCGGTAGATATCATATGTAACTTACGGACCTTACTATGGTAAGAGAGATTATTTTTTGCATTCGCACCCATTTAGACTTTTTTTTAAGAATAAGTTTAGACTAGGGTTCACAAAACCAAATTTCGAAATTTAATTCAAAATTCGCGGTATGAAAACCGTAAAAACCACTCGAAAAACTATAAAAAACCGAAGGGTTAAAGAATTAAAAAAATTCAAAAAATAGAAAAGAGAGTTTTTTCCTGGAAAAACCGCTGGCCAATTGAATGTTTATTGCAAAACGGTTTTTGACGAAAAACCGAGCATATAATTTTTTTCAAAATTTTTATTTTTTTATTAGACCGGTTTACTGAGCGATTTTTAATTTCGAATCGCAACGGTACGCTCAAAAACCACGGTTTTCGCCGATTTTGTGAAACCTGGCCAGACTCGGAGGCTTTGCTGTCCGCTACAAACTTTAAATCCCCAACGTTCCGTAAAGCAATCGATCAAACCACGCAAACCCAAATCAAAATCGAAAGGGTTACTACTCTCGTCTCGGTTCGCGCGTCGTCCCCCCAAAATGGGAAAGCACGAGACCAAAACCACCGAGATGGCCAGGAATCTCGCCGGATCGTGCTGATCTCCGGGGTGTTTTGGGGATGGATTTCGCGTCGATGAAGCGGCGGGAGTTGCAGGCACTCTGCAAGCGCCACGGCCTCGCCGCCGGCGGCTCCAACGCCGACCTCACCGCCCGCCTCGCCGCCACGCTCTCGGTACGGACACGCACCACTAAATCCCCGCTTTTTCTCGCTTCAGTTGCCTCACGCGCCCTCACGCATGGCGCCCCACAAGTGGCCGCGGAAATGCTCCACTAGGTTTAGTTGAAGTGTATGTGGAAATGGTGGAGGAGTGGACTGATCGTTGCGTTGTTTTGGGTTTGTTTGCTTGCTTTTGCAGGGGTGCGGTGGTGCGGAGGAGAAGGTGGTCGGGGTGGTAGTGGGGAAAGGGTGCTTGAAGCGGTCCGGCGGTGGTGCCAGCGGCGGGAGTTCCGGCGCGGTCAAGAAGGTGACCTTTGTGTTGGAGGATGAGGTGGAGGCGGAGGTGAGGGGGAGAAGGCGGAGGCCCCGGGTGGTGTGGTCGCCGGTTGTTGCCAAGACAAGGGGGAGGCGCAAAGCCGAGGATCTGCTTCCTGCTGCAGAATCAAGCGGAGGGCGGCGCCAGCGGAAGGGTCTCCAAGTTGGTGATGATTCTGCTGTTAAAGGTGTTGCTGGCCAGGCGGGCGCAGATGCTCCGGCGAGGAGGTCCAGGAGGAATGTGGTGAATTTGGGTGCTGGTGATGTCGTTGCGAGGGTTGCTGGAGCTGAAGGTCGGAATAACTCTGTCAAGGCTGAGGAACAAGGGAAGGAGGTTGGAGAAGCAGTTGATAGGAAGCGGAAGCGTAAGACCAGGGTGGATGCTGAGGATATAGTTGTCAGTGGGCAAGTTGGAGTTTCTCGTAGAAGCAGGAGGTCGAGTGGTCTCGTGTCGGCGGCCGCTGTCGTGTGGTCTCCTGTTGTTGAGAAGAAGAGAGGGAGGAGGAAGGCAGGGGATGTGAATGAACAAATATCTGTTGAGGAGCAGCCTGCTGATGTTCAAGCATTGGGCAGAACACTGAGATCTGGATCGGCAGCGGTTGCTAAAGTGTCTGTTAGAGTCTCTGCAGTGTCACCTGTTGTTGAGAGTAAGAGAAGTAGGAGGAAGGTACAAGAAGAGGAACCTGCTGTGCAGAAGGCTGGTAAGGTGGAAATATCTGGCAGGACCACAAGATCAAGCTCAGTAGCAGCTTCTGTGATGTCGTCTCCTGTTGTTGAGAACAAGAGGAGGAGAAAGAGAAACGATGTGCACTCAGATGGAGAGCTGCCTACAGTTTCGGAGGTGCCTAGAAATGATGCTTCTGTTACCAGGTCCTTGATGAATAGAGCTGTTCAGGTTAACGACAGCGTGCTGGAGAACTCTCACGTTGGCAAGAAACTGGAAAATAGGAGGCAACCCAGTAGGCCAGCTACTCGCAGGCATCAACAGCTTGCACCTTCTGTAGAGGAAGATGCTCAAGAACAAGTTGCTGCTCCCCCACTGAGGCAATCGAGGCAAAACCATTCCGAGGCCAACAAATTGTTGTTAAATAATAACATTACTTCAGAAAACAACAGCTGTAGTAGAGCACCAATGGAGGCAAAGTACTTGAAGATAACTTGGCCGTTGGCGCACAATACTGCCAAGGACTGTGTAGAAGATGATGTGGCAAAGGAAGATGAACATTTGGGTTTTACAAAGAGGAACACATGTAGCAGCAGGGCTAAGGTAGCTAGAAACGATGGCGAGGTTTCGTTTTCTGATAGCAGGGGTAAGGCTTCAGCTATAGAGATGCAACCAGAGGTAATTGAGCCTGTGAGAAGATCGAGGCGGAAATCTGTTGTTCCTAGAGGGCAGGAGTTTGAAAATGCTAAGGGTGAAGATGTGGAGAACCAACCTGCAGTGAAGGAACCTGTTAGGCGATCAACACGGAAATCTGTTGTCCCAGCTATGCTTGAGAAAGAGAGCAAGGGTCTCACTGCAGAAGTGATTCCTGAAGCACATGTTAGAAGATCAATGCGGAAATCTATTCTTCCTAATATGCTCAATAATGAGAACAAGGACCACTGTGAAATGTTTAGAAGTGAGGATTTTCACAGTGCTAAGGGTGAAGATGTGGAGAAGCAACCAGCAGTAAAGGAACCTGTTAGGCGGTCAACACGAAAATCTGTTGTCCCAGCGGTGCTTGAGAAAGAGAGGAAGGGTATACCTGCAGAAATGATTCCTGAATCACATGTTAGGAGACCAATGTGGAAATCTGTTCTTCCTACTATTCTCAATAATGAGAACAAGAATCACGGCAAAATGGTCAGAAGTGAGCATTTTCAAAGTGGTAAGGGTGGAGGTGTGGAGAAACAACCAGAAGTGAAGGAACCTGTTAGGCGATCAACACGTAAATCTGTTATCCCAGCGGTGCTTGAGAAAGAGAATGAGGGTATACCTGCAGAAAAGAAGTCAGAAATTCCTGTGAGGAGATCAGTACGTAAATCCGTTGCTCCTAATGCGATTAATAAGGAGAACATGGATCACGATGAAATGGTCAGAAGGAAAGAGTCAAGAGTTCAAACAAGAGTCCAATTTGCTGCACATGCTGTGGAAGTGGATACATCAGAAAATAGACTGCAGGTAGAAGTGGATGTGCAGAATGATGAAGGTCTACGACGGCCAACACGCAAATCTTTGAAGCATAATTTATCTGATAACAATGCACGTCCTGGTGAAGATCAGTATATATCATGTGGCAGAGTTGGTGAAGGTGGCCTGGAGTCGAGAAAACGCAGAAGAGCTTCAATGGAACTGTCATGTTCATCCAATGACTCTTTGAATACAGAGGTTTTTGATGGGCAGAAATCCAGGAAGCAGCAGAAGGCACAAACTCCAAAGAAAATGGATAGCATAGAGGATAATCATGAGAAGCTAGCGAGATCACAGCAGCAATCAAAGCCCACAACTTCAAAGGGAAGGCCTGCAAAGAGGAGGAGAACATCTGCTTTGCAAGAAGTTATGTCTGTTGAAGAGCCAAAAGCCAATGACATGGTTATTAGGGAAGCAACACAGGATGAAGTTACTGACGAATATAGTGAGGAGTCCAGTAGCAGCATTCAAGAAATTAGTCAGGATAATGCCACAGGAGAAGAGTTCCCCTCCGCTCCATTACTTGGGACATTACCTGAAGAGAATTGCAGAGTGCAGAGTGTGAATGAGGAGATACATGGGTCAGAATCTGGTGATTTGGACAAAAGTGGTCAGAATCCAGAAATTTGCCACCCGGGTGCAACAGATAATACACATCAGTGTGAACAAGCTCACGAACACGACGACTTTAAAAACAACAATAGCCATTTATCTGAAGTAAGATTTGGGGAGATAGATCAATCATCAAGTATCGTAGAATTAGTCCCACATGCTGGTATTCTTACAGAGAACAAAGCGTTGTTGGATGAGGGCGAGGTTGACTTGGGTGCTAAGGGCAGGCAAACTTTGAATGCTGATTCCTCCGAAGATGGTTTGGGGATTTTAAATGAATCAGCAGGTGTTGCACAAGAAATTAGATCGATCACCGCTGTGTGCATTTTGGAGGATGAAGCTCCAGTAGATGAGGGGGTGAATAACAATGGCATGGATTGTACTGTTGGTATTCAAGGTGTGAGCATTGCTTTGCCGGAGCAACTTCTCGGGGCTTCAGATAAATTGCAGATTGTTGATGAAGTAGCTCCATGTACTTGTGATGCAGTAGTTATGGAAAATGACTTTCATGTTTGTGACGGTGCTAACTGGACTGATATCAAGAGTACCGAGGGCATTGAAAATGGGGATATTGCTTTATCTAATGATGGTCTTGAAGCTTTTAAATCAATAGCCGTTGTAGAAGAGGCTCCATCTTGCACTGTGGCTTGTGTTTTGGAGGATGATACACTGTTCAAGGAGGAGATTGGCATGAAGAACAATGAAGCTTCTTTATCTTTAGTTGATACAGGTTCATGTGGAAACGAATCAGATGGACAGCCAACCAAATCTCTTGAAGCATCGTTGTTCGAGTTCAATCCAAACTATTTACCTACTGTTAATGCCGAGACAGAAAAACAATCCGATGAAGGTACCTTTTTTAGTTATTTTTCTTAAATTCTTTTGAATTAATTATAGATGATTTTCAAATAGGGAGTGCTAATGCAGATCTTGTTTATATGCCCGGTTGTGTTGCAGAAGTTGCTTCTCAATTTTTGTCTCACTGTGATGACAACACTATAACAGTCATACAAAAATATATTCAAGGTGTGAGCACAGATGGTAATCTATGTAAGTTCCAAATTTATAAGATTTAGCCATGTATATCGTTGTAATGCAATGACTTTAATTTTATCTTTTACAGCCAAATATGGTCAACCTTCTTCTGACAGAACTAATAGTAATGACTTCTCAATCTTCTCTGGAAGCTCGGAAGCTGGTAGATAACTACTTCACCGAGTTTTGTTACTTTGTAAATAGCTTTAGTTATTACAATTGTTGCAAGATTATCGATATACTGAAGCAAGACTTGGTCCTTGCAAAAATCTCCAGATGTTGTGCCAGTTGATTTCACTGCTGGATATGATGAGGAAAAATATCCAGTGAGCCCTGTTGCTGAGCAAAATAAAGTGAGCAGGGAAGCAAACACAAATGAGTCTGCAGAAAAGACCTTAGCTGACATCATACCTGCTGTTCTCCACACCAAAGATCTGCAACATGATCACAACCATGCCCCTGGAAAGTTGGTTGGTACACTAGCTAAAGAGACTGGTAAAGGTACGATGGCCTAAATCCTGTGCGCATAACTTGTTACTGTTTGCAACACGATGATCGAAGTTGCGTCATTCACACTAGTTTATCTATCAATTTGTTAAGCATGGGAGTTCACCTATGTCAATGGGTGGATACTTGTATTTTAATCCTTTACCATTGTAGCAGCCTTTTCATTTTTTGCTTTGCTCCAACCACTAGCCCAGTGCCATTTGTTCTGCATTTGATTATTCTAACATATTTTCTTTTGTTTTAACACAGCTTCTGGTTCAGATGTAAATTCTCACCATTGCATTTTTCCTACTGAACATGATGAATCTGGTCGGTAACCTTTCACTTTTAATACCATCATAGTGTTGCACAGCTGCTGAACCTGTATTGCTCATTTTCTCTACCTATATCAGATAATAGACCACAAGTTCAGAGTGACACAGTTGCTGAAAAAAGCATCCAAAATGCTGATTTGGTGAGCGATGATAAGGAAGAGAGCGTTCTTTCTACAAAATTACATGTGGAAGGCGCTATTGAGGACAAAAGTATGTTTCCAGGATTGAGTGATGCTGAGGGATGCTCGTCAGATGGAAGACATTCATCATTTGGTCTGAAGTTTCTATTTGCAGAAGAGGACAAAGAAAGCTATTTGATAAATGATGAGAATACTGCTGTAAAAATTAACTGTGGGAACAAGTCCAATGATTGCAAAACTCCTAGTTTCTATCCGGGATCAGATTGTGGTCTTGAAGATGAGGACATGCAACTTATTAGAGGTGATGCTGATAAGAAACTAGATGTGGAGCAGGCTGTTGTACAAGAAGGTATGAATCAATCATACAAATTTGGACACTAATTGGTCTGCGGTAGTTTATTTTAATATTATACTCTTCATGCAGAAAGTATTGCTGAGGACAAAAGTATGCTCCCGACCCTCAGTGATGCTGATGTCTGCTC
The DNA here is from genome assembly GCA_036346275.1 of Otatea glauca. Lineage (NCBI taxonomy): Eukaryota > Viridiplantae > Streptophyta > Magnoliopsida > Poales > Poaceae > Otatea > Otatea glauca. The sequence goes on from CM070734.1 coordinate 23,720,534, forward strand.
ATCAGATGGAAAACATTCCTTTTTTGGTCAAAATACTTTTTTTGCAGAAGAGCGCACAGGAAGCTATTTAACAAATGATGCATGTGTTGCTGCCAAAATTGACTGCAAAAAGAAGTTAGGTGATGAAATTGTTGGTGTTTATCTGGAATCAAATTGTAGCATTGAAGAAAAGGATGTGGGGCTTGTTGCAGATAATCCTAATAATAAAATAGCTATGGAGCAGGTCCAGCAGGATGATGTACAAGAAGGTAAGGATCCATCGTGTAATATTTAAATAATGAGTTCAGTTGTAATATTAAGTTATACGATGTTTGAGAGGAATTTATAATGTGTCAGGTACCCTCGAGAAGACTTCACTAGGTTCAGCAACACCAGAGTATAAACATGAATGTGGTTTACCTGAGGAAGCAGTACTTCATACAATGCAGAATGAGAGGTGTTCATCAAGTGCTGAACAATCACCATTTGGTCTACAGTCCCTGTTTTCGCAGGAAGGCACAGAAGAATCCATGGAATATGGTGCCCTTGCTTTTGCAAGAGTTCATGCTGATAGTGGAATTGATGGATCAAAAGATTGCAATGTTAAATGCAGAGTTGAAAAAATTCCTGTGTCAAGACCTGTTTCAGACCATGACATTCATGCAGTTTCTAAGAATGGAGATTGTATGTATACTTCTCAGCAAGATAATGACAAACAAGGTATATAATATCATATTCCTTTTGTTATTTAATTGAATTTTTCGTAATTTTCTTGCAACATATAGGTTATGTGGTATTCTGGTATTTGAATGGTACCTACATGAACTGAATGATACTGTATATATTAGGATTACCAAAGTCTAGCCATGAAGAAGAACAGGTTGCATCTGGTCAGTTAGTTTTTTCGGAGGCTGCAAATTGCATGACAGAGTGAGTGTATTCTTTGTGGTATTGCTAAGTAAATATTTTACAAAAATGCTAGGTGTTTGATCGTTTTAATATGGAAATTCCAATTCACAGGGAGACTAATTCTGAGGCCTGTGAGGATGAAGACAATAAGTCTGTGCATTCTACAGGCATTAATTCTTCATGTGAAAAATCAGACGCCTATGGACTTGGTAAACCCTTTGTTGATTTTGCCAATTCAGTTACTCTTAACTAGGAAAGAAAGTTCTTTTCATATCTTTATTGTTTCATCAGGAGATTAGTGGTCTCTTGTCAGTCAGATTAATAGCATGCTCCTATATGTGTTGACAAACTATTTTTTGATCATCTACTACAGCTGAGCACGCTTCTGGTATTAGTGATGCTGTATTGAGCAGCTCACTGATTGCCCCTGCCAATGACAATAATGAAGTGCATCTGAGTTCTGGTCAGTCTCAATTAGAATCAATTGCTTTATTGGATGAACCGATAGGGTATTCCAATACTGAAGAGCTGCATCAGGGTCTCAAAGAGCAAAGCCAGAATGAGGGCCAAGTTGCTTCTGGAGCCCGCACAAGTGATATGATTGAAGCTGCCACTGTTAAAGACTTAGAAAGTGGAGTGACTCCGGTCCCAGCTGAAGAAAGATCAAATTTGCGAGATGAGCAGCTTAACTCCAAGCTGGAGGGCGCAGAAGTTGTGAAATCTGGCGTTAGCTGTGATAAACACGCTAGTAACACTTTGGAGTTTGGATCAGCCGCGACTAGTATTGGTAAAAGAACTCCATCCTATTCCACTTTACCAAAAGATTCTTCTATGGATCATCACCAGCAACAGGGACCTTCAAGTGACTTTTCAGTAGAAAAATGTCCTGAAGAGTCTGCTATGTGTTGGGAGTATAGTGTTTCAAGAGCAGTAGGTCAGTAACTCAGTATTATTTATAAATTCAGTAGTTACCTTCATTTCATGAGTTCTTGTACCATTGCTTTTGAAGTAATGCATATTTGTTCAGATAATGTGCCAGGTACCATTGAGAAACCTTCATTCGATTTAGAAACTCCGGATTGTAAACATGAAGGTGCTATGTTTGTGGAAGCAGTGCACTCATTAAAGAATGATGCTGGAAGATGTTCATCAAATCTCAAACAATCACCCATTGGACTACAGTGCCTGTTCTCACAGGAAAACATGGAAGGATCCTGCACACATGATGCTCTTGGGTTTCCATGTGCTGAAAATGAAGTAGATGACTCAAATGTTTGCCATTTTGAATGCCCAGTTGAAAAAATTGTTTCTTCAGAACCTGTTTCATATCAAGGTTCTGATGAAGATTTGAGCAGAGTTGAAGAAAATGGGGGTTGCATGTTTTCATCTCAGAAAGATAATGTACAAGAAGGTATAGATTTATCTTCTTTTTTTTTGACAGACTTCTGTTTTGGAATATCATATTCTTATTGTCTATGCTAAATCTTGCCAATTTGCCATATTTTTCTGTGCAATACAATAACTGAAAGATACTGTATTTCTTAGGATATTCGAAGTCCAGCCATGAAAAAGATTGGGTTGCATCTGCCCAGTTGGATTCATCAGAGGATGCGAATCATATAGAAAGGTAACTCTATTTTGGATTTCTAAAAGTACAGAAATGATGAACAATATGTGGTCATTCTTTTAAAAATGGAAATTCCAATTTACAGGGAGATTATTGCTGAGAAGGTGGTCTGCAAGGAGGAAGAGAAAAGGGAGTTAATGCTTTTTTCAGCTATTGGTACCCTCCATGAAAAATCTCATGCGGATGAACCTGGTAAGCCTCGCTTGATTGCTCTTGATTTTACAGATTTAGTTACGCTTAGAAGAAAGCTTTGTGATATCTATGTCACTTCATTCAGAAAAGTGTTTGTCTTTTACTTGTCAGACCGCAGTAGCATGGTTCTACCTGTCCTTGGGCTAATCTTTACATCTCCTATTGCAGCTGAACATGCTTTTGGTGTTAGTGGAACTCAATATTGCAGTTCACGGAGCACCCCTATTTGTGATGAAGTACATTTGAGTTCTAATTCTTCACAATTGGAATCACTGGATGCTTTGGATAATCCTATAGCATTTTCCAATACTGAAGTGCTTCATCAGGGTCATAAAGAGGAATGCAATGAATACAATGACAATCAAGTCACTCCAGACATCCCTGCAAATAGCATGTCCGAAGCTGTACTAGTTGAAGGATCAGAAAATGGAATAACACTGCTGCCAACTGCAGAAACATCAGCATTGCGAGATAAGCAGCTTAACCCCAAGCTGGAGGGCGATGAGATTGTTTTAGGATCAGGTCAGTATTTTTGATGACTTGTTTAGAATTTTTTTACACATGGACTTGTTTAATTCCTTGGTAAAAGATTTGCTTTGCGTATAGCCTCATTACTCTTTTACGTCAGGCATTTGTCAAACTGGAGATGAAATTAGCACCGAGCTCCTGAGTTTCAATACTAAGGTGCTCCGTCAGGATCATAAAGAGGAATGCAATGAACACAATGAGGACCAAATCACTCCAGACATCCCTGCAAGTGGCATGTCTGAATCTGCACCGATTGAAGGACCAGAAAGTGGAATGACACTGCTCCCAGCTGCAGAAATATCAGCATTGCCAGATGAGCAGTTTCACCCTAAGCTGGAGGGCAATGAAGTTCTGCAGCACAGCCTTAGCTGCAATAAAGACACTACCATCATTTCTGATACTGGATCTGTGGAGAACAACAATCAATCTAGTTTGCTCAAAGACTCTTATATGGATTCTTGCCATGAACAGCAGATTCCAAATGACCTATCTGCACCTAAATCTCTTGAAGAATCTGCAGTTTGTCAGGACGACAGTAGCCATATGGATTGTTTCCATGAACAGGAGCTTCCAAGTGACTCATCTGCACCTAAATCTCCCAAAGAATCTGCAATTTATCGGGATGACAGTGTTCACATGACTTGTTTCCATGAACAGGAGCTTCCAAATGACTTATCTCTATCAGCACCTAAATCTCCTGAAGAACCTGCAATGTGTCGTGATGACGGTGTTTCAGAATCAGTGGGTCAGTACTGTTCATAACTAGTTTATGTTTCTTTTTGACATAAAAACTTCTTTAAATCCTGACTATTGTGCCTCCTGTCTTCACTTTGTCATCAGGAATCTGTCAAACTAGCGGGCGAAGACGCGTAGACGAAATCAGCACCAAACTGCTGAGTTTCAAAATTTCTAGCGCAGTTAAAGGAAGCTACATAGCTATGAATGCCACCCCTACCACGAAGCAAGGGGACAACCTGAGCCAATCTGCCATTGCCTTGCTCAGGAACAGGGAGAACACACCTGCCGTTAAAACAGAACTTCCTGTCAAGCCGAACCCTGATCGCTCGGTCGTGAAGAACTCATCGAGACGAGCGCTGCAGCCCATCAGCGGAAGACCGAGGGACCACTGATGGGTGGTAGCTCTTAGTTAACATTTTGGTTCTCCCTTCAACCTTTGGTTGAAGGACAGGAGTATACCTGACGGAAAACGATCGTTGTATGTACTGTTCCCACTGTGTGCTGCTCTGCTGTGTAGTGACGAAATGGCTCTGTGCATGTCATGTCATCTTCGGTATTTAATGTAGTGTGTCCATGATACAAGAAACTGATGCAGTTGTCAAAAACATTAACTTGTTGTGGGGTTTGTTTTGTAATTCAGTTAACGTGAAGGAAATCGTTTGTTCTGCGTCATGCTATTAAAATACCCGTGTTTGTCAGTAACTGATGTCTGCATTATGGTCTCTGTTGCCACAACCGTTGTTGCAAGTAAGGCCTCCATCGGGACAGTTTTTGGCTAGCTTTTGCTTAAAAGAAAATTGGTTTATCTGCTGAATGGAAAGATTTTAGACAACTTCTCTCACAATCAGAAATTGATATCTACATAGAATCAGAATCCGGGTGTCAGCTGATTCTTGTCAGCCTGGTCCTTCACCTCCACATGTAGTCGGCCCGGTCCGATTCTCCCACAAAATCAGAAACATCTTTTCTAATAATCTAGAATTTGTATAATTAGAAGCTATCCTTGCATTTCACATTACATTACCTTGGTCATTTTAGCATCTGCAGTTGCAGGATAACCATCTTGATACAAGAGCATGTTCCCTGACAATCTGCCATGCTGAATTGCTTTTGCTGATGTACAAGGCGAGTGTGACATGTAATCTCTAATGGCTTCCTTCTGTCGTCTTTAGCCATTGATTAAGGGCTGCATTGCTTAATCGGTTCTTTTGAAACTATGCACTGCTACGCATTTGAGTGAAGGAAGAATCTAGATTCACAAAACAATCGCCGCACCAACTTGGTAGTAATCAAAAGATTTGCTTAGATTTCATGCAAATTTTGGATCCCAGCGTTGTTCCGGGTTCGAGTGATGCTAATTCATCCCGACCAGAGCCACCTGACGAGAACGGGGAGGAGAATAGGAGAGCAGAGGAGAGGAGACTCAGGACTCAGGAGAGAGCTCCTTTCATTAATCTGCTCGCAAGTCGCAAGCAAGCAGCTCAACTTTCTTCACTTCGGCTTTGCCAAAGCAAGCGAAACGGCCATTACCTACGTGCAATTTTCGTTGGAACATATTTAAATGGAGCAGATTTATAAATTAATGTTGACACGATCGATCGAGATGATGCGTCGCCGTTAGTAGCTCGGAACAATATGTGCAGGAACAATGCCAACGTACTAATCAGTAATTAAGCATAGTAAGAAATGTATATGTTCAACGATGCACTCATGCACTACAGATTAATTAGGGTGGGATTATCTGCCGAGTTTGAATTGCCCGATCTATCCTTCGCCTTCTACGCTCATACGCCCGCCGATGTATGATTAGAGATGATAATCTTTCGTGATAACTCGATTACCCACAGATAAAATTCTAATATAGATGAGTATGTTCTTCTTTCTGTGTTCATATATATAAGTTCTTACTCTCTCAGTTCAGAAATATAATACAAATCTCGGGCAAGTACTTCAACGACAAGCTTAGAATCACCGCCTTTTCTTTTTTCCTTTCTGTAATGTCTTCTCAGGTGTAATCTCCGTACCCTTGTACCTTGCACTTGACTTAACTTCACTTCATCTAATATAATCACGGCTTGCCGTTTTCAAAAAAGGAAAAAAAATATAAGACGTATTTTGACTTCGCACAAAAATTAAGATTAAGATGAAATTAAGAAAGTTATGAGTAAAAATAACTTAGATACCCCCACTTAATTGTCTTAGAAGATGACAGATAATAATTTGTGGGGTGGCAATGAATAAATGCATATAGTTGAGAGAGAATAAATAGAGATATAGTAAAAAAATCTCATTAAATATACATAAAATTCTTATATTTTTTAACAAGATCATTTAAACTATAAACCTTATATTTATGAACGGAGAGAGTATAAAGAAATCTATATCTAACGGATAAACGGGCAGGACATCGGGAGTACCGTGAGTGTCTGTTTCGCCCGATTACCCGTCCACTGGGACTGATACGTGGGCCACCGTTAAATCCCAATACCAACTCCACTACCTGTCTACCTCAAATCCAATCAGCGCACCGCACCCCCCCCCCCCCGGGTCTGCTTCCTCCATCGTCCTAGATCTCTCTCGTCGGCGACCGGCCGGTTCACGCCGCGCACCACCAACCCTCCAGCCGGCTCCCTCCTCCGCTCCCCTGCATCTACCGGCCCACAGCTAGATCCACGCGATCCCAGGCCAAGCCGCCATGCCGCAGGTGCTTGGCTCCATTTGGCCGGATCCTGCTTCTGGTCAAATCCATTCTTGCTTTCTTTGACAATCGAGGAGGTTAGTATACTGAGTAGTGAGTAAAGCATCACCTTATCAACTAATCCCTCTGTTTCGGAATTGACGACGTTTTAAGATTTTGCACTTCAACCTATGTACGCGTAGAAATGATCAAATCATCCTCCTTCGTTAGCTCATATATTGCTCTTGAATGATGTTTTTGAATGATGTGTTACTCTAATATACAATAATAAATAACACTGAGAATAATGAATAGTAAGGCTATGTAAAAGAAAAAACAGTTAAAAATTATCTTCAAATTATAAAATAATAGGTATTTAAAAACAAAATTCGGAGGATGTAACTTCTTAAATGTCTATGGTAATACTAATCTATAGTCTATTATAGTCCTCTACGGACTAGAGAGAATAATCTATATGTTCTTGATGTGCTCTTGGTTGTATTTTTGGATTCGTCGAGTGCTGCTGATTGATATATAAGTAGGGTAAAAACGGGATGGATAATTCATGTATCATCTGATGTCGTATCCGAAAAAAACCCTTGTGGAATACTATTTTTAGTGTCGACCCCGTATCAAATATTATCCATATCTGTATATGAGAATATGGGTTAGAATATAAGAAGACCACTATCCACTCTGTATCTGTATTTCATAGGATATCCGAAAGATATGTGATAAATCAACGATATGGCTATCCGCTAAAACAGTAATATCTTTTAATATCCTCTATGGTTTTCTAGTCATTGTCTAGTTTATAATAAGAAGGCTATCCGCAAAAACAGTAATATCTTTTAATATCCTCTGTGGTTTTCTAGTCATTGTCTAGTTTATAATACGAATTTGTATTTAATTATATTTGTTATATTACGTAGGATAAATATTTGTGCAACTGTCAAGAAAAAAAAAAGCATAGAAGCACATATCTCTTAATACAATTTGATACTTTCATTGCTAAAGTTATTACATCTTCTCTTTATGTGCGTAGTATCTGTTAAACTATTCATGACTTATTCGAATCTGATCCGTCTATTCGTATCCGTATGCAATTTTAAATCCGAGTAAAACTATAGATTAGAATATAAGAAGAGCAAATATCTGCTCATACGTGATACGTTTTCACCCTTACAAGTAAGTCCTTGCGGGCACACAGGTATTGGCAACTTCTTTCACCGGTCGCCCTTCGTGGGCACGCCCCCAGCAGGCCTAAAATGGCTGGTTGCCATCCCGGCCGATTCGATTCAGTTCAATTCCCACGTTCGTACGTTACCAGTTCAACGCATCGATCGCATGCACTGACGCCCTCTTCTCTCTAGGTCTATATATATATAATAAACCTAGATTGCACCCACTCAACTCAATCACGTACTTGATACCTCAATCGAATCAATGGCGCCCGTCCTACAGCTCGCCGTCGCCTTCTCCTGCCGCTCGTCACACTTCCCGCTCCGGCGGCCCTCACCTAGCTGGTCCCGCCCCTCATCGCCCGCCTCCGCTCCTACTCTGCCTCTGACCTCAACTGTCTGGGCAGCGGCGGGTTGCTGCTGGGGCGGGCTGACAGAGCTGCGGTTGTGCACTTCGTGCTCTTCTTCATCAACGGCGAGCTAGGATGTCCGGATATGCCGATAGCCCGATACCGATACGCAATACACTGATATTGCGATACGTCATTTTTCTTAAAAACACTGATAAGGTGATACATATGTGTATTTATAATAAAAATAATATAATAGAGAAACATATATGATATATCATACATAAAATAGACATAAAAGAAATAATAACAAAGAAAAAGAAGAAACAAATTAGTTAGATCATCTCGAAAGCCTATCAGCATACAGCAAGCGGTTTAGGGCATTAATCTACTACTGTCCTAAACGTCCTTACAATTATATGCTTCTATTCCTACTTGTTGTAGTCAGCTCCTAGCTGTCGTTTGTTGCCTAGGAGTATACCACACTATCACAATCAAAAAGGAAGAAGAGTAATAATGGAAAGACTTATCGTGCGTGAGGACTAGTGGTGCCATCGCGTGGGTACAGAGAGGGGTGCCGCGCGCCACCGTCTACAGGGAGAGAAATGTTGACATGGGAGCCTGGGAGAAGACATGAGCAGGGGTGATGGTGTAGGGAGCGAGAAGAGACGCGGGATGGAAAAGAACGATCCCAATATCTCCTTCTGAGTTAGTTGATATATTATAGTTGAGAGGTATCGAGTAATTATAAGAGAAGTATCGATTTTTTTTAAATAGAAAATTTATTGATATGAACAGAATACATGTCCGATCGTATCAAATACGGATAAATATCCGATACGGTATCCGATTCTGATACACTAATTTTCTAAAGTATCCGATTATTGGATATGGTGAGTCGTCCCACCTCGGCGCCCAGTGCTAGCGCGCCATCCGCCCCGTTATGCGGCTCTGCCGGCCCGCCATGTTCGCCTCCGTCGGCTTCACCGCCGAGGAGGCCGACGTTGGACGCACGTGCACGTTTGTTAAAGCTAGCATTTACGTACATATACGGGCGGCCACCAGGGTTCCAAATCTCGCCGAATTTTGGTGAAATTTCGGATTTCGACCATCCCAAAATCTAAACTACATGCCGATTTTTTTTAAATTTTTTTGAAATTGCTACAGTACCCAAAATTTCGGTTTTTCTCACCGAAATTTCGTGTTTTTTGGCCGGTTTTGAAACTTTTAGGGCCGGATTTGGTCCAATAACCCTTAGGAAAGTCATCTCCTATGAAAATTTGTTGAAAAACCGAATTTTTGAGATATTTTAAAATTTTGGCAGAAACACTGTAAGATTTTTATAAAATTGTACAAGCTTGATAATGAGCTGAAAATTTTATGGTACTATCTTTAATATTTTAGGATCATACATAAAAAATTTTAAAATAATTTAACTTCATTTGATATCTTTAAAAAATCAAAAACAGAATGAACATAATTGGGACAGTTACATTGTCAGAATTTTATAAATTTTCTTGAGTGTGATTATGATCTAAATTTTTTTAGAGATTAATAATTGACTCAGTACCATTATATAATTTTTTTAAAAAAATTTAACTTTGTTTGTTTGGTCAATCAAATCTATGTAAGCATTGAACTTCGTTTCTATATTATATTTCAAAAATCAAAAAGAGAAAGAACATAAATGGTATTGTGCCTTGTAAGAATTTTATAAATCCACTGGAGTGTGATCATAATTCAAAAATTTTGTGAGATATTAAGCATTTCCTTATCACTCTTATGTAAAATTTTTAAAAAATTTAAACCTTTTTTTATTGCTAAAGCAAATCTATGTATTGATCATGAGGCTTTTATCAAGACGTATCACTGTCTGAATTTTTAAAAATTATTTAAGATTGATCATCATCTAAAACTTTTACAGAAACACTAATGTTACATCAGGACCATCCAAAAAACATTTCACAATTTTTTAACGTGGTTTAGATAATTTTTCATTTTGTTAAAGTTTGCTGGTAAGCCTTTTAATAGGGCAGTAGTACTGTTCGAATTTTTAAAAATTAATGAAGCTTAATAATCTTTTGAAAATTTTATAAGAACATTAATGATGCATCATAACCATACAAAAAAAAATTAATGTTTTATAACGTGGTTCATTTTGCATTCGGTTCAAAATTACGAGTCAGCGTTTTATCAGGACAGTAGCAATGTTTGAATTTTTAAAAATTGCAAAGACTTCAGAATAATCTGAAATTTTTATGGAAATATCATCAATGTGTCAGGACTCTCCAAAAAAAATTTTAAAATTTTTTCGACATCGTTTGACCCACTTTTTTTTCCGTTGCAAAAAGACCGAAATTTCGGGTATTTCGCCCGAAATTTCGGTATTTTTTGGCAAATTTCGTTTTTTCTCGGTATAAAACGAACCAGATTTGAATTTTGGACGAGATTTGTCCGAAATACCCGAATTTCGTCGAAATTTCGGATTCCGGTCCCGGACGGTATTTTATCCAAAAACAAATTTGAATCCTTAGCGGCCACACACGAAAAGTGCAAGTTTTTTCATCTCAGCAATGCGGAACTAATAAACTTAAGTGGACTTGTCAGTGTTCATGCCACTATTTTGTTCTCCGCTGCTCTCTCTCTTATCATGTGTTCTCTATTGGGTGTTTGGTTTATGGGATCGACTTATTCTAGATGGATTGATTTATTGTGAAATTATCTCTCAAATTTGATGGGATGACATAATCTCTTGTTTTGTACCAGCTATTTTCTTATATAAGACATGAAGATAATGGACCTGGTGATGGATTAAGTTATTATATTCCTCAAACCAAACAGGTAGATTGGGTTCAGAGCTAGAATGGAATCGTCTATTCACTGTCCCATTCCTTGTAGGGGTGGACATTTTTAAACCGAAATCGAAAAACCGAATCCAACTGAATCAACCGATTATTTCGGTTTTCAGTTTTCGGTCAGTTTTTATTTTAGTGCTATTCGATTTTCGGGCTTCTGTTCGGTTTCTAACTCTTAAAAACCGAATAACCGATCAACCGATATATACTGAGCCAACTCGCCAAACTTCGCATCTTCGGATTCTTCACCATGCCATTCGGCCCATTCCTCATTCCTGCTTGCTCCGCGCAATCCTCCAGTCCTCCTCCCCGACGTGCCCAGAGGCCCCGCACACTCCTCCTCCATGACGGCCAGCCGGCGACCACTCTCTCCACCATTGCCTCCTGCAGCCCGGCCTGCGCCATCCCGCATAGCTGGTAGTGGAGGCGGCCGGATCTGTTAGTGGAGGTGGTGCGGAGGCGCTTGGCGACTAGATCCGGTTGTCCTTGTCCTCGGGCGGAAGAGCTCGACAACGGCCAGATCTGGTAGTGGAGGTGGCATGGAGGCTCTCAGATGCATCGATCTGAACCTGAGGGAGGACGTGGAGGTCGACGTGGGGGTGCGGGGGTAGGGCGGCCATGAGTTGCGACCTGGTCCTCGTCGTCACCGGCCGACCAGTCGAGCTGCGGGTGGGAGATTGCAGAAGTGCTTGTGCGAGCGGGACGTCTGCTCCTCTACCCCTAACCCCAACTCTAGGGTTTTCCTGCCACCGCCACCGTTGCAATCCGCATGTCCTCCTTCCCCGCCTCCATCGTCGCCCCCACCCCAGCCCGATCGTCGATGGCGGCGTCGCAGAAGTGGCCGGCCCCGTGGGTCTGGGAGACCTTCGTGTCCTACTTCGAGTAAGTCGCACACACGGTGGCCGTCGAGCTCTGTGGTCAGTTCAGGAATCGGTTAACCGAAAAACCAAATTAACCGAACCGGTTAATTCATTTCGGTTTTTAAAATTGTTCGGTTTTAGTTCGGTTAGCAGAATTCAAAAATCGAAATATTTTAAAACCAAACCGAAAAAACTGAATTAACCGAATGCCCACCCCTAATTCTGTGTACCAAATACCTCAACGGGTGTGTGAGCTTCCTTGTCTTAGTTGTTGCAATTATAACAGCCCATGCAGGGGACTGGAATCATGCATATCCTAAGGTCCATTACTCCGTTTTTGTTACTGGTGTTGTGTAAGGTTTTAAATTTTATTTTCAGATCACATCTTCGGAGCAGCCAAAATTCAAAATTTTAGTGAGATTTCAAAATCCGGTAAATATTCAAAAACTAAATTTCAAATCCAGTATTTTTGAGGCCGGCAAAACCGAAATTTCTGCCCTTTTCAACTCTTGTGAAATGGTCTCCCGATGCTAAAGAAATTAGGAAAGAATATGAAAAAAAATCATGCAAGCATTTATCTACATTTCCTATTTGTTTGAATGAAAAATATTAAGTATTTGCACATAAAATATCCTAAATTTAGAAATTTCGGCAATTGAATCCGGTAAACCCGACCCTCTTCGTACAAGTGATGCACTCATTTGGGCCTTCCCTCCCCTTGGGGTTCACCATCACCCCCTCACTGGACCAGCAACATCAGTACGCGATGCAATAAGTGTCTTCACCTTAACATGAGCAACAACTATCTCTATGTTACCGGCAACAACAGGTTCCTTCCTGACATCACCACCATCGACGATGCTACAATATAGGAGGCGGCCAGCTTAGCCTGCTCCTGCTTCATTATCATCTCCTTGTTGCACTTGGAGCACATATTCATGGTAGCCGCACTGCCGAAGAAGCCATAGTTATTGATGCAAAGGATGGGCCCTCTGGAGGCTGGCAACCGGTCTTATTGTGTTCCATGCCTCCATGGCTTGGTTAACTAAAAATCAGAAACACCAGAGAGTCAATACTACAAGTCTACAAGAGTAAACAGGGCTAACACATATGTATTCCGAACAATCTACGCACAGTTAATAAGTTACAACAAAGCGTTCTATTTTGAGGTAAATATGATCATACACTCTTCAAGTTATAATTTTGATTGTGTAAAACATATTGTGTCCTAATGTATCCAAACCCAACAGAATAAATTTACTCCAAAAAGCATCTTACAAAAAGGCTAATGGCAGCTTGGTAAAATACCAAACTGAAGGTACTAGCAATGCAACCTGCCCTATCATTGATCCAAGTTTCACAAAATTCGTATATGTATTTTTTCTTTGCAAAATTTTCACATCTATTCCTCAGAAAAGGTATTACAATTCGCTACAAAAATTTGCTGCTAAATCTAGTCCTACAAACATGCAAACCGGTCGAATTTGTGACCATCTCAGTCAAAAAAATCCAAAATCTTGCCGAAAAATCCCAAATTCAAGATAGGGTGTAACATCCCAAAATTTGGCTTATTTAAGTTTTTATTTCTTAAATGTGCATTTATGATTTTCTGGAATTTATTTGGATTTTTCTGGATTTATTAGAATTAAATTCAAATCAAGTTCATTGCCTTTTATTCGAATTTATTTAAATTTATGCAAAGTTAAAATAAAGTTTTTCCAAAAATATTTTATTTGAGTCCAGAATGTCTCAAAGTATTTTTGAGATTTTTCTTTGATTTTTCCTAATAGTTTTATTGCTTAAAATAAATAAAATGAATTTCTGGAATTATTTTAAATAGAAAATCATTTTGAAAATCAGTGAACAGTGTTGGGCCGAAGCCCAACACTGTGCGCTGGAAACCCGCGTCGGTGCGGCCCAGTTGGCCCATGAGTTTGTTTCCAGGAAACCCTAAACCTCGCAGCCGTCGGATCGGTTTTCTCCGGAGCAGATCGTGCCACGTAGGAGCTCGAATAGTGACCGTCGGATCGCGACACGCGTACGGCTGAGACGTCGTCGTCTTTGGCTCGGACTCGGAGTCCGCCGTCGGCACGCCGCCGAACTCCTTCACAGTGTAGAGCTCGAATTCCTAGGCTATAAGTAGGGGCGGGTAGTCCCCGAGGTTCATCGTGAGTGTGCGCAGCTTTTTCCTGTTGGGTTGTCGCCAAAGAAGCCTCCGTGGACGCTTGAGAGCTCGTCGGACTTCGTGAGCGCCGCCGTCGTGGTTCTCTTCACTTTCGTCGCCGTCCGCTGGATTTCTGTTATTGCCGAGGACGCCAGAGTCATCGCCGCGACGATTCGCGTCGGTGGAGGGTGAAAACGTCGCCGGGGATTCTCTCTTCCGCCACCTCGGTGACCTTCGTCCCCAAGTCCGGTGAGTGCCGCGCCGCCGTGACATTGTTTCGGTCGGAGCTAGCCTCAGCCGTTGGATCTGCATCATCTGTTCAAGATCAAGCCACGCTCGCCGCCCGGCGGTACTTTCGCCGTAAAGGTGAGCCGTTGGATGAGCGATGAGCGGTGGAAAGAACGCCACGTTGCGTTAGTTTCGTAGCCGTTCGATCGGATCTGGGTGCATCGGATGGAGCCGTCGCCGCAGCCAATCGCAGGCGGACGCGTGTCGGGCGTGGGTACCGAGGCGGTATGGACCGGGTGCATCGTGGTCTCACTGCGCCGTGGACCGGGTCCATACGCCGAGACGCGTGTCGTCTTGTGATTGGCCGAGATCTCGCTGACGTAACGCTGACGTCATAAATCGCTTTTCGAATAAAAACAAATCTGTTAAATTCAATTTCGATTTTCGATTTGATGATTTATTTTAAACTTCAAAAGGCTATATCTTTTGCATCGTAACTCGGATTTGAGTGATTCAAATTTCTAAAAATTTGTAAAATTGAGATCTATTTAATGGTGAATTTTATTTGATTTTGGAGTTCAATTGCTCTCTGTTTTGGCATTTATTTGCTTTTCTTCTTGATGCAGCGTAGACGTTGAATTGTGCGACGCTTGGAGGAAGATCCAAGAACTCAAGAGCAAGTTCCAGAACCAGATCAGGACCTATTCTAAGGCAAGTTGTGCTTTGATCATGTTGAACCCATGTTTATAAAATTGCTATGTTTGTTCTACCCTATTGCATATATTTCAAATATACAATTGTTTTAAATTAAATTGGGCGTAGCTAATATACCGATTGATCTATACCCTACCTTGTCATTGTATGCCATGATCCATTGTCACCCTAGATTGGTTCAATATAGTTGGTTAATAATTATGATCAACATTGGAGGATTAGTCCGTATTAGTTGCTTAGCCATGCCACGTCATCACATGTGTCGGAATCATTGATAATTAATCTTGATTAATGGAATATGGAACAATGTTAATAACTTGTGTGTCATGTGGAATCACACGATGAGATTGAGTTGTTGTGGCGAGTCATGTCACGCAATGATGTTGAATTGTTGATGGCACGTGGTGCTTGGTAACCAACCGGGTGATAATAATTTAGATTGGGGCAAGTGACAAGGCGAGTATACTAAGGTGGGCCCAATGGGCGAGGGTATGTGGATGTCTTGCCCTGATCACTCTAAGGACTTAACCTTACAAGCCTTTGACTGAGTCAATCATGCAACCACGTGTTGTAATGGGACGACCTAGTGATTAATTTGTAATGTCTTAACTTGGTACTATCATTGGTGGTGTGAGTTCCGGGTCAGTGTAATTCACATGGCGCAAGAGGGGGCCCTGGTTGTGGTTTTCGGACCCACCGTGTTGAAACCTTAACGGTAGTCTTGGATTAAGCCGAGCATTGTAAAGGCTTTGTCATGATCTCTCCGCCGACACACCAAAGGAAGTGTGTTAACCCGAAGGCACCAAGAGACGATCATGTCACGTGGGTAAAGTGCATAACCTCTGCAGAGTGTAAAACTATTCGAATAGCCGTGCTCATGGTATTGAGCAATGCTCGGAATTACGATTAAGGGTTAGCTTAATTAAAATGAACAACTTGGTTGGGATGGCGAGAATGCCATATGGAAGATGGGATTTGACTTAAGATTGGAAACTTGGTTTACTTGAGAAAAGATGAATCTATCATTATTGTTATTTGTTTTACCGTCTTTACAATCTATTTATTGTATTTGTTCGTAAATCTTTGCTTTGTTGCAAAATAGCCATGATAGCCTATCCTTTGGAATAAGCCTTGCATATAGTTACATAGAATTGCATTCATGCACAACTTGTTGAGTGCTTTAAGTACTCACCCTTGCCAAAGAATAACATCACCAGTTGAAGAGTCTACATCAATGCCGGAGCAAAGATTCCGTGAGGAGACGAATGTTTAGGCGCAAGCCTTGTCGATTACTGTGGTATCTTGAGGGGTTATCTACGTTCCATTCCGCTGCGATTTAATATATTATTCACCTTGCAGGCATAGTCATGTAAGTGGACCATAAGGTCATTCAACTAGTAGTATGTATCATATGATGTCTTTCATAATATTTCCGCTATGTATGATTGTGATATTTACTGATGTTGAACCTGTGTGCACTAGCGTGATCCTGGACTAGTGCAGTATACACAGAGGGTCTGGATTTGCATATTCGGGTCCCGACATAGGGTTTAGGGTTATATAATTTGTATATGTATTTTTTTACAATTTTTTTTGCATATATTCCTCAGAAACGACATTACAATTCGCCACAAAAAATTTGGTACTAAATCTGGTCCTACAAACATGAAAACCGATCAAATTTGTGATCATCTCGGTCAAAAGAACTGAAATCTCGCCAAAAATCCTGAAATCATAGTAGCCATTTTAAAAATTTCATTTTTTTTTACTTGGATGAGATTTGGAATCTCGGCCCTGGCCGAAAGCCGAAATTTCGGCCGAGATTTCCAAAATCTCCCTGAGATTTTGAACCATGGTTTTGGCTCTCTAATTAATTGTTTGAGTTCCTAAAAAGAGTTACTCCCTCCGGTCACGAATAGTTATCATTTTAAACATCGATATGGTCTATAAAACATAATTTTGATCACTAATTGTTATTACAATATATTTATTAAAAATAATAAAATTATAATATTATGAAAGTACTTTTCGAGAAAAAACTACACATATAATTTTCATGTATCTAATTTAAATATTTAAAAAGATATGGACAGTCAAAGCTTTTGAAAGTTTGACTACAACTATGTTCAAAACGACAACTACTTGTGATCGGATGGAGCTTTTAGATATATGCCACTATAATGTTATTGATTTTGAGATATGTCATTGCCATGTATTTCCTTGACATATGCAACTTCAGAGTGCCTATTTTTTCAAATATGACATTATGAACAATTTAAGAATTAAGACCATAATACCCCTGCCTTCCTCCTCCCTCCTTCCTCGTTGCATCCATCCTCTTCGATGGCCGCCAGAGCAAGGTTCTTGCTCCGGTTCTTGGTCTCCACGGACTTGCCGTGGGGAAGCTAGGCGGCGGCGGCCTCTTGCTGCGAGGTGCTGATCAAGAGCAAGAGGTTGAGGTGGCTCGGGATTATGGCCTGCATTGAACTGGAGCTGCAAAGCTTGCCGATTCCGTGGCTCGGGACTATGGCCTGCATTGAACTGGAGCTGCAAGGCGTGATTGCGGTAAAAGATGAACATCAAGCTTAGGGGGGTAATTGTTAACTAATCTTGATGTTCAAAGAGTTGGAGTCGGTTGGTTTGTTACGTTCAGGATGTTATCTTCAGTATCTAGTGTCGTATGGAGTTAGGATTCTGGGAAGTTTACATTGTTGCCGGAAGGTGCACAGTAACCGTTCAAGTAGGTATCTGTTCGGTTGCAGAGTTTAGTTCTGTTAAGGTTTGTTTGAAGTCGATTTGTTATCCAGAGTTAGTTGTAATCTAGAGATTATATAAGTAATGAAGAAAACCCCAGAAAAGCTGCGAAGGTTGGCAGCACCATTGTTTTTGATCTTTCTGGATTGCTTTGATTTTCTGTTCTGTGCGCAGGAAAGGAGAAACGCAAACGTCTGCTGATCTCTGTTATACCGAAAGGTGCAGAACTTGTGAGTCATCTTGGTTCATAGTTCTTACATTGAACGGGGATCTGGTGTTGGTATTTGAACTGGTTTCAGGCCGAGCAGGGATTTGAGTGGATTTGGGGGTGATTTGCAGGACGGCGTGGTGAGTTTGGGGAGGATAAAGTCCATGCATGGCTTCCTGCTCTCCTGTTTCACGATTTTTGTTAGCTCTTTTCTCCGTCTACTTCTCTTCTTCTGCGAGCCTTAGTGTTCCATGAAGAAGCTTCCAGTTGCGTTGCGTTCTTGTGTGTGGCGAGACTTCGAGAGGGGAGGGAGATTTGAGTGGCTCCCGAGGCGGCAGGGAGTGGAAAAGTGAGCGGCAGCCATGGAAGTGGGTGGAGAAGTTGGAGAAGAGAGGGTGGAAGAAGACACGGGCAATTTAACGGCATATTTCACAAAATATATACTCTCTCCGCTTACGAATAGTCGTCGTTATATACGTAAGTATAGTTAAACTTTTGAAATTTTAACCGGTAATATCTTTTAAAATATTTAAATTTATGTGAAATCATGTGCTGAAAAATTGGCTTAGTAATGAAATTGGCTTTGCAAAGTGGTTGTGATTATGGCATGTGTGGTGCTTGCATGTGCTATGTCTGATGATTATTTGATATACTGGTAATAGCATGATATTGGTTTTGCTTGATGCAATGCGCTCGTGTGAGTGTTTGCATGGACTGATGTTGAGTCAAGTCGTGGACTTGTGCTCGAATCGCTTGTTTATTCATGTGCGAGTGTTGCTTGAGGGCGAACGCGGTCGATGACGGGACCGGAACTAGGTTCATGGAGGAACTGAGGTTCGGGACTAGATTAAGAGAGGAATCGAGGTCTTGGTGGTCAAGGATGTCATGCGGAACGTTCGGGCTAGAGAACATGCACATGGAGGCTGGTTAGTCACGTATTTATAGCATGTGGGCTGTACATACGTGCAAGAGATGTTTTTGGCTATGTTGGGCCAGGTTGAGATGTATACAAACTCTTTTCATGTTGGAAGTAGAGTTGTATTCAATCCCTTTATGTTTGCTCAGTATAAATAGGGGGAGGTGTCTCCTGTTTATCGTGAGCGTTGAGTTTTCTTTTAGGGTTGTACTTTTTTGTTTGGAGTACTCTAACCAGATTAGACAAAAGGAAATAAAAATCAATTTCTAGTCCTTTTGGCTTGGTGACGAGACCTCCTGCATGTTCCTTGCACCCTGAAGTTCCTGACTGCGGCGACTTCTTTCTGGCTGTTTTTTGTTTCACGCTAGCAGCGACACCCGAGCGAAGGAAAAGCCGGCGCTACAGTATTTCGCGAAGCCACAGTAACCTGTGATTACTGTTCAGGTTCGGTTTATGGTTTGTTTGCCCGGCTTTGTTTTTATAGATTGATTCATTGTCTCTCTTGTTTCAACAAGTTTAATATTGATTTGATCTATACAAAACCTTCCTAGAGTATCAGCTTAGAGTTCCTAAAAGTTTCATTGGTTAATCTTTTGTAGATTGTGATTTATCACGAAATTGGGGTTTAGTCTGTTTTCGTCATAATCTGTCACAGCATGCTTGCGAGGTTAATAACTTTTGATTCGTAGGTCCGATCGAGTTGATTCTTGCTGGGTTAGATTCATAATTGAATCTAGTTTCTTCAGTTAAAATTTCACACTAATCCAACGGTGGGATCTTCAGTTAATCATATTGTTTGAGTTTGGTCCGTAACTAGTTTGATTTGGTCCGTAGCTAGTTTGATTTGGTCTGTCGCTGTTAGATCGGTTTTCGTTTCAGTCGTCTTGCAAAGAATATAACTCCAGATCCATAAGTCCGATTGAGTTAATTCTTTTTGTGTTAGCTTCGGAATTGAATCTAGTTTCTACAGTTAAGATTTCATATCAATCTAACGGTTAGATCGTCAGAAATCTTAGTTTTAGTGAACATATATCAGTCTGTCTCGTTTGGTCCGGAGTGTATTGATTTGGTTTTGCTACAGTAGAAATTTGGTCCGTAGTACATGTGAAAATTTGGTCCGGCATGAAATTTGGTCCGTAGTACATGTGAAAATTTGGTCTGGCACAAAGTTTGGTCCGGAGTACAAGTAAAAGTTTGGTCCGACGCAATAAGGTTTCTGTTGAGTACAAATTAAGCGATCTAAGTTTGTTTGGGGTGTTTCAAAAATAAGAAAAATTTTATTTTAACTTCCGCGCAATCATTCACCCCCCTCTGATTGCTAGATCAGTATATTTCGATCCTACAATTTGATATATGAAAATCATATAGGTATATTTGTCTTGAAAAGTACTTTCATAATATTATAATTTTATTGGGTTTAATAAACATATTATAATATAAATTAGTGGTTAAAACTGTGTTTTAAAGGCCATATCGATATCCCAGCGACAACTATATTTGACTGGAGGAAGTAGCAACTATGTGATAGCATATTTCGAAGCTGCAAATTTCCGGAGGCATATCTCAAAACCAGCAACTTTAGCATGGCATATATCTGAATAACCAACTGGTGGCTACTAACTGGTACGTTAATCACGTCTTGTGGCTAACGGGTACCATTAAAGTCCGAATACATGCATCTTAGGTTACATATCTCGTTGTTAATTCATAAGAATGAGTATGATGACTAATTGCACCCATTTGAAAAGAAAAAAGAATTTATGCAGGACACTACATTGAACTTCTTTATTATCTCACTTATCGCTCTTAGACGATACTCTCTCTAGTCACAAATAGTTGTTACTTGAGGAGACAACTGAATTTGATATTTCATTCACCCTTTGTATATGTTGCAATTTTGATTTGCTTGCGCAACCATTATATAGAGGTCTTAGCAACATTAATTCTCCGTGACTAATCTCAACGATTAAGACTGGCAATGGCCAGTGCATCCGACTCTGATTCGGTTTTATTCTCCGTTCAGGACTTTGATCCCTAGCCTATATATGTATCTCTGTAGTCGCACAGTTTAGATGTACTTTTAGTTCCCTGTGCTTGTAATATATATCCTCATATAGTGAGTTCCGCTTTTGTACGTCCGTAATTTTTTTTTAAAAAAGGGTTTTCACATTAAATCCATACCTCTATTTCTTTCATCATCTATTTTCACTGTGTTTTATTACAAATAAAGTTAGGAGTTAGTCCCATTTTTTTTAATAAGGTTTAGATAATCTCGACTAGAATAGGATCCCAAAGTCGAAAAAGAAATGTCTTTGGTTTATTGTCGCCTTCGTTATGTCATGTGGGAGGTAAGCTGTGCCTTTCTGGTTTTCAAGCGGCCGACATCTTCTCCCTCGTGATCTACTTGCATCGCATCGAGATCATGCCTTTGCCAAAAGTTATAAAGGAGAAAAGGATTGCAAGAGACTGCTTAAGCCACCAAACATGATATATATCCATGGGTTCACATTTTGATCATGTAGGGCCAGCTAGCTTCTTTGTTTATAAAAGTTTGTGGATGGGAATTCTCAACTAGCTTGTTGATTACTTTGGTGCAAATATCTTGTGCATTAGTGCATACATGGACTATATATATGCGAAAGGCGAATGGGCCTTTGTACTATGCCAATCCCATGTTCTTCGCATGTCTGGAAAAGAAAAATATATTAGGTCTAGAATTTTTCATCATGGAGTGCAATTGCAAAATAAATACATAAATATTGTCATCACATACTCCATCAGTCGGTAATTATATATTGGAATGCCAAATGGACCGCTACAAGCTCAGCTAACCGTTAATCTATACTAACGTTTTTTTTTGCTGGGACACATTACACCGCTAATTATTATGCAAATATTACCTTTTATTTTGAGATTGTGTATATACTAGGTGGAGTCGCGTGCTACACCGCACCTTGTGAATTTTGATTCGGGGTTCTTTTTGGCAAAAACCTGCAGGAGGACCACAACGTAATTTCGGTGGTCTCGATGGGTATTTTGAAAAAGGGCTAGCTAGGAGCCGTCGAAGAATTTGTGGAACCACGGGTCCTTTTTGCAAAAGGCTGGTAGGAGGATCTGTACGTGATTTCGGGGTTCCCGGGGGACGTTTTGGCAAAATAAACGTGACATGGAGCCGTGGAGGGCCTCCCACAAATTCATTCGGGCATAAGAGATAGTATATACTCCCTCCGATCACAAATAGTTGTCGTTTTGGAGATAGATGCAGTCAAACTTTTGAAATTTTGACCGTCGATATTTTTTAAAATATTTTAAATTGGATACATGAAAATCATGTGTGTAAATTTGTCATGAAAAAGACTTTCACAATATTATAATTTTATTGGATTTGATAAATATATTATAATAGAAGTTAGTGATTAAAGTTGTGTTTTAGAGACCATATCGATGCTCAAAACGACAACTATTTGTGATGGGAGGATTTACCTGCTAGCTAGATACAATGATTTTATCTTGCAGGCACTTGTGCTTTATGGGTTAGTCCACGAGGGCGCCACATCATTATCACTAAACCACGACAGCAACACACTAATCAATTAGCGCCACGCGACGTGGATGGATCATTACCCATGAATTCCTTCGGTCCCCTAGATAGAGCTAGCTAGCTAGTCATCATCATAATTCCTGCTAATTCTGTGACAAAAAAGCTCTACAAAATTGCATACTACGAGCGTAAGTATAACTTGCGCCACCGCCGGTCATATCTCGTTTCGTCGGATAGTAATCTTCTAAATCTGATGATAAATTTTAAAATTAGTACCGAATTATAACTATCCAACCCAACTAATCAAACTCGAATCAAACAGGTCCAATTAATCGGTCCATCGATATCTACCGATCCTGTTACACCCCTAGTCCGAACTAACCAGCAGAGATGCTGTACACGTCCGAGTCATGAATGATCGGTTGCCAATGTCTTGGTCTGGGCCAGATGACGACGTCTCGACACGTGTGCACGGCGGACAAGACACGTGTGCGTTTATGGTAACGCGCAGTCTACCAATATACCGACGTCTATGTTTTAGACTTTTATGCTGTGTTTGGTACGGCTTCAGTGGTTCTGGTGAAGGTTGGTATTCCTAACTCCATCAGATCCGTAGAGCTGGAACTGTAGGTGTCGACGATCGGGACCGCTGACCGTAAAGAAAGAGGGGGAAGGATCGTACGGAGAGCGAGGCCCAGAGCTTCGCTCGTCCGGTTGGCACCCTCGGCGGGCGCACTAAGCAGGGGAGCCTGTGCAACCAAACAGGGGACACAAGGTTTATACTGGTTCGGGCCGAACCCCTACTCCAGTTCGTGTGGTGATGTTGTATTGCCTTTTTGTGTAGATCGCTGTACCAAGTTTACAAGTGAGAATGCTAATGGCTTAGCCAGATGAGTTCGGTCCCCCTCCTACGGGGGTTCCTGTCTCCTTTTATACGGAAGGAAGGGGCAGGTTACATCGAGAGTTGGGAGAGGACGAGGTGACCACACTAGGAGCTTCGGTCCTTCGTTCTGCTGACTGATCACCGCCCGTCTTGCCCATGCTGGGTCAGTAGTCTAGTTGGCCAGGGCGGTTAGGTATTTCCGAAAGCGGCGTACGCCTCTGCGAACCTTACGAGTGTTGGCGTTCTGCGCATGACGTGGGTGTTGCCTCGGGAGAGCGTGTCTTCGTCTTCAGATGTGACCGGTGATGGATCGGGGAGCATGACTTGGCGATCATTAAACCATCTTGGGAGATGGCCACTTGCTCGTATAGTCACTTCGATTGACCCGTCCGTAGGGCGCGTGGTCATTGGCGGTGGAGGCTTTGACACGCGCCCTTGGCGGGGTTGCCTTGGCTTGGTCGGAGTCGGGGACCCGTCCCGCTTCGGAGGTCGGGAGCCGGCTTGGTCGGGTCGGGGACCCGATCGCTGCGGAGGTCGGGAGCCCGACCCGCGGATCGAGGAAGAGCTCGGAGAGGTCCCGGTGGCCTCTTGAGACCTTTGGTCGGATCCGTGTGTAACGATCGCTCGGCGCCGGACCGTAGATCGGAGACGTCTCTGCTGGGCTTAGAACATCCCGGGCACGGAGGAGCGGACACGTGTCGAGGGGCCTTGCGATCCGTCCGATCCCACAACCACCCGAGGCTCAAGAAGCGATGCGAGACTCTAGGCGCTCTTGAGTCGATGTCTTGTTTGAAGAGGATTCTCCCATCGGGACACATACTTGACTCGCCATTTTGTTTTCCCGAGCAGGCCTGAAGCCAGGGGCCTCGTGGGCGGGAAGTTGAAGGAATGGGGTCCAGAGGATGCGTGGAGGGGCGCGCCCGTCTGGGATTTTGAAAGGCCCCGACGTTTGGCTCTGCCGGCCGTGCTCTGCGCGCTTTGAGGTGATGGTGATGTCGGTAGATGAGGCGTCTTTTAAAACCGAGGTCTCACCTTTAGGATTTCACTTCCCGTTTCTCGTGCTATTGCCTTCTTCCTCCTCGTCCCTCTGCGTCCACGCCTTCCAGCCCTTGGTTGCGACCCCGCTCTCTCCCCTCCCTTTTGACCTTGATTCTATGGCGAAGTTTGGGAGGAGCACACTCACCGCAGAACGGATGAGGGAGATGGAGTCTTTGGGGCTTCGGACCCGTTCTCCTGGCGGCTTCCTTCCGGGAGAAAGTGCGCGACCTCGGGATGACGAGATCGTGAGCACGGAGCGAGACATGCTCTTTGGGCTGCGGACCCGAAAAGTGACTTCTTGGCTGCGGTCCTTGCGCAAAGTCAGATCGAGCTCGTGAACTTGGTGCCGAACTCCTCCTTCTCCTTTCTGCTGCACATCTTTGCGAGGGTTCTTGGCGGGCTCCTACCCCTCGCTTTTCTTCCGTTTTACTCCTTGTCCCGCACCGCGAAGACCCCATCGTCGGTGCTGTATTTACAGGCTGCAGGCAGACTCCTTGCACCTTTCTCCAAATCCCGACCGGGACTCGCTCGGGCGTGGGCGGAGAAGTGGTTTTATTTAAAGAAGGGCGAGGGCGGGCTTGCCTATAACGGCGTCGCGGTCGAAGGCGCGGAGACCCACGAGCTGAGGACTCGGTGGGCGACCGAGAAGTGGCGCCTTCATCCACACATGCGCCATGCGGGCACGAAGGCGAGGCGACGGTCGTTTACGACTACTTGCGGAATCGGGTGCTCCCACTACGGAGGAGGTTGCACCCTTTCTTTGAAATCATCGGGAGGTACGACGCCACCCGGGAAAGTCACGAGGGTAAGTGTCGTCCGATCTTGGATCCTTTCGGACCTTGGTCGGGGCTCTCTTATCTCTTGACGTTTTATTCCTGATCTCGCAGCACCGAGGTCGGCATGGGTCGCTTCGAGGATGCAGGAGATCTTCGGGAAGGCCGCCAACTCCTTCGACCTTGGCGGCAACGTCCCCAAGATCATCTTGGGGCGTAGCAGCGAGGTAAAAGCCCTTCACCTTGGTCCTTACTTTGGGCGCTCGGATTCGGATGCTTATTGTGGCGAGCTCGTGTAGGCAACCAAAGAGCTCGAAGTGCGCCAGCGGTTGCTACCGTTTCTGGCACGATCAAAGGCAAGAGGAGGCAAGAAGGCGCCTTGGCGCCCAAAGCAAATCGCCGAGAAGCCCCACGTCGAGTGGGGCGACCGTGTCGTGGTGAGTTTAGACCCCCCGAGCTCGGGGGTACCCGGGCTCGAGCTCGATGCCGCCGGGCCATTTATCTTTCTTTTTCTTCTTTTTGGTTCACTCGCTAACCCTCGCTTTCGTTCAGCAACAAGAGGCGGCTTCGGCCGCAAGAGCCCTGGGCACGCAGCCGGAGCAACAGGTTCTGGCAACAAGCTCCCGAGGGGGAAGCCTTCCTGCCGCTGCCGAGGAGCGATCACGCCAGGTACGGCCTCCGTTCATTTTTCATCATCCCACCCCATCGCGCGTTCGGCGTCAGAAGTACCGACCTTTCTGTGGTCGGGCGGCCGGGAGGAGGATTATGAGGACGATTACCGCCTCGTGGCGCGACCCAGGACGCGGCAGATGCTGCTTGCCGCGTCCTCCAAGGAGGACGAAGCGGCCAAGGGAGGGTTGGTTGAAAGCGCCACGACTAAGGACGTCGTGATTGGGGGTGCTGCTGCCGGGAGCACCGTAGCCGAAGGGGCCGCAGTCGAAGGTGGCGTCGTCGCTGCGCCCCCGGTGGGGGCGTCCCCGAGGGTGGAGTCCTCGGGAAAGCGGAGAGCCGAATCGCCCCCGCAGGGGGGGCCGGTAAAGAAGGCGAGGTTGCCGCGCGTCCGATCGGCGCGGTAAGTTCCCCCGTTTCTTAACTTCGTGGTGGTGGGGCCGACTGAGCATCTTTTGATAATTTACCGCGTGCAGCTCATACACCGGGGCGGTCGTGGCATCGGTCCATCGTCCGACCCCGGTGCCTCCGACCGGGGCGCTTTCGGTTGTTGCGCCCGTGATCGAGGGCGGTGTTGTCGCCGTGCCCCGGGTGGGGCCGTCCACCTTTGGCGAGCCGAGGATCCTTCCCGTAATCGAGGGCGGCCAGGGGGTCGTTGAGCCACTTGCCGGCCCAGAAGGTCCGGCCGCCATTGCCGTGGCCGGAGCGGATCCCCAGTCGCCGGTGCGCCCGTTGTCAT
Organism: Otatea glauca; assembly: GCA_036346275.1. NCBI lineage: Eukaryota > Viridiplantae > Streptophyta > Magnoliopsida > Poales > Poaceae > Otatea > Otatea glauca. The sequence goes on from CM070734.1 coordinate 23,747,057, forward strand.
AGCGGCGACGGAGGCCGTCGGGGACGCAACTGCGGGCGTACTGCCCCGAGATTCTGATGGTGTCGTCGACTTGTCTTTGCTGGAAGACCGGCTAGTGGAGGTAACATCGATCGTGGCGTCAGCTCCTTCTTCCCTCCCTTTCCTTAGTGGTCATGGTGGGTTTTTCTTTGCCTTCGCAGGGTCTGCGGCTGGTTTCCCGGGGGTACAACATTGCGCGCGAACACGTGCTTGCCTTCCGGCCCTTATGCGGTGTCCTCAAGGCCAATTAGAGGGACATCGTCGAGCTAAAACCTACCGTGTCGCGCGGTCAAGAGGAAATCTCGCTCCTGAAGGAGGCCCGGGCCCTCGAGCTCGCGCGGGCTGTCGAGGCCGAGCGGGAGCGCGTGGCCCAGGAGATATATGCCATAGCGCTCTCCGAAGCCATCAAGGGGGAGCGGAGGAGGGCGGAGGAGACCCTCGCCCGGGTCCGTCGAGAGGCGCAGGACGTCTTTGACGAGGACCGCGCGAGCGCGTCGACGGAGATCCAGTGTCTCAAGCTCGAGATCTCCGGCCTTCGCTTCGAGGCAGAAGTCGCACGGCGAGGGGGGCCCTCCTCCGAGCTCGAGGCCAAAGCGGCCGAGCTCGAGAAGACGATCGCGGGGTTGGAGACGAGGGCCACCGGAGCAGAAACCAAGGTGGCTGAGGCCGAGGCCAGGAACGCTAGTCTTGGAGAGAAGCTGGCGCAGGTGGCTCGGGCTGGGAAAGACGCCTTGGCCCGGCTCCAAGGCGACCGCGACCGGATTGACAAGGCCGAATCCGAGGTCCTCGCACTGCGGCGGAGGGTTTCCGACCTTGAACGGGAAAAACTCGCCCGAGACATGTCTCTGTAAACTTTAGAGTTAGCAGATGGGTCCGAGGGTGAAAGATTCCCCCTTGTAAAGATAAAAACAACTTTATGCTAAGCTTTATAGAGTTGTGTTTTTTCAGAGAACTTAGCTTATTTGTCGGTCTGTGCCGCCACTGCGTGCTTTGTGCGGGCTATTTCTTGGAAGGGTCGAGCGATCTTCGATCGTGGCGCGTGGCGAGCACGTTCTGCGGACCTTGCGGCGAGGCCTCCGCCTTTGCCCGAATTACCAGTTTAGGTGTGGTAGTGCCGTGTCGATGCACGATGTTGATTCAACGAGGCCTTGCCCGAAATCACTCGGGCGAGGCACGACTCGGGTTGAAATGTCTCGATAATTTGGCTGCGGGAATTAGTCGACTTGTTGCGCAAAGCGACTTATTGCGGCCGAGATCATCCCCGGTGGTGATCTTAGAATCGCGACCTCGAGTCCAGGAATGTCATCGGGCGGGCGCTTCTTGAGGACGTTCACCGGTGGTAACACGGGAATAGCGGCTTACTCGATAAGGATCGTTTCTGCGGCCTCCGAGCCCGGAATGCATCGGGCTCGGGATCGCCGCATCCACGAGACAAACCCGAGAACGTAGTCCCCACCGAGGCCTCGCTGGCGATTACACGAGTTTGGGCACAACTCGGTGAGGTCGGCTGGAATAGCTCAGTGGACGGTTTTCGACCTTAGGTCGACTCGGCGAGCTCGGGAATGCATCGAGCTCGGCAAGACCCCTCGAGGGCGGTTTAGAGATTCGAACACAGCCACCCGGCCGGGAAAGGTCGGCAGAACGACAGAGTCATCCCGTGGTGAATCCCAAGCTGCGACCTCGAGCCCGGGAAAGTCATCGGGCTCGGGCGCCCTCGAGAACGCGTTCAATGGTTGGCGGCACGGGGATGGCGGCTTACCGATAACGATCGCCTTACGCGCGCCCCGATCCAGGAATGCCGGGCCGGGTTGTTCATCCCGAGCGAACCTAGAGAGCGTGACCCGGCGCCGCAAGAAAGAACACGCATGGGCGTCTCGAGGCCGAGCCCGCGCGCGTGCCTCATGGTTGCCCTTATAGCCACGCCATGCGGTCGGGCCGCCGAGGCGTTCTAAGAAGAAATTACTTTGGTTAAAAAGGGGACGAGCGAGGCGTCGCGTTCGAGGGCCTTTAAGATGGCGCGACCTTCGATCAAGGAATGCGCAACTTAGGTCGTGACGGAACACCAACCCTTCTACAAATCGAAAGAGATTAGCACGAAATCGGAAGAAAACTTTACTATGGTCACGAACTGGGCGGACGGGGATGGCAACACGAGCCTCGGGCATGCCCCGCGGCGCGAGAATCTGAGGCGAACACAGCAACAAAGAAAGAGGCACCTTAACTTAATGAAGGGTGAAAGAGGAGCGCTAGACGTAGAACTTCCGGAGCTGGCCTACGTTCCACGAGCTCGCGAGCTCCCTGCCATCGGGGACCGCCAGACGGTAAGCCCCCGCGCGGCTTGTTGAGACGACTCTGAAGGGGCCCTCCCACAGCGGGGACAGCTTGTTGGTGTGGGAGCGATCTTGGATCCGTCGTAGGACCGGTCCCCGATCACGGAAGCCCACAGGTCTGGACGGCTTGGGCGGCATGTCTGCGGAGATCTTGCAGTAGCGCGCCGAAGCGCAAGCGCCTGCGACACCTCACTTCTTCCGCCAAGGCAAGGTCGAGGGACGCTCTGCCGAGGTCGACATGGTCGATCGAGCTCGTCCTAGTGGAATGGTGCGCGACCTCGGGCGGCGGGGCGACCTCGGCTCGAAGACGAGTGGAAAGGGCTTGCCCCATTGCGGTGGTCGAGTGCGGACGGACCAAAGGGCTGCGGGAGCTCATCCACCCATGCGGCGGCAATGGCCAATCGAGCTCGTCGAGGACTCGCTTGATCCCTTGGATGAGCTGCCCATTGGCGCTCGGCGCCCGTTGCTCTGGGGTGGCTCACCGAGGCATAGCAAACCTTGGTCCCCATATCCGCCGAACTCTCTTGGAGCGGCTCATTTGGTGAATCTGCGTTCGTTGTCGGTGATGATCTGCGGGGACTCGTACCTCGTGACCAATGGCGAAGCGGAAGAACTTTACCGCAGCCTTGGCGGTGATAAGCGGAGACCGGTTACGCCCGATCCATTTTGAAAAGGTGTCGATCGCCACGAATAGGAACTTCTTCCCCGGCCAGGCCTCGGGAAGGGACCGAGAATGTCGAGGCCCCACGTCAAGAATGGCGAGCGAGGAATGGTCTGCAGGCGTGGCGGTTGCCTCACCTTTCGGGCGTGGCCAGCGGGATGGCAAGAACGAGCGATGCCACAGGCATCTTCGAGCGCCGTTGGCGATAAAAACCCATCTGAAGGCCTTCCCACCATAGTCTGAAAGAGGAGTGGCGCCGCGCCGTACGGAGTATGTCGTTGGCGGTATTTACCTTCTTCAGGTGTGATGCATTTTGTGAACGCCCAAAGCCCCTTGACGGTGGAGCTGCCCGCCGATGAGCTCATGTCGAGCCCGCGCGTCGCGAGCTGCTCCTTTCGGCAGAGTGGCGGGAGCTCCTTGGTCGAGGAACTTGATGAATGGATCCATCCACGTCGGAACGTTTTGAGGAAGACCACCGGTCTTCTGGTGCGATGCAGACGGTGTGGCCAAGGTTTCAAGGATGACGTTCGGCGGGAGCTCATCGCCGGATGATCCGAGCCTGGACAGGAGATCGGCGGTGGAATTGTCTTTCCTTGGTACGTGCTGGATCCTCGGGTTCGGAACCATCTCTCCATCTTGCGTGCCTCGGCGAGGTATTTGGCCATCGAGGCTCGAACACTTTGTAGACTTTGTTGTACTGATTGACGACGAGCTGGGAGTCTCCTTTCACGATTAGGCGGCGGATGCCCAGGGACTTGCAGGCTCGGAGTCCGGCCAAGAGGGCCTCATATTCCGCTGCGTTATTGGTGGCGGGAAAGCTGAAGCGGACCACATATCGCAAGTGGTCACCTTGAGGGGTGATGAGGAGAACGCCAGCCCCTGAGCGCTCAAAGGATCTTGATCCGTCGAAGAACATAGTCCATGGGTCCTCGGCTTCGACCTCGGGCTCGGGCGCAGGCTCCGCCGTCCGCTCGGCCACGAAGTCTGCCAGCGCCTGTGATTTGATGGCGGTGCGGGCCGTGAAGCGGAGGTCGAACTCGGCCAGCTCCATGGCCCATTTGGCGGCGACCTCGGCCGGGGTTTCGAGATTTCCCGGCGGGAGGCGCTCGGGCGACCACCGCATGTGCTTGGAAGTAGTGTCGAGCTTCGCGAGGCCATGAAGAGTGCGTGGAGAGTTTCGGACTGGGGATAGCGCTCCTTCGGCCCGTGGAGTACTTCGCTAACGTAGTAGATCGGGTCTTTGCCGCCTACCCGTTCGGCTACCGGGACCGCACCGCGGCACGGGTCGCGCGCGAGTAAAAGTAGCACACCTCTCCTGTTGTGGAGTTGTCGGCAGGGGAGGGCGAGAGTACGTCTTGAGCTCGTCGAAAGACCGCCGGGCTTCGAGGTCCACTCGAAACCCTTATGATCTGCGAGATCTTAAAGAAAGCGGCCGCGCTCGTCGGCCGGAAATGAAGCGGTGAGGCGGCGATGCGACCGGTGAGGCTCTGCACTTGTTTCTGCGAGGTCGGGCGGTCATCGCCGATCCTCGATCTTCTCGGGTTCGGGCCCACGCCCGTCCCGATCATGTAGCCGAGTACTTTTAGGGCCGTGCGAAGCGCATTTTTCGGGTTGAGCTTGATGCCGAACCTGTTCGGGTTGGCGAAGGTCTCGGCAGTCGTTGGCGTGGTTAGCCTTAGAGGGCTCTTGGCGATGATGTCGTCGGCGTACACCTCGAGGTTTCGCCCGATCGTGGGTCGAAGGCTTTGGCCATTAACATTGGGCGTGCTTTGCATTGCGGAGGCGAGCGACATGGTCGTGTAGCGAGAATGTTCCAAGCGGCGTGATGAAGGCGGTCTTGTCTTCGTCTTCCGCGGCGAGCTTGATCCAGTGGTACCGGAGTAGGCGTCGAAAACTCAACATCTCGGCGTTGGCGGTGGAGTCCACAATCTGGTCTATGCGGAGGAGGGAAGTTATCTTTGGGGCATCGGCGTTCAAGCCCGTGTGGTCGACACACATTCGCCACTTCCGCCCTTCTTCATGCGATCACGAGGTTGGCGACCATTCGGAGTAGTTGACCTCGCGAATGAAGCGGCCTTAAGGAGCTTGTCGAGTGCTCACGATTATCGCCGCCTTCTCGGAAGAAAGCGCGGAGCTTCGGCGCCGGTCGCACCGAGGCTTTGTTTGCGCTTGTGCTCGATCACCTCCGTGGGACCGGGCATGTCCGCCGGTTCCCATGCGAAAATGGTTTTGTTATCTCGGAGGAAGGTGGCGAGCTCGTCTTCCTATTTGGGATCGGTGGCGAAATCTGACGCATTTGCCGTGCCCCCTCCTCAAGCCGCACGGCCTTGGTCGGGCCGTTTGGTGGATGGCCGTCTTCCGACGGCGTCCTTGGGGTGATCTCGGGGCGGTGAGGCGATATGCCAGCCAGCGTCAGGGCCTTTTCTTCGCAACCGTGAGCTGTCTTAAGGTCGCGCGGACCGTTATGGCGCCCTCGGGCCTGGGAGCTTCACACCGATGCCCGTAGTGATTCGCGACCATGAACTTGACCAGGTAGGCGCCGAGGATGGCGTTGTAGGGAGATCGCCGTCCACGACCTCAAAGGTGATCATTCGGTCGCGGAAGTTTCTGGTCGCCGAAGGTGACGAGGAGGACCACTTGCCCGGGGTGGTGAGCTCCGACGCGATGCGAAGAAGGATCGCTATGTTCTTGATTTTCGGCCAGGTATTTGCATCCGGTCTAAGGCGCTGGCTAGGAGTAAGTTGAGGGAACTGCCCCCGTCGACCATGACACGGCCAACAACAGCGTTGCTTATGGTCGGGGCGATGACCAGAGCAGTTTTGAAGTCTCCGGACATCCCCGGGGGGGCGTCGTCCCGGGAAAAGGTGATGGGGACGACGCCCCATCTGCAGGTTTGGTCGACGGGCTTCCCGGCGGTGGCTTGATAGGCAGCTCGCGCCGAGATCGGTATGCGGAGGAACCACCGAAGATCATGTCCACACGGCGGTCGCCCTGTTGGAATTCCAGGTCACGGCCCGCTAGGGCCTGGCCAGCGTCGATTCCTCCTGGCCGTTCATCGCCTTTTTGTAGCGCGGGCATTTCCCCAGTCCCCTTATAAAAGGCGTCCGGCGAGCGACCATATCCTGCGCACCCCGCAGTCATGGCGTGGATCTTGTGGAACGGGCAAAACTTGTTGGCGTCGAAGCCGGGTTGTTCCTCGTTGCCCCAAGCTCGGATGTTCGCGTGGAGGGGGTCCCCCCGACCTTGCCCCGGTTGGGGCCGGCGCGGCGCCTGCTGCGGTCGCGGATGGTTCTGCTGAGGCCGGGGCGGCGGTCGGGTAGCGGTCCGCCCTTCACGTTTGTCATCGGCCGTGGCGACTAAGCGGGCCGCCGCCTCGGCCATGATCTTTTCCCGCCTTTTGTCGTGTGGGCGGGTCTCCTTCCTTAGCGTCGGATGGCCTCATTTTGCGGCGAGGCCTAACTTGCCCGGTCATAGTCATGCTTCGGTGAGACGATCGTCGCGTCGCGTCCGCGTCACTTCGATCATGCGGAATAGTTTGTCGACGGTGAGTCTTGTGGCAATCTCGAGGTCCTCCGTAAAGGCGTCATCTCGAGCGCCAAACTTGAAAGCCTTGATGGCGGTTTCGCGAAACATTGGGGATCGAGTTTAGCGTGCGGGTGAACCGCGCCACGAAATCCGCGAGATGTTCCCCTTTCCTGGATAACACGGTCTAGGTCCCTCTCCGCCCGGGCCGTTCGTAGCAACTCGGAAGTTGGAGTGGAGCGCTCCTCGGTGGCGCCACGGCCAGAAAGGTGCCGGGCGCTGGTTGAAGAGCCAGTGCGGCGGCGCCCGTCGAGCAGTGGGAGGTAATTGGCCATTCGGCCTCGTCCTCCGGCCGCGGGATGGCGGTGGAGTAGATGGAGAGGAATTCGCGGGATTCTTGGTCCCGTCGAACCGCTCCATCATCGTCGGCCTAAGCCGGGCGGCCAGTGCCCGACGGAGATCGCCGCAGTCGCCGGGCGGCCGTGGGCGGAAGGTCACTGCCGCCATTGCTAGCGTCGAATCGTCACCACCGAACGGGAGAACTCGGCCGTGGCGCACCGCGTCGATCATGATGGTCGGCGGGGCGCCGTTAATGGTGGCGTCGCAAGCGGTTTGGATCTTCATCGCCCGAGTTGGGCGTCCGGAGGGACTTACGGAAATACTGTTGTCCGGCGAGCATCGTTATTACGCCGCCGACGACGGGCGAGCCCACACGCCGCCCCTTCACGCCGGGGCGGTGAAGATGGCGTTAAGTGCGAGCGGCGAGATCCTGCCGGTGGCGGCCGGTGATCATGTGACGAGGGCCGCTAAGCCGTCACGGGGCAAGACTCGGGCCTAGAGCTTGCTTGCCACGGGGTGTGGCCGTCGATCGCCTTGTTGAGCTCTTCGCCGGGGACCGTCGGAAGAGGGCGGCCGGCCGGCGAGGTCGGCCATGACCGAGCGATGGCCCGAGCGCTCTTAGGCAAGTTCGTGCGGACGGGAGGGCCAAACCGGCGGGCCGGGCGGGTCGTACCACGCCTCTCGCGAATGGCGGCGATGGCTTGGTCGATGGCGACTGGGCGAGCCGATCGCCTCGAGGGGTTTCGAGCCACCGTCGTCGCCCGGGGTTGCCTCACGTCCGTCGGCCGCGAAGGCATGGCGTTAGCGGGGTGGCAAGGATGGCGAGCATGGAAGTGGAGCCTTGGCACTTTCGGGGACGCGTCGAGCCCAAGCTTCGCCGTTCATGACATCTTTGGTAGTGGGCCGAGGTGTTGAGCTGGCCAAGATGACGAACTTTGGACGAACGAAACTTCGGGCCTCACGGTGGGCACCAGCTGTCGACGATCGGGACCGCCGACCGCAAAGAAAGAGGGGAAGGATCGTGCGGAGGCGAGGCCCGAGCTTCGCTCGTCCGGTTAGCACCCTCGTGGGCGCACTAAGCGAGGAGCACATGCAGCCAAGCAGGGGACACAAGGTTTATACTAGTTCGGGCGAACCCTACTCCGATTCTTGTGGTGATGTTGTATTGTCTTTTGTGTAGATCGGCTGTACCAAGTTTACAAGTGAGAATGCTAATGGCTTAGCGGATGAGTTCGGTCCCCTCCTCCGGGGTTCCTGCCTCCTTTATACGGAAGGAAGGCGGTTACATCGAGAGTTGGGAGAGGGCGAGGTGACCACACTAGGAGCTTCGGTCATTAGTTCTGTGACCGATCACCGCCGTCTTGCCCATCTTTGGGTCGATGGTCTAGTTAGGCGGGCGGTTAGGTATTTCCGAAAGCGGCGTACACGCCCTCTGCGAACCTTACGAGTGTTGGCGTTGCTGCGCGCATGCGTGGGTGTTGCCTCGGGAGAGGCGTGTCTTCGTCTTGTATGTGACCGGTGATGGGGTGGGAGCATGACTTGGCGATCATTAAACCATCTTGGGAGATGGCCACGATCTCGTATAGTCACCCGATTGACCCCATCCGTAGTAGAACGCGTGGGCTGATGACAGTGGAGGCTTTGACACGCGACCCTTGGCGGGTTGCCTTGGCTTGGTGGTCGGGGACCCGTCCGCTCTGGAGTCGGGAGCCGGCTTGTCGGGTCGGGGACCCGTCATTGCGGAGAGTCGGGAGCCCGACCCGTCAGGTCGGGGAAGAGCTCGGAGAGGTCCCCGGTGGCCTCTTGAGACCTTTGATCGGATCCGTGGTAACGATCTGCTTTCGGCGCCGGGCGGTAGATCGGAGACGTCTGCTGGGCTTAGAACAGTCCCGGACACGGAGAACAGACACGTGTCGAGGGGATCGCGCGATCGTCCGATCCCGACGATGAGGTATATTAAGAGTGTTTAGGTGAGTCATTTTATTTACATTTTAGACTAAAAATATAAACTTAATTTACTTTATTTTAGACTACAAGTTTCAGATCTGAGGTGAAGCTGGGATCTAAAACTCTACCAAACATGACCTTATTATTGTACCATGCCTGACAACGGGTCCCAGCTGCCGGCGAGCTCCTTGCTGCGCACAGAGACGCTTTATATACCGTTAAGACATCAGTGTTTTGAGTATGTATGCCAACTGAGAGTACGTCAATAATATAGGGCGTCTTTGAGATTCACACACACGGATGTGAGACGCCCCTCCTTGTTTCCACCGATCACCCGGCACCTTCTCTAATGTAGATCCATCTGTTCCTAAACTTCCAACGAGAATTTGTTATGACTTTCAAATTGAAATTGGGAACTTTCAGTAGAAACTGAAGAAGATTTTAACCAAGATTGATAAATTTTCACTAAAAATCGAATAAACCTTCAGCTAGAATTGGCGGCTTTCAACTAAAAACCGAAGAAACCCTCAATTAGAATTGGGGGATTTTGAAGAAAAAAAAAAGTAAAAGAAACTTTCAATTGAATTTGGGGCTTTTGACTAAAAAGTTGAATAACTTTCGTATCGATACACTAAACTTCCAAATGATCTTACTGGCATAGCTTCAAATGAGGCTACTGATGCCAACAACATGCTATACATCACTGGATATCTGATGAAAACCCTAGATGTGTGGTAGTATGACGATGATTGAGAGGCGGTCAGATGTGTGGGCATGGTGGAGGAGAAAGATGGGGTAGAGGGAGCAACGACGGGTGGTGACATGTGGCGGTTCTGGGCAAGGTGAGCAGTACTTCTTCAAAATTATAGATATACTAGTTAGTTAGAATTCCGTACGTTGCCGCGGGTGACTCCTGAATTTTAACAGAGAGGAAAAAAACTTTTTTAAAAAAGAAAAATAAAAAACAAAAATAATGTAGCTCAACGTTAAAAAAAAAATCTTTTTTTACAAAAAAGAAATATAATTTTGTATTAATATTTTTTTAAAAAAACATAAAAATAAAAAATATTGTAGCTTCTATACTATAGAAACTACAGTGATTCGAGGCGCGTGGCGTCGGATGGCCAGCCCGTACATCCTCCAACATTAGTGATATATATAGATAAGTCGTTTTAGCTCTCCAAATATAGGTCACTCTAAAACTCTTAAGCACAATTACTGGCTCATTTTGTTATTATATTCGTGTTGGACGAAAGCCAATATTTTCGTTGAGAAGTAAGAATTGCGACTAGACAACAATATAACGTTGCAACGGGATAGTAACAGGTTTCAAGCAGTTTCAACAAGTCTCATAAAAATATTTGAAATGTTTCATGTTTTAGTGTGTTTTGCCCGTTTCTAGAAGTATCTAGAAGATTCCAAGAAAGTTTCGAGGCTATAGTTCAATGAGTTTCAAATTTTTGGACTTCAAGTTTCAACGAGTCTCGGCCGAATAGTTTCAAGATGTTTTGACAAGTTTTAAGCAAAAGTTTAAGAAGTTTCAATACGTTTTAGCAAATTTTAACCAAACTTTGAAGTTTCAATGAGGTTTGGCTAGTTTTGACAAGCTCACTTGGCTACGACGACACTACTGCGCCACCACGGAGCAATTCGACACTGTCCGCCACTGACACACCCTCTTCTCCAGTCCGGCTCGACAACCGCCACCGCCACGGAGCCGACCAACACATGCCCACCGGCGGATTTGTGCTTGAGCTCCGTTGAGCCTCCATCTCTCTCTCTCTTGTCTGGGCTCTGGTCCAAGCTCTACACCTTGTCGCCTCCTGATCCAACAATCCTGAGTCGCGCCGTCATCGCCTATTGCCATATCTGGAGCTGGAGGTAACGAAGAAAGGGGAGGATGGCACTAGAGATGACGGAGGAAGTGGATGGGTGGCGCCTAAGGTGAAGGGGGAGCACCGCATGCCTCCCTGATTTTGCCGTCTACACTCCCAGCCATATGTGGGGGAGAGAGAGATTGAAGAGGGAGAGAGAGAGGATTGGGAAGGATGGGGAATGGAGAGAAGGGCAAAAATGACGGAAAGGATAAGATGCGATCGCTCCGATTCAATCCAACAACAAAAGGGCACATTGTCGAACAATATAGTGTCTCTAGTTTTTCTTCGAGAAGTAATGCATTCTAACTATTTCTCTCTTACACCTATTTGAAAAAAGAGCTGTTAAAGGTTGTGAATGAACGAGGGCATCAAGATCATTTGTTCGTTAAGGATTATGAATAAATGAAGGGCATCAAGGTGATTTTGTGCCACATCTCAATTAATTCCTAGACTCGAGGCTTAAAGGACTTATGTTTGCAATCTGAAGAAGCAATACGATTATCCTGGAATATCCAAAGCATTATTCGTCTACCGACAGTCGCCCAACTTTAATAACTCGACCCACGTTACCCGGCATCTAATTCGAGAGGTCGGTGGGCCGAGCCGTCCACCACCTTCGTGGGGCCCGCTGCTCCCTGCCCTTGGGGCTTGGTTACCCGACGGGTAGACCCGAGGTGCGCGTCAACTTTAGATTTTCTTTTCTCTGAGGCAAAAACTCTAATTAGCTCTGTATTATCTTTCTCGAGAGCTTCAATGAGACAATGACAATATCGTCATTAATTAGCTACTACTCTATCTTCAAATAAGCTGTGATGACATTTCTGTGATTTTTTTTGTGTGAGCGTATTTTTGTGATACTAACAATTTTCCACCCAAGGAAAATTGTTTCGGAGAGATTATGTGTAGATGAGAGCCGAGCTAGGTGAGTCGCGTGTCGCTCGTGTTCGAGCGCAGCTTGACGCGGGCGTGTATAGCATCGGGTGCAAGTATAGGTGAGTGCGTGTGTGTATTTATAACTTGGTCGTTGTTCTTTTTCTATAGTAAATACCAGAGCTTCTGGTTAATTCTCAAAGATTCTATGTAGACAGCGGCCCTGAGTAAATCATATTAGCGACAAGAGTACGATTGACGACCAGTCCAATAGCTCGACAAGTAGAGAGGTGCTAAATCTTGACATGCACTATCGAAACCGTAAATTTAAATCCTGTGATACAGGTATAACGATATATAATCGGCCATGGGAGCTCTAGCCAATAACACATTTAATAACGTCGATCTAACATATTATTAGTGTGTACACTTCAGCTTTATCTTATATAAAAGAGTAAGAAAAAAAAAGATAGAAGAAAACCAGTTCTTATTTAGTAGCATGGGAGCTCTAGCCAACAGCTCATTTAATAACGATCAAATGTATTATTAGTATGTACACATCAGCTTTATCCTATGTGAAAGAGTGAGAAAAGATGGGAGAGAAGATGATGAGTTCTTATTTAGTAGCCAGCATTGCAAGGAAAAATAGGTGCTATCGCTGGCTAAAAGTTGGTGTTGGAGCCGGCGCGATATTGAAGTTAGTGTTTTCTCAATAGTCACAAAGATGAAGTTAGTGTTGAATACTCAAATTAAATGCTTTAGCATTTCTCTAGAGACAACCTTAAAGTTAATGTTTTCTAAATAGTCACAAAGATGAAGTTAATTAGTGTTGAATGTTTAAATTCAATGCTTTAATGTTTCTCTAGGATAACCTTTAGAGATAGTTATTATAGATTTAGTAAGCAAACACATCTCATGAGACACGGAAGAAAATCCCTCTCAAATTATTTCATCACATGTACTCCCTCCGGTCTTCAAAAAGAAGATGTTTGAGGCTTTTCCTTCGGGTCCCTAAAAACTTGACGTTTATGAATTTTAAACACTTTTTGATCATTTTTGCCCAATTTAATTACTCTTGAAGCAACTATTTCCCACGCACTGAAGCATTAACGCATACATGCAATTGCACCACCTCTTAGTTATTTATACTAGCAAGGCTCTCATATATGCCATTGGGAGCTCAATCTGGTAGAGCTCCATATCCCAGCTTCACCTGAGATCTGAAACTTGTAGGCTAAAATAAAGTTAATTAAGTTTATATTTTTGGTCTAAAATATAAACAAGATGATTCATCTAAACACTCTTAATGTATTCACAGCTCCAGCTCCACGGATCTCGTAGAGCTAGGAATACCCAGCTCCACCAGATTCGTGGATCTAATGGAGCTGGAGCTTTACCAAACAAACCCTAAGAATTTTTGTGTTTGCATCATCTCTAAGAGAAGAACGTCGCTGCCCTCTAGCTCTATGTCGTCGTCACTGCTACTGACACCGTCATCACCGCCGTCACCATGGAAACAACCTCATCGTTATGTGGGATAACGAGGAAGCTGCAACGATTGAGCCTGAGGTTTGTCGAAGACTCCGTCGAGCCATATGTTATCCAAGAAACGAAATTCGAGCGCCATATCGGAGAGGTGAAAAGAACTGGCGCCATGTTGAAAGCATGAAAACTAAACTAGAGCCATTAGCTCCATTAGCTCCATGCATACAAAACTAGCGCCATGTAGGGGTGGACAATTTTAAACCGAAACCGAAAAACTGAACCGAACCGAATCAAACCGCATTAACAAAAAAAAATGGTTTTTTCGGCTTTCGGTTCGAATTTTATTTTCATACTATTCGGTTTTTATTTTTTGGTTCGGTTTTGTAATCTGAGATACCGAACAAACCGAATCACCGATCTCCCGTCAAAATTCCTCATCCCCCGATCCCCTTCCTCTCCCTCGCCCACTTGGCTTGCCAGCCGCCTCCTCTCTCGGTCTCTCCTCGCACGGCTAGCCGGCCGCCGCATCCCTCCCTCGCGGCCTCGCCCCCGCACCACCGCACGGCTCCTTGCCTCCCTCCCTCTCCCCTCCCCGTGCACGGCTTCCTCCCGCCCCCTTCGTCTCCCTCTCCCCCACCGTCTCCCTCCCTCTCCTCAGACCCCGAGCGCGGCTTCCTCCCACCCCCAACGTCTCCCTCACCCCCGCGGGCCCCTCACCTCCCGCCTCCTACAGCCCCATCGCCTCCCAACACAACCCTCCGCCGCCCCGCCCCCTCACCCCTCCCCTTCCCCCCTCCGACGCGGGCACGACAACGGCGACAACGACGACGTGCGCGGCGACGGCGAGAACGGGCGGGGAGTGGACGGTGATTCCAGAGTCGGGTCATTCCCCCGGCCACCTCCTCTCTCTCCGCGCGCTGCTCCAGGCTCCCTCCCTCTCACTTGTCGACTGCCGCCTCTCTCACTTGCCCCCACGCTGCTCCCTCCCTCACCCCCTGCCGCCTCCCTCCCTCTCCCCGAGAGCATGAGCAACGCACGGGCGGCGAGCCAGCGAACACGACGAGGCAACACATGGGGAGTTCGGAGTCGCCAAGTCTGGGACTTACTGCGCATGCGCTTGGACTTTTTCGGTGAACCGAAACACCGAAATAACTGAACCGAAGATATTCGGTTAATTCGGTTCGGTTCGGTTTCTGTATCTGTTCCATTTCGGTTCGGTTTGCAGGTCTCAAAAACCGATTTTTTTTAAAAACCGAAAAAACCCTATGAACCGAATGCTCAGGCCTAGCGCCATGCAGAAAAGGGCCAATGGAGAGCCAAAAAAGAGTTGCATGCAACAAATCTGTGTTGAAGATTCGATCTCTAAACCTAATGATTGGAGAGTACTCCCACCAAATGTGCTAGACACCATTTGTAATTACATTAAAGATGTACATATTAATAAGGGTAAAAGAATAAGAAGACCCCCTAATAAACGTAGTCTTAGGATCTGTTTGGTAGAGCTTCAGATCCAAGCTTCACCTGAGATTTGAAACTTGTAGGCTAAAATAAAGTGAATTAACTTCATATTTTTTGTCTAAAATGTAAACAAGATGATTCATCTAAACACTCTTAATGTACTCATAGCTTCAACTCCACGGATCTGGTGGAGGTAGGAATACCCAGCTCCACCAGATTCGCAGATCTGATAGAGTTGGAGCTCTACCAAACACACCCTTTTATTTTTTAAGACGGGAGGGAGTAGTAAGTGTTAATTACCCCTCTACCCACTTTTTTTTTTTGGTTGCCGAGATCCGGTATTTGCAGAATGCAATTATCCATGGGCCGTCCTTTATTAATTCCACCGTCTATTTTAATGTCGCCTCCGGCTATATAATCCGTGCTAGCGAACGGTTATCCAAGCAGCACAACCAAACCACCAACAAACAATTAACACCCCTCCTATTGTCACCCTCAAGCAGCTAGCGCACTCTCAAAAGCTTTCAGCTGGTTAATTCCAGCCATGGCGGAGGAGAAGAAGCACCACTTCTTCCACCACCACAAGAAGGACGAGGAGGACACGCTCCCCGGCGGCGAGTACGGCGCCGCGGCGACCGAGTACTCGGAGACGACCGTGACGGAGGTGGCGTCGACCGGCGAGGGCGAGTACGAGAGGCACAAGAAGGAGGAGAAGCAGCACAAGCACAAGGAGCACCTCGGCGAGATGGGCGCCGCTGCCGCCGGCGCCTTCGCGCTCGTACGTACACACATGACATAGACAGATCGACCGATGCCTTGTATATTTTCAGCGCAATTGATTATCTTTTCGCTATATATATGTGGGCTTGTGTACGTTTAGTATGAGAAGCACGAGGCGAAGAAGGACCCGGAGCACGCGCACAGGCACAAGATCGAGGAGGAGGCGGCGGCGGCTGTGGCCGTGGGGTCCGGCGGGTTCGCCTTCCACGAGCACCACGAGAAGAAGAAGGACCACAAGGACGCGGAGGAGACCGGCGGCGGCGAGAAGAAGCACCACCTCTTTGACCGAGATTAATCCATCTCTCGTCATCCATCACGCTTGCTTTGCATGGCCATACGTAATATATGTATGCAGCTGTGTGTATGTGTGTTTGTGTCGGGTCTTGGATCTCCCTGTGTGTAGAGTTGGGTTTAATTAGCTCAACAAGTGTGTGCATGAGAGGCTGAGAGGTGGGCCCGTGCTTCTGGTGTTGGATTTTCTGCATAAATGCGTCCATGTTGAATAAGGGAGCCTGCCTGCTGCTTCCGTATGTAATCCATCCTCTGCGTGTTTACGTACTATACTATGGTGTTATGAATGTTTATAACTCTGATTTGCTCGTATATGAACTAGCTTCGTTACTATAAGGCCAAAAGTGAAAATTAAAAGTGCACACATGAAAAGATATATGCCATATGTAATTGATGACGTCCCAACGTTAGGTTTGGGATTTGGGTTTCCCAGATAAGCTTCAGAATTTGACAATATCATCGATAACTCTCCGCATCAATCGTTGTTGTTATTATTAGAGATGTGATTTATGTTTTATTTAGTTGCATAAATATTAAAACATGAATGATAAGTAAATGGTGATTATTTATCTCTTCGTTTGTTTTAAGATTTGTACAACTTGTATTAAGAAGAGATACATAAAATCACCTCTATTATTATTATTATTATTATTATTATCATTATTATTATTATTAAACAGCTGGCCTTCAATGCAAAATGGTCGTGCCATGTCATCAAGTAAATGCTACTAGTTCGATTGTGCTCTTAGGTTATAAGTGCCGTTGGATCTGAGAGGTGCTTCAATGTTTTTTTTTTACAGTTGCATAAATATTAAGGTATGAATAAATAGTAGATAGTGATTGCTTATCCCTTCATTGAAAGCAAAATGGTCGTGCCATGTCATCAAATAAATGCTACTAGTTCGATTGTGCTCTTAGGTTATAAGTGTCGTTAGATCTGAGAGGTGCTTCAATATTTTTTTTACAGTTATATAAATATTAAAATATGAATAAAGAGTAGATAGTGATTGCATATCCCTTCACTTTCTTTAAGATTTATACATTTATATTGAAAGAAAAAGCATTAAAGTACTGCCAGGTAAAATATCTAGCCTCATCCTTCGAGAAGCGTTGAATTCTCTTCGACTCCCCTGTGGCCTTAGACATTTTATGAAAAAAAACCCCGCCTCCTTCTCCCCATGGTTCCTCCTCGCGCCGCCGCTCCTCGCGGCGCCACCTTCCCTTCCCCCGCGCGGCCGCCTCCCCCTCCCCACGACGTGTCGCCTCCTCCCCGCCGCCGCTTCGTCCTCTCCTCTGCGCACCGCCTCCTCCCACCCGGCACCGTCGCCGCCTGCCCGCCTCGCCTCCTCTGGTTCCCCAAGCAGTCACCTCCTCCCTTTCCTCTCCCCTTCCCTCCCCTCCCGTCCCCTCGTCCTAGCCTCCCCGCGCCGCCGCCGGCTCATCCCGCGCCGCCCCCACCTCATCCCCGTGCCACCGCAGCTCCATAGCCGAGCCGCACAGATCCATAATCGCGTAGGGTGGCAGTGGTTGGGGCTCGGTAGATTAGGGCGGAGGGCCGGAGGCGCCAGCGGCTGAAGGATAATGAGTTGGCCGCGTCCGTGAGCGGCCCGCGGCGAAGGCGACGGGTGGATGTGAGGCGGTGCCCTCCGAGCAGTGGCAGTGCAGCGCGCACGAGGCTCAGCGGCGGAGGCGAGGCAGCGAGGTCGTCGGGACTAGAGATGCAGCCATAATCGACGGCCTCGCTCTGGGAGACAACGACGGCGGCAACGATGCAGGAGGCCGATGGCGTATGGCTGAAGCAGCGATTGGATCCCCTTTGCCCATTTGCGGAACCCCGGATTGCCTAGCTATGCCCCAGCGCCGCCGATTGGGGAGACAGCCATCAGCCGTCTATGATCAGAAACCAAAATGCAGGAGCTTTTGGTATTCAGGTAGCTTTAGAATTCTCTGTCTTAGATGCTCAATATTTAGAAGGTGCTGTCCTCTATTAGGTTGGTATTACAAATTTCATATTGGAGTTCCTAAGATTTATCAGCCTGGTAGAATGAAATGTCATATCGCAGTATTCTAGGTGTCAAGGATCTTGATAGGCTAATGATTGCTGTCTAACTTGCTCAATTGATACTCTCTTTGTCCAAGTTTATAAAGGCAAATACAATAGCAAAGCCAACTACTGGCTAATAGTAAGCTAAAAATTAGCTTGTACAATAACTGTCTCTAAATATTGTCTCTAGATGTTGTGCAATAACTATCTTTTCTCTCTTGTACATAAATGATCTACCTATGCTCCCGTGCAAAGCTGGCTACTAAATAAGAGCCAGCTCTCTTCTCTTTCCTCTTTTCTCACTCCTCCACATAGATCAAAACTGATGTGTACAAATTAAGAGCCAGCTGACATGGCCTTATTGTACATGCCCTAAGGCGAATATCTTCTCGGCACATTGGCCAAGCAGATATTAAATGACTAGATTACCCCTCATTATTATCTGTAAGAACTATATTCAACGCATGTATGTAGAGAACACTCTCTTCGGTTCACAAAAACTTGTCGGTTTGGGATACGTGCAATCAAACTTTTGAAAACTTAGCTATCAATATCTTTTTAAATATTTAGAATGGATGTATGAAAAATCATACGTATAGATTCATCTCGAAACGTACTTTCATAATATTATTATTTCATTATATTTTTTTAATATATATTCAATAGAAATTAGTGGTCAAAGTTGAGTTTTGGGGACCGTGTCGATGTTCAAAACGACAACTATTTGTGATCGGAGGAAGTATAAAGTAAATATGGATATTTATTATGGGGGGTATAAAGAGAATATCACACTAATTTTGCATTGTAATATAAAATATGCCATATATTTATATACAAGACCATTAAAAAATACACCTTGTAAACTTGGACAGAGAGAGTAAATGATTTTGACATATTCCTTTTTGTTTTAGCTTTGGAATTTCCTTTGATTTTGAATTATTTTTTGCTGTTTTAGTAGTAGTATGCTTCTGCAAGGCCTAAGCAGGATACAGAGTTAGTGCTGAAATTGTGACGTTGCCAATGCCGGCTGTATAAATACAATAATAAAATATTTATTCCCTGATATTGCCTTGATGGTTATGACTTATGACCATCACCTTAGCAATGCTGCCTACCTTTTATTTCTGCTATTGCCCTTTCTTTTAGGGGATTCTGCTATTTGTCCTCATGTCTGCATGGTTGCGCATGATGAGTACCCACTTATGTTCACATGCCTTACTAAATTACCGCTCAAAACCCTTCTGCTTCACAAAGTATGGTTTCTCAGTTCTAGGTGGTGCGTTTGCAACAAATGCACTCAACATAATTTTTATGAAAGTCGAAAGACAATATGCGGCTTAGGTCAGAAGCAGCAGGGGAGGTTTGCTTATTGGTTTATTTTGCTATCAGTACTTAAGGCTAAAACTTAGTTTAGGATAAATATCTGAAAGATGTAGATAGAAAAAAAAGCTCACTACCAATTGCTCATGTTTTTTTATAGAGAAAATAGCAGTTTTCAGACTATAGTTCAAGCCATATGTCAATAGGTACTCAAAATCTGTTGAGATCTTACATATACTATACAGCAACAACCAAGTAAGTTAGAGTAGACCAGGAATGAAACACAATAAAAGTCAATAAAACCCTATAACCTTCGATCTTAGATCATAGTTCCTGTACATGGATCGCTAACTTTCATACACTCCTATGCAACGCAATCTTTTTGGACACATTCCAATCCCTCAAATATTTTTTAACTGCTTCTCCCCACATCAATCTCGGTCGACCTCTACCTCTTATGTTTTCGAGAAGACTTAAAATTTCTCTATGCACCAGTGCCTTAGTTTGTGTTTGGTTGCTTGTACCAAGTGGTACATGTATGAGATGGTTCAAGAAAAAAATTATCTATGTGTTTGGTTGCTTGAATAGAACCATCCTGCCCTAGATAGTGAGATATAAATTTAAAGAATATTCTCTATAGATGTTGAAACATTCCATTCACCCAAACGATGGAACCAAATGGTACAGGACCATTCCATCCATTCAACCTCATCCCACCAACTAAACACACGCTTAGGAGGCCTTCGTTGGAGATGTCCAAACCATCTCAAACGATATTGAACAAACTTATCTTCAATTGGTGCTATCGCAACCCTATCACATATATCATCGTTGCAAATTTGATCTCACCTTGTATGATCATAGATCCACCACAGCATCCACATCTCTGTCACGCTCATCTTCTGCACATCCTGTCTTTTTATCGCCCAACATCTTACATATACCATATTTTTAATATATTCAAAATTCTCAGCACGTTTGTGTAATGGATATCTGCCCCTAATCTTGATTAAGAAAAACACAGGGCCAGGATGAAGGGTAAGCTTGACAAATTTAACAAGGAAAAGTTCCTAGATTTTTGTGAAATACTTGATATTCATGTTTCGAAGGCAACTACAAAGAAGGTAACATGCCCGGGCGACATGTATTGTAATGATGCAAGCAGTAAAACCACTAGTAACAGCTTATGTTTTGCTGTACTTCAGGGAAAGTTTCAACCAAATTGTTGGAGTTTTTGGAGTCTCCTTGCATTACCAAAGATATTGTCCTTATTGATGAGAAGGTATAAACTCTAATTAATGCATGTAAAGTAAACATGCGTTTGGAAGGCTACAAGCAAGAAGTCTTGCATATAAAAAAATAGCACGTTACGAAGATCTCATCGAGCCGATTAAAATGTATATATTATTTGGTATATTTCAAATTTGGACGCAAAAGATACGGAAGCCCGAAGACTTGAGTTTGGATGATACTGTAAACATAAAATATTGCACCAAAATTTGAATTCTTTTCTCCCTTTAAAAAAACAGCAAACCGAGAGCTCTTTTTTTTTGCTTTGAATTTTTCTTCACCTCTTTTTTTTACCGGTCCTCTCTTTTTCTTCTTCTTCCTCTTCTTTTTTAACCGGTTCTCTGTTTTTTTCTCTGCTCTCGGTCAGAACCAAGATTTTAAATTTCATTTTCGGATCATATTTCGGAGTTTCGGAGTTGGCTGAAATTTCGATTTTCAATCTTCTTTGAAATAGTGCCTGGTACAAGGAAACTGGCTCGCATTTCGCCTGCGTGCTACTACAATTCGTCGCCAACCCCCCACCAGCGTCCGATCCGACAGCCGCCTAGGGTTTTGCTTCACACCTCCGACCATGGTGCTGCCACCGTCTGCCGCTGCCGAAGCCGGCGCCATCTCCAAGGTCCTCGTCATCATAGGTACCCCTCCCCTCTCCCTTAACGCTGCTTTCTCGCTATGCTCGTTCTGTTGTGGGCTTAATTTGGGGTTTCGTTTCAGCGATGCAGACGGAAGTGCTCCCGATCGTCAACAAGTTCCAGCTCGTCGAGGCGCTCGCCCACGAATCCGTGTTAGTGCCTGTTCTAATTCTTTTGATTCGGTCATGCTAAATGCACAAGTCTCAAATATGCCTGATATGATTGCGACTCTGAAACCAATAGATGCTAAATGCACAAGTCTCAAATCTGCCTGATATGATTGCGACTCTGAAACCAATAGCAGCTAGTGGGTGATTGGGGCTGTTAGTTGTATATGCATTACACTTAGAAGAAAATTGCAACTAATTTTCACGCGCGTGTGTGTGATGAATGATGATGTTCTTCTGTCGTGATTGGAATGTTGCGCCTGCGCACACTAGGTTTGTTGCCAAATCGGATAATGGGGTAGCAAATTTACTGGCAGTCACTCTTCGTATGGCGTTCTTTGCGGGAATGTAAACTGTCATTACAACTTCGATGTTGATGTAATATGTTCTTGCCTTATACATTTTGTGCTCAGTGATAGCCAACAAACTCCATTTTTTTTCCAAATCCTGCTTGAGTCTGTCATAGATGAATTAACCTCGAACCTGTTCTCAGCTTGCTTTGCTAATAACCTGCCTGATGCTACGAAGCTGACTTTTTTTCTTTTTTGTGAATTTTGGCACACACACCTGACAGATTCCCTAAAGGTGCCCCATGGACTAGGTTCCACGGCAACTACAAAGGCCTCCCCCATTGCCGAAGTATGGCCTGGAAGAGATCCTGTTCTCGGTGAGCTCTGATCCGTATGCTGCCTTTCCCCAGCTGGTTTTCAAGACATTCCGCCGGGATTTGAAATCTCGGCCAAAATATTTGAAATTTCATCGGGATTTTGAACCCTGTCACAACTAAGCACGTATTGAGCCAATCCGACAAGGGAATTAGGGCCTACTGGGGGCTGTGGCTAGGCTGAAAAGTTGTTGTTGGCTTACTGGGCTGTAAAGCAGCTGTAGCTGGTAGGTGTGGCTTTTATTGAGAGTCCGTTTGGCAAACTAGCTGGTGGCTGTGGCTACTGCAGTTGTAGCTACGGGGAGAACCGAGCTAGGAACAAGGCGAAGCGGGGCGGGGCGGCGAGGACCGAGGCGGCGACCGAGGCATGGAGATGGGGAGGAGGCGGCCAACCGAGGCGTGGAGTCGGGGAGGCGGCGGCCGAGCACGGAAGAGACGTTGAGGCGAAGCAGGGAGAACCGAGCGGGGAACAAGGTGAGGTGAGGCGGGACAGCAGGGATCGAGGCGGCGACCGAGGCGTGGAGATGGGGAGGAGGCTGCCAATCGAGGCATGAAGTCGGGGAGGCAGCAGCCAAGCACGGTGGAGACGCCGAGGCGGGGCGGGGCGGCGCTCCAAGGTGGGGAGGCGTCGCTCCAAGGAGGGACCGAGCAGGGACGGAGATGCCGTGGTGGGGACGAAGACGCCAAGGCGAGGCGGGGACCAAGGGCGTGCGGGAAGAAGGCGACCGAGCGAAACCGCAACGCGAAGCACCTCCTCCACGACTGTGGCTTTTAGAAGCGCTTCGGCTATGGCTTCATTGTCTGGCCAAAGCACAGCATGCCTCTTTGGAGGGTTGGGGGCTGAAAGCCGAAGCTCAGGCACAAACAGCCTTAATTGGTACAACAGCTTTTCGTGGGCCCACATACAAAATTGCATGGATGGAACAAAGCTTACAACAATTAAGGGTCTGTTTGGTAGAGCTCTAGATCCCAGCTTCATCTGAGATCTGAAACTTGTAGACTAAAATAAAGTGAATTAAGTTTATATATTTGGTATAAAATTTGAAAAGATGATCCATCTAAACACTCTTAATATGCTCAAGATCTAGCTTCACGGATCTAGTGAAGCTAGAAATACTCAACTCCACCAAATCTGATGAAGTTGGAACCCTACCAAACACACCCTAACTCTGTAGGTGCAAGTGCTGCTCGATGGATGGGCCAGTAACAAGGTTGGACTCACTTGACATAGACATTATGTGCTGTTGGCCGTTCAGAGCAAGAAAAGGTATTGCGAGAGCACGAGAACGTGTCGAGCGGTGGACGAGTGGTGTATTGGTGTGTGCAGCCGGCCAAAAGAAATTACGGTGGACTAATCAGACTAGATTCTGATCCCGATAGCAGATTTTTTTTTAGTAGATGCAATTTGGCAGCAACTAAAAACAATCTAACACATGGATTAAAATTTGCTAATGCAAAACTAAGACAAATCTAAGCACAAATGTCTAGGTATATGATGGTATTTTTTTGAGGCAATTTTTTGGATTTTAGGAGTGAAAATAAATATGATAGTAGCTGGAGATAAAAATTCTATCGTGTCAACCTGGCGCTCCGATATCAAGATGATACGGGGGTTTGCCCGATCTTTACGGTATAGGATTAGGATACTCACATGTATTCTTGATGAACACTTGTTAATCCCCCGCTGTCAAATGTAATGGGCTTGTAACTCTTCGATTCACCAAAAAAACACACATGTTGAACTTTACGCACACCGGGTAGAGTATATCGATATTCCAATTCATAATGGAAAGGCAGAACGATTTTTAAAAGAAATCGTATAATCCCCTTCTCTATATGTACGTAATGAAGAAGAACAAACGAAGAACGCTTAATAGATACAACTAGCTATTTTATTAATATGGTATCTAGTATCTTTTTACAGCGGAATGGATGGGAATATAAAAAGGAGAGCCCTAATGCTCCTGATGCGATTCGGTCGGAGGCCAACTGAACGAATCTAAGGGCCTGTTTGGATCCATTAGCACTAATAGTTAGCTGCTAAAATTAGCGGCTATGGATCCAAACAGGCCTGCTAATAGACCTGCTAATTATTAAAAGTCCACCTTACTAACAATTAGTTCATTAGCAGGTTGTAACCTACTAAAAGCTGCTAATAGATAGCCAATCGACACTCTTGCCCTCCCTCCAACCCTATCCAATTGGCATTATGGTCATTTCTCCTTAATTTGCTGATTTTATGGACTTTATTAACGGGTGGATCCAAACCGCCTCTGCTAATAGCTAGCTCTAATAAATCCAAACAGAGCCTAAACCGAACTTAGCGTACAACAGTGTTGAGGGGAAGTTCCCTCATGACCCCACAGGCATGTCCCTGCGACAAAGGCAAGGCCCCTGGCCATAAGGCACTTGGCAAACCTCCTGGCTGCAGGGCGTTAGGCAAGGGCCCCTGGCTGCAGGGCGTTAAGTAAGGGTCCCTGGCCACAGGACACTTGGCAAGCCCCCCGCCAGTGTTGGAGAAAAAGGCATGCGTCTCCGGGAGGCGCCCTCCTACTCCACGGGCGTCTACGGGAGGCTTCTTTCTACTCTGCGAACGTCGGGAGGCACACTCCTACTCCGCAGGAGCCTACGGGAGGCGCCCTTCTACTCCACGGGCGTCTACGGGAGGCTCCTTTCTACTCCGCGGATGTCGGGAAGCACCCTCCTACTCCGCGGGCGTCTCCGGGAGGCACCCTTCTACTCCGCGGACGTCGGGAGGCACTCTCCTACTCCGCGGGAGCTTACGGGAGGCGCCCTCCTACTCTGCGGGCATTTTCGGGAGGCGTCCTTCTACTCCGCGGGTATCTACTGGAGGCTCCCTTCTACTCCACGGACGTCGGGAGGCACCCTCCTACTCCGCTGAAGCCTACGGGAGGCGTCCTCCTACTCCGCGGGGGTCTTCGGGAGGTGCCCTTCTACTCCGCGGACGTCGAGAGGCACCCTCCTACTCCGCGGGAGCTTACTGAAGGCGCTCTCCTACCCCGCGGGCATCTACGGGAGGCACCCCGTGGGGTCCCGGAGTCAGAGGCTTGCCCCACAAAGAGATGACGTGGGATCCACTCTCTCCGCCTGGGAATGACCAAGATGCCCCCGCTTCAGCCGTTGTAGTAGGGGTAGAATGGTATTTTCTCATGACAGGCTGGGCGCCTATAAAAGCCCACTGTAACCCATGCTTGTAACTTGGACTGTCATTGAATACAGAACTAACAACTGGTGCATCCCTCGGAAGCCTGGACCGGGAGACCCCTCCCTACTTCCCCCGGGGAACGCATCGACAGGAGTAGGACGCTTCCCTAAGCGCCCGAACCTGTATAAACCCTTGTATCCATTTTCTTCTCTCTCGGACGTTGGCCCGTGAAACGGCCGACGTCCACCCACATTCTTGTGTCTAGTTTCCGAACATACGTCAAATAGACTTCAATTTTGAATTCTTTTTATTCGGTGGTGCGCACTGGCAGGGGCTGTTTGGACTGTTCACTAATCCTGTAGCATACTATTTGGTACTGATCACTAGTACTGTAGCATTACTACTTGGTACTGTTCCCTAAATAGGAAGTTCCCATAATGTAGCGTGGAACTCTACGACTTCTGGCTTTCGTATCTTCCGATCTAAATTTGAAATATAGCAAATAATATATTCATTTTAATTGCTCGACGAGATCTCTGCAATGGTGACATTTATTTGGACATGCAAGATCTCTTGTTTCGTAGCCTTCGAAATGTATTTTTACTTTAGATTTGTACAGATTAAATATGGTCATATACTTAATTAAATAAAATAGTAGTACCTCTGTATCTTCAAATAAAATAATTAATTATCCAATAAAATTAGTGTTCACCTGGCAATATTTAATATGACTTAATAAATCTTTCTAATCAAATAAAACATTTAACCGAAAAGCTTTCAGTACGTATGTATCCGTATCAATGTGTATAATAAATATAACCCGCCCTTCCTTTTCCAGTGGGATGCCCACCACCGTTTGTCAAAATGACAAACTTGCCAATGATGTGTTTCAGTGTCTACTCAGGTGCTCCCTGAATTATAAGGTTTGTGGTTTCATTATTACTCCACTTGAAATACCATTATTACACTACAGAACCACAGTCTTTGGCCTGGGCTGCCTATCTTTCTCTCATCTTTATTGATCTCCTTTTCTTTTCCGACGCCAAGAACCGCACTATTATCGTTTGTCTCATCCTTCTCTGCCTAGCTGCTACCTCCCGCCACCCATCCTAACTTGTCTTCAGCCCACAGTGGCCTGCCCACCGCTGCCACCCACCGCCCTCCTCTGTCTTGCGGTTGAGGCGGTGCCACCGCTAGCTCGCCACACCGTTGCTGTCATCGCCTAACATTGTGCCTCTGTTGTCCCCTCCCTCCCTCCAAGGTCTGGGATCCCGTGAACCTGAAGCCTAACCAGTGAACCTGAGCCCTAACCCGATGGCTAATCTGGCGACGGCGGGAGATGACGTCACCGGAGTCCGGAGAGGAGGAGCTCGAGCATGAATCTTCAAGCGAACAAGAAGGTGAGAAATTCGACTGAATTCAAAAAAATAATCCATTCCAGATTTCTAGCGGTTCTGATAAATATAACCCTTTCCTTTACTAGTGGCATGCCCACCCACTGTCACTGTTCCCCTAGGCGGCCACTTAGCTCGTCTAGGTTCCACCTAGGCGCTAGGCCCCTCTCTCCCGCCTAGTCGCTTAGGCCAATTTTTCTCGCCTATGCGGCCACCTAGCCCACCTAGGCAGCGATTAGGCGCTAGGTACCGATCTACCACCCAACTAGCGTCTAGGGGAACACTACCCACTGTTTGTGGAAAATGCAAACTTGCAAATATAGATATATTTCAATGTTTAATCAGGTGCTCCCTGAATTATAAGGTTTGTGATTTCATTATTATTCAACCTGAATTATAACGTACAGAATAACATATATATATATAATTTGGGAACACCATGGGGCACACTGCCCACTGTTTGTGAAAAATGTAAACTTGCAAATATAGATATGTTTCAATGTTTACCCAGGTGCTCCCTGAATTATAAGGTTTGTGGTTTCATTATTCGACCTGAATTATAACGTACAGAATAACACTTATATATATAATTTGGGTGCACCATGGGACTTGGGCACCATAATTTTAAATGTGTAAATTCAAACCAAATTTGGGTATATTTTTTGAACCTTTCAGTTTTAGGGTATATACCCATCTATAACAATTCAAATGAAACACATACTTTGAAAAAAATATACTCAAATTCAAAGATTTGAACTAATTTAGATCACATGCTTTGCTAATTTATACATAAAATCAGCACATACCTACAATCAAACTATCATAAAAAAGGAAACTCTAGTTTGAATTTCAGTTCAAACTTGTTTGAACTAGTTAGTAAACTAGTTAAACTCAATATCCTAAAAATTTCAAAAAAATTCACAAGCAAATACATAGAGAAAATACCAATTTTAGATCATGGTGCTCAGTCACCATGGTGCCCTAGGTAATTGGAGTATATGTATATATATTCTACTCCGGGAATAGTTTTTGATGTGTCAGCATCACACATGTGTGCATGGTCGTCTTCCTTGATTCACCGGCGCAGGACAGGAAACACTACTGATTGGCGAAATCACAACCATAAGATCTCACCGTTCATCGACGAGCTCATCCTCTGGAATAGATGTGGGCGTCGTACCGGGCCGGGCCAGCCCAGCACGGGCCCATCGTGCTTCATGCCTGAACAGTACTGGGCCATGATGGCTCATCGTGCCTATCATGTAGTGCCGTGCCGGTTCGACTCGCCTTTGGTGAGCCCAGGCCCGGCCCATTTGCGCTTCGTGCTGTGCCGACCCAGGCCCGGCCTATTTGCACTATTGCGACGAGAGAAAAGGAGCCAGAGACACACGGGGCTAAGGCAATGAACACAAATATTAGAGGAAAAGAAACTACTTTTTTTTCATTCTTGAATCTCTCTCGTGTGTTTCTCTCAATCTCTCTCAGCTATATCCCCTCTCTCGTCTATCTCTCTCTCTCAGCTCTCTCTCTCTCCCGCATCTCCTTAATCTCTCTCAGCTCTCTCCCCTCTCTCGCCCATCTCTCTCAATCTCTCTCAGCTCTCTCGCCCTTCTCTCAGCTTTCTCTCGCCCATTGCTCTCTCTCTCGCTCATCTTTCTCAATCTCTCTCGTCTGTCTCTCTCACTCCCTCTCTCTCTCACCCATCTCTCTCAATCTCTCAGTACTCTCTTGACCGTTGCTCTCTCTCTTTCTCAATCTCTTAGCGATGAGCGAGCGAGGCGGTGAGAGGAGTGGAGAGAGTGAGGAGCGCCGTCACCCGAGGAGAGAACGAGAGAGAGCGACGAGCAAGCGAGCAGCGAGAGGAGCAGATACAATTCAGTTTATTTGATCACTGGACTATAAGCTTAGGAGCTAGATATATGTATAGTTAGATAAAATGAAACTTAAGATGTGTAACATCCTATTTTTAGTATTTTTGCCAAAAATTAATTTAAATTAATTAATTCAAGGATTTGGGTTTTATTTGGAGTTTTAGTTAACCTGGCATTCCTTTCCATCCAAAAATGGAATTTATTCCATCCGCGTCCGGAAATTCCATTTTCATCCGAAAATCTAAAATTCAAATCCAATTCCAGAATTCTCTCAAAATTTCGAAACCAATTTTGTTAGGTTCCAAATATTCCATAGTATTTTTGAGAAATTTTCAAGATTTTTAGAGCATTCTTGCTATTTTATCCTTCACGCTTTCTTCTCAGTACTATTCATTTAGACTCACATGTCAGCGCTGCTACAGTATTCGTCTTCAACCTCCAGACTGTTGCATTCCCGTATGCCTCCCCTTTACAAAGCCTTTGGAAAAATAGCCATAACTCCCTCATTTTCGCATCAAATCAAGTCAGAGTTGAAGCGTTGCGACCGCATTGATGCAACGACTCAATCCCTGGCAGTTGCTCTCACCCATTCAAGCCGGATTTGGTGCAATAATCAATTAAGTCCGATTTAGTGCTCTCTTGATGTCTCGGCCGATTCTCAATCTTTTCGCGTGCTTCCACTTCCTATAGATGCGTCTCACCTTCCTCTACGTCGTGCTCACCGTTTCCCTTTGTTTCCTCAAACTTTTCCTCTCCAAAACTCGCGAAAACCGCAACCCCGATGTCGACCAAAGACACTGGTGAGCCAACTTTTGGTCCGGTGAGTTATTTGAATTTCCATTCGCGTCACTTTGTGCGCATTGTTGTCAGGAGCATAACCCCTCAAGAAAATTCAGATTTCGTCAAGTTTTGACTCCGGATTTCACATTTGAACGTCGCTGGTCGGAGCTCCGTTTGTCGTCAATTACTCTCAATCTGGTAAGCCTCTTCAAAATCCGATCATACCTTTGGATTCGCGGCGTCGAGCTCTACATGATGCTCACCTTATTTTCCCCATTCCGCCACCGGCGCCGCTCCCATGGTCGAGCCACCTTGGCTGTGCTCTGAGTACTGTAGCTATAGTGCTATTTTTCTTTTTTGTGAATTTTCTTTCCAATCCAACTTCAAATGACTTGTTCTCTTCCGTCATAACTCCAAATCGAGTGATTCCAGTTTTTAAATTCATCTAAATTAAAGCTCTTTCTGCAAGTACTAATTTTATAATTTTTAGATTTTATTTGTTTTCTTTTATTTATTGGTCGCTTCGTTTTGCGCGTAGTCGAAGAAACTGCTGCCGTCGCCGAAGAAAATGCCGATCTACCAAGCGACCCTTCTCTCCTCATCAACGAAGGCAAGTCTCCATGACACATGTTGATCCCATGTTTTATAAATGCTTTACAATGTTTTACAATTTGCTTCGCTATTTATTTAAAAGATGATGTTAAGTTTAGGTTGGTATTTAATCTTAATTGTTATTACCATCTTGATATTGAAATCCTTGATTGTTGTAACCCTAGGTTGCTGTGATATGTCTTAATAATAATATGTTGTGATATATTTTGTTTAGTGCGCTAGATGTGCTTAAATGCAAAGTCGATCAAATACCTATGGATGGGTTACTTTGAAACTGTGAAAAATTATGAATTTGAAAAGTTGTGGCAATATATATGCCGCTGTATTTGCAAATTAAAAATGAAAATAATTTAGACTTGGGCGAATCGGTTTGTCTGGCGGGTGCGGATGTAGCACTTATTTTTGTTGTGTTTGTGCCGCCCAAGTCAATTAAGGACCGACGCTTGTGATTGTCCATTCTAAGCACAACCGTACAACCACATGTCTAAATGAGTACGACCTGGCTGAATAACTTGTAATAATTTAACTTAGACTCGCCAGATGGAGGCAAGTTTGTTTTTCCCCCACGGCGCAAGAGGGGGCTTCTGTACTGGGTGGATGGAACCCTAACAGCGATGAAACCTCAGCGGGTGTAGTCGAGTTAGATTATTGCATTGTAAAAGCCTTATCATGATCTCTCTGCTAACACATCAAAGGAAGTGTGCTTGTTGCGCATAGCAACAAGAGACGATCATGTCTTGTGGGTAAAGCTGTACACCTCTGCAAAGTGTAAAACTATTCGAATAGCCGTGCCTACGGTCAAGGGCAAGCAAAGAATGCTTTCATATTGGTAGACTTTGTTTTTGGTTTTAAAAACTAATGGTCTGGGATCTGGGAGTGGTTAGAACTTCCGGATGTATTTCTGGTGGCTAGAGCCAGTCAGGTGGTTGGAACCTGTTTTGAATCATGATGGATGGAGTCATGTGATGGTTAAACAAGATCTTTTAAAATGGGCGGATAGAGCCTGTATACTAGTGTTGGTGGTTGGAACCTTCACTAGAGTTATAAATAATTTCAATTGTACAAATAGTTGTTAAAATTGCTTTGTAAAAATTATTATTAATAATGTTTGTTGAATCCGGCTTTATGCAAAAGAACCATATTAAACCATCTTTGGAAGGCCTTGCATCTTGTATATCTCCTAGACTTGCTGAGTACGTTTGTAGTCATATGCTACAATAAACTCTTTCGTCAGAAGCTTTCCAAGATGCTACGAATGATGACGAGTTCTACGATGTGAAGTACGATGAAGACAATCCAGAGAGCTAGGCGCACGTTTCTTTTCAGTTGACTGCCTATGGTGTTTATTGGCTTTACCATTTTGCTTCTTATTTTTGCTGCTGTAAACTTAAGGTCATGTGACCTGGTTTTGTAATAATGGCATTTCGGCCGGTACTCAGTATTTGTCTTTTCAATTCGTGCTTTTTGGTTATGAATCATCACTGTGAACTGTGTGTACTAGCGTTGATCTGGGACTAGTACAGAAATACACAGGAGATTCTGGATAGTAAATCCGGGGTCTCACAAGATGCCATGCATATATATGTGGATTGTCATCAATTACCAAAAAGGGGAGATTGAAAGCATCTAGACCCCTAATTTAATTTGGTTTTGGTAATTAATGACAATTGAGGTTAAAGGACTAATATTTTCAAATAAGTTTTTTAAGAACAGGTTAGTCCAAATATCAGTGAACATGGAGGAATGAAATTAGTAAGAAATAAAAGCAATCGTCAATGACAAAGGTATCAAATTTAAGGACTTTTCTTAGTCTTTTACCGATCTCAGGGTTTGGAGAAAAGGTCGGATTGCTAGAATAGAGCCGTACTATAAAGAGGGGTCTCTTGTCGCGCAATTGAGGTCGTCAAAAGTCTTAAGGCTCAACTCTTATGCAATAGAACATCTTCTTGAAAATGCATTCAAAATTGAAATTAAAATCTTAAAGAATTGCATTTTTGCTCTGTGGGGCTGGTATGATCGGGCCCCCTCTAGTCATACCGGCCGTCGGTATGACCGAGCCCAAGCCAGTCTGTTTTTTCCAGAATGAGTGCATTTTGCACTTGTGAAGGGCGGTATGACCGGAGGCCCTCCGGCCTAACGGTCATTGACGGTGCATTAAATGCACAATATCAACCATTAGCCTCTGAGGACCGGTCATACCGGCCCAGGGGCGGTATGACCAGCATCTCAGCACGTTTTTGAGCAACTTTTGGGCAACGGCTAGTTTTGGTTGGTGGGAGTTATAAATACCCCTCCACCTGCATTCTAGAACATGTTTTGGACCTCATTGATCATCCTTGAGCTCTAGATTGTCTCCTACTCATTTGTGTGCATTGAATTCTCATCTTGAGAGAGTTAGGAGAAAATTGAGTGGTGCATTAAGTGTTGAGCCTCTAGACACTCAATTCGACCTCAAGCAAGTGTCAACACCTTATTACTCTTGGAGGTTGCCGCCTCCTAGACGGCTTGGAGGCGTGTGGCATCGGTGATCTTCTCAAAGAAGCTTGTGAGAAGGCCCGATCGTTTGTGAAGGCAAGGAGCTCGCCTAACCGGAGTGGTGAAGAGCTACCACGAGTGATCGAGGAAGGCTCAAGCGGGTGGAGCCGGCTTGAAAGCGTTCAAGTCACCTCAACGTGGAATAGGGGAGATCGGCAAGTCTCCGAGACCACGGGATAAAATTCTTGTCTCTTTTCTTCTTGTGATTTGTCTTTGATATTCTTGTGCTAAATTATATTTCTAGCAAAATTGAGTAGATCACTTGTGCTTAGAATTGTTTATTGCTCTACTTGAATTGCTAAAGTATTTTAGTGATCCCTAGATATTATATTTGTAAATTTGCAATTATTGCTTCTATAGCTTAGTATTCTAATTAATTGCAAATTAGAATCGAAAAATTTAGAAACCACCTATTCACCCCCCTCTATTCGGTTATCCTTGATCCTACAAGTGATATCAGAGCTTGAATTCTCTTTTGGGGCTTTACCGCCAAGAGAGTAAGGATGGCTAGCGATGGGGTGTCAATAGGTAAGGCGTTATTTTTCGATAGCACAAATTATTCTTATTGGAAAATTCACATGACTGTTTACCAAGCATATGGAGAATTGTAGTTGAGGGTTTCACTCCGGGAGTTAATTCCACACTCACAATGGAACAAGAAGAGCGAAACACTCATCTCAACGCTCAAGCTATGAACGCTCTTTTTGGTGCTTTGAACACGGATGAGTTCATTCGAGTGAGCAACCTTGAAACCGCTCATGAGATTTGGATAACCCTCTCGAAAATTCATGAGGGGACATCCTCGGTCAAAGAAGCCAAATTGCATATGCTCCGGATCAAATATGAGAGTTTTATTATGTTACCCCATGAAAACATAAATGAAATATATTCACGGTTGAACAACATAGAAAATAAGCTCAAGGGTCTTGGAGCGTCACTAACCGATTTCGATGTTGTTCGTAAGATGCTTAGGGCACTTTCGGATAAATATGAACTTTGTTGACGTTGTTTCTTAACTCACCGGAGTTGCCAAGAATGATGCCAACGGGACTCGTTGGAAACCTCATAACCAATGAGCTCTACAAGAAGGACAAGGAAGAGCTCTTGGAACAAATCTCTTCGAAGAAGAAGAATATCACCTTCAAGACAAAAGCAGAGTCAAGCGATGAGGCGCTTGATGACTCCGAGGATGATGAAGACACCGAGGAGGAAATGACTCTCCTTGTAAGAAGAATGAGGAGATTCATGAATAGGTACTCAAGCACAAGTGCTCCTAAAAAATTCAAGAATGGACAATACTCAAGCACCAACCGATATGCAAATATCTGATGCTATGAGTGTGATGAGAAGAGACATATTGCCTCTCATTCTCCTAAGAAGAAGGACGACAAGAACAAGTCGCCTAAGAAGAAGTTCTTTCATAGAAAGAAGAAGCTCTTCAAGAAGCTCAATAAGGATAAAAAGACGAGGCTCACATTAGAGAGTGGGATTCCGAAGAAGAATATTCGGATTTCGACTCTTCTGAAGTTGATACATCTTCAAAGTAAAGGGGTCTCGCCGGCATTGCTATCAAGGATGCTTCCTCACCATTCGTCACTCCTTTTTGTCTCATGGCATAAGGAGATTTTAAGGTAAAATAAAATGATGATGATGAACCCTCTTATGATGAGCTAATGGATATGCTTGAGGATTTGAATGAATACCTTGGCAAAGAAAAGTCTAAACATAAAGAATTGAGAAAAGAATATATTTCTCTTAAGGATTCTTATGAGGAGCTAAAGGAAGCTCATGAGACTCTTCTTGCCAAGGACCATTCAAAACCTCAAAATGATGTTGGTATTAGTTGCAATATTATGAATGATATGCTATTGTAGGAATTGATTCATATTGTATATCAAAAACTAGCATATCTACTTCTTGTGATGACTTATTTGATATGTCATTAATTCCACGTGCTAGCTCAATCTTATGTCATGAAAATTTGATTGTTGAAAACAATGAGCTGAAAGAGCAAGTAGATAAGCTTAGCAAAGGTTTAGATAGATGCTTCAAGGGTAAGTACACTTTAAATAAAATTATAAATAGTCAAATATGTTCTTACAACAAAGAAAGTCTTGGATACTTACTTAAAAAGGGCAAGAAAATTAGTAATAAAGCTCCTCGGTTTGTTAAATCAAATGGGAAGCCTTGTTACAAATGCCATGATGTAGGACATTTAGCAAATGATTGTCCTTTAGGCAAGGCACCCAAGAATAATGTGTATGATTCATGCTATGTGCTTAAGAAAGATAGCTTTGGTAAAATTATTGCTAAGTTTGTTGGCACTCCTATACTTGGCCGTAGAAAGAATGCCATTTGGGTACCCAAAGCCTTGGTTACTAACCTCCAAGGACCCAAACAAATTTGGGTACCTAAAAAGGCTTGATCTTCCTTATAGGTGAACTACAAGACCGGCGAACAGCATTGGGTGTTGGATAGCGGATGCACTCAACACATGACCGGTGACCAGAAGATGTTCACCATCTTTGAAGTAGGAAATGGGCAAAACGACAAGATCACATTTGGCGATAATAGCCAAGGAAAGGTATTAGGTTTGGGTAAAATCGCTATCTCAAATAATCTTTCTATTTCAAATGTCTCTCTAGTGGAAACATTAAATTTCAACTTGTTATCAATTGCTCAAGTATGTGATCTTGATCTTATTTGCACTTTTTCTAAAAATGGCGTAACCATTTCAAAATAAAATGATAATTCTTTAGTGTTCAAAGGATTTAGATTTCGTAACTTGTATCTAGTTGGTTTCACCTCAAATGAGTCATGTCTCCAAACATGTTTGATTGTAAAAACATCCTTAGGATGGTTTTAGCATAGAAGATTAGCTCATGTTGGGATGATCCAACTCAAAAAGCTTTTGAATATGAGAATTGTTAAGAATGGCCAACTCTATGTTTTTCGTTTTGGAGCTATTTTCAAAACCCTTTTACAATTTATTCTATGAAAATTATAAGTTTAAATCCAAAACAAGATACTCGTAACTAGATTTTGGACTTTGTCGAATATCTAAACATGGGATATATGCACATACAAAATAGAGAAGGATATGTCCTGATAACTTGTTGCAGATCCAGATATCATGGGCCTGATTCTACGGGACACGATTTACATGGAGAGACATGACCCTATAACAAACTCGATCGCTTTCCCCTAGCGAGGAAACCAACTCGAGTACGCCAGGTATAGATGGCAGTTTGGATATATCATGCAGATTATGCGATGATAGACTCCTCATCGGCTATGATATGATATCCAAGACGGCTACGATTCGACCTAAGGCAGGTTCATCGTGACTATATGAGGCTTGAGGCAGGGACCTGAAAAGGGGGCGATTCTGAAGCAATAAGCCATTAAGCAAGAAGCCTTTTAGCATAGAGAGCCTAAGAGTCGATGAATTGCGCTTCGTCAACCTCTAGCCTTAGCTTAGTTTAGAGCAACCCACATTGTAACCAGGGCTATACAATTCTTCTCTGTACTTTATCTGCAGTATACGAAGATCTTCCGTACAGGACGTAGGGTATTACCCCTTCAGGGGCCCAAACCTGTCTACATCTGGTGTCCCTGATTCTTGTTTGACTCTGCTCACCTGAAGGTACCCGAAGTACAAATTTTATTATTGATCTCTAACCTTCGACAGACTTGAAACTCATTTTCTTTTGAAATTAGTTTTTGTAAAGCCAAAACTCTTGGAAAACCTTTTGAAAGTATTTGTATACATTTTTAAACTATTTTTGGACAAGATTACTAATAGTTACTAAGATTTTTCACTTTTGGCTAAATGGCTTGATTTTGAAAATATGTTAACACTTATATAAATATGGGTGATATACATGGTTATGATTTAGCACTCCCCTTTAATGTGCCACTACCCAGATTGCAATCAATACAACTAAAAGCATGAGCAAGAACATGAACAAGCAATTTAAATTGATTTTCATGATAATGCACTATAACCTACACAAGGTTATAAGCTAAAATTATCAATTCAAATACTTGTTTCCCGAGATGGCATTAGTTCATGATTGAAGTGATGGTCTTCATGCTTGGCTCCATTTTTGTATATGGTGAAGTTCACCTCTTCATGATTGAGCCAAACCTTCAACGCCTCTCCAAGTGACTATTAAGCATTTAAGCACTTTTTGGTACCCAATTTTGGTTGGGTCCAAGAATGTTAGTCACAAGATATTTTCGGACCCAAATGGCCTTAGGAATAGCAATTTTGGGTGAACTAACATTTTTAGCAAATGATTTGCTATATTTATCCTTTATAAGCACATGATTAACATTTTTATGAAAAGACTTAGAGGATTTAACATTTCTAGTAAATGGTTTGCAATTGTTATTGCTCTTAAGAAATTTATTGAAATTGCTTTGAATGGGTTTAGGAGTCCTAACAACTTTAGCAAACCAATTTTTAGATTTATTCCTCCTTAGCAAATAAGTAACATTATTTTGAGAGAACTTAGGAGAATTGACAAACTTGGCAAACACATTGTCATTTTTGTCCTTCCTAAGCAAACATATGGGTTTTGTTCGGAGGAGCTTTTATCGCCTGGCCCCAGCCTAAGCCTCCTACTTTGGAATTACCTTGGTTGAGGACATGGTGGGCATGCCGATGGTGAAGGAGGACTTTGGTTGATGACATAGTGGATGTGCATGCCGTCGTCTCAGGCCACGGTGGGCTATGACCGCATGGAGACCGGAACTCTCTCTGCATAGGGGAAGGAGGAGGGCAACGAGGGGAAGAAGGACGGGGACGACTACTGCGTGAGGATGACTTGGCACTAAGCCCCATCTCCTCCACCATCTGAAAGAGGCGGTGGAGGACAATGAGGGGGGAAGAAGGAGGACGACGAGTTCATGTCGGCAAGGGTCACGACATCGTTGCCTTGTGGCGGATTGGGGGTGTGTCGCGAGCTAGGTGGTGGTGATGTGTTGTCGCCGGGGATGGTGTGTCGTTGCCGGAATTGTGCTTCTGCGATTGCTCGGTGTCGGGGTGGTGGTACGTGTGGCAGTGGCCCGCTCGTGGTCGGTAGAGTAGTGTGTTGTGCTTTTCTCGTGAGGCGCGGTGGCGGCGGGTGAGGGTCCGGTGTTAGTCGTTGCGCCTCATCGTGGTGGCCTATTTTGATGTTTTTGGTGTTGCGGGGGAGTTCGCGTGTATGCGGCTCTTTATCTATTGTTAGCGTCCCCCATGTTGGGAATTGTGGTCGGTATCTCTGTAAGTGCCTTTTCAGAGGTTATTGTTATTTTATCTTCTTCTAAAATGAATGGCAGAGCTCCTGCCCTTAGTTTAAAAAAAATGAATTCATAGCCAGGTTAGTGGATAGTGCATTCCAGAATCATCAGCAAGAAGCGATGAATTTGGTTATATGCCCGTGCATATCAAATTTTATGTTATCAAACTTTGGTAACTTCGATCAAATTTGGCACTCATTTAGTTTATTACCAATGTGATACTGAACTTTGATAAGATTTTCTTTTCATTACATCCATAGTATATTGTTGCTAAAGTTTGGCCAAAACTTAGACCAAGAATTCCACTACAAAAATTCGGCACACAATAGTGGGGTTTGAATTGGTGATGAACCAAACAGCCCCTAGTCCTCTCTTCGCCATGGACAAGCAAGAACACAAGGTGGCCTGACTTATCCCTGTACGTTGGATGGATTTCGAATGGTTTGGATGACCCCTACTGCTAAAGTTGCGGTCAAACTTGCAACAGCACCAGATTCCGGTCCGTCTGAAGGCGATTCCTTTCGATCGTTAGCCGTCGCATCCTATTATAATAAGTAGTATCGATCACGCTAATCAGAGTATATCCGTTAATTCACTACTAAAAAACTGAATTGCTGGTGCTGCAGGCTAACACGATCGAAGACAAGTTCAACACAAGAAACAATTCTTGTGCCTTCAGGGAAAAAAAAATCTGTGACTGCTACATATTAAACTTGCTACATCGCTCACTAGTGACTATACATACTAATATATGGGAGGTATTTTTACACATCACTAACAAGTAGATACATACACATATATACTTTCATCACTACTATAGAAAAGGTCATCACAGACGGTTCAGAACCATCATCACAGATGGTTTTTATGAACCGTCTGTAATAGAACATATCACTCTGTGATATGCAAATATTACAGACGGTTTTTACTAAGAACCGTCTGTGATAACAACTATCATAGACGGTTTTTACTATGAACCGCTTGTGATGTTACTTTTGGAAACAAAAAAAATATCGTCACGTATAGATGATATTTCTGTGATCCAGCTGCTCTGTGCTAGTTCAGGCATAATATAAAAGCTACTGAATGTGAGATATCCCATATCACTACTCTGAAGAACTTGAAAACGCAAAATCGACGAAAAAAACTTCGGATGCTGTTTTGAGGCCCTAAACGACGTTTTTTCGGAGTCTCGCGTGTACTTCTGATATAGCCCACTGACTTGGACTTATGGATTTTCAAATCAAACTTTTCGTTAGTTTTAAAACGAGCACAAGAACGTCGCGATCGGATCGTATGCAAAAGTTATGACCGTTTTACCGAAAGATGCACGGATCGAAAACGAAAACGCCGCACCAACCATCAAGAGTGCAAAAGAGAAGAGAAAAGAAGAGGGAGAGGAAGAGGAAGAGGAGAGGATGAGCTATAACATTTTAGTTGAACAATTCGAACACCATACTTACCAAACATTCGAAGAGGAGAGGAAAAAGAAGTGAGAAGTGAGAAGAGAGAAGAGAAGAGAAGATGAGAGCAGGAGAAGAGCCGCGGGCTGGTATTTTAAAGGAAGTCGAAAACGAGACGAGCGAAAAGTTCAAATTTGATGAGAGCGGGAAAGTTGAAATATTATCACAGACGGATGGTTTATCACAGACGGTTATTATAACGAACCGTCTGTGATAAGTCGCTGACGATTTTATTATAAAACCTTCTGAGATAATACATGATATCACAGATGGTTTTAGTTAAAAACCTTCTATGATATATTATCTTAGACGGTTTTTAACTAAAACAGTCTGTGATATTAATGTATATCACTGGCGGTTTTTGAAAAGTACCGTCTGTGATAATGTCACTGACGGTTGCAATGTAGAACCGTCAGTGATGTTTATCGTTACAGACGGTTTTGAGAAATCGTCTGTGATGAGACGTCTAATATAAACTTTTCTGTAGTAGTGCATGCACAAGCTTAGGATTGATCAAACTAGTCTCCTCTCATCTCGACCATGGGCTCTCCCTGCTCCAGCTCCAGCTCACGTCGTCGCCTCCTCCTCGCCGGCGCCGAGTGCAGTACGCCACTCGTACCAGTCCTCCTATGCATGGTCGTCGTCTCCGCGTCGGCCGCTGCCGGCAGCTGCAGCCTCACCGCCGGGTTCGTCAAGGTGGACCTTCCGGAGGGCAACTTCGTGGTGCAGAGCCCGTACGACGTGCCGGAGGACCAGCGCTACCACTACGACGTC
Source organism: Otatea glauca (assembly GCA_036346275.1). NCBI lineage: Eukaryota > Viridiplantae > Streptophyta > Magnoliopsida > Poales > Poaceae > Otatea > Otatea glauca. Next base: position 23,786,636 of record CM070734.1, read on the forward strand.
GCCACCGGCGTGCGGACGTTCTGGGTGTACGCCACCGACAAGCCCTTCAACACCGTCACCCCCACCAACCCCGGCACCGAAGTCCGCCTCGCCGTAATTAAGCACACCACAAAATCCTCAGCCAATTCGATTTCCGAATATATTGCAGCAAACTCTACGCATGATACGTGTGTATTATCGCAGGGCCACGACTACTCGTCGGGGGTGTGGCAGTTCGAGGGGTACGGGTACGTGCCGTCGGGGGCGTCGGGGGCGTCGGTGATGCAGATCCACAACGAGGACGGCGGGGCGCGCGCGACGACGATGATGCTGCACGTCTACAACGGCACGATGCGGTACTACAGCGGGGAGGCCGTGGAGGGGTGCGTCTACGACCGGTGGTTCCGGCTCAACGTGGTCCACGACGTCGGCGCGTCGACGGTAGCCGTGTACGTCGACGGGCAGCCGAGGCTGGCCGTCGCCGTGGCGCCGAGCAGGTCGCACTACTTCAAGTTCGGCGTGTACGTGCAGCACCACGACGTGTCTCCGCGCATGGAGTCGCGGTGGAGGAACGTCTCCGTCTACACGAAGCCTCCCTACTAGCTAGCTACTGTGGTGATGGGCTGGTGAATCGATCGATCGAGTGCTCTCTGGTCAGTGTTAATTGTTGGGTGAAGTTGAAACTTCTTTCGAAGAATACGTGGCCTCTTTCATTTGCCAATGAATCCATTTGAGTTCAGGCATTAGCAAATGGCTGCTTTGTTTCCATATATAGTTCCCGAACAATCGATGAACAGAGTGCGAGCTAATTCAGAAGCATGTACCTTCAAGCTAGCTCGCTGGTGTCTTGTAGGTGAAGTTTGGATCACTAGATCAAGTCCCACCCTACTCACCATCTAAAAATTATTTTTATCTCTTGAATATTATACCGTAAACTATCGACTCATCAAATAAATATATAGTTTGTTCGGATCAAGACCCAAATCAAGGTACATGATTTCATTTGGATCCATGTCAGCCTTGGATATAACTCCTTTTGAATAGGTGAATTCAGATCTATAAAAAGAATATTAGGTTTAGATCAGATATATGCAGGGAATATAACTTGTTTCTATGCAGAACCGAGTTGTGCACAGCGGGGAAAAGTTGGTATCTTCAGAAATACAAGGTAGACCAGTGCGCGATACCGCGCCGAGCGAAAAAATTTGGTCTGAGTGTTTTTTTTTGTAAAAACCGTAATTTCGGTTATCTCGGTCGTGTTTTTTAAAAAATTGGTTGGTTTGGAGCCGTCGGCGAATTTGCGTAGCGGAAAAAATTTGGGCTGCTTTTTCCCGCAAAAAACATACCCATTTTTTTGTTGCAAAAAAGTAAGAAGAAGAACCGGGTTAAAAATTGGTTGGTTAGGATCCGTCGGTGAATTTACGTAAACGCGGTTTTTTTTTCTGTAAGGACCCACCCAAAATCTTCAGGGTTTTTTTTACAAAAAACGTAAGAAGAACCGAGTTAAAAATTGGATGGGTAGGAGCCGTCAACGAATTTTCATTCCGGGTTTAAAGAACCGGCGACTGTATCAAATTTGCGGAACCACGGTTTTTTTTGCACAATAACGGGATCTAAACGTAATTTTAAATCTTTCGGGTTTAAAAAAACAGCGCACGTGTCGAATTTCCGAAACTACGAGGATTTTTTGCAAAATAACCGGTGGGACCTAAACGTAATTCTAAATCTTCAAGGTCTAAAAAATCGGCGCACGTGTCGAATTTGCGGAACTACGGGGTTTTTTGCAAAATAATCGAGCGGACCTAAACGTAATTTTAAAATTTTCAAGTTTAAAAAATCGGCAACCTGGTCAAATTTGTGGAATTATGGGGTCCTTTTTGCAAAATAACCAGTGTAAGGACCTGACCATGATTTCTGATTTTATGTGGGGCTTTTTCGAAAAAATGGACATGGATGCTCTCCCTACGCTGGAATCCTTCCCGCTATAATAGATATATTCGGGGAGTTTTTTTGCAAAAAAAATGTAAGAAGAACCGGGCTAAAAATTGGCTGTCTAAGAGCCGTCACTGAATTTGCGTTCTGAGTTTAAAGAACCGGCGACCATGCCGAATTTGCGGAAGCATGGTTTTTTTGCAAAATAACAGGACCTAAACAAAATTTTAAATCTTTCGAGTTTAAAGAACCGATGCACGTATCAAATTTGCGGAACTACGAGGTTTTTTCTGCAAAATAACCGGTGGGACCTAAATGTAATTTTAAATCTTTCGGATATATAAAACCTGCGCATGTGTCGAATTTGTGGAATTATGGGGTCCTTTTTGCAAAATAACCGGTGAAAGGACCTGACCGCGATTTCTAATTTTTTGTGTGGCTTTTCGAAAAAAACGGGCGTGGATGCTCTCCCTACGCTGGAATCCTTCCAGCTATAATAGATATATTAGCCAGGGTCATGCGCTACGCTGCGTCGTGCGAGTTTTTCGTCGCGCGACGCTGTGCCGTGCGAAAATTAGAAAATTCGATCGCGTGACGTTGTATCGCGCGAAATTTGGTCTGACGGATATTTCTGAAAAAAATTGCATAATTTTGGTTTTTCTTGTTTTTTTTAAAAAATAGGACGCTAGAAGCTGTCGGCGAATCTGTGATTTGTTTGAGAGAAAAACGCGGAGAAACCTAAACGTATTTTTATTTTTTGCGTAATTCTGGTTTTTTTTAAAAAAAATAGGTAGTTAGGACCCGTCGGTGAATATGTGAACTGTTATAAACCGTCGGGGAATCTGTGGTTTTTGTTTTGGGAGAAAACAAACATATTGTCGTTTTCTCCGCTACGAGGATAGTACTAGCTAGGGTCACCTAGCGTGAAATTTGGAAATTCGGTCGCGTGACGCTGCGCTACACGAAATTTGGTCTGACGGATATTTCTGAATTTTTTTCGTAATTTCAATTTTTTTGTTTTTTTTAAATGGGCTGCTAAGAGCCGTCGGTGAAACTGTGTTTTTTTTGTGAAAACCGAGCAGGGACCTAAACGTAATTTTTTTTGCGTAATTTCGATTTTCTTGTTTTTTTTAAAAAAAATGGGTTGTTAAGACCCGTCGGCCAATCTGTGGACTGCTATAAACCGTCGGCGAATCTGTGGATTTTTTTGGAGGAAACTGCGGAGGGACCTAAACATATTTCCGATTTTTTCGAGTCAATTATGCTAAAAAACCGTTTTCTCGAACCTAAATGTAATTTTATTTTTTTCTTGGGGGTTATAAACCAACGGGAGGATTTGAACGTAAACTATAGAGGGACTTAAACGCAATTTCATTTGTTTTGGATCTTTTCTTTTAAAAACCGACCTAATGACCTAATCACGATTTCTAACTTTCTAGATAACCTTTTCGCGAGGGAGGCGACGTGGCATGGTTGGTTGCTCTCCAATTGCTCTAGCTTCATATAAAGGTATTTTCTAGATGATCTTTTCGCGAGGGAGGCGACGTGGCATGGTAGGTTGCTCTCCAATTTCTGCAGCTTTTATATAAAGGTATGATATGATATATAGATTATTATTTGCACCGACAACTGGCTGAACCATGGCTTTGTGTAGGGGGATTCACTACTACAGAACAGCACATCCTTGCTGGCACATCACTGCCGGTTAGGACAGAGCCGGTAGTGAGAACATATCACTACCGGTTCGAAAGTTGAGCCGGGGGGAGAACTTATCACTGCCGGTTCGTCGAAACAACCGGCAGTGATAAACTCATATCACTGTTGGTTTATATATAAAACCGGTAGTGATATATCACTGTCGGTTCTTGTTTCAACCGGTAGTGATATTGGAATTTCCAATGCCGGTTTTAAACCAGAACCGACAGTGATATTTATTTTCCCGCCTAATTTTATTTTCCCGCGCAATACGAGCCCTATCACTGCCGGTTCTGGGCAGAACCGGCAGTGATAAGCCCTTTATATACCTGCCATCCCTTCCCCCGACCAATCGAGCGTAACAGAGAGGAGTCTCTGCTCCATTATTGTGTCCACTTGCTGCCGAAAATTGTACTAGAATTCATATCTACTTGTTTTCAAGGTTAGTAATTTCAATAACATTATATTTGTTGTTGGATTTTACTTTGTAGATTGTTTTAGATTTAGATCATTACAATTCTTAATCATTTCAGTGATTTAGTGGATTTTTGAATGGTGAAAATGTATAGGTGAATTTTGCAAAATGGTGAAAATGACTAGGTGAATTTTGTACATTTGTAAATCGATATATTTACAAATATATCCTGTATTTTTATTTATATGCTTACTCTCAATAATTAAAGTCATTAAAAAATTGCAACATTGATATTATCAATTATGAAAGTAATTTAAAAATTGCCACCTAGATATTTTTAATATAAAAAAAATATGTCCTAATTATTCACAATTATTTTCTATTTTGCAAATAAATAAAAATTGCCAGATGGATATTTACATAGTGAAAAAAGGTTGATGTATACTGAAATTTTGGAAAAAAAATGCTACATGGATATTTACATAATGAAAAAAGGTTGATGTATTTTAATATAGTCAAAATGTATCGTGACTATTTAAAATTATGTATTATTCTGTAAATATTTAAAAATTGGAAGATGGATATTTACATAATGAAAAAAGATTGATGTATTTTGATATAGTAAAAATATATCCTAAGTATTTACAATTATTTTCATTTTATAAAATAATAAAAAAATGTTACATGGATATTTACATAATGAAAAATAGGTTGAAGTATTTGAACATAGTCAAAATATATCGTAACTATTTACAATTATTTATTATTTTGAAAATATTTAAAAATTGGAAGATGGGTATTTACATAATGAAAAAAGATTGATGTATTTTGATATAGTAAAAATATATCCTATGTATTTTTTTCATTTTATAAAATAATAAAAAATTGCTAGATGGATATTTACATAATAAAAAAAGGTTGATGTATTTTAACATATTCAAAATTGCTACATGGATATTTAAATCTTATCATTTACAATTATATTGTTATTTGCAATTATATGCTTATGTGATGTTTGTTTTAATTAATTGTAGATGGACCAAGGTGGATGTATGACACGGACCGTTATGCGCAGAGTTCTTTAATGGTGTGACATGTTTTGTAAACGCGGCTGCGGCGCACAAGTCGAAGAATCTGTCGAACTATATGTGTTGTCCATGCGTTGGTTGCAAAAACGAGAAGTTGTTTTCTACCAAAGAGTCGATACGTGCACACTTACTTCGAAGGGGTTTCAAGGCTGGCTATACCTGTTGGACCGAGCATGGTGAAGATGAGATTGTGCATGAAGGGCAACATATTGGTGAAGATGACGGAGACAACGATATGACGGCGGTCGAAGATACGTTTGTCGATAGCCACGACGACGACCTGAATCAAATGTTACGTGATGGGAAGGGGACTTCACGAGTGAAAGAAAGTTTCAAAAGTTCCAGCGTATGGGAGAGGACTCCACAACACCATTGTACCCTGGCTGCAAAGGGGAGCAAAAAAACTGCATACCGTGCTTACACTACTGCAGTTGAAGGCAAGCAATGGTTGGTCCGATAAGAGCTTCACTGAGCTCTTATGTGTCTTGGGGGACTTGCTTTCAGAGCGTAACGTGTTGCCTACAACTACGTACCAGGCCAAGCAGGTTGTCTGTCCGTTGGGACTGGAAGTGCAAAAAATACACACATGTTCAAACGATTGTATGTTGTATCGCAATGAGTTTGCACACTTGGATGCCTGTGCTGTTTGCAAAGCAAAGCGGTATAAGGGCAACGATGATATCCATAACGACGATGTCGAGGTAGAGCATAAGAAGAAGAGATCCCTCCGTGAGGTGGTGTGGTATTTCCCTATAATCCCCCGTCTGAAGCGCTTGTTTGCGAACAAAAGGCTTGCTCAATTGCTACGATGGCACGCCGAAGAGCGTAAAAAGGATGGAATGCTTAGGCACCCTGCTGATTCTGTGCAATGGAGGAACATCGACAGAAAATATAAGAAGCACTTTGCATATGATGTGAGGAATATAAGGTTCGGGTTGAGTACGGATGGGATGAATCCTTTCGGCAACATGTGTAGCCGTCACAGTACTTGGCCGGTGACTTTATGTATTTACAACCTTCCTCCTTGGCATTGTATGAAGCGGAAGTACATTATGATGCCACTATTGGTCTAAGGGCCCAGGCAACCTAGCAACGATATTGATGTGTACCTCAAACCATTGGTTGAAGATCTTCTAATACTGTGGAACAATGGAGTACGGGTATGGGATGAGTACAAAAGAGAGAACTTTATCCTACGCGCATTGTTGTTCGTAACCATTAATGATTACCCCGCCTTGGTAACTGTCGGACGACGACAAAAGGGTTCAACGGATCGTCCAAAGCTTGGATGATCTGACTAGCCGGTGGTGAAGAATTGTCGAAAAATGGCGTACATGCGACATCGTAGGTTCCTTCGCAAGGATCACCCGTACCGCAATAATAAGAGAGCTTTTGACGGGACAAAGGAGACTGCCTTAGCTCCAAAAAATCGGACAGGGAAACAGATATTTGCGGCCGTAAAGGATCTTCATATTATTCACGGAAAGGGAGCCGGCAGTACATCTATCCCGAGTTCCCGTGACAAGGCTACTTTGTGGAAAAAGAGATCAGTATTTTGGGTCTACCGTACTGGCAACACTTGGAAGTTCGACACGCAATCGACGTCATGCACATAGAGAAGAACGTGTGCGACAGCTTGCTTGGTATCTTACTGGATATACTTGGCAAAACAAAAGATACCCTCCACGCACGGATGGACCTTGAAGATATGAAACTCAGGAAGGAGCTGCATCACGAAGACATGGATACAGGCAAAAAGTACCTACCCGCAGCCTGCTACACTCTGAGCAAGAAAGAAAAAATTAGCGTGTGCGAATGCTTGCACGGAGTGAAAGTTCCGTCTGGTTACTCTGCCAACATAAAGAGACTAGCCTCAATGAAAGACTTAAAATTAATTGGCATGAAGTCTCACGATTGCCACGTGATAATGACACAGATGCTTCCAATTGCAATTAGGGGTGTTCTGCCATAGAAAGTCCGAGACCTAATTATAAAGTTATGTTCATTCTTCAACGCGATTTCACAGAAGGCCATCGATCCATTGAAACTAGATAAGCTGTAGGAAGACGTGGTCCACGCTCTCTGCAGGCTCGAGATGTGTTTCCCTCCATCTTTTTTTGATATTATGGTCCATCTCATTGTTTACATTGTGAAAGAGAAACGGATTCTCGGTCCCGTGTTTCTACATCAGATGTATCCTTTTGAGAGGTTCATGGGGGTTATAAAGAAATATGTTCGTAACCGACATCGACCGGAAGGTTGCATTGCAGATGGTTGGCGAACCGAGGAGGTCATTGAGTTCTGTGTCGATTATATGGATCTCAAACCGATTGGTGTGCCTACATCACGGCATGAGGGCAGGCTACAGGGCAAAGGGACACTGGGCGAGAAATCACTCCGTACAAACAATCTAGCTTCATTCACACAAGCACATTTCGTAGTTTTGGGACAATCAGTTGTGGTGGCCCCGTATGTCAACATGCACAAGAGCATGCTATTCAGAACAAACCCAGCGAAGTCAAAGGGTTGGATCGCGAGAGAGCATAGAGATAACTTCGGCGATTGGTTGCGTAGGCACATGATGCATACGGAGACAGAGTGCGCTCAGTTGAAAATGTTGGCTCAGGGACCGTCATCTACAATTCGCACATTCCAAGGATACGACATAAATGGTTTTACATTTTATACAAGAGCACAAGATAAAAAGAGCATGAACCAAAACAGCGGTATCCGTACAGACGCCTACGACAGCAATGAAAATAGGCAAAGCTACTACAGATTCATAGAAGAGATTTGGGAGCTTGACTATGGACCTTTGAAGGTCCCTTTCTTTCGGTGCCAATGGGTCAGGCTTCCAGGGGGTGTTAACATCGACAAATACGGTATCACTACCGTGGACATCAAACTCATCGGATACAGGGAAGAGCCATTCGTACTTGCTAATTCTGTTACACAAATCTTCTTTATAACTGACCCGGCTAACAAGGAACGCCACGTGGTTATTCAAGGAAAAAGAAGGATTGTCGGAGTTCAGAATGTTGTCGACGAGGAAGAATACAACCAGTTCGATGAGCTTCCTCCTTTCGGAGAGAACGTTGAACTAAGTCTCATTGAAGATAGTGAGGAAGCTACGTGCGTACGCCGCGATCATAACGAAGGTCGAATCGTAGCTTAGTTGTTCAAATTAAAGATATGCTTTCTTTCGTACGAACAACATGTTTATTTTCTCTTGTGTAACAATTAATGTATTATATGAGGCAATGGATTGGACTGCATTTGTGTGAATTGTTACAAGTCACACCATCTGTGTTATGCATCCTCCTTCGGTCCATCTACAATTTATTTATTATTTCAAAATTTGAAATTTGTAAGCCTTAATATGAATTTTTTGAGCACTATTTGATTTTTGAACTATTAAAACAGTGAGCAATTTGGTTTTTCTGCATTTTAGAACTTAGTCAAAATTAGGGGAAAATATTTATATAACATATTACATGTCCTGTAGTATGCCTCAAAAAAATTTCAGATTATTTGGATCAAATTTGATAGTATTTCGTCGGTCTGCGAAATGAAATAAACTGGAAGTTCTACTATATATATCATTGTCGGTTCTCTTTAACCCGACAGTGATACTTCGTACTACTACCGGTTTACAAATAGATCCGGCAGTGATAGTGACTTATCACTGCCGGTTCTAGTAAAACCCGACAGGAATACGAAGTATCACTGCCGGGGTTAAAGAGAGCCGACAATGATAGTGTCCTTATCACTGCCAGTTTTTTTAAAATCCGGCAGTGATACTATATATCACTGTCGGGTTTTAATAGAACCGGCAGTGATAAGGAACTATCACTGCCGGCTCTCTTTATGACCCAGCAGTGATAAAATATCACTGTCGGTTCTGTTGGGACCCGGCAGTGATAGTCCCCCCTATAAATATCACTGCCGCGCCCAACCATTGCCCTTCTCCTGTCACTTGCATCTCCGCCACCTTCACCTCCCAACCTTCGCGCCTTCGGCCGCATAGAGCCTCCCCGTCGCCGCCTCGAGCCTCCCCGCCATTGCCGCATCCTCTCCGCCGCTGTCTCGTCCTCCCTGTAGTCGAGGCCGTCGCATCCCTTCGCCGCCGTCGCCGCCATCGCATCCCCTCCCCACGCTGTCGCCGACTCTGCCCCGTGGTCGTCGCCGCCTTAGGCCTCCCCGCCGCTACCTCTACATCTGCATCGACTTTTCCCCGGTTCGTTCCTTTTTGCCATCCCCTGTTTGATTTCTCGTCCAATATGAAAAATGTCTGATGTGTGATGCTGCTCGTGAGGAGCTTGTGGGGATTTTTCTGTGCCGTGGTTGTGCTATGTCCAAGCCGCTTTCGTCCAGTGTGCAAAATCTTGAATGTGGTTGTGGGGATTAACATAAGGATTGTATGTATCACTTAATCTTGAATGTGGTGACAGTGGCATGAGCAAATCAAGCACTTGGCACTGATGAAGTTGAATCGGGCACAGGTGCTAAATTGCTCTATAGTTGTTAAATTGCTCCACTGTTATTACAAAGTGTTATTAGAAATCAATAAGTTGATGAAGTACCCTCACTGTGCTCATTCAGCTTCTTAGTTACTAAATTGCTCCATTGTTATTAGAAAGTGCTAAATTGCTCCAATGAGCTCATTCAGCTTCTTAGTGGTTTGTATGCTTGTGTTAGAATATATGCATATTTGTATGTATGCTTCAAGGTGTTTAATTTGCATATTTGTTCAACCAAGCAGAATGAAATCTGCATAGGATGGTATGTATGCTTGTGTTACAATATATGCTGCATTTTTTACCTCACCTTGCTGCATTTTGTACCTCACCTTGCTGTCATGGAAACTCACCTTGCTGCCTTGACGTTGCTCGATGATGATAATGGGTGTAAAAATGATCATAATAGCTAATTTTGCGAGTTTGACCTTGAACCGGTAGACTTGCATGCTAATAAGTCTTTCTGTCGCTCAATTATGATAACCATTCAAGACTGATATTGTATTGTTTAGCACCTATCAGTATTGCTTTGTTGCTCAATTGTTGCACCTATCAGTATTGCTTTGTTGCTCAATTGTTGCACCTATCAGTATTGCTTTGTTGCTTTACTATGTTAATCTGAATAAATGCTAATCATATTGCATACTGATATGAGTACAATCTGTTCATTAAGATTCTATTATGACATGGAATTCAATTATCAAATTTTTATTGTGCATTTTAAGGTGGTAAGGGTTCGAGGCCTAATTCGCTGAATTAATTTGTTTAGCCCATTTGTGATTGAGGTTGAAGATTTAAATCTTCAATCAAACCCTAAATCTGAGAGCACCATAAACAAATTCACGCCAATTATGTTATTTTTATCATATTGTCTTACATTCTCTTAAATTTGCTTAGAGTATGATGCTTGGCAGTAAAAGTAACTTTCTGACATCATACTATGAAAAAATATTTGATCTTGTGTTACCCTTACATAAGGCTACTTGTTGTTTGCTAATGTACTTTTGTCTTCAATTAGTACACGGCAGCTCATGTCATATACATTGAGGCACAACCCTTTTCTTTTACTTTTTTTTTGTGGATTCCAAAACCATTACTGTATATGTGTCCTTGAAAGATGTATATGTGTATGTATCCTCGAAAGATGTATGTGTATGTATCCTCGAAAGTTGTATGTGTATGTATCCTTCAAGGATGTATTTTGTGCTCTACACTTACGTATTTGTCGTTAAATTGACAACCCGTATAATATCCTGCATGTGCATATATCCTGTGTATGTGTATGTGTATGTGTATGCGTATATTTGTGTTCATGGTCAAATTATTCTGGAGCATGCAGATTCAAAAAAAATATGTATATGTGTATGTGTTCTTCAAAGATGTATGTGTATAAAGATCAAAAAATATCTATATGTGCACATGTTCTTTAAAGATGTGTATGTGTCTTTCAAATATGTGTATTAATTTTATTTCTTAGAATTGATAAGTTCGGGGATTGTTGTTTACATTATTATTGAGTACTCCTTCTTTCAATAAATCTTAGCCATATTTTAATTTTACAATTTGTGGTGAAATTGAAATTGAGGAAGACAGGAGATAAAATGACTTAGGTCGATCTGCTACTGCCTCTAAGTTTAAGCCTTAATGATAATCTATACGAAAACAATCTCGAGTGAGTGCAAAATATCACGGGACTTACTTTAAAACACTCGTAGGGACATATATACTACCATAGTATAGAAAAGGATCCTAATTAGAACTTGTTTTGCATCTGAATATGTACGCTCATATGCTTTTATATCTATGTTCATTCGTTATGTCAATCTTCATTTGTACGTGTGTTTCAAAAATGAGCTTGTTAATTTGAAATTTCTGATAAACTTGCTAGGAATGGCCTCTAACCAAGGACAAGTGCCGGAGGGAGCGGGGCCCTCAAATATCGACGAAGAAGGAACGGGTAGCCCGAACCATAGCCCAACGTCCTACTTGAACTTGCAAGATCCTGCCGTGGACCAACCTGACGTCAGTAACGTAGGCGAGGTAAAGTATTAGTGCACTGTGGTTCTCAAAATATTGTTGGCCCAGACGACTCATGAGAAGATCAAATTGCAGGCTCAGACGTCTGATCAACGCAGGCAGCGCACAAGTCGTGGTCCAAACAAGATGCCTAAGGGACTTTTTAACGTAGTGGAACTCTCGGCAGTCGGGGAACCTGCTCTACCCGAGTCATCGTTGGGGCCATATAGGATAGCATGCGGTGTTCTTGCTAGGGATGACGTGCCCATCAGCTACAGATCATGAATTGGCCGCCAAGGTGACCCATGGGTGGTTCCCAATGACCTAAAGAACTCGTTGTGGGACAAGCTGAAACAAGTGTTCCAGTTCCTCCAAAGGACCGAGCTGGTTGCAAAGAAACGTGCACTATCCATCATGTGCACAGCGTGGAAGGATTGGAAGACGACACTAAATAAAAACTACGTGAAGAAGAATGAAACGCCGAATTTTGACACGTACCCAAAGTTAAGAGAGTTCTGGAAGGACTTTGTGGCGTACAAGAGGTCTGAAGAAGCGCAGATAGTAAGTCAAAGGAACAAGGCAAACGCGGATAAGAATATTCACCCTCATACACTAGGAACAGGAGGGTACGTGAAGAAAATACCAGCATGGGATCGGACTGAAGAAGAACTAACCCGCAAGGGTGTCATTCCTGTGACGGCCGTCTTGAGCGAACGATCGAAGCACTGGTTGCTTGGGAGGGGTGCTTCTATCTCCGATGATGGCAGCTTAAGCTTCAGAAGCGACAGAGAGCAGGAAGTGTCGCGTAGAATCACGGATGCTCACATGCAGTCTTCCCAAGGATCTTTTAGGCCAAGAAGGGAGAATGACGAGCTAACCGTAGCTCTGGGCAACAAGGAGCATCCAGGTCGCACCCGAGGAGTTAGTTTGGTGCCGTGGAAAGAAGCCTTCCTAGCAGACGCATGGTTGTACAAGCGCTCGAAGAGACAACGAGAAGATCAACTGGACCGTCAAATACATAATGCTGTGGCGAGAGCGTTAGAGGAACAGAGAGCGGAACTAGATAAGGTTGTGGAGCAAGCAATACAGAAAGCTCTCACGACCATCACGCTTGGAGAAATCCACGAGCTCATCGATCCCGGTGCTCGTAAGAGCGATTCTTGCGTCCTGAGGGTTTCCCGAAGAGTACGGACTCCATTTTCCTGTGGATGACATTAAAGAACCGACACCGTGCAAGCTACATTTGTCCGCACATGGCATTACAATCAAGGTGGCTGAGGGCAGGGCTTGGCCATGCCAGGAGTCGCAGGTTTTACACTGTCGTCCGATACCGGAGGGATTCACCAGGGTCGAAGTGGACAGTGTAGTCCGCCAATATCGTAAAATGGAGGTAGAGATCCCTGGCGAGGACGGAAACAAAATACTAGGAGAAAACGTGCATAGCTTCGTCGCGTGGCGCAAGAGCTTGATTAAGTTTGGCCCGGACGATGAGGACGACGAAGATGATGATCAGCCGCGCTCTGCACACGGAGACCTCCCGCCCTGGTCGCCACCACAGAGACAAAGTCCAACTCCTCCGTCGGCACCAATCAGAAAAAGTTCGACTCCTCCGCCAGAATCTGAGAAGAATCGAACACCAGCACCATCTCGTAAGTCAGCAGCGTCCTCGAAGAAATCTCAATCATCTGTGAAGCAAGGACAATCCCAGAAGAAGTTACCAGCTGACATGACTGAGAAAGAACGGAAAAAGCATGTAAGCGCCAGCGTAACATCTCACTTTAAAAAGGTGCCACCACCTGAGAAGACTAAAGTTAACGAGAACGAGCAAAAGTTTTCTCGAGTATGGCAAAAGTGCAAAAGACGGGGCAGGCTTCTGAACCTTGCAAAATGTCGGACTACGAGCGCATATCCAGAAAGCAATACTTGAAGGTGGCTAGTGCCGAAGCGTTGAGGTTGGATGCTCAGGCAGATCCTGCTCAACGAGAAGCTCAGCAGCAAGGTCTCAGGTGGAAGTTCTTTATGGGGAAACCGCTGGTTGAACCAGCTCATTTCGACCACCTGACAACACAACTGTGACGCGTCCATCAGTGGTACATGCAGCAGTCCAACGAAGGTATGGAGTTGTTCGCAGTAAAATACACGGAGCAAGATTTTCACAATGGGGATAATATCTTCTGGGTGAATTTCAAGGAGGTGTACATGTTGTACCAGCAAGATGCCCTGGACGTGAATATACTTCGAATGTGGACTTTGTAAGTCTCTATGTATATTATTGTGCATTCTTGTACTGTTTAATTGCATGTCTGACTTCTTTCCTATGTAGAATGGAGATACAGATTTGTAGAAGAAATGGCAATGACAATCTAGGATTCATAGATCCGGGGCTCGTTAACGAGAAGCTTGTGAAGGACAATCCACAGTACAATGAAAACTATTTATTTAATACTTTTTTGAAGCTGCAATACAAAACCTCCATACTTTTACCCTATAACTTTAAGTATGCATTTCCCTACTTCTAATATCGTTTTACTGTTTTTGCGTAACACGTACGATGTTGGAGTAATTGACTTCACTGACATATATGTGCAGGTTTCACTGGGTCCTCCTCGTCATCTATTTAGATGATAGCAGGATTTTTGTCTTGGACTCTAGGAGAAAAGCAACTAAGCTGTATCAAGACTTTTGGGATATGATGAACAGGTAAACTCGATCGTTGTGTTATTGCTCTTGCAATATTCCATTCTACTTCATTTAAGTTTACTTGATATTCAAAATCATTCACAGGGCATTCGCACGATACTGCAAGAAAAGTGTTCGCCATCGTCTCTATAGGAAACATTTTTAAATAGTAACCGACTTTCCATGTATGAGGCAGGACCTGGGAAATAATTTATGTGCATACTATGTATGTACAAATTTACATTCAATTGTCACGGAGACTGTGGGCTATAACAAAGCCATGGTACGTAATTACACATTGATGCTTACTTTTTTTCATTTAACATACATCTTCATTAATTAACTTTCTCTTTTCTTCAATAACAGCGCTCCAAACTGAGAACCAATAAATTGTTCACAGAAATTATAGCAATTCAAGAATAGCTCGCCGGATTCATTCTTGATGAAGTCATCAATCCAAACGGCGAGTTCCACGCGTAGCCTCATCGCCCTCATTCTACTATGGCCGGTGCAAAATCAAAGTCAATGAGAAGAGATGAGATGAGATGTAGTCGAACTACATTTGTAAATAAATCACTGTAAAAACAAAGTATTGTGATGCTTAATTTAATATATTTGAATTATGATTTTAACGATGCTTTGCATATACATGGATATATTTGAATTATGATTTGAACGATGCTTTATATACTATATATGGACACTCTATAAAAAATTGTATAAAAATATATATATTGAACAAAAAATATGCAATAAAAATATTTGGTTCACGGTTTGTCACTGCCGGTTCTTGGAGAAAACCGGCAGTGATATATATATATCATTTTCGGATTGAGGTATAACCCGGCAGTGATAGTCCTATATCACTGCCGGTTTTATGTATAACCAGCAGTGATAATTATTATCGCTGCCGGATTTTGGTTTAACCCGGCAGTGATAGTACAATATCACTACTGGTTCTGTATAGAACCGGCAGTGATAATCCTTATCACTGTCGGTTTCTGAGCCGGCAGTGATAATCCCCGAGTATCACTGTCGATCGATCACTGCCGGCACCAATGACCGACAGTGATGGCGTTTTAGAATCGATAGTGATGTGCTGTTCTGTAATAGTGATTTCAACGAAACTCTACAATCATGAACAGCAGATCGGAGGGAAAGATCGAGAGGTGGAAGATGACCGGATTCCGCGAGGCAATATCATCCTATTTTTCGGGGCACGCCCCATCGATTTCACGTCTCCTTTTTTGCTGATGACCGTCTGATTTTTAGTGAAGCTTCTCGGCGGGGAGGTGAGCGACTGAACAATATTCTAGATAAATATAAGTGCGGATTAGCACAGCGGGTTAACACCCATAAATCCGCCATTTTTTCCGGCCAAACCGCAGCAAGGAGATGAAGACATTCTTCCATGGGTCACTCCAGATCGAAGCGGAGGCCCTTGCTGAAAATTTTTTGGGGCTACCAACTGCTCTCGGACGTGGCACGAGTGGAGTTTCTCACCATCTCACTGAGAAAATCAGGGAAGTAGCCGGCGGTTGGAGTGAGAAAAAGCTAAGCTACGCAGGCCGGGAGATGCTTATAAAATATGTGGCACAAGCGATTCCAATATATTCTGTAAGTTGTTTTAAACTATCGGTCAGTAACAACTATCGGCTAGTACATTTGACGATGATTAAAAAGATTATCTTTCATTTGGATCATCAATAGATAAAAATTATACTCTATTAATAGATCCATAAAAAATCATTAATTTAGAATGAAGCATACGCTTATTCAAACGGTCAAGCTTTCGACCAGTTCAGTCAAAACGTATGGCGCATGGTGGAGAGGCGCTAGCGCCGCGCCCGACCCGCGTCGGTGGCCCTTGAGGAAGTCCTTCCCGGCCGCGCCGCGATGCATGGCGACGACTGTGAGTTCGCTGGGCGTAGAGGTGGTAGTGACAAGGGACAGACGAGGTGGTCAGCGTCGGCACTGGCGAAGTGTAGCAACGCGGCACCTGTGGCCCGGAGAGCCCACAGGTACAACACATGCGTGGCCACCATGTCCCGACGCGCCTGCACGAGCTGCTTCGTGCACTGCCTCCGCACCTTGCACCGTGACACCGCCTCCTGCCGCTCCAGCTGCGACTTGCAGCAACGCATCGCCGCCGCTTGCTCGCCGATGACCACCACCGTGGACGAGGAGGCTTGCATGTATGCGACGCGATGCAGCAGGCGTCGTTGTCCATCCTGCCGATGACGCTCAAGAACGCCATCGAGTTGGGCCTGCTGGAGATCTTGGTGGGCGCTGGCGGGAAGGAGCTGTCGCCGGCAGACATAGTTGTGCGGCTGCCATCCACGGCCAACCCGCGCGGGGAGAGGAACAGCTGGCCACCGCAACCCTGCCCAGCACGCCCAAGGTGTTCTCGTCCATCTCGTCCTCTTGGCATTCCTCGCTCCGCTGGCTACTCTTCTCTCTGGCCTTCTGCGCTGCTGCATCATCTTCCGGCCTTCGGTCTCGCCGGGATCCTGTGGTTGGCTGGTTGCAGACTGTCTACTGTGGCTGCAGACCGGAGGCAATTGGGGGTAAACTGTAACCAGGTTCGCAAAACCGCGGTTTTCGAGCGTACTGCGCTGACCGGAGAAGGTAAACCGGTCGGTTTACGGGTTGAGTTCAAATTAAAATTTGAAAAAAAATATCTAAAAATTTTCTGAAATTAGTATTAATTGCTTTATGACATCTGGTGTAAATTTTTTTCTTGAAAAAATGAAGTTTAGAGACGTTTTTGAGCCATTCAAAATATTGAAAATAGAAAAAGCAAAAAAATGATGGCCAAGCCGCCTGTGGGCCGGCCAACCCACCAAAGAGCATGACGTGCCGGCCAAGAGAGCAAGCTCGCATCTGAACACTGATTGCACTCCACCTTTCCCCATTCGACGCTGCTGTCGACCGCGTCACCGCCGCCCAGATCCAGCCCCTAAGCGTCGTCCAACAAGCGATTTTTGCTTGGTTTTGCGTGAAAATCGTTCGGTTTGAGCGATTTTTCGAGCGGTCAGCGAAATTCGACAAAGCGAACGAAAAATGCGTTTTCACTTCGATTTTCTTTCGGTTTCCTTCTATTTTTGCTCGGGTTTTTTTTATGTAAACCGCTTGATAGTTTATACACGTATGTTGTTGATGCATGTATGTGCAATTTGTAGTACAAACATTTACTTCGTGATAAAATGGTCATTGTGTTGAAGATAAAATGCTCACTGTTTGTTTGTTCACCAATCTTTAGTACCAATATTTTTCAAATATGTTAAGGAGCAATATTTAGTAGCGATATTTACTTCAACATATTTTAGTAACAACAATTTTTCAATTATATTTTGTAGCAATAATTGTCCAAGTATGTCAAATAGTAATATTTGTTAACGTATGTGAAATAACAATATTTGTTCAATTATGACAAGTAGCAATATTTAGTACCAATATTTTGTTGAAGTATATGTAGTAGCAATATTTGTTCAATTATAGTTATTAGCAATATTTGTTGAAGTATGTGTAGTTATTTGTTTACATATTATTGCTAAATGCCTACTTTACACTTTCAGATTGTATAAAATATAGCAAAGGTCGTGCCAAACTTTTACTTCATTTGTATGTTTCATTTTATTGTAACTCAATTTTTTACTAATATTTCGTTCATCTAGATCGAACATAGCATTTGTGTGACAATGGAAAAAAGACGAAGTTATGTCTACTCCACAACTTCAAATGAAAGTATTAAAATATAAATAGTGTTGATATGTGAATAGTAGTGAAATTGTGAATGATATTTTTATGTGATTATGTAAAAGTCTATTTTTACACTTATTAGATTGATATGTGAGTAGTATTAAAATGAAAGATTTTTTGTTGATATATTATTGCTAAATGCCTAATTTATAATTTGCAATTGTCTAAAATATAGCAAATGTCATATCGATTTTTTTTCATATTTAGGAGAGATTATAGAAATTTTTCATGTTTGTACGTGTTTTTATATATATTTCTTACATTTTTCCTTTTTTTTTTGCCTTCACTGATTTTTTACAAATTTTACAAAAGAATCTTTGCAATTTTTTCCTTTTATTTTTACTTTCTTCAGTCTTCAACGGTTTTCACTCAAAAATCACGAAATTCGCTCACTGGTTTAACCAAATTTCAAATTTATTTAAATTTCGATACCGTTCGGGTTTTAAATGTTTTTTCGTGATTTTCGTTATCGTTAGAAATTGTTTTGTTAGCTCTGACTGTGACTCTGTAAGGAACCAAGGATAGAAAATAGTCTAGCCGAGTAAGGGTGCGTTTGGTTTGGTGAACGAGGATGAATGGGATGGGATGGTTCAGGATATATTTTGATACATGTGTTTGGTTGAGTGTATGGAATCATCTTGTACGGGATGGAGTGGTACAGATTCTAAAAATATTCTTCAAATATGCTGTACCATTCCATACCTCTAAATTAGTTGAACCATCCTGTACCATCTCGTACCATTAGTGATAAAGTTTACCATACTAACCTCATCTATCCAACCAAACATCATCTCATACCATCCCGTACCTTTCTATCCAAGAAATCAAACAAAATCATGTATCATTCCATTCAGACAACCAAACACCCTCTTCGTAACATCTTATCCAGAATTATTATCCTATTTATTCTCGTTCACCCAACCAAACGCACGGTAAGGGTAGGCTCGTATGTCCGAATGTTTCAATTAACTTGGCCCGCGAATAAAGGCAAGCAGCTAAGCTATTGTACAGTTGTACACTGTACTCTCGTGACCGGCCAGTGGCGCGCAGTGCATGGAAGACCGTGCCTATCGATCTTAAAGATTACTGCATTTGCCCACGTGAGGACTGCCAAGCTCAGTCTAGTACTCCTTCCATGGCTTCAAGTTCCAGTTTACGCGAACATTTTCAGTGCTCCCAACCTATTGATGATTAGTTGCTAACTGTGTGTTCTCGTTGCTCGAAAAATAGTTCAAATATTTATGAATTTTTTTAAAAAAATTCATATAGATAAGATGTGATATAACTATCATCCCACAAAATTTTAAATCCAAATTCAAACTACACATTAATAACCAAAAAAATACAAAATCTCACCTCGTACTCTGCCCCTAGCTTCGACTGATGAGCATGAGGTCAATCTCTCGTTTGATGAAACAGCTAGCTAGTGAGGTCATTTATCGCTCGCAGCAAATCAGAGAGAGAAAAGGAGGGGGAGAGAGATTCGCAAGCTCGCAAAACAAATCACAGAAAAGTCATCTTCTACGGAAATTTTAGGGTCAGATTTGACCGGATTTGGTCCAATAACCCTTAGGAAA
The DNA here is from genome assembly GCA_036346275.1 of Otatea glauca. Classification (NCBI taxonomy): domain Eukaryota; kingdom Viridiplantae; phylum Streptophyta; class Magnoliopsida; order Poales; family Poaceae; genus Otatea; species Otatea glauca. The sequence goes on from CM070734.1 coordinate 23,806,296, forward strand.
ATCATCTCTTATGAAATTTTGTTGAAAAACTGAATTTTTGAGACATTTTAAAATTTTGGAAGAAACACTGTTAGATTTTTATAAAATTGTACAAGCTTGATAATGAGCTGAAACTTTTATGGTACTATCTTTAGTAGGTTAAAATCATACATAAAAAATTTCAAAGTAATTTAACTTCATTTGTTATCCTTAAAAAATCAAAAACAGAATGAACATAATTGAGACAGTTACATTGTGAGAATTTTATAAATTTTCTTGATTGTGATTATGATCTAAAATTTTTGTGAGAGGTTAATAATTTCATCAGTACCATTATATAATTTTTTAAAAAAAATTCAACTTTTTTGTTTGGGGAATCAAATCTATGTAAGCATTGAACTTCGTTTGTTATATTATATTTCAAAAATCAAAAAGAGAAGAACATAAATGATACTGTGCCTTGTAAGAATTTTATAAATTCACTGGAGTGTGATCATAATTCATAAATTTTATGAGATATTAAGAACTTCCTTATCATCCTTATGTAAAATTTTTAAAAAAATTTAAAAAAATTTATTACTAAGCCAAATCTATGTATTGATCATCAGGTTTTTATCAGGACGTACCACCGTCTGAATTTTTAAAAATTATTTGATAATGATCATCGTCTAAAATTTTTAAAAAAACATTAATGTTACATCAGGATCATCCAAAAAAATTTTAAAAGTTTTTAACGTGGTTTAGATAATTTTTCATTTTGTTCAAGTTTGCCGGTAAACCTTTTAACACAGCAGTAGTACTGTTCGAATTTTTAAAAATTCATCAATTTTGATCATAATTTGAAAATTTTATGAGAACATTAGAAATGCATGATAACCATGCAAAAAAAATTCAAAAATTTATAACGTGATCATAATTTAAAAATTCATGAAGTTTGATCATAATTTAAAAATTTATGAAGTTCGATCATAATTTCAAAAAAAATTGACGCAAAACACGGGGCTGAGGAGAGTAATCCGGGAGACAGACTCGCAGGCTTTTAGCTAGCTGTGAACAGAGCGAAATTCCAAACGTTCTGCGATTTTGGGTGTGAAGTGTTGAGAAACCACGTGACCCAACAGAAAGTCCACGATGGTCTCTTAGTCGAAATCCTAGGTGAGCGCTATATAAGGAGAAGGGGGTCCCCCTATGTACAAGCATTCAGAAAGCAATAAAGAATTCCGCTGTCGCTCCCCATATACCTGTGTCTCTCTCTCTGTTCTTCAATTTTAGATCTGTTCAGGGAACCCCGGACTATTCGATAGCGAAGTTCCTTAACACGTTATCAGCACGAAGCTCTACCGGAGTTCAGATTGAAAGGTAAGAAAAGGTGGGATTTCAGAGATTGAATCTAAACGCTTGTCGTTTCTATGCATACATTTATCCTACGCATCTTGTATCGTTTTCGTCACGTGGCACGACGCCACACGGCGATCGCTCGAAGCTACGTGGCAAGAAGCTACAATGCATGCTTCTAACCGCGCGATTCGGTATTGTGTTCGTTGCGTGTACGGCTACTAACGACATGGATCTGATTGATTTAATGTTCATGCAAGAAAAAAAATCGCCGTTGCTTTGGCTTGCGCGCGCGATGTCTTGCCATTGCCTCGGCTTGCGCGCCGGCTGCTGCCGACGCCACGCCCGGCCGCCACGGCTTGCGATCGCCTCGGCGCTCCGGCCCATCGCCGCCTCGGCCGGCACAGCGCTCGCGGCCTTGCTGCCGCTGTCGTCGTCTTGGCGCTTCGGCCGTCGCGTGTCGCGCCTCGGCCTCTCCATTCTTTGCCGGCCGATGCTGCGCCCACAAACCGCCGCCGCCAACCCGCTCCGCGCCGCGCGCGCCTCTACGCCTGAAGCGCCGCGGGTGTGCCATTCGGTGCCGCGCCAGAAGCGCCGGCCGCCGCGCCCTTGCCTCGGCCAGCGCAAGAAGCGTCGCCCGCGCCCTCGGTCGGCCGCGCCGCGGCGTCGCTGCCCGACCGGCTCGTGTCGCGCCCAGATTCCTTGCCACGGCCGCCGCCTTGGCTCCAAAGACGGCCATCCCCACCGCGCCGCCGCCACGCTCCGAACGCACCCGTCCCGTCGCGCGCCGGCGGCGGCCGCCACCGCCCACTCAAGCCGCCCGTCGACCGCGTCGTCGCCATCGCCCGGCGGTCGTCCCATCCACGCTTGCAAGCGCGCCACCGCCTCCACGCCGCTGCCTCGGCCCGTCCAGCGCAAGCACGGCCGCGCCTCCTCGCGCCTCGGCCTCACGCTTATGGCCGGCCTCGCCATCGTCGCCCGACCTCGACATGCGCGCCTCGGCCTCGCCGCTTATGGCCGACCTCACGATCGCGGTGGCCTCCGCCTTTATCGCATCGCTCGCCTCGGCCTCACCGCTCCGCCGGCTCGGCCCGTCTGCCGTCGTCGCGCGCGCCCGGCGAAGCGATCTTATCCACACGCCTTGCCACGCCCGCCCAAGGCCGAGCGACCTTCGCCGCGCAGGAAGCGGCGCGGCGGGTGAAGAGAAGGCGGCGCGCAAGCAGAGGGAGCGCGCGCGCGAGGAAGAGAGGCGCGCACCAAGAATGGGAGGCGGAAGGATCAGTGACTAGGGTTTTACCCTAGCCGTCAGCGCCGCGATAATGGGCCTGAAGGCCCGATGTGGTCGGCCATGAGGAAAAGAAAAGAAAAGGAGAAGAAAGAAAAAGAAAAGAAAGAAAAGAAAATTTGCAAAAAATTTGAAAAAAAATTGCCAGAAAATTCCAAAAATTATTTGGCTCTGTGTTAATTTTTCTAGCTTTATTCTCTGCATTTATGAATATTCTTTATGAATTTTGAATTCATTGCTTTATTTTGTATACTGCAATGCATGGAAATTTATTTTCTGTACTTTATGCTATTGCAACCATTTTCTATCAGATTACACGCAGTAATCTAATGTCGGAATTTTGAAATCATGAATCGTGAATCGTGAGTTTGAAGAACTGGCCCCGCACAGTCAGAAATACCTCACTTGGGCATTGAACGTGAAGATCGTTCTTGGGGGCAAGAAGCTCCGTGCTGCGATTGGTCTAGGGTCCTCGTAGGACGCAAAACCTACCGCTGAGCAAAACGATCAAGCCTTGCACTGCCGTTTAAATGCATGAATCGCATTTTCTTTTTAGATTATGGTTGTTAGCAATTTCTTTTGAATAATGAATTGTAAGTTCTAGAAGAGCATACTTCTTTCATGAATAAATATGCAATTTATTCTTTATTCCAGTATTCTTTCATTTACAAGCAATTTTTGAATTATTTTGCCTCTGTTTGATTGGAATTATATTTCTTTTATCTAGAAATCGTGTAGCGCCCAAATGGAAGAGATATGCATTGTTGATAGTGGCACAACAAATACCATCTTAAGAGAGTCTAAATACTTCCAGACGATCACGAAGAACGCTGAAAAGATTACTACGATCGCAGGAAGCGACTCATATGTAATCGGCTCAGGAAGAGCCACTATTATATTGCCTATGGGTACAACTTTGGTAATCGAAGAAGCCCTTTTGTACCCTGAATCAACGCGCACTCTCTTAAGCTTTAAAGACATCCGCGCCAATGGTTTTCACGTAGAAACCAATGAAGAAAATGGCAAAGAATACTTGTGCATTGTGAAGCACGCGATATGTGGAAAAATGGTATTAGAAAAATGCCCCTCATATGAATCTGGGTTGTACTACACGAATATTCATGCACCCGAAGTGTATACTTCCTTGAAGACTGTTTTTAGAAGCTCTGAGTTTTTTCTTTATGGCATGGTAGATTAGGCCATCCTGGTCTTAGAATGATGAGAAATATAGTGAACAACTCACAAGGTCATGGCATTAATGTTAAAAATTTCTCGAATCATGAAGATTTTGTGTGCCCTGCATGTGCCACCGGGAAATTAATAACTAGACCCTCTGTCATGAAAGTGCAAAGTGAAATCCCTGCATTCCTGGAACGCATCCAGGGAGATATTTGCGGCCCGATTCAGCCCTTGTCAGGGCCGTTTTGATGCTTCCTCGAAATGGTCGCATGTATGCTTATTGTCAACAAGTGAAAGTGCATCTAGGCACTTATGTTATTTTGGTGATTAATGAATGTTATTTTGGTGATTAATGACAAACACTCATAATGACAATCTATGTAAATTAAGTAAATGCTTAACTTAGTGCTTAGCAAATGACAAACCTCTAATATGATTATATTGCTATGAGACTAACTTGTTATTGCCTAGTTGAGTATCAGTCTCATCTATTTAGAGGAAAATCAAATAGGAAGGTTAAGCAAAGATAAGGTATGCAATTTTGGTATCTATTCTATATTTGTTATTGCATTCCTTTCGTGCAAATGCATAGTGAACTCCAAGTAGCATGTTGATTATATATATGCACATTGGTTCATGTCATATTTATTTGTGCATATATATTCATTTGAGTTCATTATAGTATGCATGTATTAACTAGAGTTAAACTTCATATTGCTATAGATTGACTTGGTGCATGCATGTTTTATTTGTATATCTTCTCATGCAATTCTCTTAGTGAAGTTTATCTAGTGTTGGATCACATATTTACTCTTACTCCAAATATTATTTGCACATGTACAATTCGTGTATATTCTATCATGTGCTTCATTTAAGTAAAGTCTGTGATCCTTGCCATGATTTAATTGATTCATCATATTGGCAATTATATATCTCTCTAGTGCATATAGATCAATTACATATTCATCGTGATGCACTTAGTAGAGAACATTTCTTATGTCAAGTGTTTCCATTTATATTGTGCTTCTTTATATGAAACACTTGTTGTAATCAACTGCTCACAAATATCAACTTGTTCATATCTATTGAGCTTTTGGGACTAATGTCTTTCATGAGTAGTTTGGAAAGAATTAGGTCCCGTCTGTGTATGATGACCAAGGTATCTTGGAGGATGATCATTAAGCTGAGGTCAACAAGACGGCGGTGTCACCAAGAGTTGAGGACTAAGTCAAGAGCGACTTGGCGTGGAGATCGTCAGAGAGGATGATCAAGTCAAGGTTGATAGGACGAGAGTCTCATGAGGTGAATCGAGTCGAGTTGGACAAGGCGAAGATGTCATCAATTATATGGTGAAGGTCTTCATGCATCGACATCAAGAAAGAAGACGGCAAGTGACTAGTTCTAGACTTATATTATCTTTGATTTAATTTGAGTCTAAGGATTGCCGTACTATGAAGAGGGATGCGATGTCGAATGACTTTTAGATGTGTCAAGTGCTCAAGTGATCCATCCTTGTGAATCTTAGAAAGAGAGTGGTGTTGGTAGTGCCGGAAAGTGAGGGTTGTAGGTCTCTCTTGATTTCTTTGTGAAATCTGTGGTTATCCTTTAAGTTTTGGATAGTGAGATCTTGTTGGTTGTGTAGCCCTCGTTCTTAGCTTTCGGGAGAGTCCAAAATCTCTGAAATCGAGTCCGAGTCAAAAGTTATGCTCGTTTTAGTCGAGCTACTCGGTCTTGATTCGGACTATCCGGAGTTAGTCCGGACTATCCGGATCATCCGGAGTATCCGGATATTCATCCGGACTCTCGGGTTGAGTCTCTCTGTTAGCCCTTCTCAGTCAATCCGGAGTATCCGGATTGAAATCCGGAGTCTCCGGTTGTGCGCACCGCCCCAACGGCTAGTTTTGGGGAGTTCTATATATAGCCCTTCCTCCCTCTTTTGAGAGAGCTTTTTGGTGAGGCTTTTGGAGTGGATTTTTGAGGGGCTGTGTGGGGGGCTTTGAGAGAGCTTTTACCCTTAGATCTAAGTGATCCCTTGTGAGAAGGGTTGGGAAGAGTTTGGGGAGTGAGTTTTGAGTTGGTTGAGCACTTGATTTCATCTCCAAGTTTGTTCTTCGTGAGCATTTGTTACTCTTGGAGGTTGAAGACTCCTAGACGGCTAGGAGGTCGCCTACGAGCCACCGGAGCTTTGTGTGGTTGGCCGTGGGAAGTTTGTGAAGGTCGGTTCCGCCTCCGTAAGGGAAGGAATCAAAGGAGTGAAGACCGCGAGTGCATTTGTGCAACACCGGAGGAAGAGGGTTGAAAGAGACCCGGCTCAAGTGTGACCGAGCCGCCTCAACGGAGACGTAGGATCCCCTCAAGGATCCGAACTTCGGGTGAAAAATCATCGTCTCCAAGTTTGCTTCTTTCTCTTGCTTTAGCATTTGATTTTGAATCTTGAAATTGCCCGATCTACTCTTTTGTTGTGTTTGGCTCTAGATCTACAGTTTCCCCATGTACCTGATGGTATTTAGATCTTTTGTATTCAAGTAGATTGTTGAAAAATTGCAAAGATTTAAAATCTCCATTCGAAGTCCTCAATCCGGAGTATCCGAATCCCTGACCCCGGACAGTCCGGACTATCCGGAGTATCCGGATTGAATAACCCGGACACTCCGGGTTAGGACCCTCGGGATCGGACTATCCGGAGTATCCGGATTGAATATCCGGACACTCCGGATTGTTCGCGAAACTCGGGAGATTTTATTTAGTTGCAATATTTTTATTCATTGCATTTAAGTTACAAAGTTTTTAATTCGCCTATTCACCCCCCCTCTAGGCGACATCCCCTGTCCTTTCAATTGGTATCAGAGCAAGGTCTCTCTTTTTATTAGATTTAACCGTCTAGAGAGTAAAGGATGTCGACTAGAGGATTAGTGCACTCTCATGATCCACTTGTGCTAGATGGCACAAATTATGCTTCATGGAAATTAATTATGACTTCTCATTTTAAATCCATGAGCCCCAAATATAGTGGATCGTAGATGTCGGCTTTTCCTCTCCGTTGAATGAAGTTGCTCCAACCAGAAGGAGAGAGAAATGCCTACATCTCGACGCTCAAGCTACTAATGTTTTATTTTGTGTTGTGAGCGATGAAATCTTTGATAGAATATGCAATCTCAAGAGCGCTCATGAAATGTGGATAAAGCTTCAAGAACTATTTGAATCATCCACTTCTATTGAGGATTGCATTAAGGAAGAGATGTCGGAGATGAAACATTAAGCTCCACCTCAAGCTCAAGTGATGAAGAACCGACATCTCCATCAACCTCAACCTCCGCCTCAAGTGGCGATGAAGATGCTCTTCCATCACAAATCCGTTGCTTCATGGCGAAAGGTAAGAATGAGGTAAGTGACGATGATGATGATGAGCTCACTTATAATGAACTTATGAATTTGCTTGAGGAGCTCAATAAATGTCTTGGAAAGGAGAAAAGAAATATAAAATTTTGAAGCTTGAACATGAATCACTTGAAATGATTATAATATGCTTCAAGAAAATCATGAATCCTCCTTTCCAAAGAAATTCATAAGCCTAAGGTGGATATAGGAATCTCATGTGATTTAATTGATGAAATGTCTTGCTTAAATGTTAATCCTAATATTTCATCAAAATTTGACATATCCACCTCTTGCAATGATTTACCTTGTTGCTCAAATTCAAATGTTTCCACTTCCTCTATGCATATTGAGACTAATCTTGTAGAGGAAAACAATGAGCTCAAGGCCAAAGTCATTAGATTAGAAAATGACTTGAAGAAGTGCATCAAGGAAAAGCCGTTCTCGGCGAGATCTTGAGCAAGCCAAGGCGCCTCAAGATAGCGAGGACTCGGCTACATCTCCAAGAGGAGACTAGCAAGACAAGGCACAACGAAAGATATTCGAAGATCATCAAGTGCTTTGCTTGCAACAAGAAGGGACACTTCGCCTCCGTGTGCCCTAATAAAGTGGAGATCAAGCCACAACCATCAACAATGAGGCGAACCGACAAAGAGCAAGTCAAGAAGAAGAAGAGACGCTCAAAGCCTACTTGCTACAATTGTCGGAAAAAGGACACATCGGTAAGGATTGTCCCAAAGGTATTACTCCTAAGCCAATTATTGTCAATGATCATTATTTGCTTAGGAAAGACAAAAATGGCAATGTGTTTGCCAAGTTTGTCGATTCTCCCAAGTATTTGCAAAATTATGATATTCAATTGCTTAGGAGAAATGAATCTAGAAATGTGTTTGCTCAAAATGCTAGACTTCCTAAGACCAAGAAAAATCATGTTGATCATGTGCTTAGGAAAAATAACAATAGCAAACCATTTGCTAGATTTGCTAGATCTTCTAAGCCCTTGCATTGTAATGATTATTATGTGCTTAGAAAGGATCAAACTAGAAATGGATTTGCTAAAAATGCTAAAACTCCTAAGCCTCCTCAATTCAATTCCAATAATTAGCTTAGGAGTAATAACAATCATAAATCCATTGCTAGTCATGTTAGTTCACCTAAGACTATTAATGTTAGGGCCATTTGGGTTCCTAAATCTATTGTGACTAACATTTTGGACCCAACAAAATTGGGTACCAACAAGTGCCTAGAAGTTTATTAGGTGCTTGGAGATGCATTGGAAAGCTTTGGCTCAATCAAGAGGATGATTTCATCATATGAAAAAAGAAGCCAAGCTTGAAGACATTCACTTCAATCATAAACCAATGACATCTCGGGTAACAAGTATTTAAATTGATTCTTATAGCTTATAGCCTTGTGTAGGTTATATTGTATTATTCATGAAAATCAATTTAGATTGCTTGATTATATGCTTTCTCATGCTTATTAGTTGTTTTGATTGCAATCTTGAGTAAGTTTAGGATAGTGGCACATTAAGGGGGAGTGCTAAATCATAACCATGTATATTGCATCCCTACATGTGCCCATATTTATATAAGTGCAAATATATATTTTCAAAATCAAGCCATTTAGCCAAAAGTCAAAATTTTGTATACCATTAGTATTCTTGTGAAAAACTAGTTGCAAAATGTATACAAATATATTTGAAATGTTTTTCAAAGGTTTTGGCTTCACAAAATCCATTTTGAAAAGAAAATGAGTTTCATGATCAAAATCTAGATAGTAGTATCTTGTTTTGGATTTAAACTTATAATTTTCATAGTATTAAATGTAAAATGAATTTGAAAGTAATTCCAAAACGAAAATCCTAGAGTTGGTCATTCTTAACAATTCTTGTGTTCAAAAGACTTTCAAAAGACCAACCTAGTGAAAGTTATTTGATTTTGAAACTCGCCGAAAAACTATATTTGACCCATAATTGTCATACTATTGCACTTAGTGAGTTTCTCCGTTTGGACCAGATCTTGTGTAGTATCTTGGTTCAAAATGGTATCTTAGACTCATACACAAAATTCAAATCTCTATATCTCATCTTATTCTTCATTTGAATCTTGTGTTGAAATATTTGACTTTGTTTTATAAATAGCTATTTCAAAAGGACCATTTTGGTCAAAAGTCAAATCTTATGTTTAAAAGGCCCAAATTTGTGAAAAGCTTTGTAAAAGTATTCTAATATGTATTTCAAATATTTTACAAGCTTTCAAAATGAAAATTCTATATTGAAATCAATTTTAGCCGAAAAGTTTTGGTTTGAACTAAAATAGCTTATTTAAGCATATTGCTCAAATCTTAGCATTCAAGTTGGATTTCATTATAAATGTTGGCTAGAAACCATCTTTATAATCAATTCTAAGCCATGGAAATTGAAATTGCATGAAATCCAAATTGATTTGTATTTTGAGGCTTTTTATGAAAAACTATTTCCTATTTAACTTGCTTCAAAAAGGGTTAAAAGCAAAATATTTGTTTGAAATGCAAAATCTTATGAAAATAGTCTTCAAAAATGTTTTCAAATGTATTTCAAATGTTTTCAAGTATCTAACCCTTGGCTAGAAGCTAAAAGTCAAACTTTGGCTTAAAAAGATCTTTGTGATCTTGCTTTTGCATTTAACTTCAAATTTTTCTAAAGCAAAATCTATTTGGAGTTTGAAAAGTGGTCAATACAAAACTCATAGGGTTGGTCATTTTAAGCATTTCTTTAGTTCAAAGTTTTTCCAAACGACCAACCGTTTAAAAGTTATAGCCATTTGAATTTGGCCAAAATCATCCAATTGACCCAAAATGACCCGTTGTTGCATTTTGTGGATTTCGCTATTTGAATTGGATTTATTTGCATATCTTGGATTGAAACAGTATTTCTAACTCATACAAAGCTATGAAAGTTCAAATCTCCATAAATTTCAATCCGGAATGCATTTTGAGCATTTGGTGAAAATTCAATTTCTTTTCAAACCTTCAAAGCGCATTTTGTCATATCTTTTGAACGAAAATTTCTTTTAATGAAATTCTTTTTGGAAAACCTTCTAAATAGTCCAATGTTTATTTTTGAAAAGTTTCAACTCATTTGGACTCAATTTGAAAAAGTTTTGACTTTTCTTCTCCTTGAGTAAAAATCATGCCTACAAAGCAAAAATTGGCATATCTTTTGATTGGAGACTCCTTTTTGGAAAATTATTTTTGGAAAAGTTTCTTGGGAGTCTAAATAATGTTTATGCCTAATTTCAAATAATCTCAACTTAATTTGAAATAGTTATGCCTTTTTCTCTCTTTCGATCTTATTTGACATACTCTTGCATTAAGTTGGATTTCTGATTTGAATGGATTTGATTATGCAAATAGGCTTATAAACATCTCTCTAAATCATATGAAGCCATATAATTGCATATTACCATTCAAAACTCATTTGGTTCTATTTTGAGGATTTGGTGAAAATCTTAATCTTTTATGTGTTTCATATGCATCTTTCATCATATTTCTCGAAATGAAATTTATTTATTGAAAATCCTTATTGGAAAACCTTCTCTCACATATGGAGTTCATATCTGTAAATTCTCAAATTTATTTGAACTCATGTGCAAGATTGTTGACTTTATTTGACTTAGTGTCAAAACTAAACCTCAATGCCCATTTTGATCTAATTTTTGATTGGAGGTGATATTTGAGAAATTCTTTTGGAGAAGTCTCTTGGATGTTCATGGATCATTTTGCAAAATCTTATGGCTATTGGACTTCATTTGATCAAGATTTGATCCAAATTCAAAATGTTGATTTTAGGGATGAAGTTTGAACAACCCGAGTATCCGGGTAATATATCCGAGTATCCGGATTATCCGAACACTCGGATCAAAAACACCGAGTATCCGGGTTGTCTTCTTCGCCCAAATTCTTAAATTGCTATCTATACTTTCTTGCAATATCTTGTTCATCCTATTTTGGGGTTTCTCCTTTGCTCAAATCAATATTCGGTCTTCATAGCCCTCGAAGAGATTTAGTCGGATCATTCGCGTTGATGATTTTTGTATTTGAGCAATGGTTTAAAAGCTATAATCGATTTTGTCTTGCTATTTGCAATCTTTTGAGACTTTAAGAGTTTTAAATTGGAATCTTGGCAAGCCTTTCAAGATGAAAACTAAGTGAACTTATTCATTGCTCCAAGCTTCTAAGTGGAGCATATCTATTTAAGTTTTCATTCCAATGAAAGTGCATATTTTGGCTAAGTTATTTTGGAAATTGGATTTAATTGTAACTTAGCCTCAAAATGTTTTCTCTCTTGCATAACTTCGAGTTTATTATGGAAAGGAGAAAATTTCCCTTGTAAGCTCAAGAGTGAGTTTGAATGTGTTTTACTCATTGTCTCTCTTACAAGTGGGTGTCAAGATTAAATTTGAATGAGTTTCAAATATTTTCATTATAAAGTGATGTAATAAAATCTTTAATTGATATCTTGAATTGTCTTAAATTGCATGCAAAGAGTATTGTCTTGTATATCATATATATCATGCATGTTGTACTTAGACATTATCAAACTAACTTGGGTCAAATTAAAAGATATTTGTTCCCGAAATCGTGTGCTTGTCTATTGATGTTCAAGGTATTGGAAAAGGGTCATCTTCGACGGTGGGATGAAGGAAATGGAGAGGAGCTCCATAGTACGAGGATCTAAGACCGGCGCGGTGATCATGACCAATTCGAACATGCGGTGGACAAGAATCGACAAAGGGCGTGTTTCTTTTCGACCATATTCAATAATGTCTTTGCACACCATTATGCTAAATTGTGTCATTCTAAATGGTGTTGTATCTTTCAATTGGTATGATTAATTGGTATCTTTCAAGAGGTATCCTCTAATCCTAAATTGTTTTGAAGTGTCATCTAACTTGCATTCGGCATTATCAAGAACTAAAAGGTACATATGGGTGACACATTGCAAAGAGGTATGCCCTTGATAAGTTTATGAAATTCTTGATCATGAAAGTGCATCTTACTTATACAACCTTGATTCATGATCTTGTATACATCTTGTGATCATATAAGCAATTCCTACTTGTGTAATCTTCTTTATATGATCTTGATTGTTAGAATTTGATTTGATCATGAGCATGTGCTTAAATTATATAAATTTGCTATATGATCTTGATGTTTAAAGAATATGTGAAATCATATTCGTGTGTCATGTTTAAGCATCACTTATACCCTAAGAATCATGACTTCTTTAATTTGGTATAACTAGAAAAATCTATTACCTAAATCTTGGAAATAATTGGTATCATATCTTGCCTAGATTTAGGGGGAGCTTAATATTATTGTCCTATTACTAGCTCCTTATCTTTATTTTATTTTCTCCCTAATCTTTTTATTGAGTGTGCAATCAAGGGGGAGAACAGCTTTTATTGAATAAACAATAAGAATCTTTTAAGCACCTTTTTGGGATTAATGACAAAAGGGGGAGAATTTATGGATTTATCAATTGTCCCCTAATCGATTGACAAAAAGGGATGATTTGTAAGTATGATCTCTTATTGTATCTTTATGCTTGTTTTAATGCTAGAATATCTTAATATTGTCATTTGGTGCAATTGATAATAGGTTTGTCATAAATCACCAAAAAGGGGGAGATTGAAAGTGCATCTAGGCACTTATGTTATTTTGGTGATTAATGAATGTTATTTTGGTGATTAATGACAAACACTCATAATGACAATCTATGTAAATTAAGTAAATGCTTAACTTAGTGCTTAGCAAATGACAAACCTCTAATATGATTATATTGCTATGAGACTAACTTGTTATTGCCTAGTTGAGTATCAGTCTCATCTATTTAGAGGAAAATCAAATAGGAAGGTTAAGCAAAGATAAGGTATGCAATTTTGGTATCTATTCTATATTTGTTATTGCATTCCTTTCGTGCAAATGCATAGTGAACTCCAAGTAGCATGTTGATTATATATATGCACATTGGTTCATGTCATATTTATTTGTGCATATATATTCATTTGAGTTCATTATAGTATGCATGTATTAACTAGAGTTAAACTTCATATTGCTATAGATTGACTTGGTGCATGCATGTTTTATTTGTATATCTTCTCATGCAATTCTCTTAGTGAAGTTTATCTAGTGTTGGATCACATATTTACTCTTACTCCAAATATTATTTGCACATGTACAATTCGTGTATATTCTATCATGTGCTTCATTTAAGTAAAGTCTGTGATCCTTGCCATGATTTAATTGATTCATCATATTGGCAATTATATATCTCTCTAGTGCATATAGATCAATTACATATTCATCGTGATGCACTTAGTAGAGAACATTTCTTATGTCAAGTGTTTCCATTTATATTGTGCTTCTTTATATGAAACACTTGTTGTAATCAACTGCTCACAAATATCAACTTGTTCATATCTATTGAGCTTTTGGGACTAATGTCTTTCATGAGTAGTTTGGAAAGAATTAGGTCCCGTCGTGTATGATGACCAAGGTATCTTGGAGGATGATCATTAAGTGAGGTCAACAAGGCGGCGGTGTCACCAAGAGTTGAGGACTAAGTCAAGAGCGACTTGGCGTGGAGATCGTCGAGAGAGATGATCAAGTCAAGGTTGATAGGACGAGAGTCTCATGAGGTGAATCGAGTCGAGTTGGACAAGGCGAAGATGTCATCAATTATATGGTGAAGGTCTTCATGCATCGACATCAAGAAAGAAGACGGCAAGTGACTAGTTCTAGACTTATATTATCTTTGATTTAATTTGAGTCTAAGGATTGCCGTACTATGAAGAGGATCACGATGTCGAATGACTTTTAGATGTGTCAAGTGCTCAAGTGATCCATCCTTGTGAATCTTAGAAAGAGAGTGGTGTTGGTAGTCTTGGGAAAGTGAGGGTTGTAGGTCTCTCTTGATTTCTTTGTGAAATCTGTGGTTATCCTTTAAGTTTTGGATAGTGAGATCTTGTTGGTTGTGTAGCCCTCGTTCTTAGCTTTGGGAGAGTCCAAAATCTCTGAAATCGGTCCGAGTCAAAAGTTATGCTCGTTTTAGTCGAGCTGCTCGATCTTGATTCGGATTATCCGGAGTTAGTCCGGACTATCCGGATCATCCGAGTATCCGGATATTCATCCGGACTCTCCGGGTTGAGTCTCTCTGTTAGCCCTTCTCAGTCAATCCGGAGTATCCGGATTGAAATCCGGAGTCTCCGGATTGTGCGCAGCCTGCCCCCAACGGCTAGTTTTTGGGGAGTTCTATATATAGCCCTTCCTCCCTCTTTTTGAGAGAGATTTTTGGTGAGGCTTTTGGAGTGGATTTTTGAGGGGCTGTGTGGGGGGCTTTGAGAGAGCTTTTACCCTTAGATCTAAGTGATCCCCTTGTGAGAAGGGTTGGGAAGAGTTTGGGGAGTGAGTTTTGAGTTGGTTGAGCACTTGATTTCATCTCCAAGTTTGTTCTTCGTGAGCATTTGTTACTCTTGGAGGTTGAGGACTCCTAGACGGCTAGGAGGTCGCCTACGAGCCACCGGAGCTTTGTGTGGTTGGCCGTGGGAAGTTTGTGAAGGTCGGTTCCGCCTCCGTAAGGGAAGGAATCAAAGGAGTGAAGACCGGCGAGTGCATTTGTGCAACACCGGGAGGAAGAGGGTTGAAAGAGACCCGGCTCAAGTGTGACCGAGCCGCCTCAGCGGACGTAGGATCCCCTCAAGGATCCGAACTTGGTGAAAAATCATCGTCTCCAAGTTTGCTTCTTTCTCTTGCTTTAGCATTTGATTTTGAATCTTGAAATTGCCGATCTACTCTTTTGTTGTGTTTGGCTCTAGATCTACATTTCCCCATGTACGATGGTATTTAGATCTTTTGTATTCAAGTAGATTGTTGAAAAATTGCAAAGATTTAAAATCTCCATTCGAAGTCCTCAATCCGGAGTATCCGAATCCCTGACCCCGGACAGTCCGGACTATCCGGAGTATCCGGATTGAATAACCCGGACACTCCGGGTTAGGACCCTCGGGATCGGACTATCCGGAGTATCCGGATTGAATATCCGGACACTCCGGATTGTTCGCGAAACTCGGGAGATTTTATTTAGCTGCAATATTTTTATTCCGCTGCATTTAAGTTACAAAGTTTTTAATTCGCCTATTCACCCCCCCTCTAGGCGACATCCCCTGTCCTTTCAATTGGTATCAGAGCAAGGTCTCTCTTTTTATTAGATTTAACCGTCTAGAGAGTAAAGGATGTCGACTAGAGGATTAGTGCACTCTCATGATCCACTTGTGCTAGATGGCACAAATTATGCTTCATGGAAATTAATTATGACTTCTCATTTTAAATCCATGAGCCCCCAAATATGGTGGATCGTAGATGTCGGCTTTTCCTCTCCGTTGAATGAAGTTGCTCCAACCGAAGGAGAGAGGAAATGCCTACATCTCGACGCTCAAGCTACTAATGTTTTATTTTGTGTTGTGAGCGATGAAATCTTTGATAGAATATGCAATCTCAAGAGCGCTCATGAAATGTGGATAAAGCTTCAAGAACTATTTGAATCATCCACTTCTATTGAGGATTGCATTAAGGAAGAGATGTCGGGAGATGAAACATCAAGCTCCACCTCAAGCTCAAGTGATGAAGAACCGACATCTCCATCAACCTCAACCTCGCCTCAAGTGACGATGAAGATGCTCTTCCATCACAAATCCGTTGCTTCATGGCGAAAGGTAAGAATGAGGTAAGTGATGATGATGATGATGAGCTCACTTATAATGAACTTATGAATTTGCTTGAGGAGCTCAATAAATGTCTTGGAAAGGAGAAAAGAAATATAAAATTTTGAAGCTTGAACATGAATCACTTGAAATGATTATAATATGCTTCAAGAAAATCATGAATCCCTCCTTTCCAAAGAAATTCATAAGCCTAAGGTGGATATAGGAATCTCATGTGATTTAATTGATGAAATGTCTTGCTTAAATGTTAATCCTAATATTTCATCAAAATTTGACATATCCACCTCTTGCAATGATTTACCTTGTTGCTCAAATTCAAATGTTTCCACTTCCTCTATGCATATTGAGACTAATCTTGTAGAGGAAAACAATGAGCTCAAGGCCAAAGTCATTAGATTAGAAAATGACTTGAAGAAGTGCATCAAGGAAAAGCCGTTCTCGGCGAGATCTTGAGCAAGCCAAGGCGCCTCAAGATAGCGAGGACTCGGCTACATCTCCAAGAGGAGACTAGCAAGACAAGGCACAACGAAAGATATTCGAAGATCATCAAGTGCTTTGCTTGCAACAAGAAGGGACACTTCGCCTCCGTGTGCCCTAATAAAGTGGAGATCAAGCCACAACCATCAACAATGAGGCGAACCGACAAAGAGCAAGTCAAGAAGAAGAAGAGACGCTCAAAGCCTACTTGCTACAATTGTCGGAAAAAGGGACACATCGGTAAGGATTGTCCCAAAGGTATTACTCCTAAGCCAATTATTGTCAATGATCATTATTTGCTTAGGAAAGACAAAAATGGCAATGTGTTTGCCAAGTTTGTCGATTCTCCCAAGTATTTGCAAAATTATGATATTCAATTGCTTAGGAGAAATGAATCTAGAAATGTGTTTGCTCAAAATGCTAGACTTCCTAAGACCAAGAAAAATCATGTTGATCATGTGCTTAGGAAAAATAACAATAGCAAACCATTTGCTAGATTTGCTAGATCTTCTAAGCCCTTGCATTGTAATGATTATTATGTGCTTAGAAAGGATCAAACTAGAAATGGATTTGCTAAAAATGCTAAAACTCCTAAGCCTCCTCAATTCAATTCCAATAATTCGCTTAGGAGTAATAACAATCGCAAATCCATTGCTAGTCATGTTAGTTCACCTAAGACTATTAATGTTAGGGCCATTTGGGTTCCTAAATCTATTGTGACTAACATTTTTGGACCCAACAAAAATTGGGTACCAACAAGTGCCTAGAAGTTTATTAGGTGCTTGGAGATGCATTGGAAAGCTTTGGCTCAATCAAGAGGATGATTTCATCATATGAAAAAAGAAGCCAAGCTTGAAGACATTCACTTCAATCATAAACCAATGACATCTCGGGTAACAAGTATTTAAATTGATTCTTATAGCTTATAGCCTTGTGTAGGTTATATTGTATTATTCATGAAAATCAATTTAGATTGCTTGATTATATGCTTTCTCATGCTTATTAGTTGTTTTGATTGCAGTCTTGAGTAAGTTTAGGATAGTGGCACATTAAGGGGGAGTGCTAAATCATAACCATGTATATTGCATCCCTACATGTGCCCATATTTATATAAGTGCAAATATATATTTTCAAAATCAAGCCATTTAGCCAAAAGTCAAAATTTTGTATACCATTAGTATTCTTGTGAAAAACTAGTTGCAAAATGTATACAAATATATTTGAAATGTTTTTCAAAGGTTTTGGCTTCACAAAATCCATTTTGAAAAGAAAATGAGTTTCATGATCAAAATCTAGATAGTAGTATCTTGTTTTGGATTTAAACTTATAATTTTCATAGTATTAAATGTAAAATGAATTTGAAAGTAATTCCAAAACGAAAATCCTAGAGTTGGTCATTCTTAACAATTCTTGTGTTCAAAAGACTTTCAAAAGACCAACCTAGTGAAAGTTATTTGATTTTGAAACTCACTTGAAAAACTATATTTGACCCATAATTGTCATACTATTGCACTTAGTGAGTTTCTCCGTTTGGACCGGATCTTGTGTAGTATCTTGGTTCAAAATGGTATCTTAGACTCATACACAAAATTCAAATCTCTATATCTCATCTTATTCTTCATTTGAATCTTGTGTTGAAATATTTGACTTTGTTTTACAAATAGCTATTTCAAAAGGACCATTTTGGTCAAAAGTCAAATCTTATGTTTAAAAGGCCCAAATTTGTGAAAAGCTTTGTAAAAGTATTCTAATATGTATTTCAAATATTTTACAAGCTTTCAAAATGAAAATTCTATATTGAAATCAATTTTAGCCCGAAAAGTTTTTGGTTTGAACTAAAATAGCTTATTTAAGCATATTGCTCAAATCTTAGCATTCAAGTTGGATTTCATTATAAATGTTGGCTAGAAACCATCTTTATAATCAATTCTAAGCCATGGAAATTGAAATTGCATGAAATCCAAATTGATTTGTATTTTGAGGCTTTTTATGAAAAACTATTTCCTATTTAACTTGCTTCAAAAAGGGTTAAAAGCAAAATATTTGTTTGAAATGCAAAATCTTATGAAAATAGTCTTCAAAAATGTTTTCAAATGTATTTCAAATGTTTTCAAGTATCTAACCCTTGGCTAGAAGCTAAAAGTCAAACTTTGGCTTAAAAAGATCTTTGTGATCTTGCTTTTGCATTTAACTTCAAATTTTTCTAAAGCAAAATCTATTTGGAGTTTGAAAAGTGGTCAATACAAAACTCATAGGGTTGGTCATTTTAAGCATTTCTTTAGTTCAAAGTTTTCCAAACGACCAACCGTTTAAAAGTTATAGCCATTTGAATTTGGCCAAAATCATCAATTGACCCAAAATGACCCGTTGTTGCATTTTGTGGATTTCGCTATTTGAATTGGATTTATTTGCATATCTTGGATTGAAACAGTATTTCTAACTCATACAAAGCTATGAAAGTTCAAATCTCCATAAATTTCAATCCGGAATGCATTTTGAGCATTTGGTGAAAATTCAATTTCTTTTCAAACCTTCAAAGCGCATTTTGTCATATCTTTTGAACGAAAATTTCTTTTAATGAAATTCTTTTTGGAAAACCTTCTAAATAGTCCAATGTTTATTTTTGAAAAGTTTCAACTCATTTGGACTCAATTTGAAAAAGTTTTGACTTTTCTTCTCCTTGAGTAAAAATCATGCCTACAAAGCAAAATTTGGCATATCTTTTGATTGGAGACTCCTTTTTGGAAAATTATTTTTGGAAAAGTTTCTTGGGAGTCTAAATAATGTTTATGCCTAATTTCAAATAATTTCAACTTAATTTGAAATAGTTATGCCTTTTTCTCTCTTTCGATCTTATTTGGCATACTCTTGCATTAAGTTGGATTTTACGATTTGAATGGATTTGATTATGCAAATAGGCTTATAAACATCTCTCTAAATCATATGAAGCCATATAATTGCATATTACCATTCAAAACTCATTTGGTTCTATTTTGAGGATTTGGTGAAAATCTTAATCTTTTATGTGTTTCATATGCATCTTTTA
Organism: Otatea glauca; assembly: GCA_036346275.1. Classification (NCBI taxonomy): domain Eukaryota; kingdom Viridiplantae; phylum Streptophyta; class Magnoliopsida; order Poales; family Poaceae; genus Otatea; species Otatea glauca. The sequence goes on from CM070734.1 coordinate 23,825,737, forward strand.
TCATATTTCTCGAAATGAAATTTATTTATTGAAAATCCTTATTGGAAAACCTTCTCTCACATATGGAGTTCATATCTGTAAATTCTCAAATTTATTTGAACTCATGTGCAAGATTGTTGACTTTATTTGACTTAGTGTCAAAACTAAACCTCAATGCCCATTTTGATCTAATTTTTGATTGGAGGTGATATTTGAGAAATTCTTTTGGAGAAGTCTCTTGGATGTTCATGGATCATTTCTGCAAAATCTTATGGCTATTGGACTTCATTTGATCAAGATTTGATCCAAATTCAAAATGTTCAGTTTTAGGGATGAAGCTGAACAACCCGGAGTATCCGGGTAATATATCCGGAGTATCCGGATTATCCGGACACTCCGGATCAAAAACACCGGAGTATCCGGGTTGTACTGCTCGGCCCAAATTCTTAAATTGCTATCTATACTTTCTTGCAATATCTTGTTCATCCTATTTTTGGGGTTTCTCCTTTGCTCAAATCAATATTCAGTCTTCATAGCCCTCGAAGAGGATTTCGAGTCGGATCTGTTCCGCGTTGATGATTTTTGTATTTGAGCAATGGTTTAAAAGCTATAATCGATTTTGTCTTTGCTATTTGCGTCTTTTGAGACTTTAAGAGTTTTAAATTGGAATCTTGGCAAGCCTTTCAAGATGAAAACTAAGTGAACTTATTCATTGCTCCAAGCTTCTAAGTGGAGCATATCTATTTAAGTTTTCATTCCAATGAAAGTGCATATTTTGGCTAAGTTATTTTGGAAATTGGATTTAATTGTAACTTAGCCTCAAAATGTTTTCTCTCTTGCATAACTTGAGTTTATTATGGAAAGGAGAAAATTTCCTTGTAAGCTCAAGAGTGAGTTTGAATGTGTTTTACTCATTGTCTCTCTTACAAGTGGGTGTCAAGATTAAATTTGAATGAGTTTCAAATATTTTCATTATAAAGTGATGTAATAAAATCTTTAATTGATATCTTGAATTGTCTTAAATTGCATGCAAAGAGTATTGTCTTGTATATCATATATATCATGCATGTTGTACTTAGACATTATCAAACTAACTTGGGTCAAATTAAAAGATATTTGTTCCGGAAATCGTGTGCTTGTCTATTGATGTTCAAGGTATTGGAAAAGGGTCATCTTCGACGGTGGGATGAAGGAAATGGAGAGGAGCTCCATAGTACGAGGGATCTAAGACCGGGCGCGGTGATCATGACCAATTCGAACATGCGGTGGACAAGAATCGACAAAGGGACGTGTTTCTTTTCTGACCATATTCAATAATGTCTTTGCACACCATTATGCTAAATTGTGTCATTCTAAATGGTGTTGTATCTTTCAATTGGTATGATTAATTGGTATCTTTCAAGAGGTATCCTCTAATCCTAAATTGTTTTGAAGTGTCATCTAACTTGCATTCGGCATTATCAAGAACTAAAAGGTACATATGGGTGACACATTGCAAAGAGGTATGCCCTTGATAAGTTTATGAAATTCTTGATCATGAAAGTGCATCTTACTTATACAACCTTGATTCATGATCTTGTATACATCTTGTGATCATATAAGCAATTCCTACTTGTGTAATCTTCTTTATATGATCTTGATTGTTAGAATTTGATTTGATCATGAGCATGTGCTTAAATTATATAAATTTGCTATATGATCTTGATGTTTAAAGAATATGTGAAATCATATTCGTGTGTCATGTTTAAGCATCACTTATACCCTAAGAATCATGACTTCTTTAATTTGGTATAACCAGAAAAATCTATTACCTAAATCTTGGAAATAATTGGTATCATATCTTGCCTAGATTTAGGGGGAGCTTAATATTATTGTCCTATTACTAGCTCCTTATCTTTATTTTATTTTCTCCCTAATCTTTTTATTGAGTGTGCAATCAAGGGGGAGAACAGCTTTTATTGAATAAACAATAAGAATCTTTTAAGCACCTTTTTAGGATTAATGACAAAAGGGGGAGAATTTATGGATTTATCAATTGTCCCCTAATCGATTGACAAAAAGGGATGATTTGTAAGTATGATCTCTTATTGTATCTTTATGCTTGTTTTAATGCTAGAATATCTTAATATTGTCATTTGGTGCAATTGATAATAGGTTTGTCATAAATCACCAAAAAGGGGGAGATTGAAAGTGCATCTAGGCACTTATGTTATTTTGGTGATTAATGAATGTTATTTTGGTGATTAATGACAAACACTCATAATGACAATCTATGTAAATTAAGTAAATGCTTAACTTAGTGCTTAGCAAATGACAAGCCTCTAATATGATTATATTGCTATGAGACTAACTTGTTATTGCCTAGTTGAGTATCAGTCTCATCTATTTAGAGGAAAATCAAATAGGAAGGTTAAGCAAAGATAAGGTATGCAATTTTGGTATCTATTCTATATTTGTTATTGCATTCCTTTCGTGCAAATGCATAGTGAACTCCAAGTAGCATGTTGATTATATATATGCACATTGGTTCATGTCATATTTATTTGTGCATATATATTCATTTGAGTTCATTATAGTATGCATGTATTAACTAGAGTTAAACTTCATATTGCTATAGATTGACTTGGTGCATGCATGTTTTATTTGTATATCTTCTCATGCAATTCTCTTAGTGAAGTTTATCTAGTGTTGGATCACATATTTACTCTTACTCCAAATATTATTTGCACATGTACAATTCGTGTATATTCTATCATGTGCTTCATTTAAGTAAAGTCTGTGATCCTTGCCATGATTTAATTGATTCATCATATTGGCAATTATATATCTCTCTAGTGCATATAGATCAATTACATATTCATCGTGATGCACTTAGTAGAGAACATTTCTTATGTCAAGTGTTTCCATTTATATTGTGCTTCTTTATATGAAACACTTGTTGTAATCAACTGCTCACAAATATCAACTTGTTCATATCTATTGAGCTTTTGGGACTAATGTCTTTCATGAGTAGTTTGGAAAGAATTAGGTCCGTCGTATATGATGACCAAGGTATCTTGGAGGATGATCATTAAGTGAGGTCAACAAGGCGGCGGTGTCACCAAGAGTTGAGGACTAAGTCAAGAGCGACTTGGCGTGGAGATCGTCAGAGAGGATGATCAAGTCAAGGTTGATAGGACGAGAGTCTCATGAGGTGAATCGAGTCGAGTTGGACAAGGCGAAGATGTCATCAATTATATGGTGAAGGTCTTCATGCATCGACATCAAGAAAGAAGACGGCAAGTGACTAGTTCTAGACTTATATTATCTTTGATTTAATTTGAGTCTAAGGATTGCTGTACTATGAAGAGGGATGCGATGTCGAATGACTTTTAGATGTGTCAAGTGCTCAAGTGATCCATCCTTGTGAATCTTAGAAAGAGAGTGGTGTTGGTAGTGCTTAAAGTGAGGGTTGTAGGTCTCTCTTGATTTCTTTGTGAAATCTGTGGTTATCCTTTAAGTTTTGGATAGTGAGATCTTGTTGGTTGTGTAGCCCTCGTTCTTAGCTTTCGGGAGAGTCCAAAATCTCTGAAATCGGAGTCCGGAGTCAAAAGTTATGCTCGTTTTAGTCGAGTGCTCGATCTTGATTCGGACTATCCGGAGTTAGTCCGGACTATCCGGATCATCCGGAGTATCCGGATATTCATCCGGACTCTCCGGGTTGAGTCTCTCTGTTAGCCCTTCTCAGTCAATCCGGAGTATCCGGATTGAAATCCGGAGTCTCCGGATTGTGCGCAACGCCCCAACGGCTAGTTTTGGGGAGTTCTATATATAGCCCTTCCTCCTCTTTTGAGAGAGCTTTTTGGTGAGGCTTTTGGAGTGGATTTTTGAGGGGCTGTGTGGGGGGCTTTGAGAGAGCTTTTACCCTTAGATCTAAATGATCCCCTTGTGAGAAGGGTTGGGAAGAGTTTAGGGAGTGAGTTTTGAGTTGGTTGAGCACTTGATTTCATCTCCAAGTTTGTTCTTCGTGAGCATTTGTTACTCTTGGAGGTTGAGGACTCCTAGACGGCTAGGAGGTCGCCTACGAGCCACCGGAGCTTTGTGTGGTTGGCCGTGGGAAGTTTGTGAAGGTCGGTTCCGCCTCCGTAAGGGAAGGAATCAAAGGAGTGAAGACCGCGAGTGCATTTGTGCAACACCGAAGGAAGAGGGTTGAAAGAGACCCGGCTCAAGTGTGACCGAGCCGCCTCAGCGGAGACGTAGGATCCCTCAAGGATCCGAACTTCGGTGAAAAATCATCGTCTCAAGTTTGCTTCTTTCTCTTGCTTTAGCATTTGATTTTGAATCTTGAAATTGCCCGATCTACTCTTTTGTTGTGTTTGGCTCTAGATCTACAGTTTCCCCATGTACCTGATGGTATTTAGATCTTTTGTATTCAAGTAGATTGTTGAAAAATTGCAAAGATTTAAAATCTCCATTCGAAGTCCTCAATCGGGAGTATCCGAATCCCTGACCCCGGACAGTCCGGACTATCCGGAGTATCCGGATTGAATAACCCGGACACTCCGGGTTAGGACCCTCGGGATCGGACTATCCGGAGTATCCGGATTGAATATCCGGACACTCCGGATTGTTCGCGAAACTCGGGAGATTTTATTTAGCTGCAATATTTTTATTCCGCTGCATTTAAGTTACAAAGTTTTTAATTCGCCTATTCACCCCCCCTCTAGGCGACATCCCCTGTCCTTTCAACAAGAAACTATGCTTTTGCAAAGCTGATCTCGCAGATCATAATAATTAAGAATGCTTTCCCTGATCATCGCGTGAAGTCCATTAGAATGGACAATGCTGGAGAATTTACTTCAAAGGCATTTGATGATTATTGCACGGCAACAGGGATAGCAGTTGAGCACTCCGTACCGCACGTCCATACGCATAATGGGCTAGCTGAAGCACTAATAAAGATGATTAAATTCATTGCCAGACCGCTCTTGTAGAGTTGTAACTTGCCCAACACTTTTGAGGACACGCAGTCCTACACGCAGCAGCTCTTATCAATTTCAGACCGTCGGCCTACAACATCCATTCTCCTATGCAGCTTGTGCACGGGATCATCCCGAAGATCTCCCATCTTAGAAAATTTGGGTGTATGGTATATGTACCTATACCACCCCTCGGTGGATCGCAATGGGCCCTTTCCAGAAAGTCTGGATATCGTTGGTTATGAGAGTGCATCCATAATCAGTGCTCTGGAACCCATGATCGAGACTTGCATACTGACCGATCGATTTGCATCTTTGACGAGGACCGTTTCCCGTCATTAGGGGAAGGAAATCAACCTTTGGATGAAAAATGCCGGAAAATCATATGGCATTCCACTGGGATTCCTGCACATGACCCCCGCACTAATGAAGCAAATCAAGAAGTCCAGAAGATAATTTATTTGCAGAATTTAGAAAATGAACTGCCTGATTATTTTTGTGATCTGAAGGGCGTGGTTAAGTCGCATGTACCCACAAGAAATGCACCAGAGAGGGTGGAAATACCAAAGAAAATAGAAGGCATCCCTCATCCTGTTCAGAGGCCTCAAAGAAAAAGAACAGGAAACCTGGCTCCTCAAACCCAAAGTACCGGAGACGTCCGGAGAAAATCAAGAGAGAACTTACCACAACCAATCACAAAATGCCCCAAGGAAAGAAGGGAGCAGTTGAGACACAGCACTGGAAAGAAGCCAACAGGAAAGGCAATTCCAAACTTGAATCTTCCACTGCAGGAAGCCGCCGGAAATAATATGTGCGCACACATAGGCGATGAAAAGCTAAAGGAACTTGCTCCTGCGATAGGAAATAGCAGAGAAGAGCAAGTAGAAGTGCATGAAGCACCCCATGAAGAAATGGCCATAAACTTTGTAATAACAGGAGAATCCCTGAATAGAGCAACAGCCAATATCGATGCATACTTTGCAAAGAAGATTGCCTCGATCATTGATCATGATCCCGAGCCTGCATCTCTCGCAGAGTGCAAGAAAAGGCTAGTTGGGAAGAATGAAAAAAGGCAATCACTGCAGAGTTAGTCTCTCTGAACAAGAGAGAGGTGTTTGGGCCCGTATGCCGCACACCTCCCCATATAAACCCTGTAGGTCACAAGTGGGTCTTTGTTCGGAAGAGAAATGAAAACAACGAAGTTGTAAGGTACAAGGCAAGGCTTGTAGCTCAAGGTTTCAATCAACGTCCTGGAGTTGATTATGAAGAAACCTATTCTCCGGTCATGGGAGGAATTACCTTTAGATATTTGATCTCAATGGCAGTCAACTTGAAGTTGAGAATGAAGCTAATGGATGTTGTCACAGCATATTTATATGGAAACTTGGATTCGGAGATATACATGAAAGTACTGAAAGGAATTCCTATTCAACCAAGGCGAGCAAATAGAAACACATGCAGTGTGAAATTGGAGAAATCATTGTATGGGCTAAAGCAGTCAGGAAGAATGTGGTACAATCGCTTGAGTGATTTTCTCTGCAAGAAAGGCTACACAAACAACGAAGATTGTCCATGTGTGTTTATACAGCAATCCCCGAATGAATTCTGTATAATCTCCGTCTATGTAGATGACTTGAACATCATTGGGACGGATGAAGAAATTGAAGAAGCATGCTCATACTTGAAGTCTGAGTTTGAAATGAAGGATTTGGGTAAAACCAAGTTTTGTTTAGGCTTGCAGCTTGAACATGTCCAAGGAGGAATCTTGGTATATCAATCAACCTACACGCAGAAAGTGTTGGAAAGGTTTGGATTTGAAAAAGCATATCCTGCAAAGACTCCAATGGTCGGAAGGTCACTCTAAGCAGACCTAGACCCATACAGACCTAGAGAAGAGGAGGAGGAAGTCCTAGGAGCAGAATTCCCATATCTGAGTGCAGTTGGAGCGCTCATGTACCTTGCGAATAGCACTAGGCCGGACATTGCGTTCGCCGTGAATTTGCTAGCACGGTACAGTGCAGAATCCACCAAAAGGCATTGGAAAGGGATCAAGGACATCTTCCGTTACCTCCAAGGAAGTAAAGATCTTGGTTTGTTCTTTAGAAGAAACAATGAATTGAATTTGGTTGGCTACGCCGATCTTTGGGTACTTATCGGACCAGCATCTTGGCAAGTCCCAAACTGGCTATGTTTTTCTATGTGGAGGAACAGCAATTTCTTGGAAGTCGTCTAAGCAGACTCTTGTCTCGACGTCAACAAACCACTCAGAAATCATTGCTTTGTATGAAGCATCTCGTGAATGTGCATAGCTCCGAAGAATGGTTCACCACATCCAGAAGTCATGTGGCTTGAACATTAAGCAAACTCCCACGATAATCTATGAAGATAATGTAGCTTGTGTTGCCCAAGCACAGATGGGTTATGTGAAGAGCAATCTCACGAAGCATATCAACCCCAAGTTCTTCTATACTCATGAATTGCATAAGACGAACGAGATCAAGATATTGCATACTAAGTCATGTGAAAATCTTGCAGATTTGTTCACTAAATCAATCCCAGCATCTACCTTTGAAAGGTGTGTTAAAGGAATTGGAATGATGAGACTTAGAGAAGTGCAGATTTCAGGGGGAGATATTTCACATACTCCCACATAAATCTCGAAGATGAATTATGAATACCCAACATGAATCTCGAAGATTAGCAATTGAAGTTTGGGTGAATTGTACTCTTTTTCCTTAGCAAGTTTTTCATGAAGTTTTCTTGCATAAGGTTTTAACGAGGCAATTAGTGCAACATAGTAAGCGTATGCTATGTACTCTTTCTCCAAGTATTTTTCCCACTGGGTTTTTCTGGAGTTTTAATGAGGCATAAGCATCTCGCGGCAAAGGGCCCAAGGAGGAGTGTTGAGAAACCACGTGGCCCAACAGAAAGCCCACGATGTTCCCTTAGTCGAAACCCTAGGTGAGCACTATATAAGGAGGAGGGGGGTCCCCCCCTATGTACAAGCATTCAGAAAGCAATAAAGAATTCCGCTGTCGCTCCCCATATACCTGTGTCTCTCTCTGTTCTTCAATTTTAGATCTGTTCAGGGAACCCCGGACTATTCGATAGCGAGGTTCCTTAACATGAAGGATTGAAAGAGCGATGAGAGGTAGAGGGGTAATTGATCATAAATAAAAATTTTCTCTAAAAAATCAAATTACTAAGAGATCAAATCATTCTACAATCTTAATAGGTGGTACCCTTAACTAGTAGGTTCGATGAACAGTCCTCAGATAAAAAAAAGATAGATATCATTAGTCATATGAATAGTACACATCAAACTGGCTGTATGACCCGTGATAGGTAAACAGTAAAAAAATGCATTGGTCGAATAAACAGTAACTTCGAAAAAGTTGGATGGACTGTGTTTGTAGTGAGCAGTGCTCGGATGAACATCATTCTGGTGAATAGTAAATCAGTACGGAGAATCGATAAAACTTTTGATCGGCTGATCTAAAACCCGTTAAACTTTTTGTGCATCTTCCTATGGATGTCAGGAACCTATTCAAACCTTCAATCGCAACGATTAATGTCAAAATTCTAAACTTTTTCTAGTTTAAAAAATATTACACCAAAACCACATCAAACACAAAAACTTCACCATTAACTTGCTCGTAGAGAATTGATGATCAAGATGACCTTATAGATTACCTCCCACAAATCATAGCAGTTAAGAACACCAATGAACAACCCTTTAAACAAACAAGAATGCGATCTACAAGGATGTTTCTTCTTTCAAACACAAAGATCGGTTTCTTACAAAAACTGAAAAGAAGAGGTTGTAGATTGCATAGATGATGAGGATATGATCTGAAGAAGACTCATCCATTAATCATTCATCTTTGTCATAAAATCCACAATAATTTAGAAGGAGGGGAGGCAAATCCAAATACGCGGAATGTAAATTGCAAGAATTTAAAATGCAGAATGTAAATACTGAATTTAAAGCATAATTTAAATGCTGAAAGTAAATTCAGAAGAAGGAAAATGAAACTTTTTTTCTTAGGAGTAAGGTTTACAAAGCCTTACAACAAACTTAGCAAATCTCAAAGGGGCACACACAACTTTTAAGGGAGAGACACCCCTCTCCCGCTCTATTTATAGCATACTAGGAGCAACATTCACCCTTAAATGACAACTTGACCCTCAACAAGTCTCATCAAGGGCTGAGATCCACTCTTTCACTTATACATGGGCTAATCCGCAACCCAATAACATAACGGGTTTTATCTACATACTAACTTAACCACTACTCCACTCAAGAACCCTTGATCCAACGATCCTCCTTCGCTTGAGTAGGGCTTAAGTTAGTATCTCATCCATCCACTTGTCCTCTTAGCTTGCAGCTACTCCTAGCATCAGTCATTCTCTGGCGACATTTTGACCGTCTAGACCTCAGTTGTCCCAACCTAGTTCTGATCTCCTTCACCTTATCATGACCTAACTTCGAAGTCTTGCAACCATCACAGACAAGGAAAACACATCAAATAGCATTGCTCAAAATGATATGCAGTAAGTAATCAGCTGAACAATCACACATACGAGGATCTCCTTAGCTCACAACCAGTCAAGTCCATGACTACTTAAAAGTTTTAATCAGTCAAGGCTCTGACCAGGCAAGGACTACAACGACTCACTCACAGTCGCGACTACTCAAAGGCGTGACCACTCAAAGTCACAACCACTCACTGGTGCAACGACCACTCAACTTAAATTGTTCAATCAACCTCAAACCTGAAGACCACAAGCTAAAAAACAGTTAATTACTCATCATAAACATAGGTAGACCTCTATATGATCTTTCAGCGTGATATCGCTGAAGCTTGGGAAGTGTTCCCTGACTTCATGTTACAAGCAGTAAGAAGATCACTAAATACCGCTGTCCATGCATGTGCCCAAGAATTAGGAGTACTAGGTAGAGAAGCGCGCGATGCCGCGTCGTGCGAGAAAATTTGATCCGTGCGAAAAATTTTGATCTCAGTTTTTTTCTGCAAAAACGTAATTTTGTTTTTCTCGGCGGTGTTTTTTTAAAATTGGCTGGCTAGTAGTCGTCGGCGAAGTAGAGAAACGCGTGATGCTGCGCCGCGCGAAAAAAATATGATCCAAGTTTTTTTCCTGAAAAAATGTAATTTTGTTTTCCTCGCGGTGTTTTTGTAAATCTAGGTATAAAGAATCGGTGTCCGCGTCGAATCTGTGGAAGCACGTTTTTTTTATAAAATAAACGGACCTAAACATAATTTCAAATCTTTTGCGTTGAAAGAACCGGCATACGTTGAATTTGCAGAACTATAGGGTCCTTTCTAAAAAATAACCATGGAAGGACCTGTTTGAGTTTTTTTTATGAAATAACCAGACCTAAACGTAATTTAAAATCTTTCGGGTCGAAAGAACCGGCGTTCGTGTCGAATTTGCGGAACTACGGGGTCTTTTTTGCAAAATAACCGGTGAAAGGACCTGTTCGCGATTTCAGAATCTTTCAGGTAGAAAGAACTGACGCTCGTATCAAAACTGCGGAACTACGGAGACTTTTTTGCAAAATAACCGGTGGAAGGACCTGTTTGCGATTTTAGAATTGCCAGGGTCTTTTTTACAAAATAACCGATAGAAGGATCTATCCGCGATTTCCGATTTTCCATGAGGCGTGGCGTTGCTCTCGTTGCATAAAATCTTTCGCATATAGTATTACTAGGTATAGTTGCGCGCGATGCCGCGCCGCGCGAAAAAATCTAATCCGAATCGGTGACCATGTTGAATTTGTGGAAGAGCTTTCTCTTTTTTTTAATAAAATAACCGGATCTAAACGTAATTTCAAATCTTTCGGGTCGAAAGAACCGACACCCGTGTCGAATTTGCGAAACTACGGGTTTTTTTTGCAAAATAACCGATGGAAGGACCTATTCGCGTTTTTTGAATATTTCCGGTCGAAAGAACCAGATTTTGTGAAACTACGGGGTCCTTTTTACAAAATAAATGGTAGAAGGACCGGTTAGCAATTTCGGAATTTACGGGGTCTTTTTTGCAAAATAACATGTGAAAGGACTTGTTTGCGATTTCAAAATTTCCGAAGGACTTTTTCGCAAAAAACTGTACCTCATAGCCTAGAATCGCTCAGATTCTTCTGGGCTTAATATATAACTAGGATAGTTTTCGCGGCGTGATACGCCGCGTGTGTTATTTTTTTCGTAAAAATAATTCTTTTTTTCAACGTTTTTTTTGAAATTATCGAGAAAACGTATGAAATGATTAAAAGAATACGAACGCAATCACGTTTTTTTTTTTTCATTTATCTGGGGTCCTCTCACGAAAAATCCTCAATTGCGCGAAATCGAAAAATCCTTTTCGTGAAAAATACCTAGAATGATCCAAATGTAACTACCTTTTTTCGGTATTTATTTAAGGTCTTTTCACAAAATATTCGCAATTTCTCTAAACCAAAAGATCATTTTCGTAAAAACCATGGAAAAAACCTACACATAATTACATATTTTTTTAATGGCCTACACGCGATGTAAGTCAGCTTGATGTAGGTCAGATTTTCAGTTGAATTTTAGTAGGAAAATTGTACCTATACTAAATCATCGTTGGCCTGGATTAAGCAACAAAATATGGTCAACAATATGTCTTGCAATTTGATTCTAAAAAAAATACTTACTCGCAATTTGTTAGATAACACGAATTCTCAGCCAAATAGGATAACATAAAGTTTGACTAATGTTTGATCCCGTTCAATCTTTTTTTCTTATACTTCTACTCAACACATTAGTTGCAACACAAGAATTCAAAATATGCCATATTTTTACAATAGGCCCGAATTAGCAAAGGAAAGACCCCAAGCAATAACATTAAGATCCTAAGCAATAACATTAACACAATCTGGTAATCCCATGGGAAGTAACATTTCAGGTCTGAACACGCCTGAGCTACCTACTTCTACCCATTTCTTCAAACCTTCATGGTAACTGAAAACAGAAACATAATGATTCATGGATGACAATAATCGTGAAAATAATAGCAAGCAAAGCTGTTTATGACCTGGAAATTCCCATGTTTGGCTCAGTGTACGGGCTGTACGTAGACTTGAAACGCAGCTTTGACATGCCTAGGAGCCAGAAAAAGCGGTGACATTCAGCCCAAAGTATAAAGACTGCTGGATGAAGCCAAGATACAGGACACTAAAGAGAGCAATAGTTGGATGACTTGTGAACGTTTCATTGTTAGAACTTATCTGGCAGTAGGCAACATAGACAATACAATATTTATCTAAATAGGCATGATTCCCGAGATAAACAGGCTAATAACTAATAAGTAATAAATAAATTCTCTTGTGTTTCTATGGACAGAGCATGGTACCAATATTACAATTTAAGAGGGCTCTGCTACAGGAATACAGCATTAGTCAGGATCAAGACAAAAGCGCAAAAAACAAGGCATCACTCAAGCAAATGTTATTAGCAAATAACAAAGCATATAGTTACTAATGTACAGCAAAGTTTGTTAAAGACTTACATGAAAATAAAAGATCTCCCCTATCCTTTTAGTAGTGTTAAAATCAAAAGCTAAATTATTAATTTTAATAAAGATCCGGTCCTAAGAAGCTAACTTCCCAAATATAATGAAAATGAATAAGATGTACATGTAACACAAATATTCTTGGAATAGTGAATATGAAGTTATGGTACAAATTTTATAGAACTGCAAAATTCATAAATATTATGACAAAGTTGTGTTGATGGCTTATCACCTAGACTCGAGAAGAAATCCTCTAATACACCAATCAGATCACCAAGAGTCAAACCATAATCACAAATAAGACCTGAAATAAGAAGCATTATAATTAGCTTCCTTGTCACGATGTTATTGTATATCATCCGATATATGAACCGATATCAATCAATAAAAACACCCCATGGGCCAAAAAAAAAAGTAAACAGCTATCTTCTATATGATGGAATTCCGCAAGATGAGTTCGGTGCACAGCTTCATTGCAGAGAACACGTCCAATGGAATAGTATCTCTTAGGAGCAAAAGGTTTCTGAAAGGTCAATGGCGATTATAAAAGGAAATAACTCTCATGAATCATTTAACAGAACATAAAAGAAAATTGATATCACCTTCACTAATTAGTCAAACTTAGATTATAAAGTTACAATGAAACTAAAAAGTGATTAAATAAGCAGCAGCATTTAGTTGCTTTACCTCCTGTGCAAGCTTGTACAACATCCTTGTTGAAACTGCAGTTGTGTGAGTACGAAGCAGGATTTTCTCTGCTTCATCTTGCTTCCAGTGATAACCATATCTGCAGAGAACAATCTCATTTTTATAAACTTTGTTGTTAAATTGCAACAAAAAAACACTGGAACGTACCCTCTAGAGCCATAACCACCAGATTGATGAGCTTGCTTTACTTTCTCAATATAGTCCTCAGGCAATTGTTTTGTAGTAGCAGGGGCTGCAAAATATGATCAATTAATATCTGTATATGATTTACATTCAACTTAGATCTCAAGACTGAACAGAACCTTAACTTTTGAGGAAAATGTATCATGTGAATCCCGAGCAGGATGCTGTTGTGGCTGGAATAATGCATCAAAGTTCCAGAAAGTACCAAAGAAACATCAATTATACGCAATGTTAAGAATATAACGATAATTATGAAGGTGAGCTAGTATACATTCAGCTCAACACAAAATAAAATTCATCTCGCTATTTGTATTTTGTATGCAAAAGAAAATATCTCAAAAATGTTGGTTCTTACAACTCAAAAATTCATTGGATAATGCTTGGATCAGACGTTAGCCATAGAAGAAAGCTATAAACTATTACGTACGCTGAAGGCCCTTCAAAAGTATATAAGTTCAAACAATAAAAAAAGAAAAAAAATAGGAAGGAGAAGGAAGCATACCACCAGGTTGCACATTTTTTTGCCTGCATAATATTAAACCATATATGAGACTGATAAACTACAGAAGTAGCATAGAAAATATTTGTTACAAATTGACTAAATATGCCAAAACTAACCGAAAATTGTACAACTTTAATTGCCATTTCTTGCAATGCCTATTTTCCATTGCATGATAGACCAGTGGTGTTCTAACTTCTAAATCGTAATAACCCATGCTTTGTCCACTTGAAATTAGGAAAAAGAAAATTCGGAACAATTAATAGCAGTACGTGAAGAAATTGACCCAACGCCATTGCAACAGAGTATGGATCTCTTACAGCAATTTCGGAGATTATTGACAACGCATGCCTCAGCGCAACTGGGTCAGAAAACTCAACACTGTAGTTGCATCAACCCTGGGGAGAAAAAAATGACGATAATGCAGCAGTATGCTCCTAGTTCCTACTTTTGTATGATATTGGCAGTTTATTAAATTTGTTGCAGAAGCATAATAAAGTTTCGTAGAACAGATGGACAACAAGTGTAAGTGTTCATTCTCACGCATATGTTAAGAAGATAATACATTGAACATTAAAAAAAAAGAATAGAACATAAGGAAGAAAAGGCACCATGAAACAATGCTTAAAGTTGACAACTGTTTGTTTTCAAGTGTAACAGGAAAACCCAGTTGGGAATCGGTAAACTAAACATAGGCGCAAAATATAAGGTGGAAAGTAAACCAAAAGTTAGCTTTCCAGAGATAATAAGTTCACCTCTGGACAGCTCGGTGCAGAAATGTTGGATTGGCAGGATCAAGTGGAAGTCTTTCGAGGTACTTAAGAGAAGCATATTGCAAGCTATTCCGTATTATAGATTGTTAAATTAATACAAATTAGAAACTGCATCATAAGGAGAGCTTGGACTTGCAATAAATAAGAACTGCAATTTTCAGCTCAAAATAAACTGGAAGTTGTGCCATCATATTTAACATTGAATGTAGAAAAGCTGCCAGGATAAGTATAATGCAGCAGTAAGTATATTTTCAATGCCTATTATTAGCAAGGTATTCAATAGGAATGTACATATACCTCTAAGAGAAAGGTTAAGACATTAACTGTATGTACAAATAAACGTACTTAGTAGTGTACAAATAAAATGCACATGCTAAATACCTTTCTTTCGTTTCTGTTTAGTATCAGCCACCTGAAAACATCCAAAATATATCATGGACAGAACATAGTCAACTCTCAAACCAGAAACCAGGAATAATGAAAATGAACTTAGAAAAGTAAATCCATGAGGAACTACTGTGAGTGTATAAACCGTAACTGAAAATTAATCCCAATGTCCAACCTTTTCCAAAATGTCAAACACAATCTCATAGAGCTCATCCAACATCTCAGAACTGCTTGTGGAAGAGGAAGTAAGGGCCTTCAGAGCCGTAACCCTCCGCATATGAACTTGAAAGACCAGTATCATAATTAAGAATGATGAAGAACCATGTGATGCGACTTAGCAACAAGTAAAAGGTAAAATACTGAAGACACTAACTATCGGTATCGCCTACAGCTTCGCAGTAACTGAAGAATTGCCTCCTTGGATATCTTAAGCTGCATTAGCCAGCCACATTTGCCCTCCCATATGTATCTGTTGTTGAATACCTTGAGTATCCTGCAATAATTGTTGTCGTTGTTGCTCTTGTTGTCGTTTTTTGTCCACATTTATCAGCTTGTTAGCTATATTCCTCATGTAGTCTTCCTGGAAAGGGGCCAAAACTAAATTAAATCCAGATGGCATGAGATAGAATCTATCTGATGTGAACTATCGAAATAAAATGAATAATTAAGGATTTGCAGTTGCACAGCATTGCTTCCTTGCACTGCCCAGTTAACAGTAGTAACACATAAATAAACACATAGCTGGAAATTGTTAGATTCCCCTGATATGAAACTAAAATGCACTGCATTGGTCACAAATGGTACTAATCGACCAGTGGAAGGAAGGAAGAAAGGAAGGAACAGATTAGTAACGCACCTTACTGGTGGCCTCAAGGAATGCACTCTCCTCAAATTTGACAGCAAGGGTGTGGAGCTCTTGGGGAATAGGGGCGAGCTGATCCTTATAAATCTGGGCCAATCCAATCATTCTGAACACAGTTGGAAAGAATAGGGATTCAGATATATGAAAGCTAGTTAGAGGTCATCGTAATAACATGCCAGAACTATCTGTAAGCAACTAAGAAATTTGCTTATTCTAAGCTTGTAAGTATGCCAGAATCTGTCCCCTGCAAGGTAGGATATCTCTACATGTCCGCTAATGGTGTAAGTAAATTAAATTAATCCCTCAAGAGACCGATTAAGCCTACCTACTACTAAAAAAACTCATCCATCCCGTTGCACACAGAATATGTGATCACTGCACTTGGAAGCTAGAGTAATTTCCAAATTTGAAGAACTCTAGCATATTAAGCATGTTAATATATCACGACAGCACATTGTGAGGTTAATACGAACAATTTAATTAAAATCGGCAATTAAGTAATCTTCTCCTTCCTCAGGATAAAAACCAACCCCCTAGCAGTAATGATAAACCCATCTAGCTAGCTAGTTGCAGACAATCCGTGATGAACACAACCGACTAATTGATTGATTTGCCTATTCCGGAGAAGCAAAACGAAGCAAATCAATCAATATGTATGAACTCCACAATAGCCAGCTAGGGCACGGAGTGACGATCGATCGAACCAAGCAATCAGAAAACTCCTACAGCCTGAACTTTCTTGGAACCAAAATACAGCACTACATTTCGCACAAGTATAGTCTGGATTACCATAATACGATCGGTCACTGTAAGTATCTGTAGAATCAGAAACGTAAAAAATAAACATAAAGAAAGCAAAGACAAAGAGCAGACGGAGATGAAGAGAAATAGCTGGTGAAGCAACCGGCTGCTTTCCAGACAATATCGATTGACGACGCGCCTGCAAGGAAGAACTAGAATCCATAGAACAAAAATTGGGGAAAAACCAAATAGCGGCTTCAGCCGCAGAAATGGAAACCAAATCGAGAAGACAATCTGAGAAAGAAGCAAGTACCATCGGTTAGAAGCCACTGGCGTCTCCGAGAAGATAGACGGGGCCGCAGCCTCCACGCGTAGCTGCATAACTGGAGCCACCGGAGCAAGACGACCCAGCGGAGCGAGACGACACAGTAGAAGGCCGTGGCGTTAGAGCCGAAGAAAGCGGAGACGGCGATGAAATCGTCGGCGCAAAACCACGCCGCACAAGGGCTTGGCGATGGAACCGAGACGCCAACGGGAAGACGCCGAGGCAGGCGCTGGCCCGACGGAAAAGAAACGGCAGCAGGACTAAGAAACGACGCAGCGAGCGCACGAACGGATGGATACGGTCGCAGGCCAAAACAGACGGGAAGCAACGCGAGGGACGGACGCGCTATTGCGGGAAACTTCTGGGTTTTTTTTGGAAAAAGCGCGACGTGGCATGCCTCTCAGCTCGCGAAATCTTCGGGCTTTAGGAAAGGTATAATATTATATATGTGGTACATAGACTTCCTTTTTTTCTCTCTTTGTTCTCATGTGTTTATGTGATTGCTACCATGCGTTAAATGAGCAAGAAAATAGCCCTCGTGCCTTCCAAAAAAACATGCGTTGGTTGAGACATCCCAGTTGGACAACAGGAAGGAAGGAACCAACAAACCGGCACAACAAAATGATCCAAATCTGGCATCGGGAAGAAGGAATATAAATTTCAGTGGCGATTGAAATTTTCAGTCCGAATTAATATTTTTGATGAAATTATATACACACGTAAATGTATTTAGTGGTCAAAACGTATGCACGTGCAGACGTGGTAGCAAGATTTAAGCCTCATCCCAAGTCCTAACAAGCCATGCATAGAGATGTCCAAACAGACCGGACTGAGGCACGACACTATTGCTCCGAGCATGGCACGATCCAGTCGTAAATGGGCTATATTGGCACGGTCTACTTGTCCGTGCCGTGCTTGGGCCAGCACCACGGCACGGCCTGTTTACGAACGGTCTGGCCCGATTAGGGCTAGACATAGCCCGTTTAGTTTGTAAAATAGCCGTTTTATAACCGTTAGGGGCTTAAAAAATTCGAAAAACTTCGAAAAAATTCAAAAAAAATCTTGAATTTTTTTTCCTATAAATAGGTGGTTGCCTCCCTCATTTCTACACTAGCAATCTTGCATTCTCTTCTATTCATTCTCTTGTGGAGATTCTTTTGCTCTAGTTGGTAATTTGGCAAAATTCAAAATAGTTTTGCTAAAAATTCAAAAATCTGAAATTCGGCTTCCGGCTTCTGTCAAGAAATCAAGGTAATAATTGTGATTTAATTTTTTGTTTTGTTAATATTTTAAGTCATATTTTAGTACTAAGAGCGTAATTATTTCTTACAGTTTGCTTTATAGAGCACAGGGGTTTTCCGTCTTCCCAACATCAGATTTCGGGATTTCAACCGATGAGCTTCTTGCATCCTATGAAGTGCAAGAAGCTGCAGGAGCTATGCCATCCTTAGGCTCTACAAGTGTTACTACGTTGCCAAGCACCGAGGCGAAAAGATCAAGACGTAGTACATCGGGAGTCTGGGAAGATTTCGAGCAGATTTTTGAGACATCAGACGGCGTCCAAAGCAGGTATGCTATTTATAAATATTGTAAGCACAAATTAACTGCGAAATCCTCAAGTGGAACGGGGCACTTGAAAAGCCATGCTGAGAGTTGTAGAAAAAACGAGGATAGCTTTGAGACAAACACAGCTGCAGTACAACCCCGACGATACGGTACGTAACTGAGACTACAATCTAAAGTAGCTAGTGAATCTCTTTGTTGTTTAATCGTTTCTCAAGATCTTCCTTTAAACTTTAGAGAGTCAGCTGCGTTTGAAAACTACATTATGACCGCTCATAATCCTAGGTTTCTGCAGTTTCTAGACAGACAACAACTAGAGATTTGATTAAATAATATAATAATTACCATAATAACCTAAAAGAAAAATTGAGTACCTGTACTTTTCCTGTATCTTTGACATATGATATATGGAGTGGTAGAGATAAAGAGGATTACTATAGTGTAGTTGCTCATTACGTAAACAATGAATGGCAACTAGAAAAAGAGAATAATAGGATTCAAATTTATTGATGTAGCACACACTGGTGAAAATATTGCTGATTGTATTGTAAAGTTGGGGAAGATTTTGGCCTTAGTGATAAGATTTTTGCAATAACATTAGATAATGCTTCCGCAAATACTTCTGCTATGAACATTGTTGCTCCGTTTTTCAATTCATATGCTGAATCTTTCTTATTACATCAGCGTTGTGCTTGCCATATTATTAATCTTATAGATAAATCTGGTTTGAAGAGGTTAGATCAGTATTTTGAACCTTTTCGCACTGCAATATCTTTCTTAAATAATTCTAATCCACGAGTAGCAGCATATAAGACTTATTGTATTGCGATGAATATGCGTCCCCGTAAGTTTGGTTTGAATATGCCTGTTAGATGGAACTCTACTTGATCCTTAAGAATCTCATACCATATGAGAGCACATTTTCTGTTTTTATTAACACGTGCTGTCGTACACAGGATGGTCAACCGCTACTCATAGAGCAACATTGGTATATTGCTAAATACTTATTGTTATTTTTAGAACTTTTTTTGAATCCACTGTTGCTTTATCTGGAGTTTATTATGCAACCTCTCCTTTAATTGTGCATTATATTTTAGAAATTTCTACCTACTTAAAGAGCCACGAAAATGATAATATCTTGTGAAGTTGTTTATGCTATGAAAACTAAAATTTTGAAATATTGGCAAGAAATTCCTATGTTATATGCATTTGCATTTATTTTAAATCCTAGAGCTAAAGTTCGAGGATTCTCTAATGTTCTCTCACTTCTAAGTGATGCGGTAGGTACTGATTATTCTAGTTATTTTTCAAATGTTTGTACTAACTTATCTCAAGTTTATGATAAGTATGATCGGAAGTTTACTGGAGTTCGCATGCAGCGACCTCTACCAGCACCCATAACAGCTAAGAAGAAAACCACGTGGGGAAAGATATAGGGTGCATGTGCCTCTTCCTCAAGGAGTTCGACTACAACAACGACAAGTACGGACACATCAAGTGGTGGGGAGCTAGCTGCCTATCTCAATAGCGACACTGTCAACTAATAAGAGCAGCAAGATGAGGACTTTAGTATTTTGCAGTGGTGGCACGAGCACAAGATAATATATCCGGTGCTTTTTATATTAGCACGGGATGTGTTAACAGTTCCTGTCTCCACGGTTTCTTCGGAGTCTGCTTTGAGTCTATTCGGAAGAATAATCGAGGAGAGAAGAACAAATCTGACAAGTGAGATGATGAAAATACTTCTCACAGTGAAAGATTGGGAATAAGCTAATCAACGACCTCAACATACTGTAGAAAATGCAAAACTGGCGGAGTCGTTCGAAAATCTTTATCTAGATAATGTGGAAGAATAATTGTAATCTTCGGTTTTTTCCTGTAAATAATGAGGAAGATTAATTGTAATCTTCACTTTTTTCTGTAAATAATGAGGAAGAATAATTGTAATCTTCATTTTTTTTCTTGTATCACTGAGCTATATGTTGTACTCTTTTTTCTTTGCTAATGTTTTCTCGTGTTAAGTTTTTACTTGGCAAATTTTTTAACGAGGCACCCAAACATCAATAAAAATTATTATTTAATTCAAATTATTTGTCTCATTTTATAATCTATCTCATATTTTAGCTTTTTCTTAATTTATATATATTTTTAAAAAGTTTTTCTAATTATTCTAAAATTTCCCATTTTTTTGGCATACATTTTCTTCTTTTTTTTGGATTTTTTAAATCCTTTTGACGCTAACAGGCTAACGGGCCGACCCGACCCGTTACGTCCTGTCGGACCCTTGTCGAAACGGCACGGTCCGTTAGCCCTGCGGACCGTGCTTGGGCTGGATCCTCGGCATGTGGGCCGACACGGCACGAACCGGTTATTAGTTGGGCTGAAACGGGCCGGGCCGTCCATTTGGGCATGTCTGCATGCACCAGGGTTCAAAAAATCAACGAAAATTGGTCAGTTTTTGCGAAAACCAACCTTGTTGAGCCGGTTCGGCAAAGAAACCGACCGGTAAACCGTGGAGTTCAAATGTAAATTTAAAAATTTTGAAGAAGTTTAGCAAAAAGTGTTAAATTTTTTTGAGTTTTTTTTGTGAGGTCATGAGGCAATGCTAATAGTTCTATAAAATTTTCAGTTGATTATCAGGCTTATGTGTTTTTTAAAAATTTTACAGTGATAGTGTCACAATATATGCTCCTCAGTTTTTTATTTTCTAGGGGCACAAAAGGAAGTCTAATATTTCTTAAACTTTTTGTGTGATGTTATAATGTAATTAAAATTATTTGCAAAAATTTTAGATGATAACCAGATATGTGTATTTTTTAAAAAATCCTGAAAGTGCTATTATTATTGTATATGCTCTTCTGTTTTTGATTTTATATAGGTACTAAATGAAGTCTAATATTTATGACAATTTTATTACATACTCCTTTGGCACTATTTATGGTTACATTAAAATTTTAGAATATAAAAAATATTTTAAATATTTATAAAAATATGACAGTGTCTTTGTTCCTTTTTATTAATTGCTATTTTGGATTTTTTAGAAGTAATAAATGATTTCAAAATTATTTAAATTTCTCTGAGGTGTTTGATAGATTAATTGGGATTTTTTGTAATTGTTTTAAATTTTGTGCAATTTTTACAATTTTTACAATTTTTTCTTGCATTTTCACCATTTTTTCTTCTGTCGACGAAAACCGACTGGTTTTCGATTTTTTTTAGTCGGTTTGACCGCCTGTTTGACTTTTGCAAACCGATCAGTTTTTAACGAATTTTGGTCGGTTTTCACGAAAAACCGGTACCGATCAGATACCGATTTTCTAATGCAAAACGAAAATGTGAACGTGCACCCACCACGACGAGGCCCTTAACGGGTCCGGAAGCTCGCTTATCGGATCCAAACCCACCCTCCCGTCCAATCCTCCTCCGATCCAAATCGCCGCTTCCACCAATCCATCCTGGCATGGCTGCGCCCCTATCGTCGGCGGCGGCGTGTGGGACCTCGTCCTTAAAGATCCCATTTTTACCGGTTTGGCACTAGTACGATTTTGCTCACCACTTCTTCTGCTGCAAACTGTACGTTCGTATGGTTTCGTCACAGTCGGAGGACGAGCTGGTGAGCCTACTACAGAACCTGGCAGACATGGACATCACCTACAAGGCTGTCCAGGTGATGCTTACTTCCATTTCTTTTTGTTTCGCTTTTGTTCTGCATACCAACGAAAGAAAGGATTAATTTGGTTGGTTGCTTCTTGAAGCAGCTCAAGGAGTGAAAAGTTTTTCTGGTTGTGCAGGAGACGGTCATTTGCCGGCATGTTAATGGCCTGCACAAGCACCCGCCTGGCGAAGTCCGGCAGTTGGTGAAGCTGCTCGTCAGGTGAAAAACAAGCGGAGTATTGCTAAATTTGTGTCGTGTGGATCCAGAACTGTCTTTTAATTGTGATTTTGGTATCTGTGGATTTGGTGTCATGTGCGTACCTGAAGGAAATGGAAGGAGTTAGTGGACTGCTGGGTGCGGCTGCACGACTCCGGCGGCGACGGTGGCAGCTCGATCATAAGTATGTCATTGTATTTACCTCCAAAGCTTTTTAGATTCTTTTTGTTTTTGGTGATAATTTCGATTGATGTGATTCATGGTGGCAGCTGATGGTGACTCTTCTGAGAAAATCCAAGGCAAAAGCTACCAAAATGCTCAGGTAACTTGTTCGTCCACAACGCAATGTTGGCTGGTGCTGTGGTTCTTGCTTTGCAATGGCCATAAATACCTTCAACACACTATCTTTTGTTTTTTCCTTTTATGGAGAAAGTTTCGATTTGGTGGGCAGTTTGTGCCAAGAATATTCCTAGCCCAATTCATCACTCTGTTGGTTTGCCTAACGAACCACAATCCGCTACATAGTTAACTATGTTTTTCTCAGGTCTTAGGACAGCAAGAATGTGAAAAGACTAACTAAAACATAAAATGATTCGTGTTGATGGACTTGTTATTGTTTAAATTCCATTCTTTGTCTGCACAGTTTGTAACAGGACACCTCTGCTGCTGTTGTGCCGTTGCAGGTTTCAGACTTCAAGTATTCCCCCAGCCCACAAAGGCACAGTGAGTTGCCATTCTCTTAAGAGTTTCTACGTAGAGCTCATAGCTTTCAAGACCTAATACTGTACTAATTGAATCTTTGTCTTATTGTTTGGACTTTAGATGGTTTGAGTTCAGAGAGGTCTAGCAATAATAATGGGTTGGAATCAACAGTGGAGAAGCGTAGATCAAGCCCTGCACCCACATATCATAATACCATGCAGGACAACAGCAACAACTATCTACTACTTCGTCATCTGCTCCAGCTGTAAGTCTAACCAGATCATCCTCCCTAGTTGCTTAGTCCGATTTGTTATTGTCCATGGATTATGTACTTTGTTTTGTTTTGGAGTAGGATTGGAAAGGTTCCCCACAAAAAAATAGAATACCAAGTTGCCAAGTTCTATCAGCATGGACCCCAGATTTTGCCATCTTTTGACTAAAGATGCTCCACTAGGCACCGCTTATTGCACAATGATCTTATCTTGCAAAACAGTGAAAAAAGGCCCTTATGCACCACATATGGTGTGCAAAATGTTAGGGTGTTCATGAAACCGAAGCGTTCCTGTGCTTATTTCTTGCAAAACAGTGCCTATATTTTTAATTTGATATTCATGAATAAGTTTTGCAGAGGATTATGAGGGAGCAGAAGGATAGTGCTTTGGATCTTGAGAAGCTCGATTCTGCCAGAAAGCGGCTTCATGAAAATTACCAGGAAGCACAAAATGGTAATTATTTCATGTCGTACTGAGCATATTTTTGTTACCATGCGCCATAGCATTATGTGTAATTTTGTTTGCTTCAAAATGTCATATTAGACTGTTTACCGTTGGACTAACACTGATCTTATGATGACAGTCTAAGAAAGTGATGGTCATTTAGTGACACTGAGACCCATGCTTTTAATAAAATCTCCCTGTTTCTTGTTTTATTTTCACAGCAAAAAAGCAGAGGACAATTCAAATGATGGATATCCAAGACATACCGAAGCCGAAAAATAAAAACTCCTTCATCTGCAAGGGCGGTGGAGGCGGTCTCCCGGGAAGGCAGAGGTGATCTTTCTGACAATCACCGACCCCTAGCGAACTTTCAAATTTTTATTTTCCACGGATAAGAAAACAAAAAAAAAGGAAGGAGGGAAGAGTTTATGCTTGTTTTTCTGTTTTCTACTCTTACTATTATACATTAGCTGTTTGGCTATCCTCACCTTCAGTCCATTGTAATACTAGTATTGTTCCAGTTCCAGTACATGAGGCTACGCATGTGTTTCTCTTAAGACTTGCGATAAAAGGTTATTGGTCGTTTTTGTTGTAGTTTTTCTTAGGATCTAGTTTAGTATTTATTAGAATGACCTTGTTGATTAATATCATCTGCAAAATGGTACTAGGGTTTTTCTTTTCAGTTGCAAAAGTTCGAAACACTATTCGGTTCTGTGGTTTCCTCTGGCAAAGTAGTAGTTGGTGCTTTCTTGCCAAAACTTTGTGTGCATGACTCAGGGTTAACAAAATCGGTTTGGGAAAAATCGGCCCAAATTCGAATTTCGAAAATTGGAAAATATCGAGCCGAAAATCGGCCGAAAATCGTCAAAAATCGTGGAGTTTCAAAATTGAAAAGAAAAATAAAAAATTATCTTTTTTCATGGAAAATCGGCCGATTTCCGTGGAAAATCGACAGGCGAGTTGAACTTTTTTTGTTGGACAATTTTTTGAGCGATTTTCACCGATTTTCGACCGGTTTACGGCGCATGATTTTTTTTGATTTTTTTTTAATTGCACCAGTTTATCGGGCGGTTTTAGAAGCCGTTCCGCGCCGATACGACCGAAAATCACAATTTTCGACCGATTTTCGGCGATTTTGCGAACCTTGGCATGACTCATGCCCACCACATTATTCTGAAACCTACGTTTGTTTTCGCATCTTCTGAATTCCGGAAGCCGGAAGGTACATTTGCTGACTAATTGGAGTAACATAGAGGCTGAAATGGAAAAATCTATAGCGTAGAAATGAAATCATCACTTTTCCAGCACTACGGTTTTTTTTTGCAAATTTGGCACTATTTTATACGTTATTGTAAAAATAGCTTTGACAGTAAAAGCGTCGGAAGATGACACATGTCACATTTTATGCTCCTGCACCGTGAAAACGTCTACCAAGCTTGGTCGGAAGGGGGTTAAATTTGAAAAAAAAATTACATATAAGGCTAGAAAAGTTAGGAAGTATGTAGAAATGCAAATATTATTATCATAGACTATTGCATTGAATGGTGAGGGATTTATGTCAAAGCCAGGTGGCGCACCCTCTCCTTGAGTCGTCGTGCATTGTGTATGCCCTCTTTTGTAGGGGTGCAATCGGCTCGGATTCGATCGGATTTCGTTTTTTTCATATCCTAAATCATATTTTTTGTTGAATTCGGATAGTGTACCGGATACGAATACGGCGCGTATAATATCGATCGCGGATTCGAATCGAATACGGAGCGGAATCGATACGGTATCGAATAATTTTTGTCGGATAACTCGCGAAAACAGATACTGCATAAAGCGCACATATAATACTGATTAACCAAAAGTATGAGTTCAACATACAACAAGATTATTGCAGTCTAACAAGTCATTTTATCGGGCAATCAAACAAAGTTGTAAAAGTACACAAAATTTGAACGGTACACGTATAACAAGTTTCGAAACATAGAATGATACGTAAATAACATTACGATAAGTCGATAATATGATCATGCGGTCCATAACTCCATGTTTTCATGAAAGAGACAATACGACAAGTCGATAATATTTGGATTACATCATACAAACAAAAAAACTCTACAATGACACAATATTATATAAGAGTTCGAAGACCGAAGTGGCTAAGTCAGGCTGGCAACATCTCAAGAGACAATGAATACATGATGATGGTTACTTGTTCTCGACAAGTACTCAATCATTATTAGCTGCCAACATAGTATCATCCTACAAAACAAAAGGTAATAAGAGTGCATGACATGTTTAACATTAATAAAAAAATGTATGTGCACCATAGAAATTTATGTTTGCTCCTTAATCCAACAATATATCTTCTCTCCACGTGATTCCTCAAGATCTATGTGCACCAAATTCATAATCAACGTTTGGATAACACCAGGCAATTCCACATAAACAGCAACTATTTAAACGCACCATTGACAGCCTTCTCCCACAGCTAGCCAGCGCTACCAGCCTACCACCACAAGCAAAGAAACCCACACTCCCTGAAACTGATAGGCCAACACCCACTTTGACACAACAACTCCCAAATTTCATAGAAGGATCTGATCCATTTCGTCAATTCACCAAAACGGCGAGCTAAATTGTAGCATGAATTCCTCACAACTGTGAATAACTCAATGGCGAAATTACCTTTGTTAGATGCAGGTAAAGTAACCATGAACTACAGATTGCTGAAAGTAATGCAAGAGAGAGAGAGGGAGTAGTATGAAGGGAGGGGAAGAAGTCCTCAATGCAGAAACAGCTCCTGCTTTTGCTAGGGATCAACTTAGCCTGGGAGTTAGTGGAGGGAGTGTTGGAATGGGTGCTAGTTATGAAGCTGAAATTCATCTAATTGATATTTCTGAGCATAAAACTGATAGTGTTGGGTCGAGCTAACAGAGTGAGAGTGGTTCAAAAATTTGTAGTTCAACTAAAGCTGATTCTGTTGAGAGTGGAGAGAAGATGAGCCATGCCATATCCTTTCTGACTAATGACTCCTATGATCCAGGAAATGATCTTGGTACTTCAGCATCTAACTATTCTCCTTCATATCCTTTCCTGTCTTCTTTGTGCTTATATGTTACAAATGCCTGCTTTTGTTGAACTACATTAATCAAATCTTATATACGCTGCTTCTGAATTAAAAATTATACAAGCTTAAGAGGATTGGCCTGTAAGGCTGTAACCAGCAAGGATCCCTTTATTTATCAAACTAAAAGATATATGATCACAATGTTAATGACTTCACACAGTAGCAGTTTCAGGAGCAACAAATAGAGAAAATGGCTATGAAACAGGTCTTCCAGAATTTGATCCAAGTTGAAAGCTATCTCCAACAAATACTCCATCAATCATGCTAAGCAGTAAGCACCCACATTCACAACTTATCATTATCACATACATACAAAGGTAACACAGCAATCCAAACAGAAGTAGATACTGCAAATACACACAAAGCCAAGGCCAGAAGCACGCAAACATACTGGTTCACGGGAGTTGGGGGTGGCGGCCGTCGAGCACTCGAGCTGGATCCAGAGGGAGCAGAGGTCGGGAGGGCCAGATGGGGGAGGGAGCAAAGGGCGGTGCCGACAGACGGAGCCAGCGAAGGGTGGTGCCGAGAGAGCGAAGGACGGCGGGAGGGCGCCGGGACGGGCTGAGGGCGGTGGAAGCTGGGGCTCACGCGAGGTGGGAGGAGGAAGCCGGGGCTTAGGGCCTTAGGCGGAGCCACGGCGGGCAACGGGAGGCCTGGGATTGGCGTAGGGCGGCCTCGGCTGCGGTGGCAGGAGGCCCGGGCGGCGGCAGGGTGGCGGCGGGAGGCCTGGCCGCCTGGGCCGCTCGGGTCTCAGACGGGACTAGGGTTAGTGGGTTACTAGAATACCGAATACTGCCTGGGTTACGGTCGGATATCCAAATAATTGTAACAGGATATATCCGAAAAAATGTTCGGAATATGCCGATCCGACGGATAGAGATCTTCCGAATCTGAAATAAAGTATCTGAATCCAATACCGAATACGAAAACTATCCGAATCCGATCCGAACACATCCGGTCGGTCGGAAATTATCCAAGCCGATTGCACCCCTACTGGTTAGTACTCCCTCAGCACTCTTCTACTAATCTATACCCCTTTATAATGCACCTAAGCATTCTTTTCTACGTCCACCCCAAATAATGCACCCCACTAGAGATGGCCCAATCTCTGTGCACCCAGCAAAACGTCCCCAGAAACTTGCCTTCATCAAAATTAACCTCTCAGATCTTTCCTCAGCTTTACTCACTCACATCCGATGGCCATTGTTTAGTGTGTCTAATCATCCCTATGGCCCACAACAGATCTCTCCCACCTCCAGCATCATCTCAAGGAAAAGGAAACAAATATTCTGGAATTAAGGAAAAGAAAATAAACGTCCTAGAAAAGGAAAGGATCATACATTACGTGCTGGAAAAAGAAAACCGGGAGATGGGCACTATACTAGTGTCCTATGATCTATGCGATCAAACTTTGTAAA
Source organism: Otatea glauca (assembly GCA_036346275.1). NCBI lineage: Eukaryota > Viridiplantae > Streptophyta > Magnoliopsida > Poales > Poaceae > Otatea > Otatea glauca. The sequence continues at coordinate 23,854,088 of CM070734.1, forward strand.
GTTTAGCAGCTAATATGTTTAAAACTATCTAGTTTGGTTATATAAAAATTATGTGGTTAGATTTGTCGTGGAAAATACTTTAATAATGTTATAATATTATTAGTTTATCTTGATTTAAGTTATAAAAAAATAACATTCAAAATTACATCTCGAATAGCATAAAAAGATAAAAGGCGTCAGGTAAAAAAGAACAAGGGAGCAGTACACTACGTTTTATCTATTTCCCATGTCTTTCTTCCTAAGAGCCTAAAGAAGAAGAAAAGAAAAGCAATACTTGATAACTCCTTCGGAATATATATATATATATAGTTAGTGACCAAACCGAGGCCTAGTTAGTATCGACTTTTTTTTCATATTACAATGGTAGACACACTGCACACCATACACCTTAAATTTTCGTGTATAGATCCATCACATATTCATGCACGTTGATTCTTTGAAAAGAAAAGAAAAAACAAGAACATGAAGGTTGATCAAGTCGTGCTCTCCTCTATTTTAAATCAGATGATCCCACTGGCAAAATGTTAGTCATCAAACGGTTGTATGAACTGCTGGAGAAAACTAGAGATTCCTTGGCCTCGTGGGTAGCGCGTTCTCGGCACCTTGACAACATTTTGTGTAGTATGATCCTATGCTAGATTGTCTATTGGCACTACTGTCTCTGTTTCTAAATAATTGTCATTCTAGATTTTTGTATTTTTACCTAATCACATCTATGAAATAGTGCATTACCCATCTTCATTATATTTTTCGATGGTGTGTCGTACTCCAATATAAGGTAAAAATAGCTAAAAAGGAGAGGTATAGAAAAAACAAATGGTAAAAAGTCACCTTAAAATTGTAAAATGATATATATTTAGAAATAAAACTTGAAATTTTGAATGACGTGTATTTGAAAACGGAGAAGCGCGACGCCACGTCGCGCTAGTTACCGTACTGTTCAAATAAGGTATTATCACAAAATACGAGTAGTCAGCAATAATAAATTGTGCAAAATTGTAGTTATGCACATAAATATGTATGAGCAACTATTCTTATGAAGTTAAGTAATACCTTCGATCATGAAAGCATGACGTGTTCGACTTTCCAAACTCGGCAAAAGGCTCCTCGGACTACTAATTTTTTTTCCTATATGACAAAAGTTATAAAAACACAATATTATGAAAGTATTTTTTATGAAAAATTCATTTGTATGATAGCTATGAATTCAATCAAGTAAATTATATAGATGTAACAAAGTAAATTTAAAATAAATAAGACATTTAGATTAAAACATGATAGCTAAAACTTTGACTAACTCCATTAGCTATAGCAAGGGAACAATTAAGGATTAAAAGAAGAAAACTCACTAAAGCATACTTATTTGCATTAGGTAGCCAGTAGCCAGTTTGGTCACCTTTGGCATTCAGGAAGCTCAGATACCATGTTCGCTTCAAAGTATTATTAACATCAAGCCAATTATCAACATGATCACACAATTGTTTGGTATGGATTTTGACATGACAAATGAACATATTTGTCTTACGCAATTTCAGAAAATGTAGGACATCCATGAGCTTCTGAAAGCAAGCACAACATATGTTATTATTTATTCCAAAACAAGGATATAAAGAAACAGAGACTCATAGTGTGATTGCTAACAATATATTCATAGTATAGAACAATATTCCAGGTTTTCTTGAAATTCATCAAAGCATCAGCTACCAACTTATCAGAATGCTTTAGTTCAGCAATTAACTTTTTTTGTCTATCATTGGCTTATATTCAGCAAGAGCATCAGCCTGTAGGGGAAAAAAGATCGCTATAATTGTCTTTTATTTACTTGGACAGCTTCAATATTGTAGTAGCTAAAGTAGTTAGTAGTACGTAGAGTTGAACATACTGGAAACAGAATCGATTCATCATACCAAAAGCTGCAGATTTGAAATAAAAATTATCTCACTACGGACTTTAAGATCAAAAGAAATGATATGTGAACCTCATCTCAGGAAAGCACATGAGCTTTATGAGTTCCATTTAGTTGCTTGGTGGCACTGTCATGAGCATTTGCTAATATAGAGACATAATGCTGGAGAAGATTTTTTCTTAAAAGAAAAATTGAAGACACACCTCTTCGGTTGAAGTATTCAACTATCTCTGCATGATGTTTCATTAGGTCTTATAATTTCTACCAAAATAAACATATGAGAAGATTGAACAAAACAAAATTGTAGTAGATGCACCACATTAAATAATTGTGGTATGAAAAAGAATTCTTATGAACTGATAGAAGGATTTATAGAAAGTCTTAGCAATTTTCAAAGCTAAAACTACAAAAACAATAGCATAGATACAAAAATCAACATATTTGTTTTAGAAAACATATATACCCAGAAAAGCCCTTCTTAGAGAGCAATTGCATTTCCCGAATGCATCTAAGTTGCAAAATGCACAGGGATATATTTATCAGCAGCCCTCTTTCTGGAATCAACATCTTTAATAGGTAAACCACCTATGTAAAGTTGATACTTAAAACACATAAGATTTGAAATGGAAGAAATAAAGATTACAACAGAGAGAAGGAAAAAATAATGATTCGGTTGGCTGCTCTCTCTATAGTGGATTTTGTTGGAAATATTAGGAATTTTCTCAATATTTTAATCCACAAAATTATGTAAATCATGATTAAACATTTGCACAATTCTAGTTCAAAGCCAAAGATACTAGATAACAAACTATCTATCTCAAACACAAAGGCTAATGAACAAGAAATCAACATGATTAAAATAAGGTATAAGAAAATATACCCTTGAGCCGGTGCCACCATAGGCACAGGCGCAGGTGGAACTGTTTCGTTCGCCATGACGGTCGGAGTAGAGGATCACAAGTTGTCGCAGAGAAGCATTTGATGCAGTGGAGAGGTTGATGCAGTACAGAAGGGCTCCTTTCGACGCCGATGCTTCTGGTTGGAACAAAAACTTGAGCAGTCACGTGGTACGCTTCCCAAAAACCTTATCGGCCTTCTATCTCGAGCAAGATCTCAAGAAGGACGAGGTTTCGGAGACCTGCTCCCTCTGCTACTTGTGCGCGCAAGAAAACGGAGTCGGGAATGCAGAGACAGCATCAGCTACGATGAATGGATGGAGTATTGTGGGAGAGTTCTACAGGTGGAGAAAGACACAGCCTCCTTATATAGGCTTGCGGCAGAGTAACTGACGGCGATTAAAAGGAGGCCATCAAGACGTCCGTTACTAGTAACTGATTCCATCAAGACGTCCGTTACTAGTAACTGACGGCGTTTATGACCCAGCCATCAACCACGTCCGTTACTGGTAACTGACGGCGGTTACTGGTCATAAACCGGCCACATTAATCACTGAAACGGCAAAAACAAACCGCTCCCGCCCAGCACATCACGTCCGGACTAGCCTGCGCCGCGCACGTGCACGTCTCGACTCGCACACGCCACGCCTCGGCTCGGCTCGGCAGCAAGGCAGGTGGCACACCTTTATCCTTTTCCACCTTGCTAATTGAGAGACACACAACTCAACTATTTAAGTTGGTCAAACCTTCTCTCAATTACCCATATGGTACTAAACCAATTTCATGACTCCTAGTATTTTAATGGGCCTTTTGGAATTTCTATTAAATTAATTATGGGCCATCCCCATAATAATCTAACAATCCCCACCAAATTTCAAAGGCACATTTGAAATACTCTCGGTTCAATGTAGTTTGATATACCAAGTTTGATGGAGACTGTTAAGTTGAACTTCCACCTAGAACAAAGGTTACACTCATCCACAACTGAACAGTGGACTATGCCTTGAATTGATAGTTTTGTGCGAACAAGTTTCACCAAAGTCCTTTACGGATACTAGGCTGCTAAATGCATCCCCTCGGTTTGGAGCTTATAAGTCATACTCCTTGGCCTTTCATGAGCCTCTAGAGATCACCCAATCTCATAGACTGTGACTAGCAGTCGAACTCATATAGGTGTATTCCTCATAAGATGTTCTGTAGGACAACATCTCTGCTTATCAAAGCCACTCGGAATACATTAAGGTATGACCAACCTGTCATACAGAATAGGAGAGTTATTACATCTCAAACGGAGTGGGCTAAGTACAGAAATACTCTCCTCTCAGCCAGTCACTAGCTTGTCTCAACATCCTAATTCACGGGATCTCCGATCAAATAGGATGAGTTACCACTAAGACATGACTTTATGTGGGTCTTAAGCCCATCTCCCTCGATGCTTCATCTATCACATTCCGTGATAGTCCCTTTGTAAAAGGATCTGCCAAGTTTTTAGCCGTCTGGACATAGTCCAACGCTATAACTCCGGAGTTTCTCATTTTCCTGACAGACTTCAACCGTCTCTTAACGTGCCTTAATGACTTCATGTTATCCTTAGAACTTTTCACTTTGACAATCACCGTCTGATTGTCACAGTTCAAAAGTATAACAGGCATCGGTTTCTCAACCACCGGTAAGTCCATTACAAGTTCACGCAGCCAGTCGGCTTCCACAGAGGCAGTATCTAATGTTGTGAGTTCTGCTTCCATTGTAGACCTCGTTAAGATGGTCTGCTTGCAAGACTTCCAGGAAACAGCTCCACCACCCAATATGAACACATATCCACTTGTGGCTTTTATTTCATCAGCATCAGATATCCAGTTTGAATCACTATAACCCTCAAGTACCCTAGGGTACCCGGTGTAGTGAATTCCATGACTTGATGTCCCTTTTAGATAGCGCATTACTCTCTCAAGAGCATGCCAATGATCATCTCCCGGGTTTGAAACAAACTGGCTTAGTTTGCTCACAGCAAACGAGATATCAGACCTCGTTGCACTAGCTAAGTACATCAGTGAACCAATGATTTGGGAATATCTCAATTGATCCTTTGCTATACATTGGTTCTTTCGTAATAGCACACTTGGATCATACGGCGTTGGAGCAGGTTTGCAATCGCTATATCCAAAGCGACTCAACACCTTTTCCACATAATGGGACTGCTCAAGAGTAATCCCACCGTCACCTTCTCTTAACAACTTAATGTTTAAGATGACATCCGCTACTCCTAAATATTTCATTTCAAAGTTTTCGGACAAGAAGTCCTTGACTTCCTTAATCACATTAAGGTTCGTCCCAAATATCAGTATGTCATCAACATACAGACACATAATCACTCCTTCACATTGTCGCTATTGTAATCAGCTATAATTATAGCGACCTTATGACATCACCTACCTAAATTATTTCCTACTTGATAAAGTGAAATGAAAGTGAATTATGGAAGATCATATAATTTTGGCACCCATTAATATGACTTTTTTAGTGCTCCGCCATCGTTTGTGAACTGATGACTTAGTCACAAAAAATTAATTACATACATGGTGCATCAACCATTAGTAAACGATGCTGATATGTGAGCAGGATTGCAGGATGAAGTCCTTTTAGTGTGAAAATGCAATTATGTGTCCGCGTGTTACTGAGAGCAGTCAAGTGTTGTTTTGGAAATATAAACAGGTTTGAAATTTGCAGGAGTGAACAAATGAAAATAAAATGTAGTAAGAGCAATACCTAGGTGCTAAAGTTCTTACGGCACAAAATTTAACTAACAACATACTATCAGCTGATATTTATTTATATTTCTAGAGTATTAGAAATACTCTTAATAAATCAATGACTAATCTGATTTCTACTATTTACAATATACTATCAGTACAATGCATTGTAAAATTTCTTCGGATTTTATGAGTCTCAATTGACTCTGTAATTTTCTAGCTCTGTCAGTGTCTGTTACAATACCCTCAGAGAGTTAAGTTAATATGCATGTAATTGAGAACTGAGTTAGCTCGGTTGGTGCAAAGCCGGACCTCCTTGTCAAAAATTCAAAAAATTGAATTAACACGTGCCCATAGAGAAAACAACACCTGCACCTCTCAATCCAGCCAGCGACCCTTTCAAATGACGAAATGGAGCGCCCCTGGACTCCCGGCCTCCCGGCCATCACGACCTTCTCTCTCTAGCCACCACCGCCACCACCTCACCGTCTCCTCCTCCTCCTCCTCCTCCATTCTCTCTCTACCGCTGCATGCCTTCCCGGCAACACGCAGGAACCCACAACTATTGACCAGCGTTGCCACGCGCCTCGCCATTGCCCATCTCCCCCCGGCCGGCAAAAAATGGACAGCCGGAGCCAGGCATCCCACAAGTCCAGCAGCTTCTCGCCGGCGACCACCCGCGACGGTGGCAAGCGTTGGGAGGTCGACCGCAACCTCTCGCTTGGTGCCTTCAGGCACGGTGAGCACGAGAGGAAGGACCAGCCGGGAGGGTCCGGCATTGCAAGGGAGAAGATCGAGGAGTGGTGCGAGGAGGAGGGTGATAATGCCGCAACCGGCCAGCAAGGGGACGGTGGAGGATATGTTAGTGGTGAGGGTGTGGCGGGAGGGAAGGGCGGCGAGCCGAACCTCGCAGCGTTGTCGGGGGAGATTGATGCGTTCATCGTGGGACAGGACGGCGACGCGCCGGTGAGCATTACGGAGGCGACATTGGAGAAGTTCGCCTCCGCCGTCGAGCAGGAGATCGCGCAGTCGGAGTCGGCGCAAGACAAGTGGGCGACGGATGCTAACGGCGAGCCGCGGGCATTGCTCGCTGCGATCACGCGCATTGCGGCGCTCTCGTCCGCGCTAGCCAAGAATCCGGAGGGGAGAAGCAAGTGCACCGCCGGTGTGCACCGGGTCACCGGCGTGCTGCACCGCGCCATGGCGTTCCTCGAGGACGAGTTCCACGCGCTTCTCGATGACCCGCGCGTCCTCAAGGCGGCGCAAGTCGGCGACCACGGGAGCAACAGCGGCAAGTCGATGAGGCGACCGCCGTCGTTCGAGCAAGAGCGCGAGCCCGACCGCTGCGTCCTCCCGACGACGTCGAACCCCAGCGCCGCCGGGATTGACGCCGAGCCGCCGTACCCTGCGGAGACCGTCGACCGGCTCCGGTCCATGGCCGATGCCATGATCACCGCGGGGTACGTGACGGACTGCACGCAGATGTTCCTGGTGGCGCGACGGAGCTCGTTCGACGCATCGCTTCAGGCGCTCGGGTACGAGAAGGCGAGCATCGACGACGTGGTGAAGATGACGTGGGAGGCGCTGGAGGCGGAGATCGCCACGTGGATCAAGGCGTTCCGGCACACTATCAACGTCGGCCTCTCCACCGAGCACGACCTCTGCACCTGCGTCTTCGCCGGCCGCCACGCCGCCGTCGGCCGCGGCATCTTCGCCGACCTCGCGCGCTGCGTCATGCTCCACATGCTCAACTTCACGGAGGCCGTGGCCATGACCAAGCGCGCTGCCGAGAAGCTCTTCAAGGTACTCGACATGTACGAGGCCATCAGCGACGCGTCCCCCATCATAAACGCCTTCCTCGCCGCCTCCGCCGACGAACCCACCGGCAAGAACAGCACCGCTCTGTCCGAGCTCAAGGCCGAGATCGGCGCCGTGAGGTCCCGCCTCGGCGAGTCGGCCGCCACCATCTTCTGCGAGCTCGAGAGCTCCATCCGCGCCGACGATGGCAAACCGGTCCCCGGCGGCGCAGTGCACCCGCTCACCCGCTATGTGATGAACTACCTCAAGTACGCGTGCGAGTACAACAACACGCTCGAGCAGGTGTTCCAGGAGCACCACCGGCACGGCGGCGGCGGCGGCAACCCGTTCGCGGCGCAGCTGATGGAGGTGATGGAGCTCCTCCATGGGAACCTGGATGGGAAGTCGCGGCTATACAAGGACCCGGCGCTCAGCAGCATCTTCCTGATGAACAACGGGCGGTACATGTTGCAGAAGATCCGGGGGTCGCCGGAGACGAACGCCGTGCTCGGCGAGGCTTGGGCGCGGAAGCAGTCGACGAACCTGAGGCAGTACCACAAGAACTACCAGCGGGAGACGTGGAGCCGCGTGCTCGGCCTGCTCCGCGACGACGGCGTGCTCACCGTGAAGGGGTCGGTACAGAAGCCGGTGCTCAAGGAGCGGTTCAAGCAGTTCAACGCTGCCATGGACGAGATCCAGCGGACACAGGGCGCCTGGGTCGTCAGCGACGAGCAGCTGCAGTCGGAGCTGCGCGTCTCCATCGCCGCCGTCGTCGTGCCGGCCTACCGGTCGTTCCTCGGGCGGTTCGCGCAGACCTTCAGCGCCGGGAGGCAGACCGAGAAGTACGTCAAGCTCAGCGCCGAGGACCTCGAGGCGCTCATCGACGAGCTCTTCGACGGCAACGCCACGTCCATGGCCAGGAGGAGGACATGACAATAACAATGGCCGAATGCCGCGGGACGCACGAACAGATTAAAAGAGAGGGAAAGTTAAGGGGAGGAGCATTTGATGGGCTAATTCTTGATTTAAGTAATGAATTAGTTTTTGTTTTGCTGTTCTTTTTGCTGGTTGAAGAATGTTAATCTGGTCGAACAGGTGATGTATTACTTACTGCATCTCTCAGAGCAGGTAGATCTGTATGCGTGTATCCACTAATCCTTGTATTGCCTGGTGACATTAAAATGTTGGGATTGTCTAGTTATTATTCGACTGAAATTATTTGTGCAAGTTAGTCACATTTTGTACCGTATATCCTGAAGTGTCCATTCGTTATTCCAACGAAAATTTCTGTGGAAATTCGTCGGATTTCCTACCATGGCATAAATCCCACCTCGCTCCGATTGCTTCCAAATTGCACAATTCAAAAACCAATCAAAAAAAAGTTGGGTCTTTCATTTCCTTTTCTCTTGTCCTTTTTGATGGTGGCTACTGGCCCTTCTTACATCAGGCCTTTGACATTGTCAAGTCTAACAGAGAATGAAAAAGGTCCAAAATATAACCCAAACAAGGAGAACTTGGACTGCAAAATGGTAACAACGACAAATCATGCATCCTCGTGAACAAAACCGAATTGATCATAAAGGAAAAATTAAGAAGAGACGCAATAAAGAAAACAGAGCGTGATGGGAAAGGATCCAAATGAAAAAGGAAAGGAAACAAGGGCAAGAAATCAGATAAGCTGAAGCCAATGCGTGGCCCAATAACAAGGTTGACAGAATCCAAAAGAAAACACAAACTTGGAGATTGATTTCAGCAATGCATCAACCTTAAATTCCTTCCATGTAGATTGATTTCTCTTGTCGGTAAAAAATGAACCAAGAATACTAAAGTAAGCACATAGAATTCTCATGTTGATGAAACCCTGATAGTTTAATTGAATCAAAAGAAACTAAGCTTGCCCGCAATTCATCTTGTCCTACTACAATCCTGTTCTCTTCTGAAAATTCACCTATCGTTCACTCCATTTTCTTTTTCTGCAGATACAAACTAATTTCAACTTGATGCACGGGTGAGCTGCTTGTACAAAATGAAGATGCTCTTAGGAAAAAAATCATATCATGCTCTAATTAAAGATGCTCTAAATAAAGACTGCACTAAGAAACACTGCAATTTAAGAAGGACAAACATCGTCCAATCAAAATTGCTGAAAAACCAGTCATGAATTAGCACTCTTTCAAATCACTCTCCAACTTTCTAAAATATGATAATGGGAATATAAATTGCTCTAGTACATGTCCTTTTCTTTTAAACAGGATGCCAATTGGAACAACACTGAAGCAGCTGTGACCTAGTACATTACAGAGCTCTGGCAATACTTTTAACTGAAAACAAAGCAATGAAAATAACAGGACAGTGAGGAAAAAATTATTCTTGTAAAAAAGAATATGCAAACTATTTGATGTAGACTATCACAATTAACTGTGGGCTTGCAACTGAAAATGACAAACAACCTAGAAGAATCCTGACGATTGCTTATTCTTCTTAGCAGAATTGATCAAAAGCATTGCAAAATTTTAAACGATTATTCCAGCAGAAACAATGACACTACTAAGACAAATAAGACTTCAGCACACTGCACATTACCTAGAAGGGATAAAAAAAAACTAAGAACACAAAGCAGAACTATAGATCATATATAAAACATCACTACATAACTCAAAATAATATGTTAGGGGTAGTATACTTTAAAAGGGACATAAACTGTAACTATGCTTGGGGTGAACATAACTACTAATATAAAGAGACAATATGTTCATATAAAAAAAGAACACATTTTAAAATAGAAAATAATAACTAGACTGAAAAAATAGGAGGAAAAACTGGACCGCTATAAGTAGACAATTGGATCAGAATGGATGAAAACATAGCACAACCAAAAGTTAAATAATAAAAAACATATAATTACAATAAAGATAAAACAGTAAAATGATAATACCAAACTAAAATTAGTAATAAACTAATCAATTTAATGCTCAACTGAATCCAATGTACAAAGCAATGATAAGGCTTCAGTTAGAAAAATACAGCAATGATAAGTCTTCAACTAGATACAACCAGCAGCCTCAATTAGCCTTAAAATGGAAGATGGAATGAAACATGGCACTAAAAATAATAAATATTAAATTTACATAATGATAAAGAGATAATTACAAGAAATTTTGAACAGCGCGAATAACAAGCATTCACTATAAATTGTTACTCCCTTCGATTTTATTTGAAGGTAAGAATATTAAGAGATGAGGAAAATATATATTGGAGAAGAATAATACCAACTATATATTTTCATCTCCAAGAGGAAGCAGCACTGATCTGCATTACTAATTGTTTGTATAAAACTAATGTATGTAAGAATCATAATAGTTATGGTCTAAGCACTTAAAAGAAGCATAATAAGAAACGGAAAATGAATGCTAGTCTCTGATTTGTGCTCCATCGCTGTCCCATTTGATCTCCTAGAGGGCATGCCTGCTATTCTCGTTTGTTCTTTCCTTTTTTTTTAGGTTAGCAAGCATCTAACCTGATCAGTACGTAAGAACCTTCTTTTCTTGCTGATTGGTTAAAATCCACAAACCTAATATTTACTTCATAAGTAAGAATCATATTTCCTAAGCAGGAATAGGCTGGACAAAAAAATTATCACCCCTTTCTGCATGCATGTCATGTTCTACGCTGATCGATTCTATTCCTTGTTTTCTTTTTCATAACATGCTTCTGTACAGACGCAAGGTGGGATTTATCTTTTGCTTAATGATGCAACGAGTATCTGGTTACAGACCTAACATACAGCGTTGGAAATCACCAAAATCTATGCTCCAAAGCAAATGCAAATCGCCGTAGATCTCCAGATCTATCCTTCAGACACGAAGAAATAGCTAGAGAAAATGACCACAGTGGACTAGGAAAAGGAGAATACAGGTAAAGCATCGAACTAAGATCAACAGAGCAAGTCACCGGCGATGACAAAGACGAGGAAAAGAAACAAGGAAGAAGGGAATCCTGGAGCTTCTATCTACCTCCTCGATCTCGCAAATCTCTGCAACCCTTGTCTCGATTCTTCTGCATCGAACATGGGCAAGTTAGCGCGGCACCCGAGGGAAATTCGAAAACAAAGCTCATCCAGACACGCTTGATGGGTGGAATTCCTAGCGGGTTCGAAGCAAATCCAAGAAGAGGCGGACTCGTAAGAGGCAAGCTAGCACACATATCATAGCAGATCGGACAGACAAAAAAAAAACGACTGAAATCACAAAAATAAACATGCAACAGATATTTAGCGGTTTCGTTAAAATGTTTTCGTTTTATTGCTGTTCTTTTTGCTGGTTAAAGAATGTTAATCTGGCCAGGGCATGATCTGAGAAAGGGTTAACTGTAGTAGTTTGGTGAAAAGTCTATAATATCCTCAGAGAAAAATTATAATTAAAAAGAAAAATCTATTATACCCTTAACAAATCAATGCCTAGATTTATTTTCTACTACCTTTCTTTACCACAAGTATAATGTACCGTAAAATTTATCTAAAATATTTTTGTTTTATTGGTAAATCACTTGACAACCAAATGTACTTTCACCGGTTTCTACTACTCCCTCCGATCACAAATAACAGTCGTTTTGAACATCGATACTGTCCCCAAAACTTAACTCTGGCCACTAATTTCTATTGTCACATATTTTAAAAAATCTAATAAAATTATAATATTATGAAAGTACGTTTCGAGATGAATCTACATATATGATTTTCATGCATCCAATCTAAATATTTAAAAAGATATCGATAGCAAAAATTTTAAAAGTTTGACTATACATATCCCAAACCGACGAGTTTTTGTAAACCGGAGGCAGTAATTAAGACCATTTACGATGCAGGAATTCTTCATAAATGATACTATTTCTTGTAAAATTCCTGTAAAGTTTTTTTTGTGAAATTCATACTTCCAAATAGGGTACGAAAACTTGCATGGAGAATTCAGATTGTTTTCTCATCAGTCATCACCTCCTGACCCTTTAGGCCTAATTTTTCAGTCTGAAGTTTTGGTGTAGACCTTGACATCTCTCCAGCGTGACTCCATGTAGTGCGAGGGGGTCCGTCTGCACGTACACCCCGAACTAGAAGTAGTGCGAGTAGCCGCCGTGGCCGGCGACGGTTAGCCTCTCGTTGCCGTCGACGAACACGGTGAGCATCCCGGCACCGACGTCGTGGACCACGTTGAGCCTGAACCACCGGTCGTAGATGTCGCCGTCCACCACCCGCGCCTCGTCACGGTAGTACATGAGCCGGCCGCCGTAGACGTGCAGCATCAGCGTCGTGTTGCGCCCCGACGCGCCGAACACCTGCATGACGGACACCCCCGTCGTGCCGGCCGGCACGTAGTCATAGCCCTCGAACTGCCACACCCCCGAAGTGTAGGTCCTCTGCTCGAACGAAAGAGATCAGTTCATGGCTAATTAAAAAGTCACAAAATATTGCCAAGAAAATAGGATTAGTATGCAGTAATTCACAACATTGGCAATTGAATCGAAGGATTTGGAATCGATCAGATTACATTTAGGAGTATCTCGGTGCGCGGCTTGGTGGGGCTGCCGGGGCTGAAGGGCTCGTCGGTGCAGAACACCCACATCCGCCGCACGCCGTCGCGGAACTCGTACCGCTGCTCCGGCGGCAGGTCGTACGGCTTGTGCAGCTTGAACCTGTCCACCGTGAGCTCGATGGCGGTGGAACCGGAGGTCGGGTCAGCGCCGGAGCTCCGGTTGCAGGACCATGCCAGCAGGACGAACAAAGGAAGCCATGACAACGAGTGCTTTGGCATACTCCAATGTTTTTTGTTTCCAGTATTCAGAGCTATGTACATTGTGTTTGTCTGTTACATTTTCTGATCGATTGATGTGCTTGTATATAGTTGTGAGCTCATGTTCTGACGAGTCCTACCTCTGCAGTATAGCTATTGTATGGCCAGCTTGGAATTAATCTAAATATCTAATGGTGGTGTTTAAGTCATTGATAAGGAAAGGTTATTCCAAGAAACATTCGGCGTTGATAGGATGGTTTAGAAATCAGGGCAGCCGGCAGAGTTCTGTGCTGATTCATTTGTCTGTTCATGTGCTGCCTGCAAGGATTTGTATTATCCTTGATGTGAGGATAATAAAGGGAAAAAATAAACTAAAATAAAAGGAAAAAAATTGTTCACAAACAATATCTATTGTAAAGTAAGGTTGGGGTTTTCTGCAGCAGAAACTCACAATAATTAAAAATAGCAATCACAGAAACTTGACAAGTTGAAGTTCCATAGAAGTAAAATGACACGGACACCAAACTTCAATTAAATTAATGATTAAAGTTAGCATTGCACAATGATGTAATTTATACATACCAGGATTAACAAAATCGCGATAATTGGCCTGATTACTCATGGTTTTCAACCCTATCGAGCTGGTTCGGTATTTAAAACTGGTCGGTAAACCGGTCAAATTTAAAAAAAATCGAAAAAATTTGTGCGACATAAACCGATCGAAAATCGGTGAAAATCGACCGCTGAACAATTTCAATTGGCTCAGTCGATTTTCGGTACAAATCGACCAGTTTTCGATGAAAACTAATAGATTTTTTAATTTATTCGATTTAAAAAAACAAAAAGTTTGATTTTGAAACCCTTCGGTTTTTGGCGATTTTCGTTCGATTTTCTCGATAAATCGACGCCGTCGGATCTTCGATTTTCAACTACGATGCGATTTTCTTAACCCTGATACATACTATAGAAGACATAATCATAACTTGTACTCACAAGATGGAAAGTTTTTTTTTTTTAAAACGGCGAGCCGTGATTATATTAGATGAAGTGAAGTCAAGTGCAAGGTACAAGGGTGCGGAGACTGCACCCAAGAAGATATTGCAGAAAGGAAGAAAGAAAAGGTGGTGGTTCTAAGCTTGTCGTTGAAGGACTTGCCCGAGATTTGTTGCTCCCACAGATACCCAGTTGGCAGCCTCATCCTTGATCAACTGAAAGATCTATTCGTGAGTTGCTCAATTGCGTTGAAAAATTCTATTATTGCGCTATTTTCACCATTGCCAACATGTTAGGATTATGAGGGATTTGACACCTTTTCGGATGATGGACTGGCCGACTATGTGCTGAAGATTCCATTGCTCGAGACCCCCGATGGCTTCCATCGATCCGGTTGTAGAGTCGGCATCCTAGCCCACTGCGCGATGGAGGACCACATACGCCGAATGTGAGGACAGTCTACAAAGTGGTGAAAAACTGTCTTTAGATTCTGACAGCATATTTGGCAGAAGTATTGGTTGGGCCATCCCCTGAGCTGCAGGTGCTGTGCCGTTCATAGGCGGTTTTATTGCGCAAGCCAGAAAAAGATCTTGCATCGGAGCGGGGCCCACGCTGACCAGATGGTAGCGACGAAAGTTTTGTAGGTGCACCCTTGGAACTGCAAGTTATACGCGGAGTGTGCTGAGTAGACGTCGTGTGAGGATTGCGTCCATGTGATGACGTCATCTAACTCCGGTCGAAGATGCATGGATTGTACGCTGACAAGATGGAAAGTTGATGACACAGTATAGATCTGCTACAAAAGCAATAAATTGCAAGCGATTACCCATTTATTCATGATCTAGACACAAAAGCAAACCCTTGCCAGCAACCAAACTTTTTAATGCATCCGAATGACTTACTGTGTAGCCCTTCGTCATCCGACAAATCTCCCTATTGATCCGCACAGTTGAAGAAACAGCCAAACAGGTATCTAGGCAGGCTGAGTCAAAACAAGATCGTTTTTTTTGTGTGTGTAATGAGTGGCATCAGCTACTGAAATTCCAATATGACTCACCTATGGCATCATGATCAAGAAATTCATAACCATCCATTGCAGAATGACGTCTGAAATTTCTTAGTCTTCTTACTATGTCACTGTTGTCCTATGCACTAACAAATCAAGACAGCAAAACGATGAGAATAGTGCTTCCGTGCTTTACTTACTGAGAGAATCCTAAATTGTACAAATCCTAAAGCAGCATTCTTGGTAGTGGAGTAGTGGGTTTCTGCAAATCAGATCCTTAACGTTCTTTAAAATTTACGCTTTTCAATTCTTTTAGAGCACAGAAGCACCACTCAAATCAAATGGTAAAGAAGAACTTCTTGCAAAGATTTCCTTTGCCTGGGGGAACAGAAGAAGAATGAAGAATGGACATCACTCGAAAGATAAGGAAAGACCTGGAAAGAGATCGGAAATGCCATTGATGTTTAAGTGAACTTCTTTGCTATTGTGAGCTGACTCAAACACTGAATGGGCAGGACACATCGGTGCCTACTTTTCCAAGCTTTCCACATACTTTCTTTGTAGTCGATAATGGGCTTTCTGAGGAGATAACACAAAATATCAACTGATGAGGAATCGTGTATTAGAGCAGATGACAATAGCTGCAACCTCAACATTAAGACAGCTGAATCACCTGAGGACTCTTATATCCAAGCACAAATCGATAAGGCTATCAACAGCATCTACGCTATCAATTCTAAGGTCATCTTTGAAAGGTAGAAGACGAATGAATTCCCAGTATGACTCTACCTGAATGAAAATAATAGAAATGAAATGACACACATAAAAATTTGCAAGTTGCAGCATGATAATACGGAATCCAACTGCCCACCTGATGTCCTACAGCTATGGCCTGATACCCATCAAGAGCAAGGTTATCCATTATCATGCGTATTTTCTCTTTGACTGCATTGCTGCAGCCGCATTGATGAGCAACCTATAGCATGAAAACAAAATACGGCTAAACAAGCCTGTACTTACACAATGAGCTCTTTTACGATACACTAAATTTAATATAGATCATTCATTCTCTTCGATCCAATATAATATTAGTTATTATTTATTTGTACCTTCTTTGACGGTAGAGTAGTAGAAATAGTCTCAACAAATCAATGGATAGATCTAATGCACCATATTATTGATTTGTACATCAGCTTCAGTGCAACAAAGAAACGGGCATGGCCGTCACTTGCCTACAAATTCAATATGCTTGTTAAGTTTATTAAAAAGAAATATACAGAGGGATTAGAAGGCAACATAGTAAGAGAAAAGGAACCTATTCTGGATCATCCAAGAGGCTTAGAATATCTGCATCAATTGGTTCAAACAACTGAACTCATGCGATCAACAAATGTGACAGATGCACCATGCAAGAACCAACATCTACACTTGCACACAACCGCAGAGGCATACAACTAAAAACAAAATTCATGGTCATCACCAATGCATTCCATCAAACACATGATGAGCACTGAGCCTCAGGATCAAATACACATAGACCCTCAGGATCAAATACACATAGACGATAGACATAAGCAAGCAACTTACAGAATAAAAAAAAGCTGGAGAGTTTCCTCACATCACGCAGACCTTGGCGGGATCCTCTCTGTGGAGCAGCTCCGGCATGCCATTGAACACGCGGTTCGCACCCCCGTCCATGCACACCCGCAGCTGCACTGCTTAGACAATGCGACAACACGAACTGCGTCAATTTCGACATGATGAGAAGGAAAAGTGAAACCGGTAATGCCACGAAACAGCAGGGTGGGGGGAAGAGGCACATTACCATGGATCCAGAGAAGGGGCATGAAGTGGGGAGGTGTTGGTTGAGGATGACAACGGCGTAAGCGACTATGTCGGCGGCATTGGTGGGCAGAGGAGGCGAGGAAGGGAGGAGGAAGGTGGAGGAGTAGGTCATCTATAAGAATTAATAGGAGAAGATTGCAATCCCGTGCACCAATCTGCCGGGTTAACGCCATATATATAATCATCAGGTAGTTACAACTGACCTCCGACAAACACGCATAAAGGTACAACAGAATACAACAGGAGTTAGCAGAAGCTAATCTACACCCTGAAGAATAGCAGAAGGAGTTATAGAAAGATCAAGTAAACATAATTCTTAACAGTCCCCCTCAATCTCAAGCTACCAGATTGAGATTGTGTCGAGCTAATGTTAATTGTCTTGCTGTATTTGGTTTTGATCTTGACTTGAGATGAATCTGATCTCCAGTGCTTTGCATGCAACCCTTTCACGAACAAAATGATAGTCAAATTCTATGTGTTTTGTTCTTGCATGAAAAACAGGGTTTACATACAAGTAGGTTGCTCCTAGATTATCACACCACAAACATGGTGCTCTGGATTGAAAAACTCCAAGCTCTCCAAGCAATGATTGAATCCAAACAATTTCAGCTGTTGCATTAGCTAGTGCTTTATACTTAGCTTCAGTACTTGATCGTGCTATTGTTGCTTGCTTCTTGGCACTCCATGATATGAGATTGGATCCGAAAAATACAGCAAATCCACTAGTTGATCTTTGGTCATCTGGACACCCGGCCCAATCAGCATATGAGAATGCGCTTACTAATTCAGATGTTGATCTGTTAATTGAGAACCCAAATTCAGCGATATACTTGAGGTACATTAGTATCCTCTTCACTGCTGTGAAATGCAAAGATGTGGGTGAATGAAGAAATTGGCACACTCGATTTACAGAGAAAGCAATATCAGGTCTAGTTAGAGTGAGATATTGTAAAGCACCCACAATACTTCTATACTTTGTTGTATCTTCAGGAGAGAGCAAAACACCTTCAGCTCTTGACAGCATCTCTGTTGTGATCAATTGTGTTGTGACCGGCTTGCATTTTTCCATATTCATCTTCTTCAAGAGATCTTGTGTGTACTTGGACTGATTGAGTACAATTCCTGTAGTTGATTTCTTTACTTCAATTCCCAGAAAGTAGTGAAGGTCTCCTAAATCCTTCATGGCGAAGTCTACTTGCAACTTCTGAAGTAACTTGTTCACTACTTGATCAGAGGAGCCAGTAACAATTATATCATCGACATACACAAGCATGTATACCATCAGTCCATTATGATTATATATGAACAAAGAGTTATCATCCTTTGAAGAAATAAAACCCAATTCAAGAAGTTTGGAACTGAGCCGTGAGTGCCATGCCTTCGGTGCCTGTTTCAGTCCATACAACGTCTTGTTCAACTTGCAGACCATTTGTGGATGCTTTAAATCCTCAAACCCAGGTGGTTGTTTCATAAAAACTTCTTCTAGAATGCCATGGAGGAACGCATTCTGAACATCCCACTGTCTTAATCTCCATCTTTTTTAGACTGCTAAAGAAAGAACAAGACGAATGGTAGTTGTTTTGACAACCGGGCTGAATGTGTCTTCATAATCTATCCCATATCTCTGTTTGAACCCTTTAGCTAGTAGACGAGCTTTATATCGATCTATTGATCTATCTGCCTTCTTCTTGACTTTAAATACCCATTTGCAATCAATCAGGTTCATGCCTTGTTTAGGTTGCACCAAATGCCAAGTATCGTTTTTAATTAGAGCTGTATACTCAATCTCCATTGCCTGTCTCCAGTTAGCATCTTCCAATGCTATTATGTGATCAGTTGGTTCAGTTATTGTGACTCCAGCATACCTTATTGTGCCATCATTGTACTTCTTGATTTCCTTATTCCATCCTTGAGACGAGTCCTCATGGGGTGTATTGATACTGCCTCAGTATTATCAATTTGCAATTGTTCGATTTCTTCAGCTACTTCAGTTTGCATCTGTTGTCCAGCCGCTTCAACTGCTTCATATGTACCGGCAAAGATCTTGACACGAAATAGTGTCTTGGGTTCGTTGGTGTGTTGGTTACGAAGATCTTGATTGTTTGCAGTAACGTAATTAGTGTCTTCTTTGCATTGTAACATTAGATGGATCATTATCATGCACATTTTCTAATTGATCATTGGTCACAGATTCACTAGGAAACATTGAACTGGATGACAACAAACTTGGTAGAAGAACTTGATCAACTGAGTATTGGACCTTGGTGGCCTGAGGAGTTTCAGAGAAGGGAAAGACATGCTCATCAAAGATCACATCTCTAGAAATATATACTCTTCCACTAGAAGGATCAAGACACTTATACCCCTTATGCAGATTACTATAACCCAAGAAAACACATCTTTTTGACCGAAACTGAAGTTTGTGGGCATTTTAAGGCCTCAGGTTGGGCCAGCAGGTGCAACCAAAGGTCTTCAGGAGAGTGTAATCGGGTTTTGCACCAAGAAGCATTTCTAAAGGGGTTTTGGAGTTTATGACTTTGCTAGGAAGCATATTTATGAGATAAACTGCTGTTTGGAAAGCTTCACTCCAGAATTTTAATGACATACTAGCTGCAGCAAGGAGAGACAATCCAACCTCAACTATATGACAATGTTTTCTTTCAGCCGAACCATTTTGCTTATGGGTATGTGGACATGAGACCCGGTGTGCTATGCCAGTTTGGGTGAAAATGGAGAAATGAAGTTTATGATATTCTCCTCCCCAATCTGATTGAACACAAAGAATTTTCTTATCTAGTAATCGTTCAACATGTTTTTGATATTGAACAAACACATTTGAGACATCAGATTTGCATTTCAAAGGGTAGAGCCAAACAAACTTGCTATAATTATCAATGAAGCTTACATAGTACTTATGTCCTCCAACAGAGGTGAGAGCATGTCCCCATACGTCGGAGGACACAAGTTCAAGAGGAGCAGATGACATATTATTTGATAAAGAAAATGGCAACTGATGACTCTTGGCACATTGACAGGCATCACAAATAAAACTATCCCTACTGGAGTCTGTGCAGGGAAGTTTATTGGACTGGACAACTTGTTGAACAATTGCAGAGGATGGATGACCTAGCCGGCAATGCCACTGCTCATGAGAAGACCTAATGCTGGAGAAGACACTCTTCATGTTGGCAGCAACATGTGACGGCATGGGATAGAGACCACCTTTACTGCGACCTTGGAGAAGCACCTTCCCCGTGACCAGATCCTTGACAGCAAAATGGTTTGGATAGAATTCAAACATAACTTCGTTATCATTGGTAAAGCGATGCACTGATAGGAGATTTTTCGAGGCTTTGGGTACAAGAAGAACATTGTTTAATCGGAAGATTTGCTGAGGAGTGTGAATCTGTGAATGACCAATATGAGAAATGTGCATACCTGAGCCACCTGCAGTTTGGACTTGATCTTTGCTGCCATATTTCTCTCTTACTGTCAGGCGATCCATCTCACTGGTGATGTGATCGGTGGTGCCTGTGTCGGTATACCAATCTGTATCAATATCCCGGTGAACTAAACGCAGCAGCAGTAGTCTTGGTTTCTGTCGGATTTGCCCACCTGCGTATCTACACGATCACGTACAGTTCAACTCAAAATGGACAGACTTGAGACTCAGTTTATTTGGCGCTGTGTAACTACCTGCATGAGAAACGAGTTGTTGACGAGGGTAGTAAGCCAAGGATGAACAAGTTGTTGACGAGGGTAGTAAGCCGCAGCGAGAAGTCATCGATCGACTCGCCCGGCTTGAACTGGATCTCCTCGAACTCGCGCCGCAGGGTCTGTGCCTTGGCTTCCTGCACCTGTGCCGAGCCTATGCGCCGGGTCTTCAGTGCGTCCCAAGCTTCTTTCGCCGTCTCCTTCACGGCGAGTACAGGCAGCAACTCGGAAGGGACAGCGTGGAGAATGGCCTCAAGTGCCATTTGATCGTCGCGATAGTCGTCTGTCCCGATTGCTACAGCGGTCCAGAGTCCGTGAGCTCTGAGAATGACTCTCAACATTAATGCCCAGTTGTTGCAGTTGGATCGTGTGAGGATAGGGAAGACGGTGGGCAACCCAGGATCCCTCGCCTGTCGAGGTGGTACTGCCGCGAGCTCCAATTCACGGCTCCGTCGTACTGCTGCTCTGCTGCGCCGGTCTTGCGTCTGGGAAGGCCGAGAAATCGCGTGACATGGCGTCGATCTAGAGTGACTCACTCGATACCAATTGTCGGATTTGCCCACCTGCGTATCTACACAACCACGTACAGTTCAACTCAAAATGGACAGACTTGAGACTCAGTTTATTTGGCGTTGTGTAAGTCTACAGCTTTTCTGTTTATTCTTTTCCTTTTATTGTTGAACAAAGCAAGAGAAACGGCAGCCTTAACTACCTGCCGTGCCTTAATTAACTACCTGAATGAGAAACGCTCATGCCTTAACTACCTGCATGAGAAACGCTAATGTGTTAACTACCTGCATGAGAAACACTCATGCGTTAACTACTGAACTAAATTCCTAGTTTGCAAGTTTATACAACAGTTTCCCCAGCCTGATAGGAGTGATTAAACCGGTTGTAGCATTTGAGAGCTACATGTCCCAATTTTCCGCAAATTTGTTGACGTTGTAGCTATTTGATCCCTGAGTTGAATGCTCACGGTTTTGATTCTGATTTTGAGTTCGATTTCCTCGTCCTCGCCAGCCGCTGCCACGACCTCCACTGCGGCCACCGCGATTGACAAGGTTCACCTGCACAACACTGTGATGCTGTTCCTGGCGCATCTCAAAGGAAAGGAGATGAGCATAAGCATCATTAGGTGATTGGCTCAGACTTTGTTGTCAGCGAGGTCACTATTGAATCATAACGGTATCCAATCCAGACAACATGTATGCAACAATTTCTTCATTGACAACACCACTCCACAAGTGCTAAGGGAATCATCTAATCCCTTAACCTTGCCAAAGTAACTAGTCATGGACATGTCTTTCTTCTGAATCATGGCAAGCTGACGACAGGCATGCATAATACGTGCCCTTGATTGAGAAGCAAATCTGCGTTCAAGAGCAGACCATACCTCATAAGCCATATCTAGAAGTAATACTTGAGCAAGTACCTCAGGAGCCAATGAAGACAGGATGGTGCTGAGGACTGCTTGATCTTGTTGCAGCCAGACTTGGTATGCTGGATTTGGCTTTTGAATCTGAACACCGTCAACAGAGACAGTGATGGTCTTCTCTGGTGCGATGTTGGTGCCATCAACATACCCTAACAATTGCTGGCTTCGAAGATAAGGCATCATTTGTGCTTTCCAAAGAAGATAGTTCTCCTGGCCAAGTCTTGACATTGATTAATTGGCCAAAAGATGGCGTCGGGAGCAGTCCGGAGTTGGTCATCGCCATGGTGCCGGTGGCATCAGAAGTAGTAGTGCTGAAGATCCCACATTTTGTGGGAGAAGAAGAGATGGAGGCTCTGATACCATATAAGAATTAATAGGAGAAGATTGCAATCCCGTGAACCAATCTGCCGGGTTAACCCCATATATAATCATCAGGTAGTTACAACTGACCTCCGACAAACACGCATAAAGGTACAACAGAATACAACAGGAGTTAGCAGAAGCTAATCTACACCCTGAAGAATAGTAGGAGTTATAGAAAGATCAAGTAAACATAATTCTTAACAGTGGGCAATGACATGGCAGCCACTGGGTAGGTGGTGTGGCAGGGACGGCAATTCGCTGGGGAATAGAACAACAGGAGAGATGACGATGAGATGGGAAAAGAGTTTGCAGTGGTGGAGACAACATGCGGAAAGCGAGAGGGTCGGGAGTGGTGGATGGCAATGGCAGAGGTCCTCGGCCTATCCTCTCCCCCCATACATGCTTTAAACAGCCGCCATCCTCACTCGCATGCTGCTGTTGATGTTACACCTTAATCTTGGCCACCCGTATGTCACCACTGTCTCCATCCTGGCCTTGATTCCCCTCCCTTCTCCATCCCAGCCTCGATTGCTCCCCTACTCAACGCCTCCGCCATGGCCACTCCACCATCGGTCCTAGTACTCGCATCGGTGACAGCGGTGGTGGCTGCCTAAGCGGGTGCAAGGCGAGGGATGGAAGGGAGGGGGAAATGGCTGGTGAGGAAGAGAAACGTGGGAGGGAGAGGGAGAGGCTGGAACGGTTTTTTACGATGAGGTGCGCATAAGGTTATGTAGAATAAGTTTATCTCAGTTGGCTCTTAGTCTGTACACATCAGCTTTGATCTATGTGGAAGAGTGAGAAAAGAGGAGAGAGAAGAGAACTGGCTTTTATTTAGTAGCCAGCTTTGCACGGGAGTATAGGTAGATTATTTATGTACAAGAGAGAAGAGATAGTTATTGCACAATATCTAGAAAGATCCTTTAGAGACAGTTATTGTATAAGCTGGCTTTTAGCTTACCATTAGCCAGTAGAGGGCTTTACTATTGTACTTGCCCTAATCGTCTGTTGCATTGAGGAGAGAGGAGGGAAGCGCACATGAGCTGGGACGATCGTCCCAGGGAGTGGGATAAACTCATTCTTTTTTTTTAAGACTATTTGATATTCTAGATCTTTCTTGGATGATATGTCCATCAACTTTTTTTCATTTCTTTAGTGGTCTACTTAAAAAAATCAATACAAATTTCATATTTTTCTAAGAGGAATTGTTGGGGCAAATATGCATTTCATTTTTCTTTAAAAAATGGAAGCTTGATGACGCTCTATTCTTAGTGGAATTCCAAGGCATTCTCCTGTGGGTATGACTATTTTGAGATTAATCTCAAACTAACAAATTTAAGGACACATTTTCTAGGATGACATGTATCATCTTCTCCATCATCTCCCCCCTTCTTTTATCCCTGCTCACTTCTCCCGCCCCCTTCATTCCTCTCTAACACAAAAATTTAAATTTAGAATATTTAAACTTTGAAAATTTTAAATAGGAAGTTTCAACTCGAAAAAAATTCAACTCAATTTAAAAAAAAAATTCAAAATTTTAAATCAAAAAGTTTCAACTCGAAAAGTTTCAGATTAGAAATTTATAACTCAGAAATTTTCAACTTGAAAAGTTTCAAATCGAAAAAGTTTCAACTCGAAAACTTTCAACATGAAAATTTTTAAATCAAAAAATTTCAAATCAAAAAATTCTCAAATTATAAATGTTCAACTCGAAAAGTTTCAATATAGAAAACTTTCAATTCAAAAGCTTTAGGTTTGAAAAGTTTTTATTTTAAAAAACTTTTGGTTTGAAAAGTTTCATTTAAAATTCAACTCAAAAAATTTCATTTAAAATTTAACTCTTTAAATTAGAAAGTTTTAACTTGAAAAAAAATCGAAAAGTTTTAACTCTGAAAACATTCAATTCAAAAACTTCTAAATTGAAAAGTTTCTATTCAACAAACTTTCGGTTCGAAATGTTTCTATTCAACAAACTTTTGGTTCAAAGAATTCGCTTAAAAAACTTTCTAAAGTGGTTAAAAAATAATTGTTTTCGAAAACTTGAGGGAAATTTTGACATACAAAAAAACATTTTTGGTTTGGGAGAAAGGGAATAGAGGAGGAAAGGGAAATGAATTAAGTGATACCACTTATCACAAGGAGAGGGCCTTTGAGGGAAGGAAAGTGAAGGAAGGAAGAAGGTGATGTCACTTATCACAAAGAGAGAGCATTTGAGTGGAGAAATACTGCTACTTGTTATAAAGAGAAGGCGTTATGAGCATGACCTTAAATTAGCAAATTCCCTTCTCCTATCCCATAGCACAAATTAAAAGAGCATCTTCCAAACCCATCCCATGAAGAAAGGCATACGTGCGACCAAAGGCTCCCAAAATTACCTGTCTACACACAAAAGACGCGCACGTTAGTACGTTAGGAGTAGGCACGACGTTTATATTCTTGGTCCTAAACAGCAAGAAACCGTGCATATGGCAGAAACTTGCACCACAGATCATATATCCTACATGCTACGAGAGCCAGGCCATGGACGTCCTAGACCTCGCCGTGCAAGTCACCCGGCCGCCCGCCCCCGGCGAGGACTTCGCCTTCACCACCACCGAGACCGACGCCGCCTTCCTCGTCCTCGCCCACCTCCCTGGTACGCACCAACACATCTCCAGCTGTTTCATCGATCTATAGGCCATTAATGCAAGCATGCGCACAGTATGTGATCGTTCTTTGCATGTGGCCGTGTAGGGTACGCGAAGGATGAGATCGAGATCCGCTTCAGCGAGGCCGGCACGGAGATCGGCGTTGTCGGTGCGAGGAAGGATGGGTTCGCAGTGGACATGGCGGTCGGGAGGCTGCGGGTGGCGCACCGGCAGGTGGTGGAGGGGTTCTGTCAGGTGTTCGACGTGCCGCCCGACGTCGAGGTGGCCCGGATCACCGTCGGCTTCGAGGAGGACGACGAGCTGCTCGTCGTCATCATGCCCAAGCTACAGCAGGCTCCGCCAGACGGGGATGACAGCAACGGGGACGTCGAGAGCACGGGCAGCATGTCGTCCGACGAGACGGAGGTCGAGCTCGACGACGAGGCGTCCAGCCTCGAGTTGGAGCATGAGGACTGGGTGGATGTCGAGTCGTCGGAGTCGGAGCCCGAGCCCGAGCCCGAGCCCGAGCCGCCTCGCGACGTGCCGGTGGAGACGCCGATGCAGATAGAGGAGAAGGAGCCGCCTCGGGACGTGCCGGTGGAGACGCCGGTGCAGATAGAGGAGCCGGAGCCGCCTCGGGACGTGCCGGTGGAGACGCCGGTGCAGGTAGAGGAGCCGGAGCCGCCTCGGGACGTGCCGATGGAGGAGGAGGTGGTCGTGGAGACGCCAGTGGAAGTAGAAGAGGAGCGTGACGTGGCGGTGGAGACGCCGATCCTGGTCGAGGAACCGCCGGTTCTCGACATCGAGTGCGACGTCGTGTTCGAGCCGGTGTACCAGGAACTGCCGGTGGAGACGCCGATCGAAGTGTTCGGGCCGCCTCACATCGAGCCCGAGCCACCGGCTCACGTGCCGGACCCGCCAGTCGACATCCCGTGCGACGTCGAGTTCCAGCCCGAGCGCCGGGACCCGCCGGTCGACGAGCCGCCGGCCGTCGTGCAGAAGCCCGAGGAACCGAAGCCGCCGACCGTCGCTCCTCCCGCTGAGGAACCGGTGCAAGCCGGAGGGCCGGTGCAGGATCAACCGCAGGTCGAACCACCCCCCGAGGAACCGGCACAAGGTCCGCTGCCGGCTGATCCACTGGCCCAAGAACCGGTGCAGGATCAACCGCAGGTCGAAACACCCCCCGAGGAACCGGCACAAGGTCCGCTGCCGGCTGATCCACTGGCCCAAGAACCGGCGCAAGATCCACCGCCCGCCGAGGAATCGGCGCCCGAGGAACCGGAGCCACAGCCTCAAGAGGAAGCGCGGCCAACGACGCCGCCTAGTAAGCCGTCCGCAGCAGAGCCTTTTCAAGGCAGCGAATCGGATAGCGACTCGGATGATGAGGAGGGGGACGACGGCGACGGGAACACGAGGGGTGACGGCAGGAGGCGGCGCCGCAGAAGAGGGCGGGGGAGGCGCAGGCGGCGCGGCGGGTTCCCGCTGGGCAGGATGGTCGCGCCCGCGCTGATCTTGCTCGCGTTCGCGTTGGCCATGGCCAGGAGGCGGCGGCAGCAGCGCGGGCCGGGCGGGGAGTGACGTGGATAGCTCGTCGGCTGCGCAGTCTGAGGATGTGTTCTGCGTGCTGTTTGACACGTGTTAGTGTGGTGTGCTTTATGTTTCTGATTGGTTGGTTGGTTAGTGCGTATTGTACATGTATAAAACGGATTTTTCGTGTGATTAGTAGAAACATACGTATAGTTGTGCAATTGAGCTTCCTCTACGCGTACACGAGTGTGTATGTATTTTTCTCAGACAAACATATAGTATTTTTTAATAAGTATAGTTGTCTGAAAATACACAATATTATCTATATAAAAGAAGAAGAAAAAGAGAAGAAGTGTGAGGGGAACGGAAGCATTTATACACGTCTCATTCTGGCCCATAAAACCTCTCACCTAGGCCCAGCCATAGCATACAGAGGCGAGCAAGTGACGTCACGTACACAGCCCAGGCCCAGCCCGGCTCAGCCAAGCCGAACTACACGACACGCCCTGACGGAGTATCGGTTCTTCCCATCTGACCATCTCCACCTACCTTCCATGGCGGCTCGCCGTCTCCCTCTCGACGGGCTATCGACTGTAGGCGCGCTGCGGCCATGGATGGCATATGGTTGCTCGCGTGGATGGAGCGCATCAGCAAAGCATGGGATTGGCTTCTAGATGCTAAGACTGTTGGCCTGCTGCAGGAATGTTCTTCGGCAACACAACGCCTCCCATGGATGCTCGGAGCCTCGGACCGAAGCTTAGTTCTGCAATCATTTTCTTCGACGTATGCCCTTTCAAACTAAGATAATTAATTGGCCAAAAATCGGTAGCAATTCTCATGAAGTGAGTTAAGTTACCTGGATTTTACTTCAGATTTTTTTTCTTTATTTTTCCAAGGAACCTTACGAACATACTTCAAATTAACTCTATTTATCTACTATCACATTGTGTTGATTGGCACGAGCAACATACGGACTCAAAATCCGCTCAAAGCCTAGCCAACTGTGGAGCGGGCTCACACATCTATAGCATACCACTTACATTCTTGTTATCGTTTCGTGTAAAAGAGTTAACTCGAATATGTTATTTTCTAACTTAATATTCATTATATACTATTATAACTCACTTTAAACAAGTAATGTGAGACTGATCTCACCATCATTCCACATAGGCTACATGAGCCTTCGTATTAACAACGTATGCATAGCATTCTATTTACATTTTTATCAACGCTTCATGTAAGATGTGCTATGTTTGAACCTAACAGACATTATATATTATTACGACTCACTTTAGAATAGCAATGTGGGACCAATCACATCACCGCTCTATATGGGCCACATGGGCCTTTATATTAACAGGCCGGTATATTACATTCACCTCCTTAGTGCTGACATCTTCAATAACATACCATATACACAATAAATGTCTAGAATCAGCCCTCACTATACGTCCGTGTGTCTAGTGCCAGGACATATACCATGACGTGTGTCCACTCTAGGTCCACACACGCCATGCGCATAGCGTGTGCCCTTGTTCCACACACGTCCGTACAACAAAGTTTGATGTTTTGATACCATCTGTAACATCTTGGCCCAAAATCTACTCAAAACCTAGCCCACCGTGGCGCGGGTCCACACATACATAGCACGTATTTACAATTTTATCCTCGCTTCGTATAAAAGAGTTAACATGACGATGCTATGTTTGGACCCAACATACATTATCTTAACTAATAAAAGATGGAGTCTACCCCCACCCTAAGACAATAGTCCCACTTTTTCCCCTCGTATTCCCACATGCTCGCACGCCCAAACTGCTCCCATCCCTTTCCTTTCCGTACTCACACTACCCCACGTCTTAATCCTCGACCCCGCAACACCTCCTTCTTGAGAGCCTCAACCCAACATCGTCGAACCCTACCCTGTCCAAGCCCCTACCGCTACCTTGTCTGTCTCTACCATCGCTGGTGTTGCTCCACATGTCTGCGCTGCCCTGTCCCACCCTACTCCCGTCGCAACTCACTACCGCCAGATCTGCTCGCCCTCTCCCCAAATCAGGGAAGGAGGGGTGAGGCGATGCCAGTGGCGGTGATGGAGAGGGTGGTGACCGACAGCGAGGAGGGATCTACTGCTCCTCCTCTCTCTCAATTTTTTGGACACCCACCCAGGTCTACCTCGAACCCGTGGATATCGTCGCCAACTCCGTCTCCCGCCGGTCACTGTCGCCAACTCCACTTCTAGCCAATCACCATCACCACCAAAATGCCAACTCCACCTCCCAGTTGTGCCTTTCATCACAGACACCACATCCCTTCCCCGACCACTCCAGTCCCAATGTCTTCCTCCTCCAATCCTATGGTAACTCCTTTTCTTCGCCCATGCCTGTGACCGCGTCTCTAAGACAGCTGCCATTAATGACGCCCAATATGTATGTTGCCCATCGTCGCCGTCGTCTTCCTCGCCGATGCTCCACAAGAACCTCTACGCACTCAACCCCGGCTTGAAACCCTATGCTCCCTTCGGCATAGGACTCCTCTTCTTCTTCCCGCTAATCTCCTCTTCTCCTTATTAAGTTTGTTTTGTTAGGTTTTGGGACAATACAAAGATAATTTTATTGTAGACCAAAAGGGGTCTATAACATTAAAATGTTTTATTTATTTTTCTATCCCTAATAAATCCATGAACTAACATTTTTTGCCAAGTTTCTCGAATGGAAAGTTAACCCCTCTTTCGGTAGAATTCATTGACCATAATTCAACATTCTCATATCAGTTATTACCTTGTTTCTATATCAAATAATTCTAGCTCGATGTATGGGCATCCACTGGCATACAAGAGACAATATCATGAATTTAGCATACAACTATTATTGTTAGATTCTTTTATTTTTGTTATGTTCTAATTTGTAAGTTCTTGATATCTGCATATTTTAGTTTCAAATGCATTCTACAAAAAAGATTTGATGCAACAAACCTTTACTTTGCTCCAGATGTTTTGGGATCTGAATGAGCTTCATATGATCCAAAGTAGCTCAATTTATAATGAAGCCATCGGACAGAAGGAACAGACTAAGAAGGAATTTTCAACACTGAAGCTAGTATGTACTCTTTCTCTCTCTGACCTATCTTTTTTCATTAGTCTCATAACTGTTTGCCCTTTTCATTTGCAAGGCTCTTGAACGTTTTTCACACTTGTTTTGGAGAAATCAAGTTGGAGGATTTTCATGCATGCTTATGCATTGGGTATGCATTAAGATCTAAGATGTCGCTGGATTCTTCTTTTCTGTTGCTTAGTTCATGTAATTTGAATATATCATTTACATCATTTAACATTATAATTGAATGCTGCTTTTAGCATCTCAACATGTTCGAAAGTTTAACGAGATTTCTCTATGTACTAAATCTGTTACAAGTGAAATCTATTGAATTGTTTTTACCACAAGGCATGTTTTCCCTATTGAATTAAACACGTATGCATGCAATGGTGGAAAGACAAGGTTGAGGTAGCTTTGTTTTTTTAGTAATTTCCCTTACCTCATCTTTCATAGTCCAAATGAAATTACTCAAAACTCTTTTTTTCGGTTAATCGGATCAATTTTGTCTTACTTATAGCTTTGTAATATAATGTTTTTTAGTACATAATAAAAACATTGAAACGTCAACCAATTTCATTTACATCTATATCTTGATGCCCTTAGATCGAAATGACTTGCAAACATTCGGCCTATCCAAACGATTGATTCCAATTGGTATATTAATAAACCCTAAATATTTTTTTCACAATAGTTGGAATAATTTGCCCATTAATTTATGGACTGATTTGCTATGTTTCTCAATGCATGACCATGGTAGTTATACACAATGTCCATGTATTGCAATCTGATTTCATGAACACCAGAATCTCCCTTTGAGTTCCACGCAATGTAGGTTACGTTGGAAGCAATCTACAGTTTTATTGACGCACGCACTTTTGAGCTAAAAACCAGTGCTTACCCATCTCTGGATGAATAGACGTCCAAGGTAAGTGAGCACATGCTTAAGGAAAAATTGATAATTTGCCCTTATTTACTTGTACCATTGATGATTTGCCCCGTATGTGTCACTGACAAAGTGAGACATACGTGGTAAATTATCAATTGCACCAACTAAAATAGGGCAAATAATCAAATCTCCCTATGCTTAATGCACTATGTAACCTTAGTATGGACTTGATTTGATCCTTCTAGAAACCTGATGTATGTGATTTGTTTGAAACAACACCTCAATATGATTTATTAAAATTGTTAATTGTGAAATACATAAATATGCTACTTCGCCTTACTTTCAGAAGTGAAATAAAATATATGTGGATATTGGATAGGTAATATCATCTTTTACTGTTGTTGCAAAAGATACATTGCTATTTTTGACAAATACTTAAGGTTACTCCGCATAACTTTGAAATTCCAAAACACATGTTCATTTTCTAGATTTGATGATCTTAGCATATTCTAGTCTATTTTTGTTCCCAGATCAATTCAATGTTTAGAGAGATCAGCAAAAAATTAAAGCAGAAATCGATACTGTGTAATACACAAAGGCCAAAGTTAAGGTGTGTTTCATTAAGGCTATCCACCTTTATCCTACGTAATCATTTGATGCAGATGTGCTTTTGCATTTCCCAATTAGTAGAGCTACGCTTATTAACTGTACTAACTCTAGTTCCAAGATGGAATTTATATTTAAAACTCCATTGTGCGCTTCTCCTGTAACAGATGTCAGAGAGCTGCCACAGAATGACTTTTGTAAAGCCTCACGCATTAGACGCCACCTGCTCCTCACTCTGCCCCTTTCATTAGAACTTGGAGCTATCGAAGACCTCAAGTTGTTACTGGTGCAAGGATAATTGAATCTCTTCTTATTAAGTAAAACTGATTTCCTGCTATGTAGTCTAATTATTTATCGATCTAATTTATAGTTGTCTTCTATGTTAGTGCACATGCTTCTATTGAGGAGGTTCTCTATTTTGTTTATTTTACATGATCTGACAATGTGATGGCCAAGCCTTATTGTTCTAGCTACCATCTGGTTGCCTCATAGCATTACCTTTTGGGCAAAATAACCGTGACATACTTTTGAATCAAATGGATGGATTGTCTTGTTAGATTACGTAAGTGTTTATTTTAAAAATAACCATAGTCTAATTCTTCAGTAAATTTTGAACTCCACCGTGTGCCCTCCACTCAATAGCTCGACATCAGCTATCACTCTTCTCTTCTAGATCACGTGTTTTGGATCCGTAGCAAAATGGAAATACTTTATGTGAGAGAGCCCATTCTTTAGTTCGATTTCTTGTGTGCCTATTTCATTTTTGAGTGACACATTGGCTATGACTATGAATATGTGGAGATGCTGGATTAGCAATGATAACCATATGGGAATCAACATGTTAAATTTTGCTGTGTTTTGTACATATGGGAATTAAAAAGTGAAATATTGTTTTAGGGGGTGAGGTGGATCAGTATGCATCGCTTATAGAGCAGGATCCTGATAGTATGAAAAGATGAATGATACTCTATTTGGACTCTCAATCGTGGCTGGTGGATTGGGAAATTGGAGATCACTGTAAGGGTGTGTGATGATGTGAGGACCATGGATGTGACTTAATGTTAGAAGAAGAAAGATACAACTGGATGTTCACAAGCATTGCCAAACTGATGTGTTGTTGTTTACCGTGGCATTTTTGTTGGCTTCACTGAGGTACCTTATGTTAGTTGGTGATTGCAGGGTTGAATAATAGATTTTGATTTTTCTTGGAGTGCTACAATGTAATTTAGGTATTTGTTCAGTGAGCAGGGTTATTTGGTGTTGTAGAGCAATCTTCATGTAGTTAGAAATTGAGACAGAAAAGTGTAATCGAGTAACTTATAAGTGCAATTTTATTTTTTGTAAACATGTGGTTTGATTTGATTATTTGGTTCAGAAAATATGTTTTTGTTGCAACATACGGACACTTAACCAATATACTACTTCAACTCACTTTAAACAAAGTTATGTAAAACTAATCCTAACAACGGTTTCACATTAACCGCATCAACCTTCCCATTATTGAACTGGGGTATTACACGTTCTCCCCTCAGCCCCGCTCGGTTGACAATGGAGCGCATGGGCGTGGCATCAATGGCCGGGTGCACCGGAAGAGGATGGGAGAAGGTGCCGCGACAACGAAGGCAAGGGAGACCGGAAGAAGACTACTGTAGATAGGAACGCTTTGAGATTCGGGTTTGTCACGTGTCCTGGCCAGAGGAGAGGTCTTACAGACCGGACAAGGACCGGGTCCTGCGTAATTGTTTTCCCCCACGGACCCAACTGCCTCCTCGCCGTCGCTCCTCCTCCCCCGTCGCCTCCGCCCCTCGCCCGCCGCCGCAAGTCGACTCCGCCCCCTCGCGTGCTGCCCACCTTCCCTCCTCCCTCCGCCGCTCCCAGGCGCCTCGACCGCGCCGTGCCGCGTTAAACCCTAGTTCCGCTGCCGCATCCCGAGCTCCCGACGCCGGTGCGCCGCCGATCGCCGCCCCTCGCCCGATCCCAGGTAACGTGCGAGCAGCTGCTGCTGTTCCCCGATTGATACTACGTGCTGCCGTCGTCTCGCCACTTGGTTCAACCTTGCCACCGTCTCAGATTTATTTTAACTTGCCAAAGTTGCTTGCATAGTTATTTTAACTTGCAGTATTCTGAAGCTTATTAGCATACTGGATATTATGCAATCTCAAATTCTTATCAAATACTTGTAGCTAGGTTTGATATATCCATCCATGGTTAAGTTGAAATGATTTATCACTGGTTTGTAGGCTAAGCTGCTCCCATTTTAGATAGGCAGCCTTCGATGCATCGTGTTGGGAGTGCTAGTAACACGGCCGGTTCAAGTCGACCGAGAAAGGAGAAGCGCTTCACATATGTGCTCAACGATGCTGATAATAAAAAGGTCAGTTCCACTTTAAAATAAACCATAGTTGCCAGTTATTTTGGTTTGTTCGGATCTAGTTGTCTTCAGGTGTGTTCTAAAGGTTTGAAACAATTCATGTTCCACTGGAAAGTCCTTGTCATGTGTTTTCCTTCTGTTTATATTTCAGCATTGTGCTGGGGTAAACTGCTTGGCATACCTGAATGCTTCTGCTGTTGGTACAAGTGATTATCTTTTTACTGGGAGTCGTGATGGTACCTTGAAGAGATGGGAATTAAAAAATGGGGATGCAAGCTTCTCGGCAACTTTTGAGTCACATGTTGATTGGGTATGTCTTTCTTTGTTCTCCTGTTCGAGCCAATTTTGTGATTTTCAAATATTGTATTTCTGTTTGACCATTATGTTTTGTAACTCTACCGGTTAAAAATTTCAAGATGAAGCTTATTAAACCTGTCATTTAGTTTCAATATAAATTCGGTCATGAAATCATGCGAGATTTACTGTTTTGGTGGCAATAATTAAATATGATTGATATGTTGGGTACAATTTGTTAACATCTTTTTAGTTTGGTATAGTCAAGTTGGTTTGCATTATTTTCTTTTCTGTTCCTCCTTCTGCTCTTTTCTTTTTTATATTTCTTAATTTGTAGTGTTTAATTCAGAACTTTTTGTACCTTCTGTAAAGGGTGGGAGGTCATAGAGGACAAAACTTGCGAGCGGGGCTAAGGTGGAAGCAGGCTCAATGCCTGTAATATTTTCCATATTTTCTAGATTCCTTGTTACTTTTATTCAGATAAAACAAGATAAGCTGGAAACAAGATTCACCATATGTTTTTATGGTAGCTTTTCTATGTCCCAATGTGGAAGTTTGGGAATGGATTCTGGCAATGGATAATTTGGGGACTCTTGTATTACTGCTGAAGTGTGTTCTGTTGTTCAAGCTGTTATCTTTATCATGCAGGTTAATGATGCTATTATTGTTGGCCAAACTCTTGTTTCCTGTTCCTCAGACACCACTCTAAAGGTATGTTATTTCAACAGTTTTTGTTTTTGAATACACAATTTTGGACGTACGTGCCTTTTAATTTCTAATTTCACAGGTGTGGAATTGCTTATCAAATGGTGCTTGTACTAGGACTCTCCGCCAGCATTCTGATTATGTGATCTGTCTTGCTGCAGCTGAAAAGAATGTAATATTACTCAGCACTACGCATTTCTGCGAAACTATTAGTTTTTTTATCCCTCCAGTTTTACATGGTTTTTGTGCCTCTGTAGAGCAATATTGTAGCCTCTGGTGGCCTTGGTGGTGAGGTCTTCATATGGGACCTTGATGCCGCTCTTGCTCCTGTAGCCAAATCTGTAGATGGAAAAGAGGATGAGGTTCTTAACGGAAACTCTGGACCTGCTTTGACAACCTTGTGCAATGTAAATTCCAGTAGCAACATTGCTTCCAGCAACGGACAATCACATGGGTACAGTCCAATTGCTGCCAAAGGTCACAAAGATTCAGTTTATGCACTGGCTATGAATGATACAGGAACATTACTCGTCTCTGGTGGTACTGAAAAGGTATTATTTCAATTTTCGAGAACAAGTATTAAGTTTTCTTTGTGGTTAGTAGGCCCGTTAACTACCTGTTTCTGTAAACTCTCCTTTAAGACCTCTCCTAGAATATTCCTTATATTCACTGGTTTGATGTAGGTTGTCCGTGTTTGGGATCCCAGGACAGGATCAAAAAATATGAAATTGAGAGGGCACACTGACAATATCAGGGCTTTACTTCTTGATTCTACTGGAAGGTTTGTGTATAGTCATCATCAAATGCTCGTATATATTCATCTAAGCTATGCTGTTCCTTTTTCTTGACAAGACCCCGTAAAATTTGAATTTCTCTTTCCTATTGTTGCCGCATTTCATACTATCAAAATCTATCCTAGCTTCTTGCTGCCACAAAAATGCATAGGTGCTCCATGATGTTTAAATTTCCTGCAGTTACTTTTGTTCTGTTGTTGTAATTAGTATCTGTAAGTTTACATCTGTTGTAATTCCAAGATATTCGCATGCTCCTAATTGACAGCTTTTGCTTGGATATGGTAGTACATGGCTTAGCAAGTTTATTGTTCAGTGTTAAACATTTTGGCCTTCTATTGCATTTGTCCATAATGAAAGAGCAGCGGGTCGGTAATCTTTTTATTGTGAATTGCCTCAATACATAATCTCTTTATTATATTATACGGTTCATCGAGTGCAAATGAGTGATTATCATGATGTTAGATATTTCAAAGATGAAGTGCACATTCCTGATAATATCATTGCCATCTGTGTGTGTTTCGAAAGTACAACTTTTTAGACCAACAAATTATCATTTACCCCTTTTCCTGCTGTAACATTTAATTTGAGATGGTTGCTCTGAGCTGTGTTCCCTGTCTATTTTGGATGAAGCTTGCCCCTGAAACTGTTATGAGTAGTACTTGTATTCAACATAAGGCCAATGGGCCAGTATATATACATGTACATGAGGGTATAGAAGGAAAGCCTATATAAAGCAATATCTATACAAGGCTAGCAATCTCTATACAAGGCAACTAGCAATCTCTGATATAAGGTAACTAGGATACTGTCTAACACCCCCCCTCAAACTCATAGTGCATCAACAACACTGAGTTTGGAGAGATAAAAGCTGTGCTGAGCTCTAGTCCGTGTCTTCGTGAAGAAGTTTGCCAACTGAAGCTCTGAAGGCACATACTGAAGAGCCACAACCTAATCTTGTACCTGTGTGCGCATGTAAGAAGCATCAACGCCAATATGCTTTGTGAGCTCATGCTTCACTGGATCTCGAGCAATGCTAATAGCACATGTACTGTCAGATAAAAGAGGAGTAGGTGTAGAAACAGAAACATCAAAATCCTCAAGTAGCCACCGTAGCCAAGTAACCTCTGCTGTCAAAAGAGCCATAACTCGCAACTCAGTCTCAACACTGTAACGAGAAACTGATGTCTGCTTCTTAGTCTTCCAAGTTTCTTAATCTTCTAAGTAATGAGAGAACCACCAAGAAAAACACAATAAGCAGAAAGAGATCGACGATCAGAGTGATCACTAGGCCATGTAGCATCAGAGTATGCCTGGAGCTGGAGCGAGGAAAGAAAAGATGGAGAGAGATAGTTCCACGAAGATATCGTAGAACACGAAGAAGATGACTATAGTGGAGCTGAGTGGGAGCAGAAACGAACTGACTCAAGATATGAACTGGATATGAGATGTTAGGACGAGTGACACTAAGGTAAACAAGACTCCCAACAAGGTGGCGATAGCGGGCAGGATCCTCAAGAGGTTCACCATCAGTAGATCGAAGGTGAACATTGAGCTCCATAGGAGTCTCGGCTATGCTCTTATCAGTGAGAGAATCACGGTCAAGAAGATCCTGAATATACTTCTCTTGGGATAGAAAGAAGCCCTCAGGTGTAGAAGAGACCTCAATCCCAAGAAAGTAGCGAAGAGGACCCAAGTCAGACATGAGAAATTGCTCACGGAGACGTGCCTTCACAAAGGCAATATACTGAGAATCATCTCCAGTAACGATCATGTCATCAACATAGAGAAGAAGAGTCTGTCCACGAGGTGAAGTGTGAACAAAGAGCGCAAAATCATGAGCACTAGTAGAAAGCCAGCAGCAGTGACCACAGAAGAAAAACGCTCAAACCAGGCACAAGGGGCTTGCTTGAGCCCATAAAGAGAGCGACGAAGCCGACAAACCATGCCCTCAGGAACAGAATACCCCGGTGGTGGCTGCATAAAGACCTCATGTAGCTCACCATTAAGAAAGGCATTCTTGACATAAGCTAAGAAATAGACCACTCACGAACAGAAGCCACGGCAAGAAGAGTGCGAACAGTGGTCATATAAGCCACAGGAGCAAAAGTCTCGTCATAATCTTGATCATACTCCTGCTGAAAACCACGTGCCACGAGACGAGCCTTGTAGCGCTCAAGAGAACCATCAGAGCGAGTCTTAGCCTTATAGACCCACTTGTATGTAATGGGACGGACACGTGGAGGAAGGGGCACAAGATCCCACGTGCTAGCACGCTCAACGGCAGCAAGCTCCTCTGCCATCGCATGCTACCATTCCTGATGAATAACAGCATCGCGATAAGAAGTCGGCTTGGCAAGAACAGCACCAGCAAAGCCAAGACGCTCAGGAGGCCGAATAGACTGACGATCGCGAAGAGTGTAGCGAGGAGACACTGAAGAAGGTGACTCAACAGGAGAAGATGACACATCAAAAGAATTCTTAACTCGTGGGCGACGAGTGTAGTATAGAGGATAAGAAGGAACAATATCAGAAGAAACAGCTGGAGGAGGCACGGGAGGTGAAGACTACTGTGGAGAGGCTGGCGAAGAAGAATACGCCAACCGTGGAGAAGGAAAAGTGACAACTGGAGTATCAAGAAAAGTCAGGAAAGAAAGTGGCTCGACAAGAGATGCTGGAGTGGAAGAAGGACGAGGGTAGAAGGGACGGGACTCATCAAAAGTAACATCCCGAGAGATCCGCATCCGTAGGCCAACATGATCCCAACAACGATAGCCCTTATGCTCAGCACTATAGCCCAGAAAAACGCTCTCAACAGACTGGACGGTCAGCTTGGTGCGTTCACGAGGTGCAAGGAGGACATAGCACACACACCCAAAGAGGCGAAGACTAGAGTAATCAGGAGGCATGCCACAAAGACGCTCCATTGGAATCCCACCCTGAAGAGCAGAAGAAGGCTGGATGTTAATCAAATAAGTGGTAGTGGAAACAGCCTCAGCCCAGAGTGAGGTGGAACATCAGAAGCAAGTAAAAGATCACGAGCTGCCTCAAGAAGATGACGATGCTCGCGCTCAGTCACACCATTCTGAGCATGAGCACCAGGACAGGAAAACTGAGAAAGAGCGGCCTACGTAGCAAGAAAAGCACGAAGGACTCTTGACAGATACTCTCCTGCTGAGTCAGTACGAAGAACTCGAATGGGAGAGTCAAACTGAGTACGGATCGTAGTGGCAAAATTCTTATAGATAGATAAAGCCTCACTACGAGTGGACATAAAGTATATCCAAGTGTAGCGAGAGAAATCATCTATAAAAAGAATATAATATTTTATGCCCCCCTTGGAAACAAAAGGAGTCGGACCCCAAACATCAGAATGAACAAGATCAAAGGGACGCTGAGATACAAATTCACTGGAAGGATAGGGAAGTTGTAGTTGTTTACTAAGCTTACAACCTGCACAATCTAAAGAGGTATCACCAGACACAAATCCTAAAAGGCCACGACAAACTAAAGAAGACAGACGTGACCCACAAAGATGTCATAAATGGTGATGCCATTGAGCAAACGACCTGGTAGAAAATACAACGGAAGCGGAAGCAGTGGAGGAGACCGCGAGACTGGCAGGGGCAGCGGAAGGAAGACGAAGCCAGTCAAGCTCCCAGAGACGCTGAGAGTTACGACGGCGAGGGCCAGTCCCAACTAGAGACCCCGTGCTGCGATCCTGAACACAGCAAGAGTCAGAATCAAGGATAACACGACAGCCATGATCAGTGAGTTGGCCAGCGGATATGAGCTGCATGGTTAGTTTGGGAACATGAGAAACAACAGGAACATGAAAAGAGAGAGAAAAGAGTGCCTCGTCCTGTAACAGAAAGAGGTCCCATTTGCAGTCTGAACATTGATAGGAGCAACAGGAGGACTAATGGAATGAAGACTCGTGGAATCAGAGGTCATATGAAAAGAAGCACCAGAGTCAAGAATCCATGGTAAGATACCTGAAGAGGATGTAGAAAGTGGTTTCTCACTAGAAGACTGAGTAGCAGAACCAGCAAAACCTGTCGGTGCAAAAGCAGACATGCGACGTAACTCTGTGAGAATCTCCTGAGTGGAGTCAGAACCAACAGAGGTCCGCTGAGGAGAGACGCCCAGCAGTCCAGTGCCCTTGAAGAGCGTCCACCTCGACGAGCAAAATCCTTCTTTCGGTAGCAGAACTGCTCCACATGTCCAATCTTGTTGCAGTAGGTGCAGTGAACCCCTTCACCACCAGTAGCCGACACTGGAGTATGCGCCACTGGT
Source organism: Otatea glauca (assembly GCA_036346275.1). NCBI lineage: Eukaryota > Viridiplantae > Streptophyta > Magnoliopsida > Poales > Poaceae > Otatea > Otatea glauca. The sequence continues at coordinate 23,893,771 of CM070734.1, forward strand.
GAAGGAGTAGCATGAGGCATCACCAGAACTGAAGGAGATATTAGCAGGCCCGCACCATGAAGACGAGTCTCCTCAGTACGAATAGCTGCAAGGGCCTCTAACAAGGTGTCATGAGGATGGCGAGCAATCAGCTGGGCACGAATCTGTTCAAATTCAGCTCGAAGACGTGTCAGGAAGTCGTAGATGTGACAAAGCTCCAAGTGAGTGCTGACGCTGGCAGCACTGACAGGTGCGGCAAACCTCCGGTCCAAGAGAATCAAGCTGGCGCCACACCGAGGACAATTGTGCATAAAACTCATCCACGGTAGAATCACCCTATTGCAGCGATTGCTCCTGTCGCACAACAGCAAGGTACAAAGAATCGCCAGTAGGCTCATAGCGGTCGCGAAGATGCGCCCACATCAACTGTGCCGAAGACAAACCAATAATATCACCAGTGAGATGCACCTCCATGCTAGCAACCAGAATAGCAGAGGCACGAGCATCTTCATCAATCCATATCTTGTATGCAGTAAATTGAGTCTGAAAAGACTCCACAGCATCAGCATAGTCATCGGAGGCCTTCTGTTGAGCAGCATCATCGACATCTTTTAGAATAACAGGCGTGGCAGGGGGAGTAGGACGAGGTGGACATGATAGCTCGCCGGTAAGAAACTCCCACAAACGTTGACCACGCATGTGAAGCCGCATATGGAGAACCCAGTCTCGATAATTAAGACTATTGAAAATAACCGGGCAGCGAGGAACAGAGACGGTGCCTGAAGATGACGACATATATATATTTCTTTTTTTTTTCTTTTCCGGCCAAAACCTTGAACCTTAAAAGTTAGACCAACCTGGACCCGAAGAAAAAGTGAATTTCACCTCTGGGATTTGTTTGGAGTCCAGGTAGCTTCGATGCTGACAAACCTCTTCACCATGTGTGGATGCTCTCGGGCGGTCGGGAGGCAGGCAGAGGCAGTGCGCCGGGGCAGGCGGCCAGCTGAAGCTCGAAGAGCCAACACGCAGAGGCGAGGCCTGCCAAGGAAAAAGACCGGGCGGTCGGCGAGCGCGGCTTGGAGAGAAGGCGGCCCACTGAGCTAGCTAGTTGGCGTGGCCGGCAGACAAAGACTGCCGGAGACACCGCGACGGCTGGCCGAGCGGCGTGGAGGCGCAATGATCGTCGGCAGCGACGGCCGAGGCGCGACGCAAGGCCGAGCGCGCGCAGGCCGCAGCAGATGGTGGTCGGCCGAGGAACATCTGCCGTCTTGTAGCCGGAGCGGCTTGGTGATGGCGGTCTCCGACGGGAGGCGCTCGGTGCAGATGGTGGTCGACGAGTAGTCGCGGATGGCGGTTGAGGAGGATGAACCGCCTAAGAAAAGCTGGAGGAGAGCTCGGGAGAGCGCAAGTGCAACGTCCGTAAGAAAAACCTAACCCTAACTTGGCTCTGATACCATGTTATGAATAGCACTTGTATTCAACATGAGGCCAATGGGCTAGTATATATACATGTACATGAGGGTATAGAGGGAAAGCTTATATAAAGCAATATCTTTACAAGGCTAGCAATCTCTATATAAGGCAACTAGCAATATCTGATGTAAGGTAACTAGGATATCAGCACTCACTATCTTTTATATTGCATCAGTCAAGTCATCAGTAGTTCAAATCAGTAATTTAACTATTCACATTGATAGATTCCTGTTAAAGGTGAGATTAATCACCGGAGTGATCATCCCAGTTACCATCCTTGTCAAGTAAGGTGCTATGTAACCACTTCCATGTATAGTTTTAACTGAGTTGGTGATGTGGAAGGGGCTCATGTGGCACAATAAGTCAATTACATGATGGTGGCAGCTGATACCGCATATTTAACAAGAATATTGTTCAATAAAATCGACGATCACCAGAGATTAATCCCAATGCCAATCACCCAATATTGAGAATACTCCAAGAAAAATCACAGAATAGGTGAACACAACATATAGGGAGTCGGAATTCTTTCTTATCAATTGATCTTTCTTATACAATGCGGGCTATATTTATAATAGCCAAAACCCCTCAGACGTAAATTCGGGATTGGCTCACAAACCCTAGAAGTTAGTATTGAGTTGCATGCACAAACCAATTCACCCAAAAGCTTAAGCTGATGATGAAAGATGGGCAATTCACTTATACTTCAACACTCCCCCTCATGTGTAGGCTCCCTCAGGCCTATGACGTGGAATAGAAGTGGACTGCAATTTTTTTTAATTGCGTCAACCGGGTCTTGAACTCGAGACCTCTTGGCTCTGATACCATATTGAGTTGCATGCACCAACCAATTCACCAAAAAGCTTAAGCTGATGAGGAAAGATGGGCAATTCACTTATACTTCAACAGTTAGTTATATCTTAACAAATATTTGGTTTATAATGGTTAAATTACTGAGTTTGGTTCAGGGATTTACTCCTCCCTAAACTATGCAATTCTTTAAATCGTCTCATTGCAATTTCATGAACACATCTTTTGAAATTGGATGTCGGCAAAAGTGAATAAATCAGCTAGATTTTCACATGACTTTGTTTGTAGGATCTTTATCTCATTATTGTTTTGGAGTCTATGAGGATAGAAAAGTTTGGGGGCAATATGCTTCGTGATAATGCTCTTGACATTACCCATTTGTATTTGGGCAACACAAACATCATTATCTTCATTGATAATTATGAGGGTATCAATGGTGTTAATGCTATGTGACTTCTGGATATGGCTAATCACACGTCTTAGCCAAACACATTCACGTGAGGTTTCATATAGTGCTATAATATCTGAGTGGTTGGTAGAGGTAGCTACCAAGGTCTGCTTAAAGGACCGCCAAGAAATAGCTGTACTACCATAGAGGAATACAAACCCAGTCTGAGATTTGGCAATGTGGGGATCAGATAGATAGCCAGCATTCGTATATCCCACCATGGTTGAGTCTTGGTCCTTCTTGACATCGTCTCAACACCTTCTGGTTAGAGCTGCACTGTGCCTAGCTAATAGATTTAATGCGAATGCAATATCAGGCCTCGTGCAATTCGCAAGATACATAAGTACTCCTATGTCGCTTAAATACGGAACTTCAAGTCCTAATACTTCCTCATTTTCCATCCTCGGTCTGAATGGGTCTTTATCCATATCAAGGGATCTCACTACCATGAGGGTCTTTAAAGGATGAGATTTATCCAAGTTAAAATTTTCCAATACCTTTTTGGTATAGGTAGACTGGTGTAAAAAAAGTCTTTCGGGGAAATGCTCTAGCCGTAGGCCCAAGCAATATTTGGTTTTGCCCAAATCTTTCATCTCAAACTCCGTTATAAGGTAGGAACTTGCTTCCTTTGTCTTCCGTAGTTCCGATGATATTTAGATCATCGACGTAAACTAAGATGATACAGAATCCATTCTAGGACTTCTTTATGAATACTCAAGGAGAATCATCATTATTGGAGTACTACTTCAGGAGGAACTCACTAATTCGGTTGTACCACATTCTCTCTGACTATTTTAACCCGTACAACGACCTCTGTAGTTTGACGCTATGCATGTTGCGATTGCTTTTATTAGTATTCGGAATTTTAACTCCTTCAGAGACATATAAATATCTGTATCTAATGACCCCATATAAATATGCGGTCACTACATCCATTAATTGCATTGATAAGTTCATGCTACTTGCCATTGATATCAAATATCGGAACATTGTTCCATTGATTACAGGAGAATAGGTTTCATCGTAATCGATGCTAGGTCTCTGCGTGAACCCTTGTGCTACAAGCCTCGCTTTGTATCTCACCACTTGGTTCTCATTTCTCTTTCAAATGAACACCCATTTGGATCCTACAGGGAATACTTTAGGTGGCGTTCGTTCAACGGGACTGATACTTTATTTTTGTTAAGTGAGTGCAATTTTGCCTCAATTGCCTCTTTCCATTTGACCCAATATGAGCGATTCTGGCACTCTGCCATGGACTTTGGTTTTGGATTTAGATCGAGAGTTTTAGCATTTTTTAGGCAAAATATATGTCGACAATTATAATATTTCTTTTATACAACTCTTGTGAATTCTCATAATCTTTGGATATTTCTTCATGGACTATCAAAAAAGTCTATTTAACACTCTCAACTAAAAAAACCAGTTATTTAACATCCTTATCTTCTAAAACCGGATTAAATCACACCCTATAGTGGTTTGGCATGGCCGTTTTGCTGATGTGGACTTAACTTTGGCACATGTGGCACCGGTGGCACACATGGCCACTCTCCCCGCTTCTACTTCTCCCTTTTCACCCCCATTGCATCTTGCAACACTGTCGGTTACCTTCACCTCCCCATTACCGCCCCTTCCCATCCCGTGTCTACAGCCACCTCTCCCATGCTGGCGCCCTTGCCGCCCTCCTCTCCTTCAGCCACCCTACAAGCCCTTCCCCCTCTACCTTCCCCCGCTCCCTCCGCGCCACTGCCGACCTCCGCCTCTCGGGCCTCGGCCTCCAGCTCCACACCCTCCACCTCAAGACCGACCTCCTCGACCACACCTTCTCCACCTCTGCCTTACTCTACCTCTACATCACCCTTGCGACCCTCCCCCGTGCCCACCTCCTCTTTGACAGGATCCAAATGTGGTGTGTTCACCTTTGGTGATCAGATCGGACATCCTCCTTGTTGGATCTGGCCTCGGCGAGCTCGTGTCGGGCACTATGGAGGACGACGAGCTCAAATCCGGCTTCGTCGACTGAATCTGCTTATCGTCGCTATCACTCCCCAACTTGCAACTTGAACTCGTCATGCACCTCGAAGAACACTGCCACGCACCCGGTGATGATGGCGTCAAAGGTTGATCGCTGGGATGACGTGTCCTCTAACAGCTCTAGGTAGAACTTTGCCTACTAGAACATCAATGCTGTGCGGCGGGAGCGGCGCATGTGGGTGAGCCACGCTTGTAGGCTCGGCAACGATGCTGGGTGGAAGGATGTCAAGTGCGGGATAGCGTGCTCTTGCCACGGCCATGGGGGGTTCTACTCGAGCGTCAGGAAGGTGAAGTTCTCGACCCCCTTGCCACCTGTGTATGCCCATGTGGCAAAAACACCTTGGGACACTCCACGTCAGCGAAACTACTGGGCAAAACCACCCTGGGGTGTTAATTAACCCGATTTAAATAGATGAGGGTGTTAAATAACATGTTTTTTTAGTTTGGGTGTTAAATAGACCTTTATACTTTAGGGGTGTAATATGGACTTATTCCTTTCTTCCAGTTCATGATTTCCCACAACGATGGGAGTCTGGGTGTTCCGACTTCCCAGTGTCAATTTGTGCGCGCAAATATTCGTTGGGGTTATCATCCGCAGGATGGCTCGCTTCAGGGATTTTCTCAACATCAGGTTGAGCTTCTTCCACTGTCTTGGGAGTGATTTGTCTTGTTCAATTCTCTGTTTCTACGGACGTCTCTGAGGAATTGAGTCATGTGGGCCTGAGAGTCTTCCCCTTTTCTTTCCATGAGGGGTAAGAGTGGATTCAATATCCATTTGGGGTATTTTCGCTCTCTCTGGTGAGTTTACTTCATGTATTTGAGATTTTGTCACTTCCTTATGATTAGTGAAGGTGTCTGGTAGATATTAGCTATTTGTTGCAGATTTATTATTCTTCGAACTTCAAGTTTGAATTCTCTAGTGCGTGGGTCTAAGGACTGGATGCCAGTGACATCCCAATCTATTTCATGTCATTCTTTAGTGTGGTACTTTTCTCTCCCTAATGTTGGAAAATTGTCCTCATCAAAGATACAGTCAGCGTACCGAGTCGTATACAGTTTTCCTGTCGTAGGCTCAAGGTATTTAATAATTGACGAAGATCAATAACCTACATAGACCCCCAACTTCCAGTGAGGGCCCATGGATGTACGCTGTGGTGGTGAAATGGGCACGTATACTACATAGCCAAATTTTTGTAGATGTAAAATCATTGGTTCTTTCCCACGCACTAACTGCAGAGTGGAAAAGGTGTGGTATGCAGTTGGTTTGAGTTGAATTAATGCTGCAGCGTGTTGCATTGCGTGGCTCCAACAACTAGTGGGTAGTCTACAATTCTGCAAGAATAGCCTAGCAATAAATTTAATTCTTTTAATTAATGACTTTGTAATGTCATTTTGTGTGTCAACATGAGGTACTGATTAATGCCTAGAGCCACACAATAATCATTAAATGCCTTTGAGGTAAACTCGCACTTTACTTGACGAGTGCGAGGGGCAAGGAAGCAACTGAGAGTAGGAGTCGCGTAGGTAGTTGGAATGTAGGGTCCCTAACAGGTAAGTTAAGAGATTTAAGAGATTTGATACGGCGATTAGGAGACATGTAAACATCTTGTGCATTCAGGAAACTAAATGGATAGGTCAGAAAGCAAAGGAAGTGGAGGGTACTGGCTTCAAGTTGTGGTATATTGGACAAGAACGGAACAAGAATGGAATGGACATCTTAATTAATAAGAGACTCAAGGCGGAGTTATCGATTTGAGGCGCCGGGGGGATAGGATTATCCTAGTCAAGCTAGTGATTAGTGACTTGGTTTTGAACGTTATTAGTGCTTATGCTCCATAGGCCATTAAGAGACAATTTAGGGAAGATCCAGATGACATGGTTAGAAGTGAGGCGATTTCAACGGTCATGTTGGTACTAGTGTGTGTTGTTGGGGGGGGGGGGGTTGAGAGGGTTCATTGGGGTTTTGGTTATGGTGATAGGAACCAAGAAGGAGAGGATATCTTCAACTTTGCCGTAGTGTATGACCTCATGATAGCTAACACCTTTTTTAGAAAGAGAATCCCATTTAGTTACCTTTAGCAATGGTCAACATTCTAGCCAGATCGATTTTGTCCTTGGTAGGAGGGAGGACAAACGAGACTACGTAGATTGTAAGGTTACACATGGAGAGTGTGTTGTTCCACAACATAAGTTAATAGTCTCGGACTTTCGATTTAGGGTACGGGCTAGACCGGCTAAAGTCACCAAAGTCACAAGGACGAAGTGGTGGAAACTCAAACGGGACGCCTCACGGGCATTTAAGGATATGATGATCGTGAAAGGGATATGGAACATGGGAGAGGACGCGTGAAAGAGTATGGCTGGGAAAATAGTAGATTGATTAAGGGAGGAGCCCAAGGCTCAAGTACATATAGGCAAGGATATCCCTAAGAATAGGAAAGATCTAATCTAGGAGATCCTTGCCAAACATAACCAACTAACCATGGCAAGGATATCCCTAAGAATAGGAAAGATCTAATCTAGGAGATCCTTGCCAAACATAACCAACTAACCATGGCAAGGATATCCCTAAGAATAGGAAAGATCTAATCTAGGAGATCCTTGCCAAACATAACCAACTAACCACCGAGAGGGAGTACATTACGCTAACACGCCTCAGCATGATCGGGCGTCGGTGGTTAGCCACGGACATTCGATCGGACCAAACTCGGAGAACATCAAGAAGGCGACCCTTTCGTGAAGATGTCGGCGAACCGGGATGTCGTGGGAGCGTGGAGAACCCGCGACGGCACCCATGGCTACCTTCTCACGAACGGTGAAGATCGATCTCAATGTGCTTCGTCCGTTGATGTTGAACCGGGTTGGAGGACATGTAGATCGCACCGACGCTTGTCGCGATGAACAACGGTAGCACGCCGAGCGGAATGTGGAGCTCATGAAGAAGCTGCCGAAGCCAAGAAGCCTCAAGAATACCATTGGCGACGGCGCGGTGCTCGACCTCGATCTTTGGAGCGGGACACGGTGTTCGACGCTTGGAGGACCGGAGACCAGTTGTCACCAAGGAACACAAAGATAGCCCGAGGTGGACTTGCGCGAATCGGGACAACCGGCCCAACAAGATCGTAATAAACCACCAAGTCATCCCGGTCGACGGTCGAAGATGAAGACCGGTGTAGAGTACCGAATGTAGCGAAGGATGCGCTGAGGCGGCCAGTGGGCTCTCGAGGGTCGTGCATGTAAAGGCAAACTCTTTGCGCACGCGTGGCGATGTCGGGCCGTGTGAAGGTCGATCTCGCAAGGCGCGGCAAGACTCCGTAGTCGGATGGGTCAAGAACCGAGCTCCCGAGTCAGCGAGACCTTGGGGCCGTATCCACGGGCGTTGTGCATGGTTTGCACTCGGCCATCCCAAAGACGATCCAAGATGTCAATCATGTCTTGGCGAGAGAGAACCATCTTACCGGCTTCAGATCTACGAACTCGCATCCCGAGGAAGTGATGGAGTTTGCCCAAATCCTTCATGGCAAACTCTGCTGGAGGGCTGAGATGACTGCCGCGCAGAGGTGTGTCGAGGAGGCGGTGAGGCGATGTCATCAACGTAGGAGGCGGTAGGCGTGTCGGTGCCACTGCGGTGAACAAACAAATGAAGTGTCCGACTTGGCTTCCACAAAACCAAGAGAGACGGATCGTGGCGGCGGCGTATTCAAGCACGTGGAGCTGCTTGAGACCGTAGAGCGACTTGTTCGCACGACGGACAAAGTTGGGCTGGCGGATCCTCGAATCCGGAGGGTGAGCAGAACACGGTCTGTCAAGGTGCCATGGAGGAAGGCGTTCTTGACATCGGTGGTGAATCGCCATCGGGCGAGAGAGCGAGAGAGAAACCTTGTGGCGAACCGTGGTGGGCTTGACGACGGGATCAATGTCTCGGCAAAGTCGATGCCCGGACCAGCGTGCCGCTGGCGAAGGACCAACGTGCCTTGTAGCGCTCGAGAACCGTCGGCGTGGAACTTGTGTTTGAAGATCCACTTGCCCGTGAAATGTTGGTATGTCGCGGGCGAGGAACCAACTCCCAAGTCCAGTTACGGAGAAGGCGGCATGTTCTTCCTCCATAGCGGCCGCCAATTGGGATCGGCAAGCGCGCCACGGAAGGTCTTGAATCGGGGCGATGGCGCGACATGGTACAAGGATGGTACGCGAAACCGTCCTTGGCCCGAGTCGTCATCTTTGTCTTTGGTTCACCGTCGGGAACGGCAATGGCACCGAGCACCGGCCGGTGCCGCAGGGCGATCGTCTTGTCGGAGGGACCGCACTGGTTTGGGCGCTGGAGTAGACCGCATGGCGAGGCGCGCGTGGTCGCGCGGGAAGTTAGGTGGAGAAGCCGGTGCCGCGCGTGGCGCGAGACCCGCACGATGGGAGTCGCGGAGAAGCCGTCGGTGCCGCGGGATCGTGGCCGCGCGTGCGCGGAGGACGGCTTGACGGACGGCGCGCCGGTTGGCGAGACGGCACCACCCGTCTGAGTCGCGGAAATCTGGTGGTCTGGGCGGCGCGAGAAGCGCCGCGCCGCGTCGGCATGGGGCGTATAAGCAATGGTGGCGCGGGAGGACTGCGGAGAGAGATTGGCGACCCTATGGGAAGGCGCCGGGTTAGGGAATTCATCGAGGAAGGTGAAGTCCGCAGCAGCCGTGGGAGGAGGTATGCTCGGCAAAGGAAAAGCGGTTTCACAAAGAGAACATGACGGAGATGATGATTCTATTTGTGGTAGGATCAAGGCATCGGTATCCCTTGTGGTGGCGAGATAACCAAGGAAGATGCGGAGGCGAGCGCGGGCAAGTTTGTGGGGAGCGATGGCGAGAAAGATTGGGGTAACATTTACACCAAAAACACGCAGATTATCGTACAACGGTGCCTTTGTCGAAGAGAGCAGTGCGGGGTTGAAAAATCCGATGTCTTGGTCGGCAAGATGTTGAGGAGGAGAGTTGCGGTGTGCAACGCCTCATTAATCTGAAGGTGGCATGCTCGCTTTGAAGCGAAGAGAGCGAATGACATCGTTAGTGGTACGAATAATCCGCTCGGCTCGACCATTCTGCGAGGACGTGTAGGGACACGACATGCGGCCGAACGCCATGTGTGAGGAAGAAGGTCGCTACCGGAGTTGTCGAACTCCCGTACCGTTGTCACTCGGGCGGCCTTGGCGCATGCGTCGAATGGAGTAGACACATAGGCGAAAAAGTTAGGCGGTGGAAAACATGTCGATTTAAGCCGTAAAGGAAACGTCCACGGTGATGTGGCGGTCATCAAGAACAACTAAGTAATATTTGTAACCGAGACACTAACAATGGGAGATGTCCATAAGTCACAATGAATAAGATCAAAGTTGTTTGGCGCTCGAGATCTTGAAGGATGAAAAGGAAGACGAACATGTCGTCCTAGCCGACACGCATGGCACAAGGATTCCAAACTTTTATTACGACCGGGATAGCCGTAGTGAGTTTGGAGAGGCCTCGCGACGAGGGTGGCCGGCGGCGGTGCCACGGGAGGATGGCGTGGAGTTGGCAACAAGGAGTGAGCCACGGGCGGTGCAATGGTAGAGCGGACCGAGCTATTGCACTGATGATCACGTTCGCGAGAAGATCCTTCACGAACAACCATACGGGTCAAACTCCACGAACAATTGTTATCGGTGAGTGAATTGTGAGCGAAATAAGATTCTTGATAAGTCGAGGCGAAACAAGAACATTATTTAGAACAAGAGAGCCAAGGTGCGTCGGCCGGTGGCGGTGTGACGAGAGCGAACCATTACCGACAACAATGGAGGTGGGAGAGGATCTGGGGGTTGAAGAGTGAGAGGGTACCATCATGGGAGGTCATGTGGGAAGAGGCACTGTATCAAGGTACCGGTCGTTGTTCGCCGTGAGTGAGGGTGACGGTCTTTGAGCGTGGAGGCGGAGAATTCTCGTCCCGAGCCGAGACCCCACCATGGGTCGGCTGCGCGCCATTCTTCTTCTTTGTTAGTCTGGCCGCCGTGAAGGCTGCGATTGGAGCCGGAGTGCATTCTTTGGGCAATGGCCCTTCTTTGTTGGGATTCTTCTTTGTTGGGGCCGCGCGCCGGGAAAGTCGGGCGAGGAGGCGCGACGGGGCCGGGCCACATTTGGATGGACCGTTCCACGGGTTGAAGAACGATGGCGGCCATTGCGCCCGGCCATTGCTAAGCGCAGCGATCGTCTTGGCGTAGAGGAGTAGCCGGAGGAGGAAGCCCACGCCAGCGCAGCAGTGCCGCTTGAGAAGGTGCGGTGGTCCTTCTTCTTCTTCTTCTTCTTCTTGAAGGCGGTCGGACGAGGGCGGCCGGTCTTTGTCGATCTTGGCGCGGCGAGGTAGAGCCGATGGCGGCGAGCGTCGGAGGAGCGGAGGAGTCTGCACCATGTTGATCTCCTCGAGAGGAGTTCATTGCGACGGCGAAGGAAGGAAGGGCGGCCGCGGCGGAGGTGGACTCCGATGTCCTGTCTGCTTCGTTGAGCCCGCGAATCACGTTGAGGACCGAGTGCGGTCGATCACGTGTTCGCCGAGGTCGATGGTCGTCGGCCATCTTCTTGAAGTGTTTGCAATAGTCGGTGACGGAGAGGTCACCTTGGGCAAACGCGAAACTTGGCGTCAAGGTGGAAGCACGGGTCTCGATTGCCGAAGTGATCCTCGATGGCGATCCGAGCCGTGGCGGTGGCGCGGTGGTCGATCACGCGGCGTCGGCAAGGTCGGCGGTGGCCGTCTTTGTCTGACCATGATTTGACGATGGCGTTCATCAGAGCCCAATCGAGGAAGTGCCGAGGTGGCGGGCTGCGGACGTGGTCTGCGGCGAATACTTCGTGACGGCGGTAGGAATTGCTCGCGCCAACGTGGGTAGTTGCCGGAGGTGTCGAGGACGAGGGGACGGTGCGGGCGTTACGCACGGAGAGCGACTGGCGTGGAGGTTGAGAACGGCGGCGGCCTCGTGGAGGATCATGGCGCGGGAGATGTCCGTGTCATCCTCGTGGTCGCCGCCGGCCGGTCGGCGGATCGGCCGCAGCAGCCAGCGTCGGCGAGCTTTGGCCGCTTTGGCTGGATCTGTGGCCAGCGACGCTTGGCTGCGTCGCGTCTGCGTCATGCGGATGCAATGACCTCTGCTCGGCCGCTGGGCTTGCCGCGGCGGCGCGGCGAGTCTCGGCGAGCTCGCTGCCAGCGAGATCGGCGTCGCGGCGAGCACTGCTCAGCAGGTCGGCGACGAGGCGGCGAGGTCTCGACCATCTGCAGTAGCGGCTAGAGCGCCGCAGCGCAGGAAGGCGAGAGGAAGATCCGGTCTCGTGATACCATGAAAGAGTATGGTGGGAAAATAGTAGATTGATTAAGGGAGGAGCCCAAGGCTCAAGTACATATAGGCAAGGATATCCCTAAGAATAGGAAAGATCTAATCTAGGAGATCCTTGCCAAACATAACCAACTAACCATGGCAAGGATATCCCTAAGAATAGGAAAGATCTAATCTAGGAGATCCTTGCCAAACATAACCAACTAACCATGGCAAGGATATCCCTAAGAATAGGAAAGATCTAATCTAGGAGATCCTTGCCAAACATAACCAACTAACCACCAGAGGGGGGGGAGTACATTGCGCTAACAACGCGAATAGCATGTGGACAGAGATGGTAACTCGCATAAGGAAGGTGGTTGCGGAGGTGTGGAGTGACTCGAGGGACTAGATATGAATCTAAAGACACTTAGTGGTGGAACGGGGAGGAAGTACAAAAGGCTATCGAGGAAAAGAAGGCATGCTACAAGAACATGCAGTATGATAGGAGCGATGACAAGTTGACAACATACATAAGTACAAAGCAACAAAAAATAGTGCAAAGAAAGTGGTGAGTGAGGCATGGGGCAAGGTTTATGAGGATCTTTATCAAAAGCTGAGTACAAAGGAGGGCGAGAAGGACATCTACAAGATGGCTAAACTCCGAGAAAGAATGGCAAGGGATTTCAACTAAGTTAAATGCATCAAAGACAACATTATTAGACTTTTGGTGAAAGACGACGAGATCAAGAATAGGTAGAGACTACTTCGACAAGTTGTACAACGGAGGCAACGGGAATAGTGTGGTTGAACTGCATGATTCTTTTGATGGTATCAATAGGCGGTTCGTTCGAAAAATTCTAGAGTCTAAAGTAAGAGAGGCCTTAAAAAGGATGAAAGTAGGTAACGTGTTGGGGCCTCATATTGAAATGAATCGAGATTGATAAGGAGTTAGTTAATGATGTTTGAGCATGTACTTTTTTTGAGTGTCTATTTATTTTCGATTGGTAAGCCACGACCAGAAACACCTACTCCATTACCTCCTCCACTACCCTCTGACAAAGGGAATGGACAGCGAGTTAGCGAAGAGGCTTAGGGATAAGAGAGTGTCGGTGCGTACGTAGCCTTCATTCTACTACGCTACACAAAGTCACTTAGCTCGACGTTAATTAAGAGAGTAAAAGACCTAAGAGGTCAAAAATCTTTTTCATCAAATGAGCAATAGCTTATTTGAATATTCCGACTGCGCAGGAAATCCTTCATTATCTTCCACATATCATAGTTTTCTCCCGCAAACACGGGAATCATCGACTGCGCCATACTGTGATAACATTTCTATCGAGGTGTGGAGATGCCTTGGAGACATGGCGATTATTTGGCTAACTAATTTTTTTAATGGCATTTTTAGATCAAACAAGATACCTGACGAGTGGTGGAGGAGCACATCAGTGTCAATTATCAAGAATAAAGGAGACATCCAAAGTTGTACTAATTACAAAGGAATAAAGCTCATGAGCCACACAATGAAACTTTGGGAGTAGGCAATTGAGCATCATTTAAGAAGAGCGACTAGCGTGATGAAAAACTAATTTGGTTTTATGCCTGGGAGGTCGACCCTAGAGGGATCTTCTTGACACGATATTTGATAGAGAGGTATAGGGAGGAAAAGAAGGATCTACGCATGGTGTTTATTGACTTGGAGAAAGCTTATGACAAAGTGACAAGAAGGGTCATATGGTGGGCGCTTGAAAAGAAAAAAGTTCCAACAAAGTATGTTACTTTAATCAAGGATATGTACGATGATGTTGTGACCAATGTCCGAACATATGATAGCTATACCAGTGACTTTCCTATGAAGATAGGACTACATCAAGGCTCAGCATTGACCCACTATACTTTTGCCCTAGTGATGTATGAAGTCACTTGGGACATACAAGGAGAGATTCCTTGGTGTATACTTTTTGCTGATGATGTAGTGCTAATTGATGAGAGTAGGGTAGGCGTTGATAGAAAACTTGAGTGTTTTGGAGGAAGACTTTAGAATCAAAAGGTTTTATAGGACAAACCGAGCGACGAACGGGCGCCGGTGCGTGCCGGAGCGGCGCGGGGCGGAGGCGCTCGGGAGATGGCGGCGGGATGCCCGGCGCAGCGTGGAGGCACGGGCGATGAGTCGGGAGATGGCGGCGAGATGCCCGGCACAGAGCGGAGGCAGGTGTTGATGGCAGTCGAGGGCATTCGAGGAGAGGAGGACGAACCGGCGAAGAAAAGCCGAGGAGAGGTCAGGAGAGCGCAAGTGCAACGCCCGTAAGAAAAACCCTAACCCTAACCTTACTTTGATACCATGTTATGAATAGCACTTATATTCAACATGAGGCCAAATGGTCAGTATATATACATGTACAAGAGGACATAGAAGGAAAGCCTATATAAGGAAATAACTATACAAGGCAAATAATCTCTATACAAGGCAACTAGCAATCTCGTATATAAGGTAACAAGGATACTATCTAACATATATGAGGTGTGTTTTCAGCGATGCAATGCCAAGTGATGATGTTAGTCTGGACAGAAAAGTAGTGCCTAAGAAGAAAATTTTTCGATATTTAGGATCGATGCTACAGAGTGACGGCGAGATTAATGAAGATGTGAACAACAGAATATGAGCGGGTTAGTTGAAATGGTGCCAAGCATCGAGTGTCCTATATGATAGAGAAGTCCCTCAAAAGTTAAAGAGTAAGTTCTATAGGATGTCGATTAGACCTACGATGTTGTATGGAGCGGAATATTGAGCGACAAAAAGATAACATGTACAGAATGAGCGTAGCAAATATGCGGATGCTGCTGTGGATCTGTGGTCATACAAGGCGAGATCAAATATGCAATGATGATATACGTGATAGGGTTGGGGTTGCACCAATTAAAGAAAAGCTTGTCTAAAATTGTCTGAGATGATTTGGACATCTCCAACGTAGGCGTCCTGATGCACTGGTTCGTAGTAAAATTTTAAGTTGTCTCAAAACCATAAGAAAAGGTAGAGGTCGACCGAGATTGATGTGGGAAGAAGTAGTTAAAAGAGTTTTGAGGGATTGAAACGTTCCCAAAGATTTGGCGCTAGATAGGAGTGCATGGAAGTTAGCGATCCACATACCGGAACCATGGCCCAAGATCGAAGGTTTAGAGGTTTTATTGACTTTGATTAGGCTTCTTTCCTAGCCTACCCTAACTTGTTTCGGACAAAAGGCTTGGTGGTGGTGGTTGTTGTTGTGGTTGTGCCTTTGAGGTAAACTTTCCAGCATTGTCCATTCGAATAGACTTAATCCTTTCATCTGGAAAGGAGGTTCTTAATTTAATAAGTTGGACGATTAATTTAGCAAAAGCATGGTTCCGAGTAGATAAGAGGCATATATGTGGTTATCTAGTAGAAACATCTATCAGAACCATAAAGTATCTAAAGAGCCCCGATAAGGGCCGGATAGGTCCACAAATATCACATTGAATTTTCTCCAGGAAACTCGGTGATTCTTCCCAAACTTTCAGATAAGAGGGTATAGTTATGAGCTTCACTTTAATACAAGCAGGACATAAGAAGTCTTTAGGTCTAGGGAAGTCTGCAGTTTTTATGTTATGGCCAGCATAATTATTAATAATTTTTCTCATCATATTCAACTCATGATGACCCAGCCGATCATGCTAGATCTTAAAGAGTTCTGGGTTTTTAAGTATTGTTTTCATCGTAACATATCCTTTAAGTTTTATATATATATTATAATCCTGAGGAGAAGGAAGAAAGTTTTTCAAGCACGCATTTATTGCACCCGTTATACTTAGTCATGAGTAGATATTTTGTATCGTCCTCATTATGTATCTCCATGTGGAAACCATTCAGACAAATATTTTTAAGCTTAATTGAGTTCGACTTGACTCAGGACATATACGAGTACCTATAGGGAGAACTACGATGGCCTTTCCAGTGCCAACAATGAGGGCCCTTCCAGTAACAAAAGGATGTACTCTTAAAATATGATATTCTTCATCGGGAGTTCAACATGTTTCTCTGCCTCTAGCAAAGTGTACATAAGCTCAGAGTACTTCTAATACTTGGCATGATGGTATTGTTGCTGTAGTATCCTCATGTTGGGGTGGAAGGTTCACAACGTCTTGTCTATCATTTCAACATCTGTAACTTTCTGGTTACAGAAACACAGTTTGGAGACAAGCTTATGCATGGCGGAGTTGTACGCTGCCTTGGTTTTATAGTCCAGGAAGTGGAGGGTCCAATCGCGTTGTGCTTCAAACAGCAGGGCGGATCTTTGCTGGTTGTAGTTTTCTTTTAGGGAATTCCATAGTGCCAGCGGGTCTACCTCCATCAAATACCCGACCTTCAGGTCCTCATGGAGATGGTTTCTTAGGAAGTGCATAGTCACACTTGGCGACTTCAGGAAGAGCAGGGGCGCCAGCTTTAGGCTGGGTGATAGCAGCTCTAAGGGATCGCGCTATCAATTGATCTTGGCATCCATCGCCTAGGTTAGGTAATTGTTGCCATCATAGTTATCACGACGCCTCCTAGGCGATGCCTAGTCGTCCAGGCGGCCAGAGGAGGATGCCTGGGCCGGCCACCTCGACTGGAGCAAGTTAGGCGCCTGCCCAGGTATCCAGGCGAGAGGAACAACTACTAGGCGTCGTCTTGGGAGGTGAGGCGAGGATAAGTCTTGGCTCACGAGACGATTGCCACAGCCTGAGGGCCGGGTAACCCTAGCTCTGCGCAAAGAGGAAAGGAGACAAGGCCCAAGGGAGCTTTGCTGTCCGAGCCGCTGTCGGGCCTCCACCACCAGACCGCCTCTGCGCCGCTAGCTCCGGACCTCCAGTGAGATCCCCCTTCCTGATCCCCCTCTGCTCCTCGCTTCCTCCTTTCGGATCCCCTTCCCGACCGGCTGACCCCTCTTCCGATCTGCAGCATCTGCTCCTCAGTCCTCACCTCCGATGCTCCTTACCTCCGTTCGGGCCCCATCCCCTCTGCTCCTCATCTCTGTTCAGCCCCCTCCCGCTCTGCTCTTGCCCTCTAATGCTGCTCCTAATGATGCTTGATGCTACTGATCCCCCTTCCTCGCTGATGCAATGATGCTACCAATGCTTGATGCATTGATGGCGATGCTTGCTGCTTGATGCACTGATACTCATAGAGACAAGATAACAGAGAAGCATCTTGGGGTTTATACTTCTATGTCAGCAACTCCAAACTGTATGTCAAGGTTCTGAATATATACTAGTGTGCCCTGTTCATCACCATTTTGTAGTATGTCAAGGTTCTGAATATATACTAGTGTCCCCTGCTTACTGATGCTTGATGCTGATATTATTTTTTTCTTCATATTCAGTAATTCGATTTAATTCCATGTCACATGGGATATTATTTATTATTTTCATCGTCTAATCATTGCCTACATCCAGGCCGTCCGGGCTCGCCGCTGCCATTTAGGGTGAGCTTAACAAATTCCCGGGAACAACTAATTTACGGTTGCGCGCACGGTTTGTTTCGTGTTGCTGGGGCTAGAGAGCTTGACACGTGGACGGATGAGGAGGTTCTTGTTAACGCGACGGCTAACGATCGAAAGGAATCCAACTATTTGCAAATGGTCAAGTCACCTTCAGACAACCGGGATCTGGTGTTGCAAGTTTTGTGTTCTCGATGCACCTGTGAGCAACATGTTCGTGCCGTTCACACGCAGCAAATTTTAACTCACAAAAATTTTAAATCATAAAATTTCAAATTAGAAAGTTTCAAATCAAAAAAATATAAATTAAAAGTTTCAACTCGAAAATATTTTTAGATAAAAAATTCCAAATCAGAAAGTTTCAACTCGAAAAATTTAAAATCGAAAAGTTTCAACTCAGAAAATTTTCAATTTAAAAGCTTTCGGTTTGATAAGTTTCGATTAAAAAACTTTCGGTTCAAAAAGTTTAATTTGAAAATTCAACTCGAAAAATTTTCAATAAAAAAATTCAAATTGAAAGGTTTCAACACGAAAAAAATTCAAATCGATTAAAAAAATGTCGAGAAATTTTAACTCAATTTAATTTCATTCCGAAAAAATTCAACTTGGGAAAATTTGACTAAAAAATTTTAACCCGGAAATTTCGACTCAAAATTTCAACTCGAGAAATTTCAACTTGATAAGTTTTAGCTCGGCAAAATTCAACTCGAAGCATAGTCAATGGGGTGAAATTTAACTAAAAACCTTCGTACAAAGTTACACCATAGAGGATCCTAGCTGTCAATTCAATCCTGACAAGCATGCATGTGAGCCCAACACCTTATGTGGCACTTCGAAGGACCTCTACTACCCTCTTGCCTCAGTCCCTCTTCTCTCCTGTCCACCACGCTCAGGTGCAGTCGGTTCGTCCCCTCTCTCTCTTGGAAAGCGCTAACATTTCCCTCTTGAAAAGCCCACAACGCTCCACGTGTCGTGCAGCTTATGTAAGCGGTGGTGAGGGTTTCCGTAAATTAGCATTTTTGCAAATTCCCTCTTTGCGATGTCCGACATATCCTATATATATATATGTGCAAAATTGAATTTTATGACTGGTAAAATAAACATATTGCATGCTCACTTCTTCAATCAGTAAAGATTGGTCTATATCTATTCAGTAGATAATTATATAAAATTTCCAAAATTTCCCTAGCATTTTTCATAATTTTTTTTGCTAATTATAGAGTAATTTTTAGAATTACCAAAATAACAGAGAATAAATTCAGCATATATATAAATATGAGATTATGCTAGGAAAAATAAATCCAGTGATACGAAGCTTCTAATGTGTGCTAGGTCTAACGTTCAACATTTTACAGAAGATTATATACCTAAAAATTCAGTTTCTAGGTATTATTATATTTTTTCAGAACTTATTCATTATTTCCCCGGTTTTATTAAAAAAATAGGGTTCAGAATGTAAATTTGCCGCATCCACGAGATTTTCTCAATTAACCTGAAAATCGGGGTCAAAATGCAAATAATCGTAACCCAAAAAGAAATTGGCCTTCGGGCTGAAATTAAATGGGCCTTTGGGCTAGCCAGCCGTGGGACTGACCGGCCATGCCGGCCCACGGGACCGAGCGGCTATGGTTTTTAAACCTAGTTGCCACTCCGTCTATCCTATATTGAGTGGTGGCGGGCATGCGAAGGGCGGAGCGTGCTGGTGGGACTCGGCGGGCGTTCGGCGTGCGGCGGCGGCAAGGCGGCACTCGATTGGAGTGCGACAGATCCGGACACAGCGGCACTGTGCTCGGCGAGAGCTCTGGGCAGCGGTGTCTTCACATGAGGCACGGAGCGGTGGTAGTAAGACGGCGATCCGACTGGGTAAGGTGGTGCTCCGTTAGGATGGCGACGGGTCGGCGGCAGCGAGACCAGGTGGTGCGGTTCGGGGCGGCAGTGCTCGACGCGTGGCGGCGCTACTCCGGCTAGGCGAGAGCGAGGTTGCAGTACGACGCGTGGTGGTGCAGCAAACGCCCTTTTTAATACTGTATGAACAGTACCTGATCTAGAACCCTAATCTACAAGTAGATGATCTAGGGTCTCGGGAAGAAGAATTAATCTACAAGATTAATCTAATAGCATGGGGATTGGAGGCATACCTTCGGCTTTAGAGAGCTCCGTACTGATAGTGTGTTAAATAAAATCAACAATCACCGGAGATTAATCCCAATGTTAATCACCCAATATTGAGAATACTCCTAGAACAATTACAGAATAGGTGAACACAAGATATAGGGATTTTGAACTCTTTCTTATTGATTGATCTTTCTTATACAATGGGGGCTATATTTATAGCCAACCCCTCAGGGCTAAATTCGGATTGGCTCACAAACCCTAGAAGTTAGTTATATCTTAACAAATATTTGGTGTATAATAGTTAAATTACTGATTTTGGTAGCAGCTATTAAATTAAAAAGATGGTGTTGATCAACACAAAAGAATGTTTCGGGGGGCTATTTGAAAGACCAAAACTTTGTCGAAACCCATTTAATTAACTTGAACTACTAGTTGACCCTGTTTATAACGTTGTTTACAGGTATTGTCTATCAGGCTCGTCTGATTCAATGATAAGGTAAATATACAGCTCCAACCCTCACCAAACTCTCTCACACGCTCACGCAACTAAAAATATCTGTATTCTGTAACTGGTCATGATGTCATGTAGCCCGACATCTTACCCGCATATGTTTATGTACTTTTCAGACTATGGGATCTAGGACAGCAGCGCTGTGTACATTCTTATGCTGTGCATACTGATTCTGTTTGGGCGCTTGCAAGCACTCCTTCGTTTGGCCATGTTTATAGTGGTGGAAGAGACCAGTCCGTGAGTACAATAATCTCATGTTTTTGAATAGTTGTTACTTCTGAATTCTGAACTATCGTGTTTCCCTGTATTGCAGTTATACTTGACAGATTTGTCCACACGAGAGAGTGTCTTACTCTGCACAAATGAACACCCAATCCTACAGTTGTCCTTGCAGGATGATACAATATGGGTCGCAACAACTGATTCTTCTGTGTATGGATGGCCAGCTGAAGGGCAAACACCCCAGAAGGTTTTCCAAAAGGGTGGCTCATTCTTAGCTGGGAATTTGTCATTCTCAAGAGCAAGAGCTTCTTTAGAAGGATCAGCACCTGTAAGCATGACAGTTATCATCTTTTCATCAAGAGAGGTTCTTCCATGCTTCTCTTTTTTACAGTTGCACAAATATTAAAGCATGAATAAAGGGTAGATGGTGATTACTTACCCTTTCGCTTGCTTCAAGATTTGTGTAACTTGTATTAGGAGGGAAAGCATTGAAGCACTGCTCTTTCATCAATTACGTGACTGTTTGGCAAATTGTGTCCTGAGCAATTATTCTGCATTTCTGCACAGATACGCTATCATAACTTTGTAGTTTGCAAAATATGCAGTCTGCGATGACAGTTTCACCTGCCATAGCTGATGGCATACTTGTACACATGGAAACTAACTTGTGTATGTTAAGTTTGGAAGACTAACTAGTGTAGGATCTAAGGGATTCTGCAATACAAACCTTGTATACTTAACCTTGAGATCAACTGGTTATTCCAAGTAACCCATTAGGCCTTTCTTTTCAGTGAGACAATATGCAGAGAGATGGTGATGTAGAAACATCGAAGCAGTTTTTTTTTTGGTGGCAATTTTAGTTTTAATCTTCTATGTCACTTTGGGCACTATTCATACTTGATGCTGAATACAGCCAAAAGTTCATTTTCCTTGTTTAGTCTTGTTACGTTCTCATGATTATTCCCAGCAACTTCTCCCTGATCTGCTCACTGCTGTAAATATTTTTCATTACCTGGTTAAAATCTGTTTTGTCCACTCATTTCTCTTCTGCTAGTAAAGTGTTAACTAACGGTGATTGATATGTACTTATGATCTATTCCACTTTAGTTCTCTTCTGCTAGTAAAGTGTTAACTAACGGTGATTGATATGTACTATTGATCTATTCCACTTTAGCTTCCTGTATACAAAGAGCCATCTTTCACTATTCCAGGAGTTCCGGCAATAATTCAGCATGAGATCATGAATAATAGAAGGCATGTACTGACAAAGGTGATTATTATATTTTGTTGTTGTTGTGTTCTGCTGTTATCAAACTGCAATGAGTAACATCATGTACCTCTCTTTTTTTACAGGATACTGCTGGTTCTGTCAAATTATGGGAGATTACTAGAGGAGCTGTTATTGAAGACTTTGGCAAGGTTCTTTGTTTTTCCTCTATTTCTTGAATGCCTTTTTCCTCAAAAGATATATGAACATGTTAAGAATTAGCAGCATTGCTAATTTGAATTCCAATTTGAGAAGTCCACAGTTCATACTGGATGTCTTTTGAATAAACTGGATGGTTGCTGGAATGTTAAGCCACTTCATTTTGTTTGTGCAGGTTTCTTTTGAGGATAAGAAAAAGGAGTTATTTGAGATGGTATTGCTGATATTATCACGATTTCTATATTTAGTAAAAAAGTTCTACCTTATCACTATGTAATTTGCTTCTTTATTTTTTAGGTTAGCATACCTACCTGGTTTACCATGGATGCTCGATTGGGATGCTTGTCTGCCCACCTGGATACTCCACAGTGCTTTTCTGCAGAAATATACGCGGTTGACTTAAATGTTACTGCAGCACAGGAAGATCTTAAGGTTTGCACATAAACATATCAATATGCAGACAAAATTGTTTCTGTTTTGAAACTTGTTCATTCTTCAGAATTTTGTTGGCCCAAATGTCCAATAGTTCAGTTATCTTGTTATGTTGCAACAGAAAGGTCTTTCTATTTATTGATAGATTTCAGCGCTTGTTCCTGCGTAAAACCATTCATGACACCTTTTGATGGAATTCACTTTGCCAAAATATGATTGCCGCTAGCGAGTGAGATTCTGGCTATACCCAATGTCTTCTGAATAATTCTCCAAACAAATGTGCAGATTAATTTGGCTCAGGAGACTCTTCGTGGTTTGTTAGTTCATTGGAGTAAAAGAAAGCAAAAATCTGGCTCACACAGCTTGTCAAATGGTGACAGTTTGACAGGGAAAAATGTATCATCGAGAAATTTACCCCATCCAAGATCTGAGGTTGATGATGGAACCGAAAACCATGGAAGCCAGGTGCTTCCCTCGTTTGAGTTTTCTGCAGTTTCACCTCCATCAATCATTACGGAAGGTTCTAGTGGAGGGCCTTGGAGAAAGAGAAATACTGATTTGGATGGAACTGAGGGTGATCTCCCATGGTGGTGCGTGGACTGCATCGAGAACAGTCGATTTCCAAAAGAGAATACAAAGTAATTGCTGATTTTAAATTCCTTTTCTCCTGAGATGATCTTTTTCTTTGATATCTTTGAAATGTTATTCACTTTCCTTCGAGATACATTACCTTGGAAGTTGGAAAAACATAGCATCTTAGAAGGTCAAGCAACCTTTTTATTGCAATAATAAGCCCAAATTTTCGTGACGCTTTTGTTGCTATACTTTTAAATTAGTGCAACTTTGTTGCAATGTTACTTGGACACCTCAAATCCGAGTTGGATTCCGACACCTGTGTTCGATTCCAAATAGCATTTCCCGTAGCCAATTTTTTTTGCTGAATTGGACACCCCGAATCTGTGTCGGATTCCGACTCCCATATCTGTGTCCAAGTAACACTGGCTTGTTGTCATGGCGTTTTGTTATGACCTCAAAATCATCCAGTTATGTTTTTTTCCCCAACTAGCAGTGAGTTATGACATTATGTGTTGTCTAAAGTGTGCTAGTTCAAAGATGTTGTGCTTTATTGTTGATTGATTATTCATCCTTCAATTTCAGTGAACATATATTACCTGCAATTCATGCTATGATAAGTGTTTTGTCCAGTATATCCTAATAGGGAGAATCACTTGCAGTCCGAGAAATTCTTTTTTTTTTGAGCGAGCAAACTGAGAAATTCTAGCTCTCAAGTAATTTGGAATTCATATGAGATGTGCCTTCTATGATTCTAGACTGCTTCAAATCTGTTTACAGTCTTTACTATTCTTTGTCAGAGCAGATATCTCTGCATACATCTATACAACACATCTATATAAAAAAAATCAGCAATGGTTTCACTTTGCATCATAATGCTCCCTTTTCTTATCATGCTGGATCTTATTTTTTGTCTTACTGAAAAAAGGAAAATATGAGCAAATGGAAATTTAGATATGATGCTTACTACAAATAATAATGTATACACAGTGCCTTAGGTTAGCTTGACTTCCATGGGGTAAATTTGTTGCTGATGTTGCTTTCTTTTCTTCAATGTAGGTGTGGCTTTTATTTGCATCCTGCTGAAGGATCACCTGCACCGAACATAACACAAGGGAAGCTCAGTGCTCCACGGATATTGCGGATTCACAAAGTAAGATGTTCTCAAAATCGTTGATCTAAAACAGATGTTAAGTTTCAAATGGTGAATTCATCTCAAAGAAAAAAAGTGGCATACGGTGGTGATGAAAGCAGTTGTTGGCGATCCATGGGGGGACCAGATATGCAGCAGTTACATTGGTGGGGAGAAGTGAAAATAGCTAACTAATCAGACATTTTCCTGCAGGGAGCTAACTACCTTATTTTTATTTATTTATTTATTTCAGGACCTAACTATCTATATGATAGGTAGCTATACTTCAGGATCCTTGATAACATAGAGTTACATAGTATAAACAAATTATTATTGTTACAGATCATGGTTGCATATTATGAACAAACTATTGTTATTGTTACAGATTAATTTATTTATTTTCTCTATAAAATTTACTTCTACTCTGTTTCTTTGTACAGGTTGCTAACTATGTTATTGAGAAGCTCGTTCTTGATAAACCATTGGATGGAAGTTCTGACAGCACATTTACTATAGGATTGACTTCTGGTCAATCACAACTCTCAGCGCTAGATAGTTCTTCAAGTCTTGGACTGAAGCCATGGCAAAAACTAAAACCATCTGTAGAGATATTGTGCAACAACCAGGCAAGTGTTTTTATATATAACCATTATGTTCTCTCTTTAGATGTACTACCTACATAGGGAGCAAAATGAACAAGCTCCTGTTTCTACAAAAGAACATAATACAGCTAATATTTACAAAGATCTAGACCCTTTCTGTTTTATCCACTGTGTTTTCCCAATAATAGCTCCCTGTCAATTCGGGCTTACTTTTAATTTCCCACATGTTTTATTTTGTTCAAGTTTTTTAAAGTTTGGTGCAGTCTACAAACAAGTTACATACGTCTTCACGTTTTGAACAGAACTTATAACCTGCCCTGGTCAATTTCTTTGGGCTAAATTTAATTAGAAATTCTGTCGTTCCAGACTATCCACGTAAATTATATTATTGCGTATCATCTTTTAAGTGTTCTAATTTTTTTTGTCAAATAAGATTTCATACTGATACTACTATTTTTGCAGTAACTTTACCTTGTTTTGAACATCCTCTGCTTGATTCGTGGAATTTCTTTCACTTTACTTATATTGGGAAAGTATTGAGTTTTTTTGAACTAAAGTAAAATACTAATTTTAAAATCTGATTATGTTTGTGTGGTCTGAGGTTTAGAGCAAATTGCTTTATAGTCCATCTCACTAAGTTGTGCTAAACATTACTCTTTGAGCAGGTTTTGGCGCCTGAGATGAGTTTGGCCACAGTGCGAACATACATTTGGAAGAAACAGGAGGATTTGATTCTCAATTACAGAGTGGTCCAATCGAGATGATTGCGAATATGTCTGCTCACTTTGTTCTCCATAGGTGTTCAGCATGTCTGCATTGAAGACGTTATTGAAGATAACCGTATGGCTTAGAGAGAACCATGACGTTAGAGAAAGGCAAGTGTTTCGCCCTTGTGCCGCCTTAGCCATACTGAAAACACATCCTATTTGCTTCTCTGTAAAGTTCTCTGTGAATCTTGCACTGCCGGGTTTCTACTGAGATGTATCATAGCACAGGTGTAATGATCTCTGCCTACCAAGCTTGTAAATGTAGAGATTGGGTGTTTAAAAAAGCTTAAATAGGATATAATTTTTCCTCACCCTTTACATATAAGAATTGTAAGAAAAGCACCAAACCGTGCAGCATTCTGCTGTCTGATTTTCTTGGACCTTACGCTGTTTGCATTGTCTTTGACCTCTTGGATCTCCATGGCCCATGCATGGAAAGAGGTGAAAGCGAGTAAGATTGTTCCAGGGATGTTGCCTGCCGTGTGTTACGGATATGTGTGTAGGGCCAGAAAAAAAAGGACGTTAGGGCTCGAAACAAAATTTCCTCGATTGTATTATTTAATAGGTTTAAGATTGCAATGAGTCTATTTCAAGTGAAAAAAAAGCTAACGGGGCTTGGTTTAACCACTTAAATGGTAAATAAAATGATTTTTATATTAAATTGTCAATTTCGAAAGAAGCTTAATAATAACTAATTAAACTTGATAGCCAGTCCTATATATGTGTGTTTGCATTGCATGTGGTGTTGTGTGTAAGGTTTTGTGTTTGCATTGCATGTGGTGTTGTGTGTAAGGTTTCAAATTTCAGGACCAGGAAAACCGGGATGTTTGTCTTGAGTTCCACGTAAATGTGCCGTATTATGTGTGTGATTTCTTTTGACTTGCCTGCAAGAAGTGCCGGATATTCTAGGACTGTAGGAGGCCGTTGTGTGAACTTACGTGCAGTGCATGCTGGAAAATTCTTATTGGAAAAGTAAAGGTAAAAAGTCAGGAGTTTCTAGAAGTAATGCTGAATAACCCTGTTTTATGTATAGATACACTGGCCATTGGTCATGCAACTATCGTATCCCAAAGCATGTGGTAGACATTTACATGCAATCCACTGGAAAACTAAATAAGATCCGAAAAAATAATATTAAGTCATATTTTATCGTTCAACCTGTTGTTGATAAGAATGTTGAGAAGTGTAATGATATGATTCTTGAAATTATTGAGTTCGAGGAGTCCCAGGAGGGCATCTACATCTCATATGGAGACCTGGATTAGTCTCAAAAATATCACTTCACTTTACTAAGTCGATGTCACATATTCTTTATAAGTCTCCTTATTAATTTAGCCCTAGTTCATGAATGAACATTTGGTCTACGTTCCTGTTGAGCGATTATCATTCAAAAATTGAATAAATTGATATTTCCTAGATATTTGATTAATTGTGCTATGTTTGTTCTATATTCTACAATTTGTTCTTGATGTAACAATTGTTTGATTGTTAAATCATACTTTCAATATAGAACAAAATATAATCCGATGGTGGAGGAGAAAATCTGTCTAGAAGACAGTTATACCACACTAAGTGAATTGAAAATATTATGACTATCGCCAGAAGCGATACTCACATAGTTGGCACACTGGAAGAATGCCATATTATACCCTGAGTCCAATCGTACCCTATTAAGTTTTAAAGACATTAGTCCAAAATCGTTTCCATATGGAGACAGAATGAGAATGGTGCAGAATACCTACTCATGACTAAGTTTAATGGGTGTAATAAATGTGTGGCTGAAAACTTCATTCATTCTCCTCCGGGTTATACTATGCACAGAGAAAAAATCTGAAGTTTGTGTTGCGATGAAAACCCAGATATATTTAAGATATAGTAGATCGATTGGGTTATCTTGAGTTGAATATGAATAAGAAAGAATAGTTAATAATTCTGCTTGCCATAGTATAAAGACTTTTTTAGGTCTAAAGATTTCTTATGCCCTGTTGTGTTAAAGGAAAGCTCATACTTAGATCTTCTTACCCTAAAAAGTTGGCGAAAAATCACTGAATTTCCTGAAGAAAATTCAAGGTGATATTTGTGGACCTGTTCAGCCCTTGTCGGGCCCTTTTTCTTAAGAAAGTTTATGGTATTGATAGATGTTTCTACTAGATGGTCCTATGTATCTCTTATCTACTAGGAACCATGCTTCTGCCAAAATTAATTGCCCAAATTATTAAATTAAGAGCCTACTTTTCAGAAGAGAGGATCAAGTCTATTTGAATAGACAATGCTAGCGAGTTTACCTCAAAGCATTTAATGATTACTGTATGGCTCTAGGAATTAATGTAGAGCATCTTGTACCTTATGTCCACACTTAAAATGGCCTCACAGAGTCATTAAATCAAAAGAATAAAAATTTATTGTTTGGCCACCCTTGCAAAATATTTGGCTCCTCACCAGTTGTTGGGGCCACGCAGTGCTGCATACTGCGGTATTAATTCAACTTAGACCAACATCACATCATGAAATTTCCCCGTTGCAGATAGTGCGTTGAAAAGAATTAAGTATTTCTCATCTGCGAAATTTTGGCTATACTGTATACATGCCAATGTCTTCACCACAGCGTATCACCACAGGACCTCACAGGGAGTTGGGGATCTATGTAGGTTATGAATCTCCGTTAAATATTAAACACCTAGAGCCTATATCATGGGATCTGTATACGGTTCGGTACGCTGATTGTATGTACTAAGGATATTTTTCGGCATTAGGGGGAGATAAGTACCACATTAGAATGCCGAGTTCTTAGATTCACACATTAAAGAGACCAAACTTGAAGTTCGAAGGATGATAAATTTGTAACAAATAAGCTAAACATCTGTCAAATGCCTTCACTAATCATAAGAGAGTGAAAAGATCTCATATACCTGCAGTATATGCACATGAAAGAGTGGAAATATCCTAGAAGGATATTGAACCCACTCTTGACCCTCATGATAAAATGAGAGGGAGGCCTCGAGGTGCACGGGACTCAATTCTGCGGAGATGTCCGCAGAAGTAGAGAACCAAACAAATGAGAACACTATATGTGACAGTAGAAGAAGCTCAACCTGATGTTGAGAAAATCCCTGAAGTGAGTCATCCTAGAGATGGTAATATCCCTGAAGTGATCCATCCTGAAGATGATAACCTCAGCGTATATTTGCGTGCACAATCCAACGCTGGGAAGTCAGAACACCCAGACTCCATCGTTGTGGAAAATCACGAGGAGCTAGAAGAAATTAATATAGTGATATCTCTGAAGTGATGCAGGAGAATTGTATAAAAAAACTACAATTGTCGACATATATTTGCCTCTTAAATTGCTAAAAGTTGGATCCAGAACCAAGTCCATGCAGAGTGCTAGAAGCGCTCAGATAGGATCAAACAAAAAGAAGCAATTGAGGTAGCGCTCGCTTAATAAGAGGAAAGTTTTTGGTCCTGTTGACCAAACATCTCCTAAGGTGTTCCCTGTAGGATCAAATGGGTTTTTCATTCGGAAGAGAAATGAAAATACCTAGGTGGTGAGATATAAAGCGAGACTTGTAGCATAAGGGTTCACGCAAAGACCCGACATCGATTACGATGAAACATATTCTCCTGTAAAGAGTGGAATAATGTTCCGAAATTTAATATTAATGGCAGCAAGCTTAACTTAGCAATGCAGTTGATGGATGTAGTGATCGCATATTAATATGAGTCACTGGATATGGATATTTACATAAGAATCCCTGAAGGAGTTACAATTCCGAATCCTAATAATCGCAACATGTATAGCATCAAACTGAAGAGATCGCTATACAGATTAAAATAGTTGGAGAGAAGGTGGTATAACCGACTTAGTGAGTTCCTCCTGAAGAAGGAATATTGTCCCTCTGTGTTCATAAAGAAATCCCAGAATGGATTATGTATCATATCAGTATATGTCGATGATCTGAATATCATCGGAACCACAGAGGAGATAGAGGAAGCAAGTGCTTACCTCATGACGGAGTTTTGAGATGAAAAGATTTAGGTAAAACCAAATTTTGCTTAGGCCTGCAGCTAAAGCATTTCCTAGAAGGAATCCTTGTACACCAGTCTTTCTATACCTAGAAGGTATTAGAAAATGTTTAATATGGATAAATCGCATCCATTAAAAAACCCCATGGTCGTAAGATCCCTTGATGTGGATAAAGACCCTTTCAGTCCAAGGATGGAAAATGAGAAAGTC
Source organism: Otatea glauca (assembly GCA_036346275.1). NCBI lineage: Eukaryota > Viridiplantae > Streptophyta > Magnoliopsida > Poales > Poaceae > Otatea > Otatea glauca. The sequence continues at coordinate 23,923,333 of CM070734.1, forward strand.
TTAGGACCTGAAGTCCTATATTGATGTATCTTGCGAATTGCACAAGGTCTTATATTGCATTCTTTGTAAATTTGCTAGTAAGATACAGTGTAGTCCCAACTAAAAGATATTGGGCTAGTGTCAAGACTTTACTTAGATACCTCCAAGGTACTCAAGATCTTAGATTGTTTTTCCAGAAGAATCAAGACTTAACCATGGTGGGTTATATGGATGTTGGCTATCTGTCTGATCCCCACAGTGCCAAATCTAAGACTGGTTTTGTATTTCTTTGCGGTGGTGCAGTCGTTTCTTGGTGGTCTTTTTAAGCAGACCTTGGTAGCTACTTCTACCAACCACTCAGATAGTATAGCTTTATATGAAGCCTCACGTGAATGTGTTTGGCTGAGACGTGATTAACCATATCCAGAAGTCATGTGGTCTTAATGTTGTCAATACCCCCACAATTATCATGAAGATTATGCTGCTTATGTTGCACAAATGCAAATGGGTTATGTGAAAAGCAATATCACGAAGCATATTGCTCCTAAACTTTTATATCCTCACAAACTCCAGAAGAACGGCGAGGTAAAGATTTTGCAAACTAAGTCATGTGAAAATCCTACAGATTTATTCACTAAGTCCTTGCCTAAATCCATATTTCAAAGATGTGTTAAAGGCATTGGAATGAGAAGACTTAGAGATATGCAAAGCTCAGGAGGAGTAAATCCTTGAACCATGACCCTTATTGTGATCATGAAGATCCTAATATAAATCCAGAAGATTGTAAGTTGTACTCTTTTTTCCTTAGTGAGTTTTTTTGAAGTTTTCTCACGTGAAGGTTTTTAATAAGGCAACTAGTGCAACATAAAGTGCGAGTGCAATGTACTCTTTTCTCCATCTCTTTTTTTTTCACTGGGTTTTTTAGTGGAGTTTTCTATAAGACATGTGCATTACGCGGTATTCGCCCAAGGGGGAGTGTTATGAGATAATATTTGTAACCATTTCGGTTACAATCTATCTCTTATGTGTGGACGAATCCGAACTCGTCACTTGTGGTTTTCTTTATATATTTGGCATTCCTCATGTACAAGAGATGAATCTAATAAAACAAGAGAGCTCCACCCCTATATTCTGTGTGCTCATGTTCTTCTTATTGTGATCTCGTTGGCATAATATTGATTGATCGTGGGTGAACTACTACGTTTCACAGCAAGCACGTCTTTTTTTATAGGTTTCCTGCAGTCCTAACGTTTTACAACAGGCACGTCTTTTTTGGGATATCCTGCACATCTATATGCTCAAGATTGGTTATGAATCTTTCATCGAAGAAACATGGAAAAAGAGTGGCAAGATAGTTTGTAATTTTTCTCTTGTCTGATGTTCCTATCTTTCAGTCAAGGTCTGGGCGATAATTAAGCAGGATGCATGCAAAGTCCATGTTCTGTTTTATACAGCCTTTCCTAATAATGTAACTAAACATCCATTAATGGCATGGTTGCAACGATTTGTTTATGTGATTTGTAAATTGTAAAGATCTTCCTTTCTCACAAAAGAAACTAAACATTGTGTTTCTCTCCAGGCTTTATTCAGAGCTCTAAAGACAAAGCATTCTACACCAAAGTATGGTCTCATCTATCATGCATCCTTAATTGGTTAGGCAGTTCCAAAGCAAGGGAAAGTACTTGGGAGATCTGCAGGTTCCACTATGGTAAAGCCCAAGATAGACATGTATGAGAAGGACCAGAAGAAGGGTGTTGCCGTGTTAGGGCTTGAATTACTCCTGCTAAGGTAAGCAGTATCACGATTTTCTGTCTTGAAATATTCTAGGGAAGCTTTCCTATCATAGATGACATAGGACAATACTGTAGATGTTTTCTGTTACCTTGACCAAGTTCAAGAAAAATAGTTGTCAGAACTCATAGAATTCATCTTGACTTGATGTTCGCATTTGACTTTTGATTTAGCGTTCTTGCTTTCTCCTGTTCACAAAGTCTGCGCGGCGTAGCGTCACGCGTACGCATCTAGTTTTCATTCAAAGTTGGCACGTTTAGATATATCATGTACTATGTTCTTGTGAAATTTTCCGCTTTCGTTTCGACTTTCCGTGTCCGCTCCGTTCCGTTCTGCATCCGTTTCCGCGTTTGCAGGGTTTTCGATTTTTGTTTCTGTTACCGATAAAAAATGTAAAAACAGAAACGAAACAGTTATTTACTGACCGTTTCGGTTCCGTTTTCATCCCACCGTAGACGCCTTCTCCCACCCTGAAAAGGCGGCCAAACCACTCTTCGGCTTCCGCATTGATCACGGGCGGCAGTGAATGGCATATTCTGCCCCGCCAATCAAACCGGCCGGCCGCCCTAGCGCCACCCGACCAACAACACAGGCAGCATGAAAGAAAGAGAGAGAATTAGGAGCAGTAATTCCGTGCGACATGGACCATGCTGTTTATCATCTGCCGCATGTGGAGAGGCGAGGCCACGGACCCGGCCAAAGCTCGATGCCATTGTCCCGTAAAGCGCGAGCCGACAGACACCAACCAACCGGACGCGATCATCATCACGCGTCGATCCCCCCATGGCTCAAGCCATGCCGCTGCTGCACTAGATTCTTCTCCCAGTTCTGTATACTGCAGCCCGCCACCGCCATGGCTCTCGAGTGCGCCTGCTTCTCCTTTCCCTGCGTGCTTCCGGGGTCTCCTTTCTACAGGGAGGAAACTGGGGAAGAGGTCTCGTCTGTCATGTGATGTGGGGGCAAACTTTACTTCCATTTGTTCCGCAATGCCATCGTCTCGCTGGATGGCGCAATTCCAATTTAAGCTATATTTGCAACACAGAAACTTGTTGGATTCTTTTTTTTATTCTCTTTTACGAGACCTGAGCAATACTCAGTGAGACAATAGGTACTGGAGCCTCCAACTACTTAATTTTACTGTGCTTTTCAAATCGCGCGATGCAAGTTTCTTTTGTCGAACTGTTACCTTAGGTCAATTCATGAGCTACCCTGTTACACTCTTTTTACCTTAGAACTTGCACCTCTGACAACAGGTTCACCGTGTCTTTTTCGCCTCCTCGACAATGCAACTCTAGTTCGATCTATCCTCCGTCATTAACTTCATGGAAATGACCACCGATGCATCGTCTGTCTCGAGAATCGTTGAAGCCGAATCCATTTCTCAAGCGGTTCAATCTGCTTAGCATCCACGCATCTATGTAGAACACGTACGCCATTGACACTCAGTTTCGCTCATCCCACCGATGGGAACGACCAAGTTCTACTGCTCGCTTCACTCCACCCATCTAACCCGACCGCCTGTTTTCCTTTGTTTTTTTGTTGTTGTTTTCAGATAAAGTATTTTAATTCCCTCTGAACCATGCACAATTCCCACCTTCCAAACAAGGAAAAAAAAACGGAGAGCAGCAAAATATCTCTATCTCAAAGTACCGAGTTCAGTACTTTTCTAGCTCTGTTTGTAATTTTTTTTTTGGTAAATTTAACTTCATACCGAGCGTAATTGTACAAATAACTCCATCCCGACTAATTTTTTTTTAAAAATCACGAGACAAAAGCAACTATTTCCAAAGCACCGGTGGGAAAAAAAAACGTTGCCAAATCTAAAAAATGCAACGAGGACTTTGGAGAAAAAGAAATATTTCAACCAAGTTTCAAGTACCGGTGCAATCCCTTTCTCTTTATTCTATTTGTTCATTTTAGTACATTGTCCATTCTGTCGTGTTATGTTCTGACCGAATGTTGCCACTGTCAGACACTATCAGGCTGCCATGGGGCTTAAGCTTTGCCCTTAGGGCCGGAAAAAAAGTCGCTAGAATTCGAATCAAAATTAGTTTGATTACGATAATTAATAAGTTTAAAATTAATATAAGTCTATTTTAAACAAAAAAATATTAATAAGGTTTAACTCGACAGTAGCTTTTAAATTTGAATTTAAAATAATCACTTAAATAATAGCTTGTTAAACTCATAGCCAGCCCAACTTGCCATGCCATCGTGCCGCCCTTTCTCTCTGGAACCTGGGAACCTGTCGGCCTTACAAAGTGAAGGCGCCTTTAGACACCCCGCGTACCAGCTGGAGAAAAACCAGCTCCCGTCACGCGCTTGGCGCTCGTGAGGAATGCGCTTTCCAGGAAGGCGCTTAACGACCACGTGACGCTCACTTACAGATGGGCCCCGCGCACCGCCCTAATCCATCTACCTGTACCTGTACGGCTACAGCATAATCACTTCCCCCTATTAATTCCTGTCCACCCCCCACGCCCACTGCCAGCTCGGGCCCAGCGAGCCAGCACTCCGCGCCTACTGCCACCGCGGCGCCACATGTCAGTGAGACGAGCCTGCCGTTAAAATCCCCGCACCTTTCTCCTTCCTCGAGTCCTCTCCCGACCCCACCCGCTCCATCGCCGCCTCCCCCCACCCTACGCCTCCGATCTCCGGAGCCGCCGGCGACCGGGCCCCACCAGCCAGCCTCTCCGCCGCCGCCATTAGATTACACCCTTCCTCCTTCCCCCGCTGCCTCCGCTTCCCCCTCCCACTCTCCCGATCTGCGAATTAGCGAGGCTCACTCCGCCGCCGCCTCTCCCTCTGCCGCGACCCGGCCAGCCATCCTCACGCCGCCGCCGCTGAGTTCACCTCGCCTCTCCGTGTCCGCCTCCGCTTCCTGCTCTTGCGAGTCTCCAGAAGGTTGCGAACACTAGGTTGGAGAGGGAGGCTAGAGCTCGTGGCCTAACCGCGGGGATCGAGGCAGGGATGCGCGGATCGGGGCGGGCGAGGGCGTGCGGTGACGGCGCGCCATGTTCGGCCGCATGAAGTGCCTCGTCGGCGGCGGCGTCCAGGACAGCCCGCGCGGAGTGGCTAGGAGGGTCTTGCCGGCGTCGAGGCGCGTGCACAACGCCGCCGCCGCCGCTGCCGCTGCCGCTGCCGCCGCAGCTGGGGCAGAGGCCAAGAGGGTGATCTGCTTCCGCCTGCCGGACGTCATGGAGACGGTCCACGAGGTGGCCATTTACATCCACCGCTTCCACAATCTCGATCTGTTCCAGCAAGGGTACGGAGGCGTGGCATTTTCGCTTTTGGTCTTGCTATGTGTTCTTTGGTTTTGTTTTCTTTTTTGAAAAGTGGTTTCGGTTAAAAAGGCTACATTTATTTAGCGAGACATGGAAAACTGTAGACTTTTGAGGTAAGATTTCAGTTCTGATACTCCGTATTTTTTAGCTGAATGTTTGGGGTTTGTTCGAGCACGTCATCTTAATTTGGGCTTGTTTTTGCTGTTAGCTTTCGCATTTCACTGGCTGTTTTGAGCATTTTATTTTCTCGCTACTGACAATATGCTTTTTGCAACGTTAGTGTGAAATGCAAACATCTGTCGCAACTGAGGAATTTTGGTTTTGCTCATATTTTTGTTCACTTCACTGCAAAACTTCGCCTTTCTTTTGTCCGTCAACCTTTAATTGCTCATTATGCCAGGGAGTTTTGTTATGTCTTGTGACATGGGTTTTGGATTATGTGCAGATGGTATCAGATGAAGATTAGTGCGATGTGGGAGGAAGGTGGTGACAAGAGGGCGGCTTCACCCGCTAGGGTTGTGCAATACGAAGGTGGGTGCATCCCTTCTGATGCTGAATAGACTGCTTTTCTATCTGTCGCATGATTTCAAGATGCTTGCGATTGAAGTTCTCTTTTCTTAAAGAAAAATAAGTACCTTTGCAATGCATGCGATTGCTGAGTTAGTAATGAGCAACTGGCATATTGCTGAAAATTGGAACTAATTGTTTGATCATTTCAGTTGTTGATAAGATCATAACGCATGATAGCGAGGAAAATAGAACCTACCCATCTAAATGAGAATATTCATTATGTTTTCTAATGGTACCTTGTTGAAACCAAAGTACCAAAGCTCCCTTGTTGCTAGCAATTTCTCTTGGATAACATCAACAAGTATGTTGTGTAACTGGATATGAAAATAACTGCACAAGCATGTCATACATGACTGCTCATTGTTCCTATACTTACCACACATCACCCAGAATATATCTGTTGAACTTTGCGGAGATGCTTATATTCCCTATAACAAATCACTCAAGCTTACAAAATGCACCTTTCTTTGTTGCTAAAACAATAATAATTGACAACGTACACAACTAAAGGATGACCATGAGCCCATGCCTAGTTGGAACTTTGTGCTTCAATGTTTATGGAGAATGTAAACAAATTTGTACTGCACCATCTGTTTAACATGGGTGACAATGTTGTGCCAAATATGTCTACTCTCACCAAAATGGTGTATTTGTATCTTTATCTTTGTTTGCTGTAAACTAAAGAAGTGTTCCAAGTGTTTTTTGGTTGCTATTGCTTGTAAGATTATTCCAATAGAATATTTTGTAATTGCCAATCTTTAGCTAATAGATAATGACATGCTAGGAGGATTGTGCAGCTCCTGATGTCGGTGCGGATGACGCGTTAGGCATTTGGAAAATAGATGATGTCGATAATAGCTTCTACACACAGCCATTTCGAATCAAGTATGCTAGACAAGACATTTATCTATCGGTTATGGTGTCTTTCAACATACTCAACAGTGAAGAGGAGGTTGGAATTTTAATATCCCTGTTTTTCTTTTTGAATCAACTTTACTATAGCCTTATCACAGCACCTGCTTTATTTATTCAAGGTCCCAGCAGCTTCCGCTGTGATGTTGAAGTTTGAGCTAATATACGCCCCAACACTGGAGAATGGGTTAGTATATTTGTTTTTAATTCTATCTGTAGTGTTTCTTTCAAGACGTTGCACATAGTTGTGTACATGTGCATCTTTCAGATTTCATGTATAATACTGATGGTGCTACTGCTTTCTTCTGTTCTAGGTCGGATATTCAAGCTTCCAGTGTCACATCTTCAGCTGCTGTGCATGAATTTAGGATCTCACGTAGAGCACTCCTGGGTTTACACTCATATTGTCCAGTACACTTTGATGCATTCCACTCTGTGCTTGTTGACCTGACATTACATATAGTGTACCTGAAAGCTGGTGCAACTAAATCATCATTGAAGGTACACAGGTTTGTGAACCTTTAGCTTTAATGTTATTTGAAAGTGGTGCTCCTACACAAGCTTTTCTGAGGCAACTAAAAGCTTTGAACAACTTTTGGCACAACTGTAGAACTAGTTAATTAGAAACTGTACGGCTGGAATCCCGTAGAATTCATATCCGACTGAGTTAATAGATTTCTATTCCTGATCTAACACTTAGAATTTAACTGCACAAATGAAAGGAAGATTTTATCCCAAAATCTTGGCACAAAGCCAGGTGTTACCTTGGAAAAAAATGTCTGAGATCAAAATCTAGTGGGTAAGTAAATGTGATGTTCATCACCCAGAAATTTTACTAATGGATTGGCTGCAGTAAATATGTTTATGCTGCATCAATTTTGTCATGTGAAATATCTAGCATTAACTTCCCAATTAATTGGCTCTTGCAGCATGAGGGATGGTGTAATCTGATTTTTTTTTTATTATTATTATATTCTTTTGTTGAACACTACTAGTAACAATGCCATTGAATATGCAGATGCCAGACCAAGGTTTAGGCCCAATATCACATCACATTGTAAAGGCATTGTTAACTTCTAGGGAAATGTTACTTGAAGAACTGAAGAAAATCAGTAATGCTATTGGCAAAAAAATTGAAGATTTAGATGGCGCTGACTTAAATCTTGGTAAATATGAGTCAGTTCACCCTTCAAAATCTGGCCTACCTAATCCTAGTAAAGTGTTCCCAACAACTACCAAGGGTGTTGGGTACTTGGCTGGCATTTTACATGACTTTCTGGAGGTATGCTTCATTTATCTGTTTGGTTATCTAGAAATGTGTTCATGATATGATAGTTGCTGATTGGAAATATTTGTGTACATTCTGCAGAGACCCAACGATTTGGTCAATGGCACTAATGATGTTATGCTCTATACTCTTTCCAAGGAAGAGTTGTTAGAATTGTTTCTAACTGTGAGCAGCCAACTTTCACTTCTATGGAACGCATTCTTGAAATTTCATAGGTCAAGTTAACTTTTCTATCAATCTCACTTGTGTTCTATACTGGATTTAGAGTGTCCCTAGAGGCTGTGTTCTATACTGGATTTAGAGTGTCTCTAGATGCTGCGCATTTGCCATACTCCTATTTTATCAAGATATCATTTGTCCAACAATGTTTTCTTTGTCTACTGCAGGATAAATAAAATCAAGATATTGGACCACTTGCGTGATATTTGGGCTATTGACCGGAGAGCAGAATGGTCAATATGGACTGTTCACTCAAAAATCGAGATTCCACACCGCTATTTGCGAAGTATGAGTGATGACTCATCTCGACATTCCCTTCTGAGAGTTTCTGGTTCAAGGAAGTTCCATGACGATGTAATTGTCTGCCCTTGAATGTTAACTATCAGCCATTTTGAACCAACAAGTTCCGTTCATAAGTTCTATTTATCACTTCTGTTATCTCTATTTGATAGTTTACATGTACATGCAGCCTGTACAAAATTCTGCTTCACGGGCTGATCTACACAGGAAAAGCATAGCACAAATGAAGGTTCAACTATGTTATTATTATTATTTTTGGAATAGTTTACTAGTACAAATCTTATCGTAATTCAAAACAGGTTACTGATTTGAAGAATCCTGCAGATAAACACAAGTTCTGTTCAAGATATGCATATATATGCTGATCCTTCACGTGTTCCTGTTGTTCTTATCGAACAAAATGTCATGGTTGTTCCACAACATGGTTCTAGCAAGGATTTGGCATCAAATTCTTCAGAACAAAATGATACCATTGTACAACCTAAACTACAAGGAGAATCCTTGGCACCGAAAAGCGCTGGTAAAAAAAGTGGACGCGTATTGCGAGCTGTCATCTTTGTGCATGGATTTCAGGCAAGTTCAGTTCATCTGGTCTAAAGTTTCATTACAGTTAATGTTGTTTGGTGAAACTTACTCTGATTTATAAAATGCAGGGACACCATTTGGATTTACGTCTTGTTAGAAATCAATGGCTTCTATTGGATCATGGAGCCGAGTGCCTAATGTCTGAGGCTAACGAAGATAAAACATCTGGAGATTTTAAAGAAATGGGTAGCAGGCTTGCTGGGGAAGTAGTTGTATTCCTGAAAAAGAAAGTGGATAGGCTTGCAAAATATGGAGGTTGCAAAGAATTGAAGCTTAGTTTTGTTGGACATTCCATTGGGAACATTATCATTAGAAGTGCCCTGACAGGTATTTCCCAACTTTCTTGACAAATTCCTTCCAGGCAAGTTGGCCTTTAGGGGACTACTGACATCTCTGCATCTCAACAGAACCCGCATTACAGCCATACTTGAAGAACCTCAACACATACATGTCGATATCAGGGCCTCACTTGGGTTACTGGTACAGCTCAAATTCTTTATTCAATTCTGGCCTCTGGATTCTAAAAAAGCTCAAGGGAGCACAATGCATCCATCAGCTCACTTTTAGTGATGATCAAGACCCCCAGAATACGTATTTTTATAGGCTTTGCAAGGTACATCTTCATTTGTAATTAAACTTGTTGCCAATTTATACCAGATTTTATTTTGCAGTAAGAATTGACCATGAACTATTCTCTTGTTATCCTTTTCAGTTGAAGACACTGGAGAACTTTAAAAATATCATACTGTTATCATCACCACAGGTTATTCCCTTTTCTCAAAATCCATTTACTTGTGAATCAGAATGATTTGGATGCTGTGGTTTTTCCAGCCTTTCTAGTCATTATGTTTTCACGAGTCATGACATAATTTTTTGCTTTGCCAGGATGGTTATGTACCATATCATTCAGCCAGAATTGAGCTCTGTCCAGCTGCATCTTCCGATAACTCAAAGAAGGGGCAAGTCTTCACTGAAATGCTCAATAACTGCTTAGATCAGATCCGTGCACCCTCATCTAAAACCAGGATATTTATGCGTTGCGATGTGAACTTTGACCAGTCTGCCCACGGACGAAACCTGAACACCATGATTGGCAGAGCAGCTCACATAGAGTTCCTGGAGACTGACGTCTATGCCAAGTTCATCATGTGGTCCTTCCCTGAACTGTTCCAATGACAGATCCTCTTTGGGATACCAGCGCCTGCCAAACCATAGTGCACTACTGAGTACTGACCAAGCAAGGAAAAATTACGCTTGCTTGCGTAAAGGTTTCACTGGAATTCGACACAAGGATGGGTAGCACTGTAAAGTTCCTAGCAGTAATGATTTTCCCAGCTTGTTAGATTTGATTGTATAAATAGTCCGATTTGTTCATTTCGATTTATAGTGCCTGTAGATCTTCACCTCTGCTGTCAAGCCATAATCCCCTGTTGTCTGGTGTATTTAACATTGCAGTTTAGGCCGGCCTAACAGCCACTGTGAGCTTATGTCAAAATAAGCATGATATGTGTTTGCTTTTAATCATCATCATACCGTGGTGAAACTTGCTTAGGAACAGACGAATTGTCTGATCTTATAATACTGAAAAGACCACGGTGCTGTACTGCTGTTTGGTTGGTGACAATGTTTCGGTCTTCTGGTATCAGGTCATTGTTGAATCTTCACCTCGAAACTGTGTGTATGTATGTGTTTGAGCAACTCGCTGTAATGACGTCCTTTTCTTTCCTTGTCGTGGCAATGTTTCTCATGGGCATGGCATGTTGGCATGCTGGCTGCACGTCTGAACCCTGTCTAGAACGACTAGAACAACGCAATTGGACTGTTCAGAAGCGAGCAATCCTTTTTGTTCCAGGTTGCATCCTGAACACTACACTACTGGGTCAAGGCGAAGAACGAGAATCTGCAACCTGGTCGTCGTGCCGACCTCCGGTGTCGTGAGAGCACCGGAAGGAGGGGTCCATTGCTGTGCTGTCGTCGACGCAAATGTGACGCCATTGCAATGATCTCTTCCCTTTTTTCTTGTTCTTGTTGATAGGATCACGATGATCTGTTGCTGTTATTGCAGCTACAGCTGGAAGAGCCTACCACGGCAGAGACAAGTCTCACCACACCAAGGCAGTCTCTGAAGGGCCCCCATACAGCTCACAGCAGTCAGGTATCAGTTACCACACCACAGGACATGAGCCTTACAGGTACAACGAGGGTTAACAAAATCGGCGAAAACTGTCCGAAAATCGCAATTTTCGATCTTACCACTACGGTTTGAGATTTAAAACTGGTCGGTAAACCGGTCTAATTAAAAAAATTGGAAAAATTTATGCGACGTAAACCACTCGAGAACCGTTGAAAACGCCTCAAAAACCGTTTTTAAGGAACATTTAATTGGTTGGTTGATTTTCAGTGAAAACCGAGCGGTTTCTCGTGAAAAACCGTGATGAAAACCGCGGTTTTCGATTTTTTTTAATTTTTTTTATTTCTTAACCCTTCGGTTTCTGACGATTTTCGAGCGGTTTTCGAGTCGGTTTTCTTGATTTTCGAATTTCGAACGGTTTTTAAAAAAAACGGTTTTTGAAACCGTGTACAACACTACACTACACTACAACTCGTGCTGAAGCCATGCCCAAACAAAACAGAAACTTCTCCCATACGATTTTTTTAAAAAAAAATTCAATTTTTTTTATTTCTTAACCCTTCGGCTTCTGACGATTTTCGAGCGGTTTTCGAGCCGGTTTTCTCGATTTTCAAAGAGCGGAATCTCAAAAAACGGTTTTTGAAACCCTGGGTACAACACTACACTACAACTTGTGCTGAAGCCATGCCCAAACAAAACAGAAACTTCTCCCATACCATTCTTCCCCTCGTCTCGATCATCCAGTATGTATCATGTCGTTTGCAAGCACATGTGACAGGCTCACAAGCAATGTAGAATGAGCAGCGAATATCATTAGAGAAGAAAAAAAAGATGTGCAAAAATGATGACAAAAGCCAACTGTCTTTCCAGAAGATAGAGCAGGAACACTAATGAAGTATAAGACTATAAGACCACGCTAGAATGATATCATTTAGACATGGCAAAACCATTATTACTGTGAAAACTTCGTAAAACCTATATGTACAAATTTTGAAAAAATTTCAAAAAATTACCATATGTAGGGGAGGTAAGCTTCTACAATCCTGCAAAATTTGAAGACCAAACTCAATTGCATTTGAAATATATGAAAAATACAAAGTCAGCCTAAATAGTAATTTTTCACTGTCCAGCACTATTTATTTCGCTGTTTGTCTTTTTCATATCTTTCAAATACGATTGAGTTTGGTCTTCAAATTTTGTAGGATTGTACAAACTCACCTCCTCTATGCATGATAATTTTTTGAGAATTTTTCAAAACTTGTACACGTAGGTTTCACGGAGTTTTTACAATAAAGATGGTTTTCACTATATATATGTTGCCTTTAGACATACATTTTCTCCTTGATTTAGTAAGTACGACGGTGCAGACCCGAGACTCATACCGCATTTAAGCTGAAATGCAAACCCTGTGCAAAGGCGACAGAAAGCATTCCTTCCTGTTACAAGTTATGCATTTAAAGCAAGCAGCAATGTTTTCTGCTGTGTTTCATGCCATTGAGTGGCTATTTCAGTATTACTGGTATAGCAAGATCCAACTTTGAAAAACCAAGTGTTCAAAAATGGGGAAAATATGTACAGCTAACTGAATAGGTAGACAAGATCACAGGGCTGTAAACGCTGCAAGCACATTTGGACACAACCAAAGCTGATGCTGATTACACTTAACAACAAAAATGAATGATATTATGATGACTTCAATTTATCATGGAAGTAATTGACCAAGTCATCAGCATTTTACTATACCGAACATTCAATCACATTGACATATCCATTACAATCTACAGAACAATCTTAAATCTGTCGAGAACAGTTATAGCATATTCTCACAACATTTCCATAACTTTCCCTTACACTGACATCTGAGGTTAATGTCGGCATGTAATATCCTGAAAGCAAAACATACCAGCAATCCCATGCTGTAACGGGGAGGTGGAAATTTGATCTGAGCCGTACCAGAAGATCAAATTGCCAAAATGACTTTAACGAATTCTGGAACATAAATTTAATCATAAATTAGCCACGGGCACACACAACTAACAAAAAATTGATGATATATATACTAAATGCAGCATCAAAAACATGGGAACCAAGCAGCCATCTTTACATCATGATGGCCCCTTTCTAATCCCCTTTCTTTACACAAAGGTACACATTTATACTTAATACGATTGGAACACAAACAAGCAAACCAAGAATAAGAAAGCTACCTATGACCACCACATTGCCCAATCAAAGGCGAAATTTTGAGAAATTTTGATTAATGGATCAATCGGCGTTGTGCATGGACGAATCGAGGCCCTCCACGCGGCTGCGAACGATGCGGTGGAACACCTCGCGCACCTGCCTCTCCAGCGGCTCAAGCCCGTCCCTCATGGCTGCGCACACTGCGGCGAGCTCCGCGGCAGCCTCCCGCACATCGGCCTCCCTGTCTCCGAAGAGCGGGATGGGGGCTGCATCGATTGCCTCGGCGAGCTTGTGCGTGGCCTTCTCAAGCACGTGGATTTCCTTGAGCAGGCCGCAAGAATTGCGCCTGTCCTTGCGTCTTCCCTCCTCGGTTAGGCGTTCTTGCAGGGTGAGGAGAGGCGGCGCCCAGGGGAATGCGTTGCGCGGCAGCGCCGCGGGCAGGTGGTGCACCTGGAGCGCGCTGGAACGGTCCGGGCACGGGACGGCGGCGACGAGCGCCCACGCGGCGAGGTGGAGTACGCAGCCCATGGCGTACACCGGCGCCGCGAGGCCCGCTTCATGCGCGCGCGGCGCGGCCAGGCCGGCCCCGATGGACTGCAGCTGCCGCGCCGCCGACCACGTGCGGGACACGCCCCACGAGTGGGAGCGGAAGTGGGATGAGGATGTGGAGGAGCCGACGATCGCGGCGCGGGACGGGGAAGCGCGCGCACGACCGAAGGAGCGGTTGCGGTGGGAGGCGAGGAAGGAGGCGACGCCGCCGCTCCCTGAGGCGGCGGTGTCGTCGATGAGGAGGACGGAGAGGTCCGAGAGCGCCTTGCGCGCGCGGCGGAGCTGTCCCTCGTGGATCTCCCCCGGCGCGAGCAGCACCGACGCCGCGATGTCGGCGAGGCGCTCCCAGCGCTGCACCTGGTCGACGCCGTCACGCGCCGCGTTGCAGACATCGAGCGCCTTGACTGCCCTCTCGTGGAACTCGGCAACGAGCCTCTCCCCCGCAGCCGACAGCGCCCCGCGGCGGCGCGCCTGGGCCACCACCACCCGGAACTCCTCCTGGCACAGGATGAACGCCTCGAGGAGCCGCCGGATCCACGCGACGGAGAGGATCTCCTCCCCTCCCTCCCCCGCCTCCCCCCCGGGCAGCAGCTCCCCGAGGTTCGCCGCCAAATGGCGCTGGAACGCCTCGAGGTCGGCCTCCTCCCCCGACGGCATGGCCGTGTGGTCGCGGCGGAGCGAGAGGAGCGAGCGGCCGAAGGAGAAGGGCGACGGGGAGGACGACGACCCCTGGTAGTCCGTCACCGGCATGGCCTCCGGCGAGTTCGCCGGTGGTTCCGCCGCGGCCGGCCGGAGGGCGGAGCGGATCTCGCGCGCGCGGGCTTAACGGGCTAGCGGGTCCGGCGCATCTCGCGGGGTAGCGGAGTTTGCGATGGGGATATGGGTGACTCGGAGGATGCGGTGGGACTTTTATATGGGGGCGCGAGATTAGGGGGTTGATTAATTAGATTAAATTAAATCGATTAATAAGTTGATTTTGGGAGGTTGGGATGGGAGGTGTGGGCTTAATCATGGGGGTAGGGGAGTTGTTTACATTTATTAATAGGAAGGGAAGTCTTTTGTGTTTGGAATATTTTTTTGGGGGGCATTTGGCTATTGTTCACGTTTTTGGGTGCTTGTTTTTCTTTAGAGTGCTTGGAAAGGTTGACAATTGCTCACAAGTCCTTCACAATAGCATTACTTCGTGGGAGATACTTCTAAGCATCACTATTTAAAAGTTATACAAATATCTATTTTCTCTCTCCTATATTATAATGATATTTTATAACTGTCATATGAGCAACGTTTATTTTTTAGTGAGAAAAATTTGAACGGCTATTTTTAAATGCGAAAATTTAAAATTTGAAATTTATTCTAACGGCTATGTTGTAACGGCCACCTGCATTTTTTTGCAACGGCTATATTTTTTTGAGCTATATATACATAGCCATTTGCACTTTAAAACATTGCCCATTTCTAAATGTTCACTACTTAGCATATCTCAATGAGTCGTCGCAACTTAATCAAGCATTTTCTCTCAGAATACTCATCGTCGAATGATAACAATAAATCTCTTCTTACAATAACATACCTAGCACATGAGCATGATGAGTGTGTGAATGCTCGACGCCATGGGGGTTCTATTTTTTGTCATCAATACGTAGTTCGCAATAGAGAGGAAGGGCATGTCAGGCTAAATCGAGACTATTTTGTTGATCCTCCGGTCTACGGCCCAACCTTCTTTCGACGCAGGTTTACAATGAGAAATACTTTATTTCTTTGTATTTTTAGTTGATCATCTTGTCTATAGCTCATTCTTCTTTTCGGCGCAGGTTTAGAATGAATCATTCTCTATTTCTTCGTATATTGCATGTTATAGAAGTCTATGATGATTATTTTGTTCATAAAAGGAATTTTACTGGAATAGTCGGGTTATCTTGTTTATAGAAGATAACTGCAACATTCTGGATGATAGCCTATGGAGTACCAGCAGATGTTATTGATGATTGTCTGCGGATTGCAGAAAGTACTGCCATAGAGAATCTTAAAAGGTTTGTGCGAGCTATTATTGTCCTATTTGGAGATGAGTATTTGGGATCTCCAAATGAAAATGATACTACTAGATTATTTGCAATCGGTGAGGAAAGATATTTTTCTGGAATGCTAGGAAGCATAGATTGCATGCACTGGAGGTGGAAAAATTGCCTTACAGTATGGCAAGGCTTGTATATTGGGCATGTATACAAGCCAACAATAATTCTAGAAGTCGTTGCTTCACAAGATCTATATATGGATTTGACATGCATTTTTTGGTTTACCAGGATCTCACAATGATATTAATGTTCTACACTGTTCCCCTCTCTTTGCAAAGCTAGTAGAAGGACACGCGCCGAAAGTGAATTATACTATCAACGGTCACAATTACACAATGGGGTACTATCTTGCAGGCGGGATATACCCTGTATGAGCAACATTTGTGAAGACAATACCAACTCCCCAAGGAAATAAAAAGAAATATTTCGCCTAAGCTCAAGAGGCAGCTAGGAAGGATGTAGAATAAGCATTAGACGTTCTATAATCTCGTTTTGCAATTGTTCGAGGACCAGCGCATTCGTATCCAATCAAACTTCCATTACAACCTCTAATCAATTGTTAAAAAATTCTTCCAGTGAACAACTTTAATTGGGGTTGATTATTAGGTGAGACAAGTTGACCAGCCCTTTTTGGATTTTCAAAATGAGTTAAGTCAATCCGGCTTCCCATCTAGATGCAACTCTAGCATAACCCGATCATGAATTCTGCGAATGACCTGCAGTAACCGGTAACTAGTCCTCGATCACACATAAAACTACTGTTGACTGAGAACAGCCAGCAATACCAATTACCATGGAGAATAATCAGTTTTCAACAAAACTCACTGAGTTTGTGTTCTCTTAAAAGCACACACAGAAATCACTTTCTTTCTTGCAAAATATAATGCAGATCAGATCTAGTATCATTAAGAAGTGTCCATAGTCTCTACTACTTCTAATTACCAGTTGGTGACAACGGTCCGTTCTTCACCCTTACCCCTACCCCACACCCCCACCCCACCGACAACACACCCCACCGATTTGGAATGAACTCTTAATTTGGAATGAACAAGTACGTATCTGTGTACTATAGCTACGATCTGTGTGAAATATGTAAAGGTTTGCAATTCTTTTACCATCCACATTGTTGTATATTTGGAAATGAAGACACTAATGTCTTTTCTGTTACACATGGGCAAGCATGATTCGCTCCTACGGTTACACAAAACCCAGTGAGAACTTGTTTTTGGCTGGATGAAATCTGTTTCTCTTTACTTTCCGTCAAATGTTTCTTCATTCTTTCCATTTATATATTGGAATTTGTAAAGACTCGTATTTGTTAAGAAAGAAATCTACATGTTCATTTATAGATACATAGAATGCGCTACGATATATGGCTTTACTTATATGCATATGGAAGGCATGCGTGTAAATTGGAAACCGATTTTTTTTTAATAATACATTTTTAAACTTGTGCACATGGTGGCTTCTTTACTTTATTAGATAGAAGATTGTCTCTACATATTCTACGATATATATAAGGTCTTTTTTTGTTAATCACGATTCTTGATTAATCGGTGCAGTTTGGAAATTCTAACTAAGTTGTGTGAGGCAAATTACTATATTGGCCGCTAAATCGAAGTACACACAAAATGATAACAATATATACAAGTAAAAAAAACTGGAGTTGTGCTTCTGTTCTATGATTTTTTTAAGCTGCACAAACACGAAAGTATAAACTATAAACAATGATCACTATTTCTAGGCGTGGTTTTTCTTCTTCTGGATCTGTAAAGCCTATACAGGTGAACTCTCATTTTAATGTTGTTAATACTACTTATGTCTATTTTGAATCTCACATGAATAAGAATGTACAAGTTGAAGTTGCTTATGGATTGAAAAAAAAAGAGATGCTTGAACTCTTTACATCATAGACAAGGTTTTGATCAAAATGTTATCTAAGTCGTGTTGCAATATAACTGTTTATTTTCAGATCTTCTAGGATGTATACCAAGAATAGAATATTATTTCTAATATGTTCTAATATCATAAATGCCTTATGTACTATGTACAATATATTTGATTTTAATTCATGCCAGAGGAGAAACCATTAAAACTTGTGTAATCGAAAGAAATAGATGTTTGATCTTGTAGAACAATTTTCTTTTATTGCTTGACCTTTATGTTTCGTTATCAATTTTATTTTTCGTAGCAACGCATTGACATCGAACTAGTTAGGACTAACAAAGTTAAAAGAACCTTAGACCAACTCCCAATATAAACTAGGTTGCTACTTACTAGATACTAAACCCAGCGGATAAAACTAGTCATAGTTATAGCTGTTCTTAACAGTGGATTATGAATATTCATATCAGGTATCTGAATACTCCAATCAAGTACCCCGTGTAATATAGGATATCTCTAACACATACATGCCCAAATGTGTCTGCTGGTAAAGGATGAGGGATCAAGTGACTCAGGATATTACAGTGTGTGGAATACACACTAGCACCAATTCTCCAGCTAGTTTTCCTGAATCTTTTGTTCATGAGCTGGCTAATCATGGAATGCTAGTTGAATATCTGCTCATCAAATAGGCAAATCATTAGATGTAACAACTCATATCCATGATCCAGTTCTGGCCTTAAAATTCCAACCATTTTCGTCACATTTTCCATGAGCAAAAGAAGCCAAGAACATCAACATACTCGGGACCAATGGTTCTCTTTGATAAGATGCAACAAGAGTCTTTTCTTTTCTTTTCTTTTCTTTTCTGGGATTACTAGGGTTCATACCTTATAGATCCGCTCAATCCCGCAGCACCCAAGGTTGAAGAGGACGATGCGAAGCGGACTGGGTTGACGACCAAGCTGGGGACCAGATCCGACGGGAGGGAAGCAGCCTGGGTCTCTTCGCGTGCGGGACGGAGCGACAGTTGGCCTCCTCGAGGGAGCGGGACCGAGTGCTGAAGCACCAGCTCGCCTCCTCCACGACGCGCGACGGAGCAGCGGAGTGGCGCCTCACCTCCTTGACGTCGTGGGACAGAGAGGGCAGCTCGCGGCACTAGCCTCCTCGACTGTCCTCACGGGTGCGGGAGCGAGCATCCGTTGCCTTCGAGGCGATGGGGAATGCGACGGGGAAGGGAGAGAGGATACTGAGAAATTGGGAATCTCCCTCCAATACCTAAAAATGGGGAACTCGCTCAGGAAGTTGTTGGACCGAAGGTTTTGCTCTTCTGTTGTACGGCTTCCTCATTTTTTGGGTAGGGACTGGGAGGAAGGAAGTTGTTGGAGATGGCCTTACAAACTTCATGTAACCAAATCGTATCTGGCATTGTCATAAACAGTTTCCCATTACTTGCTACTCTGATAGGTTAGCGACGCACATCTCCAGGGTCACATGACAACGATCCAAGTAAGAATATACTCATCGGTTCAAAAAACTTGTCGGTTTAAGATACGTACAATTATTTTTTTGAAACTTTAACTATCGATATCTTTTTAAATTTTTTGATTGGATGCATGAAAATCATATATTTAGATTAATATTATAATTTTATTAGTTTATTAAATATATTACAATAAAAATTAGTGATCAAAGTTGAGTTTTGATAACAATATCAATATCCAAAACAACAACTATTTATAACCACATAGAATATCTATGAAACGTATAACAGCCAACCAATATACAAAACCGAGTTATGGAGAAGGACCCACACCGAGCGACCGGGGCCGTATGTACGGCTGACACGTGGGCCCCAGCGGGCGGACGCGGTCCCCGCCGAGCGAGCGATCCACGCACGCTTAACGGGATCGTTTCCACCTTTCTAGAAGACAGCGGATGGGGGTGCGAATTTACCGATATGCCTGCCTCCCGTACCCTCCACTGGCAAGTGCGCCGCATGCGACGTGGGGGGTAGTTTGGGGATAGCGCACGACGTCGCTGGTCCATGAATTATGCCCTTGGCCTGGTGGGCCCCACCGTGGAACGGGAAGGTGGGGCGGTTATGTCAGTTGGCACTGCCGCTTGCGTACGGACATCGGTTGGTCCCACCAGACGCGAGCTGAGCTGGCATTACTACTTACTCGCTTTGTGTAGGTGGGAAAGCTGCTGCAGTCAAACGAAGAGAAATCAACGATCAGCTGTATTACTACCATCCTATTCGAAAGCAATTTGTGAGTTTATTACAGTTCCAATGGAGTCAGTGCTGACTCTTACGACTGGTGAGTTTATGGGATGGTCCAATAAAATATTTTCTCCGGTCATTAACAGATATCGGTTTAGAAATTGGCGTCCTCTTCCAAACACAACTTTGATCAGCAATTTTTATTATAACATATTTAGAAAATTCAAAAAATATAATATTATAAATTACTTTTTGAGATAAATCTACACATGATTTTCAAGCATCTAATTTAAATATTTAAGAAGATATTAACAGCCAAAATTTTGAAAATTTGACCGCATATATGTAGAAAACGACAACTATACGTGACTAGAGGGGTAGTCTCTTTTAAAACGTTGGAATTTTGTAGAAGAATAAAATTTTTAATTCAGACATGAGTCCGTTTGAAATTCACGAAATTCGCTCGTACTGCTTCGGTTCGGAAAAGGATTTCATTCGGTTTACTGCTCAAGTTCAAATTCAAATTTAAAATTTTGAAAAATTTGGAAAATTGTATCCGAAATTTCCCTAAAATTAGTATTAATAGCTTTATTACCTTTGGTGTGAATATTTTTTGAAAAAAATGAAGTTTGGAATTTTACAACATTTCTTTTTTTTTCCCCATTTTTTCTCAAATTTTCAACCTGCCGCCAATTTTCGCGAAAACCGCTCAAAATTTACTACTTTTCGAGCTGTTTTCGTTCAAATTTCGCTCTACAATTTGACCAGATTTCAGATTCGTTTGACTTTCAAAACCGTTTGATTTTTTGCAATTTTGTTCGGTTTTTCGCGAATTTGATTACCGCCGCCTCATCGAAATCATGGATCGAAATGGTACTGTTAACTTGGGTGTACTTAAAAAAACATGTTCGTTCGTTACCGTGTTAGACACAGTTAAATCTATACCCCTATATAATGCACGTAAACATTCTTTTCTATGTCCACCCCAAATAGTGCATCCCATTAGAGATGGACCAATATTCGTGCACCCAGCGAAACGTCCCCAGATTCTTGCCTCCATCAAAATTAACCTCTCAGATCTTTCCTCAGCTTTACTCACCCACATCCGATGGTCATTATTTAGTGTGTCTAATCATCCCTGTGGCCCACAACAGACCTCCCTACCTACATATTTGGAAGGAGAGCGAATCAAACAAGGAAATAAACAGGTAGGATCCGCATGCAAGGAAATCAGACTTAATTTTTTACTTGCCAAAATTGTACGTACTATATATTTGGAAGGAGAGCGAATCAAACAAGGAAATAAACAGGGAGGATCCGCATGCAAGGAAATAAGACTTGAAAACAGGGAGGATCCGCATGCAAGGAAACAAGACTTGAATTTTTTATTGTCCTGGCATCGTGATCGTATTTTTTTCCGAATATGACCCTTCTCGAGACTTTTTACGGATCTAGCCCCATAGAGCCTAATTTCAGCGAACGGAGAGCGCTGAATTTTTGTTTTCATTTTTTATCCACGGAACCAACGGTTCGTGAGTGCTACTTAATTTTTTTCAATTTTTTCTCGCGGAACCAGCGACCGGCGAGCACTGTTTAATTTTTATCTTTTTTCCTTGCGGATCCAGCGGTCGACGAGCGTATTTTATTTTTCTATATTTTTCCAAATCATCCCTGTATCCCACAACAGACCTTCCCCTACCTCCAGCATCAACAAGGAAAAGGAAACAAACGTCCTGGAATCAAGGACAAGGAAACAAACGTCCTGGAAAAGGAAATGACCATACATTACGTGCTGGAAAAAAGAAACCGGGAGATGGAGCAGCGTGGCCGGGATATTGCACGCGGCAGCCGGGGTAGCGCGGCCGGGAGAATGCAGGTCTGCAATGGCTCCACGGTCGCCATCGGTGGCTTTGCCGACACGGTGAGGTTGCTGGTCGGCGACCTCGCAGCCGTCGTGCCTCGGCAAATTTATAATTCAATTTTTTAAAAAAATAATTTTATTAAGTACAAAATAATCGAAAGTTTTTTTGAGAACTTTTCTAGAATTTTTTAACCTAATGTGCTATCTTTTAAAAAATCCTTCTAATTTTAAAAAAAATGAAAGCATGTAGCTTCTTCTAGCTGCAGCCCAGACCAGAGAAGCTTCTTCTCTTCCCTCCCTCCATTAAAGCAATAAAGAAGCTCCAAAGCTCCATCAATCCCGCACCAAATCTCCTCTTTCCATCTATGGTGTTAATTCCCTAAATTTCGTGCTCTATTGCCAAAATTTCCTCCCAATCTGATTTGACCCCAAATTATGGTTTCCATAAATATGCTTGTTTCGGGGCTATAAAAGCCGGCGAGTTTCCTCCACCCCATCGTATTGTGTAAATCCCCAAGTGCTCCCTCTTGTAAAGATCGCCGGATTTTGGAGGTAACTCAAGTCATCACCGTCATCTTTCCCGACGAAATTCACCGCAACCGTGACTCCTACCCATTGACGCCGGTCTTGCGCGATCTCGCCGCACCGATCTTGAGCCATTGCGACGGCCGTGCCACCCTGGCCTTCCTCCCCTTGCTGGCCAAACCTAGAGAACACGCTGTGCTCTCTGTGGAAGCTGCAAAAAAAAATCCAAAATCAGAAAATTCTTTTTTCTTTCTCTTTCTTGATTTAAAATCTTTTGGGAGCCCATTTTCGCTCATTCAACCTCCATTAAGTTCCGTTTCTCTTTCTAAATTCATTTAAAATTCTAAATTTCTCTTTTATTATTAAGTGTTGTATTCATACTTATCTTCTCATGCTCTCTGTGGAAGCTGCAAAAAAAAATCCAAAATCAAAAAATTCTTTTTTCTCTCTTTCTTGATTTAAAATTTTTGGGTGCCTGTTTTCGCTCATTCGACCTCCATTTAGTTCCGTTTTTCTTTCTAAATTCATTTGAAATTCTAAATTTCTCTTTTATTATTAAATGTTGTATTCATATTTATCTTCTTATTTAATTGATAAGTGGGTGTACTGTCGTTGTAGCGTTAGCACGAACACTATACTAGTTCGATAGAAAAAGGTGTGCTTGTACTTTGTTGATAATTAAACCTCTCTAATGATAGCTGACGATCGACCAGCCTATCTAGGAGTGGATATTTTCCAGGGTTGATGGTTGCCGTTTTGACCAATGTGTGTCTCAAAAGCAGCATCAACAGGCGACGCAACCAACCGGAATTCCTGGGAGTGGGCCATGTAACGCCTGCCGGCCACGTCAGCGACCTGATTTGAGCTGGAGGCAGGCCAGCATTCTGGGTGACACGTGACGCCGTCAACTTGTAATCAGGCATCCTTCAGGCCACTAGAGGTGGGTACTCGGGCCGGGATTTTTTGAACTGGCTCGAGCCACGGCGATACAGCACGGTTCAAAGCTAGGCTAGATACGATACTGTAGCACGGGCTATACCGGGCTCAAGAACCAGACCCGATGTTCTAAGACATGAGGAAGAAGTCCAGCGTGAAGATCACCGACCCGTAAAGTATGAACGTCATAGACGCAACCAACAGCATGGACGTCACCCTCGCCACCGACACCTGAGAGAGACGGGCAAGGAGGGAGAGAGAGCTCTCTCTCACACTTCTCTCTCAATCTCCTCTCATCTGTCTCTCTCAATCTCTTTCGTTTGTCTCTCTCACTCTCTTTCTCGTCTATTGCCTCTTCTCTCGCCCGTGTTTAGCACATCCTCTCGCCCTATGTAACTGTTCAAGAATAAATAAATTTTAGTTCTTTTTTCATAATATTTATGTCCACTGACTTAATTTCATGCGTCCCCGGCTCCTTTTCTCTCGTTGCAATAGTGCAAATGGGTCGGATCTGGGTCGGCACGGTACAAAGCAGGCACGAAGCGCAAATAGACCGTGCCTAAGCTCGCCGAAGACGAGTCGAGCCATCGCGGCCCGGCACGGTTTAGGTACGAAGCATGATAAATTCGTGCCGGGGCCGCGCCCACCTCTAGGCTCCACGATGCATCAGCTTGTTCTTCTTGCTGACTTGTCATCGAAGGCAACCAGTGAGAACATAATTCCCCAATGGAAGAAGCGTGAGACTTGCGGTTTCACCCAGATACGTTTTGCTGCTTGTCCAACATGTAGACTGTAGAGCCTACACCATTTGCAATGCAATCGTGCGAACCACTGTCCGAAAACGAGAGACAGAGAGAGAGAGAGAGAGAGAGGAGGTCAAGAAACATGGGCCAATTCATCGGAGGGGTTTTAACAGGCTTGAGTCTATCCTCCACCGATACTAATACCTTCTCCCTACCGCCGGCGACGGACATGGCCATGGATTTGTAGCTACACCCAAAGGGAGGGACAGAGGAAGCAGTGTTCCATAAATTGGCGCCTAGAGCGGCACCTTAGATGCAATTCGTTAATCCATTTGTTACTTAAGTAGATGTGGTCATTGCTAAACGCAACAAAGTTTAATCAGTTTTAGAGTAAACTCAGGAAATACCGAAAAGACAAATTGTTACACATGGATGCATCTTTTCGCTTTCGGTCGGTGAGCAATTCATTTGGATTTTATACATGTATTATGCAAACGTCCGATAGGTGAAAAAAATGAAAACGTCAGCAATATCTTTACGAGAGATGTTTTCATGCTTTTTTCTTTTAATAGTTGCACAAATATTAAAAGCATGAATAAATGGTAGATGGTGATTTTCCATTTTCACTATGCTCCTCTTCTATTTATGTATAGCTTCAGATTGCAAAAATGATTGGACCTATCTTTCGTAAGTTTGTCTCATATTAGCTTAGCCCCCTCCCCCACCCCCTAAACTTTAGTCCTAGGACCGCCAGTGGCCAGTGGGCCTCTAGGTGGTAGTCAGTGGCTGTCCACCGCGATTTCCACTAAATTGGTGCTTCTATTTACATATGAATTTGGATCGCATAAGGGTAAAAGACTATATTTATATCAATTTAACTTAGTCTTTTAAGCCCACCCTTCATTTTCATCCTGCTTCGCCACTAGAGAGAAAACTAATTCATAAAACCAACCTAGGTTCAAGTACAATATATAAGCAAGCGAGTGCGTTTAGTAAGAAAGTGGACCTCCACCCAGCATTTTTAGGTATGTACAACTAGCTACACTTAAGTGTGTGTGCACACTAGGTGTGATGATGGTGGTAGGGTTGTAATCCGCTCAGATTCAGTCGAGTATTGTTCTTTTCGTATTTTAAATCATATTTTTTGTCAGACTTGAATACATATAGTGCCGGATACGAATACGGCACGGATAATATCGATCACGAATTCGAAACGAATACGGACTGGAATCGATATGGTACCGAATATTTTTTGTCGAATATTGCACGATAACAGATACTGCATATAACACATATATAACAATGATTAATCAATCATATGAGCTCAACATGCAACAGGATTATCGCAATTTAATAAGTCATTTTATCAAGTAGTCCAACAAAGTTTCAAACGTATAAAACATTCCTTTATATTTTGTAAAAGAATACTGGGTATTCACATAGGCAAGTGGACGCATATTCTTGCATGTCAATCTCTGTTTGCAGCTGCACTAGCACTGGCAGTGGGATGGCGGATGGGAGGGCTACAGGAGGGTAGAGCCATGGAGGGAGGGTCTAGCTTGGGCTATTTGGTTGGGTCCAATTGAAGTTGATAGAATATGGGCTTTAAATATCTTATCTGAATATCCGATAGAGTTATCCGGAATTATTCGAGAATATAATCGGAATATTCTATCCGACGGATAGTGATCTCCTGAATCTGATCTCAAACCCGAAACCAATGCCGAATCCAACAACTATATGAATTCGATCCGAACAAATCCGATCGATCGGTCAGTCGGTATCTATTCAATCTGATTGCACCTCTAGATGGTGGTGTATGATGTGTCTATGTCCTCTGTATTCTCGAGTAGAAGCTTTTCAACATTCATGGATCAAACATGGTGACCTTGATGTGACGCACCTGGTTTCCATCAGATTATATTTATCGGCTCCCGTTCCTTGAGAATAACAGGGCCAGATAGACCTAGGCAATAGGTTGTGTATTTTTTGAGCTGGTCCTCGACATGGTTGGTCTAAAGCACGACACGACACAGATATTTTTGGGTCGGACTAACACAGCATAAATGATGGCCCACACTAGGCGTAGAAACTCAGCGCGATGAGTGGTTCGGCATGACCTACTGTGTCGTGCCTGGGTCAACACGGCACGAGTGCGATCCTTTCGTAAAAACATTCTATCTACATTCCAACCGATCATCGACTACCTTACCTTAGTAGCTCAACCCATCATCAAATACTATATCTCCCTTTCGCCTCCTCCCATGACCCATCCGGTGTAGTCGTCGTCTCCCTGCACCTCCATCGTCTCTTCTCGCCCTCCTCCTAGCGCCACCACCTCCCTCGCCGTCTCGGTGCCAGATCCAGCGGCCTTCGATCATACCACCGTCAAATACGGCCTGAAGGCACCGTGCCACAAACTTCGCTGGACATCCTAAGAAAGAAGACGACATCAACCGGAGATGAAGAAGAAGGCGACGGCACCGAATCTCGACGATCCACACTACCTCAATGCAGCCAAATCCGGCCTTCCCACATCGCGTCACCACCGTCCACAGCCACTATGTGTGCTTCTTCTCGGACTCTAGCATCTTCCTCACCTCTGACCGAGCTACACTCTGTCCTTGTGACCACATCGGTAGGCGGGGCTCTTGCTCCTTTCCTCTCCTCTACTCTACAATAGTCCAAATGAACCAGGCCTAGACTGGTACGGTATGGAGGTGGC
This sequence comes from Otatea glauca, assembly GCA_036346275.1. Lineage (NCBI taxonomy): Eukaryota > Viridiplantae > Streptophyta > Magnoliopsida > Poales > Poaceae > Otatea > Otatea glauca. Next base: position 23,950,095 of record CM070734.1, read on the forward strand.
ACGGTGTGCCTGAGCTCGCCGGAGGTGAGTCGGACTGGCCCAGTACAACACAGTTGGTTGGCTGACTGCGGTGGCATGGTCTAGGCCCACGGCTCAATGCCCAGGACTAGGCCAAAAAAGCAAAGGCAGAAAAAAAACAGAATTATTTTTTAAAATAATATTTGAAAAATGAAAAATTACAGAAATAATATACCGAAATTAAAAATTATAAATATACCTCTTTATCGCTATTTGAAATAGAGACAACAGTTTTAGGCCTCATTTCCACCGAGCGAATGCAGGAGACAAATAGCGACAGGCCTTTGGGACTATTTCAAATAGCGACAGGCCTCTGTCGCTGTTTCAAATAGCGACACAGAGGTATATTTGTAATCTTTAATTTCGGCATATTATTTCTGTATTTTTTCATTTTTCAAATATTATTTTAAAAAATAATAAAAAAAAACATGGAGAAAGAAGATGGAAAATAAACCTGGCCCTTGATTCCTTTTTTTAGGGAAACTGGCTTAAGATATGACCGCATTTAGCATCCAATAAGTCAACATCGATCAAGTCAGGTATGGATTTCATGATTTCAATCGAATATTCAGAGTATTGTGGCAGAGCCAGTCAGACGGACACATGCAAGGGCAAAAAACAACTCCTTGTAGAGTGTAGAAAACCAAAGTTACTAAAGATTTCACGTACCAAACGAAGCTTGGTTGCAACACTGGTAAGTGAAGAACAAACAACTGTTCGTGTTAACCAAATTTAGCGATAATATAATGAATGCAAGAATCAATACAAACACAAAAAATTTTAAAAAAAAAGAAGCCATAAACTAAGAGATGTGCTTTCATGCTTTTCCTTTTGAAAGTTGCACAAATATTAAAGCATGAATGAATGATAGATAGTGATTATTTACTTTCTCGCTTGCTTCAAGATTTGTGCAACTTGTATTGAGAGGGAAAGTATTGAAGCACGGCTCGTAAACTAATCTTTTCTATCAAAATGATGTAGCAACTCACCTTAACATTTGTACAAAGGAAGCTTTATGAAAGAATTGCAGTGCTCCATTTTATTCGACAGTATCTAACCCTTAGCTGATTAAATGACGACACTTGGTTCAACTGTACATAACAACTCCTTACTGAAGCTCGTTGGTACCAGTTAACCACAAAATCGTAAACATGTCCTCTTAAATTAAGAAAAAAAAATGCTATTGTGTTAGATCACTCTCGTCGATCTATAGCCGCTTAACATATCCTACTGATTTCAGAATGATAACAGGCTAATAGATGCAATTTGGTGCCGACAGAAGCAAATCGGCGTTGCTGGATATACCAGTTCTTCAATTGTGCAACTTTGAGCCCCGTGCTTTCTGCAGACTGCCCAAGACGCTCTCAACCAGCTTATCCTTTTCTCTATCTTCCTCGGAGTCTGACACAAAAGAATACTGCTCATGTGGGTACCCTTGTAGGCTTTTGTGCATTTCCTGTGATCAGCTTGTCAAGAAAACCTGGGCTGCTTCTAGAACAATCCACAACCACAAGCCCACCAAAGTCTTGACGTTTTTTGCTAGAACCATCATCCTTGCTACTGTTCCACGAATCAATAATTTGGAGGAGCGAGCTCTGCTCAGCGTCTCTTCTGGGCTGTTGGTCTGCATGGTTGTCATTATCCGAGAATTCATCATCTGAAAGAGTGGGACTGTGGGAGGTTGGTAGCACATTTCTTTATCAACCCCTTCAGCAGTTTCAGCAGTGGCAGATACAGGACCAAGTTCCTCCCACGTGAAGTCCTCACCATAACTTTGATTTCCACTGCCCTTGCTGCCACCCTGGCCATTTCCATTTTCCGCAGGTAGAACCCTTGGAAATTTTATTCTTACACCAGGCATAATCCGCAACAGTGACTCAAGGTCTGGATACCCAAGCTTCTGGTGATCAAGCTCGTATCCATACTTCTGAGCAAAATGACGCTTGTAAATGCTGATGTTAAATCCATATTCATGGTGCAGAACAAGCTCCTTTAACAGCTTGTGAGAATCAGCCTGTTTGCCCTGCTTTTGTAACCAGCATATTGTCATGAGCGACAGCAGTAGCAGAGATGAAGAAGATGAGGGTTAGCAGAAGTCGGCGCTTAGGATACCGGTTTGGCAACTTCAGTAAAGAAGACCGACGGCGAGGACATCTGAAGGGTTAAATTGAGGAATCATCCGACGGTTAAGACGGGTTTCAGTAGTTACCGAAAACACTGTAGTTGTGATCTTTTGTCTTTTACGGTTGTAAAGAGGGAACGCTGAGCGGTGAGTTTTCGATTCAAAGGGTGAAATCGTTGTATGCTCGGGAAAGTATAAAACTTGTGCGACAGGCAAAATGGAACGGTGATTAAGCAATGAAAAGAATTCTCTGGTTATCTTCTTCCCTACGTCTCCCTCTTTCTCACAAAATCTGTTCTTCCAGAAACCTGTGATGATCTCACGCCTGCCGTGGGTAGAGGCAAAGGGAAGTTCTGGTTGGAGACATTTGGTATTAGAGCTGTGTTCCGATCGGTTTGGAGTTGTAAAATCCCAGAGCAAGGTCGGGGAACTCGAAACCATTCTTACGGTTTCGACGATCCATGTGAAATTCCAAAAATCTGGTTAGCTAGGCCCCCCACGCCCTCCCGCCCTGACACGCGTCCGCGCCCTCCCGCCCCGTGCGCCTACGCGCCCGCGCACTGGCACCTCAGTGGCGGGCGCCCTGCACTCCAGCGCCCCGGCGCCATGTGCCCCTCTTGCCTCGGCACCTTGCGCCTAGCCGCCCCCCCATGCCCGAGCGCCCCACATCCGAGTGCCCTAGCACGCGTCCGTGCCCCTGCAACCGAGCTCCCTAATTGTAATCTAGTTTTTTGGAATATTCCCTCGAGATGCTGGATAGAGCTATCACAAAAAAAACCCGGACGGGCTCATCCAGTTTGTTGCATGAGGAGGTATACTCGGTCAAATTCAATTTTCGGTGAAGTTTATTCGGTCAAATTGTGGTCAAATTTTGTTCAAAAATTCAAATTTCGGTCAAATTTTGTCCGAAAATTCAATTTTTGGTCGAATTTGTCCAAAAGTCAAAATATGTCTGAAAATTCAAATTTCGGTCAAATTTTATCCAAAAATTTAAATTTCGATCAAATTTTATCCAAAAAAATCAAACCAAAATTCAAAATCTTGATTACAACTAGCCCATCCATCCAACCAAACAAAAAAATGACTCATCGTATCCATTCTCATCCATCCAACAAAAAAATTGGTTTATCCCTATCCACCCAACCAAACAGACACCTGGATGGCTCCATCCCATCCAGGCTGGATGGCCATATCCCATCCAACTTTGTTCAGGCAACTAAACGCACCAATAAAAAATTGAATATGTGCATATTGATTCAAGTTTAATTATTTGTATGCACATATTTAACAGAGTTTATTCTATAATTAATGGTATTAAGAGTATTGATCCGTTTTCACCACTCCATATAAATTGGATCATTACTTTTCGATTCCATCGAATTGAGTATATGAAACTTGTGTAGTTAATATATACTCATGACAATTTAAATTCAATTTGAATTATGTTTCGTTGCCATTCAATCAACAAAGAATTAGTCATGTGTTGATGGTTCACTTTGTTGATCCTAGGGCAATCGAAAGTTCTTGAGTATATGAAGCATTAGTTGCATTAGTATACTCAAAACACAATTAATCTTTCAATCAATTGTCTTTGGGTTGTGGTCAATCATCAAAGGATAAGATCAAAGGATCTTGGGAGCATCCATTATGTGTTAATGAAGTGCATTGATGATTGAGATAACAATGTGTTTTGGACTAACACTTTCAATGAGTTTGAAATAGGTTAAGTCCAAGGTTAAGATGGATAAATAGAACAAATACGTCATCATGTGTTGATAAGCGTCAAGAAAGGATCCCAAAGCTAAGACAAGTGCGTCATCATGTGTTGATGAGCATCAAGATGAAGATCCCGACTTGGAGAGAAGATGATCGATCATCATGAAAGCTCCGAGTGGTTGCGAGAGGCAAAGGTATAACTAGCTAAGGCTAAGGATGTGCTCCTAGTATTTTACCTGTCTCGGTGTTTGGATAGGAGACCGGATTGCTAGTATAGGTTGTCGTACTATTAAGAGGGGTTGAGTCATTTAGCTTGAGCTTCATCATGTGTTGATGAACTCAATCTGGTTCACTCTAGCTCACTTTCTTGGTTAGTTCTTGCATGAGCTAAGTATTTGCATATGTTGATAAGGGAGCTCATGCTTGTTGCTTCTTATTGAATCTTGATTTGGTTTTTGCATATAGCTATGGATTTGCATGTGTTGCAAAAGGGATATAGCTTATGCAAGTTGGTTTAAGTGGTTGTTTGTATGGAGCTAGATATTTGCATGTGTTACAAATAGAGAGCTCATGCATCGGAGTCTTAGCTTTTGACTTGATCATATGTTGATCATCACAAAGGTTAAGATAGGTTTATACTTTGTGTTTGCAAAATGTGTCTTTGCAAAATATGATTTAATTGAATCTTATCTTGGAGCATGTGAATAGGGTTTGCTAATGTGTTTGCAAATTGGTTTGATCATGTGTTGATCATCACATGGCTCAAAAGATATGATCTTGATTGCTCTTGTTTGCAAGATTTATATTTGCAAATGTGTTTTGCAAAATATTGATGTTCATGCATTTGATATTGGAGCATGTGATTAGAATTTGCAAATTTGTTTTGCAAAATTGTTTTGATCATGAGTTGATCATCACATGGCTTAATATTTGATCTTATTGACTCTCTCTAGATTGTAGTCGCGCTCTTGATCAAGTCTATGTGAGGGATTTCGAGAAATCATATTTTAGACTTGAATGATTACATTAGAGTCTTTATTTTTGTGATATTTAAAAATATCTATGATTGCTTAAATCTTTAAAATGGGTTGAGATTATAGCCTTCGTGATAAGCTTCGCATAGAGTCCGAGATCACCTAAATCGGAGTTCGGAGTAAAAAGTTATGAACGTTTTGGTGGCAGAGGGAGCGGTTTGACCGAGGTCAATTCGGGCCGAAGGATAATTTTTGGAGTCCGGTATAACCGGATTTTCTAAGTAACGGCTAGTTTTTACTAACCTTTGGAGTAGAGGCCAATCATACCGGCCCTAGAACAGTATGACCGGGTTTCTTAGGCATTTTTTCCCAATTTGCCCCCAACGGCTAGTTTTTCTTGTGGAGACTATATAAGAAGCCTTGGGGGCTGGTATTTGGTTGTGGCTATGATTTTGAAGAGTTCGTTGCTCTTTATGGTTGAGTTGTGCATGTGTTGCATTCTCTAATTTAGTTTTTGAGCTAAGAGTGAGCTATAATTGCATGTGTTGCAATTAGGAGAGGATTGAGAGCCTCTTTTGCATGTGTTGCACTTGAGGGGAGCCTTGCGCATGTGTTGCACTCGGTGATCACTATTGTACATGTGTTGTACTTGGTGGAATTCAAGCTAGAGAGCTTGACTTGTTACTCTTAGTGTTTGCCGACACCTAGATAGTGTGTGGAGGCATCGTGTGCAGTGACTTCCTTAAGGAGATTGTGAGAAGGCCCAACAAAGTTATGAAGTTCGGAGCTTACCTACCAAGAGGGGAAAAGAGCTACCACTAGTGGATTTGAGACGGGTGCTCAATTTGTAGAGCCGGTCCAAAGTGATTTGGACTTGCCTCAACGTGAATTAGTGGAGACCGGCAAGTCTCCGAACACCACGGTAAAATATCAGTATGTCTCTTGTGATTTGCATTTTATTCTTTATTTATACTCAAGCAATTTATATTCAAAGAATTAATGGTCTGATTGCTTGTATTTAGGATTCCAAATTATTGTTAGAGACATAAATAGTTAATGCACTTAGTGAGTCTAATTGACTTAGGCTTTAATTGTCAAAACCTTAGTTTATCGTTTCCGCATCTATTATCATTTATGTTTTTACATAAGGGAACTTAGGCAAGATTTTAATTAATTATAGAAAAAAAAAATTATAGCCGCCTATTCACCCCCCTCTAGTCGGCTCCTTGATCTTACACCTACATCTGATGTAAAATCAAGTATAATCGACTAAAGGGGTAAATTGGAGGTTTTTAAAATTCTTTGGCTCTAATTGCAATAAATGATCAAGTAATACTATAATTAAAATTTTTAACAATTAAAACCTAAATTGTCTAGGTTTCACTAAGTGCACCAATAAGCTATGTCTAAGCAAATTGACAATCCTTGATAAATGAGCGAACACTAACTACTCTAGGGATGTAAATTTGCAGAAATGAACACAAGAGATTAAACCACAAGAGATGGACACAAGATTTTTATCTCGTGGTCTCGGAGACCTACCGGTCTCCCCTAATCCACGTTGAGGAAGCTTGAACAAATCAAGCCGGCTCCTTACGCAAATGAGCCTCCCTTAATCACTAGTGGTGGCTCTTCTCCGCTCCAAGTAGGTGAGCTCCAACCTTCACAATCTACCGGGCCTTCTCACAAGCTTCTTTGAGAAGATCACTGGTTCTACACCTTCAAGCTGTCTAGGAGGCGGCAACCTCCAAGAGAATATACTTTGACGCTTGCTTGAGGTAGATCAAGTGTCTAATGGCTCAACTTTAATGCACACACTTGAATTCTCTCAACAATTCACAAAATATGAATTAAATACACTAGAGATGAAGAGAGACTTGCAAGGGCTCATAAATATACAATGAATATCCAAGAGATGCTCCTTGTAGCAGATAGGGGGTGTATTTATAGCCTCCACCCACAATTCTAACCATTACCACCTAATTCCTAAAACATTCAAGAAATTCAGCACTACCGCCCATGTAGGACCGGTAGTGCCAGCCTCAGGCACAACGATCGACTGTAGTATTTAATGCTGAGAGTAACTAGCTGTTATTACAGTACCCCTGCACTATTGCCCATGTAGGACCGGTAGTGCCAGCCATAAGCACACAAAAATATGTATTTTCACCCTCTTTTGGTAAAAGACTACCGTGTATTTGGATCGGTACTACCGCTCCCATATGGGCAGTAGTGACGACTGAGTAAAACACAACTACCGACCACTAGGGCCGGTACTACCGCATCTGCAACAATACCATCCAAAGTGGGTCGGTAGTGCCGGCCTGAGCACACCCAAAAAAATCAGCATTCTGTAAAATAGCTACCGACCACTGGGGCCGGTACTACCGCACCTGCGGCAGTACCGCTCCTAGATGGTCGGTAGTGCCAGTCTTGGAAACCCCCCAAAACGCCCCTCTATCAAATAACTACGCCCACCTTGAGCCAGTACTACCACCCTTGCAGCAGTATCGCTCCTAGATGGTCGGTAGTACCGATAATGCAGTTTTTCAAAGAGGATCTCAAGGGATTTTTTGAGAAATGCATATGATCAAAGTACGAGCATGGATTTGAGCTATTGACAATAATTACCTTCAAGCTACTAGCCAAAAGTCCCTCTTAATAGTACGGCACATATACTAGCAATCCGATCTTTTCTCCAAACACCTAGATCGGTAAAAAGCTAAAAAATGGTCCTTACATCTTATACCTTGGCATTAGCTTGATATTCCAATTTCTTTAAAGCTCAATGATTTCACCTCTTCCTAGGACCAACCTAATTTTCATAACCTCAAGAAAAATTGTTAGACCTTAAAATATGATTGTCATTAATTACCAAAACCAAACACAAAATTAGGGGACCTAGCTGCTTCACCCGATGAACCAAATGAACGGATCAAGATCGCTATGAAGCGACTGTGCCGCAAAGGAGTTCAGGGCCAGGAGGATTGGTTCTAGTGTATGAATACATGCCCTGCACCCTGACGACCTGAGCCCTAGCCTCTGGGCCCTGCGCCCCGGCTCACCGCGCCCAGGCCTCAACTGTGCCCGACGCCCCAACCCCTAGTGCCCGGCTACTTGCGCCCTATGCCCTGGCCTCCGCGCGCACCGCATCTCGACCTCAGCTGCGCCTTACGCATCGGGTCCCGCACCTAGCACCCAGTCGACTCACACTTGTGCTCCTGTGCGCCCTGCGGCCCCGTGCCTTGCACCCTGCAGCGTGGCCCACAGCCTACGCCCTGCGACTGGTTCCCCACATACCACGACCAGCAGCCAACACTAGTAGTCAAGTCCTGCGTGGACGCCCACGCGCCCTGCGCTTTGGCACCAAGCCCCCCACGATGGACTCCGACCTCGTCCCGTACCCGGTGGCCTGTGTCCTGCACACCACGGCCAGCGCCCTTGTGCTTGCCCCCGAGAGCCCTGTAGCCGGCGACCCGCGCCCTGCAGGTGCGCCTGTGTGTGCTGCGCTCGTGGCCTGTGCTAGCTCCCCGTGGCATGTCGCTGCATTGGTCCAGTGCCCTTGTGCCTGATGCCCGGCGCCTGACCTCTTTCGCGGATCAGCTGAAGAGTCCAAAGAAGGGATGAAGAAATCCAGTATTCACTGTGAAGCTATTTGCATCCTTCAGCAGTGCGTGCGTCCAAGACCGGTCTGCCCAAGCCTTCCACCCAGGGGTTGCTGCAGGCTGCAGCAAAGTGGAAATACCCAAGGATCCTGGCTCATGTACCTCCATGTGGACCGAGTCCATAATGGCTGTGGCTGCTTTACACCCAAGGAACACAAAAGAAGGACCGAGTCCATAATGGCTGTGGTTAGCTTTCAAAGTTTGATCGAGCTCGGCGCTTCTTCCACAACCTATGCAAGCACGCATGGCGGTTCAATACTACCCCTCTGGACGCTTTCCCTAACTCCAAGGGGCAGAGGGCTAGTGTTGAATAATACCTAACCGGTGAGCGACTATACAACATGCAGATCAAAGAATTGCAGTTATACCCAAAAAGGACAATATTACCCCTCACTTGTACTCATAGCCTAGCTATTTCCATGAGTGGTATTTCGGTCATTTGTACAGGCCCTAGAGCCTATAAATATTCCATGTATCTCTTATTTGTAACTTGAGCTCTCTTGAGCAATAAAAGAGCACATTCAAATTGGTGAGCCCTCGAGGACCGTGTAGGATCAAGGATAACCGACTAGAGGGGGTGAATAGGAGGTTTCTATTTTTTTTTTGGCTCTAATTGCAATAAATAAAATTACTAAGCAAGAATTGCAATTTTCGACAATTGAACCTAAATTCTTTAGGGTTCACTAAGTGCTCCAACAATCTAAGTATAAGCAAGATATAATTCTAGGGACAAGAATAATAAACTTAAATTGCTAGAAATGTAAATTGCACTCAAGAATAGAAAAATTCAAACCACAAGAGAATGAGACACAAGAATTTATCCCGTGGTCTCGGAGACTTGCCGGTCTCTCCTAATCCACGTTGAGGTGACTTGAACAACTTCAAGCCGGCTCCAATCAATTGAGCCTTCCTCGATAACTATGGTGGTTCTTTCCTGCTCCGGGTAGGCGAACTCTAGCCTTCACAATTTGACGGGGCTTCTTACAACCTTCGTCGAGAAGCTCATCGCGCACTAACGCCTTCAAGCCGTCTAGGAGGCGGCAACCTCCAAGAGAATAGAGTAATGACGCTTGCTTGAGGATGAATCAAGTGTCTAAATGGCTCAAATCTATATGCAACAATTGAATGCCTTTTGCTCACTCAAAAATGAGAATTTAATGCACTTGTAAGCAAAAGAAACTTGCTAGAGCCTAATATGTATTCAATGAGTGACCAAGAGCTTCTACTATGCAGGTGTGAAGGTATTTATAACCCCCACCCACTATTCCAACCGTTGGGGAGAGGATCCTGAAAAATCAGAAATCCAGTACTACCGGCGTGCAAAGCTCGGTAGTACCGCCCCTATCTCAACGGTCGGTTTTGAGCATTTAATGCCCGAAAAATAGCCGTTGGAAGAGGTCTGGTACTACCGCCACACAAAGTGCGGTAGTACCAACTTTTCTGGAGAGATCGGCTCAAAATTGACTCGTTTTGGAAAAAGAGTACCACTGCATAAAGCTCGGTACTAACGAGATTCTAGATTCTGGTACTACCGGATTTTGACTTGCAGTAGTACCGCTTCAAAGAACAATGCTCAAAACACCCCTTTATGGAAATAAGCTACCGAACAAGTATATCGGTACTAGTACCGCACTTTTAACGTCGGTAGTTATGACAATGAACACTAGGGGAATTCTAAAAATGTGTTTCTCTGGAAAATAAATACCGCAGTACAAACTGTGGTACTACCGCCCTTGCGGTACTACCGTGAATATACCTACGGTAGTACCGATAGTCCTGAAAAATGAACTTTGTTTTGAAGCACATGTTCTAATGCAACTAGAGATGATTAACCTTAAAAAATTGAGCCATTTGACACTTTGATCACCGTCAAACTACTAGTCATTATTCTCCCTTGATAGTACGACATTTAACCTATTAACCCGATATTATTACTCCTAGCTCCAAGATCGGTAAAAGCTAAAATAAAATCTCCTTAAATCACATATACCTTGTTTTTGATCTTTTGGTTCCTTTCAATGAACATCTTTTCTTGCACGAACTTCAATCTTTCTCAAGCTGCTAACACGAGGACCAACCTATTCTTACAGAATTAAGAGAAATTGTTAGTATTTTAACACAATTGTCATGAATTACCAAAACTTAATTAAAATAGGGGCCTAGATGCTTCAGACCGGCCTTTGAGGCAACCCCCCATCGGCCTGCTGACAGGTGCAGGGTGGTTCCCTTGAACCTCTGAACCTGTATAAACCCCTGTGTCATTCTTACTCTCATGAACATCGGCCCGTTAAACAACGTCTAACCCCTCACTCGAGTTTGGTTTTCATACCTAAGAAAACAATCAAGTACATATACGTTGCAAAGGAAATATATTTTTGAATCAAATAAACAAATCATGCTAAGTATTTACAAAAATAAATTTGCACACTTGAGTTACCATGGGAGGTAGAAGTGGGGAATGGCCTGGCCGAGGGGAGCAGGTGTGGACGGAAAGAGATATATGAGATTAATTTACTTTATATTTGCGAGAGGTGGGGCGTGTCATGGCCCATGGCCCATATGTCGATGCGCTGTTTTTCTTAGAGATGAGGTGAGGAAGAACGAACGACCGTCACCAACTTGTATTTATATATTAGTAAAGCTCGCCTCGATGAGGAGGAATTTTTTACTAGTGGTGGCTTTAGGGGTGGGCTTGTAGTACTGTCTCCGTTTTTCCTCTACACTGACTCTCAGTACACGCTTTTGTCTTTTATTTTTTTTCTAATTATATCTTTTTGAAAATTACTAAAAATGCAATGATGTGAAAGTATTTTTCACGACGAATCTAGTAATATTATTTTCACATGACAAATCATATTTTCTGTGTATAACAGGGGTTTTAAAACATTGACTATACATATTTTAAACTAATATCTACAAAGAAAAGGGTAGTTGTTTGTAGTGCTCTTTCTTTAAGGGCCTTATTGGCCATTAACTACTAATTATTTCCAGATTGCAACAAGATTCATACGCCCTAACCTAATATCTCGTGATACCTCTCACCTTTTTCATTCGCTATTACCTAACTTCACTTTATGTTCATAACTCAATTATTCTCTCCGTTCAAAAATATAAGGCCTATAATTTAAATGGTCTTGTTTAGAAATATAAGACTTGTATGTAGATTTAATGAGTCTTTTCCCACTATACCCTAATTTATTCTCTCTCCACCATATGCATTAATTCATTAATACCCACACAAAGTATTATCTCTCATCTTCCAAGACAATTAAGTGGGGGTATCTAAGTCATTTTCTCTCGTGCCTTTCTCAATTTCACCGCAATCTTAATCCTCGTGCAAAGTCAAAATAGGCCTTATATTTATGAGTGAGAGAGTATCATCTAAATACCAAGCTTAATAGGGGCACACAAGGGTGATGCGGTAGATGTTGATGCCGTTGGGGAGGATGTAGTTCAAGAAAGTTCTCGAAGTCCGACCACACCGACACCTTCACCATCTTGTTCTCCTCGTGCTGCTACTGCAGGCCTACCATCATGATAGGGCTAGCCCCTGCTGTGACCTGAGGTGGCAATAGTATATAGCCGCTGCAGTGATAGTGGAGGAGGAGCTGGGACATGGCCGGGGTTCAGATCGGCAGCGCCTCTCGGGTGGGCTTGAAGTTAGTTGCATGTATTGTTAAAACCCTTTAACCCTCTCGGCCTTTCCCATCCCATCGTCCGATCTCCATTTGAATGGCTATGATTTGCCAGAATTTCATGGAAAAAAAAGCTTTCACCCTCTCCATCTCCCCCCAAAACACATGAGCACGCCATAAGAAACACGTCGATCTTGCACTCTCGCTCATAGGAGAGGATGCAATCTCCGTCGCCTCCTCTCGCTGCGATTGGGGATGGATTTGGGGAGGAGGCCGATGAGGGTTCTTTGCAAAATGCATAGGGAGAGGTGGGTGGTTTTGTGTAAAATTGTCCTCACCTGGATGTTGTCCATTGGATCACGGTCGAAGGGCCTTGCACTGTGGTGTGCATGGGTGCACGAAGAAGGCCATATGCATAGGATACGTTGACCTAGATATATAACATGTTTCATATCGTCTAGAGAATAAATTTTGCGAGCTATATATATTTAATCAAAACTATCACAAAACTATAACATTTCAACATTACATAAAATTAACCAATTGGGACCCTACCAATCAATTTCTGTTTTCAAGCTTCCCCGTCATTAGTGCTGTTGAAGTTGAGGGCAACAAGAGTTCGGCTGAGATTAATCTCGTCACCATTGTTTGAATACGTTGAAGTATGAGCATTGTCCAACTTTTCCGAAGGTTACTCTTTAGGGTGAACTGGTTAGTCTATAATAGTATGAAAGCTAAGAGGTCTTAAATTCAAAAACTAGCTATTTAAATTTTAAGAAAAAATGATTGCAGCCTACTTTGAGCCCACCTCATATGCCTGGAGGAAGAGCTTAGATGTGGAGGGGTATGTCGTTCTCCTCATGAATCGTCGAATCTAAATTTGTTTAGGGTGTATGCAGGACACGTGTTCGTATTGAAAATTAGAAGAAAAAGTAGTGAACTCAAATCATATACCATGACTAGCGCGAACCATGTTTATCGTAGCCGTGCCCGGATGCCTGGTTCGACCAGCGAACCCTCTGCAATTTCCTCCATAAATTGATCACCGATGTTGCTGAAGTAGTAGACGCACTGTTCGGCCTCAACCACGAGCCGCCGCAGCCTCAATTGTTCGCTGACACTGGCACAGACACCGACTGGTTGCTGTCGCCGATGAGGAACGCGCCGTCACCCAAGCTGGTCGTGGTCGATCGAGCCCGTCGTCGACGCCTCTTTCCAGAACGGCGAGGGGCAGTTTGGGCAGTACCTTTGGACGATGAGGCGCGGACCGTCCCACCACACCAGGTGGAGCTTGCTGTCGTCGGAGAACACGAGGTGCTTGAGGCTGCACCACGGCGACAGGGCTGGCCTGGGCGGTCAGCATTGGAATTCGACGAACGGCGCCGGCTTGGAGCACTGCGGCGGAGTAGCGGTCGCGTCCATCATCCGTATCGAAGAGCACCACGTCATGTAGTAGAACCTGCCGTCGCGGTACGCCACGTCCTGTTGAGCAGCGTCGTCGAAGTCAAGGAAGAAGTAGTGGAATGAGTTATCTGACGTCTCCGGCCAATGCCAGACGTCGCGGCCGGCGCTGGTGAACGCCAGGCCGCCGCCACCGCTCGGACAGCCACGTACGGTACAGCACCGCGACGGCGTAGTCCTGGGCAGTGGGGCTCGGGGAGAAGGCCACCTTCTGCACGCCGCAGGCGTACGTGCAGGTCGTAGGGCCCGTGCGTGTCTGGGAGATGCTCACGCTCCCTATCTAGATCTTCCGACATGATTGGGTCCGAGCGAGGCCGGTCGCGCCGGCGAGGCGGCAGCCGCATCTGCGCGGCCGTGACCGTGAGCGGGTGCACTAGCGTGATGACGAGGCCGGCGTCGACGAGCGCGAGCCACGCGGAGAGCATGGTGAAGGAGTCGCACGTGCTGCCGCCGGCGTCGCGCGGGATAAGGACAGCGACCCACGGCGACGGCAATGGAGGGCCCCGGAAGGGAGCGCGGCGCGCCACGACCGGCACGCACGGGGAAGGAGGCGCGGCCTGGGACGTCGCGGAGATCGCCGATGCATGCCACGAGGTCGCGCAGGAGGCCAGCCCAGTCTCGGAACGCCTCCGCTTCTTTGATGTTCTCCGCAGCCATGACCACCACCTCCAGACTCCCATCTACGTACCAATCCGTCAACTCATGCAGGGCACAATAGGTTTCTTATAGTTCTCACTTAGGGATTGTTTGGATTCGGATTAGATCTGGAATACTATTTCGGACACCTTCAAATAAAAACTTATCAACGCTATTCAGATTTTTGTTGGGAAACCCTAATGGCCCATGAAGGCCTACGATGGCTCCTTAGCCGAAACCCTAGGTGAGCGCTCTCTCTTTCTTTTCTTTTCTTTTCTTTTCCTTTCTTTTCTTTCTCTTTCTCAGCCGAACAACCATTTTGGGCCGTGCGCCCGTGCGCTTTTCCCTGGCCCATTTTGGAAGTCTTGCCTGCTTGGCCCAAAAGAAAAAAAAATGGCTGAAACAAAGAGGCTGGCGGCTAGGGTTCCCAAGCCCTAGCCGCCATATGCATGTGCCCCCAAAAAAAACGTTGTTGCCTTCGGTATTATGGCTGTGAGCCGAGGGTGGTCGGCGGCGGCGCGTCTGAGGCTCGTAGGCGGCGTCGCCGCCACCGAGGCGAGGCGGTGGCGCGGAGCCGGGCACGACTACGGCGAGGCCGCGAGCCGGCCGGGCGAGTGGCCGGCCGGCGGCGCGGCGCTGCGAGTGCGAGCCGAACAACCGAGGCGGCCGACAGCGGCGGCCGCTGCCGAGGCGCCGGCGCGAGTTTGGCGGGCCGGGCAAGGTGGCGGTGTGTCTTAGGAGTGCTTGAGCGACGGCAGATGCGGCACCCCGAACCGGCACCGCCGAGCCCCGGTCGAGGGGCGCGACACTGCAGTGCGGGCGAGCCAAACCGAGACGGCGCAATGCAACGTGCCAAGCCGGTTAGGCGGCGGCGCTGCGTCGCTTGCGAGCGGCTGCTGCGACCGACGGCTCCGTGTCGGGCTTCATCGCGGCGCAGACGCGAACCGGCGAAGCGCGCGATGGTGCGGCGAGGCCGGCGGCGCCGAGCGAGGCCGGGCGCGGTGCGCCGCACGGGCGGGCCGATCAGCTCTGGCCGGGCGGCCGCCGCGGCGACGGCATGGCGGCTTCAAGCGGCAAGGCCGAAGCGCGCGTGGAGGCGATGGTCTGGCCTGCCTGCGGCTGACGACCGGCCGGGCGACGGCGACGACGCGGTCGGGCAGCGGATGGCGCCAAGGGGGCGAGCGATGGCGGCGGCGCGGCGGTGGCGCGCGAGGCGAAGGCCGTGGCGGGCGAGCCGTCGCCAGCGTTATGGCGAGTCATCGTCTTTGCGAGCACGAGATGGTCGCGGAGAGTCGCGTCTTGCGGCCAGGCGCGGCCGTCTTGCGTCGCGGCGAGCGACGCGACAGATGGCGCGCGCGGCTGCGAGCCGAGCGCCAAGGCCGAGGCGACGGCTACCGCGCGCGAAGGCCGAGCCGGCGGCGCTTCGAGCGCCATGCTGATTTTTCTTTTCGGATGAACAGTAATTCTTGTACTGTAGCTTCATGTCTTGTAGCTTCTTGCCACGTGACAGACAGTACCAGATGCGTAGGGTAGATGCATGCATAGAAACAACAGCGTTTAGATTCGATTGCCGAAATCCCACCTTTCTCACCTTTTCAATTCTGATCTCCGGTAGAACTTCGTGCTGATAACGTGTTGAGGAACCTCGCTATCGAATAGTCTAGGGTTCCCGAACAGATCTGAATTGGAGAACAGAAAGAGAGAGAGACACATGTTTAGGGAGAGCAACAGCGGAATTCTTTTCTTGCATAAGGTTTTAACGAGGCAATTCGTGCAATATAGTAACCGTATGCTATGTACTCTTTCTCCAAGTATTTTTTCCACTGGGTTTTTCTAGAGTTTTAATGAGGCATATGCATCTCGCGGCAAAGGGCCCAAGGGGGAGTGTTGGGAAACCCTAATGGCCCATGAAGGCCCACGATGGCCCCTTAACCGAAACCCTAGGTGAGCGCTATAAAAGGAGGAGGGGGGTCCCCCTATGTACAAGCAATCATTAGCAATAAAAGAATTCCGCTGTTGCTCTCCCTAAACACGTGTCTCTCTCTCTTTCTGTTCTCCAATTCAGATCTGTTCGGGAACCCCGGACTATTCGATAGCGAGGTTCCTTAACAATTTTGACAGCTTAATTTGCTAAGAAAAATGAGATATTTCTCACGAAAAATCAGCTAAACTTAAGCCATCATGTAATACCTTGGATTATCTGGCCATGCCCTAAGGGCACCAGAGTAACTGTTCCGTAAACAGAAGCACAAAACTGTCAGGACATAATTCTCAGGAGCTGGAAGCAAATGAAAACAGATCTTTATTGTTGTGACAACTGATACGGCACAAAGTCCACAAGGCACACATTTGCAACAACCTGAACTTAGGCACACAGATGAAAATGTGAAACTCTTCTCAGTTAACACAACCGATTAACCGAAGTATCAACAACCCAATTAGGTCTCATAATTATTACAGGCAGGCCAAGATGCTACAAAGCGAGCTATTCAAGACAAAAGAAACAGGGGTACAACACAGCAACAGCTATTAATCAGGAGAAAACGGCTAAACATGGTTTTCTAGCGACTGTAAGTTAACAAGACATCGACAAAAAACAACACAATAGTGGCCCCAGATAAATTGAGGGGGCCGTCGGTTTCTTACATAATCGACGACCATGCTTCAGCACCCAATGGTTTCATTCGCAGGCCAGCTTGGTGTCGAAGCTGCTCAGGCAGATTGCAAAGGCCTGGAACGCTGAAAGTGGGTAACGGTAGTCCATTGTGAACATGTCCTTTGCAACCTTCCCAAATTGCAGTATCACCTTGTCATGCTCAGGTGGAGGTGGTGGGGCAGCCTGCGACGGGGTGGGGGCTCCAGCAGCAGGTTGTGTTGCAGCAACAAGCTGGAAGTTCTTGACAGATGCAACGGTCACCCTGCCCTTAAAGTTTAGGCACCAGCACTGCAACTGCTCGTGCCATCTTGGGGCCTTGTTACGGAGAACCAATGGCCTCTCTGTGCACTCATCATTGTCACCCAATGCCTGGCCTCCAATTCTGGGGCCACCTATCGAGTCGTCAGAGAATCGGGTGCTGCTGAAACGAATGTAACGGTCCATAATGGATGAGTTGGAGAAGGAGATGCTGCCAAATGACTCATCAAGG
This sequence comes from Otatea glauca, assembly GCA_036346275.1. Classification (NCBI taxonomy): domain Eukaryota; kingdom Viridiplantae; phylum Streptophyta; class Magnoliopsida; order Poales; family Poaceae; genus Otatea; species Otatea glauca. The sequence goes on from CM070734.1 coordinate 23,967,468, forward strand.
AAGCGAGCGAGGACACTGTCCGGTTGGCATGGAACAGTACCACCAGCCTCAATGGATGAGGCAGGGATGGAGCGCATCACACAGTTCATCCGCCTAGGGCCCCGAGTCCCCAAGACGTTCAGCTCATATGAAACCTGTGCTATGCTGTAGGTGCTGGATGGGACCTTTGGTGACACCTTCGTGGAGTAGAACCTACGGCTTGTTTTCCCTGACTGTGAAACATTGGCTGTGTTGCATGGAGGCTGGGTATCATATATTACAAACTTTGTGCCGAGGAGATTTGACCTAAAAGTCCAATACAGTAAGTAAATATATTAGTGACACATCTATTACAAAAAATTTAGATAATGTAACTTCTCAAAACAAAGTTGCCCATTATTTGAGTTAGTACCTCAATTTTCCAATGTACATGTTGCTTGACTTAGATATATTGTCAGCATCCATAAATATTGTATATTCTGTACGGGTTGCACGGGAGTATCTTTTCGCCGATAGAAGGAACTTCCCATTTTCAACGAGCACAGCTGTAGAAAATATGTTATAACATATTAAATAGCAGCAGAGATTAATAAATACTAGTAAGTAGGCTGGCAAGAGGAATATCCTCTTAAGGGATGAGTTGAGAACAGAAAATAGTAAACAGTTGATAGCAGCACACCAGCACTAATTACTGGTTGGTGCACACATAGTTAGCCTCAAGTGCTGGAATACCAGCTGAGCTGGTGTACATGGTTTAATTCATTAGATTCTATCAAATCCGCTATTATATACTAGTTGGCTTCAAGAAGAGACATGCTTAGCTCCAGATGAATCAGAGTTCAGGGGGTGACCACCAATGATCCACCTTAGAGCAAGAAGAAAATTACAAGAGAACTGGTTCTCTAGATTTGCGAGATAGGAGTCAGGAATACCAGTCATGTAGAGCAAGAAAAAAAGGAGTAGAAAATGAGTACACATATGCAAAAAAGACTGACATGCGTTGGAGTGAAATAGTTTAATAATACAACAACTAAACTATCACCAAACATTCTTGCATTTCATGATCAGTGTGGTAACTTCAATACCTGCAGTAATTCATGCATAATTAGATACAATGCAAGGACTACGCTACACTTTGGTTGTTATTTTATAAGAAATATGGTAGTGTATCTTACATTCTTTTGAATATAACTGTAGATACAAGCTTCTCATGAGAAGTGATGGCTGCGATGCAGTGTAAGGAATTACAGTGTATGTAGTAAGTACAAACAAAATAATACTTAGGAACAGGCTTACCTGAGCTAAGACACAGATATAGGTAGTAAGTTTGGGTAGATTTATCCCTTTTAATGAAGCACTGAATTGTTCCATCTCGGGGCCCAGGCTGAATACCGAATATGGATAACAAAAACATATTACTGAATAGATAAAATATGTTTCTACTGAGTTGTTCATTTCACAAACTACTATAAATCCAATATATGTTTTAGTAGAATCTAAGATGATCATCAAAGATATATGATCACCAAAACTGAAAATGAAGCGCAGAAAGACTAAGAGAGCATCATCACCTGCTTCAGGGAAACAGGAAAAGTGATCTTTCCACAAAACTCTAGATTCTTAACGATCTCTTTACACATCTCTCTCCAGGTTCGGCAGACAGCCGCACAAGCGACTACGTACTTCCTGGAAGGCCATGTAGCCTCACTGGCCTCCAACCTCTCGATCACATCTCGAAGCAATTCTGGAGGCAAATTAGCCCAGCAACTGCTCTGGATCACAGGGGCTGGGTCATGCAACTCATGGACAGCACTATGAGATTTCCCTCTGCGATGGCCAAGAAGCTTCACCTCAAACCGTCTTCGAGACAAGCTCCCAAATCCATCCCTTACATCACGCACAATGCTACGGAACGACATCTACTCCAAAAGCCAAGCACAGTAAACACAATTTGTGCTGAAACAACAAAATCCCCCTATGGTTGTACGAACAGCATCCCAAGTAATAGTGGTCAACAACTCAACATAAACTGAACACGAAGAGCCTGCAAAAGAAAATTATTTAGCTGATAGCCTTTGAAAATTCTCTTGGGAAAAGAATATAGATTTGTGCTAATTGCCTACTTCCCATTACCAACAACCCAGAGACAAAATTCCCGAAGAAATACCTTCTAACATACTGAAGCTTATTATATAATTTCTGAAATAAATTAGTATAATCAGTTGCTTGAAACAGGGAAGAGAAAATTAACCTTCCCATTTTTGGGTGAATACTATATAGCAATCATCACAGATATAATAATGGCATGAATTACTCCAGGTAACTTTTATGCCATTTCATCATCATAAGCACCAATAAGCACAACTACAAAGGTTGTGTAGATTAAACTAGGTTGTGAAACAACTTCTGTTACGAAGAAAAAAATGCAGGAAAGAGCGAACCAGAATGTTGTGCGCTCAATCTTCTCTTTACATGGCGTAATAAATGGATTTTTTTTTCTAGGACTACAAAGAAATAAACCACCCTTTTAATTTTGCTTAGACAGCAATTGAGCAGTCCACGTATACATTGAACATTGTCTGCTGTTTCTAAATGAAACAACACTGAAGTCACTCCTTTTCCAATCCATATTCACAACCATGGCAGGGGTTAGAGAAAAATAGAATAATGGCCACAATTCTAGGTCTGCAGAGCACAAAATTTTTACACATCAGGGGCGGACCTAACGCGGGTCATGGGGATTCAGTTGAACCCCAAAAATTTAGGAAAATAAACTGCTACTAGTACTCCACCACTGAGCAAACAAATCTGCAACAAACTCCATGGACTGACCTATCCATCCCAGAAAGAAAGATCTGGATGAGATTGCTCACAGCAAAGAAAGGATCCCCAAGATAAAGCTCACTCTTAGAACAACAATCGAAGCTAGAGCTTCCTTACCAACGACAGTAGAGATCAATCCACGCCCGGATGGATCTCCACTCCACGCCAGTCGGTAGATCGGAGGAGGATGCCTACGAGATAAGAAGTCCTTCCCTTCGAGGTTGAGAAACGGGGACCAGTAGCCACGACGAGATCCGGAGAAGAGGATGGGCTAGAACTAGAAGTAGACCTGATCAAGCGTCCGGGCCGGGCCGGGCCGGGCTCAAAAAGCCCGAGCGTAAAATGCCAGGTCCGAGCCCGATAAGTGTAAACTTGGCAAGTCCAAAGCCCAGCCCGATCAGGGCATGGTGCAACTTGCAGGGGGACAAAAAGAAAACAAAATTTGAAGTAAGAGCTTTTCTTAAGAAATTAGCACACGAAGCAATGTAATATGAAGCCATCTACATTTTTTATTTTTGCAAAATTATCGATCCAAGAACAGTTGGTTACAGTAACAACCACTAAAGTCATGACAATCATTTAAAATCAAAATTAAAACATATACTAGGCTTTCTCACTACTCTTGAACACATATAATAGGTTTGTTAGATCTAACTTGTTGCTTGCAATTTCTTTCTTCAAAAGACTAAGGGTCTGTTTGTTTTGGCTTTTGATTCTGGATTTTGGCTTCAAAAGCTGAATAAAAAACAAACAACTCGATTCTAGAAATCGATTCTCACAATCCAACCCACCCCAATACACTAGAATCCACAATACAGTTCAAAGATGCTTTTGTGGATTCTAGAATGCACACACTGAGAGTACCACTGAATTCAAAGGTAATTACCCACCAACGCCACTTAACCCTACGTCTCTCGAAGCCTCGATCCCCCACCCGCTGCCTCCTCTCCCCTCGTACTCCTTCCCCTTGCGACGTGCCTCTCGTCACCTCCGCCCGGCGCTGGCTCATCTCCACCCGACGTCGCCTCCTCTCCAACTGTCGCTGCCTCCTCCTCTCCGCCGGACGCCCCCGCCTCCTCTCCGCCCAGCGCTGGCTCGTCCTCTCCACCTGACGCTGCCTCCTCTCCGACTGACGTCGCCTCCTCCTCCTCTCCGCCCGGTGCCGGCTCATCCTCTCCGCCTGACGCTGGTCTCCTCTTCTCTGCCCGCCGCCTCCTCCTCCTCTCTACTTAGCACTGGCTCGTCCTCTTCGCCCGACGCCGCCGCCTCCTCTCCGCCCGACGCCGCCGCCTCCTCTCCGCCCGACGCCAGTCTCCTCCTCTCCGACCAAGGTATACCCCACTCTATTTGTTTCTACTTTTATCCTTGATCTGAAGATTAATTGCTATTAGCTAGAGTGCTACTACTACTGCTTGTTTCATCTTTTGTGTGCGATGATGGTTGTAACCATTTTAGATGCAATTTGTGCCTTGGAGCTAAGAAGGCAATTTTAGATGCCAATAGAGTCAGTTTAGCTCCCCTGCTTGAACTAAAATAAGGTTGCATGCGATTAGCCAGCTGAATTAATGAAACAAGTCGTGTAGTTGCATGAGGAGCACACGAAATACAGCACCAGGAATACAGCACAAGTGTGTTATGTCGCTTAAATTATGCATATGCAGGAAAGTTGATGTCCAGGACAGAAGAAAAGGTGAATCCAGGAAATAAAAAACCTGAAGATGAACCATCAATGAGTCAAATCGACCAGATAAAGATGAAATATGGATATGAAAAAAACGATGTGAGTGCATAGAAGCACCAGTAAATCATCAAAATTATGACTTGCAAGTCATACCATTAGGATGCTCATTACGATCCTTTTAGTTAGTATAATATAATCAGTTTTTGATAGGGTTGCTCAGTTAGGGCTGTGTTTAGAAATGTAAGAACAAGTGCATTATGTGTATTCTCTGTTTGGTCTTAGCTTCAGGAGTTGTGTGCTAATTTAAGATCTTTCCTGGCTAGTTTTCAATCAGTATGTGCTCCTGGAGTACACTTGCTCCTGCCTCCTGGAGTGGTGTCTTCAGGTTAAATTCTGCTCAACCATGTATCTGCAGTTATCCATCAAAACTTGCCCTTCTAAGTGATTTAGAGGAAAACACTACTATTTTCAGGATTAGACTTTTCTTGATCTTCAGGGTTGGAGGTGTCCTGAAGATCATTGGTGCCTACCACTTGATTGATCATAGTGCTTTGCGGAATTTTTTGCTCACCTGCAAATCACCTGTAATGATTTAAACCCTATTTTGTCAGCTTTTTAGAGTTCAAAATGCAAAGCAAAAAAAAAATCAACTTCTCAAATTGGTCAAGATGCTTCTTTACTGACTGTCTTCTTGTCTCCTGACGCAACAGTATGGATCCTCTCTGCGGCATTGTAGCTAGGAGTTGGTGTTTGTACTGTACCCAATTTATTTACAGTGTTTTGGGAAGATGGATATTGTAATCTAGTGCAGCATACAGCTGAAAATTGAGGTAATTTATGCATGAAGTTAGTTGATCTTTGCTGTTTTCAGTGTATTTGTTTGGGTGGGCAGATCATGCAACATTATTCTGGACAATTTGATTGTGAAGAAGTGCAAGGAACTTGCTAAAACAGCTTATTTATTTCCAGTTAGTTGAACTAATTGCTGTCAGTTGAGTTAGCTGAGCAATTTCATTGCTTGGAAAGCTACTAAAAACTGCGCATGTAACACCAGAAAAGAAGGACTTCCATAACTACATGAGCGATGCCCGCTGATGTTAACGGGTTGTTGATGTATATGAAACATGCTATTTCAGTTAGTACGTTCTTAGATGTCTGGCCGCATTTTGTTTTCCTAAGAATTCAGGTTAAGCAACCTCTTGAATAACTGGTTTAATCACCGAGCTTCAACATGATTTTCGTCAAGAAAATAGTTTTGATACGACTTACATTCATACAGATTGATCTGTGTGTGTGATGAAAAGGAAAGAAAAGAAATTGAACTAAATCTCCTACCTGCTGGTTGATTGCGGTGTGTGCTGAAAAAAAAAACGAAAAGAAGCTGGAGGTCCAAGTTAGGTTATTAAGTTCTGATATGTATGACATATTATTTTTGAGTGACAAAAATACACTTGTATGAATGAAGAATCGTTTAATATTTCACATGATTTTTATGCCTATAAATTTGTATTTCTCAACTAGCTACAATGTCAACATGCGGTTGTTACATGTACTTTAAACTCATAATAGCTAGGGGTATTACAGACATCACACTTCAAAAGCTACCAGCCAACCCTTCCAAAAGCCAAGATGTCAAACAGCCCAACTTTTGGAGATTCAGCCTTTGGAAAATCAGCTTCTCTACAGCCACAATCCAGAATCAGCTTTTGGAGAATCCAAAGCTGAAACAAACAGGTCCTAAGTACATGTAGTGGTTGTTGGGTTGGACGTATGTTGGGTGATAATGCAAGCATGAATCACCAAGTAGAACAAAAAAATAAGGCAAGTAGGGCAAGAGTCACTTAATCGAACCTCATGTTCATCTTATTTACTAGTAGTCTATCTGAGTAGCAAACATGCAGATGATCTAGCAACCCAGCACCATGGGAGCGTGAGGAGGAGGATGACCTAGGGGAGCTGCCGCGGGAGGTGAGGGCAGGGAGGAAGGAGACGAAGGTGATGGAGAGGGCATGAGGAGAAGCAATAGGAGAGTTGCCACCGAAGGTGAGGTAGGATATTAAGGACCCCGTCTGGAGGAGATGGGGATTGAGGCTAGGATGAAGCGAAACATTTATATATGGCGATTGCGGTAAGGATTGGAGGCTTGCAGTTGAGCACGAGTGCTTCCATCAAGCCAACTCGGTCTTGCCATTCCAATCTTATTCTTTTTCGTAATCGAGAATTTGTGTGCTCTTATCCTCTGCTCTTGCCATCATCAAGAGAAGCATAGCAGGCGATGGTTAAAATTGAAAATTTGGTGTTTCTGAGTTAATGAAAAGGGAAAAGGTGTGAAAAAAGTAAGATTAGCAGTTAAGAGAAGAAACGAAATAATTTGGCATCAGAGGATAAGTTGGAACAAATGCCCGCACCAACACACAAAGATAGATGACCTGTCTTTTGTCAGTGACAAATAGTCGTTGTGGTTGCAGGTGCACAGTGCATTGCTCTACTCTAAAGGCCTAGCCATATATATTCTTAAATCAAGTAATCAGCATAGTGGGTATTAAAAAAGTAATTAGCATAGTATTTTACACAGTTATCTTTTAGGTTCGTATTGTGTATGATCATATCGAGCTGATAGTATAGCACCGTTCTAATTTTTGTGAGAAGCGCAGATCTTTCAAAATCTATGCGAAATTTACGAAAAAAACAGTATAATTTCTCTAAAGCCCCTACCAAAACACTCATTCCAAACAGATTTCTAGCCCATGACTAGTCATAGTAGGAGTACATCTTGTCTCCTATTTTAAAAACGTATTTGATCATACGTGATCATATGGAGTTTGATCTTTATAAAATCCAGATAGTTCCATAGAAATATCTAGATACTTTAGATATTTTATTTGAAGGAATTTGATTGTGCCAATTGTCATGAATCTAGTGGTCATAAGAATTTATAAATAGTCCTTTGAATCAAAAATATACATCATTTGCAAGAGTTGATTTTGGTTTGCAAATATTTACATTTTATTTTTGAAGCAATATGCTCGATAAAATATTCATGTTAATTTTTTTCGAAGCAATATGTACTAATTCATTTTCTATGTGTGTAAAAAACTATCATTTAATATGCTAACATATAAAATAATAATACAAAATAAGGTTAGAATTAATATCTATTTAAGAACAACATGCACCCTTGTGTTGTCACCTGAAGTTGTAATAGTATTATTCTAAAAAATTTGTAATTATTTTATCACCAAACAAAGTGTTAGTGTTAGCTTATTACTTCAAATGTAGCACAATGTAATTAGCGAACACTCATTTATAAGATCCTAAATCTGCCACTATTACAAATGGCATTTCAGTTTCCCTACCGCACCATTATTGACCACTAGAACATGAGCTCAATTACTTCCAATCTAATAAATTGTAGCAAAGTTATGAAATCTCCTCCTTTCTTTCTGACTGCTAGCAATCTCCGCAAAAAAACATTCCACTGCTGCTTTGATTGATGTATCTAAGTAGTACCAGAATAAACTTATCAAAACAAACATTAACCGTCCCACATCCTATTACTAGATATACAACAACCCAATGCTACTCACAATACTATCAAGCTAACACTCGACTAACTATCCAACGTGAATTTCTCAGATTGAACACACTATCGTTAAAGATGCATCATCCCAACATTAGCAGCCGAGAATACCTAATGCTCAAATTATACCAGCCTAAAATTAACGAAATTGTGACAAGTTAATTATGTTAGCAACACATGACTACATGTTAATTTCCACATTAGAGACATAACAAGGAGCAGAACGGCACACAGAATTCCAAAAGGCAAAATAAACAAAAAATAAAGCAAAAATTAAATGTATATCACCACATATTGATTACAGGCTTCATTGCCTCGTTTCCACCGAATCCCATGAGGGTTAACTCCCGTAGAATAGCTGATGAGAAACACCTACGTTTTCACACCCAAATCCCATGAATTTTTAGCCCAAAATGCAGCTAAATCCGCCGCTTTTCCACCAAATCCCACCAAATTAAGCTAAAAAACAAGCCAAAAACACCTCATTTGACGTTTCAGCCAAAAATCTCTCCTTTCCGCCTCCAACGAACCCAACCCCCTCTCCAACAATGCAAAATCCCAAAGAATCACCCACTCGTATTAGGAGGAAAGGAGCACGGATCCGGGTGACACGCACCTCAGACTGAAGCAAGCCGCACGACGGATGCGGGACCAGGGCAAACCGTGGCTACGGGAGGCCACCGGGAGCGGATTGCGGAGGCGCCATTTAGATCGGAGGACAGGAGGAGGGAGAGGGGAAGGGGGAAAGAAATGGAAGAGGGGAGGGGAGGTGGACAAGGAAAGAATAAGTGGTGCCCGTAGAAAATTAACACCTACTGGTGATTCTTTTCTTTGCGTAGTTTTATGTAGGCTATAATTTTATTACTACTACTATTTTGAGTATTTTAAGATATGTGAAAATCTATAACATCTTTCTCGATTATCATGAAACTCTTCATGTTTTCTATTCTATAATATTAGGTATCCAATATAAACAAACTTAAGGACGAATTCCCTCGTTCGTAGGACTAGTTGTATGTTCACCCAACGGTTGCTAACGATGAAATATATATCAGACAATAAGCATATGTTGCATACACCAGGTATTCATCATTGTTTCATGCTAACTCAATGATTGTACATCCGGAGACCGGAAATTCACTCTACCTCCTAAAGAATTTATAGGTGATTTTATAGTTTATACTGGTTTTCCACTCACTCTATATGTAATTGATGTATGGGCATATATTTGAGCATGATGTGGATGTCTTGTTATCAGTTAGACAATCAGATTTTTAAATTCTCTTGTCTCACTAATAAGTGTAGCAATACTATGGTTAAAACCACTGCCAGGGTTAAATAGTCTGGTTTCAGAAGTTCATAGGTTGGTTTAGCATGAAGATTAAACATTTGTGACTGAACGTTTTCCTTCAGATACTAGCATGTCAACTTTTCTTTTTAAGATCAGATTCGATACTCGTACTATCATGACAACTGACAAGTACTATATTTTTTTACTCCTTTAAAAGATGGATGATGTGTTCTTTATATTTCCAACCTCCACCTACCTCTCTTCATATTCGTCTTCCACTCCTAAAAAATCTCTAACAAAAAATTACTCTATAACAAATAAATTAACTACTAAAATGTAACAGTTATCCCAACACCTCCCTTTCCTCTCTTCATGATGTGCTGCAGAGGTACGATGGAAACAACGATGGCGAAGCCAAACGCGTAGTATAAACTAAGCTTGACAGCAGAGGCATGGTGTAGCCTAAGATGAAGCTCGACTAGACACTGCAGCGCAGCCGAGAGTATAACGTAAGCTAAACCCAACGACAACAGCTTAACGTATAGGACAATATTATTTTTATCCATAGCAAAATAAATGCATTCTGCTATCTCACTAAACGTTTTTTCCCCTTCCCTATTTTTAGATGTTTACCTAGCAGATTTGTCCATGATGAATCTATCAACGGCGTGAAACAGAATTCTTAGAAAATTTTACAGCCTAAAGGAGGGCTTCAACTTCAACATTCAATCCCTTAAAAAAAGAAAAGAAAAGAAAGACAACATTCAAGATGCAGTTGATTTTCATGAACAAAAGCCACACTGTAACTACGAATGCTTACAATAAATTTTTTTTGGCAAAAAAGTGTACAAGAAAACAAGGAGACAATGCTAGACTGAATGGCAATTTAGATTCTATTGGCACCAAAAAAGAACCAATCAGCTTCAACACACGCGAACACCGGATTCAAGAAGGGTTCAAGGTGTGCCAGCCGATTTGATCTTGCAATCGGTAAGATAGATCGAAATAGTTATTAGTCGAATTGATCAGCTTAAACCAAGAAAGATCAAAACAAATATCACAACCGATTAGATTCCGCTATCGGCAAGATAGATCTAACAGCTATTACAACCGACTTAGATTATGGGTAAATATCTGTTTCCTCCGAAAAAGGCGATACACAATAAGATCGGTATGTAACATCCCAAAATTTGGCTTAATTAAGTTTTTATTGCTTAAATGTGCATTTGTGATTTTCTGGAATTTATTTGGATTTTTCTGGAATTATTTGAATTAATTTGAAATCAAGTTTATTGCCTTTTATTCAAATCTATTTAAATCTGTGCAAAGTTAAAATAAAGTTTTGCCAAAAATATTTTATTTGAGTCCAGAATGTCTCAAAGTATTTTTGAGATTTTTCCTGGATTTTTCTTAATAGTTTATTGCTTAAAATAAATAAAATGAATTTCTGGAATTATTCTAAATAAGAAATCTTTTAAAAACACGGTGAATGCAGTGTTGGGCGAGCCCAAAGATCAGGCGCTTGAGGCTGCGTCGGTCGGCCCAACCCACCACGAGTCGCAGCGGGAAAACCCTAATTTGCGCATTGCTCGATCATATTTCAACGGACCGATTACGCCGCGTAGAAGCCGTTCGTGGCCGTCGGATCGCGACATCGCGTGTACGGTGGCACGTCGTCGTCTCCGATGCGAACTCGAGTCCGCCGCCAGTAACAACTCCGGACTTCCCGCCGTAGAGCTCGGGACGCCGAGGCTATAAAAGGAGGGTAGCGCCGAGGTTCATCCGTGTCGCGCGCGATCTTTTGGTCGGACGGGTTTCGCGTGAATCATCGCTGCGCTCAAAGGAGCTCGCGGAGTTGGGCGTGCGGGCGTCTTGGTTTTTGCTCGGTTTCGTCGCCGCCGTTGGGTCTCCGCCGCCGCGGGTGCCATCTTCGGATTCGCTGGACCACGCCGCGCAGAACCAGCTGCGTCTCGTCGCCGGAGTCGCGCCAAAACGCCGCCGCCGTGGTCTTCATCTTCAAGTCTGGTAAGACCTCGCTGTCGCATAGCCATCGTCGGGTCCGGAAGCTTTGAGCCGTCGGATTAGATCTGTTGGCTGGTGCGTTGCCACGTCGCGCGTGAACGCTGACCGCCCGATTGGTTTTCTGCGGATCAGATCGAGCGGTGCGGGCGACCAATTAGGGTGTGCCGCGTGTCGGGCTCAGCAGTCGAGGCGCCATGGACCGAGTCCACCGTAGTCTCGCGCTGCGCCGTGGACCCAGTCTATGCGCCGGGGACGCGTGTCGCGCTCTGATTGGCTGGCGCCAGGGCTGACGTCACGCTGACGTCATGCTTGCGTCATAATTGCATTTTTCAATTGGGAAAATAATCCGATTGGAAATTCTGTGATGATGACGTCATCATGAGGTCACGCTGACGTCATAAATCGCATTTTCTGAATAAAAATAAATCTGTTAATTCTGAATTTCTGATTTTCTGATTTCAGTATTTATTCCAAACTTCAAAAGGCTATATCTTTTGCATCGTAACTCGGATTTGAGTGATTCCGATTTCTAAAAATTTGTAAAATTGAGATATATTTAATGGTGAATTTTATTTTATTTTTGGGGTTTAATTGCTCTCTGTTTTGGCATTTATTTGCTTTTCTTCTTCGGTACGCGTAGACGTTGAATTGTGCGACGCTTCGGAGGAAGATCTAGCAACTCAAGAGCAAGTTCCAGAACCAGATCAGGACCTATTCCAAGGCAAGTTGTGCTTTGATCATGTTGAACCTATGTTTATAAAATTGCTATATTTGATTTACACTAGTGCATCTATTTCAAATATACAACTATTTCAAATTAGATTGGGCTTAGGTAATATACCAGATTGATCTATAACCTACCTTGTCATTGTATGCCATGATCCATTGTCACCCTAGATTGGTTAAATATAGTTGGTTAATAATTATAATCAACATTGGAGGTTTAGTCCGTAATAGTTGCTTAGCCTTGCCACATCATCACATGTGTCAGAATCATTGGTAATTAATCTTGATTAATGAAATATGGAACAATGTCATGAACTTGTGTGTCATGTGGGATCACACGATGAGATTGAGTTGTTGTGGCGAGTCATGTCACGCAACGATGTTGAATTGTTGATGGCACGTGGTGCTTGGTAATCAACTGGGTGATAATAACTTAGATCAGGGCAAGTGACAAGGGGCGAGGATGCCAAGGTGGGCCCGATGGGCAAAGGGTATGTGGATGTCTTACCTTGATCACACTAAGGACTTAACCTTGCAAGCCTTTGACCTTAGTCAATCATGCAACCACATGTCTGGTATGGGCCAGCCTAGCTGAGTAATTTGCAATGTCTTAATTTTGATACTATCGTGGACGGTGTGAGTTCCCGAGTTATGGTGTAATTCACATGGCGCAAGAGGGGGGCCCTGGATGTGGTAACCAGTCCCGCCAGTGTTGAAACCTTAGCGGGTAGTATCGGGTTAAGCCAGCGCATTGTAAAGGCTTTGTTATAATCACTCGCCTTGGTGGTGTTTGGTTGTATCACGTGGGTAAAGTGCATAACCTCCGCAGAGTGTGAAACTATTCGGATAGCCGTGCTCGCGGTATTGAGCAATGCTCGGAAATTACAGTTAAGGGTTAGTTTAATTAATTGGACAACTTGGTTGGGATGGCGGAAGGCCATATGGAAGATGGAATTTGACTTAGGATTGGAAACTTGGTTCACTTGAGAAATCTTCAATTTATTTACTATTGATATTTGTTTCTACATCTTTACAATCTATTTATTGTATTCGTTCATAAATCTTGCTTATTGCAAAATAGCCATGATAGCCTATCCATTGGAATAAGCCTTGCATATAGATACATAGAATTGCATTCATGCACCAACTTGTTGAGTGCTTAGTGCTCACCCTTGCCAAACAACAATAATCAACAGTTGAAGAATCTACACCTGTGTTGGAAGATGAAGTCCAGGAAGACACGAGTCATTAGGATCCGAGCCTTGTCGGTTGCCTGTGGTGAACTGATGAGCTATCTACGTTTCTACTTTCCGCTGCTTAATTACTAGTTTCTATTTCCAGTCTTGCCCTGCGTGGCTTAATAATGTAAGTCGGTCATAAGATCATACATTTAGCTATATCAATAAATGAACTATTATTCTATTATCGTTGAGTATGATGTGATATGTACCGATGTTGAGCTGTGTGCACTAGCGTTGATCCTGGGACTAGTGCGGTAAACACAGTGGGTTCGAATCAGTGGATTCGGGTCCTTACACGGTACGAAAACAAATATGAGATAACTAGCGTAAATCAATGATGCGCAACTTTATTAATAAAAAACCAATTACAGGGGAAATATGCTAAGTCTAAAACTACTTCTAGTCGACAGAAAGTTAAATAAAAGTAGATGTGAAGTTGATTGATTGTGTGTGTTATCTTCATCTTATCTCCCAACCCCTTTTATAGCATATAGGCCGATCGTATCGTTCTCCAATTCCTTTACAATTCGTATCGGCCTCAATTCCCTGGAAATCAATTCCAACTTGAGCTGATGTCGGCTAAGATTCCTCGTCCAAATTTAACTCTTGTTTTCCAAATTGACCACGCCTGCCAAATTCTGGTGCCTAATGGAGGGCTTCAACTCCAACATTCAATCCCATAAAAAAATAAAAAAGGAAGACAACATTCAAGATGCAGTTGATTTTCATGAACAAAAGCCACATGGTAACTATGAATGCTTACAATAATTTTTTTGGCAAAAAATGTACAAGAAAACAAGGAGACAATGCTAGACTGAATGGCAGCTCAGATTCCTGATGAACAAGCTGAGCTTGTTATACAGAAAGTATAGGTAGAAACTTATGGCAACAATTAGAAGCATACAACACGTTCTTGAGGCTTTACTGTGAGTGTTTGCGGTTAGTAATCCTACCACTCACAAATCACTGTTATGGGACATATCAAGCCCACTAGCGCAAAGAATATTACAACAAAAATGCAAAAACTAAAGAGACACATCGTAGGCATCATAAAAAATAATTCTTATGCAACGAGATGCCGGGTGAAGCACATAGTCGACCTTCAGGCAATATTCTACCCTAAGATCACAAGCCATCAGCAACCTGAAAGAACCAATAGAATAAGCAAACTCAAGAGGGAAAAAAAGCTTAACAGTCTTATTAACTAATATGATATCAAACAACAATACAACTTCATGAATCATGAATATTAGAAAGCAATTAGTAAGTAAGCGGTCTTTAAATAGTGTGTGTGAGTACATGTGAAAATCCAGGTCACCTGCCGTCTTCAACATCACCTGTGGTGTCTCCTTCAACCAAGGCGCCCTGTTGAGTCTGTCTATCGCGATCTGCTCGAAGGCAATGTTTTTCAGAAATCAAGGGATCGGCACTGTTCTCCATCCGACAAACACATTCTTTTGTATGAACTTCAGAGCTTGTCTTAGAGTATGAATTCGAAGGTGTCCGGTGAACGATCTGTCAATGGATCATGCTTTTGGGCGTTATCTCTCGACGATGATTCAGATGAGGAAGAAGTGGTTGTTTCAGTGTCTCCTTCGACCTTGATCCAAGATGCCCTGGATGCTGGTTACTCAGTTTCAGAATTATTGTCTGCAGTTCAAAGGATTCGATCATGTCCATTGAAGTGTCCTTCTGTACGGGTGACTGGAGGGAGTGCTTCCTCCTCCATGCGGCCTTGGCGATGTCCATTGCCGAAGCCAAGGGTTACTCCTCCGGTGACATTTGGTGATGTCTTACAGCGTGGTAACCGAATCAAACTTGGCAACAGTAACCCACCTTTCTTGGAGCATTATCAGGAGTGTGTTAACGAAATTTCAAAAGGCGATCCAAAACAAGATCATAATAGCATCGGGATTCCATCTTTGCGTGAGCAAGGGCTCACAGCTAGATTTGTTCTATCAACAGTTCGGGTGTTGGTTTGCGAAAATTGTTTGCTCGCACCTGGAAATACAACAAAAACTAACCTGGGACAGAATCAGCCGATAGAACAACTTTTGCTTCAGTTCTTCGTCAACATCCGAAGATGGACGGATCTGGCAAGCAGGGGTTCAGTCATGGTGGCAACAACAAGGTGATTGCTCATGATGGTTGTGGCAATTCTGCTAGCTCTGTCTAGCAGGGTGGTCCCGGTGGTGTTGCTGGAAATCAGGGTACTGGGGTTTTTATTCGTGGTTGATCCCGATGGCAACCAAGATTTTTTGGTCGTGGTAGGAGTCATTTTGGTGGTCGTCAAACCTCTGGTACTAATGGATGTGACCGTGGTGGTTCTGATGGAGTCATGTTATAGCACCGTAGGCAACCTTTCAAGCTGATGGTGCACAAGGTTTTGCTTCTAACTCGATAACTCAGGCTTCTCTACACCTTCAGATGCTATTGACAACACTAAGCTCATTTGCTACCGTTGCCAAAATAAAGGGCACTCGCTTTCAGAATGTCAAGCTTTGATTTTTTGTGATATCTACGAGAGTGATCAGCACATTGCTAGCAAATATCCTATATTGAAATTACCTAAACTGGCTGCAAATTTGTGTGGGTATGCGGCGGATGGGCTCAGGTTCTATCAAATTCCTTGTTCTGGTAACAAGAAACCCCAGAGTGATACTAATAAGACAGCCTTGGTCCGCATCATGGGGGTCAATGGAATGTTGACAGGATGAGTAAGGAGCTTCAAATGGTGATTCCTATTAAGTGGCAATGGGAGGTCAATGAACATAGTCCAGATTTTTTTTTGATTCCTTTTCCGTCCAAGATAGAATTATTGAGGTTGACAAGTGTTGGAGAAGTTAAGGTAAAAATTCAGGATGCTGTGATTATGTCTTTCGAGGAGTGGTCTTCGAAGGCGAATGGCAAATTGCAGCTTGAGAAAATTTGGGTGCAGATTTTTGGTGTCCCTTATGAGATTCAGGATTACTTATCCTTATGTGCAGTTGGTTCCATCATAGGTGCAACTCAGTTTGTAGACATGGTGAGTACTCGAAAGAAGAGATTTGTTCGCTTGAATGTCGCTGTGACAGATGCAAGGCTAGTCCCTGATAGTACAGATATTTGTGTTGGAGATGCTCCCTATGAGATTTTCTTTGTGGTGGAAAGCAAGGATCAAGTGATTCAGCACAATCTGGATTAGCCAGATGGGGAGGATCACAGAAAAGGGAAGCAACAAATGGATGAAGACGCTGATTTGACGGATAGGGACATCAAAAGGTCTAAAACTACAAAGGATGGATCATCTAGCGAGCAGGCGTCACATGATGTCCCAATGTTTTCAGCAAAGTCAGTAGGGGTTCAACAGGGGGAACTTGTTTCACCTGCACTCCAACACCCTCTTGGTGAGACTGATAACCTAGGTGGAACTGGGCTACGTACAATAGCCGAAAAGGTTTTTGAAGATCAACTCCCACTAGATGCTCTGATGCTCCTTGTAGTAATGTGGATACTATTGGTGTTATACACTCTGATGCTGCAAATGCTGCTTCGATTCACAACAATTTTGTTCAAAATAATCCAAATGATCAAAGCGTTCTTGCTATTGGTGTCCATGTGGATGCAAAGGCCTTCAGTCTGCACTTGCCGATCAGAGTCTTTCTGCTGCCGACCAGTCTTTCTCTGTTAAAAGCATCGAAGAACTTGAAGTTACTGTTTCTACCGATCAAAAAGTGGATGCTATTGATGTTATGAACACTGATCCTGCAAATTATTTTGGTGATCCTAAGGTAACTGCAAATGCAAGTCAATATGAACATGCCGATCAGAAGTTAACTGATACTGCTTACTCTGCTGCCGATCAGTTTATTTCTGCTGAAATTACCGAACAGGCTGACAATATTGCTTTTGCTGATTAGAGCTTATCTATTGACTTTGCTGCAAATTCACTCAATGTTAATCAAGATGTGCCGAAAGATATAGCCCCATTTGTAAGCGAAGCTCTTGGTGATAATGTGATTGAGGCTGACTCTGTTGAAAGCACCGAAGAAATTAAAATTACTGCTTCAGCCGATCAGAATCGGGCGGTTACTAGTGTTATGTATATTGATCATGCAAATAATATTAGTGATCCTAAGGTACCTGTGAATGCAAGTTAGTCTGAACATGCCGATCAGAAGTTAACTGATACCAATCAAACTAACTCTGTTGCAATCACCAAAAAGTTTGAATCTATTGCTTCTGTAAATGCTGATTTGATTCACAACAATTTTGTCTCTGTTGAAATTACAGAACAAGCTGTCAATAATGCTTTTGCCGATTAGAGTTTATCTCTTGACCTTGATGCTTTTGCTGAAAATTCCAGTACTGGATTTACTACCGAACTGAGGAGGTCTACTACTGCTGAACATGTGGTTAGTACAGTGTTGTCCAAGAATACAGACCAAGATGCCATGACGATCAAAAGGGTAAATGTGGAGAATGCAAAGTATCCCTCGGCGGGTGAAGTGACGGGACCTCTTGCAGTTCTACCTTCTCTCCCCATACCACGCAAGTGTAGGAGGTTGAATACCCCGTCATACCAGGTAGGGTGGCGACCGCTGATTTGAATACTTTTGAGAAGGCAAAGTGCAGGGCTTCTATTCGCAACATGGAAGCTCCAGAAGGTACTCTTCCCTCTTCTTTCCTTCAATTTTCCGATACTCATATATCTTCATAATTGCACAAGGTTGGTATTTCTTTGGGAAATTCTAAGGATGAAGTTGTGAAGTCGATTAAGACAATTAAGAATATAGAGGTGGATCGCTTGAAAATATCAACAAAAAATTCTCATAACCAGCGGTCTACTCATCATGTTACGGAGGCTGTGGATCAAGAATTTCTTGATACTAATACCCTCAATCACTTATGTAGTGATTTAACTGATGAAGTTTTGGACAAGGAGAATGACCACTTATGTAGTGATCATCGTGACATTTGTCGCAAAAAAACGTCCAAATATGTTAAGACAAAACCTCGGTTGGGACACCCACCAAACAAAGTAAATAAATGAAAGGAATCTTTTGGAATAGCAGAGGTCTTGGTAACTTGGCTAAGTACAGATATATTTTAGAAGTGGTTAAAGCGCAACATATTAATTTTGTTGCACTCCTTGAAACAGGCAAGAGTGAGTTCTCACCATCTTGTCTAAACCACCTTTGTGGTGGACAAGATTTCATGTGGCACTGTATGCCTCCTCGTGGGCGATCTGGGGATATTCTTTTAGGAGTCAATTTGCTATCATTTGATATTGGCTCTATTGACGAAGGAGACTTCTATGTGAAGTTTCACTTGAGAAATAAGGATGATGGCCTTCAATGGATTTTGATAGCTGTTTATGGTGCAGCACAAGATCGATTGAAAGAATAATTTTTGACGGAATTAGTAAATACATGTAAAAAGGAATTATTACCTATTTTGATAGGAGGTTATTTTAATATGATTAGGAGCCAAGATGAGAAAAACAATGATAACTTTGATTCTTGGTGGCCTTTTTTATTCAATGTTGTCATTGACAGTTTAGATTTGAGAGAGGTTGATTTATCTAGACGTCGATTTACTTGGGCAAACTCATTGGATATACCTACTTTTGAGAAGCTTGACAGGGTGCTAATGAGCACAGACTGGGAAAAAAATCCCCCCTAGTCATGGTGATTGCCCTTGATAGGTCCCTGTCGGACCATACTCCCCTGCTCAATACTAGAGCTGCCTTCCACAAGGGGAACATGCCAATGTTCAAATTTGAACTTGGATGGTTCAATAGGGAAGTTTTTTTTATATGGTGTCGAAATGTTGGCACAATGAGCATAGGGGTATTATATCCATGTCTAGATGGCAATTTAAAATCAAAAGTCTCAGACAACATTTACGGGGCTGGGCTAAAGATATTAGTGGACTTTATAAGAAAGAAAAGAAAGAGTTACTTCATATTATCGATGAGCTTGATAAAAAATCAAAGCATACTGGGCTATCTAATGAAGATATTAATCTTCGACAGTGTTCTGCTGAGAGGTTAGCCCAGTTGTTACGTGAAGAGGAAATCAAATGGTACCAACAATAGAAAGTAAAACATATTCTTGAGAGAGATAATAATACTAAATATTTCCATTTAGTCGCAAATGGTAAATATAGGAAACAACGAATATTCCAACTCGAACAAGATCAAAGAACAATAGTTGGGGATGTATAAGAATATATATTTATGAATATCGAAACTTGATTCCAATATAGAAAATGGTCCTCCTTTTATAGAATTTTTGAGAAGTTGAGGACGTAAGATAGACTTGTGAGTAGTGTTTCCATGCTTTCTCTCCCAATACAAGTTGCACAAATCTTAAAGCAAGCAAAAGGGTAAGTAATCACCATATACCATTCATTCATGCTTTAATAGTTGTACAACTGTAAAAAAGAAAAGCATGAAAGCACTCTAGAGACTGCCAACCGTGGCCCGTGTGGCAGACGTACACGAGTACACGACCCAAGAAGCCTATGCTCGGCAGTACCAAGGCTTTGTCCGTGTCAGCCGACACCGGCGGCAAGACGTCGTCCAGTTCTTCCACCACGAAGCCTGGCAACGGCGGCAAGCCATTGTCGAAGCCCCCGCTGTTGGCGCCAGACAGCGACCAGCGCAGGGGCCACTTCGTCCGCGCGATCGGCGGCGGCCAACAACAAGGGCGACGATCTGGCGGCGGTGCATCTACGCGTGAGCCGCCTCGCTTCAACATGGACATGGTCCAGGCTGCGCGAGATGCTCTCCCCGTGGATGGACATGTGTGCAAGTACACGGCCAACGACAGTTTTGGCACCCAGCTCAGCAGCGGTGAGGGCATGTTCCAGGAGACCGGGTGGTACAACTCCGACCAGTACAAGCTTGATGTCATCTTCCACGACCGGATCAAGCGGTATGAGTGCCTCACCGACGACTCCTCCCTCGCGGCCGCCATCTTCGTGCCGTTCTACGTCGGCCTCTACGTGGCGCGGCACCTCTGGGCCGGGGTACAACGTCTCCCCTCAGGATGCCATGGTGCTCGAGATGGTGGACCTGGTCACCACGCGCCCTGAGTGGAACCACACGGTCTGCCGCGACCACTTCTTCGTCGCCAGTCGCACCACGTGGGACTTCCGGAGTTAGGCCGGTGGCGACAGCGAGTGGGGGAACAAGCTCTTCTGCCTGCCTGCCGCCCATAAAATGACCGCGCTCCTCGTGGACGCCAGCCCGTGGCACCTGAACGACGCCGCCATCCCGTTCCCGACAGCCTTCCACCCGGCGAGCGACAAGGCCGTGTTCCCTTAGCCCAGCGAATACTCAAGGCTCTAGGCTGAGTAGCAGCAGCAACTTTGAATTTGTTATGAGTCGAGTCCCGGAACAAAGAGCTTTTCACAGATCCACTAAACGAACAAAGAGCCTTGAACATATCGAACTTTCATCCCGCATTATCTGTGCAAAATTTTCTCATTGTTTACCCTGTCTGGTTTTGAATGCCCCATTCTTTCTGCGCGAGCCAACAAGTCGTTCGTTTAGAAGAGTGCTGGACCTCCACCGTGGAACCTTATTGATTCACTCCTCGCATACTTAACTACACGTTTTCTCTTTGCAACCAAGGGGAGCTACACCACGCTGCTCTCCTGCCACTGAGCCGTAAGAGTTGGCACCCCCGCCGTTGGCTTACTAGATGTAAGAGAACTTGCGGTTCTAAAGGCCGACTACTACAGGGTGCGTGCGCTGGGACTGATCGGGACGACCTCGTCGAACAGATATGAGTAGACTAGATCTAGTGTGGTGGTACCAAATACGTGCACTTTCGTGTCTCTCAGTGTGGTCAGCACTAGGTGTTTCCGAGCAGCGAGGCTTACACCCATTCGCCTCTATCTATGTCATTATTGCCTTACAGGTTTGTGTGTCTAGTCCTTCTTTGCACCTTATCATTATTGCTGACTTTCACTTTAGTACTTTACACATGCAAGGTGTCTAATAAAAGCGCCAGGTAGACGCGCGGAGATGTATTTTGGGTACTGGTGGTACTGGGAAAAAAAGTCGTTCATGAGACCTCGAATTCCCACGTTCCAGCCTGCATTATGCCGGTAGGTCCCACCCCCAATTTCCGCCCGTCTGCTGCTAGGTCCGAGAATGGCGCTAGGCGAGGGTGCCGCTATGCCCCGCTGCTCTGCTGCGGCCGGCCTCCAGACTATGCAAAAGAAGCTACTAATACGTTTTTTCCTAAAGCAAGTTCCCCACCAACTGTAGCAACTCCCTCCGCTAAAATTTATCCTTTTTTAATGGATTTACCCCAGAAAAGGCCATTGAAGCCGATAAGGGCCCAGAGAGAAAAAATGGGGAAAAAAGTGTCCTTTTATTCTCCCCAAAAAGGCAGATTCTCTCCATCTAGGATTCCTGGTCCTTATCGAACCAGCTATTTCATTCCTGGTCTGGTCTGGAAGAAAGAAGTTTTCAAGAAACTGCTCGAGTTTTAGCAAAAACTGCCCTACGAGGTCATATTGATTGGTTGAAACGCCTGAAAGAAAATGTAGTTCTGGGGGGTTATACCTGTTGGTACCGGATTCAAAAAATTTGTGCATTGTTCCCTAGAACCGTACTTGAGAGTTTCCTACCTCATACGGCTCAGAAATTGCTATCTTAATTTCCCTTATCTTAATTGAATTCGACTTTTCAAGAGATCTCCTCCAAATCATCGGTCTGACTATCGCCTTTCATTCCCTCCTGACTCGAGAAAAGAAAGGAAAGACCCATTGCACTACAGCGGCAGCTTGGGCTCGAGCAACGGTGGGAGATAAGTCTTCTCTTCATTTAGCATTCAGTCTATCTTCGGAAAGCTGCGAATAGAAGAGCATTCATATCATAGCAGATTTTTTTAGCATAGCAGTGCTTCAATGCTTTCTCTTTTAATACAAGTTGCACAAATCTTGAAGCGAAGGGTAAGTAATCACCATCTACCATTCATTCATGTTTTAATATTTGTGCAACTGTCAAAAGGAAAAGTATGGAAGCACATCTCGATTTTTTTCATAGCTAAACGGAGGGGCTTGGTCGGACTGCCCACGGTGACGACATATTTATAACCTCATGTCATAGAACAAGAGAAAGTTGTTGGATGGTATATAGCGAAGAAAGGAGTATTTCATGGTATATAATCAATTTTCTTTTTGAGTGTGTCCTCACCAAATATTTAGTAAGAACTTTTTTTTCATTGTGACGTATGACGACATCTCTCTCCTTCCCCACTTCTCTTCCCTCTCAAATGCTCTCTTGTCGCGACATTTGATGGCATTCCCTTCATCTCCTTTTATCCTTTGTTCCCGACCTCTAACCCAAACAAGTTTTTTTTGTCAAAGGTCTCCCTAAGTTTTTGAATAGGAAGTATTTTTTAACCATTTTTGAACATTTTTAACTAAGACTTTTCAAACCAAAAGTTTGTTTAGTCTAAAGTTTTTGAACCAAAAGGTTTTTTATCAAAAGATTTGAATCCAATTTTTTTGTAAGGAGAAGGAATAGGTGGGAAAGGAGAAGTGAGAGTCAAGGGAGGGATGCCACATGATAACACCCGATGTGTTCTCACCAGAGAATTGACGAGAATAACCTCAAATTAGCAGTACTCTTTTCTCTTTGCGAAGATGCTTAGAAAAAGATCACGTGTTGCCTAAAAGTTTTGTAATCCTCGTGGGAGCCCACTTGCAAAGAAGAGTCCACTCCATCGATCAAGAACAAGGCCCAATTTGGGTGGATTGGAATTGGGCATCGCAAAAAGCACTTTCCATTTGGAGCTTCCCCCTGTGTAAGAAAGCAAAGCATTGTCCGCTTCATTAGCCATACGTTTGACGATCAATCCATAACACAACAGCTGAGCCAAACCACACAAACTACATTTGGAAATTGGAAATCAAACAATGACAGGATTCTTTCACAGTTTCCAAGCCAACTTCAACCAATCCACCTATCCATACTTGCCCCTGGTTTTGTGGTGTGCAATTGCAAGCAGATCATCACCACAAATCTCAAACATCATCCAGTGCCACTTGAATTCATACCATCCACACACACACACCAAAAAAATCTGGAAAGTAAAACTGAAAATGACTAACCACAAGAACTGGAAAAAGAAGAGCACAAAGCAGATCCAAAGCTACACATCTAAACAATTAAAGTCACAGATCAAAAGGTCAAAGGGTATCCAAGCCACATGAAGCAATCAATGGTTGCACATGAAAAGTAACAAGAAGTAGCAATGGCCCCTCCTCACAAAGCAACACCCCATGTTCTCCTAGTACAGGACCATGTTCCTGCCTTGATGCATTCAGCAATCAGTGGCGCCAACATGCCATGTTTTCAGTACCAGTTGAACCAAAGCAGGAGAATATTTCCATCAGTTCTTGCATTGATCACGACAGCGAATAGCCAAAAGGGCATATCAGCTAATAATGGAATCATTACAATGTTTGGACATCTGCTCAAAAGATGTAATAAATATTTGGCCACCAAAGAGAATGCTCTCAGGTGACAGCATCAACCAGGACATCAATAAGATTAACTCGGGAGGATTAGCAAAGACCAAATTAGAACCAGGAATCATGAGCCAAGTTGGCAACACGGTGGATTACATAACTCTAAGATGAATGTACAGGAGAAATGATAATGTGAGACACACGAAAACTCCTGCAAACGATTGCGGTCGATAGTTCAATACTTTTTAACACTAGCACCAAACTTGGCATGAAAATAAACTGGAACATGCAATATATGATTCAGCACTGATCAAATATAGCAGCCACTGAGCACATTAGGAGTCTAGAAGGTACACAATTTTGATCCATAAACAAATTCGGCAATACAGCTCAATGGAACCCCGGCAATCTCAAACATAGTAGCTTACATGGCAAGGACTTGAGAAAGGAACAGCCAGAATAGAGTAGAAAGACCAAGAACCCAGAGCTTAAAAGCACTTCCGGTGAACAATCGCTGGACCTGACTCATCATACTCGCCCTTCGAGATCCACATCTGTTGCATAAAAATCAGATTGCGCCGTTAGTATATGGACGGAAACAAATATAGCGCGACTACTGCAATATAGTAACTTGCTATCTGCGGCTGCGCAACAGAAATGGGTAAAACTTACCTGTTGGAAGGTGCTAAGGGAGGCGAGAATGGACCCTCCAATCCAAACACTGTATTTCCTCTCAGGCGGTGCCACCACCTTGATCTTCATGCTGCTTGGTGCAAGGGCAGTGATCTCCTTACTCATTCGATCAGCAATACCTGGGAACATGGTTGAGCCACCACTGAGCACGATGTTACCATAAAGGTCCTTCCTGATATCCACATCACACTTCATGATAGAATTGTATGTGGTCTCATGGATTCCAGCAGCTTCCATACCAATGAAAGATGGCTGGAAAAGGACCTCAGGGCAACGGAACCTCTCTGCCCCAATGGTTATCACCTGCCCATCAGGCAGCTCATAGCTCTTCTCCACAGAGGAGCTGCTCTTGGCAGTCTCCAGCTCCTGCTCATAGTCAAGTGCCACATATGCGAGCTTCTCCTTGATGTCCCTTACAATTTCCCGTTCAGCAGTGGTGGTGAAGGAGTAACCCCTCTCTGTAAGAATCTTCATCAAGCAGTCAGTGAGGTCACGTCCAGCGAGGTCGAGACGAAGGATGGCATGCGGAAGGGCATACCCTTCATAGATTGGCACAGTATGGCTGACTCCATCACCAGAGTCCAGCACAATACCTGCAAAAACAACTTTTTTACCCCGGCTTGGATGGAGGATGAAGCATACATTGTGAAATGTGCCGTGATACAAACGGACAATTACCTGTTGTGCGTCCACTAGCATAGAGGGAAAGCACAGCCTGGATGGCAACATACATGGCTGGAACATTGAAGGTCTCAAACATGATCTGGGTCATCTTCTCCCTGTTAGCCTTGGGGTTCAGGGGGGCCTCAGTCAGCAGCACAGGGTGCTCCTCAGGCGCGACACGGAGTTCGTTGTAGAATGTGTGGTGCCAAATCTTCTCCATGTCGTCCCAGTTGCTGACAATACCATGCTCGATCGGGTACTTCAAGGTGAGGATACCCCTCTTGGACTGAGCCTCGTCACCAACATAGGCGTCTTTCTGCCCCATCCCCACCATCACACCCGTGTGGCGTGGGCGCCCAACGATACTGGGGAAGACAGCCCTCGGCGCATCATCCCCAGCAAAACCGGCCTGTGGAGAATGCAGAACACCCTCTATAATTAGCACTATGAAGGCCAGACTGACGATCTATATGAATTGATCAAAAGGATCAATACGAACCTTGACCATGCCAGTTCCATTGTCACAGACAAGGGGCTGGATGTCCTCGCCGTCAGCCATTTGATTAGGGATTCTGTTGCACAGATTTTAACAGAAGAAAAAAATATCACTAAAAAAAGCCACCATCACAAATCTGAAATCTCAACATTAGTCCAATGCATCTGTGCTTAATAAGTTGTAACTCTGCATTTTGCTGACACTTCTCTATTAGTAAGCAATTGAAGGATATAGAGCATTATGAATTCCAAATTATATGCAAAGAAAAATAATGACTGAATCACATACATTCTGATCAAGAACCACACAGGAACATCCACTTACCTATGCCCATTTGTTGGTCGTTCTACACAACCAAAACGCAATCTAAGCGCACACCACAATCCATTAGTTCTAACTCATAAATTCTTAAACCGGGAGAAAAGACAAGACAAGAACAGCAAATACATGCCAAGTATTACACAAAGGGGATCGAATTTATCGGTAAACGATCAGATCCAACAAGCCCAAGAACTGGATCTACGGTTCTTGAGAACCTTCCGGCCCAACCACGAACAAATCGCAGTCAAGCAACACCCTTCCACGGCTAAATTTAGCGCAAAGAACCCGGAAAAGAAAAGCGCAAACAGATGCGTAGATACTTCTCGATGCTTACCGGGGATCTAGGGAACCTGTCCGCCTGAAGCCCTCCCACCGAGATGGTAGGAAGCTAGAAGAAGCAAAGGAGTTGGTGGTGGTGGCAAACAAGGGCACAAGGCAGATGCAGGAGAGCCAGGGGCTAGAGTAGACTTGGCCTCATGTCCTCTTTTATATGCACATCTTTTTCTCAACTCGCTTTTGCTTTTCTTAAAAAGAAAAAAGAAAAACATTTTCTTTCATTTTTCCTGCAAAATTGGAACAGTGGAATAAATGGGCATAATAATATCAGCTAAGCCCTTCCCTTTTCCGTTCTTGAGACTTACTTGAGCAAAGTTTTGAAAGTTAACTCTCTTTTTTTTTAAAAAAAAGAAGAAGAGATCTACTTCGAAGTGGCAAAAGTTTTGTATCATTTTTTTAAAAACAAAGTATATGGTCCTATTTTTACTTTTCCCGCTATTTACACCACATCTAAAAAATTGTTGAATCCATCATGGCTAACTGTTTTATTGGATTTTTTTTTAAAAAAAAAAGGTTTGTGACCCAACCAAAATAATTGAAAAGGGAACCTTATGCCATCTCATTGCCAGTTATGAAATCTCCCTGCTTGGCAAATAAATTGCCCAACTCCAGTTGTCACGGAGGAGAAAGTATGACCATTAAAATGGGGCATCATTTGCAAATTGGTCCATCCCAAAAAGGCATGCGAACATCATTTTGCCAATTCCAACTAATCAAGGGACCAAAGTGTTAATGTTTTTTTTTGTTTCGAAGGAAATCTCGAAACTTTTTTTATAGTGGAAGAAAAGTCCAATTGTGCGGCAATTAATTCCTTCCGCAAAAATTATAAGTGGTCATGATCAAAGAAAAAAAAGAGCAAAATGCAAAATAAAGAGAGGATCATTTTTTCTGTGAAGAACCTAAGGCTGGAATGAGCTGGCGATGGATAGAGAGCATGGACCGTATGATGGGCGACGTGGAGGGCCTAGAGTTTGTCAGATTGATTCTGTGCGGGCAACGAACGGTTCTAATCTGCTGTCCGCATTGCTTAGCAATGATAAGCTACAATATTTTGTTGTAACGCTCGCTACAGTGTAAATTGGCACAGTATTTTTCGAACAGTACTATGAAAGATCTTGATTCAACGTCTATATGCAACTGTCAAAGTTGCAGTCGTGGAGTGACTACATTGGATCTCTGTACTGTGTGCGCACACCCATTGGTCCTTCTTGCTCTTCGCTGCACCTTTAGAAGCAAATTTTTTCTGGTCGTAGGTATACTTTTTTTTCTTAAGTTAGATCTCATCCAAACATAATGGTAAATTTGGCTCCTTCTCGATCACGACAAACACCTATCGTGCTCTCCAATCGAGCAGGTAGACCTACTGCTCTCTCACACCACAGCACCTAGCCTATTGTGGTCTTATACCACAGCAGGTAACTCGTGTTGTCCTCGATCCTTAAGGGTCTAGGAGAGGGCTACATTTATAAATCCGTTTGGATGGGAGCTAAAGTTGAAAAAAAAATAGACAATGAAAAAAAAAGCTAAAAACTATGCCTCCTACTTGGGCGTGGCCATCCAGAGTTTCTGTTGGCCCAGCTCACCTAATAATATTCCATCGAAAGGAAACCTTTTTATTTTATTAGCTACCCAGCTTGTTACTCTTTCAAAACAAATCCAGCTTGTACCTGAATCTCGAGTAAAAGAAGAGGCCAGCTTGTGCCTCTGAAGCATCTGATTAATCTGACAACGACAACTCGGTATGGTCTTGAACTAGACAATTATTTGCAGTTAGTCCTTTGCACGATGCCGTTCAAATCAACCTCCCTTAAAAATACCTTAACCTTGGCATTTGATTGAGTTGCCTACAGAGAGTGAGGGTGTTTGGATTAGAGGTATTTTATTAAAATATTTTAAGATCTAATTTAAATCTAAACTAAATTTCAAAAACTTTTAAAAAATTACCATTCATCTAAACAGTGCCCGTGTGTTTTTCTTTCCCTAGAAAGTTTGCAAAGAACATGATAAATCTTCTTGCTCCACCGATCGATGCCACCTGGCGAGCCGGGAGCTCGATGCTGTCTCACCTCACCGTTGACGGAACAGAGAAGTTGAGTCGAAGATGAGAGAACCCCAAAACAGCTGTATGAGTTAGGTCTATTTGGTGAGCTATAGTTTTTCCTGTAAAGCTGTTTTTTTTAATCTTTTAAGCTGAAAAATAGATGTAGTTTTTTATAAGAGACTGATTGATAAACAACTAATTATCGTAGCAATAAGCTGCAAAAGTAGATCCTGATCAGTTTTTAGCTTTTACTAGTTATATGTGGCTTTTAACTTATACCAAAAATCGCTTCAAAGATTATATGTTTAGAGAGAGAGGCTTACTAGCTTTTCAGAAACTGAAGTTGACTTTAAGCACTCGGAAGTTAGTTCTTAGCTTACCGAGCCAGAGGCACTTAAGACCAAGGCTCTTTTCGTCTGGACTTAGATTTTTTGTTTATAGTTTAAAGTTTTTTTAGCTACTTATAATAGAGGTAGATAATTTTATCCTAACTTTAGTTGCATTAGTTTAAAATGAACCCTTAATAATAAAAAAATCACTTCTCCGATGGCTTTTGTATTTTAGTTAGATAAAGACTTATAGCTTTGAAAAAAAAAACCCAATTAAAAACTCACCCTTTTATTTAAGATTTAATTTTTTTTAGCTATTAAGATGAAGAAAAAGTCTAGACAAACTAGACCGAAGACGAATGGGACTACATTCAAGATATGTTACCGAAAATATTGCAATGCTACACGCTAAAGTAATAATCATCAAGATTAAAAAATATGACGTCATCACCTTGTTTCTCCATTTTGCCTTTCCCCCCTTCATGTTCTTAATTTTATTGTGCCAAGTTGGGTTGGCTTTACACGCACGTTCACGTGGCAAGTACTCTACGCATGGATCTTGGTGTCTTTCGACAGTAGTCGAGTCCGGGGTTGATCATTAGACTCCACTAATCTATGGTTAGCACGCATTTCAAGAAACTGCTATAATACAATATTATCTTTAGGCTTTTTTTTCTGATCGATGGATCCTGCATCGGAAGTACCCCACGTGCAGCCATGGAAGAAATGTTACGGATTATTTGGTTTGCTATCTTCCAAACGAACCAAATATCGGTAACACTAAAGAAAATTTGCTGGTGTTTGGTTATTATCAAATTTGATAATATTTACGAAAAATTTGTAACACTAATGATGTCCGATGTCTTTTTTAAAAAAACCAGAAATCCAATGTCACATGTGGGCAATTTGAGAGCGAGAAAACCACTTACCAAAATTTTGGTAACCACAAAATTTAGCTTCGTCACGGTCGGACAAAGTTTTTTTTGGTCAATTTTTTGCTTTGTCAAGGTTTTGTCTATGCCAAAAAATTTAATTTAGCTCACATTGGCTATCAGCCAAATAGCGACTTAGTTCTTTCTTTTTCTTCATGAGTTCATCCATCACAGCCTGGGAAAAGAGTTGAGTTCGAAGAGAGATTTTCAATGATTTGGACGGTGAAATAAGCCGGCAACCAAACCCAGTCATTGTGTTTTGAGTTTCATTCATTAACAATTTCAATAAAAAAAAAGCTTAGGGCATTCTTGTTTTAGCTTTTGATTCTAGATTCTGACCCAAAAGTAGAATAAAAAAACAAACAGCCCGATTCTAGAATTCGATTCTCACAATTCAGCCCACCCATATACATTAGATTCTACAATCCACTTCATATGTGCTTTTGGGTTCCAGCTTTTGGAGAATCAGTTTCTCTACAACTGATGCGAACGGTTTCCCGATCTTCCGACATGTAGTACTAAATCGATTGGTGGAGAACTCAACGTTGACGATCCGGCTTCTAATCAGAACAGATTTGAACCCTACAATCGCTATACCACGGGTCCTTTGGTTAGCAACCACGCACAAACACGGTTAACCTTACTAAGAAGACTTATCTCTGCATACGAATCGATAACACAAGCAAGAACGTAGAAGGTGCAATCTGAAATTACGAATAATATTAAGCACACGAGTTGGGATTCCACAAACCGATGTACAGCGAAAAACTGACAAAGTGTCTAGTTGTAATCTAAGCAAAACACATATATTCTAGCGATGGCTACTGAATATATATGAGGATGAAGGTAAGGGAGGCGGCCAAGGGGATGGCCGTGCAACCCTAAGCCGTACAAAGCCTTTGGGCCCAAGTGAAGGTGTCGCAACACCCAGTAAATTCTGTTCGTTATATAGTTTTGATGATTCCCGTCGATCTAGAATGAGATTGAACGTGAAACCACTTCTGTTGGAAAGCTCTCGTCGTGGACTTGTCCATAGAGTCTAAGAACACCTCAATCGAACTTTGTATGACCCAAATATGATCATGTTATGTTGAACTGCTCCTGAGGGCCGAACTAGACTCGTGAACGAATTGGACTTAATCTTGGACGGGTCTTGAAGCGTTAGAAGTTGTTAGGCCCTTGTTTTGGTTTGAGGTAGAAATATGACCCGTTAGACTAGCATGATCACATCAACAATCAAAATCCAGAATCAGCTTTTAGAGAATCCAAAACTAAAACAAACAGACCTTTAAAATGTTGGGAAAACACGGGTAATATAGGCATACTTAACATTGGGGTTCGTAGACGTAACACTCAGCGCATGACATTAGGGCAAGGAGTGGTCTTTAACAGCAACCACTTCATCATTTTTTAAAGCTACAAAAGAAAAATGAGCAAGGTAGAAAATGTACATATAATGTGCTGGCTGAAGTAGAAAAACAAAAGCCAATGGTCCGAACTCCAGCCCAGCTGAAACGCGCCGTCTTCCCTGTTGTTGATCTCTTCTAAACCAATGTTTTTTTAGGCCCTTCGTACTTTTTTTTAGCAAATAGTTCTCTTCTGAATAAATTTGAAAAATAAATAGCCTTCTTCTCGACTGCGGAAGGCACTGTGGTATCGCGGCAAGTTTTCCTGCTGAGCTTCTCTTTCTCGGCAGGACAAAACATGTTAATTAATTAATCACTTTTAATTATTTAATCACATAATTAAATCAATTAATTAATACCGTTGTCGCTTAATTAATGACTTTGCCTCCCTATCGATTTGTGATAGCTCGGCAAGTCTTGTTGCTGAGCCACTGCTGCGCGGTAAATGACCTGTCAAGTCCAAATCTACCGCTACTGTGATGCCGTAGCTCGGCAGGACCCGTTACGATGCACAAGGCACTTCTGCGGCCATAGAGTGGGGTATTTTTATAATTACATTATTATGGCTCTAGATTTGCATAAAAAGGTAGAGATAGCAGAGGAAGAGCCGATAGGGGACACCTATCCCCTACTGTGCTATGCAACCGTGGTAGGATATGCCTCAATAGGGTAGCATGGCTACCAGCTCCTGCCGCGGTAGGGGAGTGCGATTATTGTGGCAAGAGCTAGCATCGGCGATTCCTGTCGTGGCAAGAGCTGGCAGCCCCGTGATCAATGAGAGGGTTAGTTTTACAATTTTTATCGCACAGGAGCTAGATTTGTAAAAAAATTAAATCTAAGTGATTAGTTCAAAAGGTGTTGCCTTGTTCTCCTCACTTAGTGATGCTCAGATGGGCCGTGCCAAATAGGTCAACCCGTAGCCCGACACTGTGGACACGGCACAACCCAACAGTAAATAGGCCGTGCTTGGGTCGTGACCTCGACCCGACCGGCCGGCACAACACGGCACACACAGTGCCGGGCCGGTAAGGCACGGCCCAACACTTCACGGCACGTTTCGGCTCATTTTATGACACGACCTGGTTCGGCCCGTCAATTCGGATTTCGAATTTTCAGCCATTTTATATCCGTTTCTAGCCGTTGGAGGCTCAAAAAAATTCTAAAAAATCCTAATTTTTTCCTATAAATAGGGTAACCCCCCTCATTTCTTCACTAGTAAACTTGCAATCTCTTCTCTGCATTCTCTTATAAAAATTTTTTTGCTCTTGGTGATAATTTGGCAAAATTCAAAATAGTTTTGCCAAAAATCCAAATATCTGAAATCCGGCTTACAACTTCGGTCAAGAAATCTAGGTAAGAATAGTGTTTTAATTTCTCAGTTCTCTTATTATTTTTAATGCGATGAAATTAATAATAGCGTAATTATTTATTGTAGTTTTCTTCATAGAGAATCAGGATTTTGCGTACTTCCCACCTTCTGATTTCGGGATTTCACCCGAGGAGCTTCTTGCATCTTATTAGATGAAAAGTTGTAGTACCTGTATCATCCTCAGGCTCTACAAGTGCTACTGCGTCGGCAAGCACCGAGGCAAAAAGATCAAGATGCGGTACATTGGAAGTTTGGGAAGATTTTGACCAGATTTTTGAGACATCAAACGGCGTTCAAAGTAGGTATGCTATTTGTAAATATTGTAAGCATAAATTAACTGCGAAGTCTTCAGGTGAAACGGTTTACTTGAAGAGATATACTGAGAGCTGTAGAAAAAAAAACAAGAGTGGCTCTGAGACAGGCGCAGGTGCAGTACAACCCCGACGGTATGGTACTTCACTGAGACTACAGTCCCGAGGTAGCTCGTGAATATCTTTATCGTTTAATCGCTTCTCAATATCTACCTTTAAACTTTGATGAGTCACCAACATTTGAAAATTATATTAGGACCACTCATAATCCTAGGTTTTCTACAGTTTCTAGACAAACAACAACTAGAGATCTGATTAAATACTATAATAATTATCGTACTAAGCTAAAAGATCTATTTAATACCTATATTTTTTTCGATGTCTTTGATATCAAACATATGGAGTGGTAGGGCTAAAGAGGATTACGTTAGTGTAGTTGCTCATTACGTGAACAATGATTGGTAGCTAGAGAAGGTAATTATATGATTCAAATAAATTGACGTAGCACACACTGGTGAGAATATTGCTAATTGTATTATAAAAGTTGCGAAAGATTTTGGCCTCATAGATAATTTTTTACAATAACATTAGATAATGCTGCAGCAAACACTTCTGCAATGAACATTCTAACTCCACTTTTTAATTCATGCGCGAATCTTTCTTTTTTACATCAGTGTTGTGCTTGCCATATTTTTAATTTTATAGTTAAATCTGGTTTGTAGAAGATAGACTCGTACGTTGAACCTTTTTGCACTACAATATCTTTCTTAAATTATTCTAATCAATGAGTAGGAGCATATAAGAACTATTGTATTGCAATGGTGGTACGTCCATATAAGTTTGGTTTTGATATGTCAGTTAGATGGAACTCTACTTACTTGATGCTTAAGTCACTCCTACCCTATAAGAGCATATTTTCTATTTTTATTAATGTGCACTATCGTAGCTAAGATAGTCAACCGCTACTCACAAAGCAACACTGATATATTGCTGAATACTTGCTGTTATTTTTGGAACTTTTTTATGCGATCCACCGTTGCTTTATCTGGAGTTTATTAATCAACCTCTCCTTTAATTGTGCATCATATTCTAGAAATTGTTACTCACTTAAGGAACACACAAAAAATGATAATGCTTTGCGTGAATCTGTTTATGCTATGAAAAATAAAATTTTGAAATATTGAAAAGAAATTCCTATGTTAAATGCATTTGCATTTATTTTAGACCCTAGAGCTAAAGTTCGAGGACTTGGTAATGTTTTCTCATTTCTAAGTGATGCAGTAGGCACTGATTATTCTAGTTATTTTTTAAATATTTGTACTAACTTATCTCAAGTTTATGTTAAGTATGAAAACTTCGTTGGAAAGATATGGGGTGCAAGTAGCTCTACCTCAAGGAGTTCGAATACAACGACGTCAAATGTGGACACAATAACAAATGGTGGGGAGCCAGCTGTCTATCTCAACAGCGACACTGTCAACTATCAAGAGCAGCAAGAGGAGGACTTCAACATTTTGCATTGGTGGCATGAGCACAAGATAATATATCTGATGCTTTCCATATTAGCACGGGATGTGTTAACAGCTCATGTCTCAACGGTTTCTTTGGAGTTTGCTTTCAGTCTATCTGGAGAAATAATCGAGGAGAGAAGAACAAATCTGATAAGTGAGATGGTGAAAATACTTCTCGCTATAAAAGATTTGGAACAAGCTGATCAACGAGCTTAACACACTACAGAAAATGTTGAGTTGGCGACGACGTTTGAAAATCTTTATCTAGATAATCAGGAAGAATAATTGTAATCTTCACTTTTTTCTGTATCACTGGACTATAGGTTGTACTCTTATTTCTTTGCCAAGGTTTTCTCATGTTGAGTTTTACTTGGCAAAGATTTTAACGAGGCAGCCAAATATTAATAAAGCTCATCATTTAATTCCAATTATTTGACTCCTTTTATAATTTTATTTCATATTTTTAGCTTTTCCTAATTTGCATAGATTTTTAAAAAGTTCTTCTATATTCCTTTGAGTTTTTTTTCTAATTATTCTACATTTTTCCATTTTTCTGCATTTGTTTTTTCAAACTTTTTTATTTTCCGATTTTTTTTTCTAATTTGTTTTAAATTTTTGAAGCAAACGAGCCGGTCTTAATCCGTCGGTCCGTTCGGGCCCTTGGCCGGTACGGCATAATCCGCTTGCTAGCCAGGCCTGAACAGTCCGTTCCGTGCTGTGCGGCCCGTTTGGGCCAACACTTTCTCCACCTCCATCTTGTTTCTTGGCGTCTCTGCGTACAACTCGTAACCCTAATCAACCTACACACCCTTCGATTGGACCAGGTCTGGACATTCTTGGGTGCATGAGACCACAAGAAATCTCGCTGTAGATCTTGTAACTACATGTTGGTAATTCTTCTTCTTTGTCTAAATTTTCCCAAGCACGGTAGTTTAAGTTTCTATACTTTAGTCGTTTCTTGATTTGTTGCGTATGCTCCGTATTTATGTTCCTTTTCTGATTGTATCCGTGAAGTAAGATAGACCAAATCTGGGCCTTCAACCTGCTCTTTTTTTTTTGTCTCCGCGATTGAAATCATGTGACATAATCGGCAACAAGAAGTGTGACGAAGTACGGAATGACGGAATGATTGCATGTTCAAGGGGCTGCCATTGTAGGTTACAACTCGGAACACATGTTAAGTCTGACAGGATTGCTGATTCCTTTGCCGCTAGATGGTTTGCTTGATATCGTGAGTTGGGATTGTACCTATCTAAAGCTGCACAAGTACTAGTTCATTGGGTTCAAACGTATCTCAGCAAAACTTGGGATTCTGCTCACTACGCAGGAGCTTTCTAGGATGGAAGTAGGATTTTTTTTCTCTTGTGTTTGTGCATTGCAATGCAACCCATGCCGTGTTTTTGCGTCCTGAACATTGAGGAAGGAAATCCTATGAGACCATGTTGCAGGTTTAGATATTTCATTCAACTCACATTTTATGAGTGAGAGGTGCTTCTATACTTTTCTTTTTGAAAGTTGCATAAAAATTAAAGTATTAATGAATGGTAGATGATGATTACTTTGGATCTTCTGTACACACATAATTCTTTTTCAAGATTACAATTTGAAATTTGCCTGCTCTTGTGTTTCAACTTTCAAGGAATAGGGAAATGAAAGAAGTTTTCTGGGATTGAATGCGTTGTTGTCCTGTTGGCTTCGAAATTTCATGTCTCCTATTTCTGATTGACTAATTGGCCATCTCTGAGTAGTTAATTGTTATTAAAGGATCTTTGTACATAAAGATTTGTTGCTTGGATTATACTTAAAATGGTTTATTTCAACCATTTTTCCTTAATTTTTCACGGTTTTGTAGTAGCGACTAGCAATTAATGACATTTTTTTTATTATGTTAGGGCGGATGATGAACCTGCTGATCCAAAGAATTACCTTGAGGAACTCTTTAAGTTAATAGAATAATTCGTTCAGATACACATTGCTGTGCATGCTCACAACACAGAATAGTACATCGGCGATTCAGGAAAATCAGTGGTGACCAGCCTTCTATTGTAAATCACTTGCTGAATGATCTAGGACTGGTATTTACTATTTGTCACCTGACCAATTTAGGTGTTATCGTGTACACTGAATTGATTTACACTTACGGACATAAGTTTCACAAGATTGTTGCACATGGCTTTTTTTATTTTATTTTTGAAAGGCCTGTACATGGCCGGAATTTATTGAACATATGTCTGTATGTTTGAAGTATCTAACCCTATTTTGCTAGAAATTGGCCCAAAAACCATCCTATTACTATCACCTTATGTTATCTCCTGGAAAAGAATTGTTGGATACCTGGTTTAGTTTTGTATTTCCCTATAATAGCCTAGTTATTTGTTGTTGGTATTAAGTGGTCAGCTATCTCTACCATATTGCATAGATGAGCCACTCAAGCCAGAATGATACAACAGTGCACATGCCGCTTGAGCTGCATGACAGCATATATGGATCCGGTAATCCATGATCTATATTCCTGTTTGGGTGTATTACAATCTAGTATGGCAATATGCCAATATTACTGATCTTGAATTTCAAGACGCTGTGTTGCTTCATTTTGTTACTGGCAAATATGATCTTGGGGATGTTAGCCGTGAACACACAAATTTGCCTGTTCAGCTTTTGTGCTTACCTTGCGCAGAGATGTGTCAAGAGAGTCGAGAAAGAAGGAACTGGGCAGAAGCACTGCACTGGGCAATACTTCGACTACTGGTCATGTGTTGACAAGTATGTAAGTACTACTTGCACATTGAATTGAATAGTTCTGAAACAACATTCTTGAGCAGCCTGACGGCAATTCATGCGTGAAACTTGTGTTTGCAGGTAGCACGAAATAGGGGTGCAATCAGATCGGATAATTTCCAACCAACCGATCGGATGTGTTCGGATCGGACTCGGATATTTTTTTCGGATAGTTCTCGGATTCAGGAGATCACTATCCGTCGGATCGGGATATTCCGAACCTTTTCTCGGATATATCCGGTAATATTTATTCGGATATCCGATCCTTACCAACAGGCAACCAACCATATAAGACATAACCGGATAACCCTAAGACCTAAGTCTCCCTCCCCAATCCCCATCTGCCCCGACTCCCCGAGACCCGAGCGGCCCAGGCCTCCCGCCGCCACCCTGCTGCCGCCCGCCTCCCGGCGCCCTCCACCCGCCTCACCTCCCGGTGCCCTCCGCCCGAGTCTCGCTGCCCTCCCCAGTCCCGCTGCCCTCGGTTCATCCCGGTGCCCGGCGCCCTCCGCCTCGAGTACCGCCGTCCTTCGCTGGATCCGTCCCTCAGTGCCACGGCGCCGCCCTTTGCTCCATCCCCTTTTCGGCCCTCCCGCCCTCCGCTCCATCTGGATCCAGCTCGACGGCCGCCGCCTCCGAGTCGGAACCAGTAGGTTACTAGGTTTGCCTGCTTCTGACCTTGGCTTTGTTGATATTCTTGAGTTTAAGTAGAAATTATTAGTTACGTTGTTAGAGTTTTAACATTTCCACCACACTGTGCCAGCTTTTGATGCTTGTCTGATGTGAGAATTTGGTGTGCTTACTATACTGAAAATCAATGATGAATGTCTGATCAGTTACTAAAGGTAACCAATTGCAGTTCCTAGATTATCCTGCAGGTCCTGCCTCATCAACTTCTATCATATCTTGTCATTCACGGAACTGTTTTTGTCTCTTCAATTTGTCTGTTATAGGCTTATAGCTGTTATATATGATTTTGTCTTCCTTCCTGTTGTCACAACAATGTATTGTATTAGATTTCAGAGTGAATTGCATGAATGATTTGTATTGCTTTGTTGCGAAATTGTCTGTAGTTTGCAATTTTGTGTGACAGATACATTACAATTACTTTTTTTCTTATCTCTTTGGCAAATGCCCTTTATCATGAGTAACATTGCTAGTTTGATTAGTTATCCTCTTTAGATCCAGTTACTTATCCTTAGCTTAAGTTTATTTTGATTTAGGCTGTATGAAACAAGCCCTAAATATGCTATGAAGCATGAACAATACCTTCTAATTTTTGCCTATTGTTCATTCTGCTTAGGAATTTGGTGGCAAACAATTTTGTGATCGATAAATTCAATTACAGGTTCGTTTATATTCCAATATCTCCTCAAGACCATATTTACTAGGTTCTCTCTGCTTGGAGTTTGGATTCAAAATGTCAATGTTTTACCGTTGTTTCGGAGTCGGCATTCAATGCGGGTGGCCGTGTTGTTAATACTTTTCATAGTCGATTAGATTCCGAGGTGGTGGAAGCCCTAATTTGTACCAAGGACTGGACAACATCATCTAGAAGAGGTAAAAATATGTCATACCATTTTCATTTTTTCCTTTACTAATAGCAAATGTCACTACAAAATTTCAGATTCTAAGGAGAAGATTGCAATGCTGATTGATGAGTTAGACATAGAGTATAAGACCAAAGCATGTGATTCACCTATAGACATGACTTCAGAGGTTTGTTCATTGCTAAGAATATATTGTAACAACCTCACCAGTGAAATGCTTTACTCTAGCTGACCACCCCTTGAGGATTTGCAATAATTATTCCTTAACTATAGACTACCACTATCATGACCATACTGGCTAAGCTCAAATTGAAGCATTAATTTTGATAACAATGTTTCTGGAGATGAACAAATCTTTGTGATGCTGCTCTTTTTTGTGATGCCTAATGGTGGAGCCAGGGATATTTCTCTGTTGGGTCATATAGAAAAAAATGCAATTGAAGAATGATGTGTGGTAACTATTGTCATACATTTCTCCGATGGAGCCGACCAGATTATGACCTAAAGTTTGCTTCGTAGTAGTATAAAATAGTAAAACAATATTTTTTTATTAATATTAAACATGTCATGCACTCTTGTTACCTTTTGTTTTGTAAGATAAGACTATGATGACGGCTGATAATGATTGAGTGCTTGTTGAGGACAAGTAACCATCATCATGCACTTGTTGTCTCTTGAGATGTTGCCAACCTACCTTAGCCACTTCGGTCTCGAACTCTTACATAAGATTGTGTTATTGTTGAGTCTTCTGTATATTGTATGATGTAATTCAAATATTATTGATTTGTCGTATTGTCTCTTTCATGAAAACATGGAATTATGGACCTCATGGTTATGTTATCGACTTATCGTGATATTATTTATATATCATTCTATGTTTTGAAACTTGTCATACGTGTACCGTTTAAATTTAATATACTTTTGCAACTTTGTTAGACTGTTCGATAAAATGACTTGTTGGACTACGATAATCCTGTTGCATATTAAACTCATACGGTTGGTTGATCAATGCTATATGTATGCTTTATACGGTATCTGTTTTCACGCGTTATTCGACAAAAAATATCCGATACTATATTGATTCCGCTCCGTATTCAATTCAAATCCGCGACCGATATTATCTATGCCGTATTTGTATCCGGTACTATTCGAATCCGATAAAAAATATGGTTTAGAATATGAAAAGAGCGATATCCGACCGAATTCGAACCGATTGCACCCTTAGCACCAAAGCTGTTTGACAAGCTCAAATGATGATGGAAATGGAATGCTACTTTTGATATGTGACTGCTTTTGTAATGCCCTTTTTCACTTCTGAATTCCAATAAATACATCCAGAGTGTTGTTCTCTCTCTTCTTTTTTTGGCTGAACCTGTAACGAGTCTTTGAGCAGGGCACCCAGTAAGAGCAAGGAATCACCACTCTTAATAACATACTAGTGTGGGTAGCGCGCGATGCCGCGCCGGGTGGACAGGAATGTTTCAAATGAGGATCAAATTAGATGTATATCTTGTCAAGGCGGATGATAGTTAAGAGCTTTTGGGTTTGAGAAAATCAAATCTTCGAAACGGACCTGAAGTTAGAAGAATTTGGTTACAGTAAACTCTCAGCGAAATTTCTGCAATAACGTTAAAGTGACGTTTTCCTCTAAAACCTGAATAAAGCGTGCGATCCTAAAAATATTTTTTTTGCAGAACTCTAATAAAAGAACAGTTTCTTTTCGGCTTCAGAGGTAGCAACAGACAGCTCAACTAAGACATTCACATTGCATTACGGAGCTCCCGAACATCAACCTTTCCACCAGACAGCTATGTTTTCTTACATCGAGTGGTTTATTGATTTCCTTGTTAGCCACTCTGTAGACTTCTAGTAGATTATCATCATCATCCTTAAGGGCTTTGATCTCCAATTGATTTATGGGCACAGCATTAACCTCTTGTGCTTGACCATCAATATAAGAAACCTCTAATGGCCATTTGCATGTACCAGAGCCTAGAATCTGAC
The DNA here is from genome assembly GCA_036346275.1 of Otatea glauca. Taxonomy (NCBI): domain Eukaryota; kingdom Viridiplantae; phylum Streptophyta; class Magnoliopsida; order Poales; family Poaceae; genus Otatea; species Otatea glauca. Next base: position 24,008,027 of record CM070734.1, read on the forward strand.
TACTGGTGGCTTGAGCTGAGGAGAGTTGTGCAGAGCATTCAAAAATCAAAATATGTTATAACTGCACAAGACAAGAAAAAGATTTTGTCTGTGCTGCACAGAAAGAGTCAATATATTTTGGCACAAGCAAAAATTCGTTATTACACTAACTTTCATCACTCATAATGTAATCTTCAAGGTGATTGACAATCAAGCAATATGTGATCAAAATTTATAAGCTAATTGAAAATCGCAAGAGCATTTGAAATGAACAAATAAGCAGTAAGCAACATGAAAATGGCATACTGAATCCAAGAAAAACAAATCCTTCTTTCCCTCTTTTAGGGAAGAGAACCGACGGAACAACAATAAGTATACTAAGCAAGCGTGCATTCTTCGAGCCAAAAATATTATATTAGGACAAAGCTACATTTGTATGCAGGACTGAATCATTAAGGCTACATCAAAATTTTTAAATGTGTTACTATCTATTGATTTAATTGATCAAATTCGTAGAATGACAATAAACTATGTTATAATTCAATTTCATTGTAATTCACGTCAGGAGTTCATGTGATCCAAGGCTACAATCAAGGAGCAACACCTCATAAACTTCCATCACCGCTGGTTGGAGTAATTGCAGCAGGTGTATTCTTATCTCTAGACAAATGCAAATGAAACCCACTGCAAACACCAGCATTCACCATGGCATTCTGACAACTCTGTTGCTCATGTGCAGGGTCTCCAATAAACACACAATCCTACACTATCCATAATGAAAATGGCAAAAGCAGTATGCATATTAATTAGACAACAAGTGTGGAATAAATATAGCTATATCAACCAAAATTCACATGCATATCTTACATTGCTGGTTGATGTCTGAAAATTGGCTCAAACAGAGTGAATCAGATGCACATTACTTCTTGGTCAACCATTTCTCCATAAGAACGGTCACAAGCGTAATCACAAAGACTAAGGATAGAGTAGGCGTAAGCAATGTAGAGTGTCTTGGTAGAATATTTCTAAGGAAATATGAAAGGTAAAGAGCAGCTATATGTGCTGCAGAACCTCAGTTTGGACAACTTACTTCTGACAATAAAATCAACTTCTCTGCATTTTGGGAGCGCCTGTCTCTTGAATTCAAAACGAGTGAAACCTGAACTCTCCCTGTGTAGGAAATAACACATTTAAACCACTCAAGCAGATCATGATAACTTATTGTGTAATTCTGACAATTAAATAGGTTTAGATAGCTAACCTCTGCACTCGGGAATATCTGTAATATTATGTGTCCCCTCCTGATATAAGCCAACCAATGGGATCTCTGGTGTTCCACGTACTGCTAGCTTTGGCCGACACCGCCATTCCCACTAAAAATACCGTCACATTTAGTGGCAAAGCAAATACACCAACTAACCACATCCAATTCTTGCATAACATACATACTGAAAAAAAAAACTAAAACATAATTTTCTTTCTGACTACCTGATCAAGTAATCAGTAGCTATGCAAACTATTAAGCTTGACAATTGACATCAAAGAAGCATATGTTAGATATATTTGAAGCTGCAGGTGATGGACAAGGAGAGGGATAGGGCCGTGCAGTTCCGCATCGGTGTCGATGTGCTGCGCAATGCGGTCGTGATGCTCCAGACCACGGATAAGAAGAAGACTAATCCCACCATGAAGTAATGAAACCAATCCATCACCAGATGTAATCTTCTATGAAATCAAGTGGACTCCTCAAATTCACCAATATACTCAATGCTTAAACTATTTAAGGTTCTCATCCATATCTGTAAACATGCCGATTTTCAAAATGACAGTTAGATATCCTATTTTTAGCTGAAGAAAAATTATCTCACAAAAAATTTGCATCATCTGTTCAGCCTGTTTTCCCACCGTACGCTGTATCCAAACCACCTAAAAAATAAATATACTTGTACCAGTTCAAATGAAACTTATATGTCTGTGTATATGATAATGTAAACTCGATGCACGGACTCATATGATAATGTGCTCAACATGCATGTACTAATCATAGAGGAGCACTGGAAACTACAGGGAAAAAGAAAAGATATCAGTCAAGTAGGTAAAAGCCTCGCAAGCAAACTTAAATTTTAATCAGCAAACAATCCTACAACAAAAAACAGCTAGCGCAGGAAGTGAGCACCTTGCTGAGCAGCCACTGGCGCGCGATGGCAGGGGAGTGAGCCATGGGTTGAGAAGGAGACGTCAGAGGCTGGATGGGTGGCGATGCTGTTTGGGAAGTTCTTGGCTCGGGAACTATACCACGCGATGGTGGCATTATATAGTAGTGAGGGCAAAGTGCATCCATGCTCCTCGCTCCAAAAACCAAAAATACGACCCAATTTCATGAAATACTCGCCGGCGCGGACAGGCTGGCCGGCGGCGCGCGTACCTGGGGGCCTTGGAGGCCGGCTGCGCATAGGGTTTGGTCATGGCTAGCGCGAGCACACAACACAAGAGGGACAAACTAATTGATGGGTTTGTATTGGCTGGCTCGCGGCGAGGAGGAAGAACTGGGGAGCGGGCGGGGGGAATTTGCTGAGGCCGCCGGTCGATGCCACCGAGGAGGTGAAGGAGACGGGTGCGCGGTCGCCGGGCAGCAGACGGCCAGGGTTTTGGGGGCGTGGAGGAGGGGCGGACGAATCTAGACCGTCCGCCACAGAGCTGCGATCCCACGACTGTGTACGGGCCGATCTCTAATGTTCGTTCACGATCGGACAGTCGGAAAGAGCTGAGGCGGAGAGAGCTCCCAGAGGCTGTGTACGGGCCGATCTCTGCCGTGCGATCACGATTGGACGGCCGGAAAGCGCTGAGGCGGAGAGAGCTCCCAGAGGCTCCGAATTCCTTCCGCTATTAGGATGTTAATATATAAGTGACTTGTCAATTGCTTCAGCATCTTGAGATGCACCTTTTCATCAGATAGCAGTGTGTCGCTGCCAAAAGCATCTTAGGCTCACATTACAATAACGTATATCTTCACATCACATGGAACTCAAATGCAAGCATATGCAAACCTCCCCAGATTTGATACGCTAGCACAGAGGGAGCCAGTGTTTCTTGTAGCATGTACTTCCAACTGAAATTGTCTTCACCACGTGCCGAAGGAGAAAGAGGATGATTCCTTCAATTCAGCCTTCTTGGCAATGACAGATGGTACAAAGATGAAACCACAGGTACAAAAAAACATCCACCTTCATTATAAGAGATGAATATAACGGTAAGTTCTCAGGCACAGGTTCACATATCAAGCTAGGCCGATCCAATTTCCTCTATTTAAGAACAATGAGAAGAGACCGAAAAAATTAGGCCCCAAGATGATTGTTCAAAATGTATATAAAAGGCAAAACCAAACCAAAAATGATATGCTACATTCCTCAACATTAGTGACCCAGATCCAAAATAAGCCAATCGGATAATGAGAAAAAATGTCAGGTATATATGCAAGGGGTCAATCTTTTGCGCCGAAGTCATCTTCTGGTTGTTGGCTTCTCTCTCCCGAAGTTCCCTGTAAAAGGGGTTTGAGAACAATGTAATGTTAGTCTGTTAGGACTTACAACCAGTAATCTTTAATTCTTAGTGTAGTGACTAGTGAGGCTTGTTCCCTTTTTTGGAAATGAAAGGAAATGCAGGTGTTTATGGAAATACCTGAACTTGTGCCAAAAGATCCTCTAGTTCAGCTATTATATCTGGGAAAGAAGGCCGGTTAGATGGAATGGTTTCCCAACATCTCTGCATCAAGTCTAATAGCTTGGGATGTGCATTTTCTGGGAGCCCCGGGCGCAATCCCTTGTATGACAGTAAAATGATAGAATACTTAGAACATTTCACAATGCACATATTACAGTGCAACACCTACACATATCATTCACATAAAAAACACCTGTGTATATTACAGACCTGCCTCACACCTACAGCTGCTTGGAGAGGGGTCATGGTATCATATGGAATCTGGAAACACCAGAAATGACAAATTAACAAGCCTCAACAACCGCAATGATAAATGCGCTAATTGTGGTAGGCAACTATAACTAGTCAGTAGTCACAGAAAAGAATATACCTTGGACGTTATGAGCTCCCAAAGCACAATAGCAAAACTGAACACATCTGCTTTGTTATCATATGGTTGATGATTTATAACCTAAGCATGCATCATCAAAGATATATTAGTAAGGAAACATTTTCATCTCTTTACTAGTTAGAAGTCACTGTAAACTACATAAATATGATATATCACAAACACTGAATACTCAGATCATTGAAATAATGAACTAATCAAATTCTTGATTTCAGCAATATATATTGATATGGGAAGCTTCTATCAGCCACTTCCTTTTAAGAACAGAAAACATCAACACTACCCAGGCACATTTGGAACTGAGTTTCTAACTTACGTTAGTTTTAGTAGATTACATTGTTCCAGTAAATAGAATAGTACCTCAGGTGCCATCCATCTGTATGTTCCAGTTTCAGCTGTCATAATACCTCCTTGATCCTGGAACCGAGCTACACCAAAATCTGCCACTTTCACGACCTAAAGAAATAAACAGCAAAACCATTCATCAATAAAGAAGTCTTTATCAAAAATAAATGTATGATGTATGACCCCTTGCCCTCAACACATATAACAACACATAAATAAACAATGTGCACTAACAGTTACAGTATCCTTCACATTCAACGCTTGTCTTCTTTGTGTTCCATTGTTTTTTCTATAAATATATTCTTGACCAATGAAGTAAAGAGTTATAGGCTACATACATGATCTTTGTCCATTAGAAGGTTGGCAGTCTTCAAGTCTCTATGGATGATACCCCTCTGATGCAAGTAACACATCCCTCGGCATACATCAACTGCAAACTTGAGGAGAGTTGGGAGCTCCAAGACATTGTGCTGCTTGTGCACGAAGTCATACAGACTTCCTCCAGACATGTATTCTATAAGATATAAAAATACATGTTGTGTATTAGTAGAGGATGAGAGAAAAACGCTCCAACCTCCGAAGACATCAGTTAAGCAAGAAAAAACATGCTCTTCATCATGAAATTGTAGGGCATTACTTAAAACATTTTCAGGTCTAATTTTATGTATGACAAACAATTCTTTGTAGGTTCCTATTAGATCCAGCTGATGCTAACATAAAGCTCACCTGTAATTATGCAAAATTTCGGTGGTTTTGTGCATGCACCAATGAATCGCACAACATTGGTATGATGAACTTCCCTGAAAAGTATGGAAGGTGACGATAAGGCATACATATTTATTTCCTGGTACTTGCAAGGGACAAGGCAATTCAGGTATACTTAATCTGAGAGTTGTGATGCGTTCATTTCTACTTACGATGAAAGAATTAAATCTCTTCGATCAAATTATAAGTAGGAGGTAGGATATTTAACTACATCACATAACTAGAATATCTTACAAGTTACAAGTGGTTTCATAGAATGTTAGGTACCTTAGAATATATACTTCTTGCGTGAACTCGTTCCAAACATTCTTATTCAAATGCTCAGCTCTTAGAACTTTAACAGCAACATCCTCACCAAAATAAGTCCCATGAAACCTTCACATAAGAATATCACACTATTAAGAGAAAGCATCACTGAATACAGCAACTAACTAACTCAGCGATATGCACTTGACTCACAAGTCCCCGCAAGAACCAGAAGCGATCATGTCTCCCATCTTCAGAAGTCGTTTGTCAATTTCCCAATCACCACCTTTCACTTGGAATGGCAGTGTTCTTTCTGCAGCTGAGGAGTGAGATGAACCAGACCATGAACCCTGCACACTCAGAAGGAACCAGCAATGTGCTGTTAGTTCTGGAAAATGGAACAAGACACACTGTCTCGTGCATTGTTATTAAGTTGTCGACTAATCGTGGATTAGTCGTCCAGTCAGTACATGGAGCTCGACTAGGGTGATTGACTCAACTTAAGCGACTAGTCATGTGGCTGGACGACTAATCTACGATTAGCCGCGACTAATCAGGCATTCCTAGCCGGGCGACTCATGGCCACGCTTCAGAGAGATGACACATATATATACATGGAATGGAGTGCTGAACCCTAAATCCTCCCGTCCCGATTAATTTCCGCCTAGGGAGCTGCCGCAATTGCCTGCGCTCGTTCGGTTGTCCGTCGGCTTGCCGGAGCCACCGCCTCCTCCTCCCGTCCGCCTCGGCCTCAGCCTTAGTTGCAGCTGCCCGTTTGCCTCCAACCTCAGCCTCATCGGCAGCGCCCCTGTGTCGCCGCCTCCGGTCTCGGCCCGACCCTGCCCCTACTCCTCTGCCTCTGCCTCCGGCCCCACCCCTGCTCCTCCGCCTCCAGCCCCGCCCGAGCCCGCCGCCTCCAGCCCCTCCCGAGCGGCCTTCGCCTCCGCCTAAACCGCTCCGCCTCTGCCTCCGTGCTCCGTCTTCACTCTTCACACGGGTAATGCTGTCTTCACCCGTCTCTGTAACTATTAATGATCTATATGAATGCCACAAGTTCCATGGCACTAGAACAGTTGTCGAGACTAGTCGCGACTAGTCAGTCGAATAGTTGCCCAAGTCGGCAAGTCGCCCCCCTAGCAAATCGACTCGACTTTACGACTTAATAACCTTGGTCTCGTGCATCAACCACTTGCAGAAATAGGACTAAATTATCTGCCTGCAAACACTTAGCAATCATAATCTGTATCTGTATATGAATAACTCAGAAGTTACCTCATTCCTTAAAATGGATGCTTCCAGTGCCTTGTGCAAGCCATCAGTGTCCTGATCATACCATTGCAAAATTGGCATCATTTGAGTAGCGTAAGAACTACAGTTCATATAGAAATAGAATCAGAACGCCCAAGCTAATTCTTTGACATAGGTCCCTTGGTGTTGATAAGACATGTTAATCTATCATTGGTCATTGCAGCACAGTGTCAATCAGCTTCTAGATGGCCTAGGGGGGCAGAACAAATGGATTGACAGATAGTACTGAGTGCATTTTGCATAAGATTATATGAAGAAGCAAATGATACAATAGAACCAACAAATGGGAAATTCCCAACGATGGCTTAATTGCTGCAGCTTCTTGCTTCATTTGCCATAAACAACAAAAACAATCCTAATTTCATTTGACACTTACAGGATGAGAAATCACTTTATTATGGCAAAGTTTCGCACACTTCCAATCTAAATTTTAGAAGAAGAATGTGTTAATCTTACATTAACTAGATCCAACATCCAAGTAACCAACCTTGTGCAACAGAACATAACATGGATGGCTTGCCTAGCTCTGCAGCCTTTTCAGGTCTGCTGCCTTTTCATACAGATAATTCAACAAATGACATGACAAATTGACAAGAAACTAAATTTACCTCAATGGGCCAACCATCAACAACAAACACATCAAGAGAATAGCTGTCTAAGGTTGAGAAAACATGTGCTTCCCTGATGTTCAGTCCAATGTCAGATAGCAAGGCAGACAGCTGACAGACAGAACATATTACAGTTAGATGCTATACTGTGAGCAAAAGGTCAAATTACTCTTATCAAAGGAATACGTAGATCAAGCAATTATTAGCATGTATAGTCTAATACATGGTTGAATGCAGAAAAGGTGTCCTTTACTAAGGTGCCTAGATTATAAGCACAAATAACAATTAAGATGGAATGCTCAAATTAGACTTTTGAAAACAAAACAATCGGGCATAATAAGATAGGTGCTTAAGCTTTGAAACATTGATTAAAAAATTCTGTTACAGCAGGAAAGCTTAAATAATGTATCATAAGGTTAAGTTAAAAAGCACACAGAATTGCTGACCCACCTGACTAAGGAGCTTTGGCTTGTCAATAGTGGAGAAAACAATCTCATGAATGTGCGTGTATGATATGTCCTGCCTGTGGAATATACACAGCCAAGATTAGTACATTTGTAGAAATGCATCAAGGAACCGAGGACGTTTCCAATACCGACAGCAGGTCCGGCTGAAGCAATTGTGGCACCTCCTAATCGACCAGAACAAATACGTATCCACTCCACAGCTTTTAGGAAAGAAGCCTACAATTCTCTCACTTGCATTTTCTTTCATGAAGGCTCGCTCTCGTTTTGAAGTGGGTTTGAACCATTGTTAGGAACTTAGGATTTAGAGTCCAATGCGCTAAGCAAAAGAGGATTTTCCTCATCAGCCAGAACCAACAAGGGATTGTGACACTGAACACCCAATTTTACACAGCTACACTTGAAACACTACTTGTCAAGTAGCGACCTGCATACTGGGTACCCCTCTCATGCCCCAAGGGCCGACTCTTCTTTCATTATCTATGATTATTTTGCCTAAGAAAGGAAGAGATGGACGTTTTCAAGGCAGAAGAGAAGCAAGCAACGGATTGAGCAACTAGCGCGAAAGAACAAGCAACAGATTGAGCGCACTAGCATGAAAGCTGTTCCGTTTTCTTGCTCGTTGCGCAATAAGTCTAGATATCGAAAGCTTTATCTGGAAGAAGGGGTATTTTGTGTGCATGGACATGCGGTAGTGTTCAGCAAAGAGAGACATGTTACACTCAACTTGGGGTTCCTCAAAAACTATAGAAGCAGTACATAGTATGGTGCATGAGTACCTTACAGAAAGATCATCACAATCATCAGGCCCTTCTTCGGATGCATCAGAGTCGTATGTTGGATCCATGTCTTCAATCTTTGATCAAAGTTTAGAGTCAATTTGACAACTCCGATTTCTATTGGTGATACTAAAGATAAACAACCATTAATGCATGGAACAAACATGTAACCTCAGTAAGAGAAGAAAGAGCAACATCTACAAGCTAAGGAGCCTTCTCTCTTTCTAATTTCTCTATCTAGATCACCAAATATTAAAGCATTAGATACACACCCAATAAAATCCTTCATTATCCAAGATGTATTTTACATAACAATAAAGTAGGTAGCGAGCTTCATCACAACCTGTAATATGTCATTTTTCTCCAAAAGACAACCATCTGCAACATATTATATTATGTACACAATATATGAACAATGATCAAGCATGTATTTGCTATTCACAAATACACTTTGTCACCTTCAGTATTTACAACATTCAGCTTCTTTTGGTCACACTCACAAGATCAGAAAATGCTGTTCCAGTCCATATCTTGTTAAAAGATTTCACACAAAGCATTTGTTCAGTCTAAACTCATGGGATGGGACATGCACATTCAACTACATTTTTCCTTACTATTAGTTGTGAACGATGTATCTTTACCATAACAATATTTTCCTTTTTTATCCAAAAATCTTCATTTAATTCGCGTAATGATAGTTGCACCATGACATGATGGTTTACGCTGTTTACATAGAAAAATTCATTTGGCACAAAAAAACTCGTGCTGTGAGGGGTAGAGGTGGCCCAAAGTGAGAAATAGGGCTAGTTATAATGGTATTACCATTTTTGTTCAAATTAAACTTTGCCGATAATAATACAAATGATAATAATAATTTTTCAGAGCTGTTATACGTGACTAGAATCCAACAATTAGCCACTAAAGGTAGCTACCATTGTCACGTAGTGCACATTAGTTGCTTGTAGAACAGTCCAAACCAACATAAGAGCTTTACCCTCAAGAAACGGACATGGAACGCAGGGCGCCTATCAGGATCCTTTGCTTCTGCCAAGACCTTCTGATGCACTAAGACATCTGCTGCTTTCTCGACGTTGATATCCAGCTGATAGCTACAGAATGAGAGAACAAAAGAAGAACCAGTCTGTCTTAGCTTTATGACTGTACAAAGAAGACGATGGAATAATTAATTAATTGGTCTAGCAATACTAAATCCAAAAAAATAAACATAGTGACTGCAGTTACCAGCTTCCTTCTCATATGAGATATCACAAAAGGGAACAATTCCCACAAAAGAGCAATTACAAAGGCTAGCTATGAGACTAGAACAATTCAACCAATTCCTATTTTTATTATATCCAAATATAAAACCACCTCACAACCACAATCAAAGAGGCAAGCAGCCATGTCAAAGACAATGATTAAGAACCAGAACAAAAAAGTTTCCTTTCTGGGAGTGAGTGATCCCACTCCCAAAAGTGAAATAAACACAACTGTTCACTTCATTTACTTCCAAGCTTAGCTTAATCCCAGAACACGCCAGTTCAAAATCCAGCAAGTCACAGCTCCACTAAATGGATCAAGCACTATTCCATCACCACAGTACTTAGTAGAGTAATCGCATACCCATCCAATCCTCAAGCAAAAAAAATACTAAGTCAACTCCAATTACATACCCTAGTCAAACAGGAAACCAGTTGAAGCTAACTCAAATGTCACTTCAGCTACAAATTAACAACGAACCTCACCAATAATCTTCGCGGGACTTACCAAAAACCCAAACCCAAACGTTCTCGCTATCCATTTGAACAGTCATACCGGCCACAGATTCCACGGCTAGGCGAGACCTTGGAGAGGCATGTAGCTAAGAGCAGGCAGGGGTAATGAATCAATCACCTGGGGGGAAGCCGCGAGAAATGGGCGTCGAGCTGGGCGCGGAAGTCGGGATCGGCCGCCTCCTCGTGGCCCTCGGCGACGAGCCGCTCGAACACCTCGCCGAAGATGTCGCGCGCTCCGCCCCCTCCCCCTCCTCCACCTCCGCTCCCGCCCGACGCGGCGGGCGTGGGGCCGGCGGCGTCGCTCGGCGGGGACGAGCTCTCCCCCACGCCCTCCTCGACGTCCCCGCCGGACCCACCCTCCGCCTCCTCCGCCGCCATCCCGACCCTCCGCCGCCGCGCGGGTCACCGGGCGCGCATCGTTCCCTCGAAGCTTCCTCTCACCTAGGGTTCCGCTCAATCTCCCGCTCGCTCGGTGGCGTGTTCTAGAAGGTTCGCGAGGCGGGTGGTGGTGGTGGGCAGTTGGAGCACTTAAAAGAGGGGGAAGGAAGAAGGATAGAAGTGGAACCAAGAGGGAAGAAGACGACGAGAGGGAAATTAGAGGCGACGCGAGGGGCAAAAGCGTCTTTGCGCGTCGAGGCTTCGGGGCGAGAATGTCCCACGCCTCGGATGAGCGGCCGCTTGCTGGATGGCTGTGTAGACCTCGTCCTCGCATCGTGGCGGACGTGGACCCACATGTCAGTTGGTTTGGTCTAGTGGACGTGGTGCGTGAACGGAGGATGCTTGGGGGACGTGGATAGGGTTTCCTACACGGGTGCCGCTACGAGTAGGCGGTGAGGTCGTACTGCAAGTTTCGTAAACCATCTGACATGTGGGCCCGTGTTGTATTAGTATGACTAAATGGCATAAGCTCAAGGTTCTAACGGTACATAAATCATTAGCATTACACTAACTCCTGTATTTTAGTACTAACAGAGAGATCGGGTGTCATTAGTTCCATGAGTTTACAACATCATGTTCGTACAAAACCACTCTCGTACCAAGCTTATTATAATCACTAATTAGGTTCGTCGGATGTACATATGATATATCTATAACTGTTAACAACATCACGTTCTTACTCAGGGAGGAAATTAAGAGGGGCTACTCCCTCCATTTTTTTTAATACCGTTTTATAATGAGTACAGTCAAAATTTAAAAACTTTGACCTCTATTATAGACAAGATCGTTTGGATGTGTCATGTGAAAATGATATTACCAGATTTGTCATAAAAATACTCTCGTACTATTATTATTTTTAATATTTTTATCAATATATAATTAAAAAAGCAATAGTTAGAAATGAGATTTGGAGATCGTGTCGATGCCTGAAACGACGAGTAGAAAGGAACGGGGTAGTATAATGTATTTCATGCCGATCATTACCAAACTATGCGATGAATTGCAAATGGATTTTGCTGAGTCAGCATTTGGCTTACCTTGCCATTCGTGAGCCTATGATCCGAATAATTCATTCAGCAAACTTCAAAGGTACCAACCACCCATCATATTGGTCTACATGGCAACCCGTGACCGAGATCCCAATTAAGGCAGCTTAATCATCCCATTATGTCACAAATTAATGCATGATCCACTTTCTGCTTCAAGCAGAGCACTGGTACCTTTTTCTCTATGGTATATACAACGATGTGATATTAGTTATCTATATGCTTTGTTATGTATTATTTTTATAATATGAAGGAGAGAGAAGGAAGAGAGAGAGTATAGTTATTTTTTTGTGAAGAGACGACCATATAAGCAGCATAAAACACTATTATATGAGTTATTATCTACAATAACAACTTTTCATGTCATAATTAAAATATTGTAGGATCTTGTAGAGACAACATTAAGATGTCATCCTAGTAGTTGTCTTTAGTTTTGTATTTTGATGATATGAAGGAGTATATAGATAGCAGGCATCTCTAATACTATACATGCTCTAATGCGAGTATATACTAGTCATGTGCCCGTGCGTTGCAACGAAAATTTAATTTGCGACAAAAAATTTATTTGCAAATAATACTAACTTTAGTTATGTTTCAATAGTAGGAAAAGTTTGTTCCTCCGAAGAGATTTAATTATCGGGTTAAATTCTCTTCCATCTCAACGGTTCATGTTAGATCCAATGAATCAAGTACTCTGAAGGAGAACGGACGATCACTATCAACTCTTAATTAAAAATAGTAGAGAGATATCAATCCTTACCATTGAAGGAGGAGAAAATTATTGCCTTCCTCTTGCAGGAAATCTTCTTGTTTCTTGCACGCAGCCTTTCTCTTCTCTTCCTGCGTGTGTCTCCACTACCGACCAGTCTATCCTCCTGGAGATGAGAGTGGATGCTCTCTAATAGGGAGTAGATGAAAGCAGAAGGCAGCTTACGCAGGTGGATGAAAGCCAGGTCTCTCCGACATCTTCGTGATTGGCACGTGATTCTTTCCTTTTAATCTATGCATTTCGAGATATGATAAGATAATCCCGTGTTATGGGATATGATAAGTTTATCCTTCTATCCATGCAGGACATGATGAGAAAATCCTTTCATTTATAAGATATATGAATAACATACTTCCAGAGTAAGAACATGTGAATAGAGATATGCTAAAATAATATTTCTATTCAAAAAAGATATGATAAAATCCTTCCATATAAGATATGATTAAATTATCTACTATCTCAGCCGTTCATATCAGATCCAATGAATCAGATACTCTAGAGGAGAACGGACCACTGCCACTAACTCCTAATTAGAAGTAGTAGAGAAATTCTGTTTTTTTAAAGTGACAAGTGAGGTTTGCAAGGGTGGCGTTATTTCAACTAGTATAAGCATGAAAATCGTAAAAAGGCTAGCCTTCATAATTTCTGGAAGTAGGATTTTTATCTTCAGATCTGAATTTTTGGAAACAGGCTCTTCTACGGTCATTATAGTATTTTTATTGCACGGTTCTGAATTCTCGAACTGTTCCATCGTCGAACGAATAATATAGCTTATCCAGCAATGACTGGACACGAGAACTCGCTAGTTTCTCGTCGTTGATCCTAAGCGTTATTCTTCCGTCTAACGTGCTATTCTCTTCGTCCAATCCTACATGCATGTATTAAATATAATGTCTAGAGATAATAATTACGAGTAGTTTAGTAATTTTTAATGTCTCCTTGGTGTTTGTCAATGTTCTACATAGCTAGCTATAGGTACGATATATCTTTTTTTAGAATGTTAATCTTTGTGCTGAGAGAAAATATATAATGTAAACTTGAACAGAGGAAGTACTATTGTAATAGCTATACAAATAAGATAAAGCGATGACACTACTGGGGAGGAAGCAATTCCCAATATCAGATACATTGACACCCGAGTATATTCCATCCTCTTTGGTGTTCATCATCACACCATGAGATAGTTCAGAAGAAACTATTGCTAAAATAAGATCAGCTCCTTAACTGGTCGATGTGTGTTTTGTGAGGAAAAGACAATAACGCCCTTGATGTGGATTGCTCTAACCTTGTTCTTCGCTTTTATCCAAAATGTGGATTAGAACCAAGCCATACTAGTGCGGGCTGGAATCTGCTTAAAGTGGGAAGGAAGGGGAGAACCTAACAGGGTTGTTTGGTTTAAAGCATCGGACGGTGAATGGATCATCCGATCCTAACTCTGAGTAGAACCTATTTGTTTAGGGGAATGGAAGGGTTGGTCTATCACCGTCTCATTCATTGTAAGTACATATCTGGTATAAAATAAGAATGATATCATCTCACTAAATTTTTTAGATGATCTCATGATAGACCAATCCGTCCTAAAGTGATATGATCACTCGAACCAAACACCCTATAATAGAATGAATCTATCCTTGTGGTCCATGGCTTATTCTCCATGCAACCATGTCATATCTTCCATTCCATGGCCACCCTAGGAGCACATAACAAATCTGCACAAGTTTCCAATGGCATGTGGAATAAATCTACATGTTTATTTGCTAGCTTCTTGTTGCTTTTTAGTCGTAAAAAGCTGTTGGATCTTGGATGTTTATGATGCTAGAGGAGAGCTCATGGTTTTATTTCTAGGATTAATTTCTCATATACCAATGAAATTAGAAAAATATCTGAATGTGTCACTCACATGTGAGGTCAGGGTCTATATGTCAGTGAGATAATAAGTGACATATAAAAGGTGAGGCAAACTTTCAGTGATATATAAAGAATTGTCCTGTATTTCTACGTTGTAAGCTAGGGGAAATAAAGTAGTGCACACCTAGAGTTCCTATAGTCGAACAAGGATGTCACCAAGCTGTCCGGTTGAGGATCAAGGTTTGGGTTCCACTAAATATTTCTCTGATGCATTATTTGTGAGTTTAGCCTTTCCATGGGACTTGACTTTGATCATGCATGTGAGCCCTCTTTGCCCTTAGTTAGTCCTAAGACTACTTTAAAATTCTGTGTTATTTTTGCCTCTTGAGACGTCATCAAAGTATATATCCTCTTTTTAAAAAAATTAATCAGAAGTTAACATTCACTAAAAAAAAAGAACAATAGCCGGACTACAAACACACACACCCTATGCATGCATCCATGCACTTGCACTCGGCCCCGTGAGCACGTGTCAAGCGAGGCTCGAACACAGGCAGGCTGGATACGCAGTTGGCGGCTTGGTGCCTTGCCAACCTAGCAAGCTCGGCGCTCAAGTATATATCCTCTTAGCACTAAAGCAAGATCTCTTTTTGACAAATCGCATCAAAGCAAGATACTCTCTAGTCTCGGAACATTCTTAGCCCATTACTGAAAATGATGATTGCCGCTCAATGTGTGTAACCTGTAACGATCAGCTAATTAAATAAGCGCCTAATAATGTTTGGAGTAATCTGTTACACAAGCACCTAGTGGAGGGCAAATATGATGGCAAGCGTCAACCGCTAGCGTAATTCTAGCTCTAGTACCGTCTATAAAAGTTGTTACAGTTAAAAAACCCGAAAATCTATAATTAGGCCTGACTAGCCGGTCCATCTTATCTTGAACATCCATAACCTCATCTTTGTTGGCTGGATGTTCAATTGACGTAATTATTTAAAATATGCTAATAAGCTATCGCTCTGAATTTATTAGCGTACACTACAATAAAAACCTCACATAGATGTACTTTTCTATAGATATTTTTTTGTCTATACAAACTATCATAATATATTGTAAAGACACTTTTGAGGTATTTTAGAAGGTGCCTCAAATGTAGAGACACTATTTTGAGATATTTTAGATAAAGAACATGGAATGCGAACCATAGAGGCATTTTTAAATTGTCGAAATAAAAAATCATATAGAGACATTTTTTGAGACATTTCCTAAATTGATATTATGTTGTAGAGATGTTGTTTGACACATTTTTTATTCTCTAGAGACATTCTTTTATATGTTTAAGACATGTTGTGTACTACTAATAAGAATTACAATACGAGCTAGTATAAGAAACTTGTGACTTTAGGATGAGATAGTTAGTCGGGTTACTTGTCTATCCACTTGGTTTCGAGTTCGAGGATTGGTTCTTACATATTTTTAGAATACATTTTTCATTATCTAAAGGGTTCTAGAGACACAATATAGTACCTTTACAAAATATCAAATATTCTATATAGAATCTAAAAATATTTCAGTAAGTATCTTTTCGGAGGTAGCAACACTACACATAGAGCCATCATTGTGACATTTCGAAATTCACCTTTAAAATTATATGGAGACATAAAAGTATACATCTACTGTACAATACAAATGCCTTACATGATGTTTCTCCCGTAGCGATAGCAGCCATAGGATAATATCTTGTAAATTTAACTTGCACGCCCCAGAGATAAAAAAGGAGAGGGGGCAAAAAATTTTTTTTGCAAGGACGCATAATATCTAAACAATATCTAGGCGAAAGCTGAAGCTTTGGGGCATCTTTTGGCGTGGATATTGCTGTGTGCAACACAAGACTGGATCAGGCCTACGGCAGAGACAGAGATGCACATCGCGTAGCTGAGAGAAATGCTCATAAAAAGAAAGCTCTCGAGGTTGATGGGCAGGCTTGGTAAGCTTGGAACTCAAAGAGCACTGGTGTCGGCCATTTCAAGATCCGTCCGTTCCTTTCCCCTTTTAGGCCCCCTTGGCAAAAAGGGATGCCATGCCACCCTTCTCGGTGTCACTTGGGGCGATGAGCCATTTTCTTGGAAGAGATTTCACTAGAGGAATTGAAGAGGGGGTCAGTGATCGATTTACTCCTTTCGATCGTAAATAGTTGTCATTTTATACGTTAATAGGGTCTTCAAAATATAGATTTGACTACTAATCTTTATTATAATATATTTATAAAATTCAATAAAATTATAATATTATGAAAGTACTTTTCGAGACAAATCTACACATGTGATTTTCATGTATCCAATTTAAATATTTAGAAAGATATTGACAATCAAAGTTTTTAAAGTTTGACTATATCTACGTTCAAAACAATAACTATTTGTGACTATCGTAAAGATTGGCACCTGATGATGATTTGCTACATCTTACTAGCACGCGGTCTTAGGACCAATGCAGTGGCTGATCCTTGAGTGCACCTCTTTGTAACGGCAAATCCTCTGAACTTTCCATTGTAGAAAGCTGCACAACATTTTCTAGTCCTTGTAGAATTTGATAAATAATGCACATATTATCATATGTCGCCATATGATGAGTATATATATAGTACTGTTGTTGTTGCACCGTGTACGCTCCGGGGGCTCGCAATTGAAAGGGAAACAAAAAATACATGAAAGAGAAGAAATTAAACAGTGTAGAAAGATGCCTACCTACGAGAAGCCGTCTTAAAGAAAAACATTTTGCTTGACGAGCAACGGCTATATAATAAAAGATTATCCACAAGGTGGTAGTGGTACAATGCCTACTACACGCTGGTCTTTGAGTAATCATAAGAGTATGACGTTCTTTTTTATGTGAATTCAGACAGCAGTGCCGTGGCAGCAAGGCAGCTGTGCTGGTAGTACACTCATGATTCATGCATATTGTAGTGGATGGCCGGTCCTACCAAATTCAGATTTAACATATAGGCAGCAACAAATATGGAGCAGTGTAGTTATCCATTTGTGCAGAGATCAGAGAGGAACAGGGATTGGAAGTAGGAGATTGTATTGGAGTAGCTTTCGGAGTTGAGGTGCAAGGCCTGTCAACTTGCACAATCATGGGCATGCAGCCTTTCTATCCCGATGTTGGTGTAATCTTGGCCCCAATTACTACATTTCTTCTTCTCATCCTCCTCCTCCTCCTCCTCCTGGTGCTTCCGGTGCAGAATTAATCGTGATCGTACACTTCCCACTCAGCTTTGCCTCTCCCAACTCTTATTTGAAGTTTGCGCATGTGAATCGCATGGTGGATGGAGAGGATTTGCCGCTGATTTGGTGACTTAAGATGAGTCAAGCTATTAAAAACAAACTTCCCCAAGATAAAGGAGGCCATCGACAATGATAGGCAAACGGCAAACCAATCGAGCAACCTAATTCGCTTCATAATGGGAATGGTGCAGACTAACATGTAACATATTCGCACATGAACTTGACATGACGTTCAGAACAGTGGTTATGCTAGCTTGCACAACTGAGAGACCAGATTACTGGCCAAAAAGGGAGCTCTGCCATTTCATCGAACAACATCAACATTAGACGTACTGCATCCCATGAGACATGAGTTGCATCGCTGGTTTTCCTTTCTTTTTTTCATAATTCAAGCTCGGCAAACACCGGAAAGTATAGTTAGCGAGACTCGAACCATGACCATCAGCTGCAAGATATGAATGTCATACCGGTTAGATGCAACACAGGTTTTCATTTAGGAACGCTGGTTATCTACAGCAGCTGAAGATTTGCAGAGCTAACAAAGCTTGACGCAAGGGGGGGCTAGGCCAAGGTTTACAGTACCGAATCGAGCTCAGAAATCCCCCCCTCCCCCCATCGGTTTCGAAAATCACTAGAAACCGAACCGTTTCGAAGTCAAACTCTTTAAACTAAGCGGTGAAAAAAAAATCGAAAATCGACCAATTTTGTCCGTTTTCGAGTGATTTTCACCGATTTTCGATTGGTTTTTCACGCATAAAATTTTCTGAATTTCCATTTTTGAATTGGACCGGTTTATCGAGCCGGCTCTATATGGTCAAAATTTTCGAGCGATTTTTATCGATTTTTGAAACCCTGGGCTAGGCTTACTGTATTTGAAGCCTGGGACGTCGGCGAGTTAAGTACTGGGCTACCTTGACTTGCATATGGGCCACAAGGAAGCTTTGCAGGGACAGAGACCGTGCCTTGCTGCCCTTGCATAGCTGCAATCTGGTGCACAACACAACCAGAACTGTTTTTGTTCATCAGAAGTCAGCACCACCGCTAGACTATATCATATCCTATCTATTAATTTTTGGGATTTTTCATAACTACTTGACTGATTTTCGAACAACAGAAGCATGGGTAGCACCAGTATTCTAAACAGCTAGCTAGTTTTTTCGGACCCCAAACGCGAAGCTACGGGCTAACAAGCTTACAAGGCAAAACTGCTTTCTTCAGCAGGAATAGCACTGATGACACGAAGAAAGAGGTCGATGATGGCTTGGGAATTCTGACGGAAGCGCTCGACGAGAAATACCTTGGTCTCCCGACTGCGCTTGGGCGTTCTACTGCTGAAGCCTCTGAATACATTCCAAGCAAGATTAGAGGTCTTGTGGGTGGCTGGAGTGAGAAATCTCTAAAGTGAGGCTTGCCGAAAAGTATTCATTGATCAAATCTGTTGCTCAGGCTGTTCCTGGTGGGGACGAGCAAGAGGATAACAAGTTACATCTCTAATTACCGGTGGGGAGGTGCTGCAGATAGTCGGCACATTCATTGCCAGAGATGGTCGCACCTGACAAGACCAAAAACTCATGGCGGCATGGTATTCAGGGACAGGGAAACTCTACAATGTTGATACGCTTTAAAAAGCCGGTGGCATCTGAACTTTTTAACATCCTCGAATGATCTATTAAGCTAGTACCGAAAGATACCAGAGACATCAAAAGTTAAAAGAGAAATTTCATCGTGCATTATACTGATAGTATAAAGTGGGCAGTAGAAATCAAATCCAGCCGTTGATTTGTTAAGAGTATTTCAACTACTCTACAACCAGAGGAATTATAAGTAAATTCTAGCTAATCTGATTCATTGGATCCAAAAGAATGAACGTTCATATTGAATTTAGTGTACCGTAAAAGAGCAAGTTTAAAGGAGGGAGGTAACAAAAATCACCGAGAGTTTAAAAGTAATTTGATGGTACTACATGATACCTCTAAGGATGGTAAAAACCCTCCCGGAGCAAAATTTGGAATTTGAAGTACTATGCAAAGTGAAGGTTTTGTGACGGCGAGTTGTCAATGGTTTTATTCCTACTCATCACACCGTCGTCATTGTGAACGCTTGCCGCATTGCGAATGGTGTGGCACTGAGGAAACAACTATGCATTGGTCAACCGTTCTTTTGCTAAGTAGTACTACTGGTGTACACAATGAAGGAACTATTGGGAGTTAAGATGCCATCCCTACACCCACTTACATGGACGCACGACTTGCTTGCTGAGTATTTATGCAAGACATAGGATGCTGCAATGATTTTGTGTGGAACGTGGTGTTTATGGACAGCAAGACATAAGCCCAGACATGGTGAATCTGTGATAACTGTCTTCTGGGCTAGATATATATACGGCTATGGATCTGATCCATGAGAAGTGTACGAAGCTGGTTCGACAAGCCCAGACAGGAAATCCTTCGTGGGCGCCGCCGCCGCCTAGCTAGTAGCTACACAGTTGAAGCTTACCACGCTGAAGATAAACAGGGGGCTACTGATGTAGTCCTGAAGGACAGTGACCGTACGTTGGAGGAAAAGAGAGGAGGTGTTCAGTGCTGCTGTGATTCCTCGTGTTCATGATGATGGATAGTCGATGCGATATTTTAAAGATCATCGAAAATAAGCTATGAGACTAGAGGTACCAGAGACACGACGGTCAAAAGCGATGCTCTAGCCCATTACGTCCCCTTCTTGTGTCCGTCGCTTATACGGGATGAACATGGCTGTTTCCATGGAGCCGCAACGCGCTGGTACTCTCATGCCCTAAGCCCACTTGTCATGGAAGCGATGGCAAGCCGGGATAGCGTCCGACTGACTGTAAGTTTGGGTGCATCTCGAGTTCTTATAGAAACTGACAGCCAGACAATGGTTAACTTATGGAAGCATCAAGATGTCGTCCAAGCGGAGGTCGGTCCGATTCTCAGCTAGATGATAGATCCGGGAGCTCACCAGGAATTTTATCGCATTTGATATTTGTTTCTAGTCATGCTTTAAGCTAATGAAATTGAGCTTATGATTCTCAAAAAGAAAAAAAAATTTAGCAAAGCAATAATAGCGGACAGAAGTATAAACAACTGCCCTCTTACCAAAAAATCATCGCTGCAAAACTTTTTGTAAAAAGAAGAACAGCATGGCTCCCCTCTTTTTCACTCACGATTCCAAACCAGGTTTCGAATTTTGTTTTGTATTGCTTTTATTATTTATTTATTTTGCACTCACCGAAACCATCGCTCGGCCTTTGTTTTCTTTTTGAATGGATTTTGCTACTGGGCTTCGTACCTGCAGGACTTCTATTTTGGATTCACCTCGCAATCTTGCATTGCCGTGGAGCAGTAGCTGCTGCAGACTCTTAGGCAACAAAGAAGTTCAGGCACACTCTCAGTTGTTGTCTACTAACGTGGAAATGTCATATTAGCTCGCAGATATATGAATCACCTTAATTTTATTAGTTGATTTGCTTGATATTTGTGTGAAAGAATTGTTATTTACCACAAGGTTTTAACATCTCTTATAATTACACTAATACTATGGATTAGTGCATATCATCCCTTTCTTTTATAGGGTTCTAGCAATTGATATCCTTTCGCAAATAATTGAGATGCAATCTCGTGATCTAGATCTTTATTTGTCGGAAACTTCTCAAGTTTTTCTGCCAAGCCTTGATTGGTGAACCTAGAAAATCCCTCGAATTGAATCTAACTAAATCCAGGTATTGTGTACATTCCTTAGTTTTCATTCCAGAGCATCTTAATCTTAAGTTTCTTTTTCTTATCGAAGAAAATTCCATTATGAGCTCACTTTTCGTCAATCCCTGTGGATCGGTCTAGCAATCATGAATCTACTTATTTTTAATTCATTTCGTAGAGTGTGCTTCCTTTCTCTTTGTGACAAGATAGAGATGATGATGATGAGTCTTCCAAATGGCTGCCATATCAGTTATACTAGGTAGGGCTGCGCGCGATGGCGCGCCGCGCGGGAAAATCTGGTTCAAACCGGTGTCCGTGTCGAATTTATGGAAGAGTTTTTTTACAAAATAACCGGACCTAAACGTAATTACAAATCTTTTGGGTCGAAAGAACCGACGCTTGTGTTGAATTTGCGGAACTACGGGTTTTTTTTGCAAAATAATCGGTGGAATGACCTGTTTGTGATTCTGGAATCTTCTGGGTCGAAAGAACCGGCGTTCGGGTCGAATTTGCAAAACTACGGGGTCCTTTTTTAAAAATAACCGGTGGAAGGACCTGTTAGCGATTTTGAAATTCATGGGGTCGTTCTTGAAAAATAAGGTGGAAGGACCTGTTTGCGATTTCGGAATTTCTGAAGGACTTATTCGCAAAAAATGTACCTCCGCGTCTGCATGCTGTCCAAATCTTCTCAACGTAAGATATACTAGATGAGTAGGCGCGGCGCATGCACCCCCTTAAAAAAATCCAGATTCTAAGAGAGGAAATTTTCAACAGAGAAAGAAAATCTTATTCAGGAACACCTAAAAAAAGGAAACCAAATTGTCATAATTTCTAGAAATTGCGAAAGCTCAACTACGATCTTTTTTTTGGTAGGTCAAGCACGTTCTTAGGACAATTCTCACAAATTTTGAAGAATTTACAAACTTAGCAGGGAAATCTTCAGATTTAATATACGAAGTATTTATTGATATCAACTTTAGGCATACCTTGACCTAGGTTAACAGCATCTATAGCAAGATCCTGAGTGCAGCAAGACAAAATATCAGATAATCTATAAATTAAACTCACAAAAAACGAATTTAGCTGGTAGTCAACCTTTACATAGAAGAAAGGTACTCACAGCAATAAGGTCACCGAACTTACCAGTGAATTTTATACCAATGGAACTCTTCACCAGCCCTAGCATTGCCCCACCTACATCATGCTAAATCTCAGTGGTGTCAGTTTACCAAAACAGAGCATGATCTATGTAAGAAACAACCAATTCTCCAAAAGAACAAACCATATAATGTTTGTAATAAGCTGGACGCAGACTTACGGTCATTCACATCGACAGCCATTGCTATCTTGTCATGGACAGCTATAGCATCATCAAGAGCTTTGTTGTATGCTAAAAATAAGAGACAATAAAATCTTCAGAACAGATAAAAATCAATAAAGGAAATAATCAAGTCTAAATACAATGTTGTTAGGCCCTGAGCACTGAGAAAACTTTACCTCGGCAAATAACAGTGGGATGGTAGTTCTTCTCGATGAATGCTTCTGCAACATGGAGTATCTCACCAGCTAAATAATCAAAAAGTTAGCACAAAGGAAAAAAAGGCTCAAACCCAATAAATTTGCTTGCCCACAGATGACTGATCTAAAGGTATGTATTGATCTGATAAAGGATTTGTGACTATAATGTTACCACAATTCTAACCCCAATCAAATACTAACATATCCAATTGTGTGTATAGTCATTCTTAGGAATTGTAATAGCTTAAACCTAATCAGCCAGCCAACTACAAGTTCGCTAGATCTCACGGCCTAAACTTGGCAACCACTGGAAACCCCTAAACATCAGACCTTGAAAAATCTCTAGGTCAGTCTTGTTTGGCTTGCTGGAGGTCAGAATCGAGACATACAGGGAGAGAGATGCGGGGGCAGCGGAATAGCAGACTATTCCATAAATAAAAGGAAATGGAAAGACAAACCTGTAGAGCTTTAAGAACATGTTCATAGTTTTCTTCACCTCTCGGCTACATAATTCATTGGATTCAGAAGGCAGAAGATCGATGAACTCTGAAAATACAAAGCTACAAACATGCAAGCGGTTAGATTGGATCAACAAAAAGAGAAATCCGGCCTTTGTGTATAATCAGTATATTTCAGAAAAGAAGCAAAGATTGCGAGAGATACCCAGGAAAGACATGGAAATCATTGTAGAAGAAATTGTGTCATGAATTCACGATAATAACATGAATATATATGGTGAGAGTATGAATCTTCTGCTGACGACAGTTTTTTTATACAGTACACATGCAAAACCTTAACCCATCCTTCGAATGATCTTGTTAAACACACACAAATATTCGGACTCTAAATAGTGGCAGGGGAAACAACCACATTTTACACGAATAGAGTAGCTCAACACCA
Organism: Otatea glauca; assembly: GCA_036346275.1. Lineage (NCBI taxonomy): Eukaryota > Viridiplantae > Streptophyta > Magnoliopsida > Poales > Poaceae > Otatea > Otatea glauca. Next base: position 24,031,920 of record CM070734.1, read on the forward strand.
CCATGTTATTACTGTATATCATCAGCACAACCCCAAGTGAGAAGTTTTCTGGACTTTGAAAGAAATGAAATCCCAAGTTCAGTATTAAGTCATACTTTATCACAGTACTAATGACAGAAAATGTTCATTTTGGCGTATCGCTGAACAAATGCATCCTCCTTATGGTAGATAGAAATAACAGTCTGAATTTGCCGTTGATTTGGTCCTTCAACAAATTTTGTGGAAATTGGTACAACTAACGAAAGCATAAATTTCCAACCATGCTGAAGCGAACAAAGATTTGAACAACCAGCCATATCACCATAGTTTGGAGACAACAAAACAAATCTGAGGCCCTTCTCCCTTCTCTTCAACAACCACACCAGTTATGATTTGATCGTTGACAGCATCGTAGGAACAAGGTTCCAGAAAATTCAGAGTCAACCTTTCCTTCACAAAATTGATCATGATTTCTTCTTCTTTCAATATTTGACACTCGAGAAATAAATCCCCATTTAATACATTTAGCGGTTCTACCTACAGCACAATCAGAAAATGCCAACCACCCTGAGTTGCGGCTTGTCGCACCAATCCAAGAAACACCTCCTAATCCAAATCATAACTCACACAAACCTCAACCTTCCCTTAAAATTCACCTCGCAGTAAGATGTTTCAAATGTCTCCAAAACTGCCGAGCACCCCATTTCAGAAGAATGAGCTAATGGCAGCGGCAACAGACAAAACTACCAGCGGCGGCACAGATCTCACCCAAACACATGAATCCCCAAAAAGGAGAGCACACGAGCGGCAATAACGCATGAATCGGTCATCACAAAGCAGTGAGCACCAAGACTACGCCTTTTTTCTACGATATCAAAAGAGGAGAAGGAAGGTGTACGGGAGAAGAGCACTCATCGGCCAGAGCAGTCGATCCCCGACACCAAGGCGAGGCGACGGCCAAGAAGAGGAGCAGCGGGAGGAAGTCCAGGAGGTGGAGGGCGCGTGAGACGACAAGCTCGAGCTGAGGCGACTGGATCCATGCGAACCAGGAGCTGGAGGCAAGGTTTTAAATTTCGGTTTCGGAATGAATTTCGTCTCAGGCCGGATAACGAAATTTCGACGAAAAATTTCGGAATTATTTCGGATGAAATTTGAATTTTAAAATTCAAATCCGGTTCAATCCGGAAAATAAAAACCGAAATTCGGCGAAAAAACCCGAAATTTCGAAATTTCGGGTTTTTTGCACTGGCTGAAAAGTGGTCTAAACGTTATTGAAAAATTTTTAAATTTTTTTTGGAGACTCCTGACATAATGCTGATGTTCTCACAAAAATTTCAGATGATTATCACATCTGAGGAATTTTTAAAAATTCGGAGAGTGGTATTGTCCTGATAAAACACTGACCGACAAGTTTGATCGGAATGGAAAATGGTACAAATCAAGTTATAAACTGTTGAAATTTTTTGTGCATGGTTATGATCCATAAATAAAATTATCATAAAAATTTCAGCTGATTATCACATGTGAGGAATTTTGAAAAATTCGGAGAGTGGCGCTGTCCAGACAGAACACTGATCGACAAGTTTGATCCGAATGGAAAATGGTACAAATGAAGTTAAAAACTGTTGAAATTTTTTGTGCATGGTTATGATGTATCTATAATGCTCTCATAAGATTTTCAGATGATGATAAAACTGTATAAATTTTTAAAAATTCGAACAGTACTATTGCCCTGTTAAAAGGCTTACCGGCAAACTTGAACAAAATTAAAAATTATGTAAACCATAAATTTTTTTGAAAATTTGACAGAATGGTGATAAGGAAGTTCTTAATATCCCATAAAAATTTTGATTCATGATAACACTCTAGTGAATTTATAAAATTCTTACAAGGCACAGTACCATTTATGTTCTTTTCTTTTTGATTTTTGAAATATAATATAACAAACGAAGTTCAATGCTTGCATAGATTTGATTGACCAAACAAAAAAAGTTTAAATTTTTTTAAAAGAAATTATATAATGGTACTGAGTCAATTATTAATCTCTCAAAAAAAAATTAGATTATAATCACACTCAAGAAAATTTATAAAATTCTGACAATATAACTGTCCCAATTATGTTCATTCTGTTTTTGATTTTTTAAAGATAACAAATGAAGTTAAATTATTTTGAAATTTTTTATGTATTATACTAAACTACTAAGGATAGTATCATAAAATTTTCAGATGTTTATCAAGCTTGTAAAATTTTATAAAAATCGGACAGTATTTCTGCCAAAATTTTAAAATATTTAAAAAATTAGGTTTTTCAACAAATTTTCATAGGAGATGACTTTCCTAAGGGTTATTGGACCAAATCCGGTCAAATACGGCCCTAAAACTTTCAAAACCGGCCAAAAAACATGAAATTTCGGCCAAATTTGGCGAGATTTCGCCGAAAAAACCGAAATTTCGGATTTTACTATAGCAATTTCAAATTTTTTTTAATTTTTTTTCTGGACGGTACTTGAGATTTCGGGGTGGTCCGAAATCCGAAATCTCAGCGAAATTTCGCGGAATTTCGCCGAAATTTGGAACCTTGGCTGGAGGCACGGCGAGCCTCACTGGCTCCAGCACTGCCTCGCGGCGAAGCTGGCGACGCAGCGAACTGAAATCCACAAAAAATAAGTAAAGCAGGTGAGAGCGCCAAGGCTATCGCGTTCAGCAGCGAAAAAACACATCCGCGTGCGACGGGGAATCAAACACGGGGTGACGGGTTGGAAGCCAGAGCCCTTACCATTGCGCTACGCGCCTGCACACAAAGAGCGAGCGCCCTAGAATACTTAAGGTAGGAACAACGGCGAGCCACGCGGGCGACGTGGGCGAGTGCGGAGTCAGCTGTACGAACGGCGGGCCATTTCGCTGTTTAAGCGCGCGACTTGTCGCCTATGCGCACAGCCACGAGGCCTGGACAGCGACGTGGACACGCCCAGCGCACGGAAAAACTCCTAGCTTTATATACGGTAGTATATTATATTATTTCTAATTTTTCAATCATGATTGTGTTTAATGCATGATGTCAACTTTATCAACTGGTTTGATGTTTTTTTACAAGATGGCCCGTCGGTTATTTGTTTAAAGTGTACTACCGGAAAATGTAGTTTGCTACTTACTCGTTTACATAATTGTCAATGGAGTGCTTGTTCTATCATGTTAGTCTAATGTCATGCTCATATGTACATGTATCACTCTCTTTTCATTAGATGATTCTCTTCATGTGTAAAAGAAAAAAAAATGCTATGTTATCTTACTAGTTGCTGTAAAAAAAATAAGACAGGATCTTCTGCACAAAATTATATGGTGTCATACTGTCATGTCACTGTCAACCTGAGGAAAGTGGAAACGTCCAATGGTGCGTCCACACAATACATTCAGGCTTCGCAGAAGGCTTAGGGTCTATCCTTTGTCGAGGAGAGAAATCATTCAGGCATAAGCAGAAGGCTTAGGGTCTATCCTTTGTCAAAAAGAGAAATAGTCTATTTTCTAGCTCCTGTCAGCTCTTTTTTTTTCTTCTGCAAATCTATCATCTTCATTAAATCATTTGCAGATTTGGCCCCTTCTCACCGTGGAAGGTGCTCTGCGCCCGAGGAGCATGGCAGCCAGCGTGCCAACGTGGGAGCAACGGCTTCTGTGGACAGGCAGCGCGAGAAGGACGGCCGGTGCCGCGGTCTGGGAGCATGGCAACGGACTGCCGCGGATGGGGAACACGAGAGGCTCCTTCTGCGTAATCTTGCAAATGCGTTTGCGGTGGAGGCTAAATTTTTTTAAAAAAATTAGGAGAGGAGAGTTATAAAAGAGATGACATCTCAAAAAAGAAAGTAAGAAAGAGACATAAAAACCAACAAGAAGGAAAGAAGAGAGCATGGCATATCACATCGACCTCTCCAATATTATATTCCTGTTTTGTCAATCCGGTGAGACTAGAGAGACCAACCACCTGCCTGACCGCTACAGGTCCAGGCCAAGCAAGCTCCAGGGGAGCCTCAGATCAGATCTCTCACATTCGTAAGTTATTCTTTCTGAAGGAAATGTATCGTAATAGTAGAGCTCTAGCAGAGTCACTGGCTATGCCTATCAGTCGATGTTAATCGCTGTTGGCATGGCTTGACCATCAAGATCCAACCAGCGTGCCTCCTGCTCTCCTCCATGATTACTTGATTAAGACATCATGATATGCTAACAAACTCGGTGCACATTGAAGGAACAGAACTACGTGTGTTCTACTAATTGGCGACTTTGCAACCGGAAAACCTTGGTGTTTACAAACAAGCCACTTTACAAGGCAAATACTGACAGGTACTAAATTGTTAAGCATAGTTAATTGTTCGGTCTAAGCCATTAATCCAGAAACCAACAAAGAAGGTAAAAAAAAAGATTATGTGATACAAGAATTAGTTTCTGATTAATGATACAAAGAACGGCCAGCTACTCTCAAGGTTCCAAAATCAGCGAGATTTTGGAAATTTCGGCCAAGATCTCGGATTCCGGCCGCGGACGGGATCCAAAATCCCGGGATGGTAAAAAAATTTAAAAAATTTAAATGCTACAGTATTTTGAAAATTCCGAATTTGACTTTTTTTTTGACCGGATGTGGCACAATAACCCTTAAGAAAGTCATCTTTCATGAAAATTTATTGAAAAACCTAATTTTTGAGACGTTTTATAATTTTGGCAGAAACGCTGTCAGATTTTTATAAAATTGTGCAAGCTTGATCATACTATGAAAAATTTATGGTACTATCTTTGGAAGTGTAGCATCATACAGAAAATTTTTCAAAATAATTAAACTTCATTTGTTATCTTTAAAAAAATCAAAAACAGAATGAACATAACTGAGACAGTAACCTTGTCATAATTTTATAAATTTGCTCGAGTGCGATCATGATCAAAAAATTTTAGGAGAGCTTAAGCATTGCATAAGAACCCTTCTTTAAAATTTTCAAAAGATTTATACTTTTTTGTTTGCTCAATCAAATATATGGATGCATTGAACTTCATTTGTTACCTTTCAAAAATAAAAAACACAACGAACACAAATAGTACAATACCATTGTAAGAATTTTATAAATTCATTGAAGAGTGATCGTGATCAAATTTTAATGAGAGCTTAAAAATTGCCTCATCACCCGTCTCTAAAAGTTTTAAAAATTCTAATCATTTTTTTAGTTGTTCAAGCAAATCTATGTATTGATTATCAAGCTTTTATGAGGATGTAACACTGTCAGAAATTTTAAAAATTCTTGAAGGTTGATCATCGTCTAAAAAATTTATGGAAACATTTATGATACATCGGGATCATCCACAAAAATTTTATAACGTGATTTGAGCAATTTTTCATTTGGTTGAAGTTTATCGGTAAATCTTTTATCAGGAGAGTAATAATGTCTAAATTTTTAAAATTCCTAAAGCTTGATCATCATCTGAAAATGTTACGAGAACATTATTGATGCATCAAAACCATACACAAAAAATTTAAAATTTTTCTAACATGATTTGTTATATTTTTCATTCGGTTCAAATTTGCCGGTCAACGTTTTATCAAGACAGTAGCACCGTTCAAAATTTTAGAAATCCCTCAGTTTTGATAATCATCTAAAATTTTTATGGAAACATTATTGATATGTCAGGACCATCCACAAAAAATTTCAAAGTTTTTCAATACCGTTTGAACTATTTTTCGCTTGATTCAATTTCACCGAAATCTTGGTAAATCTCACCGAGATTTCAGCAATTCCAAGCAAAATCTCAAAAATTTCGGTGAAAAAATAACCAGATTTGAAATTTTTTCTGTATTTCGCCCAAAAATTTATTCGAAATTCCAAGATCACGACGAAATTTCGGATTCTGGCCACCTCCGAGATATCAGCCGAAAACGAGATTTGAAACCTTAGCTACTCTATCAAAGATTCATATGCATACATCGTATATTAGCTATCTTTACAATGCTGAACTGCAGTTGGTACATGGTTTAATAGGGCCCCTGAAATTCTCCTCAAATGAAATCCATGGAGTCGTTTAGGGATTGACCACTCAGCGACTGGCCACCGTTCGATGAGCTCTGGTGATGGCTTGGATGGCGATGCTGAGCCTGGTGTCCGCCTAAGTAAGGCATCTGATGCTGCTGCTGTTGTTGAGAGAAATAGGATGGAATCTGCTGGTGGAGTCCGCCGTTGAAGGGATTCCCGTTCATGTTTGGAGCTTGCCCTGCAGCTATCTTAAGTCTCTGGACTTCTTCTCTCAGGGCTTCATTCAGAGCTGCATTTGGTAGGAAAGGAAATATTTCAATATGTTGATTCCTAAACTAGGAAAATATAATTCAATTTGGCTTTACTAACTGGACAATCAAATTTTCAATAGATTCAGAGTTTCAGACACTTTGTAGCAGACAAACTCAAGTCTTTCAGAGCATTCAAATAATGACTACCGGAAGAACAAAAGAAGTTCCAAAGGAAGATCAGAGCATACCATCACGTAGTTTAGCTTGCTCTTCCATGGACTGCAACCGGAGTTTGAGCTCTCTATTCTCAGCATTTAAATCAGATGTATCCCTCTGGGTTTCAAGTAAATTTGCAATAAATCAGATATGAGAATATCAGTGTGGTGAACAAAAGAAACAAAGTTAGATCACCAAATATTAAATGGCATATTCACAAACTAAAACAAAAGAAGCTGTTAGCTTACAGGCCCAGCTAGCAATTAGCTATCAAATATTCTAAATGGCATACACAAAGGACAAGGGGGGTTGTGTGCTAACATGGTCCAAAAATCAGTGAACTATGAAACACATAAATCTATGCAAACGTCAACACTAACTCAGTAACGGCATATTCTGCTGCAGGCAATAGTTAACAGCATTAGGTCATCCATAACAATAAATACAGTACTCTAGTTCTCTCAATCCTATAAAAAAAACTGTAGAATGAACCAACAAAATCATTTGAATGTATCCAAGATTCCAAGATCACAAACTAACCATTGATATAACTTCATTACTTGATATAGATAAAGCCAGCACAATGTCCATCATATTGTGACAGAACTCATCTTTTGGCACAGAAGTCTTATCAATACTGGTATAATGCTTATGCGAAGTTCGAAAGGCACATGAATAGTATGTCCGTAACAAACAAGAATTAACTCTGGATAGCTTAGCTTCAATTTTATTTTCTTTTTTCAGAGCATAATGTTACACCTGGGATTATGGGTTGGTTGTCCTTGCCTAACTAAATGTTAAGAGTACTACCCAAGGTTTTTTTGAGAGAGATATCTTATGTTACTGTCTGTGACCACTTACTCTTCAACCTAACACTACCCATTTGTTTCATCCACTTCATTCAAATCGTACTCTGAAATGGCACATCACTAGTCCCAATTGTGGTGAGTGATCTATCAAGCTCCACACATCTTCTTTACTTAAAAAACTACTATGTGCATTGCTTCCTGCTCTAATTGTCACGTCAACTAAGAGAATAGAGGCAGAAAGGTATTAAATAAAGAACAAAAATGATTGTGCTCTGTATCCGATACCGATACGCAAGTTTTTTCAAGTATCGGAGTTCTCCACCACTTGGCCACAGGCCCCACTTATCAGTCACTTCCCCCTGCTTCTTCCTTCCCACAGCCAATGAACAAGGGAAACACTATGAGAGGTGGCATACCCACACCGCACCCTGTCTCGCGCATGCCACAACCCGTACGACACATCTTTGGCTGCCTGCTCACCCACACCATCGTGTGCGCAGCATCCTAGTTCACCCATGCCGTGCCTTCCCGTGCTTGCTCCGTCATGAGACCATAACCTCGTGCTCTCATGCGCCCGTGCCTTATCGTCACCTCACACACTCCTCATCCTTCTCCATCCTCTTTCTCCTTCCTCTCAGTTTGAGAAGGTGCAGAGCACGTCGCTGTCATAGCCACCGAGCTCTGCGGTGCTCCAACTCCATAACCGGTGAGCCAATCCAAAATCCAGTCGCGTCACGTTGTGTTTCATCCGTCATATGCTCTTTCCCCTCTGTTAATTGTGACTTGCATGTTGCAGTCAGGCCGAGTCAAACTTCGCCCTCCATCAACCGAGAAGACTGCCCCACGGCCGATCTCCTCCATCAGTATGCATCCCCTCAATTCCTTGAAACCTTAGCATCCTCATCTTCCTAGAAAGCTCATGCGCCCGTCAATTGCAGCTTCCGACGTTGTTGATCCATCACCACGGTCCTCCATTGCTGTCGCCATGGTCCGCCATCGCCGTCATTTCTGGTGAGTCTCCGGCAACGCTGCCACCATCATTGAAATCTGCTCCCTCCCCTAGTTCTGTTTTTTGGGCCGCAGCCACCTTGGACACCGCTTGCCACCAGACAGTTGTCAGTGATATGCCCTTGAGGCAATCATGGAGATGATTGTATCACGTTTATGTTTATGGAATATTAAGATTATTTTGTCCCTTGAATAAATATCTTTAATATCGATCAACAAATATGTGACTTGTTCGTAAAACTCCTTGTTCATGTTTCGATATTATTCTTAATTATCCCTGACCTTATATCATTATGTGGAACAATTGTGATTTATAGGTCAACACATGTATTGATTGATGATCATGTTTCATGGATCATGGATATAGGGATATTAAATCAATAATGTGGACACATGTTAGAGAATATAGTGTTGGAGTGACCCCACCATGAGACACTGTGGGAATTGTTATATTCTCAAGTGTCATCAGTTGGTATCATACATAGTGTATGTGGGATCTTTAGACCTGAGATCATCATGGTTTCCTACATGCGTAATAGTATACTTAGGGATTGCCAAACGCTGTTTAGTAACTAGGTAGTCATAAATGTAGCTTTCGAGTTTCCTATGAAACATGTGAAGGAATGTGAGCGATTAAGATGGAATTTGCCCCTCCTATATAACAGAGAGAGATCTCTGGGCCCCTCGATGTAGTTGGATTAAGGAAGTGCATGGCCATAACGAATGTGGTTGAGGAGTCAATTGCAACTGAGTAATCTACCAAAGAGTGAGTAAAGGATCGAGCTATCATAACATTTCTCGCCTATGATAGCTCAATACCAGGCGAGAAATGTGATCGAGCTATCATAGGATGGCACATTTCTCGCCTATGATAGCCTGATTGCCTCACTATATAGGTTCATCCAATGTGATCTTTGTGTATATTTGGAAGTCGCTATGCCCTACTAGGGGCCACTGCCGATTTATAGGCCGAAAGGAGTTTCCGAGCCATGGCCAAATATACATGAACCTACAGAGTCACACACTTAACGGGTTGAAACACATTGGTTCGGATTGGATCCATCACTAATGGGTCAAATGAGCTTTGCACCTTGGTTAGGCCCTTCCACCGGGGGAGGGGCTATATAAAAGGAGTATGTGAAGGCTAGGGTTATGTAATTGTTGCACTACCGCTCGAGGACGATCAACCACTGCTCCAGGACACATGCTATGTTGAGTCGGACTACTTCAACTCTCCTTCTGCTACATTGCGCGTCTAGTGGTAACGATCTATAATCTCTCACTTGCTTAGCATTCTGATTTACGTGGTAGAATTTTTTAATTTGCACTAGTGTAGTCTACCCGTATTCCTTTTAGGGGTTCCACAGAAAGCCCCTGAGTGCCTCCCCTGCTCTCTATTGTCTCTCGTTCTTTTGGTGAAATGTTGAATCCGACAGTGAGCTCTGCCTCCCTCTCCCTCTCCCTCCCCCTCCCCCTCCCTCTCCCTCTCCCTCTCTCTCTCTGGCAATATGGCAGGTGGCCCTGGCCCACCTGATGATGTGGTAGCCAACATGGCAAAAAACCACCCATCATACCTGCCAAGGGACGAGATTTGCATGGTTTTGATATTTGGAGGAGGTGTTCTACTTCTAACTGGTTTTGCAAACGAGGACGAAAACTGAAGGAGAGCAAGAGTTGAGGGACGGAAAATATACTTTTTCCTTAGATAAATAAGCTCATCTCCCACTTCTGACTAAAAAACCCATACCTGGAGAATCGTGAGCTGTGCTGACAGCGTGGTGGCCTCGGTCTGTAGCGTCTGGACCTTCCTCTCCAGCTCACCGGTGTACTTGATCTTCCTCTCCTTCGACCTTGTTGCCGACTGCCTATTCGCCAGAATCCTACACATAGGCACCGCAACAAACTTCAAACCTAAATCAACAAATCTAATACACCTCCAAATTACTACGAGAAACCCTAAAACCTCGCAATAATTATTATCACTAAGTCAAGCCCAGATCTCAAGATAGGTAGAACATTAACACCAGCAGCAATCGCTATTAACTCTGACACACATGCTTCACAAGCCGAATTACAGTATTACTCCCTCCCTCCAAAAATAATATAAGGCCTATTTTTACTTTGCGTTGAACTGAGAAAACGATAGAAAATAACTTAGATGCCCCAACTTAATTGTAATTGTCTTAGAAAATGAGATATAATACTTTATGTAAGTGCTAATGAATAAATGCATACGGTTAAGACAGAATAAATAGAGGTATAATGTCTCGTTAAATCCACATGTAAACTTTATATTAAGACCATTAAAAAATAATCCTTATAAACTTGATGGAGGGAGTAGATGACGATACACCTCCTTCCGGATCTTAAAAGCATAAGAAAAATCGAGTGATAAAAAGGGGAGCAGATGAAGACTTTCTCACCTCTTTGCGCGCTTGGGGTCGAGGAGCGCGAGCTCGGCGAGCCTCTCGGCCGGCATAGCCTTCTTGGCGTAGTCCGGCAGCCCGCTGGACAGCGCCGACTCGCCCTCGAACGGCGAATTGACCCCATCCATCGACCCGCTCCTCTTATGCCCACCCCCACCGCTTCCTCCGCCTTGCAGGGCGAGGCCCTCGAAGAAGGCATCGTCGAGGGAGAGGCTCCTCATGTGGGCCCCGCCCGGTGGCCGGGGCGCGGGCGCGGGGGAAGCGGCCGCCGCCACGGCTGGCGGCGGCGGCGGAGTCGGGTCGGAGACCGCCGGGGAGTCGTCGGAGAGGGAGGGGAAGTCGAGGTCGGAGAAGGAGAAGTCCCCGTCGGGATCGAGGAGGAGGTCAGCGTCGGGGAGGCGCAGGAACGTCTCCGAGTGGGCCCGCCGGTGGTGCCCACGTACGCCGCCGCCAGAGCCCGGCGCAGGGGCCGGGAGAGGGAAGCGCGGGTCCATGGCGGTCGACCGAGGTAAACGCCGGCGGCGAGGTAACTAGCTCGAGGCGGTCGCGGCGCGTGGAGTCGTGCGGGCAGTTGGGACTTGGGAGTGTGGGCGCGTGTGAGCTCGGGGGGATCGAGTTGGTGGGATACGTGTGAGGAGTAGAAGGGAGGAGGCCGCGGGGTGCTGCCCTTCTCCCCCGCGTGATCCCGGTGCATGGAGTTAACGACAGGTGGCACGCATATCGAGGTGCGATGGACGGGATAGATGAGACTTAGCTGGTGGGGAGGGTGTAGGGAGGAAGGGAGAATCTTCGCCGGGAGTAAATGCCTAAATGGTGCAGGGGCGAGGTGGGCGCGTGCGTTTGCGCGGACTCGGTGTATGGATCGGAGGGTGGGGTGTGTCCGTCTTGAGGTGGACTGGACGGCGCGATTGCCCTGTGCCTCGTGAACTCGGTGTACGACAGTAGGGAGGGAAGGGCAGAAAGGTAGTTTTGGTCCCGAGGAAGGAATGAAAGCCACGTTGGTTGGTCGAGCAGTGTGCTGCAGTGGGCGTGGGCCCGGCTGACAATTTGCCGGTGGCCTTCGGAACAGTAGATGACATGCGGGTCCAGAGTCGTGTGGCCCACAGGTCAGTGTGTGTTCTTTGGGAGGGGCCGCGCGGCGAGTCCAATAGTTCGTGTCCTATGCCGTGTCGCTGGATGACGTTTAGCACTTGAAAACAACTTATGCAACGGATCTATAAAGTTATTTCTAACTATCTCTCATATAATTATGCAACGGATCATATAATAGTATATAAAATGTAAAATTATCTATTAAATAATAAACAACTTTCTCTCTCTTAATTCTCTCTTCTTTTCATCACTAAAATTCTAGATGACATAATCTTATAAACAGCTATCATATACCATGTACATATCTTTAGTTGCCCTATACAGGGTTAATAAAATTGGCGAAAACTGTGGTTTTCGATTTTACCGATACGGCTCGAGATCCAACACCGTTCGGTAAACTGGTCTAATTCAAAAAAATTTGAAAAATTTTATACGTGAAAACCGGTCGAAAAACCATTTTTAAGGAACATTCAATTGGTCGATTGGTTTTCGATGAAACCCGAGAGGTTTTTCGTGAAAATTGCGGTTTCTCGTTGAAAATTGAACGATTTTCGATTTTTTTTATTTCTTAACCCTTGGGTTTCTGACGATTTTCGAATGTTTTTTTGATTTTCAAATTTCGAGCGGTTTCTACCGTAACGGTTTTCACCTGGGCACATGCCACAAAAGTCACCGGCAGATATCCACGAAGTAAAGTGTGTTTCGCCGAGATTCCGATTTAAGACACCAAACGAAAAACGCCGGCAAGGCAATTCCATCAATCGCAGTCTTGGCTCCTCGAAAATTCTCTCACCTCACGTCGGAAAGAAAAGAAAATGTCCTTGATGATCTCATTCTCAGATAGCCGATCAGATCGTTTGAGAGAGTCCATCTACCACCGCTACCATCATTACCACCACCATCACCACCACCACCACTATTATTATTATTATTATTATTATTACTACTACTGCTCTGTGTGCAAATAGCTTACTTTTTCCCATATTTGCATGTGCAAATGTCGGTGAATGACTAATATGCATTTGATTTGACCTTGATAGATTGCTTTAGAGAGTACAACACAGAACCATATACTTAACACACAACACACTAGTACTATCCATGTATACACACATGTGTCTTCTATACACACTAGAAATTTATCGGAGACATTCAGCTCAATACATACCACATCACTCACAGCAGCATACATGTCTGCATACCCCTGCACAAGTTAAAAACTTATCGATAACATCTAAATCGGTGGACACCAATGCCAAGTCTAATACTTGAACCCTCATAGGCTGAATGCATGCCCACACATCTAGCCATCTAGGCACATCCGCACATACTAGCTTCCGACTATAATAGACTTGCACATTTGCTTTTTTTTTTTGTGTGAATTACGATTAGGGAGTTGATTTGATTTCGATGGAATTGGGATAAGAAAGTACATACTCCTTTGCCCAAGCTTATAAGACGTTTTCTTAAATAATTTTATCTATAAATATAAATATGAGGTATATTTCCTATTTCAGTGTAAATATTTATCTTTACTTTTATATTCTCTGATGTATACATTAAATATAATACTTAATAATAATAATTAAACATAATTTAGTTATTTTAATATTTTCTTAATCTACGCGTGAAAAAAAATACGCTTAGTAGAATTGCACGGAGCGAGTACTATTTCCTACGAATGTCGCCCGCCAGAATAATGTGCTTGGCCCGTAACAAACTGGAGAGCCCGTCACGGCAACATCCCTCACCGGAGTCTGGGAGCAGGACAGCTCATAATCATCCTCAGCTTCCAGAAGAGACAGCTGACGAGGCGCCCCTCTTCTCGCCTCTCCCACCTCCACTCCTCATCCATTCGCCGCCGGCGACCGCCGCTCCCGTCCACACTCCGCCGCGGGGAGGGTCCCCGATGAGGTGACGGCCCTACCGATCCCCCAAACCCCAACTCTCCTCTCAATCTCAGCGTCGTCGCGGGAGTTCCGACGTGGTAGATAGGTATAGTCACGCGTAGACGCCAGCAGCGGAGAGAAGGATGGGGTGGGGTTCATAGGCACCGATGGGATCCATTCCTGGCCTGGTTTCGCGTTTTGGATAGCAGGGTCCCCGAATTTTGATGTCCGTGCCGAGCCCCATTCCGGCGGTGTGATCCTGAGGTGGGAGGGGGGTGGTTGGTTTCGGTTTCTGTTTCTCTTTTAGATTGGGAATTGGGAGGTGGTGCCTCCGGTCTCTTGAGACAATTCGAGCAGTGTGGTGATCGTGCGGTCGGATCTCCGCCGTTGTTGGTCGTTGCAGGTGTGAGCCGCGTTGATTTGGCTGCTGCTGCTGGAGTGTGAAATGGTGGATTTCCCGGAAGGGCTCCGACGACTCGCCGCTCTCCTGCTCAAGTGCTGCGACCTCGACATACCTAACCGTCCCAAGGGCCTCCAGAATCCTGAACTACTGGCCAGGGAAACAGTTTGTATGTTCTGTTTGTTTCTACTTCCTACCCTCATTTACTGAATCAGTTTGTATCTCATACATTCTTAGATGCTATTTTCATATTCTTCCTCGCCTTTAATTCAGTTAGAAAAAAATATCGTGCTTATGCAGTTAATGTGAATGAGATCGAGGCTCTGTATGAGTTGTTCAAGAAGATTAGCAGCGCTGTGGTTGATGATGGATTGATTAATAAGGTTTGTAGGTTCTGCTAATTTCGTAGAGTGTGAAGTGCGGCGCTTGACAATTATAACCCCGTGATGCCCAATCTCGCCTTGAGGCTTTGACTGTCTTATCCGCAGGAAGAATTCCAGCTGGCACTGTTTAAGACTAATAGGAAAGATAGCATGTTTGCTGATCGGGTATGTCTACGTGAGTTCTGTTTAATAAAGTTTCCATTGTTATGAAAAAAAGGTCCACTGTTGTTTCATTCATAGTGTTTTGTCTTTTTGCGCTCATAGTGTTTTGTCTTTTTGCGCAATTCAGTCATGCTATGCTTTGCTTATTAGTTATACGTCACAAGAGCATCTTTGGTGAGGTGCATTGTATGAACATCGGCAATGTCACACAGTTTTTGAAACCATGATGAAGTTGAGCTTTTAAAGCTGCGGTCATGTGCTTAGAGGCACATTTGTCTGTGGGCATGCATGCGCACAAACCTCCGCGTGAGTCCATTTGTTTGTGTGTGCATGTGAATGCACACATATTTGTGTGATCACATGCCTGCAAGTATGGCAAGGGAGTGCTAAGTGTTAGTAACTCCCTACTGTTGTTGCAAATTATTACTTTCTGAACATGCAGTTTCCCCTTTTTTCGGGGTGTGATCTGAAGTCAACACTAAAGCATGCTGTTTCCAATTTCATCCATTTAGGTATTTGATTTGTTCGACACGAAGCACAATGGGATCCTCGAATTTGAAGAATTTGCACGAGCTCTTTCTGTGTTCCATCCTAATGCAACAATTGATGACAAAATTGATTGTAAGCCAAGCCATCATGCTTGATTTTATTTATTTATCCTTGATAGTGCAACATGGCAATCGAGTATCCACTTCCATTTTTTTCTTCTATGCAATAATTGTTCAAGACATGGGTCTTCAGCTATTACTATTTACCAAATGTTTATGGAAAGGCAGCTGACTGTTGACTTCATTGTCAAACCCTATGTTTGTGTGGACAAGACGTGCAGCTGGAACTGCTACCTATGTTATTTTCGACATTACCACAAAGAGGAGCACACTGTTAACATTGGATATACATTCACCCCTTCAAGTTAACAGATTGTCGTTGAAATCCTATTATTTGAAACTGGACTTGTTCTTTTGATCTAGTTGCCTGCAGAGACTCTGTATCAGTTATTCAGGGAGAGCGGTCTGTAGCATATCAGATCTTTCAGTTTGGGGACTTATTTATGATTACTTATTGAGAGGTGCTTCCATGCTTCTCTTTTTTACAGTTGCACAAATATTAAAGTATGAATAAAGGGTAGATGGTGATTACTTACCCCTTCGCTTGCTTCAAGATTTGTGCAACTTGTATTAGGAGGGAAAGCATTGAAACACTGCTCATACTTATTTAGACTGAGAATGAATTTAACCTTTTTTTATCTGATTTCTAACATGTAAACATACAGATGGCCTATTTTATCTGTAGATAACATAATATTCCATTGATTTGATTTCATATAGCATTCTTTCTGTTAGAAACCATGCTTATGTATCTAAATCATTCATCCTCCTGATGGAATGCCATATCGACAACTTGCAGTTGCTTTCAAACTGTATGATCTCAAACAGCAAGGTTTCATTGAAAAACAAGAGGTACCTTCCTTTTGCTTATTCTTAAGTCACCCGTTCTTCTGTGCTATTTATTTTAGTAGGTGTGATTGGTTTACCTGTGGGCTGTGGCGGCCTGAGTGCCTGGCAGGTTGCAGCTTTTTCCTTATATGTACTTCAATACCTTATATATTAGTGCAATTGTTCATCCCGTCAATTCATATTCCCTATCCAAAAACAATTTATTGTACTGCCAGTGAAAATGTTAGAATGGTGGGAGACTTCTGTCTGTCAGCTTGAACTAAACTGAGTTGACCATGTTGAACATTGATGCATAGAACCTGATGCCCTTGTGCAAACTTTATTTGTTACGATTATTCTTTTATTTGCTTGGAAAAAGCATATCCAATTTAATGCCAAATTCAGCTTGCATTTATTGTCTACCTTCTTGATTGTCAGGTGAAGCAAATGGTGGTCGCCACGCTTGCTGAATCAGGAATGAATCTTTCAGATGAGGTTATAGAAGGCATTATTGACAAGGTATATATGAGTACCTCTGTAGCTGTACAGGGTGTACATCTTTTGAATTTATGTGTAGTTGCTTACTGTGCAAACTTCCTTTTCTCCGTCCCCAGACATTTGAGGAAGCAGATACAAAGCATGATGGGAAAATTGACAAGGAGGAATGGCGAAACCTTGTCTTGAGGCATCCATCTTTATTGAAGAATATGACACTCCCATATCTTAGGTCAGTATTGCTAACCTGTTTGTGCATGCATTTTTTTTCTAATAACGTAAGTCTTTTTTTCCTCAACATCTACTTGGGTTCGATGGGATATATATGATGCTCAGTATGTTGACCATGCTATTTCCAATCTAACAGAATATAGGCCATCTATCCTATAACAGCTATCCTTCAATCCTTGCCCGCTTGGCAGGGGAGAAATGAGGATATTTTATTCTTACAATGCATTTATCATGATTGTAACTTGAAACTTGATCAGAAA
The DNA here is from genome assembly GCA_036346275.1 of Otatea glauca. Taxonomy (NCBI): domain Eukaryota; kingdom Viridiplantae; phylum Streptophyta; class Magnoliopsida; order Poales; family Poaceae; genus Otatea; species Otatea glauca. The sequence continues at coordinate 24,048,962 of CM070734.1, forward strand.
TACATTTTCGATGCGGTTTGGGATTTGTATTCGAAATTATAAAGGAGGAAGTCCACTTTCAACCATGAACTCTAGCCTCGGTTCATTTTTCAACCCTCAATTCTGAAACCGTCCGAACAGGAACCTTGAACTAACAAAACCGTCCACTTTAACCCCCTGGACTCAAACCATGATGGTTTTGTCTGACATGGTGCCTACATAGCAATGTTTTTTTAACATGTAAGCTCTTTTTGGATGAAATGATAGCAACTTAGCAAACTCAACAAATAAAACAAAAAATATTTATGGACCCACATGTCATCCTCTCATCTCTTTCTTCTTCCTCCCCTTCTCACTCATCTCTCTCTCTCTCTCTCTCACACACACACACACACACACACACACATTTCTCCCTCTCCTTCCCCTCTTCTCCAAGTCTGGCACCGGAAAGGGCTGGGTCAGACCTCGCCAGTGCAACCACCCTTTGCTGCCCAATCTAACCGCCACCTTTGCACAATGCGTTCTCCTTGGTTTGAGATGATAGAAAGATAGGGCAGGGAGCTACGGCGATGGTGAGCTTGAACAGCGAAACTCCAGTGATGGGGCAGGCACAAAGTGTTCCCGAGGATAGAAAACCCATTTGTGGCGGGTTGAGGTAACATGGATGACAACGGTGGCTGGAACGGCGTGAACAAGGGCAGCAGCTGCGGAGAAGAAAAGCCCACCACCGGTGGACTTTGCCAACTACCCAGCTTGGTTAGGTGGTGCACGAGCACTGCCTTGGCAAGGCTGTGGTAGGATTGGTGGCTATTGGTGACAGGGAGGGCGGAGAAGAGTCGGCAACGGAGGATGCCATGGCCACGCTGTAGAGCTCGATAGTGGCGCACTTCGGTGAGGTTCTGGCTTGGGTGATGCCACAACAAGTACCAGAGAAGTTAGGCAATGATGGTGACACGGTCGATGAAGGCGCAGATGGCCTGGAGTGGAGGGTTGACATGGGAGGTAGGGATGATGGCGTCGCACCATGACACAAGCGGTATTCTGGCAACAATCTCCTCAGCGGCTTGGCTATGAGGACCGTGTGGAGGTAGGGAAGACGATAATGGCATCGATTTGGGAGGAGGGGTAATGAAGAGGGTGGATTTAAGGGATTTGGGGAGTGGCGGTGGCTCACCGGGTGAGATGATGACACCAGAGCTTTTGACAGCGTCTCTAGAAGCTCTAGGGAGTGGAGTGGAAGGAAAAGAAGTAGACGGTGCGACAATTGTGGTTCCTCTTCATCTTCTTATCTGCTATGACTAGCGCTGAATCTGAGCTCTTCCTCAACTTTGATTGACTGTGGTGTCCACAATGACCTCGATGTGTGGGGAAGGGTAGGCAGTGGTGGTCACCAACGTCTAGGACCTGCAATGTTCTAAATGACGGCCGTTAAAACAGTAAACACATGTATATATCTCTTTGAATTTTAAATAGTAAAACCGTTTACAAGCCGCTTATCGTATAAACAATAAAAGGTGGGGTGACCGTTCATTAACTATTTACCGTTATTTAGAACATTGAGGACCCGATGGCCAACGTGGTTTGGATGAGTGGATAGAGGAGGGAGCAGAGAGAGGGAGGAGGAAGAAGAGGAATTAGAGAATGACACGTGGGCCTCATTATTTTCTAATTTTATTTGTTTTGTGTTGACGAGGCCCAATGTTGATAAGGCTTCATTTGACTGGATTTGACGTGTCGTCCGAGTTAGCCCATAACCGGACTGTAGTAGATCACGGGGTGAAGTGTACGATTTTAATAGTTTAAAGTTGTGTTCTAGACGGTTTCATAGTTCAAGGTTGAAAATCGAACCGATGACAAGAGTTCATGGTTGAAAAGTGGACCGTTACCAATTATAAAACACATAGATGTTTCTTTAGTAATTTGCATTATAGTAGCATTAGTTTAATTCCATTTGGCATATTTTGATGCAATCTGCGAATATTAGCTTGAATAATAATGTGTGTGGCAATGTTCTTATTGTGAATTACTTTATCAACAGGGATATTACCACAACATTCCCAAGCTTTGTCTTCAATTCTCAGGTTGAGGATGCTTGAGATCCCAATTTCTGAGTTACAATTCAAGCTAGACCAGAGTCTGGGGGCACTTGTGTGTTTTTATTTCCTTCTGGGGATATCTTTCTTCTGTTTGGGACAAACCTGATGATTTTTCCGCTTCTTCAAAATGTGAATCATCATGGCAATCTCCTTTTGAGGATTCTTCCTTCGTATATACTTCAGTGTATTCTACCTATGCCGACTTGTAATGAACTGTTTCCTGTTATGTATAGATGTTCTTCAGATACATTGATCCCTGTACAGTTAGCAACCTGCACTTGCTGGCATGATATGTCAGGTACTGAGAAGTGAGGTACTCATATGATACTATTTTACCGTTCATCTGTTGTATTTTGTGGTGTTGTCTGCATTTTCTGGCCATTTTTCAACGTTGGTGGCTACATGGGTGCTTGGTGATGCCTTGATGGTGAATCGGCATGAACACTCTTCTCCCTGTGAAGCTGCTACTTGACATTCGTGCCTGTACAGGGTGCTTGTATTGACAACGCTTCCTGTGTGAGGTGGCGCCAACAGTATGCTGTCATATTGAGCTGGGGTGTATACAGATGGAATTTTTGCGTGGTTCTTGCTTGCTGGACTGTTGGAGGTTCAGCAATGGTGCATTCACATGAGAGAGAGAGAGAGAGAGAGAGGAGAGGGGGGGGGGGGGAGGTTTGATGTTAACCTTGGGGGAGGAGGATGCCTCAAGGGATCACTGAAATTTGTTATGGCTGAGGTATGGCATCCAAATCACAACCACATACATTTGTGCCTGATTCCTTGTCGGTGTTGATTTTAGGTTTTCATTTGGGGGATGCACGTTTTGGTTTTTGTTGATTTTAGGTTTTCATTTGGGGGATGCACGTTTTGGTTTTTGTTGATTTTAGGTTTTCATTTGGGGGATGCATGTTTTGGTTTTTGTTGATTTTAGATTTTCATTTGGGGGATGTACGTTTTGGTTTTGTTTATAAAGTTATTGGTATTTGAATGTTAAAAATGGTCGGGATTAGCTTAGCTGTCTTAACAACTTATCATTTCAAGCAGTATCTGACACTATCGAGATATCAGTCGTTGTTCAATGCTATTCTAGTGTCTTTTGGAACTGCAATGACTCGCATTGGTGTTGGCGCATTGGTTGGCTTGCTGTTAATCATATAATGTTTATGCCATGGACTGGACATTAGTTGTACATACTCCCTAATGCAGTTTTAAGGGTATTTTCTTAGAAAGCCACAGAAATACATCATTTTAATTAGGTCAAAGAAACAGATTTAAACAAGCATGGCTAATTCTCATTTCTGAGTTGTGTTCGCATTAGAGTGCAGTTTTGGTGTATGAATAAACCCTATAAACATGGGACAGGTACTATTGTAACCATGAACTATTCAATGAACCAGGGTACTATGAGAAGTTTTCTTCCACTGGAGCTGGAGTGGAGGCCTTGAGGGTGCATAAGGTCCCAACTCTGCTTGCAATTTTTGTGTGTGGGACTTATCTTCCTACCTCCTCTCTTTGTTTTTATACTTGGTATGCTCCTTGACACTGTCAGTTCATCATTTTGTTGGTATAGAAAGGTTACATGTTTCACATAACTCATGGTGAGGTGACCTTTTTGTATAAATGCCGCTCTTATACAAAATAAACCAAACATAACATTTTAGTTATCGTAATTAATCTTATCTATATTTTGATTATAGAAAGTCCGCTTGCACTAGCTTCACTGTTACTGTTGATTGTTCAAAAAGTCAGAACTGTCTCGGAGGTTAAAAATTGCGGCGGCCATGGTGGATTGTGGGGCCTGAAAGGTGGCACATCGTAATGCTCTCGCAGTGGTTGTGGGTGGCATCACACCGGCCATGTGGTTTCTTCGGCCTGGCTGCTTGGGATCTGGGTTTTGTTGGGACCAGGGTTCACGTTATCGATGAAAATCGGTCGATTTTCGTCTATATCGCCGTAGTTTAATTTCTAAATCTGCTCGATAAATCGGTTAATTCTAAAAAAAATTCAAAAAATAAAAAAATTCAGAAAAATTTATGTTTCGTAAACCGGTCGAAAATCGGTGAAAATCGAGCGATTATCGACGAAAATCGCTAAAAAAATCGACCGCGAGAAGAACATAATCGGTCTGTCGATTATCGGTGCAAAATCGTCGATTATCGGTGAAACTCGAATTTTTTTAAATTTTTTTCCCAAAAAGTTTGATTTCGAAATCATTCGATTTTTGACAATTTTCGACGAAAATCGGTACCGGCCGGGAGGCGATTTTCCATCGAAACGATGATGTAAACCCTGGTTGGGACAATGGATAAAAAAGTTACCGGTCGTACTGGTCCAGAGTCCAGACCCTGCTCCTCATGAACAAGTCTACTGGTTGGTAACCGGTCAAGTAGACGGTAACAGGCTGAAAGCAGATTAAATTCAAAATCATTTTAAAATTTGTTCGGTGAAATTTGGCTGGTTCAAAACCGGTAACCAGCTGGCAAACCATATCGGAGGGGGTCCGATATTTTCCTAGTCTCCTTTTTTTTTTAATCCTTGGTTGGGGTTGGCCGTTGTATGGTCGTGGCAGCTGTGCTAAAGTGTGGTGTTGCGGTCTGCTTGAGTTTCACCTTTAGATGGCGCTCAAGCTCAGCTCACTCTAGGTTAGATTTGAGCTCCAAACGAGTCTAACTCGAGCTCGGGAGCTTCACCGAGCTGAGCTCGAATAGCTCGCGAGTCTGGTAAATTTACAAATTACTTATTAAATATTATTATATATTAAATTTTACCGAGTTTACTCGAGTCGAGCTCGAACTTGAATATTTTTTATTATTAAAAATAGTGCATATTAAATTGTTTACTATTACCGAGTTTATTCGAGCCGAGCTCGAGCCTACTTGAATTTGAACCGAGTCGAGCTCGAGCTTGGATCCAGGCTAGAACTCCACTTGAATCGAGCCGAGCTCAAGCCTGGATCCAGATTAGAACCCTAACTCGAGCTCGACTCGTTTACAGACCTATGCAGGGGTGACAGCAGCAATTCGCGGTGGTTGCATTGCAATGGAGCTATCGCAATCGGTGGCTCGAGTAATGTTGGTGTTTCAGCTAGCAATGGAGGTTGCATAGTAAGTCGTGGGTCTGTTGGATCTGTATGTTGTGGGTTTCTATGGCTGCTGATAACAAACGGTGAGGCAGCAAATGGCATCAGGGGTTTCAAGGAAGCTGGACCCTCTCTCTGGGTCTGACCGATGTGCACTGCATTGCCGAAAGGCAGTTATTCTGGAGTGGCTGCAGGCCTGTGGTGCTTTCGCATAGGAGGAAAAGGGTGACCTTGATGAGGCAATGCAGCAAGGTGAGAGCATTGCACTGGCTACGTACGGCTATTAGGTATGGCATCGTGGTCACCACGACACAGAGAGAACTTCCATGCCAATGTTTTGATTGTGATGTGCATCATGCGGCTTTGTCGTGTTTGTTTATGTTAATGGCATGTTTTTGACCTATGAGAGGACTTTTAGGATAGTTCCTCTTTCTACCGGTCTGAAAGCTAATTTGCACACATATTAAAGTAGTACTGTTGGCAGTGAAGCAGTTATATTTCATGCCAAACAAATTGCTTTAATGGCTGTAATTTTCACTTCTGGATGATGATAGAAGTACTTGCTGGATTTGATTGCCTGCAGGGAAGAACGAATATTTGATAATTCCCTAAAAAAGAATATTTGATAGAAGTTACAACAATTTGTTTCACTCCTTAATATCATCGAACGAACACAACCGTAACAACAACAAAACCATAATTTGATCTATTATACTGAACATGATAATGCGTAGGACAAGGTTGAAAAAGATGCATAAGCCACATTTATTTTGGGATCGACTTTTCAATGGATGCATTTCTGGACATGGTAGGACATGAGTTAATAAAAGACTGCATTTCTAAATGCCATGTGAAAAGCTGGTGGTCATCACAGATTCAAGCAAGGTACATTTGGCACTATATGGTTTATTTCTCCACTAATAAAATTGAGCCCAAGATGAGTTGTGGTGTTGTGCCAAAGTCTTGAAGAGTTGAAGAGCACAGCATGCATTTGGCTTCAGTAGTTTCAGATAGGGAGACACACATGACGAATCCACCGTACGCATGGAAGGTATTGGGCATATTGAGAAGATTTGCTGAGTACCTGGTGGTAGGTATGCATTCCTCTTAAGTATCAGATGATCAAATTTGTGACTTTCTCAATCTCATGCTTTTCTACTTGGGGAGACCATAGTAAAAGCCAGTGTGTTCAAATGAGCTGAATGATCTTTGTCATGCCTTAGTATGAGTAAGGTGATTTGCTTGAACAACCTTGATATATGTTAGAGGTGACACCATAAATGTTCACACGTTTGCACTTTGCACTGATAACCTTTAAACTTCCAATTCTTTGAACTTGAAACTTGGATCCTAGTAGCTAAAATTTTTGGACCGTCCCAGTTGTAGATTTCATTCATTTTATTTTTGGAGATCTACTTGATTGCGTTCTGAAAGAATTACGTAGAACAAGCTTCAGTTACATGCCGCACGAAGAGCTTCTTCACTAAGTAACTTCCTCTAGGAGTAATACGATTTGCATGAGTACCATCTGTCTAATAAAAGTTCTAAAAAGAGCCACATCCTACTTATTCTTAGCTTTTAACTTTCATTTATTTTAGTTTGTATGGATATTCGTCGGATACATCGATTATGCAAGAAGCATACTCTGTGAAACTGTGCTAACCTGCCAAATCGTGAAGTTCAATTGCAAGTTGGAACCTCGCGACGAGCCATTTTAGTCAAGCTATTGCAACAACCTACAAGTTACAGGCCATCAATTTAATTCAACCTCCTATGTTAATGTTTGCTTAAGCTTTTCAGTGGGACAGTGGCACAATCACAACAACATCAGAAACATACTTTTGATACATTACACAAAACTTGCCAGTGGTATTCGGAACCATGTAAAAAAAAGGATATTGAGCCCGTTTCCAAAAAAAAAAAAATCAGGATTGAGTAAAAGTTGAATAAAGAACGCTTATTTCAGGATCAACTTCCCAGTTGGTGTATGGCTAGCCATGGTAGGACATGGGGTAAATGGAATGTATCGTACTTGTAGAGTGCCATATGCGAATAGTTAAATATCATCATAAATTCTATCAAGGTAATCTTGTCACTATGCAGTTCAATTTTCTGCTAATAAAACTGAGACCAAGAGGGGCAACACATTTGCTGTAGGTGACGCACATGATACATTTGGTGTTATAGTAGTTTCTTGCACACGAATCCACCATAGGTATAGAATGCATCTGGAATACTAAGGGCATGTACAATGATATGATGTTGATTGCTATATGTTTTGCTATGTAAGATTTTCACTAGCATGGAAGAGAGAGAAGAATGGGAGAGAGTATAAATGTCTCTTCGTGAAGAGACACCATATAGACAGTATAAAACACCATTACGTGAGTTATTATCTGTAATAAACACTTTTTCATACCATAATTAAAAGATGAGTAGTGCTTCTGTGTTTTCCTCCTAATACAAGTTGCACAAATCTTGAAACAAGCGAATGAGTAAGTAATCACCATATACCTTTCATTCATGTTTTAATACAACCTTAAGATGTCATCTATTGTAAAAGTTATCTTTAGTTTTGTTTTTATATAATATAAAGGAGTATATAGATAGCAGTCGTCTCTACTATTGTACATGCTCTAATGACATCCTCTCGTGGTTGGTGGTAGGTTACATTCCAAAATAAAGTTTGAGACAGCATTTGTCAGATACCCGACACTCGTTCATTAGCACCCATTTTAAGTTCATTGATTCTTGGAGTATCACGATGAAGTACAGTATACCTTTTTATCTGATGAGAAATCTTTTGTAAAGGGAACTGTCTCTTTTTTTTATTCTGGTTTTGTTATCTATTTTAGCTGTACAGATATTCATGAGATACTTTCACTATGCAGGGATCATCATGTTCGTGCAGGTATGCAGGGATCATCTAACTACTTAAGGCAGAGAAAGGTTAGATGGCAAGAGCTTGATGCAGAGCGGCAGAAATAAAAGTGAAGTGAACATAATGTCGTGTCTTACTTTATTTTTTAAAAATTTGACTAGGAGCTCTGGCATTTATTTAAGAAGAAATGAGCAACTCGGGTGAATCTGAAGATCTGAACCCGAGCGGGGGAGCGGACGATGCTGACTCCTTTCCCGCCGAGCTACACTCAGCTCTCTAATTTGATTCTAGTTAGGGTTTTTTTACGTTAAATCCTTGCATCCAATATGTTGTCATGTATCTATCCCTAACAATTTAATTTTGAACACTCATTCGGTAATAGAAAAGAAGTAGGAGAAGAAAAGCCCGATCGATTATACTTGTTCACGTTAATCCAATCGAAAGAAGACTTGTAAAATAAGTGGTACTGCAAGAAGGAACTGGCCAGCTAGCCTAGAGAGACAAAAAAGGCAGGGAAGAGAGGCGAATATTTTTTGCATGTGCTTGAATGCATTATTATTTAAAGTTACACAAATATTAAAGTATTAATGAAGGATGGAGACGGATTACTTACTTCTTCGTTCGCTTCAAGATTTATGTGACTTATATTGAAAGAGAACATATTGAAGCACTACTTGTAGTTTTTTTGAAAAATTTCAGCAGTCTCAGAGAATTTTGACTGCACGCTTGTGTGTTCTTTCTAGAGCGCGTCGTCGTTGTCAAGCTGCGGTGGGGCTCCCAGGCCGCCCTCCGCTGTTCGTCCGCCGGCCGGCATGCCTGTGGCAAAGGCCCAACCTAGCTGCGTTTTGGGTCGTCGTCCTAACGTGCGGTCTATAGTTGGAGGCCCCAGGTGTAGCAGCTGGCGAAGGGTCCTTGAGCAGACAGGGCACCACCAGTGCGCCCTGTGGAGCCGAGGGCAGGAATCGGATCCGTCGATTCTCTCTGCGCTGTCCGTGTCATAGGCTAATTCACTACTGGAGGTAGGAGTGGGCTATGAATCACCGATCCTTCACACAAAGGTTTTGTATCAGTATCGAATACTTATCGGATACTCTAATCCTTCGCGATTCTCTTCGATCTCGGATCGATAAGGATCAGTGAAATTGAGTATAAAAAATTAATTAAAAAAGTCCCGAACTTTCTCCGATACTCCGCGATTCTCCCCGATATTTCTAAGCTTATAACATAAAGCCCAAATAAAGGAAAAGTCCATTCTAACCCATCAATCCTAACCATAAAAACTCTCTCTCTCTCTTAGCCCCCTTCTCCTCTTCGCGCAGCGCGAACTCTCGCACAATATCCAGCTCTTGGCGCTACAAATCGCCTAATTATTGGCTTATTTACATTTTTTAATTTTTAATACATATATACTCGCTGTATCACCGGATTCATGTTTTTGAAAAATTGCGTATCACCGTATCGCTGTACTGGTATCGCGTATCGGTGATACATAGGGAGTTGGTGCAAGCCAAATTTTGCTTAATGTTAGTCCACCCTTCAGGTGGATCTGCTTATACATAGTATCTCGCTTGCATTTTTGTCTTCGCTCGTGTAAAAGAGTTGGTAAAAATAGACTTTTCCGTGTTATCTCATGAAAAAGGACGAAGATAATAAATTATGAACATATATAAATATAATCATCTCTATGATTACCTCTACGGCATATCTCCGACGCTTGCAACCCTGGTACCAGGAATCAAGTGATCCTCAGCGCTTTTGGTATTGGTTTCAATGAAGTTCACGGATTGGGTTACTGGTGCAGGTCTTGTAAAGCCCTTCGAGTTGCTCTGATTCTTTCAAACGAAGATGCTCAGGTAAGTGTTTGATCAAATGAGCGTTTGTTTATGTCCAAATTTAGTTAAGATTTGTTTGGTTTTTAACTTTATTATAGATTCCAGATTTTCTACCTCAAATGAATCCAGAGGTGTAGCTTCACCTAAAATAGTGGACAAAACTGGATGATATTTTTGTTAATATGCTTCTTGACATTTTGCTGTTTCGACCAATAGCTCTATATTCAGCACTTCAGCTTATGTCTCAGTCCAGGAAGCATACCATCATGATCGTGTAATTGTTCTTCTTTTTTTTCCCTTTAGCATTAGATTCATAGCTTAACAACCTTATGTATGTGTTGGCGTCAAAAATTTGATGTAGGGTTTCTGACAATAGCACACCAGACAAACACCGGGTTCAGAGCGTGCCAGTCGATTTGACCTGTAATCGACAAGGTAAAAATATAAAATTCACACAAAGCCGATCGTGAGGATCAATCGGCTTAGATCCAATCAGTTTGAAGCCGATCAAGATCAAGGTAACAGGATAAGTCTAACTAGCCGATTAAGGCTAATCAAAGGATAAAGGTAGATCGATTCTGAAGAAGGCGATGCGCAATAAAATCAGAATAAATCAAACCTGGGGTGTAATTGACGAAGATCAACAATCGGCGATGCACAACTTTATTGATCAAGATCGATTACAGAGACTAAATTACAAAAGCTACTCCTAGTCGACAGGAAGTAAGAAAGTAAAAGCTGGTTGATTGTATTGGGTTAGATCCTTCCTGCAGCTTGCTTTGGCCCTTCTTTTATACCCTTCGGCCGATCGTGTCCCAGTACTACACGTTTTGTAACTTGATCCGTATCGGCCTTGTTTAGATAACCTTTCCCAAAGATTTTGTCGTTACCAAATACTTTCAAATCTTACCAAACTATCTGTTAGTTTCCGTGTCTTTGACTTTATTGCCGATTTTGACTTAACTTGCCAAATTTTGGTGCAAATAGTATGTGTGCAGAATGTTTAACAAAAAAAAGTATGCGTGTAACTCAGTGAGTTTGATACCAAAACTGGGAAGATGTTTACAACTTGGTAGTTTAATTACATTCCGGGCAGTCGCTGCAAGGTGTACTTTCATGCGTAATATATTTTTGAGGACACATAGCGCGCACTATAGAAACTATAGGAAACGGGATTTATATAGATATGATATAGATTTGACATACATACACACCGATGCACAAAGGGATCAAATTAGCTGCACAATATTAATTGTGTGGATTACTACAAGTGATCGGAGCCACTTGTCGCTGGGCTTTTTTCCGGCTGCTGATTCACTGGTCAGTTGCATGTCGACCTGGGCACTGGGTCGGACTTTCGGGTTGGCCCATGGCACGGTAGGTAGGCACGGACGTATGCGTATAGACCAAACTAGCATGGCACGGCAGGCACGGCACGTATGCGTATGGACCGAGCCAGTATGTCATGAATGACAGGGTCATGTCAGGCCTCACAGTTGGACACGATGAGCCACACGACATAGCATGAAGCAGGCATGGCATGGCAGCATGTGGCGGGACGCTCTACCATGACACTGTAGCATGCTATTGCTCACCTTGCGATCGACGCTGTTGCGGTCCTTGCATACAAAGAAAGGGATGACAATGGAGATAACAAAAGGTGGAGAATAAAAACGGGAGAGTATATGCTCATTGACTCTGAGCATGTGCACCGAGCCAATGCTCCGCTATCTCGACATGCCTTTTGCAGATATTGAGCTTGATATCACGGATGGCAATGAACACAACTTGCTTTTGTGGTGGAAGAATCACCAACGTACTTATCCTGTGCTATCACAATTTGCACAGGATGTACTTGTGATTCCGATGTGGATTGTCTCGTTGGAAGCCGCTTTCAATTTTGTGGGGAGGATACTTAAGCCAACCTCAAAGACTAGGAGTAGCAGATGTGAGAACACAACATCAGACCGATGATCCAGAGATCGTGGAGGCGTGTTAGCTAACCTTGATCACCTTGAGCTCAACTAGCTAATGTATATAATTAATGTACTCTTTTCCTTACCAGGGATATGGTAAACACTAGGTGTAACGTTTTTAACAAGGCAATAACTCTCTATATGTTCAAGAATGAATAAAATTTAGTTCTTCTCTCCTCAATACTTGTGTCCACTGCCTTAGCTCCGTGCATCTTCGGTTCTTTTCATCTCGTCGCAATAGTGTAAATGGACTGTGCTTAAACCGGCACAGCATAAAGTTAGCAAGACTTGCTAATGAACTGTGCCTGAACTTACCGAAGATAAGTTTGCTGGACCGGACCTACTAGGCCGTGTCGGCCTAGGCCTGTAGCCTTGTCGTGCTCATGGCGTGCCGGCCCGGCCCGACACATTGCCCATGTCTTAGTTGCATGCACGCATTCCTTTGCCTGCGATGAGACCACATATCTTTTTTTTATTTGCTAAAACACACAGCACTGCCAAGAAATATCTATTTTAAGATTTATAGGCGAATACCTAAACTACCTCTAAAAGGTATCATCTATAAATATAGACCCTATTATTAGAAGAATCAATTAATAAAGACAAGAGAGTTCATTTCCTGTATACTGCATGTTTATCTTCGTCATTCTTGATCGGTGTATTAGGATTTACTAGTATAGTGCCTGTGCTAACGCTACGACGGCAGTACACCCGCTTATCAATTAAATGAGAAGATAAGTATGAATACAACACTTAATAATAAAAGAGAAATTTAAATTTTTAAATGAATTTAGAAAGAAAAACGGAATTAAATGGAGGTCGAATGGGCGAAAACGGGCTCCCAAAAGATTTTAAATCAAGAAAGAGAAAGAAAAAAGAATTTTCTGATTTTAGATTATTTTTTTGCAGCTTCCACAGAGAGCACAGCGTGCTCTCTGGGCTTGGCCAGCGCAAGGGGGAGGGAAGGCCATGGGTGGCCGACCGGTCGCAGTGGGTCGGCACTGGTGCGGCGAGAGCGGCGGCACCGGCGCCTGCGGGGGAGGAGTCACGGTTGAGGTGAATTTCGCCGGGAAAGATGACGGTGATGGCTTGGGTTATCTCCAAAATCCGGCGATCTTTACAAGAGGGAGCACTTGGGGATTTACGCAATGCGATGGGGTGGAGGAGAGCTCGCTGGCTTTTATAGTCCCGAAACAAGCATATTTATGGAAACCATAATTTAGGATCAAATCAGATTGGGAGGAAATTTTGGCAATAGAGCACGAAATTTGGGGAATTAACACCATAGATGGAAAGAGGATATTTGGTGCGGGATTAATGGAGCTTTGGAGCTTCTTTCTTGCTTTAATGGAGGGAGGGAAGAGAAGAAGCTTCTGCAGTCCAAATTGCGACTAGAAAAACTACAAGTGAGTTGCCTTCATTTTTTTTAAATATAGAAGGATTTTTGAAAAGATAGCACATTAGGTTAAAAAATTCTAGAAAAATTCTGAAAAAAACTTTCGATTATTTTGTACTTAATAAAATTATTTTCAAAAAATTTAAATTATAAATTTGCTGAGGCACGGCGGTCGCGAGGTCGCTGACCAGCAACCTCGCCACGTCGACAAAGCCACCGATGGCGACCGTGGAGCCATTGCGACTGCGTTCGCGCCGCTGCTGCCCATCTCCGTTTCCTTTTCCCAAAGACGTAATGTATGGTCCTTTCCTTTTTCAGGACGTTTGTTTCCTTTTCTTTGATTCCAAGACGTTTGTTTCCTTTTCCTTGTTGATGCTGGAGGTGAGGGAAGGTCTGTTGTGGGCCACAGGGATGATTTCGGAAAAATATGGAAAAATAAATTACGCTCACCGACCGCTGGATCCACAAGGAAAAAAAGATAAAAATTAAACAGTGCTCGCCGGCCGCTGGTTCCGCGAGGAAAAATTGAAAAAAATTAAGCAACACTCACAGACCGTTGGTTCCTTAGATAAAAAATAAAAACAAAAATTCAACGCTCTCCGTTCGCTGAAATTAGGCTCTATGGGGCTAGATCCGTAAAAAAGTCTCGAGAAGGATCATATTCGGAAAAAAATACGATCACAATGCGAGGACAATAAAAAATTCAAGTCTTGTTTCCTTGCATGTGGATCCTCCCTGTTTATTTCCGTGTTTGATTCACCCTCCTTCCAAATATGTAGTACGTACAATTTTGGCTAGTAAAAAATTCAAGTTTGGTTTTCTTGCATGCGGATCCTCCTTATTTATTTCCTTGTTTGATTCGCTCTCCTTCCAAATATGTAGGTGGGGGAGGTCTGTTGTGGGCCACAGGGATGATTAGACACACTAAATAATGGCCATCGGATGTGGGTGAGTAAAACTAAGGAAAGATCTGAGACGTTCATTTTGATGAATGCAAATTTCTAGGGATGTTTTGCTGGGTGCATGAACATTGAGCCATCTCTAATGAGATGCATTATTTAGGATGGACGTAGAAAAAATTGCTTAGGTACATTATAAAGGGGTATAGATGTACGGCATTGTTTAACAGCCGCACGACGTGGCACGGAAAAGGCGTATTCCACGCGAGCAGTGCAGGTTGTGAGAGAACAAAAGCGAGTAAATTATACAGCAAAAGTCATCGTATGCAACTACGGTCTATGCATGCATGCATTTACACGATGATGCCAAGATCAGGTTAGCCAAGAGTTTACTTACTGTTCGTACCACAGAATAATCCAAGTGGACTTCTTTATAACGTGGAAAGTACACGAGTTTAGTAAAATATTATTAATACGATAATACTAAAAGTTTACTAGATATTACGATACAGTTGTCTTTCACATACAACTCTACTTCCTATAATTGAAATACAATTGTATTTGTTATATAACTCTAATATCTCTACATGATTGATTTGCACCGGTATAATCTAGCCTCACCAAAATAAATGGTGGAGCCTCTCGTCCCCCTCTCTCATTTCTATTAATAAGAGAATCTCTAGGTTTTTTTATATTACTGTGGGATCTTATTGTCCTTAAAACTTATAATGAAAAAAGATTTATTGAACATCACCTGTTGTTTTTTATTTATTTATACAGATACACTAGCTTTACATCAACATGCCGTCGTGGCACTATCATATCATAATGCAGTCCCAGGCAGTAAACGGGACTTAACACACTTGTTTACGTTATTGTCAAAACCCATCCTAAGTAGGAGCATCTAGTCAATTCAGTGATGACAACACGTACACCTGTGAACCGGCACCAGTAAGAACTTTAAGGCATTGCATTTGCTCTCGCAAAGGGGATTAAAAGAGAGAGAAGGCATTGCTTAGTAGTTAGGATTAACAATGCTCCCTAATATGCAAGGCCGTATATGTGTAACCAGCTACATTTCTCGCAGTCCAAAGAAAATGGGAGTCTCAGATACGTAATAAGTTGCGAATTCCACTTCAAAACCTTCTCGCGTGTCATTTGTTGCACAAGTGCCAAAATACATAAATCAATGCTTGCATTTCACTCGTTCAACAAAACTGGAGTTTTATCACATGGACAAAACTTTGGCCATAACTTGAAATCTATCCTCTTGTGTAGCAAATATATAAGCCAGAAACAACTTGAGCCAGCAATTTTGGCTGCTATCATGTTTCCTGCATCACTTGCATCAGTTTTCGGAAATCCAATCAAATTTCCTACAGCTCTATTTGCCGAATTTATTAGCTACCGCTGGTTCCGATAGCGTATTCCAGACCTGTCAAACATGCAAAAGAGTGTCAATAAGACAGTCCTACGTAGGAGCCAAAGCTTGAACAACCTACAGACATGATGTTGCTTACTTTTAATTTGCCTTTTGACCCTCCACAGGCTAACAAGAAGGGATTGTCATTTGAAAATGTCACCGAAAAAATAGCTCCCTGAAACAACGAAGTGTATGAGCAACATAATTGAAGTAATTCCTTTCGAATTTAAAGAACGATTTCACTTCACCACATACAAGTTTAGGATTCAGAGAAGCAACGCATGATGGCTGGTTGTTTGATAAATCCCAGAGTTTCACCTGTGTTTACAGAGATGTTAGTAACTGTTTTTTTTACCTTAGTAAAAGGCCGAATCAATATGTAAATGTTATCAAACTCTGCAAAGTTCCGCACCATTTTATCTGTTGAACCTGTTGCAAGAAACTGCAAGAAAATAAAGGTGCCATCAGTAAATCAGTTTCAGTGGCTGCGTTTCTCTCTTTTAGCACTCAGGTACACAAAGCATAACATACATTAGGGGTAGACGGGCCAAAGGAGATGGAAGAAACAGCCTTTTCGTGTGCATGCAGAGTAAACGTGGGCCGGCCAGAATTTGAATTTGATGAAGCTGTCCGCTTATCGAACGCTTGAACCATCCCATTTTCAAGACTAACCTGGAATACATAAGAGCCTTAGACAAAGAGAACCCGAGCAGACTAATTTAACAGAGACCAAGCAAAACAGTCGAGGGATAGCTGTCGCATTATTGTAATACTCCCTCCAGTCACAAATATTTCATTTTAGAATACGTGTAGTCAAACTTTCAAAACTTTGACTATCGATATCTTTTTAACATATTTAGATTGGATACGTGAAAATCACATGTATAGATTTGTCTCAGAAAATACTTTCATAATATTATAATTTTGTTGGGTTTTATAAATATATTACAATATAAATTAGCGGTTAAAGTTGTGTTTTGAGGACCGTGTCGATGTCCAAAAAGACATGTATTTGTGACTAGAGAGAGTATCAAGGGGGATCAATACTGCACAATCAAACTACTTTTGCAACTTAGTCTAGCCCTTCAGTGATAACTGTAGGGATCCAAAAATAGAGAACTTTGCAGACAAGTGGTAGAGAGATGGAAGTGATATTTTCCCACTTATACCATGGTTGAGTCTAGAGCCCTCCACTGCTAAAATGTTCACCCTTTTTCTTTTACTTTTTACTCAAACATGTTTCGTTTATAAAGAGAGAGCAATGACTCTTATCAATATAGATTTCAGCCACTCTGTTTTCTAATGGAAACTTCACTTAAAGGTTAGCAAAAAGGTTGTTGCCCTTTTCAGCAATTTTCGATATATTTTTTACGAGACAGATAAGCGGATTTTAGCATATTTAGAAAAACAACCAAATCATCATTTACTCACCAAAAACGAGTGTTCATTGTGTGGATCCCATGCTAAGCTTTCTACATCTGCTTCGACAGACCATTTATAACAACTCTGTCCACCATGTTTCATATCATTCTGTAAAATATTAGCGTCCAATATTAGGTCAGGGGATGCAAGTATAAAATCTCGACAATAATGCATCCTTCAACAAGAATGTCAGGTTAACACTGCAACTGGATCCTTCACCGTGCAAGAAAAAAAAAACTATGGCTTTCAAGACAAACTATGAGAATAAAAAAAAGTAATAAGCAATATATTATACAATTAGCATGACACAAACACCTTTAATTATTGGCTTCTCATCCAAAACAGGAAGGTATCCACAATTCAACATACTGCCTATAATCTAGTAAAAAACCATACAGCAATTGTAATATATATAACATAACAATATTAAGCATTACATAAAACAAATAGGTATACCAGCAGCAGCAGAAATTTCAGGAAAAACCAATTCAACAAGAGTTCTCATAATGACCAGTAGATCCATTACCATGGCAACTGATTTATCAAAAGATCCACTAAGAAGAACTTCAGGTGACTGCTGGCTCCAAGCAACTGATTGAACCTAAATGCCAAGGAAACCGAAAATCAAGTGTGCTACACCATCATACTGTTCCAGAGCCAGAAATACAAAGAAAAGGAGTATTGATCATTGCCTTGTCATCATGATGTTGCAGTGTGACTGCACATTTACCAGCAGCTAGATCCCAAATTTTAACAGTTTTGTCTGCACTTGCACTAGCTAGAACATTCCTGAAGTTCATAAGAACAACAAGTCATTCATCAGGGGTACAATAAGAGATGCACCATCACTTGAGTTGAAACCAAAACGCACCTCACTTCCTTGTTCCATGCAAGACCAAGCACAGAACTTCTATGGCTTCCCTTCTTGTATTTTTTCCCCTGAACATGAGAAGTCATGCAGCATGAATATTAGTGTTGCTAACAAAGATTTTGAAAGAAGGAATGCTCACCTGCACACAGGCATATGTAAATCATAATACCATAAAAACACAGCCCCGATATATGTTCTAGTCAATTAAATTAGTCTAATCAGCATCATTTTGTACAAACATCGCACTGTTAAGCATTCATATGGCAACTGTCATCATCAATATAATAGCCAAAAGCAACCCAACCTGCATTTCCTTACTGAACATAGAAGGAACTCCTCGTAAAGTCCTTTGCACTTAGGTGATATGACCAATCAAATGGATCAATTCAAACTCATTTCATGTGCATTCAGTTTAGATAGAATGAGACTGGATCTCAACCAGTTTATTTCAGCATACTTAGGGGGTGTATGAAGCTACACACAACTGCTGGTGACAGACTGGTTCTATGTTAGGTCAACACTGTTTCAGTCAATCTAGCCTAAACAACATCGTTAACATGCTACAATAACTTACTACTGTAGTTATAACAAAAACAAACATTCAACTAGGGGAATGTTAGGAGTCTTGACTATGATCCTACAAGGAGAGCAAGAAAAGGTGTATTTAGCATGGCCAACGAGTAAAATATTCCATGAGAAGCAATGACAACTCAAAACCAGCACTTGGAATCTTAGCAGCAAACCTTTTTGCCCTTCCCCTTTTTCTTCTTTTTTGAAAGTCCTCCTAGCACCATATGAGGTTGGACCTCGTCAACCTATTGAATGACATCAAAGTCCACAGAAGAAAATATAAATTGCTATACAAAGGAAAAATCCAGGGTTGTATGAAATGACAGTCTTGTATGTTTCTATAAACATTACAATATCCAAGTCCCATATTTCAATTGCAGGATCCATGGTCCCAACAGCTATGAAATTCCCTGCAACAGGGAAAATGTAGAGAAAGCAACAATATGAGATGTAGGAGTAAGACATAACATTGAATAAGTTCTAAAATAATAAATTGACACTCGTTACTTTTCAAGACTCAATGACACCACAGATTTACCTTTATCGGCACCCTTAAGGTTAAAATCCATCCAAGCCGTGCAGAGTGGAAAATCAGCGAGAGGGACCTCGTGATGCACAAACATATTTTGATCCCCATCCTCTGTTTCTTCAAGTATATTTACCTGCCATAGATAATAAGTTCATGAGTTGCGGATAACATGAACACAACCTCAAAGTATCTGAAATAACAACGTCCAGCGCAGTGGCGCAAGGCGGTACAACCAGCATTACGCTAATGAGTATTCTAGTACTCAAGGTAAAGGTTTCCTCTTTAGATTCTTCTTACGAAAAGATTTCACTAAAACCAAATAAAAAAACACAACAGTCATTTTTAACGAAAGCAAAAACACTTGCCTGAAGAGAATTGATATCATCCTCGTTATGTGCACAAACAATCATCAAGTCGGTAGGTTTGATAGTAATGTCTTCAATCTCCTCGTCATCGTCGTCCTAATAAGGCAGAAAAGGGAATTCATTCACCTCCATCTCCGTAGTTAATATCAAAAAGAAGAAGAAGAAGCGCATACATAGTCTCCTTCTCGGCAAGAGAAAGCATACTTACATCATTGTTCTTGAGGTAAGGGTCCATGTCGTTGCTTGCGTAGTACAAGTCCCCCAAGCCGGAACTGAAAATCTCGAGCCCTGACATACCCACAAGTTTACCATTACAACAATTGCATCGTGTTTAAATACCAATCGCGCATGAACTGATCGAATTCGCACCGAAGGGGCCAAAAGGAAGACAACCACCAACCTTCCTCGTCATCGTAGTCATCCATGTTGAGCTCTTCGAGCCCATCGGCGACATCATCAACAACGCCCGAGCTGCTCTTGGCGAGCGCCTTGGCGGCGGCCTTGGCCTGGGCGACCTCGTCGACCTCCTCCTCGTCCTCGTCCTGCTCCTCAGCGACATCGACTTCCATGCCGCCAGTATCATCGCCATCACCCTCGTCAGCGTCACTCCCACCACTGCAGATTACACGGTAATCGTCACCACGACCGCAAACAGCGCGCAATGCAAGCCGGTCAGGAAGGGGAGGGAAAAGCGCGCTCACTCTCTATCCAAGGCGATGCTCTTGATGGCCTCCTCGATCTCCTCCTGCGTGGGCGGCTCCGCCTCGGCGGGGACGATCTTGGCGGTCCCCTTGGGCACCCAGGATATCGCCGATATCATCTTCTCACCGACGAGGCGACGACAACGCGAAAGGAGAGGGATCTTTTTCTATCCACGGAAATAGGCGGCGAGGTGGAGAGCGTCGAACGCACCCCGGTGCTCGGAGGTAGGAGGCGGGGAGGGAAGCGGAGGAGGCCGGCGGCGAGGCCAGTGGCGCGCGCGGGGGAGGGAGGTGATGGCTGCCTGCCTGCTAGGGTTTTAGTTGGTTCTCGCGTGGCGTTGGGCTTTTATTGGGTTAGTTGGGCCGGGCCTGTACTGTTCACAGCTGCCCGCGAGGCGTCCGTGCCGCGCGGTTTGGGCCCAATCCGAGCGGGTCTGGGCCGAGACAAGAGCGGTGGCCCGGCCTGCAGGGACCATGACCGAGGTGGTCTGCCTGCTCAGCGTTGGTGGGCCATCTTGGGTTCTGTTTCTTCATCTTCTTCTCTTTCCTGATGGTGGCCCGTCTCTCCATCTTGCTTTTACAATGTACTCCCTCGTGCTAAGTTTGGAATTTTTATTTTAAATAATACAATTTTCTATTTAAATTGCAAAAATATACCTCGATCTTAAAAAATTACAAAAATATACCTCTGTTGTCTATTCAGAGGGCGACAGAGGCATGTCGCCCGTTCAAAGGGCGACAGAGGCCTCTTATCGCTCTTTGAACGGACGATATTTCCTCTGTCCCATAGCCAGTTGTTAAAGAAAATCATAACATTTTCATATGATGTCGAATGGAGATGAACTTTATATGTAAATTGTAGCTCTTGACGGGATCTACAACTTTGGTATACAAACTTTTTCTATTTGAATCCATTTAAATGGCCAAAAATAGGATAAAAGGTTCAGATCTAAAACATATCTGTTTTTAGATCTGAACCTTTTATCCCATGTTTGGCTATCTAAATGGATTCAAATAGAAAAAGTATGTATACCAAAGTTGTAGATCCCGTCGAGAGCTACAATTTTCATATAAAGTTCATCTCCATCCGAGATCATATGAAAAAATTATCATTTTCTTTAGAAACTAACTGCAGGACTAAGAAAATATCGCCCGAGGGCGATCGCCCTTTGAACGAGCGACATAGGTATATTTTTGCATTTTTTTGAGATTGATGTATATTTTTGCAATTTAAATAAAAAATATTATTTTAAAAAAAATCTGCAAGTTTGTAGGACGTATTATTTAGTCTATAAATATAGGATGTATTTCACATTCTAATGCAAAATTAGTGTGATGTTTTCTTCATATCCATAATAAATATTCAATTTTACTTTATACTTTTTACTATGCATGCATTGGATGTAATGTTTAGAGATAATAATTAGGGCTAGTCTAGTTATTTAATATCTTCTTAATCTATGTGCGAAGAGAAAATATTTCCTATAAATGGACGGAGGGAGTATATTTCATTGGCCCCAGTGAGTGCTGCATAGTTGCAGGCTTGCAGCGCTCTCTTGAGCAGGGTTAACAATACCGATTTAGGGTGAAAAATCAAAGACCTACCGGTATCGATTTTCGTCGATAATAGGTTGAAAATCGCTAAAAATTGAACGGTTTATGAAGTCAAACAAATTTGAAATCGACAGTCAAATCGGGGTAAAAAATCTCGATTATTGCTCGATATGGTCGATTATTGACCGTTATTCAGCGATTATCGAACAATTTTTACGAAAAATCAGCAACTGAATGAAAATTTCAGTACTTCTGGAAAATTTCAAAAAATTATATCACAGACGGTTCTAATAAAGAACCGTCTGTGATTTTTTTTTTTGAAATTTTCATATTTAAGCAGCGCTATCAGATTTTTTTAAAAAAATGCATAGGTCTGATCATCATCTGAAAATTTTACAAAAATCATTAGCATTGCCTCTGTTCCTCACACAAAAAATTGCAAAAATATTAGACTTCATTTAGTGCTCCTAAAAAAATCAAAAACAGAACATTATATATAAAGACAATAGCACTATTAGAATTTTTTAAAAATACATAGATTTGATAATCTTCTGAAAATTTCATAGCATCATTAGCATTCCTTCAATCACACAAAAAATTTCAAAAAAAATTTGACACTTTTTAACAAAAATTTTCAATTTTTTTGAATTCCAAAATTTAACAGCGGTTTTAGATGCTGAGGGGACTCAATAACCGCGATATTCAAACGATTATCAATGATGTTGCGAACCTACTCTAGAGTCCAGGCCAGCTGCCTGATTTCAACATGTCTCTAAATCTCTTGTACTGGAGTAGGAGTACGTGCCATCAGGTGGGGAAGTAGCGTGTGCCTGTGCGTTCCGTGTTGGGGTATATACGATCGGTGTGAGTTGCGACGGTCTCTACTACTGGTGAGGTGCTCGTGACATGGCGTGGCCTGTACAGGTTTTCCAACTAAAGGTAGGGAGACAGCAACACGTACGCAGCCTCCGGTGCCCGTCGGTGAGAACAGGTCTCTTCACAAGAATGGAATAGACGTCCTGTTCCTTGACTACCCCAAGGTTTCGACAGAATCGAGCGACAGCTTCGACAGACAGGCCGTGCAATTTGCTCGATCGGCAGTAGCTTATGCAGAACTTTTTTTTTTAAATAATATATTTTTTTATTCAAATTGCAAAAATATACCTCTGTCGCTCTCTGAATGAACGACAGGGGCTACAGAGGCCTCTGTCGCCCTTTTAATGGGCGATATTGGCACTTGTCGCCCACTGAATGGGCGACATGTCCCCTTTTCTGTAGCCAGTTTGTAAAGAAAAATCATAACTTTTTCATATGATTTCGGATGGAGATGAACTTTATATAAAAATTGTATCTCTCGATGAGATCTACAAATTTGGTATACAAATTTTTTTCATTTGAATCCATTTAGATGGCAAAAACGAGATAAAAGTTTCAGATCTAGTTTGGATTTGATTTTTAGATCTGAACTTTCCATCCCGTTTTTGACTATCTAAATGGATTCAAATGAAAAAAAAAATTGTATACTAAAGTTGTAGATCTCGTCGAGAGCTACAATTTTCATATAAAGTTCATCTCCATTCGAGATCATATGAAAAAGTTATGATTTTCTTTAGAAACTAGCTACAAGAAAGGGATATGACGTCCATTCAAAGAGCGACAAATGTCAATATCGCTCATTCAGAGGTCCTGTCGCCCTCTGTCGCCTATTCAAAGAGCGACAGAGGTATATTTTTGCAATTTAAATAAAAAATATATTATTTTAAAAAAACATTCTTCTGCGCGCGCGGGCCGAGAGGAAGCGGTGAGAATGAGGGGTCTACACGAGACGCGTGATCAGGCAGCCGCGTATCCAGCGGAAAAATAGAGGGATGCTTACTTCTGCTGTGTTTCCTTGTATATTTACGATGAACGGTCGGTGCGATGGCTTGTAGATTATGAAAAAAATATGACACTAAGGGTATCAGAGGCACCATAATCAAAACCGATGGTGTAGCCATCCTCTTGTTGCCAAGGCTGATGGGAGACGGAGATAAGAGGCGGCCGGCCAACCCGCGGACGCCGCCGTTGGAGTGAAGCCCATGTGATTCTGCTTCTCTCGCGCCACCATCCCAGCGATCAAAACCGTGTGAAACTGCACTGACCCAAGCGGCGTCTCCGCTCCGTCGTAGCGTGGCGGGTGGCGGGCAAGCCAGGCCACCGCTAGCTCGTGTCTCCACAACGGCGACCCAACAGAAAGCCATGCATGGCAATTTACAGTGGAAGTTTTTCTGCATGCGACCACAGTACGAGGTAGGAAACTATCATGCTACTTCCAAGTGTGGTTCTACCAAACATTATGTAAATTAATGGAGTTGTGATCCGTTGAAATTGTTGCTTAAAAATATGAGTTTTTTTTATAATCTTACAAAAAAGTAGCGTGATTTTGTAAAATTGTAACGACCCTATTCGTTTTGTATAAAATGTGAAAATGAGAATCTATGTATATACAGTACTAGTCCTATAATCAGTGGCTAATACACACATTTACAATATTTAGAATCACAATCATACATCATATTATTAAAACGGAAGCTATTTATACACTGTATTTATACAATTCAGAGTATATAGTAGCATAGCAGCAAAGTCTTGTAGTGTGCTCATCCAACCCTCAGGTAACTGACAAGACATAATCCCTATAAAGATTGCGTCATTGATGTTTCTGTATCCTGAGACAAAAAGTAATCTTCAGAGTCTCATTTTCTTTTCCACCTAAAACAACATATTAAGTAAGGTTGAGTACTTTGTACTCAGTAAGATTTAAGGTGGTATTTGCAAAATGTAGTAATATAGGTGACGAGTACTCATCCCATGAGTACCCCCAGCGGCCCGGAATGACGAACGGGCTGTCCCAGGCCCAGCTTTGGCCAAAGGCCCTCGCTGGACCACGAAGGACACTCATCCCCGACCAAACCAACCAGGGGGCGTCCGACCCCCGTCATATGTCGGACTCCCCACAAGCTCCGACCAAGCCGAGGCGATCTCCGCCAAAGGCCGAGTGCCAGGCCGCCGCGGGCCGTTGGCCACCTACCCCACAGACACGACAGCTTGGAAAGACCGCACGAGGGCAGGTGGCTCCTTCCCAAGGTAGCGAGGAGGTCGTCAAAGTCAAAGCTCCAGTCTCATCATCCAGTCACGCGCAGTGTAAGGATGCGCTCCCTCCCGAGGTAGCACCAGAGCCAGGCATTGAGGCGTCAGCATCCGACGGACGTGCAAGAGGGTAGGTGCGCCATTTCCCGATGGCACGAAAAACTGCGCCACTCGATGAGTCCACTGACCCGGCGTGGGGTAAGTGGACGCCGATCAAATCACCAAGACCAGGGACCAGGACTCCTAGCCTAGGATACCTCATCCTTTCTTCTCCTAACTCCCCATGTAATCTGCCCCCTCCGACTGTATAAAGGGAGGCAGGGTCCTCTGAGGAGGGGAGACCCTTTTTTCTCGGTTCTTACGGGCAAAACTGTTCTTGCTCCCACGGGTTCGAGTCCTTAACTCTCACTTGTAATACCGTGCAATCATCTGCATCCGAAGCAATATAGTACCACCACACGAACTGGAGTAAGGACATTCGGCCCGAACCAGTATACATCTTGGGCTTCTTGAGTCTAACCATTCAAAGATAGGGAACGCGCGGCCCCTTGACTAAAAAATTCACTCGCCGGTGCTCAAAACACCGACAATAGGCCATGACAAAGGAGGATTCTATGGTTAGTTTGCATAAAGCAAATTTGAATTTGTAAATCAAGTTATAATTTACAAATGGAATTTGTAAAAGCAAGTTTGACTAATAAAAAGTAACAAGTAAGTGAAGCATAAGTAATAACTCATAATCCTCCATGACGTGAGCATCGAGACATCCAATTTCTATCAACACCATTCTTTGCCAATACGAGACATAACAGATGAAACCAAGCCATTTTGAAAATAATAAAACATCTAACTATGTGATGACTTTACCAAGTGCCCATAACCGCGAGCGTGGCTAATCGATTAGTTTTACACCCTGCAGAGGTGTACAGCTTTACCCATAAGAAATGATCAACCCCTTTTGCCTGGTCATTAACACATTTCCTTTGGTGTGTCGACAAGGTGATCATAACATAATCGTTACATTACTTGACTCTAACTTTGCACCAACCTGGTGACGACAAACCCATTCTATGTCGGCAGAAGATATGTGTACAAAGTACGACAAATGGTGATACACCATACTGTCCTACTTCTCCCCATAGCATGACGTACACCGTTGTATCAGCAAAAGTTATTTCCAACACCATAGTATGGGCGCCCCTCCGAGCAATCCATAATGGAACAACCCGTACTACTACAGCCTACCAATATGCAAAGTCAGTTTTAAGTAACTTAATAGGTTAAGACCGTTTCATACCAGTCTTGTGGTTGTACGGTTGTGTCTTGACTTAAAACAACTCATAGTTCGGTCATTAATTCGATACGGGCGATAATCTCCTCTTACACTACGTGCAACACCTGCACCTCCGGCTATTGCCAATAATCGCCCGCATCTAAACCATAGTTTTATTTTCAGTTTTTAACAAAAATATCAGCAACCATCATCATGTCTCAATATCTCCAAGTTTTATCTGACCATTTTATCTAATTTGTTTATCCCAAGTCTAAAGCATGGTTAAGCATGATTAATATGTAATCGTATATACCCATGTTAACATTATGTATTGTCTAACCATATTCTTCAGTTATCAAGGTTCACATGTCCATACTTATTAAGAAAGTTTCATAAGACAACATGTATATTTACCAGTACCACAATATAATAAATTTACAGAAAATAATTGCATGCATAAATTGATTTGGTAAAACAAAATGAAAAATAAAACATTGAGATCAATATGATCAAAAGGGGTGCTTGCCTTGCTTAATTGTTGTTTACAACGAAGTTGTGGTTGTAGCTAACGGTGTCGACGATGGAATCAGTGACGTCGGGTTCTACACATCGTTTAACGAAAATATAGCAAATAACAAACTTCAATAAGGGCAAAAGAAATTAGATGAAAAATCAAATAAAGACTTGCTATAGAAAACAGGCATGGTTTAGGGTTTGGGTTGAATGATTTCACGTTCTCGTATATATATATATATATATATATATATATAGATTGCTAACATCTTTAGGTTAAGCGATGATACATTTCGTTTTATAGATCATCTATTCTTGTTTTATGAATTCAAGAGGCAAAAATTGTTTAGTTTAATAGAATTAAGACATTAGTCACGGTGTAGTGTATGATTAGTACTTAGCCCTATGTGTTTTGCATGCAAGGTGATTTATACAAGTTGGGTCTACAAATTTAGACTACCGGTTGCATATACATGGTTTCACAATTCTTGTCATACAAGTACCTTAGTTAAAGGTTTCTTAAGCTCAACTATTCATATAAAGGGCTTTAGCGACCATAACATTTAGGGTTATTGCATTAGCAGGATTTAGATATAAAGAAAGTTGTTATAAGAATATTTTTCTAGAATATGTTAGTCCTTATCCTAAAGAGCATTTCTAGGCTAATCTTCTTAATATTTGCATTTAGACGAGATATTTTACGGGCTGTTGAAAAGACCTAAGCGTTTCTAAAGTTTACGCGATAAGGGTTCGATTTTCGTTTTATGTTTCCGTTTGCACCTTATAAGATCATCTAACCATTTTTTAGGCATTAGCAGGGATGTCTCTAAGAGTGTTTTAAAGTTTGTTTCGTAATATTTTGCTTTTATCCGAGATATTTTTCATATAAATGAACATTAAGGCCTAATATAGACTTAATTCAAATTTGCACAAACATGATATATTTTTGGCATAACCAGAAAGGGTATCATTTTTTAAGGTTTTAGGATTTGGTTTCATCGAATTTGAAGTTCATTTGCAAAAGTTATGAGTATTCGGACTACACAAGTATTGAAACTTTGACTATTGAACATTTAATGCAAACCATGGCAAAACTTAAATATTTTTATACACTTGGAATCCTTGTGACCTTAGGAGTATGGAAAAACTAGTTTTACGAAAATTTAAGTTCATTTGCTCCATATTTTAACTATTTAATTTTCTATACAAGCGAGGCTTTCTATAATCACGTTTTGATTCAAACTGAGTTCAATCCTAAATGTTTTTGCAAAAATGGAACAATCATGACCTCAGAAACATGTGGGAATTATTTTATTATTTTTAGAGCTAAAGTTTTCATAGTTGCTTTAAGGTACATAAAAGGGACTTTGTACAAACCTTACTTAATTAATTTAAATTACAGTGAACATGTAGATATTATTGTATATTCTAAGTCGTCATGATCTAACACAATTTTAAAAACCTATTTCACCTCATTTGGACCTTCCTAGCAAAAGATATAAAGAGGTAAATAAAAAAATCAAAAAGGAAAATAAATGTGCGATTGCTGGGATTTGAAGACAGGATCTGTTGCTTCCAGAAGCAGCATAGGATTCGAACAAAAGACCTCAGGAGTGAGAGGAGAGCACCTAACCAATCGAGCTACGGTTATTTTGTGATGAAGGGGCATGCTAAAATACTTGAGCTTTAGCTGCACTTACTCCTTAGAACGCAGCAGCTCGGCCGAGTTGGAGGACGAAGGGGGAGGTCGCGGCAGAGCAGTGGGGGTCTTCGGCTGCATGCAAGGCGTGAAGCCGGTTCAGGAGGCTATGAGGGAGCCACAGGCAAAAGGAATCAAGAAAATGGCTGGTTAAGGTGCTTGCGGCGACGACCATCGAGGTGGGCGGCGCCGGCGTTAGAAGTGGCTGGAGCTCGAAGGACTGGTCGGCGTTGGAGACGATGGAGAGCTGAGATGAAGCTACGGCCGGTTCTAACTTGCAGACAAGATGGAGAACAAGGTCAGGAACCGACGGTGAGAATCACAGCGAGATGAGTCGGTCCGAGCTCACCTGAGTTTTCTTGCGCAGAAGGATAGCTCACTGCCCAGTCCCGGCCCCGGCGAGTTTTCAGCGGAGAGGACAAAATGCAGCGAGGAGTGGGCAACGCTGGTTAGCTGCGGCCGCGTGGCAAATGAGTTAGAGAAATTTTACAGTGGATTACATAGGTAGTAAGTAGTGGTAGTAGGAATTAAATCTAACCATCCATTCTTAAAAGCATTTTAGACTTTTTCTATCTATTTATCAAGGGTATTTTAGATTTTTTCTAATTCGTTTACAGTTTTGGATTCACCGAATACCTATTGATCTTCAAAGACTTCTTATCGATTCATCCGTCATTCATCAGGTTTACCATTTGCGTCGGACTGATTTTTTCGTGCCGGACCAAGTCACAGTGAGTTTCACGTTTACGCCGGACCGGTTTTGACAGTCGGTAGTAATTAACGTTTTTGAAGATCTTCCCTTACTCAAAAAATTATTTAGTCTACATGAAATTTGTAGATAATTTCAAGAAGCATCTTTTTTATGTTGACAAGTTTTTCATTTGAGCAACATAAAAAATCATAGAAAATCGGGAAGGTTAACAGAAAATTTCACGTTTGCGGCGGACCAGTTTTGACAGCGTGCAGTAATATGCCTTTTTGAAGGTCTTCTCGTTCTCAAAAAATTATTTGTTCTACATAAAAGTTGTAGTGAATTTCGAAACGCAACTTTTTCATGTTGACAAGTTTTTCATCTGAGCAACATAAAAAATCATAAAAATTGAGAAGATTACTGCTGTATTGAAAACAGGATGTTTGCATTTGGTTGAAGTGTTTTGGTCCATTTTGGTCTGTTCTAACCCCAAGTCATGATCGAATTGATGCGCTGGGTTCATGGTGGAACCAATAAGGGTTTCCTTGTTTTTGATGGTTGCAGGACGACGATGCTAGGTCATGGTGAGGCGAAGGATGGCCGGGACTAGGCGAGAAGTGTCGGAGGTCTAGATGGTCGGGGATCGCCGGAAGATGATCGAAGACGGAGTCCGTGCAAGCCATGAAGCCATGAGGAATAGATGTGATGCTAGTTAGATGCTGCTCGGATCGATGAGGGCTGTCGGATTGCGGTCTAGTTGATAGGATAGCGGGTTTAGTTAGTATGCTTTGAAAACCATGCAAGAAAACTCATTTGTGTGGTGGGTTTTGGGTGAACCCTTGCATGGCTAGTTGAGTGGGTTAATCTTAGCTTAATAGATGCTCTACGGTTTAGAGGCTCATCCAAGGGTGGTAGGTGGTCTAAGAGTTGTATAAATAGGGGTGGAGGGGTAGCCTTCCCCCCTTGAAGGTTTTTGAGGTTTTTGATGCTCCTTTGAGTTTTACCCACATGAATGTGAGGCTTTGTAACCACTCCTTCCAGAAATAAAATGTTCTTCATTTATGTTCATGTTTCATTTCTTTTACGCATTTAAATTATGCAATTTAAATTCCGCATTTACTTTCTTGCAATTTACATTTACGCAATTTGGATTTGCCTCCTCTCCTTCTACATGCTTATGAATCTTTATTGAGGTTGATGTTTGATGAATGATTCTTCTTCTGAATTTATGTTCTCAATCATCTAAGAAATTCATACGTTCTTCTTGCAAGAAGTTGTTCTTTGCGTTCTTCAGTGTTTGATCTTGTAGATTGCGTTGCCTTGAGTTTCTTCATGATCTTGTGCTTGCTGGGATGTGTGGGGAGTCATTCAAGATCATCTTGATCATCAAAAACCCACGAGCAAGCCTCGATTGAAGTTTTTTCGGTTTTTATTGAAACTTGGTATGTTCTTCATTCCTAGGCATAAAGGTCGGAACTTTGACATCAATCCTTGTGACTGAAGGTTGGAATAAGTTTTTGACATCCCAAGGACCTTATCTACTAAGTTTGGTTGAGTTTGGATTAACGGATCAAAAGATACATCAATTTTCCTATTTGAACCTATGCTGAAAGCGTTGTTCATATGCCTGATTTCACTGTAGCTATAGTACCCAGTAGTACCAGCCTCGGAGGGCGGTAGCACCGGCCTCAGGCTGATTTTTATGAAAATTGACTCTTTTGCTTCCATTTGATATTCAAGGATTTTGGCTTTGTTTCTTTGGGTGAAAATCTGCATTTGTGATCTTCGTAGGGGATATATTTTTAAATTTGGGATCATTCACACCCCCTCTAATCGCCATCTCGGTCTTTCAGGAGGAAGGACAAGATGGCTTTGGCTTGTATCTATCAAGCTGTTCCAGAAGAGATTTTGCTGCAGTTGGCCAAGAAGAAATCAGCCAAAGAAGCATGGGAAAGATTGAAGATCATGAACTTGGGTGCTGATCGGGTGAAGATGGCGAGGATTCAAACTCTGAAAAGCGACTTTGAAGTCCTGCGCATGAAAGAAACAAAATCCATTGATGAATTCGTCGGAAAGATTACGAGTCTGGCAAACCAAATTCGTAGTCTGGGAGATGATCTGGAATAAGCAATGTTGGTAAAGAAATTGCTCGTTTCAGTTCCTGATATGTTCTTGCAGGTTGTTGCCGCAATCGAACAATTCTCTGATTTGGAGATTATGACGATTGAAGAAGCAATTGGCCGCATGAAGGCATACGAAGAACGTATACGAAGACAGAGTGATGGTAATAGCGACGGGCAACTCATGCTTACTCAAGCCGAATGGCAGGCGCGACAAAAGAGTAGCGGCGGGAATTCGTCGTCAAACGGCAGGACCAATGAGGGTCGCGCCGTGGAGAGCCACGTGGCCGTGGTCACGAACGAGGGTTTCGCGGTCATGGCACTGGTAGCATGTCTCGCCAGGAGGGTGAGGGAAGCCGAGGACCAAATAGAACACGTGACAAGAGCAAAGTCAAGCGTTTCAATTGTGATGCTTATGGGCATTATGCCTCGGAATGTCGCAAGCCATGTCGGGGTCGTGAGGAGCAAGCCAACCTTGCTGCAACGCAAGATGAAGAACCAGCCTTGCTTTTAGCCGCATGTGTGGAAGAAACGCATAAGCCGGCTTTGCTTCATGAGGAGAGGCCGAAACTCCTCGTTGCTGAAGAACAGATGAACTCAGATATGTGGTACCTTGACAATGGGGCAAGTAACCATATGTCAGGTCAATATTCCAAGTTCAAAGAACTGGATGAAGACATTAATGAGCATGTCAGGTTTGGTGATGGTTCAACCGTGGAAATCAAGGGAAAGGGCTCCATTTTGCTGCAGTGCAAGAATGGTGAGCAACGGCTTCTAACTAGGGTATATTACATACCTAAGTTATGCAGTAATATAATCAGCTTGGGACAGTTATCAGAGATAGGTAGCAAAATTGTAATGCATGGTTTTTTCTTATGGATTTATGATCGGAGTGGAGTACTCTTGATGAAAGTCCGAAGATCATCAAATAGACTTTACAAAACAGTGTTGTAGACTTCTAAACCAGTATGTCTCCTCTCAAAGATTGATGACAAGGCATGGTTATGGCATGCTCGTTATGGCCATCTTAATTTTCGCTCTTTGCGGAATTTGGCTTTGAAAGATATGGCAGTTGGCATCCCAATAATTGATCATAGTGAGCAGTTCTATGATGGTTGTGCATTGGGCAAACAACATTGCAAACCATTCCCGCAGGTATCAGCATATCGCGCCGAGACTGGACTTGAACTGGTTACTGAGATTTGTGCGGACTATCATGCTGGTGACGCCAGGAGGTAATAAGTATTTCCTGTTAATTGTTGATGATTATAGCCAGTTCATGTGGATTGAATTGTTAAAAACCAAGGATGAAGCATTCAAATACTTCAAGAAGGTCAAGGCCTATGCAGAAGCAACACATGGAGGCAATCTCAGGGCCTTCCGTTCAGATCGTTGCGGGGAATTCAATTCTATAGAATTTAAGGAATATTGTGAGGGTCTAGGCATCAAGCATTGTACCACAGCCCCTTACTCGCCACAAAAAAATGGCGTTGTCGAACGCCGTAATAAGATGGTGGTCGAAATGGCTCGCTGCTTGCTGAAGAGTATGGGAATGCCGGCTGAATTCTGGGGAGAAGCGGTCAAGACTGTAGTATATATTCTCAATCGATCACCAACGAGAAGTCTTGACGGCATTACTCTATACGAGGCATGGCACAGGAGGAAGCCGAAGGTACACCATTTGAGGACCTTCGGCTGTGTCGCACATGCTAAGAAGATCGGGCCAGGTATGAATAAACTGACCGATCGCTCACATTGATGGTTTTTATTGGCTATGAAGAAGGAGCAAAAGCTTATAGAGTCTATGATCCGGTGGCAAAGAAACTTCATGTGACACAGGACGTTTTATTTAATGAGCAAAGGAAGTGGAAATGGGAGAAAGAAAATGGCAATTACATCTCTCATCCAGTAGCCACTTTCACCGTGAATTATTCTGAAGAACCAGTAGTGTCTCATGAAGATACCTGCACAGATTCTGCATTGGAAACAAATCATGTGACACCACAGGAGACAGACCCGAGTACACCTACATCAACACCAAGTGCTGCGGTTGAATGGGCAACACCACCTGATTATGATGATACTCTTGATTCAGACAATGGTCCTCAACGCTACCGAAAACTCACAAATATATATGAAGCCACTATTGAACAAGACATGGAGTATTCCGATCTCTGTCTTCTTTCTGTTGATGAGCCAGACAGTGTTGATCAAGCACTCGGTGAAGAATGTTGGAGACATGCCATGGAGGAAGAAATGAATTCCATCCAAGAAAATGGAACCTGGGAGCTTGCCTCACTCCTGGTCGGGCACAAAGCCATAGGGCTCAAATGGGTATTCAAGATCAAGAAAGATCCAGCAGGAAATATCATAAAACATAAAGCTCGCTTGGTGGCAAAAGGCTGTGCGTAGCGAGAGGGTGTGGACTTTGATGAGGTCTTCGCACCGGTAGCTTGGATGGAAACCGTGCGGTTGCTAATTGCACTTGCAGCACACAGTAACTGGGAAGTACATCACATAGATGTCAAAACGGCGTTTCTAAATGGTGATCTAGCTGAAGAGGTATATGTTTGTCAACCACCCGGTTACACTGACAATAACAATAAAGAGAAGGTGTTCAAGCTGCATAAGGCGTTATATGGGTTGCGACAAGCTCTACGAGCTTGGAATGTAAAACTAGACAAAGCATTGGTCTCACTCGGATTTGAAAGAAACCCATTGGAGTATGCAGTGTATCGGAAAGCCAGCAAAGAGTCTTTGTTGTTGATTGGTGTGTATGTCGATGATTTGATCATTACTGGATCAAATATGAATGACATTGTTGCATTCAAGACTCAAATGCAACAATTATTTAGTATGAGTGATCTTGGATTACTCGGTTACTATTTGGGAATTGAGGTAAAACAAAATACTAATGAGATTACTTTGTGCCAGAGTGCATATGCGAGCAGAATTCTTGAAGCTGCAGGAATGACAGGTTGCAACTCAAGTCACACACCAATGGAAAACCATTTGAAGTTGAGTAAAAGAGATGCTGGTGCTCCTGTGGATGAAAGGCAATACCGGAGTATTGTTGGCAGTCTGCGGTACCTTGTTAACACAAGACTGGACATCTCTCACACAGTAGGCATTGTGAGCAGGTTTATGGAGGCACCAGCAGCTCGGCATTGGACTACAGTCAAACAGATTTTGCGTTCCATCAGAGGAACTATTGGCTATGGATGCTGCTACAAGAAGATAAACAGGAGCTCACGTTTGTTGGTTTTAGTGACAGTGATTTTGCCGGTGATGTTGATGACCAGAAAAGCACTGCTGGGATGGTTTTCTTTCTTGGATCAAGCGTGATTACTTGGGCCTCACAGAAGCAAAAGGTGGTTGCACTCTCTTCGTGTGAAGCAGAATACATAGCAGCGTCAATGGCGGCATGTCAGGGTGTCTGATTGAGCAGATTGCTGGAGGAATTTCTAGGGCGCAAGACTGAAAAGATGAAGTTCATGGTAGACAATAAGTCCGCAATAGCATTGAGTAAGAATCCAGTGCATCACGGACGAAGTAAACATATTGATACACGTTTTCACTTCATCCGTGAGTGCATTGACGAAGGCAAGATGTTAATTGATCATGTTGGCTCTGATGGTCAATTGGCTGACATCTTTACTAAGGCGCTAGGCCGTATAAAATCTGTTGAGATGAGATAGAAGCTTGGGATTGTGGAAGTAAATCCAAATCACCAGGCTTAAGGGGGTGATTTGATAGAGTTAAGCTTGTTGATTTGCTGCACAAACCAGGTTGCCGAGATATGCTACAGTTTTACTTGTTCCAGTCGTTTACTTGCCGAACTGTTTTCGGTTAAGTTTATCTGTAATCTAACTTTCTAGTTAATTTGTTTAAAGCAGATTAGCTGCGGATGCATCCGGATAGATTTGGATAAGCTAGTTAGTTGGTTATTGTAATCTGACATCTTTCTATTTAAGCTAATGGAGAAAATCAGAAAAGCTGCAGAATCACCGCAGCACCAAAATACTTTTCTTGCTCTGTTGTGCTGAAGTTTGTTTTTCTCTGCTTTCAGAGCTCTAGAGTCTTTCCTCTGAACTTGGAACCAAGATACAACAGCAAAGAACTCCTGGCGAGAGCGCATGCGGTATGGTGAAGCGGCGATGCGAAAGAACGAAGCACAGGGCTCGAGCTCGGCCGACAGAGCGTGGAGCGGGGATTTGGAGGCGCCGAAGAGCAGCATTAATGAGGGATGGCGCCGCTCGGGTTCAGTCAATTTGATCGGCAAGGCAGCGCTGGCTTGAAGGTGAAGATGAGTTCGGCTGACAAGAAGAGATGGGCACACCGAGCTAGCTCCATCCCCACGAAACTCTAACACACACGCACGCTCGTCAGGGCAGAAGGATTTGACAGAAAGTCCAACGCTCGGACAGCATTGCCGTATGGGCAAGATGGCTCAAGTTCCCGAGTGTAGACTTGGCGTTGCCATGGCAGAAGATCGGTAAGGCTGAAAGGTTGCCGTGGCAGAGAAAAATAATGGTCAACGCTTGCCATGGCAGGGGATTGGCGGGCGGGGCGGCGAGCGTCGTCCCGAGGCTACCGTGGCAGGAGAAGGGGGCCGGAATGGCTGTGCGGCGCTGATTCTTCACAACGCGAGTTCGGCCGTAGCCAGGGTATGGCGAGGGCAGAATTTCAGGGGCATATGGTTTGATCAGACTTGAGCACAGAGGTAGGACGGTGCAGGGGCTAGGTCTAGTCTTCATAGCGTGGTAATTTCGCGGTGATGTCGTCCAGCCGTGGCAGCAAATCCGCCGTTCTTCGTTGTTGTGGCAGTAATCGGACGAGGCGGCATTGTTTTGAGGGAGAAGATGACTGGACAAGGTACTGTGGCTGAGGTCGTGTGCGGCAGTGTATGGCTGTCAGCAGAAATCGGCAAGACACGACAGTGGCCGGCCGAGCTAGGGAAGTAGGGCATGGATGGGTGGTAATTTGTTAGATTAATCTTGTAGTTTTCAGATTTCAAAGTCAGAGTTACTTTGCTGCTTTGGTATTCAGTTAAGTTGCGTTTTGTATCCAGTTAAGTCTGCAAGTTAGCGTTTAGTTGCCGGTAAGCTACAGTATTTGCGTTTGTTAATGACTTGGTTTAGTCAGTAAGTCGATTCCGTTTTGGTTTGTTGGATTGTCATCCGAACTATGTAATCCAGTATGAGAAAAACACCAGAAAAGGCGTGGTGTTGTTTTCACGTCGAAATAACTTATCTGCAGTTTTGTTCTTCTATTGCCAAACGATTGATCTGAACTCAGTATTCAGACTTTGTTCTTGACAGAAACGTTTCAGGCAGAAGCAGAGGCTTTGCTCTGCATTATTGTCTCGCGCGCTTAAGGTTCTGTCTTGGGCTGTTACAACAGTAATGAGGGGCAGTGAGGTAACCAATGTAAGATGGAATCTGTCCAACAAGGCCATTTCTAATTAAGCTCAAGTATTTGAGTGATGACGTTGTAAACAGATAAGGCGACATGTCCAGACAGGCTGTTGAAACTTAGATCAAGTTTAAGAAGTTTTGGAATGTGACCCAAACTTTCAGGAATTAATCCAGCTAATTTATTTTGACCTAGCAATAAAGAAGTGAGCGGAGAAACGTTTCCAATTGAAGGAGGTATGCTTCCAGAAAGAAAATTTCTCTCTCAGGCAAAGACATTTGAGACCTGTAACCTTACCAAAATGTGAGATGGGACCAGTCAAAGAATTTCTCTGGAGATCAACCGGGTAAGTGAAGACGAGTTAGAAAACAAAGCATCAGGGATCTCATCAGAGAGGTTATTACGTGCGAGGATTAGCTTGTTGAGTCAGTAGATATATTGGCCAATGAGTAGGGGATACCACCACTAAGAGTATTGTTTGCAAGATCGACAAAGCTGAGAGACATGCTAGAGCCTAAGGAATCAGGGATGTTGCCTTCAAGATTGTTGCCTGCAAGCATCAACGTATGGAGGTCTGGAAGCTTGCCCAACTCCTCCGGGATGGCTCCAGATAGATGACTGTCGGTAAGGTTTATCCAGGACAGAGAGGTCAGGTTGGATATGCAACCAGATAACCGTATGGAAGTTTCGCGCTGCAAGTGACCCCTTGCCAGCTGCAGAAGTTTTCGTAGCTTGATCATTTTGGAAGAAAAGTTTTATATTGCATATCCTATTTTTCCTAGGACTAAATAAAGAAAATAGGATATTTTAACTTAAAATCTTGATTCCATTTAAAAAATTTTACTCGATTTCAATTTCAAATTTTTTTATTTTTCTAATTTTTGAAATTTACAGGATGGTACAAAAATTCACCTAAAAATATAACCGTATCTCAGTGTTAACATTCTCCCACAACGGAGGATAAAAATCCCGGAGAAAAACTAGGTAATGTAGCGATTGATCTAGGTATATCTCTATCTCTACTGCTTCTAATTAGGAGTTGGTGACGGTTATCCAGGGCATCTGATCATTGGATCTAGCACGAACAGCTTAGATGGAAGGGGATTTAACCCGATGGTCCCGCCCATTCCTCTTATCTTCGCACGGGCTTACACAGCCCAAACCGTTTCAACCGCGACATCTTCCATCTCAAACTACCTCGACGCCGCACCACCTCCCCCTCCTCGATCCGGCGTGCTCAACTCTCCCTCTCAAATCTCGCCGCCTCCCACTCTCGATTCTCCTTCTCCACCACCACCCCAACATCCGCCCTGTATGAGCTGCAAGGAGAAGGACCGGCATCGGCTTGGAGGCAAGTGGGTAGTACAAGCGCTCGCAACTTAGTCCCAAATCCTATCTATGCGGCGACTACCAGCGAAGCTCGGATGTGGAGTGGTGAATAAGCGCAGCAAAGGATGTTGCAGCCGCGCTTGCCTCCCCACTCGTTGACGACCTCCCACCTCCGAGGCCAGCCTACAAGCCTAGGTACTTCTCAAGGTTGGAGCTGGACGCAAAGGAGGAGGTAGCGGCGACCCTTGCTGGAGAACAGAGTTTGGATTAGAAACTGCGTTTTGGTCATGAGGAAGAGAGCATTAGCGCTGCAACAAGAGGAGTACATTGGCATTGTGGTGTGGCAGAAGAGGGGGCCTTCCCTTCTTCCGTCCTCTTCCCTTGCATGGATTGGCTCTCTGTGGTGATGACCATGATGGAAATAGTTGGCAGTTCTTACGAGGATGGGTATTCAATTAGGAGTTGGGTTTGCTTTCAGTGATTTGTTAGATGGAAAATTGGTTACATTTGCTTCCTCCCTTTCTCCTGCGGTGAGTCCATGCTTATTACTTTTAACTAATTTATTGTCCTACATTTTTTATCTACTTTCTTATATGATTTGGTAGCCAACAAATTGAAACTGTGATCAATTTGGGATGCTAGAAATTACCATTCATAGGAACCATTACTTTGCTGTTTACTACCTGATTGCGTTAATATCTGGATGAAAACTAGGAAATAGTTGTCATAGTAGTGCAGTCTATAGGAACTGAACTTTATTGTTGTTTATCAGAGGAACATGGCTTCCATGTTATATTTGCATAATCACCTAATTTATTATTAGAAAGCACAAAGCAAACGTAGGAAGCAGACTACAATTGATTTGATGAAGAATATTCTTTTGCCGTTACAATTTTCTTACGATGAAAATGTACAAAAATTAGATATTTTTCTCATTAATTGAAGTCCACATTACCTACTGAAAAGGGAACATGAATGATGGGCTAAGCTGGTGATGCATTGCTAAAATTCGATCCAATTATCTACATCTTTTCACCTTTCTTTCCAATAACAAGACCTTTCATATTTATTCAGTATATGAAAATATATCTGTGTTGTAGGATTAATATAACATCATTGTTAATATAAAGAGCAAGCATACTGCTATTTTTTATTACTGAAATATCTATGGATTTTCTTCCCTCCTGCATTATGTGTATACCTAGAAAACATTTCAATAGATCAGAACAACCACCACTAGGTGTGCTTCACATCAACTAAAAAGCCCAATTGAGCTTGAATTGATGTGTTCTGTATGAAAATCAGTTGTTTTCTGTTGTCCAATCGGCTCTGCATTTCTTTTCCTCTTGGGTTTGTGTTATTCTAATATTTGGTTGGTGTGGTTAAGGTAAGTCTACAACGGCAGGCAGAGTATCTCTAGGAGGAACTAGCACTGTGATGAAATCTTGTTCCCCACCTACAAGGTCAAGCTTGCTGATTCATACTATGTTTATAACACATCTTGGATCAGTTCCCAAATTTGCTAACCCAAATCAGTTCTATACATGACAAACAACGAAAAATAGTTCTACACATGGTTCTATCCATGGAAGTATAGTAGAGCATGATATTGTTTTATCCATGGTAACGGCAAAGAGATGGTTATGTTTGTCAGGGAGATTTTGGCCATTCTCATATATCTTCCGTAGAGGAGAGGCTTATGTATATGTGGTATGAGATTGTGAGAATTGCTAAATCAGTGGAGCTAAATGGGGCTGAAAATTAATCTGTCTCGAAGCTCATTTCCAATGGTTTACAAATATTTAGTGTTAGGAGTGTCATTATTCAAGATATTTGAAGTTAGTTGCCCTCCTAAAATACATATATTACTTTGGTTGTTGGTTAATAATACATTTCTCAAAGTGATTTTTTGTCCAAAAACTAATAAAGCTTAAAGTGATAATCAAATTAATAGTCGTCATGTGGATCATCCTTTTTTACTTTTTCTATAGGAACTTGAATCTGTATGGTCAAATGTGCTTGGCAGATATTTTTAAAGATTTTGAAGAAACAAATTGTTGTGATTATTTGCAAGTCACATGGCCAAACTAATGTATGTCTCTATCTTCCTGATCTGGTTTTCTTATAGAAAACTCTACATCACTCTTACAAGCTACTTCTACGAGCAATCTTAAAATATTTGCTGTGCTGCAAAGGATGGGCGTTTCAATTCAGATGAGATGTTTACCAAGAATGTCGTCTACAAAGTTCTTACGTCATAGATATCTTATAATACAACTGAAAGATATTTTATTTGTATTCATGTTGGACGACACTCAACATAAAACATTTGTTTATAATCTGATTTATTTACTAGCTTGCCGAGATATGCTCTGCTTGATGCGTGTATGAAAGAAAAATTGTACTTTATTGTATGGAGGATCTTTTTACTAATATGTATCACTCTTTTTAGGATTCTGTTGCAACGCACGAGCACCCTACTAGTATATTCATATTTATCAATCAGATATTAACGTACAGTACTGTAGCTGTAAATATTTTGTTCTCTAGTGCACATACTCTAGGGTAGTTTTCCCCTTTTTTCCAGGAAAATGAGTTCCAGAGTGTGTCTAAAATTAAAGAAAATGAAATAAAGCTGGTGTACAGTCCCCCGGTCGAAATCGCTCCAAGCATGACATCAAACCTGGCCTCCAACCCACAACCTTTCCACGATCAATTCCTCTCTTTTTTGACATTTTGATTCCATGCTCTTTTACAATCCTATCCAATTGCATGGGAAATAATACTACTAGGAAAAAAAACCTTGATGCTTACCGGTTACCACTCTCTTTTGACGATGGTTATATGAGATGCATGCTAATGTTGAGCGATTTAAGCTGTCCAAACTAACACGGACGACTTAAGTGGACGGGACAGGCTAGATTTTTTCGTGTGTAAAGGATGCGCACGCGTATGCCGTGTGTAGTGCATGAGTGTGGCAAATTGCACACGGTTAGAGGACCCATGGTTCAACGTGTGTAGAATTTCATTGTTTTGTGGTTCTCAGGACGAATGATCATCGCAGACAACATCTGACCAACATGCTACAAAAATAATTTTTTTTCCCGTATACTTTTGTGTTAGGGTTAGAAGCACGGTTAAATGACTAAAGACAAGATTTAACGTGAAAAACCCTTGCGGAAAAAATCACGGGAAACAATCCACTATAATGGTTCAAGGATTACATGTACAGATTGTGGTTTACATAGCCAAAAGAGTCTGAGTTGTAGCAGACTTGGACTAACTATCTATTTGAATAAAACCAAAAGATACGGTAAGTTGAGATATTGAGTTATCTCTAACAAACCTCTCCTTAACTCAAAATCCATAATGAAATTGTTTTCAGAAAACCCTGAAGGGTAATAAAGCACCATGAATACAAGTACGTTAAAAGTCCAAATGACTAATGAACAAGAAAGACTAGAATAGTCAATCCAAACACTTGTAGTGCGAAAAAAAACAAAGGATGTGAAAGACTAGAAGTCTTATATAAATGCTTCTCATGAAGCAAGATCGAGCAAACTACCAGTAGGTCGAGAGAAAGATTAGAACAATCAATCCAAACACACAGCTATCAACAAAGCAGATGAAGAAATATGGGTCTTCAATAATTCATAACCCCAGTAAAATCTAAGTTTGTGCAACTGACCTCCTGAAACAAACGCTCAATCATCAAACGGCATAAGCTAAGACAACATCTGTGGTGTTGGATAGATAGCGAAGAACACATAATATGAATTTTTGACATGCTCCACCTGGAACATAAAATTCGGCAAACTGCCTACTGAAAATCCATAACATGATTGAAACTGCTTCTGCAAAAATATCAATATGAAGAAAAAAATTCTCGTGCCATTAATGGAGTACAAATTGCAGTAGACCCCTCATATCGAGTAATAACAACTAAACAACGTTGTAGTATCCACGCAAAAACAAACTCCTTGCACTTTAAACATTCATCTCAAACTGAAATTGGAGCAAAACCTTCACTAGTAAAACTCCGAAGAATATAATGCTACCAACATGGTGTCATCAAATTTCAAATTTAGTTGTCTCCTCAACTAACAATTGTTTTCTCCAAAATAAATGATGAAACGTCAAAGAAACCAACGATGAAACATCGAAGAAATTTGCCCATGATTAAGACAATGAAATGTCGAAGAAAATGGCCAATGATTAATACATAGTAAAACATCGAAGAAAATAACCAATGATTAATCCCACATAAATATTGCCAATAATAGGCAAAAAAACCTGAATTGCGATGAAATACCGCCAATAATAGGCATAAAATAATAAGCATAAAAGCCTGAATTTGCACATGAATACCGCCAAATAATCAAAATTGCAATAAAAATCCACTTTTGTTGGCATTGGAACAGTCGTCAAGGTAAAAATCAATTCTTCCTCACGCCCACATATGTAAGAACGGCTCTCATCTGAATCTGCTATATCAAGAAACTGATCTTGTCAATGAACTTCTCAATATCAAATAGTAGATGACATGGTGAAGAAAAAAATGTAGATCAAAAAATGGTAGATTCAATAGAACTTCCTGATATTCAGTCAAAGAAGAAATAATTTTCTTTTTTTTTCCTTTGACTCGGAGTTCAGAGCATTATCCTTCACGTGAGAGGAGCCGAGAGGCCGAATAAAACCGGAAGCTGGAGGTAAAGATTTTACGTGAAAAACTTTTGCTGGAAAAAAATATAGAAAACAATTCACTATAATGATTCAAGGATTATATGTATATGGTTGTGGCTTATATAGCAAAAAAAATCTAAGTTGTAGCAGACTTAAACTGACTATCTATTTAGATAAAACTAAAAGATATAGTAAGTTGAGATATTGAGTTAACATTTTGCTATTTGTGGAATTAGTGTTAGATGGTTAGTGTACTATTGCTGTTCCCAGCCTGGTGGTTTTACAAGGTCTAAAAACTGAAATCCGTGTGCCTCTTAATCTTCTTTAGTATTGACATGGTTTAGATCAAATCTATCACTGTAAACATGGTGTTTGGATCCTTACTTGAGAAATGCCATCTAGCTTTTGTCTTGACAAGGCCATCTCATTTAATTCTTTGTGGCTCCATGCATATCTGTATGATCTACATACTTGTGTACGGTTCTTTTTTTACTATCATTCTCAGTGTGCATGCTTAGGATGTTCACTGTAGGGTAGAATGTTCACTGTAGGGGTTTCATCCGTAGTTATCTATATCGGTACTTACCATTATTTCGGCACTCAACGGTACAAAGTAATCCGATGTACCTTATCATACTCGATACCGGCTATATTGGCTTCAATACCGATCAATATCGGCCATACCTATAGAATTGATAATATAATCTATTAAACTATATGTTATATTTGATAATACTACTATGTATTTAGAGTAATATTATAAGTGAACTTTGGTGCACATATAATTAAACATGCGTACTTATAAATATATATTATTATATTAAAGTCAAAACGGCACGTCGGTATGGACCGATACCGAAATGTACTATTCCAAGAGTTAAACCGGTATAATTTTCGGTATGGTATTGACAAGTTTGGTTTCGTCCATACATGTCTACACTGTCCCTTAAGCTTTGCCGTTACCGTTATCAAAAC
This sequence comes from Otatea glauca, assembly GCA_036346275.1. NCBI lineage: Eukaryota > Viridiplantae > Streptophyta > Magnoliopsida > Poales > Poaceae > Otatea > Otatea glauca. The sequence goes on from CM070734.1 coordinate 24,092,362, forward strand.
CCATTGTGATTCAGGTTTCCCGTGTGCTATAATTTCGAGTGGCAACGAGGGACACACGGGAAGTTGTAATTTCCCATGTGTCACGGTCGAATTCTTTCAGTTCATTTTAAGAATGCCGAGTTCCCATTTGACGTGGCTGAGGATACCAGTCTTTCTGTAGCAATCGAAATGGTTGAGCCCTTTGAATTGCCACAAGGCAGCATACAGATCATAGCACAGTTGATTGATGAATTCTTGGTTATCCTGATCCCTGACTGGACGCCTGGTGTTGCCATTGATCCGGTGGTTTCTGAGAGTGCACACAGATACATCAACAAAATCATGAACTGCAGGCAGTTCAGATTGGCCATCCCGGAATAATTCTGCTTCCCCAAGCGCTGTCAGTCTGTCACTGCGAGTGGTTGTAGTTCGCAGTTTATGTATCCTTCGGTGGTTTTCTTTTAGATGAAGGGGAAGCCATGATTCAGCCGCTCGTGTGCGCTCATATTACAATGCCCACTTGACTTGCTGCTTAACATGGTATTTTCCATAGATGATGATGAAAGTTACAACTTACAAGAGAACTACTAGCTCAGATAGTTTAGTTATTTGTTCCATTCTTCTGTGTTAGCAAGCAGCAGCAAGTTGGGAGTAATCGGTTGAAAATCTTTTGCTCTTCTTCTTTCTTAGATTGCTCGGTATTTTTTTCATTTTTCCAGATTCTTACAGGAATTGAATATTACATGGTGAAACTCAGGGTTCCAAATGAGATCTTAGGTGTGGCATTTGTCTTAAGGTGAATTTATAAATGTGTATATTGCGTGTGCATTGTGCTAGCTGTGTTCAATATCTGGTGTTCTGGTTTGCAGATGTTTGCATTTTGAGAGGTGCTTTCATGCTTTTCTTTTTGGCAGTTTGTAACGACCTCTATTTTCGTATAAAATGCAAAAATGAGAATCTATGTGCATTCAGTACTAGTCTCATGATCAGTAGCTAGTACGCATATTTACAACAATTGGAATCACAACTATACACAATATTATTAAAGCGGAAGCTATTTATACAATTCAGAGTATATAGCAGCATAGAAGCAAAGTCTTGTAGTGTGCCCATCCAATCCTCAGGCAACTGATAAGGTATAAATCACTAGAAAGGTCGCTTCATAAATATTCCTGTATCCTACGACGAAAAATAGTCTTTGGAGCCTCGTTCTCTTATCCACCTAAAATAACATAATAAGCAAGGTTGAGTACTTTCGTACTCAGTAAGACTTAAAGTGGTATTTACAAAATGCAATAATGCAGGTTTGACAGATATGAAAGTAACAAGTAGATAAAGCATAAGTGATAACTCACAGTCCTCCATGACGTGAGCATCGAGAGGTCCAATTCCTGCTAACACATTCCTTGCCAAAACGAGGCATAACAGATGAAACCAAGCCATTTTGAAAATAACAAAAACATCTAACTATGTGATGACTTTACCAAGTGCCCATGACCATGAGCGCGGCTAATCAATTAGATTTACCCTCTGTAGAGGTGTACAACTTTACCCCCAAGACATGACTGACTCTTTGTGCAGATCATTAGCACACTTCCTTTGGTGTGCCACAGAGAGTCATGACATAACCATTACATTACATAGACCTGACTTTGCACTAGCCCGGTGATGTTAACCCCTGCTATGATAGAAGAAATTAACACATACCCAAGACATGACAGTCCATCCCTGTCATTTACACATTAATTTACGCCACAACTCTGACAGTGAATCCCTTCCAAAACGTTTCTCCCCATAGCAAGGCATACACCGTTGTATCGATATGCATTTACCCACACTGAGGTGCGGAAGCCCCTTCCGAGCAAACCTCTAACCGGAGTGCCCGTACTACTTCAGCCTTCCAAAGTGCAAAGCCAGTTCTATGCAATTTAATAGGTTAAGGATGTCCCATACCAGCACTCGTGGTTGTACGGTTGTCTTGGCTTGAAAACAACACAATAGTCTGATTCTTAATTTGACACGGGCAAAAACTCCCCCTATACTACGTGCAAATCCTTCTGCACCTCCAGCTATTGCCAATAATCGCCCGTGTCAAAACTACAGTTTTGTTTTGGGTTTTTAACCAAAATACCATCAACCTTCAATGTCATATCCAACCTTTTTAGATTCTCAAGAAGTAGTTTAATCTGAACTTTCACTACTGAAGCATGGCTAAGCATGGTTAATATGTAATCGCATATACCCATGTTGACATTATGTATTGTCTAGACCTATGCTATGGTTATCAAGATTCACATATTCATACTTATCAAGAAAGTTCCATGAGATAACAAGTATATCTACCAGTACCACAATATAGCAAATTTACAGAAAATACGCGCATACATAAACTGATTTAGTAAAATAAAATGAAAAGTGAAACATTAGCATCAATATGATCAAAGGGGGTGCTTGCCTTGCTTAATTCTTGTTTACAAAGAAGTCATGGTCGTAGTTGACATTGTTGACGACGGAGCTAGTGACATCAGGTTCTACCCGTCGTTGAATGAAAATACAGCAAATAACAAACTTCAGTAAGGGCAAAAAGAATACAGATAGAAAACTAAATAAAGTCTTGCTACAAAAAACAGGCGTGATTTATGTTATGGTCGTATGATTTCATGCACTCGTGTTTTAGTTGATTATATATATATATATATATATATATATTATTAACAGCTTTAGGTTAAGCGGTGAGAACTTTTCGTGTATTTGGCTGCTTTAGTTTGAAAATTTCTTATTTTAGCTCCCGTGCTTGCGAATTGGTAGAAATGGCCCCCTGCAGCACCTGGAAAGAGCGAGACCTGGTTTGTAGAGGGGGTGCAGCGCCTAGGGGCGATGCAAGGGTAGTGCATGCAGCAACTCCCCAACGCTGCATTGCCCTGCTGGTTTTTTTATTTTTTTGTTTTTTGAATAAAAAGTAGCGTGGTAAATTTTGTGGATATTTTTTTTAAAATAGGGCAGGAGCTCTGCCAATGCATTAAGGATAGAGATAAAAGACAGTTACAAATGATTTTTTACAATTTGAGAGAAGTAGACACAACGGAACACGGAACACAGCAGGTACACAACAAATCTCCGGAATGTTGACATAATTGGAGAATCATGAAAACGTGAAAGCACGTTTCCGATTGTGCTGTCTTGGATGATGGTGTTGGCAACCAACTGGACCGTTCGGTATATGTCCGTGAAGATCCTGCTATTTCGTTCTTTCCATATGTTCCACATGGTGGACACATGACGATGTCGTCTACCTCCTTCCCGCGGTCCTTTGCCATAGTGGAGCGAACCTTGCTCCACTAAACGGTGATACCAAGCTGTACGGATGTGGAGTCCGGAGGCATGTGGATTACCGCCATATCTCGGAAGATATTCGTCCACACGTGCCTCGCAAAAGGGCATAGCAGGAGAAGGTGTCGCGCTGTTTCCATGTCGGATCCACATAAAACACAGGTTGCACTATGTGGCCACCCCCTAGCTGCTAGCCTGTCAGCCGTAAGGATCCTTTCCTGGGCAAAGAGCCATGCAAAGAACTTGCATCTCCCGTCCGTGCTTTGTGAATAAAAATAAGAATAGTAAAAAACATGTAGCGAATTTTTTTTGTACTAACTCGAGTGTTATTTGTATAATCGAATTTTGTTTGACACAACCAATGAATATGGGATGGAAAATGGTTCACAGAGAAATGACAAAGCTAGTGAGATCGTCACATAGAATTACTAAAACGACAAACATGCGAAAGATTTAGCAATGAGTTTCGCTAAGTATATACCATATGTCGGTCAATACAAAGATGGTATTGAGGGATAATGGAAGTTGTAATGTATTTGGCTCATTTCATTTCGGTTTTTCCTTTTTTAGGTCACGTTCATCCGTATTAGCAGAAATGACGACATGAATTGAAGAATACAAGTAGCGACATATACCATGAAATGTCATAACATAAAAAACAGCAAGCCACATAATAGGACAGTACATAACATGAAGGTACATAACATGGCATTACATAACGTGCATTTACATTTACCAGCACCTTCGACAATGTATTTTGACGTGTGATTAGAGTACCAGCATGTAATTTTATTTTTAGTACCAGCATGTAATTGCGGCACCTCCAACAATGCCATTATTTGTATTGACCGACATACGGTATACACTTAGCAAAACTCATTGCTAAATCTTTCGCATGTTTGTCGTTTTAGTAATTTTATGTGACGGTGTCACTAGCTTTGTCATTTCTCTCCGAACCATTTTTCATCCCATATTCATTGGTTGTGTTAAACAAAATTCGATTCTACAAATAACACTCGAGTTAGTACAAAAAAATTTCGTTGCATGTTTTTTTATTGTTCTTATTTTGATCCGCAAATTTACTGTGCTACTTTTATTCAAAAAACAAAAAAGAAAAAAAAACAGCAGGACAATGCAGCATCGGGGAGCTAATGCACTACCCTTGCAGCGCCCCCAGGCGCTGCACCCCCTCTGCAAGCCAGGTCTCGCTCTTTCCAAGCGCTACAGGGGGCCATTTCTACCAATTCGCAAGCATGGGAGCTAAAACAAGAAATTTTCAAACTAAAGTAGCCAAGTACACGAAAAGTTCAAGCGATGATAAGGTTTCTTTTATAGATTATCTACTCTTGTTTTACGAAATTTGAAGAGGCAAAAATTATTTTGATTAATAGGATTATGTAATAGGTTATGTATGAATAGTATTCGACCTTAAACGATTTGCATGAGAAGTAGTTTCGTATACGTTAGGCCTGTTAGGTTTAGGCTACTGGATTTATATTCATGGTTTTTAAGAAGGTCTTGGTGATACAAATATCTTAATTATTGATTTCTTATTTATTATTAAGTTCGTTTATTCATATTATGGATTTCAGAGATCATAATACTTAGGGTTATTTTGCTAACATGATTTATATGCAAAGCATGATGAAATGAGATTATTTATTCAAAATAGAGTAGTCTTTACTTTGGAGAGCATTTCTAATCTGATTTTATAAATTTTAATATTTAGACGAGATGTTTTATTCATTGTTGAAATAGCTTATGCGGTATTAAGGTTTACGTTATAAAGAATCAGATTTTGATTTAGGTTTGTGACTACACTTTACATGATTATTCAATTATTTTTTCGACATTAGAAGGGTACGACCCTAGAAGTGTTTTAAAACTAGTTTCGCATCATTTCGCTTTTATCCGAGATAGTTTATATGCACATAAAGAATGAAGTCTTTTATGGTCTTAATTCAAATTGGATCTTTTTGCCGACTAATATAACCTCGACTTTAGGAATGTTTCGAGATTAGCCCTACATAATTTAATACTTAATTTATGAGGTTTTACTTATATATATTTTAAATCCTCAAATTTACATATATTATATGAAGGCATATTTCGGCTAAGGGCTAAGTATAAACTATGATCCGTTATAATGATTTTTGCTGTATTAAGTGGTCTGATTATATAAGATATTTTAGGAACTAATTTTCCATGAATTAGCATCTATTTATAGCAGTTATTCAAGTTTGTAATTGCATGCATTGGAATTTGCACTATTCATGAATCCAGTACAACTAGGGTCAAGTACAAATATTTTTGTAGTTTTGGGGTGCTCATGATTTTAGTAGTGCATAAAAAATTTGTTTCACCCTAATTGAAATTAATTCGCATAGAGCATTTTCTATTATTTATGCATTGAAAGCAAGGTTATGCATAAACTTGATTTAGACTTAATTAGTTATGAAATATTTTTTGCATAACCAGGGTTATTATAGTTTTAGAAATGATTAGTAACTGGTTTTACTCTGACAAGGTGTGTAGATGAAAGGCTTATGTGGTATGGGGTGGTGAGTAGCAGAAAGTATCCATTTTACTGATGGTGATAATGACCCTGGTTTGGAAACTTGCAGCTCCAGGGGTTTATTCAGTACAGTCTTCCAGTGACCAACTTCAGAGGTACATTCATGATGTTTGGAAACTTAGTATTCCTCCAAGGATTCAGGTGTTTCTTTGGTTGTTATTTAGGAATAAGCTTCTGACTAGGGATAATGATCTTAATGTGAGGCAAAACGTGAATATCGTGAATTGCCTTTTCTGAGATGGTAAGAATCTGTACATCATTTGTTCTTTGATTGTGTAGTAGCAAAAGTAATCTAGGAGGATATCTCCAGTCTCCTTGTCAAGAGGGTTAGTACAAACTATGAATATTTAGCCATTCAAATGGTGGCTGAGTGTTTCCAAGAATAAAAATTACTAACATTGTCTGTGCTGCAGTTTGTTGGAAGCTAAGAAGTGGCTTACATTTTCAGAGAATGAAGTGCTCGTCAATGCAGGAAGTTTGTCGCAGGCTCTACGGAACGCTAAGGATACATGTATATCAACGACAGGGATCGTTTGGGTTTTAATCAAGTATTGTTTAACCTAAGATTTTGATGTTTGATTTTGGGGATTAAACTATTTGAACCTGATTCCAATTATTCTTTGAATCAAATATTAAACCAAAATAATCCTCACTCTGGACTTCTGAGTTCATTAGAGTTTACTTAGCTCAAGCTGAGCAATCAGGTCTACTAATTTTTCTTTGAATTAAAAGTTGATTTTCAGAGATAGAACTAAGCCAGTGCTTACTTCCTGTCAATTGCTCATGCCCACAAGAGGCTGGCCCCACATGACATGGAATCAAAGAAGCTTAACTGGAACCACTTGAAACGGCACTGTCGAACTAGAGAGGAAACAGAGCAGAGCTCAGTTCTTGGCAGCCATGGCTGCAGCTTCGGATGAGCACAGCCGAAGGCAGGGCGAGTTCTGAGAGGAAGAGACAAGCAGTAAAATGGGAAGCCGGGGTCTTACTGAGGCTGTAGGAGGCAATGGCTGGGACTGTGGCAGCCTGTAGAGGTGGCGCGGTGAGGAGGAGCGGCGCTGGCAGAGAGTCACCGTGGTGGCATCGACTCGGTAGGAGAAAGGCCAAATTAGAATAGGATTTTTGGTTGGCAGCCATTGGGGATGCTCCGTGTGCTTGGAATTTGAAAAAGGTGGCTTGAACAAGAAGTTGGACAGCAATGGAGCTTTCCGCTGGAAGTGGCGAATCCAATATTGGGGCTAGTTGGGGCGTCAGCCTCACCTCTGGCCGCCGACGGAAAACCCCCTAGGTCCCCTTATGGCCGTATCCCTTATGCGCAGGCAGAGACATGCCGTGGCGGGAGTTAAGGAATTGGGAAGAAGGAGAAAATAAAATTGGGCTAGTGGACTTTATTAGATACTATATGGGCCATCGGGCTTAGTTTCATGGAGTTTCACTTGGTACGGTGGTACTGATACCCATACTCGGACTTGCTCCTCTTTAGCGCCGTCGCCCGCACGGGAGAGACGAATAGTCGCGTCGCTTGATTCCGCTCTGCACCGCACGGAAGAGACCATAGATCGCGGACGACGGAGGCAGACGCATGCGCCGACGGGCTTGGCCACGAGGTGGTTGGCCGGCTAGGCGCCTAGGTCGCGAGTACTCGCCGGTCACCGCGGCACCGCCGGAGAAGGAGTCGGAGTCGAGGGCGGGGCGCCGACCGCGCTGGGGTAGGCGGGCAGCCGAGAAGGAGAGCACCGTCCAGGGGGCTGCGGACGCAGGGCGAGGGAACGCTGGACCGTCGGTCGAATCGACGAATTGCCAAAGGAGGAGGACTGAGGACTAGAGGAGCCTCAAACAAACGGACACACTACTCGGAGCCTTGGACAAATGAATCGCCAGAGGAGTAGCCAAGTAGGTGGAGCCGTGGAGGAGGACTGGAGCCTGGAGGAGCTTTGAAGGAATCGACGAATGAACTGAATACTGATGCTCGGCGGCCGGCTCGGTATATAATTACATTGCCTCAATGTTGCAATGCCCCTCTTTCTGATAATATATTGGTTTTTTTGTCTCTCTCTCTGATAGTCTGATTCAATTTGTTTGATTACATTAAACTAGATTGCAAAAATAGGGAATCAAACATTGCACAACAAGATAGCATATGATTGGTTCAATGACTTGATCGTGTGTTACACTGAGAAAGAGATATTTAGAAGCATCAATAATAAAAGAATCATTCGACGCTTTCAAGAGATGAAAAATCGTAGAGTGAAATTACGTCGTACTCAATACTAGTGCTTTTGTAAGTTTTGTTTCAATTTTTATTTTTGTAATTATTCACAAATTAAAATTGCATCACTAAGTGGTATAGTTTTATCTACAGGTCAAAATCATTGAATTATCAATTGTCCTCATGTTTATGTTATTTTATCCATTATCAAGGTACCACATTTGTTATATTTTGATTCTTCACTTTGTTTCCTTTCTATTTATGTATGAATTTGGAATTTGGATAGCAATAGGCCGGTAGATATACCATTAATATGTTTACCTCGAGAAAAATGGAGGTTGTGCACTGAACTGGAGCTCGGCTGTGAAGTTGACAGGATGAGAGGGTGATACGGTTGCACTGGAAACACTGGGCTCCTTATATAGATGAAGTGAGGCAGTCTGACAGAGTTTGATCGCGCCTGAGTTACGATGCCGCACATTGGCTCGGTGAATATGACAGCAACCGGGAAATTCGGAGTCAAAGCATGGCCGTGGCGGCAGCGCGATAGGGCATGGGCATCGCCGTGGTTGCTTCGGCCGAAGCAGCGGCGCTTGATCATGAAGATTACGGCGGCCACAGGAGGCGGTATGGCTCTGGCAGCGTGAAGAACGGAGAGGCAGCCGCGTGGTCAAGAGGCGCCGAAAGCCTGGCCTTGGGCGGCGCGTGAGCTCGGTCGTGCGGAAGCTCCATGCCGCGGCAAGAAGCCGTGCTGACTGGTGGGAGAGGTCAGGGAGGAGTGATGCTGTGACGCATGGGGCAGCCGTCCCTGGCAGGGCATGGCTGGGCTTATCACGGCGAGTTCTGGTCATTAACAGCGGCGCTAGAGGAAGGTTGAATCCGCACGGCGCATGTATATACTCCATATATTAAGCGTGGAAGATTTTCCGGACGCTGACGCTGTCCACGTCGCCGTCCGGGCCTCGTGACCGCGCCTCCATCCACCGTGTCGCTCGCGTGAGCAGGAAAACGCTCGACCGTGCGTACGGCTGGCTCGACATTGAGCCACGTCGTCCGCGTATCTCACGGGCTTGTCTTTATCTTTATAGCAGAGAGATTTCGGGCGTCTGGGAAGCCGCCGTACAAATCGGGTCAGGGATTCATGTGGTCTCCGTTAGGTGATGGTTGTTTCCCGCTGGTGTCTGTCCGTTTTCGCTTGCCGTAGGCGTCTCCCTCCATTCCTTGGTCTCGGCTACAAGGTCGATGGTTGATAACGCGTTCGTGGCTTCCCGGTCTTGCCGTTCCGCGAGGCTAGAAGCTCCGTCCGTTGGCCTCCGTTGCGCTACCGACGCCGTATCGTTTCTCCCGCCTGCGCATCGTGGCAGGAGGCTGCAGTCCATCTCGCCCACTCCGCCCCTTGTTCTTTCCCCGAGACAGCCTTTTCTTGGCCGCATCGCCGGCTCCATTCTTGCGCGCATCGCCGGTTCGCTTCCAGCGAGAGGGGTTCCATTCTTCCAGGAGAAGGGCTTCCATTTCGTGTTTCTTTGCACGTCCTCTTTCCGTGGCGCACCGATCCCCACCTGATTTGGCTCGCAGGCCGGGCTGCTTGCAGGCGTAGCCCGCCCGTCCTGATCTCGGCTACCAGCCTATTCTTGCGCAGTTGATTGTTTGTGGTTTTGGTGCCTCGCCTGCTCTCCGTGCTGCCATTCAGATCCTGCTTGGGTGTTCGACGATCGTTTTGTTGTGCTTTTTTTTCGTTCGGTTGTTCCCCATCTTGGGGTCCTAATCAGGATTTGATGTTTGTTTTCCTTATTCTCCTGTGGTTCGTCCATCCTGCTGCTCCTGCTGGTTCGGTCTCGCCCTCTCACTTCCCTCGTCTTGCGCCGGTCGGCTTCACCTGCTCCCTGTCCTCATGCTGTGTTCCCTTCGGTTGTTCCGGCTTGGGTTGTATTTTTGGTTCATTTTTGCTCTTTTTCCCCTTCGTCTCTTTCGTCATCGTTTCATTTGTTGTGCCGGTTTGTTGTGTGTAGGGTTGGTTCCTTATTCTCCTGTGGTTCGTCCATCCTGCTGCGCCTGCTGGTTCGGCCTCGCACGCTCCCTGCCCTCCTGCTACGTCGGTCGACTTCACCTGCTCCCTGTCCTCGTGCTGGGTTCCCTTCGGTTGTTCCAGCTCGGGTTATTTTTTCCCTTCGTTTTTGTTAAGAAACCTCGCTATCGAATAGTCCGGGGTTTCCGAACAGATCTAAATTGGAGAACAGAGAGAGGCATAGGTATATAGGGAGCGACGACAGAGTTCTTTATTGCTTTGTGATTCTTGTACATAGGGGGACCCCTCTCCTCCTTATATAGCGCTCACCTAGGGTTTCGGCTAAGGGACTATCGTGGGTTTTTATTGGGCCACGTGGTTTCCCAACACTCCCCTTTGGGCCCTTTGCCGCGAGATGCATATGCCTCATTAAAACTCCAGGAAAACCCAGTGGGAAAAATACTTGAAGAAAGAGTACATAGCATACGCTTACTATGTTGCACGAATTGCCTCGTTAAAACCTTATACAAGAAAACTTCATAAAAAACTTGCTAAGGAAAAAGAGTACAATTCACCCAACTTCAATTGCTAATCTTCGAGATTCATATTGGGTATTCATAATTCATGTTCGAGATTCATGTGGGAGTATGTGAAATATCTCCCCCTGAAATCTGCACTTCTCTAAGTCTCATAATTCCAATTCCTTTAATGCACCTTTCAAAGGTAGATGCTGGAAGTGATTTAGTGAACAAATCTACAAAGTTTTCACATGACTTAGTATGCAATATCTTGATCTCGTTCATCTTATGCAATTCGTGAGCATACAAGAACTTGGGGTTGATATGCTTCGTGAGATTGCTCTTCACATAACCCATCTGTGCTTTGGCAACACAAGCTGCATTATCTTCATAGATTATCGTGGGAGTTTGCTCAATGTTCAAGCCACATGACTTCTGGATGTGGTGAACCATTCTTCTGAGCCATGCACATTCACGAGATGCTTCGTATAAAGCGATGATTTTCGAGTGGTTTGTCGACGTCGAGACAGGGTCTGCTTAGACGACTTTCAAGAAATTGCTATTCCTCCACATAGGAAAACATAGCCAGTTTGGGACTTGCCAGTATGCGGGTCTGATAAGTACCCAGCATCGACGTAGCCAACCAAATTCAATTCATTGTTTCTTCTGAAAAACAAACCGAGGTCTTTGCTTCCTTGGAGGTAACGGAAGATATCCTTGATCCTTTTCCAATGCCTTTTGGTAGGTTACGCCTTTGCACTGAGCTAGCAAATTCACAAATGACGCAATACCCGCCTAGTGCTATTCGCAAGGTACATGAGCGCTCCAATCGCACTCGGATATGGGAATTCTGCTCCCGGGACTTCCTCCCTCTTCTCTAGTTCTGCATGCGGGTCTAGGTGCGCTTGGAGTGACCTTCCGACCATTGTAGTCTTTGCAGGATATGCCTTTTCAAAACCAAACCTTTCCAACACTTTCTGCGTGTAGGTTGATTGATGTACCAAGATTCCTCCTTGGACATGCTCAAGCTGCAAGCCTAAAAAAACTTGGTTTTACCCAAGTCCTTCATTTCAAACTCAGACTTCAAGTATGAGCATGCTTCTTCAATTTCTTCATCCGTCCCAATGATGTTCAAGTCATCTACATAGACGGAGATTATACAGAACCCATTCGGGGATTGCTGTATAAACACATATGGACAATCTTTGCTGTTTGTGTAGCCTTTCTTGCAGAGAAAGTCACTCAAGCGATTGTACCAAATTCTTCCTGACTGCTTTAACCCATACAGTGATTTCTCCAATTTCACACTGTACAGGTTTCTATTTGCTCCATCTTGGTTCGGGATAGGAATTCCTTCCGGTACTTTCATGTATATCTCCGAATCCAAGTTTCCATACAAATATCTTTGTGACAACATCCATTAGCTTCATTCTCAACTTCAAGTTGATCGCCATTGAGATCAAATATCTAAAGGTAATTCCTCCCATGATCGGAGAATAGGTTTCTTCATAATCAACTCTAGGGCGTTGAGTGAAACCTTGAGCTACAAGCCTTGCCTTGTACCTTACAACCGTTGTTTTCATTCCTCTTAGAACAAAGACCCATTTGTGACCTACGGGTTTATATGGGGAGGTGTGCGGCATCGGAGCCAAACACCTCTCTCTTGTTCGGAGAGACTAACTCTGCAGTGGTTGTCTTTTTTCATTCTTCCCAATCTAGCCTTTTCTTGCACTCTGCTAGAGATGCGGGCTCGGGATCATGATCAATGATCGAGGCAATCTTCTTTGCGAAGTATGCATCAACGTTGGTCGTTGCTCTATTCAGGATTCTTCATTTATTACAAAGTTTATGGCCATTTCTTCATGGGCGCTTCATGCACTTCTACTTGCTCTTCGCGCTTTTCCCTATCGTAGGAGCAAGTTCCTTTAGCTTTCATCGCCTATGTGTGCGCACACATTATTTCCGTGCGCTTCTGCGGTGGAAGATTCAAATCGGGATTGCCTTTCTGTTGGCTTCTTTCCGGTGCAGTCTCAGCGACTCCTTCTTTCTGTTGGCAACGCAGTCTCAACGCAATGAACTTAATCCTCTTTATTAGTGCTTGACAAGTCCATTACGTGTATGGACGTGCGATGCGAGTGCTCAACTGCTATCCTCGTTGCCGTGCAATAATCATCAAATGCCTTTGAAGTAAATTCTTGGCATTGTCCATTCTAATGGACTTCACGCGATGATCAGGGAAAGCATTCTTGATTCTTATGATCTGCGAGATCAGCTTTGCAAAAGCATGGTTTCTTGTTGATTCAGGGTACAAAAGGGCTTCTTCGATTACCAAAGTTGTACCCATAGGCAATATAATAGTGGCTCTTCCTGAGCCGATTACATATGAGTCGTTTCCTGCTATCGTAGTAATTTTTCTAGCGTTCTTCGTGATCGACTGGAAGTATTTAGACTCTCTTAAAATGGTATTTGTTGTGCCACTATCAACAATGCATATCTCTTCCATTTGGGCGCTACACGATTTCTAGATAAAAGAAATATAATTCTAATCAAATAGAGGCAAAATAATCCAAATATTGCTTGCAAATTTGAAGAACAAAAGAATAAATTGCATATTTATTCATGAGAGAAGTATGCTCTTCTAGAGCTTACAATTCATTATCCAAAAGAAAATGCTAACAACCATAATCTAAAAAAAATGCATTAAACAGAATCTGTAAAATATGCATTAATTTCTGCTTCTATGTTATCGACAGAAGTTTTCTCTTCATTTGCCATAATATTGGTGCAGTCGATGTCCGTGCTATTCGTGAGGATGAGACAAGTGGGGTATCTTCATCCATGGCATCATCATCACCGATGTTGGCGGTCGCCTCTGCGAGGCGTTTTCTTTTGCCTTCCTCTTAGCCTGATATGCGTTGATCACTTCCTTGGATTCCTGACATATCTTCGACCAGTGTCCCCAAGTGCCACACTTGAAGCACGTTTGGTTCTGCTGTCCATACGGCTTAGCGTGTGCCTTTTCTTTGTCATCCTTTTTCACTGGGGCTTTGGACTTTCCTTTGGCCTGAGTCCTCTCTTTTCCACCCTGCTTGCCCTTCTTTCTATTAATGTGCTTTCTGACCTTGTAGCTATTGGCATTGACTTACGTGCGGTGCCTCGTCCAGTGGGTCTGCGAGACATAGTTCTTGCGTAGAACATCGTCTTGCGATTCCAAGAACTTGCATTACATCAATCGGTTCGCTATACTCTTTGTATGCGTCCTGACGATAGCTGCGTGCACTCTGGATAGCATTTGGGTGGAAGGTGAAGAGAGTTTTCTCAATCTTCTCCTCATCAGTGATCTTCTTGCCACATAGGGAGAGATTGGTACAAATTACGTGCAAGCGGTTGTACTCGCCCCTTTGCTTTAAAGTCTGCAAACCTCAGGCGTACCCAATCTTGCTGTGCTTGGGGCAAGATGGTGTACTTGAGCTTTTCGAACCGCTTCTGAAGTGCAGTCCAAAGCTCATGTGCACTCTCCTCAGCCATGTATTCGTTCTTCAGAGTGGCTGAGAGGTGGTGCCTAAAAAAGTGCAGGGCTTGATCGTTCTGTTCGGCGGTAGGTTTTGCATCCTGCGAGGACCCTAGACCAATCGTGGTGCGGAGCTTCTTGCCCTCAAGAACGATCTTCACGTCTGATGCCCAAGTGAGGTAGTTCTGACTGTGCGGGGCCAGTTCTGCAAATTCACGATTCACAATGCCGGACATCTGCATGATTTCAAAAATTTCGACATTAGATTACTATGTGTAATCTAATAGAAAATGGTTGCAACAAGCATAAAGTGCAGAAAAATAAATTGCTATGCATTGCAATATCTTAAATAAAGCAATGGATTCAAATTCATAAAGAATATTAAAAAAACAGAGGAATAAAGCTAGAAAAATTAAAAACAGAGCCACATAATATTTCTGGAATTTCTGGCAATTTTTCAAAGTTTTCTAGCAATTTTTTTTTCTTTTCCTCTCCTTTCTTTTTTTTCTCTTTTCTTTTTTTTTCTTTTCCTCTCCGGCCGGACAGCCACTGGGCCTTCCCGGCCCATTAGCGCGCATGACGGCTAGGGTAAAAACCCTAGCCGCCACAGCCTTTCCATCGCGCCTTGCGCCGCGCGCTGTGCGCCTTTTCCCCTTCTTCGCCGCGCGCTGCCAATCCACGCCGCGCCGCGCGCTGCCTCTGCTCTGCGCTTCGCGCCGCCCACCCACTCTTCTGCGCCGTCCGCTCGTTTCGCTTCCCCCTTCTTCAAGCACGGAGGAGGCGATGGCGGCGGCTTCGGACAGATGAGAGGTGGCGGAAGCAAGCGGCGGGTGGGGCAATGGCGCGGCGACGGCGACGGCGCGTCCGACGCGACAGTCTGAGGCGGCCGGCGCGCGGGTCGGCGTGGACGGGCGCGAGGTAGCGACGGCCGCGGCCAACTCGAAGCCGAGGCGTCGCGACGGGTTCGGGCCGGATGCGCGGCGGCAAGGCTGCGTCTGCGAGCCCGGTCGGCGCGCGCCGCTCGTCGGCGCGGCCGAGCCGAGCGGCGACGGCGGCAGAGCGCCGGTCGAGGGCGGGCGGCGGCCGCGCGCCGGCCGAGGGTGCTACGGCCGAGGCGTCGGCGTGAGACGGCGGCGACGGGCGGGCTTGCGGCCGGCGGAGTCGGCGACGACGCGATCTGCGAGGCCGAGGCCGTGGCGGGATGGCCGAGCCGAACCGGTGGCACGCGATGGGCGCCGACGTCTTGTGGCGCCAAGGTCGAGGCGGCGGCGCTGCGCGCTGAGCGCATCGCCGTGGCGATGGCGGCAGTTCGTGCACGCGAGCCGAGGCAACGGCGACATTCCCCTTTTTTTCTTTTTTTTTTTCTCTGGATGCTGTGGCTTCATGCCTAGTAGCTTCATGCGATCGCCGTGTAGCTTCGTGCCACATGACGAAAAAAAACAGAAAACAGATGCGTAGGGTAGATGCATGCATAGAAACGACAAGCGTTTAGATTCAATTGCCGAAATCCCCACCTTTCTCACCTTTTCAATTCTGAACTCCGGTAGAGCTTCGTGCTGATAACGTGTTAAGGAACCTCGCTATCGAATAGTCCGGAGTTCCCGAACAGATCTAAATTGGAGAACAGAGAGAGAAGCACAGGTATTTTGGGAGCGACGACAGAGTTCTTTATTGCTTTGTGATTCTTGTACATAGGGGGACCCCCCTTCCTCCTTATATAGCGCTCACCTAGGGTTTCGGTTAAGGGACCATCGTAGGCTTTTCATTGAGCTACGTGGTTTCCTACCAGTTTTTGCACTTTTTCCCCTTCGCCTGTTTCGTCACTGCTTTATTTGTGGTGCCAGTTTGCTGTGTGTAGGCTTGGTTCTGGTATTTGTTCTTGCTGTTCTTTTGTGCCGTGCCCTTCTCACTGCGTTTTGTTGGCCTGCGTCGCCTGCCGTCTGCTCTCACGCCGCGTCATGTTCGGCTAATTCGGCGCCGGTTCTTCCGCATTTCGTCTCCCCTTTTTTTGTTTCATCGCTCCTTTATTTATTTAGTTATTTTCCTATGTATCGAGAAGCTTCTAAATTCGTAACTACTTCTGCTGTTTCGGTGCAGGCTCCTATTGGCCGTTTGGGTAGGCTCCGTCGTGTACCCAGGGTTGGTCTCCATTGCTGTTGTCCGAAGGTGATGTTCCGCTGTCCTTGTATTGCCTTTGCTTTGTTAGATTGAATGCTTAGTGCTCATTTCATTGTGTGTATCAATCGATCTTTTATTTGTGTCCATCTATTCTGTGCTATGTTGTCTATGGTCCTATGCGATGGATTCGTTTTTGTGATGTTATGTCTTGTTTATAGCTGTGTGATGTGCGCTGTGTTTCTTCCCTGCCATGCGTTGTGATGTGTACAGAGAGATGCCCTGCTGTCGCTGTGTCAACGACCTTACCTCTTGGGTTTAATGTAGCCGGTTTATATGGGGGACGTATCTCGCTCATGCCATCGCCGGCGTCGCTTGGCTGATGGTATGTGCGTTTGATCTTATTGGGTTACAATTCTGTTGTGCCCTTTATGAAGGACCCTTGCCCTTGCTACATGTTTGGCATGCTTTGTTTGCCGTTGCCGTGGCGCACTGATCCTCACCTGATTTGGCTCGCAGGCCCGGTTGTTTCCCTGCAGATCGCTGATTCGTCGTGTTTTGTGCCAGGAACGCTACCATCCATCTTACTCAGCCCAAGTAAACTCATCGTAGGTTCATACATGCCTCATCTCCCGTCTCATGATTCGTATTGTGTTTGTTTATAATGGTTCCGCATGTTTCTGTGCAGCTTCGCTCTCCTGCCGTGTGTGTTTCTTGTTCATGCATGCCTCCTCTCTGCTCTTTTCGTGGTTGTCTTGTGTTTGCTTATAGCGATGTAGCATGTTTTTGTGCAGCTCCATGATCCTCGCCTGTCTGTTTATTCGTGTCTATCGAGAGCGTTGGGCCACTATCTTCCCCTGCAGATTGTCTCATCCGCTCATTATGTTTACCTACTGACAAAAAAATGATGAAGAACACCTTGCCTGAGCTCACGACACCACCAACACCGTCGTCGTCTGATATAGTCACCTCTTCAGATCTACCATCGCAGGTATGTTTCCCTTCCATAATATGCCCTTGTGTCCTTGCTTGCCTATGTACTGCCCTTGCACCTTTGCCTCAGTATGCAAAGTTATCATGTTCCTTTCGCTCTGTAGGATCCTGCATCGGCTGCCCTATGGTTCTATGCTGTTGGAGAACCAATTTGGTCTCTCATTCCTCAGAGCAGAGACACGCTGGTCAGTACACAGAACGTTCGCCCAGAGCAAGATCTTGAATCTGGGCAAAGACCCTGCGAGACGGAGCAATCGCCTTTCCCTAGATTCGACAATCGACCTGTCAGCATAGAGTCACATCATTCTACCTGGTGTAAGTCCTTACGTTGTTAGAAGCGCTAAATGTTTAGCTCTCTTATTCATGCTGCGCAAACAGTACATCTCGGCATCTCTGGATTCTTCGGACCTAAAATAGATCCTATTCTGTATGACTATTTTGTTTTAAACTGATTCCTACATAGCCGATGTTCCTGATATTAGAAGTAATGATATCTAATCAGAATGAGTCACGCTTTGCATTTCACCGGCAAAGCAATTCAGTTCAGAAATTTTAGCCAAGCTCTATGTGAGATTGCTCATATACACTATTCACATCTCTGATTCTAATGAGGTACTTACTGTTTGCATCTTCGATAGGTGGAAGCAGCTGTGTATATTTCAAGGCAGTTGCTATTAAAAGAAATAGTCAGCAAATTGTGTTTAACGATACACTCAATATGCACTATCTACGAGGATCGCGGCTAAATTAGAGGTTGGATAAAGATGGATATGCCACTTACATTCAGACATAATCACAAAGAAGAAGAAACGTTCTATGGAGAACTAGCTGGCACATCCTATAATGCGCTGGAAAATGCAGCTCATGCTGCATCTACAGACCAAGAGAAATGTAAAGATTGAAGATACCAATTACGAACCCCTGAACGCTGCACGTAAGAGACTCAAAAATGAACAATGTTGGGCAGATCTCTTTCGTGACAGCACTGTTGCTACAGGTGATGCAGCTCATATCGTTAGACAGAAACACAACTGTTTGCTCTATGAAATAAAACGAATATATGCCGAAAATACTGGTTTTCTCCCTATTGAGACCACAGGATGGAAAAATCGCAGCGTTGAGCCATTCAAAGTGTCGGTGATTTATACTGGAAAAGATCCAGCATCTACTCCACAGGAGATCTTAGCTCATAATCTTGTCAGTATCCTCCAACACAACCCTATCAGTGAAGATTTTATTCCAACAATATAAGAGAACACAGATCTCAGAACATGACGTCGCAATACTGCATATGCTAGACAATGTGGATGGTTATTTCTATATTGTACATCCATAATTCTGTTTCCCTATGTGCCGTCAGCATGTGATCATTTTAACTCGCTGTTATACATGCAAAACAGATATTCTGCTTCAGGCTTGCTTTCGCCTCAGCAGCCGATCTATTCAGTGCGAGCACAACAAATCACATGAGATAAGTGCTCCGGGTCCGATCGCGCGTTCTTCCTGTACATATATGTCTGTTTTGCTATCGCGTTATCGTCGCACCCTGATGTTATTATTCCTTTCTCTGTAATCAGATCGTAATAGCTATGTGCATAAGCTGTATGGTTTTTTTTACGTCATCCTATGACCGCCATGTGTATCTGTAAAATAGGAATATAATTGTACTATTTCAGACCATTGTATATCAGACCTTTTTCCCCGTACCTCGAATGATAGCTATACATCAAGAAGTCATATTCTATTACCTATGTCCATGCCAGTGACGCCTGTTGTGTTTAATCCAAATAGAGACAGCCCAGCCACGAACATAATCGTGCTCATAGATTCTATACTTAGTCGATTTATGTTGTCCTAGATAGACTAACTCTGTTCTACAATTATCGATGCGTCATACTACATTTGTATACTGCTGCTGACACCATAACGTGTATATCGCTTTACGTTATTATTGAAATTATTTACAGTTTCACCAAAGAACCCCCTGCGAGAACCACGGCGTCGTTTCCTCCGGCTTGCACTTCCAGTAAGCACTCCTTACACGGTTACACAGAGATTACCGTTTCTTGCAGTCATCGAACACATATGCAACATCAATACACACGCACGGCCCAAAGACGTGACCCGTCCTGACCGCCGAAACCCATGAAGTGCCCAAACAACTATCGTATTCCACTCCAAAGAACAATTCCTGACCCATAAAACCGCGTTTGCTCCTTATAAGCAATGATGTGCAGCTTCTGGTATAGCATATCTTTTACGTCTTGCTCCTTCGTTCCCGGCATAAATCTACGTCTTATCTGTCTATACTAATGCCTTTCGATCGCAGCGACAGCACAACTGCTTTCAGCGATGCGTATATACCGCTACATCCTGTGCACATAGGCGCGGCGTAGCGCGCTGCACAGGCTAGTTTATCCTCAGCCATAGCCGATCCCCAATCCCACATCACTTACTTTCCACGAACCCTAAATTCCCAGCTCAATCTTCCCCTCACTCGAACTACTCAGTACTCATCACCACCTTGTCTTACATGATTGCATCAATAGATCCGCCAACACAGTCATGAATCCCTTTGTTTGCATCAGAATCTGGCAAGGCATGGCTAATTTGTCAAATTAAGGATAAAAGGGATATTTTTTGTCGATGTCAGTTAAGAAAGGAAAAGCTAAACTTACAAATAGAATTATAACCGATATTGATCCAAATTTGGGAATTTTATCCGTATAAAGGTTGATACGGATCACGGTTTATAACGCATTGGAGAAAGATACGATCGGCCGATGCACTACAAAAGATTACCGAGGGTGAGCAAAAGAAAAACAATAATCAATCAAACAACTAGCATTTACTTTCTTTTTACTTTCATGTCAATTAAGAGTACCTTTTTAATTTAGACTCTTGTAATCCGATTTTCATCAATAAAGTTGCACATCGCCGATTATTGATCTTTATCGATTATACCAGGTTTGATTTTCTCCGATCTTGCTGCGCATCTCCTTTTTGGGGAAAAATCTACCTTTATCATCTAATCAGCCTTAATCGGTTGTTTAAACTTATCGTTACTTTTGATTTAATCGGCTTCTGGTAGCTGTTTAGATCTTTGCCGATTATCATATTAGATCGCCTTTAAGCGTGTTTTTTCAATCTATCTTGCCTATTGCAGGATCAAATCGGCTGGCACGCCTCGAATCTAATTGAACCTGGCGTTCTCGTGTGTTTGGACCGATTAATTCGTCATCACATTTTTCAGCATCAACACCTTGTTTTGTTTCACTCCTTCGCGCCCTAGTTTGTGCAAGAGCCAATGAGCTAGGGCACGGGTGCCACACAACGGTGTCGGCAAATGGCGTGGAAACAGATGCAGTTGGCGTTGGATGGAAGGATAGAGAGTAGGAGGTTGCTCGGGAATTGGGAGCATATTCGGGCCCTTCCCCGATGAGGCAGCGGCAGTGGTTGAGTGACACGAGGGCAGAAAGGTGGGCACAGAGGTGGCAGAGCATTTTGAGGAGCTTCGATAGGTAGAACTTATCCTCCACTTATACGGTTGTGCTTCTGCCCCCTCTGTCGTCGTTCAGGAGTTTCTCCTTAGGGTATGTACAATAAGGCCACCTCAGCTTACTCTTAGCATGTCCACGTCAGTTTTATCCTATGTGGAAGAATCAGAAAAGAGGAGAGAGAAGAGAGCTGGCTCTTATTTAGTAATAAGCATTGCACGGGAGTATGGGTAGATTAGTTATGTACAAGAGAGGAGATAGTTAATGCATGACATCTAGAGCTAACCTTTAGAGATAACTATTGTACAAGCTGGATTTAGTGCTTACTCTAGATAATATGGATAGGAGATGGAGTAAGCAATTGATTTTATTATTGTACTTGCGCTAATGGTGTGCTTATACTCGCTCTCATCCACTTGGATGCAGGCTCAGGTCGCTCACTGGAAATCAAAGATCATCCGGTTGTTGCCTCTAGATTAGGAGGTTGTGCGTAGGGTTTGGAGGCGGTCTCCAAGGCGTTCTCTCTGTCCTCGAGGCAAAAAAAAAAAGCCACGCTACTCGCTAGGGATGCTCTAGTCCTATGATACACTATAAAAACTTTGGCAGGGAATTCACGGCAAAAGGTATAATTCTCGCTGAAATTTAAAAATAATTCTTTATTCCATTTAGGATATTATACTTGTAATATAATACTACATCTGCTCCTTTTGCTTGTTGTTTCAAATAGCGGTGAAGCCAAACCTCGCGCCACTCGAACCATTGCCAAGACCTAGGATCAACGAATCAGCTTAAATGGACCATAAATAGCTGATCTACCTGGACTATGGCCCGAGAATAGCTGGCCCGGCCCGAGAATAGCTGGCCCGGCCCGAGGCTTTGGCCATGGCTTGCTCCGCCCCTTGGTTTCAAAGATCGACACAAACTCTAATACAAATATTGGACCATTACTTTTCATAACATGTTAGTAAAAAATATTAATGATATATTGATATGAAAGTGTTTTTATGATAGATCTAGTAATATTATTTCCGTATGAAAAATTATAATACTTTCGTACTCGGTACAAAAGATTGATGTTTTGGACATGAAAGTCTCCAAAATCCACTTAGACCACTAATTGCTATTGTAAAAATTTTATGAAACCTAAAATTCTAATATTATGAAATTACTTTCGGGACAAACCTACGCATACCGTTTAAAGCTAGCTTCCAGTATGTCATCTTTAAAGCTACCGCACAATAAAATAAACCAAAGGCCAAAAGTCACCTCAAGCCAGCTTGCAGGGGCTTTTGGTTTTGGGTAGAAGTTAGCCACCATACCTCCCATAGCATACTGGTTCGTGGAAAAAAAAATATCGAGTTATAGTTGCCTTTTTTTGCCCATGATTTCTCCAATGTCGACGCTAAGGTTCAAACTTTCGGCTGGGATGAGATTTTAAATCCTGACCAAATAAAAAGTTTTGAAAAAAAAATCAAATTGCTACCGTTTTTGGAATTTCTGAATTTTTGAGATATTTTATAAAAATAACAGAAGCACTACCAGGATTTTATAAAAATATACAAGCTTGATCATACTCTAAAAAAAAATTATGGTACCATATTCAGCAGTCTAGGATCATATATAAAATTTTCCAAAATAATTGAACTTCATTTGTTATGTTTGAAAAATAAAAAACAGAATGAACATAAATGAGACAGTAACAATATCTGAATTTTATAAATTCGATCGTGTGTGATCATGATCCAAAATTTTTAGGAAAGCTTAAGAATTACCTTAGAACTTTTTTAAAAAAGTTTTAAAAATTCTAAACTTGTTTTAGTTGCTCAATCAAATCTTTGGAAACAATACCTGTAGTCAGCCCTGTCAGAATTTTTTAAAATTCTTAGGTCTGATCATCGTCTGAAAATTTTATGACAACATTAGTAATGTGTCGGGACAATCCAAAAAAAAATTCTAATATAGTTTGAACTATTTTTTATTCGGTTAAAATTTGCCGATATTTTAGCCGCAATCCAAAAATTCCGGATTTGAATTTTTCTTTTTAAAACAACATTTGAAATCTGGTCGACGCTGCTCCGCCGCCCTCGCCGGCCCAGCTGCGTCGCCTCTTATCTACCTCCTCCTTTCCGCCTCTAAAGCTGACCTACGTGCCCAACGTAGCCCCGCCGTCGTTCTCAACCCCAAGCGTCGCCTCGGTCGTCGTCGCCGCCGCCTTGGTCCAGTCACGGCATCCCTCCGTAACCAACACACTCTGACGTCGTACTAGTTGAGTTTATCACAGAAGCTAGGGTCTTGCCGTGGAGAGAGGAGCAAGTTAGTGCAACAGGAAGTGCTTTGAATTGACCAAAAGCAGAGAAGCCAGCGAAGCCACAGTATCTGGCTGCTTGCTGTCGTGGAGAAGAGCCGAAGAAGAAGGCTGCAAGCTGCTGGTTGGGCCCACATGTAAGTGGAAGGGAAAAAGAGATAAGGGAGAGGTGTCTTTCTGGACAGCGCATGGTCTACATTAAATTGGCTGTCAAATCGCAATGAAAATTTTTGAAACTTTTTGACCGAGGTTACTTTTGGCTATGACATTTTCATGCTGAGATTTCAAGTCAGGATATTCTATATTTAGTTTATAAAAATTCTGATATTGATAAGATTATATTTAATTTAATTTTTTATTTCTTTTTAGCTTTAAATGAGTTAACTTTGTTTTAAAAGTTTTTGAGATGACCTTAAGATGATTTGGCATTTTGATAAATTTTTCAGATTTTATTTCTTAAAGAATTTTAGGTTTTGTATTTTAAAGGAAAAGGAAACAATTAGTATAAAAGGTTTTCTTAGAACCAAAATTCAGCAAAATTTCAGAATAGATGAAAACTCTACATAAATTTTTATTTCCAACTCATTTTCATAGTTTGTTTAATTTGGAAGAAGTTTTATATTGAAATCTTACTTTCCTCAAGATTGGAATACGAGAAAATAAAGAAAAGAAGGAAATTTTAAATTAAAATCTTGATTCTATTTAAAATTTTATCCATTGTCATTTTCAAATTTCAAATTTTTATTTTTCCTATTTTTGAAATTTTCAGAATATTACATAGTTCCACAAATATTAAAGTATGAATGAAAGGTAGATGGTGATTACTTATACTTTCGCTTGCTTCAAGATTTGTGCAACTTATAGATGGTGATTTCTTGCATTTTTCTTTTAGCCATGTCTTGCTTGTCCTGCATCAGAACTAAGGATCGAGACGCACCACGAGGGGGTAAATTGGTATAAACTAAGACCTAAACATAATTTTTCTGTTTTTATTAATTCTAAAAATTAATAAAATAAAGATCTAACTGACATAATCAATCTAGGATAAAGGATCTAAAACCATGGAAGAAAACTAGATCAAACAAACAAACTAGAAAGCAATTATATGAAAACTTAAAGAACAATGATTAGTAGATTGAAATCCATACTCATTTATGTATTTCTTATATTAGGAATGCAGAAACCACACAAAGATCGTTATCTCTTAACCCTAATTTCTTATCCCTAATCACTTGTATGCATACACCTTGGTCCTAGTACACATGGCCCGTTCCAATACATGCACACAGCCTAATACATGCAATGTATGTGCACGCACTCGCCGCTCACACATGGCTCACTCGCTGTCACGGCCCGTTGGCCGCTATATTGTGCCGTCTGTCCGCGTGGACCTTTTTGCGTCCCATCTCACTGTATCTGCGTCCCTCGTGTGCTACCTCTAGACTACGAGCCTAGCGTCCCGTCTCACTGCACCTGCGTAAAGGACTACACACCTCCTATGCGAATTCTCTGCGACCTGCAGTTTGTGTGCGTCACGCATGCCTGCACTGCATCTCCTGTTACAAATAAAAAAACAACCCAATGCATTAACTTCTTCTACAAATATTCTATAAAATAAATATTATTTTCCATCACAAATATTGTTGTCAAATTAATCATCACATATATATATTACAAATAGAATTAACAAGAACCTAACGCATTTTAGCCGCTACTCTATGTTTGGACAGGTAGTGACCACGGGCGGAACAGGGGGTGTGAGAGAGAACAAGGGAGATCATATCAATGTTCTTTGTTGAGGAAGAAAGAACTGTCTCCTTATTGTTCATGCTACTATGTTCTATCTTCAGCTAATGACTGGACGTTTGTGGTGATGATCTCTATTCACACTTGTTTTCATAATAGAAGCAAAATATGCATTAGTTTCTATGTTCTTCGCTGTGAGTTAGCTATCTCATCAGAAAGTCTAAATAATTTGCGCAACGCATGAAGAAGTCGTCCAATCAATCAAAGATGAGGCCTCCAATTGGATTTTCGCAGGAGCAAAACATCTTAAAAATCTGTTAAATAGTACGCACCCAATTGAATTTTCGCAGGAGCAAAACATCTTAAAAATTTCAATTTCCGCCGCCGGTAGTGACCATAGTTCAGTTTTGCTTCACAAAAATGACGATTATACGTTACCAGTCATGGCGGCATTCTCCTTCCATGGATGAAGATACGATTGTTCTCTCTACAAAGAAGTTTAAAGTGGCTGCTAGAAAGAGAGAGAAGTCTTACCCTGTAGATGATTCCGTCCTCTTTTGACTTATTATTATTGAGAGGCGAACTGGAATACGTACATTTGAAGGAACATAAAGAATCTTTCCGAACTGGCGATGATGGAAATCAAGAATGAACGGATGGTCCACCGACGATGAGATACGGTGCGATAGGTTGGTGGACTAGGTTAGACTAGTATAGTGCCCTATCTTCCGGTTTTCTTTTTCCAGCACGTAATATATGGTCTTTTCCTTTTTTAGAATGTTTGTTTCCTTTTCCTTAATTTCAGGATATTTGTTTCCTTTTCCTTGAGATGATGCTGGAGGTGGGGGGAGATCTATTGTGGCTATAGGGATGAGTTAGACACATTAAACAATGGCCATCGGATGTGGGTGAGTAAAGTTGAGGAAAGATCTGAAAGTTTAATTTTGATGGAGGCAAGTTTCTGGGGACGTTTCGCTGGGTGCATGAAGGTTGGGTCATCTCTAGTGGGGTGCATTATTTGGGGTGGACGTAGAAAAGAATGCTTAGGTGCATTATAAAGGGGTATAGATTAGATGTGATGATTCTGTATCATTTAGTTCTATTATTTTGAGTTAATAATATGATTTAGTATATATAGAGAATATTTTTTAAATTTATATCCTATCATCTAATCATTTATGGTGGGATAATTTCATTCAAACAATCAAATGTATGAATAATTGTTTTTAACTATCTTATATATGTATCATTTAGTATAAGAAACTAAACACACCCTAGGAGAATGCACACGATAAAAATGCAAAGGAATGTTATTATTACAAGTCTAAAGCTCATATCCTAAAAATCTCATAAGACTTCTTTTTGAGCTGGAATTTCACAAGAATTCGATTGGAAATAAACAATCAACGGAAGTTACGGAACATTCACGATTAGGCTTCGTCTGGAAAAGCACCAATCTTTCATATTGCCGCAGGAATTTAAATGTTCCTTTTGAAAATTTCCATGTTCCAAATATTTTCCGGTAAAGTTCTTATAAAAATACTATGATACAAATGAGGAAAGATAAAATGTGCGTAGGTAAAAAAGAATAGACTAAATTTCACAAAACTCTAGGTTTTAAGGCAAATGTAACACAAAACCACATGTTTTACAATTTTTTCAAGGAATCCCGGGTTTTGAGACAAGAGTTTAAAAAAAAAACAGGTACGCCACTAGCCGTTCATTTTGCTCTAAGATTCACACATGATACCGATATGTAATAAAAATACATTGTATTTTTTAGTATACACACAGGAGTAGGCTCTGTAATGCACCCCTGTATGTGTGTCTCTCCTCTCTCTCCTGCTCACCCTCCCACACCTCTCGCTAATCCGGTGAAGGCAAAATAAAAGAGAAGAGAGAGATAAGGCGTATAAAATGAGTAGAGTACTGCAGAGACGACGTGTGTGTATATACTTAAAAAATACCGGACGGTATATATGGTGTTTTTTCAAATATTTTGCCCAATAAATTAGGGGTTCTTGAAAATATTGTAAAACCTATGGTTTTGTGTTATCTTTACTCCAAAACCTAGGGTTTTCTCAAATTTACTCAAAATAATATCATAAATGATAGGGTTGAAAACAGAAACGGAATTTCCGACGTCTCGACGAAAAACGAAAACAGAAGCATTTTTTCGGAAACGGAAATAGAAAATGTAGGTACGAAAATGGAAACAGATTTTTTTTTGTCAGGCACGGAAACGAAAACGGAAGAGCCAATTCCGACAGAAACGGAAACGTAAATTTCGTATAAATGAAACTGAAAATTTCATTTTCTAATTTAAATAATACCAGGAATATATATTGCTTTATAGAAAATATCAAATAGAGTTAAAAAATTCTACACAAAATCTCAAAAATACTTTATAACATTTTGAATTTAGAAAAATTATTTCCAGCAAGATTTAAGTTTTTTTCTCAAATAAATTATTTATTTAAATCTAAAAATAGTAAAAATCATTAATTAAATGCTTAAAATTCAGAATTTTTTTTATAAAATCTGAATTAAATGCTCAATTAAAGAATTTGCAAATTTTTAGAGTGTTACAACTGGGAACATACCTGGATATAATTTTTCGCTTTTGTTTCCGTATCCGCTCCGTTTCATTCTGCATTTGTTTCCCTCGCTATCTGTTTCCTTATCCATTTTCGAGGTTTTCGCTTTCGTTTCCGTTTTCGTTACCGATAAAATTTGTGAAAACTAAAACGGAACAGTCATTTACCCACTATTTTTGTTCCATTTTCATCCCTAATGAATGATCATCATAAAGCACAAAAAAAAGAGCAAGGGGTGTTCACAAAAAAAAAAGGAGCGTGGACGACCCCACATTTCTTATTTAGAAATGAGCACATTTGTCATTTTGAATTTTGATGCACACCCCGCACTATTGAGTTGCATGCATCAACCAGTTCACCTAAAAGCTTAAGCTGATGAGGAAAGGTAAGCAATTCACTTATACTTCAACACTTCCCCTCACGTATAGGCTCCCTCAGACCTAGGACGTGGAATAGAAGTGGACTGCAATTATTATTTTTTAATTGCGCTAACCGGGTCCTGATACCATATTGAGTTGCATGCACCAGCCAGTTGACCCAAAAGCTTAAGCTGATGAGGAAAGATGGGTAATTCACTTATACTTCAACACGCACCAATCAACAAATACTCTGTTTCGCAATATCTATCTTACTGAGAATTGTCATTTTACAATAGCAGCGCACCATGAAATCGAAGTGTGTTTATTCAGCTCTACCACTTTACAAGATCGCGCAAGTTATTATATAAAAAGCTTAGCAACTGAGGGAGCAAATCATCTTAAATTGTACTTCGTAGGACTCCAACTGTGGCGTTTAGTCACAACTCACAACACACACAAGTCCATCGGTGGAATTGGCATTTTTTTTGTGAGGGTTGAATTATCTAATGTTCGGCATTAAAACTGTGTATAGCGAAAAGTTTTAAATTTTTTACCACTAAAATACACGGAAATAACAACAAATACTTTATTAGACACGAAAAATTCTATATTGCATTAACCGGATGAAAGACAACAAAAGAGTTGTGTTACAGCTAATTCAATCTCTTAAAACTTTTGGTTTGGTGGGACTGCGGAATAAGTAATGCTGGAAGGAACAGACGCGCGCCCACGAGGAACAAGAATCTTTGGACAATGCCCACATCAGGTTAGTCGCTCGTTAGCGTGACTGGAAATCGTCTGTTTCCTCTCCCTCCACTACCCGTTTTTTTTTTTCAAATCTAACAACTCCGTAAAATCATTTAAAGATTTAACTCATTTTCACCGCGAAAGGTGTTCCTATGTTTGAGGAGCGCGGCAGCCAGCGCTACCGCTCCAAGGGAGTATGGCAGTTGACGAGTCGCAGGACCAAGTGAGCTATCGCGGGAGCAGGTGCACTAGCTACCTAGGAGGTCCCACGCACGGGCTACCACAGATGGAGAGAGCGGGAGGCGACCTGGGAGCTCGGACACAAAGCGCATGATGCTCTTTTCGTGGTAGGAGACCGCAGAAGGTAGCACGTATCATTTTTCAGTACTTTTACGGTAGAGAACGAGGCTAATACTGTAAATGTGTTTGCGGGGGACTAAATTTGCCAAAAATGAGGAGATGGTAGCTAAAAAGGATAAATACCGTGGCCGTGCTATCACTGTATTGTGGATAGAGTTTCGTGCAGTGCAGTTTAACGGTACTATAACTTAAGTAGCTCGATCTAAGCAACCGACCGTGCGGATGGCTGAAAAGTCATCAGCTATATTGTTTTCTACAGCACATGCTACATGTCAAGTTGGTACAGGGTTTTTCCAGCAGTGGTACGAAAAAATCTAGGTTATTGCCTCGTTGGTATCCTTGTGTAGTCCTTATTCATTCGACCAGGTACGTTGTCCTTATTTCCATTTATAACCCATACTGTCGTTGTGCGTGCCAACGTATGAACAACCCGAGGGCCTATTTGCCATGATGATCTTAAGACCGAAAACAAGGCATACAATAAATAAAAGCGATAAGAAAATATATGTATGCATATGAGAAAATATCGACAAACAAAGTACGTAAATCACATAAAAATCGAGAAGCAACCCACACAAAACTAGGAATAAACTCAAATACAGAGTCATGATCACCTCGGAAACACAGAAATTGGGAGCAACTCCATAAAATTTGAGTAGTAGCTCCATGAGCAGTCGAGTAGCACCTAAAGGCTGCAGGGGAAAGATCGGGTAGCAACTCTAATTGAGATCGGGTAGCATCTTGAAGCTTCTAAAGAAAGGTAGTAACTCCAGTTGAAAATCGTGTGATAACTTGAAGCTTTTAAAAAAATACGAGGCCCGATTGGTGCGGAGCGAGACTCGCTCCACCCGTCTGTGTTCGAGCTAGGCTCGACACTGACGCGCGTGAGGAGGCGAGGGCTGTGTGGGGGTATGTGTGTACGCAGTTCGTCTGTTGTTTTTTTTTATAATGAATGTTAGTGTTTCTGGTTAATTTTTTTAAAAAAATATACGAGAGATATTTCTATGCTTTTTTTGACAGGTATATAAATTTTAAAACATATTATATTAAAAGCAAGAGCATTGAAGCCCTGCTAAAAAATATTTGTAGCAATTCAAAGCTACTGGAAAAAGGGTAGAAACTCTCGTTGAAATCGGATAGCAACTCAAAGCATTTGAGAAATAGGTAGCAACTCTAGCTAAAATCATGTAGAAGCTCCGATCTTTTAAAAAAACTAGATAAGCGATCGCGGTGTGCCACATCACGACCGTCGCTCTCTACGCGAGTAAATCGAGAAAACGTGCGATATTCGGGGTCCTCTCACGAAGGATATGTGATTTCGCTAAAAAGAAAGCTCCTTTTCGAAAAAAAAACGGTAGATGAGTCACCGTGGCGCGCCACGCCGCGATCGCCGCTACGCACGTAAAAAAGGTAAAAAGGACATAAACATATTTCTTTTTTTCCCACAAAAGGAGCAGAACGTTTTTTTTCGAAAAAGGATCTAAATGTGATGATCTAAAATGCATAAAGGACTTAAACGCAACTTGCTTTTTCTTTCAAAAAAATAAGGACCCGATCATATTTTTTCTTTCCGAAAAAGGACCTAAACGTAATTTCTTTTTTCGAAAAAAACCTCAACGCGACACTTAAAAATACATAAAGAACATAAGCGCAATATTGTTTTTCCTTTTCTAAAAAGGATCTATCCGTAATCTTTTTTTCTTCTGAAAAGGACCTACCCATAATTTTTTTTCACGAAAAATAACTTGAACGTAAATTTTTTTCCTGACTCGGCTTGAGCCACGAGCCGAGCCGGCGCCCTCCCGACTCAAACGCACGGAGGCCGGGAAACCTCCTAAATGTAACGGAGGTAGTATTTGGTGTAGAAATTCCAGCTGAAATGCAGTAGCTAACTCGAAGCTTTAGGAAAAACGGGTTGCAACTCTGGTTGAAAGCAGGTAGCAAGTCAAAACATTTGAAAAAAAAATCAGGTACATAGCAACTCTAATTGAGATCATCTAGAAACTTGAATCTTTTTTTAAAAAGAAAAATCTAGTAGCAACTTGGGTAGAAATCCTATAGCAGCTCGAGGCTTTCAAACAAAATAGGTAGCAACTCTACTTGAAATCGTACAGCAACTTAGAAGCTTTAAAAAAAAGCTCAACAAACCGAAGCTTTAAGAAAAAAGAGGAAGCAACTCTAGTTGAAACCGGGTACCTTTAGAAAATATTTAAAAAGTCAGACAGCACTTGAAATCGTGAAGAAATTTGTCTTATTGTACTTAAAAAACGGATTGATTTATACATAAAATCAGAATTTATCATTTACTCGATTATTAGAGAATCAAAATCTGTCCGATCATAGTCTAAAGCTTTAAAAAAATCGGCTAGCAACTCGAATAGGCTGTTGCACCTGGAGATAAGCGCCGCCTCAATTGATGTCTGCCTGTCGCGTCGCACCATGCATCTGTAGAGTGTAGATACGAAGCCCACGAGATCCGCCAAACAAGGACAGGACTGGACACTGCAAATTACGCAATTTTCATCGATCAAGATCGTCCGATCAAACGAACTATCTATACAAGTATACAGTAACTTTACTCAATAGTCGATACATAAGTTCTTAAGTTCTGAATCTCTTTCCGTCTAACCGCGTAACCATTGATCAAGGTGACTGGTCATGCCGCTGATTGGCTCGTGCAACATACCGCCGCAGTCGCTAGATTCCTCGCGTCCCATGCCGAGAAGAGAGAGAAAGGGAAAAGCCATGAACTAAGGATTGGATAGAGTCAGAGATGAAGAAGTATAAAGCAACTTGTTTTACTCCCTGGTTCTCCAATACCCACGTTATCCTAGATTTTAAATTTTATTATTGCATACATATTATTCTATAGTTTTAAAGTAAATTTTTACTATTTTTTTTATATATTTCTACCTTCAACTATTTTCGATATCACTTAAAGTAAAATACATCGTAACGAAGTGAGTAACAAATATATGCCCCCACTGGCTTTTCTGGTTTTACATTTGGACTGCCGTCCCGCGCGAAGTATCCAGCGGCAACACACGTGGTAGCGCGAGGATGCTAAGACGCTACTCCCTGGCTCCCGAATAGAGGTGAAAACGGATCGGATACGGATGGATAATAGTTCTACCATATTTATTTTTATATTTTTTCTCAGATGCGGATACGGATACGGATAGTCCGGATACGAATACGAATACGGATAATATCGAATACAGATACGAATCGAATACGAATCGAATCGGATACGGTTTCGAATATTTTATCGGAACATGATAACCCCTTAAATTGTATATAAAAAGTCAATGAAAACACATAACTAGTTGATTTGATGAAAATGTTATTGAAAATTGAACAAATATAAGCATTTTAATTCACTTAGACAATAAGTAGATACCATGTCGCAAATAAAATTATATAAGACTTAGTTTATCACACACATACAATTAGTTCATTATATATAAGACTTAGTTTATCACACACATACAATTAGTTCATTATACACGTAGATCAAAACACAAAAATGAAGGTAATCTTTACTCAAAGATACAAATGGAGGCAAACACATAACACACTAAAAATTTGATAATACTTAAATATCACAAATATCCGATCCGATTTATATTCTTTGTTGAATTATGTTAATCCGTTAAGAAACATTTTGGGCCAAAGAGTCCGAAAATATCCGGATCGGTCGGAAACTATCCGATCCGTTTTCATCCCTAATCCCGAATACACAGTCTTTTCTTAATCCGCTCTGTTAAGTGTTAAAGGGATTATTATTCCCAATCCTAGATAAACAAATGTTCTCTCCCTGCGAATCAACTTTGGAGTGCAACGAATCAACAAGATATGTTTAACCAGTGGTCATGAAGTGCGTATGAAGCAAGGGACAAGAGTCTTGTGTGATACTTTTGTCCCAATAAGGATAGCTGGAGCTTGGAGGCTCATCTCACAGACGAATTAGGGGTACTAGAAAGGGCCGCGCGCTACGCTGCGTCGTGCAAAATTCAGCTGCGCGACGTTGTGACACGCGAAACTTGGTTCAATGATTATTTTTCGGAAAAATGGATCTGAGGATATAAATGTACGAGCCGTCGGTGAATCCGCGGATTTTTTGAAAAAAAACGCAGAGGGATATAAACGTAATTTCATTTTTCGGGTCAATACAACGTCGGTGAATCCGCGGATTTTTTGAAAAAAAACGCGGAGAGATATAAACGTAATTTCATTTTTCGGGTCAATACAACCAAAAAACATCTTTTAGGACCTAAACGTAATTTTGTTTTTTTTGTCGGCGAATTCACGAACTGCTATGAGCCGTCGGCGAACACGGGGACTTGTTTGAAAAAAACGCGGAGGGATATAAACGTAATTTCGTTTTTTCGGGTCAATATAGCAAAAAAAAAGTTTTTCGGGACCTAAACGTAATTTCATTTTTTTCTCGGGTCGATTCCGCTAAAAACCGGCGTGAGGACCTGAACGCAAACCCCAGAGGGACCTGAATGTAATTTTGTTTTTTGGTCTATTTTATTAAAAAACCGGTAAAAGAATCCGAACGTAATTTCCAATTTTGCGGAGGTTTTTATTGCGAGTGGGCGACGTGGCATGGCTGAGCTCACGCCATTTCCACCCGCTTTAATATAGAGATAATGATTAGCTGCAAAATCTCCACTTGCCTTTGTAAAAGGTCCATAGGTATGACAAACCTCTTTTTATAAAATAATTGTGAAACATGGCGAGGAGTGCATAACTTGGTTATGTGATAAACACTAGATGAATGGGCGCAGCGGCGCGCGTCGCGTCAGCCGTAACGGGAAATCCGGACCTTCCCGCAAAGAAAGGGACCTAGATACAATCTAAAAACATCTCCGGGACAAATCGCATAATTCTCACATCGCACTATAATTTTAAAAAGATTTCATGACTTGGGATATTTTTTTATAGGGCATTTCCAAAAAAACCGAATTACTGGACAGAATTTTGGAAAATTTCGTGGGAAAAGGTGTATTTTTTTAGGTTTTTTTCGCAGAAAGGACCTGTATTCAATACCGCGGATTTTCGGGGATCTCTTCGCAAAAACAATTAAAAAAACCGCCTTGCCGTGGGGCCATCCCGCAAAGAAAAGAACGTGAACGTGAAAATCGTATTTTTAGGCCTTTTCTGCAGAAGGGCCTGCGTGCAATATTACGGAATCTCAGGGATCTTTTCGCTAAAAAAACTTCCGCAGAAAGAATCTATATGTAATATTGCCATTTTTAGGGGCCTTTCGCAAAAAAACCAACGCCACGCGAGGAAAAACTTGGCGGGGCAAAGCGCGCGCGGGGGCGGGGAGTCGAACGTGCACTGCGGGTGTCAAGGGCGAAGCTCCTCTCGCTGTGCTACGCGTCGTTTAAGTCTTAGCGCCACAACAAATTAGTTAAGCTGCACGACTGGATTAGCCACGTAGACGACGTGGCTTAACGATGAGTCAGCCGTACGCATGGGCGAGCGTTCTACTGCTCACGCGCGCGACGTGGCGTCCGAGCGCGACTCCACGACGCCTGCAAGATGACGTGGCCGCAGGAGAGCGCTGGAAATCTTTCAGCCTTACTAGTATAGTGCCTGTGCTAACGCTATGACGACAGTACACCCGCTTATCAATTAAATGAGAAGATAAGTATGAATACAACACTTAATAATAAAAGAGAAATTTAGAATTTTAAATGAATTTAGAAAGAAAAACGAAACTAAATGAAGGTCGAATAGACGAAAACGGCTCCCAAAAGATTTTAAATAAGAAAGAGAAAGAAAAAAGAATTTTCTGATCTTAGATTATTTTTTTTGCAGCTTCCACAGAGAGCACAGCGTGCTCTCTGGAGCTTGGCCAGGGAAGTGGGAGGGAAGGCCATGGGTGGTCGGTCGGTCGCAGTGGGTCGGCACTGGTGCGGCGAGATCGCCGGCACCGGCGCTCATGGGAGGAGTCACGGCTTGTGAATTTCACGGAAAAGATGACGGTGATGGCTTGGGTTACCTCCAAAATCCGGTGATCTTTACAAGAGGGAGCACTTGGGGATTTACGCAATGCGATGGGGTGGAGGAGAGCTCGCCAGCTTTTATAGCACCAAAACAAGCATATTTATGGAAACCATAATTTGGGATCAAATCAGATTGGGAGGAAATTTCGACAATAGAGCACGAAATTTGGAGAATTAACACCATAGATGGAAAGAGGAGATTTGGTGCGGGATTGATGGAGCTTTGGAGCTTCTTTCTTGCTTTAATGGAGGGAGGAAGAGAAGAAACTTCTCAGTGCAGGCTCAGACTAGAAGAAGCTACATGTGAGTTGCCTTCATTTTTTTAAATATAGAAGGATTTTTGAAAAGATAGCATATTAGGTTAAAAAATTCTAGAAAAATTCTCAAAAAAACTTTCGATTATTTTGTACTTAATAAAATTATTATCAAAAAAATTTAAATTATAAATTTGCCGAGGCACGGCGACCGCGAGGTCGCTGACTAGCAACCTCGCCGCGTCGGCAAAGCCACCGATGGCGACCGTGGAGTCATTGCAGACCTGCGTTCTCCCGGCCGCGCTGCCCTATCTCCCGGTTTCCTTTTCCCATCACGTAATGTATGGTCCTTTCCTTTTCTAAGACGTTTGTTTCCTTTTCCTTGATTCCAGGACGTTTGTTTCCTTTTCCTTGTTGATGCTGGAGGTGAGGGAAGGTCTGTTGTGGGCCACAGGGATGATTTCGAAAAAATATGGAAAAATAAATCTGCGCCACCACCATCACTGGATCCGCAAGGAAAAAATAAAATAAAACAGTGCTCACGCGCCGTGGTTCCACGAGAAAAATTGAAAAAAACTAAGCAAAGACTCACGCACAGCTTGGTTCCTTAGATAAAAATGAAAACAAAAATTCAAATACTCTCCGTATACCAAATTAGGCTCTATGGGGCTAGATCCGTAAAAAGTCTCGAGAAGGGTCATATTCGGAAAAAATACGATCACAATGCCGTGACAATAAAAATTCAAGTCTTGTTTCCTTGCATGCGGATCCTCCTGCTTATTTCCTTGTTTGATTCACACTCCTTCCAAATATGTAGTACGTACAATTTTGGCCAGTAAAAAATTCAAATCTGGTTTCCTTGCATGCGGATCCTCCTTATTTATTTCCTTGTTTGATTCGCTCTCCTTCCAAATATGTAGGTGGGGGAGGTCTGTTTTGGGCCACAAGGATGATTAGACACACTAAATAATGACCATTGGATGTGGGTGAGTAAAACTGAGGAAAGATCTGAGACGTTCATTTTGATGAATGAAAGTTTCTGGGGAAGTTTTGCTGAGTGCACGAAAATTGAGTCATCTCTAATGAGGTGTATTATTCAGGGTGGACGTAGGAAAAATTGCTTAGGTGCATTATAAAGAGGTTTAGATATACAGTAGCATGTCACGCTCGTTCCCAAATTTGTGGCCAAAAATTTGGTACCAAATTGGTCCCCAGTATTTGACTTGAGTTTTAGGTATTGTTTTTCAATTACAGAGATAAACCAATGTATCTTTTTTTTTATTCTCGACGTCTATTACAAAACTACTAAGATAAAAAAAAGGAAAGTGAATCTCTACTACTTCTAATTAAGAGTTGGCATCGGTCATCTATTCTCCTCCAGAGTATCTGATCCGTTGGACCTAACATGCACGGCTAAGATAAAAGGGGATTTAACCCGTTCCACTCTTTCCGCCGTCGCCTCTCTCTTCGGTCTCCACGCATCGAGTTGTTGAAGTTCTAAACCCTCTCTCATATCCTCTCTCCTAGGGTTTAGGGTTTCGTGACCGCAACTGCCTCACCGGGGACGAGACGTGATGCAACCGTTGATGAACGAGCAGCACACCTCAACGCTGTAGGTCCCATGGCACTGCCTTAGCAGCAGCAGGTCCCCCGCCGCAGTATTACCAGGTGCCACCGCAGTACTACCAGGCGTCCCCACAATACTACTAGGCGTTGCCGCAGTACTACCAACTGAGTCCCTTGCATGCTCCTCCGTTAGCGATGTGGGGCTAGCCACATCAACAGCTTCCTTCGCAATACGCACTTCATTGCCGCAGCAAAGACGCGCGCCTACACCTCTCACCAAGACGCGCCTCGCCGCAAAGACGGGCGCAGTGGTGGGTCGCTCGCGCGCTTAGGCGAGGAGACCAGGTCCATATGGATCGAAGATCTCCACTGGTTATATTGTTTGTTAGTGTCCTTCTGAACACATATCTAGGTGCTATATTCGTGGAGAATGGTGAGTTAATTCTTGGTGTCAAGGCTACATATAGTGATACTGTAGAAAACAACACTGATGTTGTGAACTAGTAGTTGAGCTATCAACAGAGAACGACATTGAGAATAGAGGTTTTTTTAATCTTAGATTCCACACGCTTCATGTTATGTCTGCAGAAAAAAAATTGATGTTCATGATACGATTTGGGGTCATGTTTGATGATATGTTCATTGTACAGTTTGGAAATTACATTGTTTCGTATGAAAAAAAAATCATGCATTTCAAATGAGATTTTTATATAACCTTGTCTACTATTCATTGTGTTTGTACATACGCAGTACTTATGTGCATATAAAATTTGCAAAGTATTTTGTAACGTGAGGGCCTTCATATTATGAAATTAAATATATTTTTAAGTTCGAGTTTGTAAATATGTGTTTGAAATTTGTATGCTTCGATGAATTGATTTAAACATTCAACCATTGCATATTCAGAGTGAACAATATCATTCAGACAGGGTTAGTGTTCTTTGCAAATAATTTTTTTATCGCAAATTAAGTTTTCGTTGCAACGCACGGGCACATGACTAGTACATGAATACAGAAGACTGGATGCAGCAATTTGAATTTTTTTCAAATTTTTTTATTCACCGAGATTTAGAATCTTGGACCTATCGAAATCCGAAATCTCAACCGAAATCTCTAAAATTTCGTCAAGATTTGAAACCCAATGGATACACGCAACTCTTTCAATAGCCAAAACGCTGAACTCAGTGAACAACTACTCATACATCATCCAACCAACCCATGCTTGCCTAGGCCACCAAATTTTGGGCACTAAATTGATCCCAATAAGTTTGTATTACCAAATTTGTATTACAATCATAGCACAGTCTTACGAGAATTCAAGTAAGAAATCAAATATGCACCAAATACGCGCCACTACGGCTAAATTTCAGCAAATGTTTAGTCACAAGTTGTAGATCACGCAATTCAAGCTTCCCACCCGAGCAACAGAATCCGAGTTCATTGTTTTACTAGCTCCGTTTGTAACTATTTTTAAAAAAATTGGCACTCTTCTCAACACAAATACAAAAATAACCTTATTCTCGACAGCGGAAAGACCGAAAGGTGACACGTGCCACCATCCACGCTCTTGTAATACGGAAGCGCACACCGAGCTCATGCAGAAGGGAGAAAACGACCAACGCTTTTGTGACCAGAGATGAAGTTATTTTTACAATTACATTCGAAAATAGTCCAGATTTTTCTTATAAAAAATTACTATGATAGAGAAGAGTGACAATTTCTCGAAATCACGCACGTAGAGGAGCTACAAATCCTGATAAAAACAGACTACTCCTAATTGTGGTGGGCCTCACCACAAATGATCAGTTTGAAACAGCTTCTAATTGTATAGATTCTAAATTCTCTAAAAATCGATGGATGGCAGCTTATAATTCTCCGAGAATCTAGATTTTGGATTAAAAAAAAAAAACTTCTCACAGATTTATACACGAAATCAAAATCTACTATACATCTAATTTTCTAGAAAACCCAGAATCTATACGATCCGAAACCGTCCAAGCAGACGCGGAAACCCGTTTCCCCCTCTCGAATACCCCGTCCAAATCCGGATCCAACGGCGCACCGATCCCCTCGCGTAATCACCTCGGATTCGGCGTACGGTTTCTTTCCAAACCCCGCGCTGTACAGTGTCCACCGCCCTTAAGCCCTTATAAGCATCGTCCGGGGGAGAAATAATAGAAAAGAAAAACTCCATTCGAGGAAGCCATTGTTGCTGTTCCTTCCCCTGTCTTGTTCTCTTGTCCCCTCTCCTGGCGGCGTCTCTCCCTCCTACCCCTGGTTATTGTAGAGAGAGAGGTGCTAGGGTTCAAGGAGAAGAACTATTCGGTTTCTGTTTCTTGGAGGTTTTGGGGGGGAGAGGAGGGTTTTATGCCTCTATTATCTGTTGGGCTCGTGAGGTCTCGATCGTACTCGGTTCGTGGAGATTTTGGACTCGGGAGTCTGTTTTGAGTTCTTGGGACCGAACCGGCCCTGTTTCTTGGAGATTCTTTGGAGCGGCGGAAGTGGGAGGACATGGTATGTATTTGATCTCTTCCCTTCGTTTTGCTTTTATTTCTGGGGTGTTTTGGGGGTTCTTAATGGAAGAGATGTGGCCGGAGTCGATTTGGTTGGTAGTATGGCGAGAAAGATGATTTCTTGGTGGTTGATTGTGCGTTCAGAAGGAATTGAACCGCCCCTGTGAGGATGCTCCCATTGCGGAAGATTTATTGGGGCTCGTCGAGGGCATTATTGTGGTACTAATCATTTGGTTTTGGTACTCTGGTGCTCAATCGGGATGGAAATTGTGATAAGACCATATTTTTTTCACTGCGGGGGCAGAATATTATCTTATTTGTAGTCATTGAGGAAGATTACCACGCAAGGCGGTACATTTAGGATGCTAGGATGCGTATGGTCCAAGTGCAAAGGCTGGATGGGATGGTCCTATCCATCTTTTTTTTTTATCTGTTGTTTGGTTGAATGATAGCTGAACGAGGACAGTTAACTCTTATGAATATTTCTTGTAGATGCTGCACGAGTCTATTTCATGAAATTGGTTGGATGATCTCATCCAACTTTCATCCCACCCATCTCATCTTTTCAAATTTGAACTCTTATTCCATCCACCATCCAACTCTCATCTCTCCAATCAAATAAAAATTTAGCTCATTCTATCCATCTCTCATCCATTCAACCGAACATTAACTTAGATGGCTTCATCCCTACCAGAATAGATGGTGCTATCCAGGGTTTACATTATTGTTTCGACCTGGAAAATTGCCCCCCAGCCGGTACCGATTTTCGTCGAAAATCGAATGGTTTTGAAATCAAACTTTTTGAATTTTTTTTAAAAATATTTTCGAGTTTCGCCGATAATCGGCGATTTTGCACCGATAATCGGCGATTTTTCACCGATAATCGACAGACCGATTGTGTTCTTCTCGCGGTCGATTTTTTAGCGATTTTCGTTGATAATCGCTCGATTTTCACCGATTTTCGACCGGTTTACGAAACATAATTTTTTTTTCGAATTTTTTTTTTATTTTTTGAATTAACCGGTTTATCGAGCAGTTTTAGAAATCGAACCGTGGCGATACGGGCGAAAATCGCGAAAATCGACCGATTTTCGTCGATAATGTGAACCCTGGTGCTATCCCATCCACCATTTGCCCTTAACTAAATGGACCCTTGGTTAAGATATAAATATAATCAAATGGTAGGATGATGTATAATGGCTGTTTGAATGGGTACTGTGCCTTTGCATAGCAAGGCAAAGCCTTTTGTGGCAGCTAAATAAACCTGCACAAACAACTTGTTCATAGTTTTGTCTTGATAAATTATCTAAGCATTGGTAATAGTTTTAGATTAGTTATGGTAAAAAAGTGTTGTACAACACAACCATGATAGAAGAACCAACAAATGGTGGCAAACTAGTATAATAAATATCAATTTTGTCACACGTATCGAGATAAACATACTTTCCAAGCTAGTAAATAAATCAAATTGTAAACAAAAGTTTTTTGTTACATTAGAATAGAGGGTGATACATATGCTATGAGCATCACATTAGGGTAACACTATAGAACAAGCACTCCGTGCGAGTAACAAACAACATTTTTACATAATATTAAAAGACAACATTTTCACTTGTCATCATAAAACTGCATCCTAGAGAAAAAGAAAACGATGTTTAAAACATAATTCGAGCTTTAAGCCTATCTGATTAGAGGTGTAGAACAAAATACTAAATGGACTGTTTGCACAAAGTATTCATTTTTGGAAATTGCTTAATGGACCGGCCAACTCGGTGCCTACTATTTTGTAGAATAATAGACAAGAGCTAAGTTAAATTGATGTGTGTACTATTAATATTTTTGGGCTTGAGAACCATTCCAAGTTGCCCTGGATAGACAAAAACATAATATATGCAATAACATTGGAAAAAAATGCACGAGTTAGTTCGCCATTCATGTACACACACAAAATTGACTACTCTGAAGTCTGGTAATACACATCACCAAGTAGAACACTCTTGAAAATCATTGAAATTTTTCTTTCAATTCCACTAACATGAAAATTGAGAATATGTTAATCCAGTGGAGACATCACTAACCCCCCTAATAGTTCAAAGTAAATTATTTCAAGAAGTAGCGATGCCTAAAATGGAATTGCAACCAACTTTCTCACCTTAACATTTCTTCTTTTCATATTACACCGTTGCTGGAACCCGCAATGAAACAACAATGTCTGTCCAATCCCAGTCCTGGTTAGTATACTTTTGGCAATAAAAGCATAAATTTTTAATAAAAGTTCACAAACATAGCAATGCTAAAACCCTGAAATTTCATGGGTTTACTAAAATGCAATTGAATTCATTGCATTTGTGGACATTGAATGGGAATTACGAACACCCATGGCATAGACATTGTAATTTAGAATTCAAATTTAATGCCAAGCTAGGATGCCAGGATACGCCCATACCGATATGGATACATGATACGCCGATACCGCGATAAGCCATTTCCAAAAACACCGATTCGGCGATACGTGTGTATATATATAATAAAAATAAAATAATAGAGAAACATACATGAGATATGATGTCACAATAGACATAAAAGAGACAATAACAAAGAAAATGAAGAAGCAAATGTGCTAGATCATCTCGCAGCTCCATTAGCCCATCGCAAGCGGCTTAGGGCATCTGTTCTACTTCTGCTCGAAACATCTCCACAATTGTGTGCTCCTATTCCTGCTAGTCGCAGCCATATGTCTTGCCTCCTAGCCGCTGCTACCCTCACAAGCCTCTGGCTGCCGCTAGCTACCTGTGCTATACCACACTACCATAGTCAAGAGAGGAGAAGAGGACTAGTGGGGCGATTCACTGTGCGTGATTACCAGGGGTGTCGTCACGTCGCTAAGGAGAGAGGAGCTTAAGGGAAGAGAGGAGTAGAGATGGTGGTGTGGGGAGTGAGATGGGAGCGAGAAGGGGCTGCGAGATGAGAATTAACGGTTCCAGCGTCTCCTTTTGAGTTGGTAAAGGTATTATGGTTGATAGGTATCTGAGAAGTATCATGCTAGTATCAGGAATTATTATTATTTTTTTGGAAAATAGGAAATTCACCGATACAGGTAGATTACGTATCCAGTCTTGTTGGGGCCGTATCCATATCTGATATCGATACGCCAGTTTTTTTAAGTATTCGAGTAACGAAGGTGCCAAAGCAACAAAAGAACATTATG
This sequence comes from Otatea glauca, assembly GCA_036346275.1. Taxonomy (NCBI): domain Eukaryota; kingdom Viridiplantae; phylum Streptophyta; class Magnoliopsida; order Poales; family Poaceae; genus Otatea; species Otatea glauca. The sequence goes on from CM070734.1 coordinate 24,134,769, forward strand.
CGCCATCTGCCCATATTATTAAAAATCATATGACAGAAAACTTAATGCTAGCATTCATTTAACTCACATAGGCCTGAAATAAGAGAGCAGAGGAAAACATAAATTGAATCATTAGGAGTTCCTAGCTGAAGAAACCCATATCTCAATTTGCTTTGCTTAGAAAATTTTTCTAAGTGGATGCCCTATGCATTTAAACATGTTAAGATTATCAAACTGTTTATAATACTATGCCATATCCATGTAGAATCCACAAATGTAAAAGTTTGAATTGTACGTAGCACTGAACCTACTTTCTAAAAGGGAAATAATTTATTGCTGTGCATCTCTAGGCAAAGATAATGAAATTACTTAATTGAGATTGAGGGTTATTGCAGGGAAAAATTGAAGTACACATGAGGAAATTGGACAAAAAAGAAATCAGAAATAAAAGGAGTAGAGTTGGACCATTGTTTGTCTTTCTTCTATGTTCTAGTGCCATTATCTTGAGTCTTATTAACATGCTGTAGGAGTTTATATGCTTCTTGGAAATCAGAAAAAATGCATCAATTGAAAATATACTACAAAACAAACAAGGTGCAATCCTGACAAACAAATGAAAATGACCTGGCAATTATAGATTTTTATTACATGTAGATATGCAAGATACTCGTAGGAAATAAATCACAATTTATACCTGTGGCGACCCTCATAATTAGCCTAGGGTAACGACAGTAGCACTGTCATTACACCGAGTTAATTACACGAATATCAGAATAGTAGCTAACAAAATATCGGGTGACCCGACACTTCATCAGTTGCTATACATGAGTACAGGGCACTCAACAAGCAATAATAACAAATGCAGTAATGAATTTCCTTTCATATCCATCTAATGTTCACCTTCCCTCAAATCCATTTTTTATACTGAAATTAGGTTTTGGGTTTTTTTAAGGGTTGGGTATTTTATTTTCAAAAACAGTTACTAGCACTCTTACATGAGGCGAACTTAGCTTCCGTAGCCTCCAATCCAGGAGACAGGCATGAATTCATGATTTTAACCATGCGCAAGTTCGTATCATTTTTAGCCATAGCGACCCTATCCTGTGAGGACCCAGAACGTTTACACTAATCCAGCATTAGATCTCCAACCCTATTACTCGAGTGAGGAACACCTATCCTAGGTCGTCCCACCAAACTTGTAGATAACAGTTGTACTCCGACCTTAAGTCGGTAGTAACTTTACCCATGGCTTCAATATACCGCCATTGCAATCGCGCTTCTCCGAGCCTTCTAGCATACCCAGATTTGCGCACTAGATATCTATTTATACCCAATGTGGAGATCATAACACCTTCATAGGACAATCTTTTCTGATCGATTTCACTCACTATAGTTGATACTGAAATACGGCTCATTGCCCGAGTGTAGTTACTTGAACTTATATTATAGCCTATATAGAGGGCTCCACCGGCGAACCTTTACCCCTTCTCATTGGCGCCCTCTACCCACCATACATAAATATACGAACACATCCACGGCTCCTTTCGTTGGATGAGCCAAACATCATATCAGAATTCCACTTGCCACCTCATCAATGTAAGTAGCGGAACTCTTACTCTCATCGAGAGAGGATGACACTAGGAGCTGGGGCAATTTTTTGTAGTTTATTTCTCACATAATGCCATACCAACCTAAGGGGTTGGGGTTACATATTTATAGCTGGCCAAGGCAGGCAAGCATATACCTAGATGCTAGTCTAAGATGCTAAAAGTCTAAGATGTCATCCTAAAAGTCGTTAAGATGTCAGTCCTAAAAGCTAAACAAAGACCAAGTACAACAAAGACCCAAGTACAAGACTTATTCCATCATTCTCCCCCTAAGTCTTGTGCGTCGTCTTGTGAGACAGTTGGACCATCCCGGTTCTGGAACAGAGCTCAAGGAACTTGATCCTCCCAAGAGGCTTGGTGAGCAGGTCCGCAAGTTGGTCTTTGGTGTTGATGTAGCTCGCCTTGATGCTCCCTTCCTCCAAGCAGCCTCGGATGAAGTGATACCTTACCCGGATGTGCTTGCTCTGTTCATGGAAAACGGGGTTCTTTGCCAGGGCCAGAGCAGACTTACTGTCCACTCTGAGTTCGACCGCTCCAGTATCTCTGCCGAGGAGATCACCAAGCAGTCCAAAGCGGCCGCTGAGCTCGAGTCGGCGGAGGCCGCTATGTACTCGGCCTCAATCGACAGGGCCACCACTGCCGCTTGACCGACCGCCAACTAACGAGGCTCTTGCCGAGGAAGAAGAGAATCCCGCCGTGCTTTTCTTTGGTGTCGATGTCGCGGCGTGGTCATTGTCGTTATGCGGACCGACAAGGTGTGCCTTCCTGGGTACCTCGGGTAGTAGAGACCGTGGTCGAGAGTCCCCGCAACATAGCGGATGATCCTCTTCACAGCCTGCTGGTGTTCCGTCGTCGGGCGCTGCATGAACCGACTAACGAGCCGACGGAGAATGTCGTCCGGCCGTGTGGGCGAGGTAGCGAAGGCTTCCCACAAGACGCCGACATCACGTGGCATCCACCTCCTCCGTCGTCTTTGTCGCCATCTCGCCTTCCTCTCCATCGGGGTGAGCGGGTTGCGCCGGGTGAGCCCACCACTCAACGACGCGCTTGGCGTGGGTCGTCTGTCGAGCGTGATCCCGAGTCTCCCGGTGCACCTCGATCCCGGTAGAAGAGAGGCCCTGTGTCACTCATCCGGAAGATGGCTTTCATCTCTTCCTTGAACGCCGCCACTCCGCATCCTCGGTGCGGTGATCACCAAGTCGCCGACGTGACGCCTACTAACAGGCGTTTCGCACGCCCGCACGAGAGACTACCTCGTCGCGGGCTTTGTCCGAAGCCCATTCCTTGAGCGTGGAATCCAACTTGGCATTCCACGCCTCGGTGCTGCCTCAAGCCATAGAGGGCCTTGCGCAAGCGCAACACCTTTCCTCCTTGTCGGGATCGCAAATCCCGCTACCGTGCACGAGACCTCCTCCTTTAAATCGCCGTTAAGAAACGCCGACTTGACGTCCATGTGATGAACACGCCACCCTTCCCGGCAGCGGCAAGAAGGAGGAGTCGACGGATTCCATCCGAGCCACGGGGCGAAAGCATCGTCGGTCGATTCCTCCTCGCCGCATGAAACCGCGTGCCACCAAGCGAGCCTTGTGCTTGACGATGGCGCCGGCCATCCTCTTCACCTTGAATACCCACTTAAGGGTAATCGCGCGGTGACCACGAGGAGGTCGGCGAGCTCCAGTGTGGTTCCTCTCAACCACGCCCATCTCCGATCGCATCGCGCACGCCAGTCGCGTGTCTTTCGGCCTCGCGAAAGACCGAGGCTCGCCGTCGCCGCGACGCAAGGTGCAAACACCTCCAGATCGTGGAGGCGCCACCCCGCAGACCGGTGGTCTCCGAGAAGGTCCTCCATCGACGATACCGCAATACCGCCGCCGTGGTACGCGTCGATCGCGCCTCGTCGTGGGAGGCGGAGTAACGAACTCCACCGGCCGTGCTCGACTCGAGTGGTGTCGGAGCGGTCGTGCCCGGGTGTGATCGCTCGGTCTTTGGAGTGCGTGGATTGAGTCGGTGGAGACTGGGGACCGGGTAGGCGTGCTCGGTGAAGAGGAGCAGCCTACTCCCAGCTTTCTTGGAGTGGGCGTACTCGGCCGGTGAAGTCGTTGTACGCCGAGTCGAGTCGTCGGCCGCGCTTTGTCCCATGCCCATCCTCGCCCTTCGTTGAACACTACGTCGCGCGTTGTGCGCGCACGCCGTGTCCTCGGGTCAAGAATGCGGTAGGCCTTCGAGCCCTCCGCGTGAGCCGATGAACACCCCGAGTGCTCCTCGCCGCCGAGCTTGCCGATATGGCCAAGCTCTTTGGCAAACGCGAGGCAACCAAGACCCGTGGGTGGGAGATCGCCGCTTGCGCCATGCCAAGCCTCGTATGGCGCCTTGCCGTTGAGAGCCTTGGTGGGCGAAAGGTTGAGGATGTAGACGGCCGTCACCACCGCCTCCCGTAAGACGGTGGCATTCCCAGCTGAGGAGGGCCCGAGCCATCCCCACAACCGCCGTTTGCGCCGCCGACGACGCCGCTCTGCTGCGGTCAGTATGGCGCGGAGTAGTGGCGCCAACACCTCATCCGCAAGAAGACGACGCGAATCCACCGCCGTGAATTCGCCCGCCGTTGTCGGTCGGCGCAGTGACGCGCAGCTTGCGGCGCGATCGCCTCCGCAGCGGCCTGCGCGCGCGCTGATGGCGTTCACGCCTCTCCTTGCCGCCGAGGACCATCACCCACGTGTAGCGGAGAGGTCGTCGACGGCGGCAGGAAGTAGCGTCGTTCTCCTAGTGTGGCCGGTGTCACCGAGCCACACAAGTCCCGCGGCACGAGCTCGAGCCGCCTTGGCTCTGAAGCTCGAGTCTTTGGAAAGGAGCCGCCTCTGCCGTCAAAACGCAGACGTCCGCAGAATCGCTCGCGTGGTCGAGGCACGGCGCAGCTCAGTACCATCTTCATGGCACCGAGCCGCCTCAAGGCCTCGGGTGAAGATGCCCGGCGCTCGTGCCGCGCCACGCTTTCGCCGCCCGACGAGCGGCAAGGCGGAGGGTTGTGCAACCCGCACGCTGAGGATATAGAGTCGATTGCGCCTCTGGTTACCTTGGCAAGAAGGCGGCGATGGCGATCCCAAATCCTCATGACTCGCCCTGACCTCCACGCGCGAACCGCTTCTCATCCATCCGCCCCAGTCGATGATAGAGTTCCTCAACGCGGGATGTAGTAGACTCCGGTGAGCGACTGTGCTCACCAGACTTCAGCAGTGAAGATGACGGAGCCGACGCTCTGATTTCCACGCCAGGGCGCCCCAAACTTGACGGAGCCTCGACGTTGGAGTCAAGCTCGGTGAAGAACTCCGTCGACCGGTCATGTGATGGGTGGCACCGGTGTCGAGGCACCACCCGTCGCTTTGTCATTTCGAGCCGTCACCAAGGAAGGCGTGCGCCTCGGCCATCAAGGCGGAGGAGAGCCGCGGCCGATGTCGGCGGAGGCGCTTCGATGCTTGCGTGTGCGAGAGCGGCCGGCTCCTCCTCCGCTCAGGCGACATGGGCTCGACCGCCGTGGTCGCCGACACTCTCGCCCAATGGCTGCTTGCCACGCTTGTGGCAGCGCCGCCTTGTGTCGGCCGTTGCCGGCGACGCCGCTGGGCGCCTCTGCGGCGCCACCCTCGACGCCCTCGTGCCCCGCCAGGCGCCTCCGCGCTCCTTGCGCGGTTTGCCGCCATGGCGGCCGCCTGTCGAGAGGAAGGACTCCCCCTTCTTCCCGTCACCCTGGCGGCCTCCCACTGCTCCCGAGTGAGATGTAGCTTCCCGCCGATGGTAAACGGCCCCGAGAGAGACTGTGGCTCGTCATTGTCGACGACCTTGAGACGACCTATCGCCTCCTCGATCGACATCGTGGAGAGGTCCAGGAGAGACTCTATCGAGCGAGCGATCTGTTTGTACTTCTCGGGATGCAACGGAAGAGCTTCGACGGCTCTCTCCTCGCTGTAGGTGTCGCCGCCAAACTACACCATCTTCTCGCAGCAGAGTGTTGAGACGGAGAGCAAAGTCGTCGCGCCCTCACCGGCTTGAAGGCCGTGTTCTCCCACTCTGCGCGGCGCTCGCAGCGGTGGTCTTGCGAGCGCCGCCGCCGTCGGCGCGCGGCAAAGAATGGCGCCCCAGCCTCCTTGGCGCTTCGCTCGGGAAAGCGAATCGCATCTCGGCGGATCGCAGAATGAGGGCATCCAGCGCCGTCGATCCTCGTAATAGTCGACGCCGCCAGATCAATCGCTTCCCACATATGCCGCACTGAGCCGCACTTCATCACCGCGCCCATTCGACATAGTTGATCTTGGAGGGTAGGCCACCGCCCGCGGACCGATGTCCCGACAACGGCCGATCCCGCGATGACCATGGTACCGATCCGGGGAGGAGTCGCGTCGCTGTCAGAAGGCCGCGATCTCCGTCGGGCCGCCGCAAGGCCTCCCGCTGAGCGCCGCTGCTGCTCTGCGTCTGTTCGATTGCCGCCATCGCGCCCATGGGGATGCGCGGCCGCCCATCGCGCCACTCGCTCATGCCGCCTCCTCGCCACCGAGCTCGTCGCTGGCGTGAATGGAGCCGCTGGCGCATCGCCTCGCAGAGCTCGAAGCTCTTTGCCGCCGCGCCGCATCTGCCCGCCGCTTGCTTCTACCTCCGCTTGCTGCTGGCCGCTTCTGCGCACACGACCTTGCTTGCCGCTGCCGCCGCATGCGATCCGCTGCCGCGCTCGCTTGTGTTCCTCTGCGCGGCTACCTCGGCCTCCTGCCGGGTTGCGCGCGCTCAAGGCGACCGAAGCCCTGAGATCGTTTCTTCTGGACATGGCGTGCTAGCGAGGGGCTTTGTGTGGGAAGAGGTCGCCTCGATTTAATCGCCGCTGTCTGCAGCAGAGAGGAGGATGAGCGAATAAATGTGTTCTGCCACTGGGACCGGGAGAGATGTGGAAGGTAATGAGCAGAGATGTTTAGGTTGCAGGACAACCAAGCTCGATACCAATTATAAGTAGCGGAACTCTTACTCTCATCGAGAGAGGATGACACTAGGAGCTGGGGCAATTTTTTCTAGTTTATTTCTCACATAATGCCATACCAACCTAAGGGGTTGGGGTTACATATTTATAGCTGGCCAAGGCAGCCAAGCATATACCTAGATGCTAGTCTAAGATGCTCAAGATCCTAAAAGTCGTTAAGATGTCAGTCCTAAAAGTCATTAAGATGTCATCTAAAAGCTAAACAAAGACCAAGTACAACAAAGACCCAAGTACAAGACTTATTCCATCATTCTCATCAATTCATTCACAAACCATATTTCCATCTGAGTCCGATTTAAGATTTTCAATTGTAATATATGTTTTTCAATGTAGTGATGACATATGTAGGTATATGAAAGCATTTGAAAACATTAATAAAGATGGTCAACAGAAAGCTTGCCTAGTATAGAATCGAAGGTACAACCTCGATTGAATTCTGGATTTGGCTAACTGGTGGGTTTGGTTCGGGTCCTGAAATCATAGTATCAATCTATGGCAATTAATTTGAACATGTTTTTCTGGCATCCAACCTTTTCTGATCTGCTGTAAGTTATTAACTTGGTACGTTTTAATGTGGCGTATTTTAAGTTACATCAATTTTTGATTCCTGCATTTTTAATTTGGCACCATATTTTATTCGAGAGGTATTAAAGTCATCATTTTTAATTATTACATATTTGCAAATTTTATACGCCTCTTACTTAATTATTTGTGTTATTTACAATCTTTTGATTTTTAGGCCCATCGTGAGATGATCAATTAAACTAAATGCGGTCCGCGGCAAACAGAGCTATTTCCTTATTTCCCCCTCTCTCTTTTCTTTTCTCCTCATTTTCTTTTCTCATTTTTTCTTTCTCTCCGTTCTTCCCCTCTTTTTCTTTTCTGCCTTCTCTTTTCCTTTCTCTGGCCGACTCCCTCTGTTCTCGGTTTCTCATCTGCTGTTGCTCTCTTCTGGACTGAGCTCCTTCTCTGTTGCTTCTCCTCTCTTCCTCTTCTTTTTGGATTGAGCTCCTTCTCCGTTTTTCCTTCTCTTCTCTCCCTAGGCGCGCGTGACTCCGGCCGCCGCTCCCCTGCCGTCTGTCCTGGCTTCACCTTCTCTCTCTTGTAGCCTCCCTCGGCTGTGCGTTTGACTCTGGTCTCTACTTGATTGGTTTCTAGGGTTCTTGCTGCATTTCTTGGTTTGGATGGTGACTTTGCTTTACAAATTTTTACTGATTAGGGTTTTGCATGGTTGGATGGGGTCTATGATGACTTAGGGGTGGTGCTCTAGGTTTGGAGGTGAGGTGACGACACCGGCAATGTCCGCACGTTCGAGGGAGTGCGCGGTGGTGGTCGGCACGCTCCTCGCAGCCTTTAGGGTTGCCTCCCTTACTGAGACCATCAAGGTTTTTTCCCGATCTAATGGCTATTTTACCCGTTTTAGCCATCTATGCATCCTACATTGCTAGCATTTCTACTACTACTGTGAGATGCACCTGATGGGTTAGGTTCTGTGGTAGAGAAGCTGATGGTGGTGCTGTTGGTGAGGAATGGCTGAGGTCTTGTCTCCTTTTGGCCTTCTCCTGGCTTGGGTTTGCTCCTTGCTTGGCTGGCTTCTGGCTCCTTGATCTGGACCTTCTCTTCTTGCTCCTTCTTCTTGGCCTCCTCTTCCTGCTCCTCCTCTTGGCTTGCCTTGCTTCGGCCGGCTACTCTCTTGTGTTTGCTCTCTTCTCTGGCTCTTGGTTGGAAAGTGGTAAGGGGGAGTGAATGAGTTGTGCAGAGAGCTGGCTCTTGGTTGGATGTCCTTATCATCGCCATTTTACTGTGGTCACTTTTACCGTTCTACCCTTGGGCTCTTTGCTGGTTACTATGGGCATATTGGTCATTAATTGAATTTTGCTAAGGATACCCGCAATCTTACCAGGTTTGTTACTAATTGCCGAATCATGAACCCGAGTCTAGCGAGGGGTGCCGATCTGGCCCCCGGACGGATCATGTATCTTGATGAGCGATACCCTTGCCTGCGGGTTTGACACCAATCCTCGAAATCCTTAATTTTTGTTATTCAACATTACTGTTTTACTGATGCATAATATTGGTTATTAATTAAAATGACTGATTATTGATTGATTAGTTGTTTAATAATTTTACTAACTTAATTAACCCTCGGGTTATTTCAATACCTTATCTACATTGGAAACATTTGATTTACCATCAACTTCCATTGCAGATAAGGAATCAATCCCAACTGATAGTAGCACTTCGAGCACCAAGAATGCAATGCTATTGACCATTTTTCTTAATGAACGACCAAATCATATAGAGATATACCGCACAACATAAAAAAATGTACAAAGCAATTAGATAATTACCCATGGACAAAATGGGTGGTTATGTTAGGGGGATAGACGATCCATGTTTGCTCTTTCATTGAGGTCGACAATGGTGCCAAGTGCCATCCATGTTTGGTCCGGTTAGCGCTTCTTGAGGTGGTTCATGAGCAGGCCTTGTATGAGGTGGTTCAACATGGGTTGGCCGGTGTTGGAGGTGAAAATTCCATTTTGTTCGTTGTGCCAAGACATGAAACCTCTAATGTTTTGAAGCATTGCAGACCGTGGCTAAAAAAAAAAAGTGAACAAAATCTCAAACTGCTTTTCAAAGCAAGCAAAAAAGAAGAAGGAAATTTGTAAATCGGAAAATTTGGGTGCACAGCTGAAGTCATACACAAATTTGCAGTCAAAACACATGATGTTTATAGCTTAGAATTGTACATTAATTTAGTTTTCTATTCTTCACATTCATGATCATGCAATATCATGATCATCATTAGTTAGCTAAATCTGATGAGGATATCAATTCAGTATGTGGTATATTGGCCAATGCTACATGTTCTACACCCAGAATGGACTCCACTCTTTGAAATAATCCTTATTAACAAAACACATCAAAATTGCATGACCCAATCACTCTACTACCGAACCAATCGATCTCCGATAAGATAAAATACCCAAAGTATACTGATCGAAGATACCAAAAGAGATGCAGATTCACGCATAGCACCTTGCTTGGAGAGGATCTTGCTGAGGGATGGGTCGTTGGGGACACCGATGCAGTCACCCTTGCAATCGCAATACACCTCCACTCGCCGCCGCACTTTAGTCCCCATGAGTAGCCTTGCGGCGGGCATCGCCGTCTCCTCTTCCTCCGTCTCCCCACCACCTCTTCCCCTTGCGCCATACTCGTTGCTTGTTGTCGGGCGCAAGCTGCTTCCCCACAGGGGGAAATCGTTAGCTCATCAAGGAAGATAGAGAGAGGCATCAAATGAAAAGATAGGGGCGGGTGGGTTACCTACTTGCGAAGTGCCAAGAAGGTCTCGGAATGGCCATTTCTGATGACCAGAACATGGTACATGGTGGTTGATGCAGCCTATCACTTGCTAGACCCAGTCGTCGCCTCCAGATCCGATCAGATCGGATTTTGAGGACGTCGCTTCTTTCATCGAGCCACCACATCGTCAATGTTGGTCAGATCCAAGTCGGCTGATGCGGGTGGGGAAGTGGATGGCGTGGAATTGAGGATGCGAAAGGGGATAAGAGCAGGGCGGCGGTGGGTAGGGAAGGTGATAAGAGCAAGGGTAGTGGTGGCGGTAGGGCGAGGCTGAGCGGGACGGGGAACCACCTTTCTCTCTCATGATTAGGCCGATGTTCACCCCATCTCGCGGTGGGGGTGGGGATGGTGCAACTGCTAGGCTGTCCCCCTCCTTATCACCAAGCCGAGCTACTGGCACGCCCTATCGTGTCCTCTGTGAGTGGTTGAGAGAAAGGGTGCCGTGGTGCAGGCGAAGGGGCGGCACGGACGTGGGGGAGTGGAGTGGAGGGAAATGTAGCGGTGGAGATGCGGACAGGGGAGATGGAGCAATTTATTTTCCCTGCAGGTAAAGGCGCATGCGAACATGAGATGAATGGGTGGGACTGTTGTCCCATGGATAGGCGTAAACTCCTTTTATTAGTTAAGATGTGCTAAATCTTGGTTGTAAATAGGCCAAAATTTTTCTAATTTTAGTGTGGAAAAATTATGAAAAATAGCCCCATGCCCCACCTTTCACAGGGCACAATTTCTAGCCAAAACTTGTCACACTTGTGGCAGACGATTTGTAAGCCACAAAAAGTGTGGTACGCCACACTTTACCACAAAAAGTTTTGCAATGTGTGGCACCCAACCAAACATGCCTATAGTTTTACAACACAACTCTTGACTAACCATTGTTAAACAGTATCTTAGTTGCCTTATATAAGAGATTGCTAGTTGCCTTGTATAGAGGTTGTTAGCCTTGTATAGATATTGCCTTATATATGTTTTCCTTCTATACTCTCTTGTACATGTATATATACTGGCCCATTGGCCTTATGTTGAATACAAGTGCTATAGGTTCTAGGGTTAGGGCTTACCGACGTGTGCACTTGCGCCTTTTTTTTGGCGACTTTTCTCGTCGCTTTTGGTTGCCCGACGGCCCGAAGCCTGCAGCCGCACGTCATCCTCGCGACACCGTCGGCCTCCCGTCACCTCGTCCGGCTGCCTTCGGCTCCCGGCGCTCCTCCGCCGCTCCTCCGGCTGCCTTCGGCTAGCTCTACCCATTCAGTGAATGATGCCCAATCCATAAGGCTCTACTAGATTTATGATAATCTCATTTGTTGGAATTGTTTTAATATACTTTGATGTCTGGTTTCTGTAACAGAAAATATGAGAGCAATTACTAAAGAAATATGAGAGCAATTCCAAACATCATCGACAGGTGGTGTGGGCGCAAGAAAAAGATGACGCAACATAGCACATCACAACAACCACAAATTGGCCCAAAGAGATGATATACGTTATCATAACTTTGTATCCTGGTCTTGCATATTTAGTTGATCCACCATCCAAGGGAGGTTTGGGCCAATGGTAGGTGTATGTAAAGCTTTGTTTTGGGTGGGTGGGTAAAGTTGGGGTTGGGGTTGATACCCTTGCTAGCTACGGGTCGTGGTTTGTAGGCATTGGTTACACTAGAACAATTTTGATAGCAACAAATGGTGAGGTACGGGCAGTGATGTAAATGGAATGTGGCAATGATGGCATTAGTGTAGCACGACATTTAGGGTCAAGCAAACACTGGTGAGCTAATAGATTTGTGGAGGGGGTGTTGTAGTGTGGAGGAACTATTGTTATATAGAAGACTAGCAAATGAGACTGCGAGGGGTTGGTTTTATCGGATAGTGACAAGATGCGGGAAGAGGATGAAAGGTTGGTTGGTGCAACACAAACTACAGGTGCAGTTGGTTGTTGATTTGGTGTGTCGGGTTGTTGGTGATGAGAAGTGTAAATTGGGTGCCTAGGGGGTTATTTCAAAAATTTGTGGGAAGAGTTGGTGGTAGTGCAAAAGTGCGGTCATTTGGATCTACAGGACGGTGGATGGATTGGTTAAGAGGTCTTGTAGAGGTGCAAGTAGTGATAATGTGCACATCGACAAGGTTAGCAAATGGGACAAAAATGCTAGTAGTGTCGATGTGGTACATCATTGATGAGGTATTCCAATAGGACAATGATAGGCATCGAGTGGACAATATGAAGGGAAGGTGATTCGATGGCATTTCCATTGAGATTTGTGATGCTAGTAGGGGTAGCGTGGTCTAGCTGCTACGAGACGTCCTAGCGGGAGTGCTATTGAGTTGATTTAATTGTTTGAAGAAGGTGGTGGTGGTGGTGGGAAGGATGGTGACCCTAGGGCTCAAATTTTTGTTAAAATTAACTGCATGCTAGATACTAGGGTGGACATACGCATGCGTAGTAGCACCCCTTGGACTAGCAAGTTGTTGTGCCCATGTGTGTATGTCCATCGCATGTGGTGGCTAGGCTCTAGTGAATTTCTGCCGAAGGGCAAAGCTCAAGCTAGTTGCTATGCGTGTGTAGGTCCACCTACGTAGGCCCTGGGCTATCATGAACTTTGGATCTTGAGGCATTCCAAGGACAATATGGCATGACATGGATCCATGGAACATGTTGGTTGTGACAACGTTACCTGACGATACATCTCTACCGAATCTTAGTTTGTATCGAACATGCTTTCTAATTTCTACTATATGTATGCGATTATGTTATATGCATGTGGTAGATACTAAATTGTCATTTGGTGTACTATAATTGACGAATACGACACCAAATTGGGAGAATAACTAATGGTCCAATTGCACCCCTAGTTTCTTGGTGTAGGGTGGTATTTCAAGAGATACAATGCAGTATTAATTGTTTCTTGGGATGTGGATGCTAGCTTGGGAGGTTTTCAATGCAACCCGTCGACCATATAACATCAGTTCCTTGCAAGGGTGGAAAGAGCTTAATAAATTTTGATTAGACTCGGCTCATGTGCCAAATCAAAGTGAATATGTTTACTTGGTCCTTTCTTTTTATCAGCTAAGAGTAATTCAATTGTTCACTTCTACTAGAAGTTCTTCCTTCAAAAGTAAAAAGATGGTATTCGACTAAGGGGCCTTTTGGTCCATTCCCATGCGTAACCAAAAACCTTTGTCATGCCACACCACATGTGGTTATTCTTTCTTGGCTAGGTGTGACATAAACAAATGGTGATTCTTATGACTTCGCATGGTATTAGACTGCAAATATTTTGTTAGTTACCATGATGTACTTGTGAATAAACAATGACGACTGCTTGACCGCCTTGCTGCTAGATGGCCAACTGAACATCGCCCTTTTCTTCATATCAAGAGCAACTTGGACCAAACAGCTACCGGGTTAGTAGCGCACATATCACTGGCCTTGTCCACAACGTTTTCCGATATATAGTAGTAACGTACATCGACACATTTGGTAGATAAAAGCTTAAGCTGATGAGGAATTTTGGGCAATTCACTTATACTTCAACAGTCCTTGCTGCTGTCCTCATGCTCCCCATCTATGATGTCGTTGGCAAGGGTGAGGACATGGCTTGTGTTGGCGTTGCTTGCTAGACCTAGTTGTTGGTAGCTACATTATAGAACAAAGACATGAAGTCACATCGGCTTGTGGGGTCCTATATGTGGGGAGATCGCTTGGATGTAACTTCATGTCATTGTTCTATAATATTATTATTAGGTGAGATTGGCATGATAGTTGGAGAGATGAGGCATATTGGGGAAGATTACCAGGTTTGCGGATAGAGTACGGTCATATTTAGGGAGATCATGGGGCAGAGAGAGCATGTGCATTTTGGCCTTTTAGTTCCCTTTTATTTGAAAAGAAACCATTTTTTTTGTTTTGGTGTTTATTGGCAGATGGCCCCTAACATAATGGTCACTAGTAGCTACAACTGTTTGTTGTGTCTACCAACAAATATCTTCTTAAAGTGATGTCATGTAGCTAATTTTGCTAATTATTTATAATTAGACTCTCAGAAGCATCTTATAGTCACAAAAAATCCAATATACAAGTTGAGATCTTTATGGTGTTACTTCTCTTTTGTTTCTTCGCAATGCTAGTGATCTATTTTTCCATTAAGAAATTAAAAACAAAGATGATTGCTAACGTTTAATATTAGTTGCAACTGATAGATTTGTGTTCACTCCTATTGCAAGCTTAGATGGACCGAGCGCCTTGTCACTTTTAGTACACGATGTGAATGATAATATCCATAAAAGATTTGTTGAGCGTGACGGTGAAAATTAACTTGCAAGCGAATTTTTAAAACTCCCTAACTTGTTTGGATGTATACGTTATTTCCCTTATAAATATGTGATTAAATTTAGGAAACTTTGGCGGATATAAAAGCGACAGGTTTTTCGGACCAAAGGGAATAGTTGGATAGCAGTGCTTCAAATATATTTTAACAAGTATCTTAACAATATCTTTTTATGATATATATTTCTTAATTTCTTTCATGTGCACATTACCATCACCCTCCCTTTCTTACTTTCCTATTTCCTCCATTCCTTATCTCTCTTATCCATTCCCTTTGTTGTGCATGGAGTGATTCCTGTCTGCCAACATCCTCGTCTTTTGAGAAAGGAGGGTTTAGATTGGCAAGTTAAGGAAGGTGGCAATTCTACCAGTGCATGGGTAGCTTTAGGTATGATATGAAAGAAAAGCAAATGGGAGGTCAAGCAACAAGGCAAGAGATAGACATGTTAAGATAAACATTTCACGTTCTGCATGCCAATGACTATTATTACCTTATGTAATTGTTAAAGTCAGTCTAATATTTTGAATAGTCAATTGATGTACTTGTTTTGCTGAGAGATTAACTTACAGAGGATTGGAGGATACTTTCAGCTTTTGTTGGTGTCCAAAATCTTAGATAGTGCATTGATAAATGAGATGAGAATATCATCACTCAGTTTGATGAAAGTATTGAGTTACTTTCATAACTCCTATTTTGGCATTATGCAGATTACTGTATGTGAAATATGTGGAGATGTTGGTTATGAATATCTTTTGGTATCTTGCAATGACTGCAAGGGAGCTGCTGTGCACCAGTATGTTTTTTTACTGTAATAATAATTTTTTGTATTAAGTATAGCATGTAGCACAGATGCTTAGTAAATAGTTGTATTCCTTTATATGCATATTTAACTACAAATTTTTATAGGATTTACACCATTTAGGCCCTATTTGGAACGTGGGATTTTTTCTCGATTCCCATGGCCTGAAGCATATAGTTTTTGATGTGCTTCCACCTCATGTATACTATGGAGGAAATGTCAACAGATTTTTATATTATGAGGCATCTTAGCTTAGTAAACTATGATATATTTCCTTTACAAATTTGAACTGTGGCTGTGTGCACATTTATTTGAAGTTCTATTTGTATGTTAGATGGACGGCTTATGCATGAATGATTACAGCAGTTCTATTTCATAGATAATGTTCCTTAGGCCGTGCAATTCATGTCTGTCCCTGTTAATTTTTTGGTGAAAGATGTCATATTTATGGTGCTCTGTGTCTCTCTAGGTACTGCAAAAAATAAGTTGAATTGTTAATGTTTGCAAAACAGGAACATAAAATTGTACCTGGCTCATCTGTTTTTTTAAGTTTATGCAAATTGCCACTTGTTCTATAAGAGCTTTGGCTGCACCTTTGGTGGAAATCTAAATCTATTTCGAATCAAATCAAACTTTTCCTTAATGAAAAATGTATCATGATCACATCAGATGTGATGCTTTTTCTAGTTTAATGGTGTTGGTGCTACACTGCTTACTTATTTAGTATTTTATGGTTTTCAAAGAAAGTTATAATTGCTCTTTGCTTATTTTATTCATCATTTTGTAGATACTGTCTGGACAATGTTGTTTTTGATGGATCGTTTGTAGACTGGTTGTGTTATGAATGCCAACCAACGCAGAATGAAGTTACTTACGTGAGATCTTTACAGAAGGTGTCAAATCAAAGGCAGCCAAGTACTGCGAGTGTGCAGTCAACAAAGGAGTCCAGTGATATAGAAGTGGAACTTTCTGATACTGTTCAAAATTTTGTTAAGGACAACCCAAGGAAGCGAAGACAACTCATTCTCCTAGACGACGATGAAGAAGAAGAGGCTGCAGATGCGCAGCCAGAATATCCCAATCCTCGATCACTTGAGTGTGATGAATCAATGAAGAAGAATAGAATAGATACCGAAGATTATGTGGAGGCTGTTCAGACTGGAGATTTGAATGGTCAAGATCTCAAGAATGGTAGGTCAGTGAAGAAGCAGAAATGTGTACAAGATGGTGAACATACCGTACAGCTGGATATTTTGATTCCTCAATCTTCTGAGATTACTTGTCCTGTGAAGAAACGCAGAAGATACATAGCGGCAAATGAAGATGAAGAAGATGAAGAGATTATTACAGGTGTTGAGAATGCTAAATGTGCTCTGAATGATGTCCCAAAGTTGACATCACAAACTGTAGTCGAAAAGGATCATTCAGAATCTGCCAATCAACAATGTTATATTTACTCACAACCCATTGATGAGCCTGTTTGGAGGTACATTAGATGATCTTTTTCCCTCTGTGAATCATAGTTATGTTCTTTTGTGTAAAATGTTGATGTCTTCTGTTTTTATGTCTATAGTGGAATCTTTAAGATAAACAACAAAGTGTTTGTATCGTTGGCTGCACACTTGTCGACCAAAGCATGTCAGAGAGTGTGGGAATTTTCAAGATTTTTGCAACCTGTGGTCGAAGTAATGAAGCTCCCTCGGCTGGAAGCTTGGCCAAAGAGCTGGAAGTCTTCAGGACCCACTGATGACAGCATTGGATTGTTTTTCTTCCCACATAGTACAAGGTGTGTTTGCCTTCATGTTTCTTTGGTTCTTTTCTTCTGCTTGATGTGTTACTAAAGGTCTAACATTCACATCACATCTCCAGGCCAAATGATGAATCAGATAGGCTAGTGGAGGAAGTCATTGAGAGTGATGCTGTCTTAAAAATTGTTGTTGGTATCGCTGAGCTGCTAATCTTCCCCTCTACTCTATTGCCAGAGAAATATCACGGTATGTGTCCGATTGGAGATTTCTTTCTGATTTCTGCATATACTATACAAGACATGACTTTCCACCTAATTCTACATGGTTACTATCAATCTTCCTAATTGAAAGTCTATTTTCTTGTGAACCAGTTATTGCTTTGGATAAAGCCTTCGATATCACAATATTTTGCTCATGGTTTACCAGTTAGTGATCAAAATCTGTCGTATATAGTGTTCCAGGAGAAACACTACCTGTGGGGAGCTTTCAAGCACAGGGAAGATATGTCCGACAAAGTTGTTCTAATCGAAGAACAAGATGATTCAGCCTGTGCCGCAGAGGAAGGGGAGGTATGCGAACATTACTTTTTGAAACAACAATATGAAGTACATTGTGTCTCATACCAAGAAACCTTTGTTGTGAAGCATGTTGAGAATCAATTGCTGGCAGAGCGCAACCGTGAGGTACAAAACGATGCTATGAAAGTTGCCATGAGAGAAGGCATTGACTCACCTGGCAGCAGTTCATCCTCTGCGAAGCCGAACTCTCCAAAAGCTGGATCAAACTGTTTTCTGCAGCCAAGAATTGGTCGTAAACTACATGAATCTGAAGAAGTGGACCAGCAAGAAGATGAGCAAGACTTTGCCTCTTTGCCCCAGTGGAATGTCTCAAATGCCACCAAACCATCAAGTGACTCTGGACCTGCTGCTGTCACTCGCAAGTTAATCAATTCTGCTGAGCACGGTCTTGGACAAACTCACTCTGGTGTAGTACCTCCCATGCCCACACTATTTGGATTTGTCGCCGCGCAGACACCGAGATCTCAGCAACTCATCCAGCAGATGGCCAGTGAAGGTGCACTCTTATTCTCAGTGCCGGAAGAGATGGTGACTTCTGGATCCACGATTGGCAATAGAACTGGAGTAGAATTAAAGCTGACCCTTGACAATGCCGACAATGGGTATCCACATATGCAGGAGCGTTGTCAGCCCATTGAGTTCGTCCCAATGCACCATGATGACCCCGATGTAGCTTCTGAAGCCTGCCTGGAGCTGTTCCCAGTTCGGCAGGAGCAGATTGGATCGACTCGGGTAGAGGTTAGCAAGGAAGTAGACCTTAACCTGAGCCTTTGCGAGCGCTCGCGAGCGTCGTCAGGTAGAGGTGTTGTACCTCCTGGATAAGTTCGGTTTTGCTGAGAATGAGAACATAATGTTTTGTCTCCCAAGTTGACAGCTTTCTCTTAGCTACTGCCAATGCCTGTGTATGTTTTGTAGTTGGCTGGGCTTTATCCTTGTAATGTGTTGATTTTGTGGTGGTGTAGATTTCGTATTTAATATATGCAATCCTCCACAGTTGGCAGATGGCTATATTTTGCACCAGTATGATTTCTGTCAGCAAATTAAGCCTGACAGGCCAACACATGTTAACTACCTTTGCTTGATCTTTGGCCTTTTGGTTTTGCCGAATGCCTACCAGAAGAGCAATGCTTAAGGTACGAAAAGCTGGCGCTTGATCTGCCTTGATAGACAGTACGACTATTACAGAAATAATATTACTTGTTCCACGGCTAGTTGCAGGATTGGTGACTGCGCAGCAAGCGGGGGATCAAAATGCAGATGTAAACCTTCATGACTTGCCACGCAACTGACGCCTCGTGCTGCATCTTCATGCCGGCGCTTTGCCGTCTGTCTCTATTGCTCCAGCCGTGTCTTCTGTTGAGCTAAGTGGTCAATTAGCTGCTAACTCTTAGAATGGGTGTTTTTTTTGGACACCATCAACTTCCACCCAAGCAAACAGAGGCCGGCAGCAGACGGAAGGATCACCGGCCACATCCCGAACACAGTAAGTCTAATGGCGCAGAATAACGACGATGTCTCAAACGTACTTACCTCCATCAAGAACTTGGAAACGGCGATCCTTCGCATCTTGCCTCTACAACACTGTCGGTCGGGATGTCGCCATTGGCGTGCGCGATATGATCGACGCCGGCCAGGTCATGCTCAGCCTTATCGTGGCATGGTCGGCAGACCACCATTGGTTGTAGCGACTGAGGAGGCCGTGGTGCTCCTCGGTATAGCGCAGGACGTAGGGGCCGAGGTGCCCCACAACGTGGTAGACGCGATTGAGATCGCGACCACCTTAGTCCGAGCGCAGGAGACGCGTAGCGAGGCCGACGCGACGGCGGCACGCGGGATAAGGCCAGGGAGGGCCCCGACAAATGACATTGGCCACCTGGTTGCGGCCGTGCCCCCATGACCCGCTGGCGTAGTGGCGACGCCTGGCGAGGTGGCGGCACCACCAGATGCACCCAAGGCGGCGTGTGACGGTGTGCTGGCTGCGCCCGACACCAAGGCGGCAGCCTCGACGACGCGGAGGCACCCGCCGCGACTGGATCTGGCCAAGGCGTCAGAGAGGCGTCAATCAGGGCGTCCGAGACGGTCGATGTGTCCAACGGGGCGACAGAGCTTGCCGCGCTTGACAGCATGGCCACCGCGCCCAAGGAGGCGGAGGCGCCCTGCGCACTCGAGGGAGTGGCTACGCTTCTCGATGAGTCCCAAGCGGTCGGATCCGGCGACGCAACTGGAACACCCCTCAAGCGACATTGAGGACTTGAGTCCCACGCACGGAGGCCGAGGGTGAGGTCACGGCGGCCGGCGAGCCTCTCATCGGCATTGGGGCGGTGGTGGCCGACCCCAACCACCCAAGGCGGCGACGGCCATGGTGCTATGGTAGAAAACCCTAGCGGCGGGTCTAAATGGGTCTGGTCGGCCTATTTAAGGGTCCTCAAAAATTTGCAAAAGAACTCCCGGAAAAAAATGTAAAACTACGATTAAATGGGCCTGTTATATAAAGTTGGCAATTTAGCCATCTAAATTTAGGGAAATCGCAAATTTAGCCATCGTAGTTAATTCAAAATTGCATTTTGGTCCCTGAATTTTTGGGAAAATGCAATTATTATACATTGACCTTGGTGTACTGATTTACAACAATTTCATGCCATAATTTTACTTTGAGAAAGTAAATTAATTACAATTGCATGAAAAACAAATTGTAGGACATGGTAGACATCTCCAAATAGGAGTTTGCAGAGCTGGCCTTGGATGGCAGAAATTATCTGACTTGGGCGATGGATCTAAAGATAAATTTGATGGGTAGAGGTTTTGGTGCAACCATCACTGAACCTCAACAAAATGACCCGCAAATTTCACAAGCCTCAAAATATGCAGCCCTGCATTTTATTTGGTATCACCTCCACTCAGACCTAAAAACTGAGTACTTGATGGAGAAAGATCCACTTCAATTGTGGAACTCCTTAAA
This sequence comes from Otatea glauca, assembly GCA_036346275.1. Taxonomy (NCBI): domain Eukaryota; kingdom Viridiplantae; phylum Streptophyta; class Magnoliopsida; order Poales; family Poaceae; genus Otatea; species Otatea glauca. Next base: position 24,155,140 of record CM070734.1, read on the forward strand.
AGAGAGGTATGATCAACAGAGGTCGATCATGTCACCAGAGGCTCAACGAAAATGGTTACTTATACGTTTCTAAGACTTTAAGTCGTGGCAGTGTATAATTCAGCAATACATAAAATAAATTTCAAGCTGAAATTTTGTGACCATGGAGTTGGTGATGCCGAACTAATAGAAAAAACATTGTACACTTTCCATACTCCTATGTGTATACTTCAACAGCAATATCGCCAAAAGATGTATACAAAGTACTGAGTTGATTTATATTCTGCTTCAAGCAGAGAAATATGATGAAATTCTTATGAAAAATCATCATATTCGCCCTATAGTAGCGCCTGAAGCACATGCTAATACTCAGGGGCTAGCAGTAGCCATGGGCGCAAGAGGCGCCAAAAGAAAAAGGGAAAGTGGTAATCCAATGATATACAAAAATTCAAAGGCAAAGGATATGGCAAAGAAAAATTCAAGAAGGATTTTTCTAAGAAAAAATTATGCCTTTGCCATAAATGTGGCTGCAAAGGATATTATGCAAAAGAATGTCGCCCTGCTCCACATTTGATTGAGCTATATCAACAATCTGTGGACAAAGGCAAGAGGTCTAAAGGGGACAATGTTGAAGTTCACTTCACTTCACCAGCAGACAAAGATTTGGAAATGGGATCAGAGGATATTGCTCTGAATGTTGAGCACCATCAAATGGTCCAACTGAAGGAAGACAACTTCATGAAAACAGATGATATGTTGGTTGAATACGCTTCCCAAGATCGGTTTGGAGACACCGTGTAGTCTCCTAGTTATCCCTTTATGTAAATAGTCAGTCCTAATTGTTCTACATAATATTGTTGTATATTTTCAGTTAACTAAGTTCTGTAGGAAAATGAGTATTGTAATTGTATTGTATAAGCACATATTGTATTTGCAGACATACAATATATATATATATATATTGATGTACTTGTTCTATATTTGAGTTAATAATCATGCTCTTTATTATAGAATTTGGTGGTACAATCCAATAAAGGACAAAATCTATCTTGTTGACAGTGGTACCATAAATACAATATTAAGGGAAACAAAATATTTTCAGACTTTGACAAAGAAAAGTAGAAATATAATGACTATCGTTGGAAGCGATAATCTGATTGTTGGCACTGGAAGAGCCATCATAGTTCTCCCTATAGGTACACGATTGACAATTGAAGATGCCCTGTTGTATCCTCAATCAAATCGTACCCTACTAAGTTTTAAAGATATTCGTCTTAATGATTTTCATGAGGAAACTACTAGGAGGGAGGCGATGAATATATTCTCCTCACTAAAGTTGATGGATATGGAAAACAAGTGGTTGAAAAACTTTCTTCATATTCATCCAGATTGTACTACACATACATCAAACCTGAACCACATGTTGCGTTCAAAATAATTTTTAAAAATCTTGACAAATTCAAGATTTGTCATGATCGCCTAGGTCATCCTGGTACGGGGATGATGAGAAAAATTGTAAACTGTTATGTTGGCCATAATATTAAAACTTCAAATTTCCCGAAATCAGAGGATTTCATCTGCAATCACACCTCAAAGTAAAATTGATTTTGAGGCCATCATACCTCAAAGTAAAAAATGAGTTGCTGAATTTTCTAGACAGAATTTAGGGTGATATCTATAGACCTATTCAGCCCTTAAGTGAGCCGTTTAGATACTTTATTGTTTTAGTAGATGCTTCTATAAGATGGTCCCACGTGTGTTTATTAAGCACACGAAACCATGCCTTTCCTAGATTAACGGTCCAAATAATTAAGTTAAGAGCCAATTTTCCTGAAAACAGGATCAAATCCATTAGATTGGATAATGCCGCTGAGTTCTCCTCAAGGGCATTTAATGACTATTGTATGGCTCTAAGCATTAATGTAGAGCATTCTGTGCCATATGTCTACACACAAAATGGCCTAGCAGAATCTTTGATAAAGAGTCAAACTGATTGCTAGACCTCTTTTACAAATTGTAGGTTACCAATAAGTTGTTAGGTCCATGCGGTCTTGCACGCCACGGAACTAATCCAAATAAGACCAACTGCATATCATACGGTCTCCCCGTTGCAATTAGTATGTGGAAATAAACCAAGTATTTCCCATCTGCGAAAATTTAGTTGCACAATATACATACCGATTTCACCACCACAGCGTATATCAATGGGTCCTCACAGGAAGTTGGGGATTTATGTGGGGTATAATTCTCTGTCAATAATAAAATACCTTGAGCCATTAACAGGGGATCTATTTACAGTTCGGTATGCTGATTGTATTTTTGATAAGGACAATTTCCCGATATTAAGGGGAGATAAGTACCACGAAGAATGCCGAGAAATAGATTGGAATGCCACTGGCATTCAGTCCTTAGATCCACATACTAAAGAATCTGAACTGGAAGTTCAGAGAATAATAAATTTGCAATAAATTGCAAATAATATGTCAGATGCATTTACTGATTACAAGTGTATTACAGAACCATATATATCCGCAGTCAATGTACCAGAAATAGTAGAGGTACCTCAGAAAGCTACTCTTGCCCCTAATGAGAAGAAGAGGGGGAGAATTCCGTATAAAAAGAACTTAGTTCCGCGGAGACGTCCGCAAAAACGGAATTCTTCTAAAGGTAAAGGTACAGTACTGGAATCAATAAAAGAAACTTAACATGAAGTTGAGAACCATCGAAGAAATGGTAAACCCGGCATTAAAGTGCGAACAAATTTAGATGCTAGGACATCGGAACCCCTAGACTCCGTTGTTATGGGAAATCACAAGGAGTTAGAGGATGTAAATGAAGAAATTTCCACGAATTATGTCAATTTGGGAGAATTATATAAAAGAGATACTACAATTGTCGACATACATTTTGCCTCAAAGATTGTTGAGAGCCCTCAACAGGATCTAGAACCAAAGACCATGGCAGAGTGAATGAAGCGCTCAGATCGGGTCAAATGGAAGGAATCAATTGAAGCAGAATTACTTTCGCTTAATAAAAGGGAGGTATTTGGTCCAGTAACACCAACTCCTCCTAAAGTGTTTTCTGTGGGAAACAAATGGGTTTTCGTTCGAAAAAAGAATGAAAACAATGAAGTGGTGAGATACAAAACGAGGCTTATAACCCAAGGGTTCACACAGAGATCCGGCATCGATTACGATGAGACAGACTCTTGTTATGAGTGGAATAACTTTCTGATATCTAATATCTTTGGCAGTTAATATGAAAGTATCAATATAGTTAATGGATGTAGTGACCGTATATTTGTACGGGTCATTAGATTTGGATATTTACATGAAAGTCCCTGAAAGGGTTAAAATTCTGAATCCTAATGCAAATCGCAACATGTATAGCGTCAAGTTGAAAAAGTCGCTATATGGATTAAAGCCGTCGGGGAGGATGTGGTACAACCGACTAAGTGAGTTTCTTTTGAAGAAGGGATACTCCAATAATGATGATTGTCCATGTGTTTATAAAGAAATCCCAAAATAGATTTTGTATCATCTCAGTATATGTTGATGATTCAAATATCATTGGAACCACAAGGGACATAGAAGAGGCAAGTAACCATCTTGTGACTGAGTTTGAGATGAAAGATTTGGGTAAGAACAAATTTTGCTTAGCCTTACAGCTTGAGTATGTTCCTGAAGGAACATTTGTGCACCAGTCTGCATATATCCAGAAGATATTAGAGAAATTCAATATGGATAAATCGTATCCAACGAAAACACCTATAGTCGTGAGATCCCTTGATGTGGATAAAGACCCATTCAGACCTAGGGAAGAGGATGAAGAGATATTGGGATCGGAAGTTCCATATCTTAGTGCCATCGGAGCATTAATGTATCTTGCAAATTGCACCGGCCTGACATTACATTTGCAGTCAATCTATTGGCTAGATACAACACATCATCAACAAAAAGGCATTTGGCTGGTATTAAACAAGTCCTCAGGTACCTTAATGGTACAAAAGATCTTGGTTGGATGTTTCAAAGAAATCAATATATGACTTTAATTGGATACATAGATGCTGGCTATCTATCTGATCCCCACAGTGCCAAGTCACAGATTGGATTTGTTTTCCTTTATAGTGGTACGGCTATTTCCACTACACCATGGCACACATTTGGCGACAATGATGTGTTGGCAAAGGTGCGTTATTGGCGACACAAAATGTGTCGGCAAATCTATAGACTACATCGATAGACAATCTGTCGGCATTGATCGAATGTGCCGGCACATTTTCTGTCGGCGTTGATGGTTCCGGCAAAAAAAGTGTCGGCACAGAATTCCCAATGCCTTATCTGTCGGCAAACGTACTGTAATCACACCTTATGTGTTGGCAAAATGTGTCAGTGTACACTAAAAGTGTGCGAAGCGAGAAAGCGTATTTGGGAAAATAAAGAGGCGCACTCGTGGAAAAAAACCACGCTCCTGGAAATGTGTATTGCGCCCTAAATTCCCCATCTCTCTCCCATCTCACGCCTACTGCCCCCAAATTCCCCAAGCCACGCCTCTCTTCCCCCCGGTGCGGCGCAGTCCGTCCTCCTCCTACCCTTGGCGCGCGCCTCCTCGAGCCACGGCGCCTCCTCCGCGGACCCTCGTCACCAACCCTCGACCCTCGGCGCCTCCTCCGGCGCTGCCTCCTCCCACGGCACCTCCTCCCTCGACGCCGAGCCGCCGACACCTCCTTTGACGTCGCCTCCTCCCTCGGCGCCTCCTCCTCACCCTTGGCTCCGCCGAGCCACGGCGCCTCCGTCGACCCTCGGCGCCTCCTCCGTCGATCGTCGGCGTCACCCTTGACCTCGACACAGCCTCCTCCCTTGGTCTTTGAGCCACCGACGCCTCCCCGTCATCCACTCCGTCCCCAAGCACGCCTCCTCCCGAACTCCCTCCTTGTCCAAACTACTCTGCGTTCCTCGATCCTTGGTGGTGAGGTAGTGCGTTGTTGTGCATTGGTCCTCCATTCTTTTCTTTGTAGATTATTTACTTTGCTCAAGATATTTACAATGGCAACTACATCTTATCGACAATTTGACTTATTACTTTACCAAGATTGTTATTTGAATTTCAATGTTTGCCACGAGGCGTGAGTCACGGATCCGACGAGAAGTCATTGCGGTGAGAAGGGAAGCCATTGTCTAAACGAGAAGGGAAGACAACAAGCCTCGTGAGGACCCTTGTTCTTTTGTTTGGCTTGTCACTAGACCGCATGGTCATTACCATGCATTGGAGTTGATCGAGTATTATTACATAGTGCTATCAACTCATGATCGGAGTATTTCTAGACTACCGATGAACCGATTTGCAATCTTGATTGGTACTTGCTTGATTGATTGGAAAATTAACGTTTTAAATCTTTGCAGAGTCTAGGAAAAGAGACTTGCTTGATTGGTTAAAAGGTGTGTCATGGATAAAAGTTGGACACACCAGCCTAGGTAAATTTCAAACTTTTCAACAAATATTATGTGCATGCCTATAAGACATTAGTGTTTGGTCTTACATCATGAAAATTAATTTAATGTAGGCACAATGATGATTACATAAAAGGAGTGGACAGGTTTTTAAAGTTTGCTTTTAGTAATTCAGCAAAAGGAAACAAGATATTATGTCCCTGCAAGACTTGTAAGAACTCTTGTTTGAGAGTTAGTAGTGTTGTACGTGAGCACTTGATATGTGAGGGATTTACACAAGGGTATGTAACTTGGGTGAATCATGGGGAACCAAATTCCAGTTTTTTTGCAAATGAAGTGGAGCAGTCTGATAGGGTAGAAGTGGAGAAGTCAAATGAAGAGGATGATATTTCTAATTTAATTGGAGACTTAGCAGGAGGTTTATATGACATGGGAGATTTAGAAGGGGATGGGGGGTACATAATGGGGATATGGAATCTTTTTACAAGTTGGTAGATGATGCAGCCAAGAACTATACTCGATGCGTAAACTTCTCAAAGCTGCGTTTCCTTGTTAGATTACTCCATATAAAATTTCTTGGAGGATGGAGTAATAAAAGTTTTGACATGCTACTAGAGTTACTTAAGGATGTTTTACGAAGGGTCATCACTTCCTAAAACTTCAATCTTGCCAAAAATACAAAGAAAAGGGCTTGGTCTTGGGTACACTAATATTCATGCTTGTGAAAATGATTGCATCTTGTTCTGGAAGGAGCATGAAAAGGAAAACAATTGCCCAAAATGTAACACTTCAAGATAGAAATCAGAAAAGAAAAGTCCTAATGGAAAGCGTGTGCATAGAGTTCCAATGAAAGTGCTACGCTACTTTCCTATAAAGAAAAGGCTACAGAGGTATTTTATGTGTTCTAAAACAGCGTCGGATGCTAGATGGCATGATGAAGGACGCACAAAGGATGGTTTACTGAGGCATCCAGCTGATGCTCCTTTTTGGAAGGATTTTGACTCTAGGCATCCGGAATTTGCCTCAGATTTGAACTCCAGAAGCCGCTGTAAGTTACAAAGTATCTTAAGTAGTGTATATGATTTACACAAACTAACAATACTTGATTATAGGCTCGGTCATTGAGGGGTAAAGCAAATCGTGCAAGGCTAACCGATTTGCATACAACTGGAAGCAAGAGTCATGCACGTGTTGATAATGAAATGGTATGTATTGTATTTGCTGTGTTTATCCTCTGATGGTACTATGTGAATAAAAGAAAACTATTGGATTTAGACTCAAGAGCTTGGGCGTCACCCTCGTAGAGATGAACTCTTCATCAAGACACGTACACACAAGAATGGATTACCTCATGAAGGAGCTGCATCTACAATTGTAAATGCGAAAATTCCAACCACTTAATTCAGATTTATAGATGCAGAGAGCCATATTATTTACTAATTTTTCATTTGTTGTAGAATGCACTTAAGGATGCAATCAGAGATAACCTCGAATCAAAGACAAGACTATCCAGGAAGGCGATGTATATTACCATGTCTGTGGACTAGAAAAGAATGGATATGTACGTTGTGTAGGTTTGGGACCAACTCCTGCTGATTTGGAATTGCATGGAGCCAAAAGGTACACATCAACAAGACTTCAAATGGAAATAGAAGCTCATTGTCAACTGATAGGAAGGTGGAAGAGCTATCAAGTCAAGTAAACCTGCTTCGGGAAGAAATGAATAAGTGGATTCAACAACAAATGTCTTCTCAAAATGCTAACAGCACTCCAAATGTATCTAACAATGCACCACAAGTGGTAACTGTCCACCTAAATTTTTCTATTACTATTTTTTCTTCTTATTGCAATAACTTTTCTATTATTGTATTTTGATTTAGAACTCAAGGAATGCACCAGCTAATGATGATGTAGAAGCAGATGACCATGACAATGATGCTCATTCATATGCTACTGATGATGTGGATGAAGAGCTAGCTTTGAATAGGCATGTGGATGAAGAGCTAGCTTTGAATAGGCGAGTGGTCCCACCAATGGAGCAATATGAAGAGGTAATACTTAATCTGCTATGGTTTGACTTGCATGTGGCAAATAATTACTACAATATGTTGAATAGATTCTAAAATATTCTGTGTGGATTAGGGTGGAAGGGATGTAATATTGTTTAGTGTTGTGAGACCCTGTGGTACTCCTGTGGCAAAGGCAACTATTCAAACAACAAACCCAAGGGCTATTGTTGGGGGTACTCGTCTTGGGATTGATTCTATGAAGTGGTTGTCAATCATGTATTTGTGAGGATGCTATATTGCCTCGTCCATATGGAACATTGACGTCCATTGGAGATGCTCGTGGTCGATCCATTGCATGGCCACATGACGAGTAATAACCTCGATCGCCTCTAATTCAAGTGAATTGTCTGGTCAACAACTACTAAATTATTGTAATTTGTGGCGGATGAAGGATGACAATAGGACATCAAGCATAAATCGAGACTTAAGTTCGAACAAGGCTATCACATTTTGGGAAGGTAATCAAGTGATATGCTTATATTCAAGCAGCAAATCTGCTCATGGATCTTGAAGTTATGTTCAAAGAAGATAATGCTAACATAAGAATAATGTATATGCTGCTGTCTAGTTTTTATATACATGGATCTTGAAGTTCTGTTCAAAGAAGAAAATGCTAACATAAGATTAATGTATATGCTGCTGTCTAGTTTTTATATACATGTATATGCTGCTGTTCAGTTATATACATGGATCTTGAAGATCTTGAACAACTCATTTTTATATACATGTATATGCATGCCATTAGTGTTGGACTAGTTACAGAGTTACTTCACCCTCTTAGGTTTTAGCTTTCAACACTAGCTAGCTTACTCATCAGATGCACAAATTTAGTTTAGATCAACCGATACAGAGTGCAATAGTAAATAGTGCAAAAAGATATATCTACCACTACATTGGCTTGCAACCATCCGTTTTTCTATTGTATGTCTTAAAAAGATGTAACTCTTCTTGTGTCTTAGAGGATTTTCTATGCATATTTGTACGCAATAAGTATAACTCATTTGTTGAGTGCTTTCATGAGCTAGCAGCTACAACCTAGTAAGCTTGTTGCGCATTCTAGTTGATTTGTGAATGTGACAATATGATTAGAAGGGTTGCAACGTTGACAGGACATGCTTGGCTATATATAGTTTATTTGTGTTGCAACATAGCTTGGCTATGTATAGTCAGTCTTCCCAACTAACTGATGTTAGCTTATTTGGACAGCAAGACGTTTTTGGGCACGAAGGAAAGGAGACACTCAGCTTTTGGGCAGCAAGGGAAGGAGCTTTTGGGCGTCAAGGAAAGGAGCTTTTGGCCAAGAGAAGAAGCTATTGGGCATCAAGAGAAGGAGCTTTTGGGCCACAAGAGGAAGCATTAAGCTTTTCACCAAGCTTCACTCTTGAAATATGGATGTATGTAGTATCTTTGGAGATTGACTTGGATGTACTTAGTAAACTTGACTTGCGATATGCATGGATGATGTATGCACATGCTAATTACATGAATCACTAATGTGTGTGGACTTATGACTGTTTAAAAATCGTGTCACGGTGTTTATCTTGTGCTATTGAAGTTTTAATATTTCATTAGTATTTAAAATGCTCTCTCTTGTAGACACCGATAGATTTATTGTTATCAATGTAGGCCTAATTGTGTAGGCTGGTTTGTTGCTATCTTGTAGTAAAAGTGTCTAAAAAGGTACCAATCGGCATTGGTGGTTCGTTGCTATCTTGGCAAAGAAAAGTGTCGGAAATCAACCAACGATGGAAAGGTATAAACCGCTTCAAAAAGCTATCACCGCCGACAAAGCTACCAACTCACAAGAAAGCTTATCATTTTGCTCACAACTTGTCATCGGGAAATGTTTAACTATCGGCAAAACTTTTCCCACGGCTTCAAACAAGATGCTTTAGGAAGTGTCGAAAAAGTTTTGCCGACACATTTTCCGTTGCCGAAGTTCCATCGCCAACCGTACAAAGTGTTGGCAAAAGTGTGCCATGGTGTAGTGTTCATGGAAGTCTTGTAAACAGATTTTAGTAGCCACTTCCACTAATCATTCTGAAATTATTGCTTTATATGAAGCATCACGTGAATGTGTATGGCTTCGCAGAATGATTAACCACATACAAAGGTCATGTGGTATTAATCCATTAGAATCTCCTACCATTATCTATGAAGATAATGCTGTCTGTGTTGCTCAGATGCAAATAAGCTATATAAAGAGTAATATAACAAAACATATTGCTCCTAAGCTATTTTATCCTCACGAACTTCAAAAGAGTGGTGAGATAAATGTCTTGCAAACGAAGTCATGTGAAAATCTAGCCGATTTATTTACTAAGTCTTTAAGGACGTCCTCGTTTCAAAGATGTGTCCAGGGGATCGGTATGAGATGGCTTCGTGAGTTGCAAGGTTCAAGGGAAGTTAACCCTTGAACTAGAACATATTGCACTCTTTTTCTTTATGAGGTTTACATAAATGATTTCTCATAGAAGGATTTTAATGAAGCAACATTGAATGTGAACTTATGCCATAAAGTTTCTCCTCATATTTTTTTTCATTGTGTTTTAAAGGAGTTTTAGATAGCATATAATTATGAGAACGAATTTCTCTTCATATTTTTCCACAGGGTTTTTGGAGAAGTTTATCGAAGCACAAGGAGGCTGTGTTATTCGCCCAAGGGGAGTGTTAAGGAGTTAAGTGGGCAATTAACTGCCAACTCTTAGAATGTGTGTCTTTTGTCGAATGGGTGTTGTCGGCGTTTCGAGCACCGGCAAGTAAATTTGTAAGTCTAAGGGGTCGCGCGTTCCTCTCCCTGAATGGTTAGACTCAAAAGTCCAAGATGTATACTGGTTCGGGCAGAAGATCCCTACTCCAGTTCGTGTGGTGGCGCTGTATTCTATTATGCACAGATGACTGCACAAGGTTTACAAGCAAGAGTGCCAATGACTTAGTCAGATGGGTTCGATGGCGCTCTCTCTCTTTTTCCCCCTCTTTTCTCACGGAGCTCCTGCCTCCTTTTATACGAAAGGAAGGGCGAGTTACATCGGAATTGGGAGAGGACAAGGCGACCTACACTAGGAGCTTCGGTCCTTCGTTACATTGGTGATCAACGCTCGGTCTTGCCCATCTTTGGGTCGGTAGCTTAGCTGGTCGTAGGCGGTTAGGTATTTCTCCGGGAAACGCGTACCGCCTCTGCGAACCTTACGGGTGTTGACGTTGCTGCGCCTGACGTGGGCGCTGCCTCGGGAGAGAGCGTGTCTTCGTCTCAGATGTGACCGGTGATGGGATCGAGCGTAACCCGTCGATCATTTAAACCTTCTGGGGAAGGAGCCGCCTGCCCTTGTATAGTCACTTTGATTGACCCCGTTCGTGGGGTACGTGGCGGTCGTTTGGTAGAGGCTGCGACACGTGACCCTCGGCAGGAGTGATCTTGGCACGATCGGAGTCAGGGGATTCCGTCCTGCTGCGAGGGTCGGGAGCCCTGTTTGGTCGGAGCCGGGGGGCCGTCTCGCTGAGGAGGTCGGGAGCTTGGCTCGGTCGGAGACATTTCCCTTGGTTGGTCGGGAAGGGAAGTCCCGTGTGACTTTGCAGGTACTTAGGTCGGTAGTAGGGTGGAAACGGCCTGTTGGGCTTGAGCTGTGCTTGAGGCCGCTGGTTGGTCACCTTGGGCTGTTGGGGTACCCCTGTTATTAGTATTCGTCAGGTGTCTTTTGGACACCATCAACTTCCACCCATTAGCTTGCATAAATTTGTAACTCATGTGCAATAAAAAGCAATCTCTCATTCTCAAGTTCAATCTCTACTCTACTTTCAACATCTTCGAAGGACTGAGCGAGACGCCATGCGGTGCCTAGCTAGAACTGTAGTCCTATTTCTAATTTTGTTAAACAGGCCTAAAACATGCCCTAAGATATTATATATTGTAGAAGTTGTCTTTATATCACATAGTATATAAACAATAGTCGTCTCTACTATATATATATATATATATATGCTATTGTTCGACAGCGTGTAGAATAGGTTATTCTACATGCTAGCCAGTATCCAACCGAGTTGCCAAACCGTGGTCCAACCTAGCCACCGTACATGGTCCAACACTCCAACCGAGCTGCTTTTTGGATTTGCAGTCGTATGGGCCATTTGGATCTACAAGCTACGAGGCGTACAGTAGTTAATGCTTTCATTGTTTGTACACAAATCTGATTTTTCTTTATTTTAGCTATAACTTTTTATTGGTAGCTCCGATTTACGAACGGTTTTCATCAGTAGTTTACTGACGACGAGAGGAACAAAATGATATAAGTCTCGCCAATAAAAGCCGCATAAATCAGATTTAGTACGAATAAAACATCAATTTACTACTGTATGATAATAAAAATCTATATATACGGATAACAAATTGAGGTGCATTTCACAGAAACTTTAGAGTAAATCTATCACATGATATTATAATATGTCATAGTGAGGTTCGACAAGTAAATTAAATCTAAAGACATGTCTAGTAAATATCAGGTCTATGACCAATAGACCCATGCCTGTCATGCATGACTAGCTAACTAGTAAGTACTAGTAACCATCAGTTCTGAGTTCTGATAGTACTAGTAAGTGTTAGTAACCATCAATTCTGAGTTCTGATAATACTAGTAAGTGCTAGTAACACAATGACATCTTTGCATAAGTAAGATAACCTCACCTCTGCTAGCTTAAGAATTGATGCATTACTATCTTATTTACTACATTTTACTATAAGACACCATGATCACTTTACCCTTTAACATCACGATCATCTTTGTGCTTTTTTTACTGACGTCATTGATGATTTTACAAACTCAGACAATAGAATTTACTACCTTGTAATTTTTGTATGCTATTGTCACACATGCAAGATTTTTCTGTCATGCTTCTTATCTTATACTACAATGAAAAAGTCGTAACTTTACTAGCAATCTCATTTTTGACCAACTAATAAATACACGTAAGTTTTGACCGAGCCATGCATTACTATCTTATTTACTACATTTTACTATAAGACAACTAAACAAAATTATTTTGAATCAATAACGTAGTCAAACCTACTAAAAAATGGGTTTCCTAGTTTGTACATGTATCTGTTTGTTCTTTATTTTAGCTATAACTTTTTATTCGTAACTCAAATTCACGAACAGTTTTCATCAGTAGATTGCTCATGACGAGAGGAACAATATGATATAAGTCTCTCTAATAAACAGCAAATTAATGTTCATTAAGAAGTAAAATTTAATTTATGCGAAGTTTATTACAGAAACTTGTAATGTGTTGTTCCTCTCGTCGTCAGTAATCTACCGGTGAAATTAGTTCATGAATCGGAGCTACGAATAAAAAGTTATGGCTAAAACAAAGAAAAAACATATTCATGTACAAGCTAGAGAACCCATTTATTAGTTGGTTGGGCATGGTTGTGATACAGTAATAGCTTCTTTAGTTATTTACAGTAAAATGTAGTTAACAAAGTAGCAAACGTTGGTGTATAAAATAGTAAAAGGCAATCACTGATCCTACACAGGTAAGTTATTTTGGCAGTAAAATTCTATAAAAACTATATGTACAAGTATACATATATTTTACTATCATGCAGAGAGTCTAGCATCCTGTACGGTAGTAAAATCTTATGATATATGTAAGGACCCGAATCCACTGATTCGAACCCACTGTGTTTACCGCACTAGTCCCAGGATCAACGCTAGTGCACACAGCTTAACATTGGTACATATCACATCATACACAACGATAATAGAATAATAGTTCATTTGTTGATATAGCTAAATGTATGATCTTATGACCAACTTACATTATTAAGCCACGCAGGCAAGACCGAGAATATAAACTAATAATTAAGCGTGGAAAGTAGAAACGTAGATAGCTCATCAGTTCACCACAGCAACCAACAAAGCTCGGACCCTAATGACTCGTGTCTTCTTGGACCTCATCTTCCAACACAGTGTAGATTCTTCAACTGTTGATTATTGTTGTTTGGCAAGGGTGAGTACTTAAAGCACTCAACAAGTTGTGCATGAATGCGATTCTATTTATCTATATGTAAGGCTTATTCCAAAGGATAGGCTATCATGGCTATTTTGCAATAAGCGACATTTATGCACAAATACAATAATAGATTGTAAAGAATGTAAAACGAATAGCAATAATAAATAAATTCAGATTTCTCAAGTAAACCAAGTTTCCAATCCTAAATCAAATTTCATCTTCCATATGGCCTTCCGCCATCCCAACCATGTTGTCCAATTAATTAAGCTAACCCTTAATCAGAATTCCGAGCATTGCTCAATACATGAGCACGGCTATCCGAATAGTTTCACACTCTGCGGAGGTTATGCACTTTACCCACGTGATACAACCAAACACCACAAAGGCGAGAGATTATAACAAAGCCTTTACAATGCTCTATCTTAATCCGTACTACCCGCTAAGGTTTCAACATCAAGGCGAATCAGAAACCACATCCGTGGCCCCCTCTTGCGCCATGTGAATTACACCGACCCGGAACTCACACCAACCACGATAGTATCAACATTAAGACTTTGCAAATTACTCACTAAGTGGCCCATACGGACATGTGGTTGCATGATTGACTCAGTCAAAGGCTTGCAAGGTTAAGTCCTTAGTGTGATCAAGGCAAGACTTCCACATACCATCGCCCATCGGGCCCACCCTCCTCGCCCCTTGCCACTTGCCCCAATCTAAGTGATTATCACCCGATTGATTACCAAGCACCACATGCCATCAACAATTCAACATCGTTGCGTGACATGACTCGCCACAACAACTCAATCTCATCGTGTGATCCCACATGACACACAAGTTCATAATATTGTTCCATATTCCATTAATCAAGATTAATTATCAATGGTGATGACACATGTGATGACGTGGCATGGCTAAGCAACTAATACTGAACTAAACCTCCAATGTTGATTATAATTATTAACCAACTATATTAAACCAATCTAGGGTGACAATGGATCATGGCATACAATGACAAGGTAGGGTATAGATCAATCTGGTATTTTAGCTAAGCCCAAACTAATTTGAAACAGTTGTATATTTGAAATATATGCAATAGTGTAAATCAAACATAGCTATTTTATAAACATGGGTTCAACATGATCAAAGCACAACTTGCCTTGGAATAGGTCCTGATCTTGATCTGAAGCTTGCTCTTGAGTTGCTTGATCTTCCTCCGAAGCGTCGCACAATTCAACGTCTCACGCGTGCATCAAGAAGAAAAGCAAATAAATACCAAAACAGAGAGCAATTGAACCCCAAAAATCAATTAAAATTCACCATTAAATAGATCTCAATTTTACAAATTTTTATAAACTGGAATCACTCAAATCCGAGTTACGATGCAAAAGATATAGCCTTTTGAAATTTGAAATAAATACTGAAATCAGAAAATCAGAAATTCGAAATTAACAGATTTACTTTTATTCGAAAAACCGATTTATGACGTCGGCGTGGCGTCAGCCCGATCGCACCAACCAAGCGCTGCCACGTGGCCTCGGTCTATGGATCGCGTCCACGATCCGCTCGAGTCCACGGTGCACCCGTTCACGCGGCTACGTCAGCGTCGTGGGCTGCGTCTTGGTGACTCAGCGCCACCATGATGCATACGCAACCCGCCACGCAGCGCGCGGCGCGGCCGCCACCTCGGACAAAAGCATGGCGGGCAGCCACGTGTCGACGGCGGCACGCCACGTTGAACGGCGCGGCGCGCCTCTATGGTCATCGCCGGCGGCTACAGAGGGTACCTACCGATTTGCCCTGACGAGATGAACGCGATGACGCGAGAGTTCTTGGGTTTTGCGCACGGAAACAATGGCGGCGACTTCTTCTTCTCCGGCGGCGGTGACGTTCACGGCTCCCCTCGGTTCCGGCGATGCTTCGGTGACTCCGGCGTGCGCACGAGATGCTTCTTGAGACGGCGAACCCGAAGAGGTAGACCACCACCCGAAGCGATCACTTGCGGCGGCTATTTGGCGGCGAGAAGCTTGCGGCAATGCCCGACGAGACCTTGCGATTCCGGCGACTACGCAGCGAGACCCGGGTCTAAACCTGAGGGCTAAGGTTCTATGGTTCGGTGGGGTTCCGGTGCGCGCGCTATATAGCCGCGGAGTCCATTACCTGCACGGGGAGACCTCCGAGACCCTGGCGGACACGGCGCAGACTTCGGCGGAGTCCGTCTCGCCACGCGAGGACGGCGACCAACGTCGCCACCTGTCCCGATCTGCGGTCATGATGACTCGTGGCGCAATCCAAGCCGAAGCGTGGAAATCGACGGTCCACCCGCACTAGGGTTTCTAGCTACTCCGGCCGCAAGACACGACTCAACCAACGGCGAGATTCAAGCTTCTAGAACACGGCCGGCGCAGAATGAGTGGGCTCGGCCCATCATCGCTTTCTGCAATTTAAAGTTTTATCAAATAAAACAATTCCGTAAATTCAATTTACTTATTTTAAGCAATAAAACTATTAGGAAAAATCCAGGAAAAATCTCAAAAATACCTTGAGACATTCTGGACTTAAATAAAATACTTTTGGTAAAACTTTATTTTGACTTTGCACAAAATTAAATACTTTTGATTAAAAAGCAATAAACTTGAAATAAGAATTAATTCAAATAAATCCAGAAAAATCCAAATAAATTCCAGAAAATCACAAATGCACTTTTAAGCAATAAAAACTTAATTAAGCTGAATTTTTGGGATGTTACAAACCTCCCTCCCTTAACAGAATCTCGACCCGAGATTTAGGGCTAACTAGAGAATAGGTTCGGGAATTCTGACTTCAAATCTTCTTCTCGCTCCCAGGTGGCTTCACTCTCAGAATGATTGCTCCACTGAACTCTGCAAAAGCGAATAATCTTGTTTCGGTCTTGCGCCCATAACATCCAAAATTACGATCGGTTGCTCTTTATAAGTCAAATCTTCTTGCACTCTATCGCATCCAACGGGTTTGTTCTGTTGGCACTCTGAGACACTTCTTAGGCTGCGACACATGGAATACATCATGCACTCCTGCCAAGGATCGAGGCAATTCTAATCGATCGGCTACCTCTCCTCGACGGCTCGGAATCTTGAGCGGACCAACATATCTTGGTGCAAACTTCCTTTAACGTGAAATCTTTTAACGCCCTTAAGAGGGTAACCACGAGATACACATGATCTTACGGTTCAAAACTCAAATCTCGACGACGGTTATCTGCGTAGCTTTTCATCTTGATCGGCTATCTTCAACCTCTCTCGATCATTGCGACTTGACTTTCGGCTTCCTCGAGAATGTCGGCCCAAAACCAATCGCTCTCTGTTTCATTCCAATTCAATGGAGTACGACAAGCACGTCCATACAACGCCTCAAGCGGTGACATCTTCAGCTAGCTTGATAACTATTATTGTAACTAAATTCGCATATGGCAAACACTTATCCCATGTCGTAGCATAAGCTAAAGCACAAGCTCTCAACATATCCTCTAAAATCTGATTTACTCTTTCGGTCGACCATCCGTCTGCGGGTGATATCTCAGATCTTGAAATTCAAACGGGTCCCCATTGCTTCGTGCAACTTATTCCAAAACCTTGAGGTAAATTGGGTACCTCGTCGACACAATCTTCTTGGGCACTCCATGCAAACATACAATCCTTGACATGTACAATTACGCCAAGCGATCTCGGAGTAAGTGGTCTTTCTTCGGGATGAAATGAGCGACCTTGGTTAGACGATCCACTATAACCCAAATGGAATCGTAACCTTTCGAGTCTTAGGTAAACCGTGATAAAATCCATTCCGATTTCCTCCCACTTCCATTCCGAATTTTCAACTACGCAACAAACCAATGGTCTTTGATGCATAGCCTTTACTCTCGACATATGTCGCATAATGCAACATGCTCGGCCACTTCACGCTTCATATTTGGCCACGAATCTCTCTTTCAAATCTTGGTACATCTTAGCGCTTCTGGATGAATCGAGTACTTAGAATCATGAGCCTCCTCAAGAATCAATTTTTTTAGTTCCTTTTTATCCGGCACACAAATTCGGCCTTTGAAGAACATGGTCCTTGCTCATCCAGAGTAAAATCTAAGGCTAGGCCTTCTTCCTTTTAGCCTTGATTTTAGAAATTTTATCGTCATCTTTACGCCTTCTCTAACTCGATCTTCCAGCGTTGGCTTTACTTCAAGTCGACTACCATTCCTTGCGAACGACTTCCAATCTTAACTTCAAACTCCTTGCATAATTCTGGTTGATCCTCAATTGACAAGGTATTCGCGCTATGGCTCTTTCGACTCAGAGCATCTGCCACCACATTGGCTTTTCGAGGGTGATAATGGATTCCCACATTATAATCCTTAATTAGCTCCACCATCTTCGCTGCCTCATATTCAGTCGACTTGAGTGAATATGTATTTGATTCTTATGGTCCGTATATATCTCACATCTATTTCCTATGAGATAATGACGCCATATCTTTAAAGCATGCACCACGGCAGCTAATTCCAAATCATGCGTTGGATAATTCACTTCATGTGGCCTCAACTGTCTCGACGCATAAGCAACGACTTTGCCCTCTTGCATTAACACGCATCCCAAGCCTTGCTTCGAAGCATCACAGTAAATGTCAAATCCATTCTGCACATCTGGCAATACTAACACGGGGGCTGTTGTTAAACGCTTCTTTAATTCCATGAAACTTTTCTCGCACTCTGGCGTCCATGCAAACTTCTTTTCTTTCTTCAACAACTGCGTAAGGGGTTTAGCAATTGTCGAGAATCCTTCTATGAACCGACGGTAATATCCCGCCATTCCCAGAAAACTACGAATCTGAGTAACGGACTTCGGTGGCTCCCAATGCAACACTGCATCCACTTTGCTGGGATCAACTGCGACTCCTTTGGTAGTCATTACATGACCCAAGAATTCGACTTTCTCCTTCCAGAATTCACACTTGCTAAACTTTGCATATAGCTGATGCTCTCGCAGCCTGTCTAAAACCATCCTTAGATGTTCTGCATGCTCTTCTTCGGTCTTTGAGTAAACCAAAATATCGTCTATGAAGACCACAACGAACTTATCCAAGTAATCCATGAAAACCTTATTCATCATGTTCATGAAATACGCTGGGGCATTAGTCAATCCAAATGACATGACTGTGAACTCATAATGTCCATATCGCGTAGAAAACGCGGTCTTAGGTATATCCTCTGCTCGGATCTTCAACTGATGGTATCCTGAACGAAGATCTATCTTGGAGAAAACTCCAGCTCCTCTTAACTGATCAAATAAGTCATCGATCCTGGGCAACGGATACTTATTCTTGATCGTTACTTCATTAAGTGCACGATAATCGATGCACATTCTAAGACTTCCATCCTTCTTGCGGACAAACAAAACCGGGGCTCCCCACGGTGATGAACTTGGTCTAATGAAACCCTTCTCTTGCAGTTCCTCAATCTGCTTCTTCATTTCCACTAACTCGTCGGTAGGCATCCGATATGGTCTCTTTGATATCGGTGCTGTACCTGGCGCTAACTCGATAACGAACTCGATATCACGGTCCGGTGGCAATCCCGGCAAATCTTCTGGAAACACATCCGGGTATTCCCTGGCTACTGGCACATCCTCCATGCTGATGGCTTTCACGCTGTTGACCATTAACTGCCCATCTCGAACTGCGGTCGCTTGAAACTCTACTTTCTTGCCACTAGGGCCTTCCAAAGTCACGATCCTTCGGCCACAGTCCAAAACGGCCTTATGCTTAGACAGCCAATCCATTCCAAGGATGACGTCTAGGGATTGCGCATCTATCAAGATAAGATTCGCTAGGAATTCTATCCCATCCATAAGCAACTTAGCTCCCAAACACCCAAGGCTAGATCTAAGCTCGGATCACGGGCTTGGACTAAAGCACACACTTAAGATTCACCACTTTAAATCCATTCTTGGTTGCAAAACTTTGAGACACAAGCGAATCGCGAAGCTCGAGAATCAAACAAAGCAGCAGTCTTCGAGTTGACCAGAACTTACCCAAGATCGACGTCTGTTGCCTCTTGAGCTCCATCGGTGATGTGGTTGATCCTTCCACGACCGTTGATCGCGGCGTTGCTCGAGCTTGGCTTGGTGCACGATTTCCTCCTGATGCTGGTGCTTTAGCGGGTGTTGTTCCCAGGTTGAAACGAACTGGCGTGATGCCTCCCTTTTGTGGACACCTATTGGAAAAGTGCCCTGGCTCGTTGCAAGTATAGCATCTCTTCACTGCGGATTGCTGATTTCCTCCTGGTGCATTGTTGCCCTGTGCTGGTGTCTGAAAGCTCTGATTGGCAGGGCGAGGTGCAGGGGTTGATGTCTTGTTTCCAGCTAGTGGTTGGAATCTAGCAAATTCTTTGTGGTGACATCCTCAAGCGTAAATGGTTTGGGCGTCCACCGATTATTCATCAAGCGCTTACGGTTTCACCTAGCTCTTTGCGCTTATCTTCTAGGATCAAAGCCTTATTTACCACTCCCAAAATCTGGAAATTGTGGGTAATCACCCCACCAGTAGTCCCGAGTTCAATCCCTTCATGAAACGAGGCGTGCAGCTTTATCCGTCCGCTCGTCTTCAAGGGCATAGCGAGCTAAGCGAGTAAATTTGTTCAAGTATTCGCCACCGGTTGGCCTCCTTGCTTCAAAGCTCAACTCCTCCTTCTTAAGATCCATCATTCCTCCGGGACATGGTATGGCGGAAAGCATTAGTAAACTCCTCCCGTGTTATCTCCGTGGGGCTCCATGAGCGGCACAAGGTTCTCCCACCACTCTGGGCGGTCCTTCCAGTTGATGAGAGGCGAAGCACCTTCTCATTTCCTTCACACTGTGTGATGTGCGCTTTTCTCAATTGTCCTAAGCCACCATCGGCTTCCAAAGGATTCACATTTCCGAAAAGTTGGTGGCCTAGTCCTCATAAAATCGATAGCTTTGACATAGGTCGAGGTCCACCATGATTGTTTTGAGTTGCGGGGTTGTTGTGATTTATTCTTGCATTGGTCATCTCTTGATCTCTTTGCATCATTATCCGCATCGGTTGAGTCTGTCTTTGAAATGCTCCTAGATTACGCATGTCTCTGTCGGTGGTTGAGGGCTGCCTCCATCATTGGGATTGTCATTACGCAGATCCACTTCAAGCACCGTTGTTTCCTCGAGTATTCACCATCGATGATTGCCTCTTAGGTTAGGAAAGGTAGATATAGCATAGATAAGAAGTAAGAATTTCTAAAGCGGGAGATATGTTATACCCAAACTGAACAATTCTTTATTTAACTTGGTATGGTGCTTATTTAAGCCTACAAGCTTTGCAACACATAACGCACACTCAAGATTACAAAGAAGCAAACTAAACACGAAACCTTAACGTCAACTAGAAAGGTAAAGACTAACTTAAAGACGCGACTCACACTCGAGTCTCAACACAGCTCAAAGTCGACACTCACTCATCCGACCACCTCAGGCGAGGTGACCAGCGCATACACCGGTGGATGAGCGGGCATCGGGCGAACCTATCCTCGTGACCTACTACTAGATCCTCTGCAACAACGGGTCCGCACTCCTCCGCTCCCACTCGCTCCTCTGGATCCTCCTCGGACTCCTCGGCTGGCTCCTGAACTCCCTGAGTCACGCGCTCCAGCTCGTCCTCAACTGCCTCCACAAGAACTTTGAAATAAGTTCTCCACCCGAAACGGCAAGTAAGACGGTAAATTTAGCAAAGGCAAGACGTAGAGAATGAGATGAGTCAAGAGTGTTTTATTAATCAAATTTAGATTTTCTTTTAGAAAATAGTTTTGGACTCTCACAAGACACCTCCATACTATCTAGGGCCAAAACCTACAGTCAGTATGCTCTGATACCACCTCTGTAAGGACCCGAATCCACTGATTCGAACCCACTGTGTTTACCGCACTAGTCCCAGGATCAACGCTAGTGCACACAGCTTAACATTGGTACATATCACATCATACACAACGATAATAGAATAATAGTTCATTTGTTGATATAGCTAAATGTATGATCTTATGACCAACTTACATTATTAAGCCACGCAGGGCAAGACTGAGAATATAAACTAATAATTAAGCAGCGGAAAGTAGAAACGTAGATAGCTCATCAGTTCACCACAGGCAACCAACAAAGCTCGGACCCTAATGACTCGTGTCTTCTTGGACCTCATCTTCCAACACAGGTGTAGATTCTTCAACTGTTGATTATTGTTGTTTGGCAAGGGTGAGTACTTAAAGCACTCAACAAGTTGTGCATGTAATGCGCTTCTATTTATCTATATGTAAGGCTTATTCCAAAGGATAGGCTATCATGACTATTTTGCAATAAGCGGATTTATGCACAAATACAATAATAGATTGTAAAGAATGTAAAACGAATAGCAATAATAAATAAATTCAAGATTTCTCAAGTAAACCAAGTTTCCAATCCTAAATCAAATTTCATCTTCCATATGGCCTTCCGCCATCCCAACCATGTTGTCCAATTAATTAAGCTAACCCTTAATCAGTAATTCCGAGCATTGCTCAATACCATGAGCACGGCTATCCGAATAGTTTCACACTCTGCAGAGGTTATGCACTTTACCCACGTGATACA
The DNA here is from genome assembly GCA_036346275.1 of Otatea glauca. NCBI lineage: Eukaryota > Viridiplantae > Streptophyta > Magnoliopsida > Poales > Poaceae > Otatea > Otatea glauca. The sequence goes on from CM070734.1 coordinate 24,177,295, forward strand.
ACCAAACATCACAAAGGCGAGAGATTATAACAAAGCCTTTACAATGCTCTATCTTAATCCGGTACTACCCGCTAAGGTTTCAACAACATGGTCTCAGAAACCACATCCGGGGCCCCCTCTTGCGCCATGTGAATTACACCGACAGGAACTCACACCAACCACGATAGTATCAACATTAAGACTTTGCAAATTACTCACTAGGTGGCCCATACTGACATGTGGTTGCATGATTGACTCAGTCAAAGGCTTGCAAGGTTAAGTCCTTAGTGTGATCAAGGCAAGACTTCCACATACCATCTGCCCATCGGGCCCACCTTGGCCTCCTCGCCCCTTGCCACTTGCCCCAATCTAAGTGATTATCACCCAGTTGATTACCAAGCACCACATGCCATCAACAATTCAACATCGTTGCGTGACATGACTCGCCACAACAACTCAATCTCATCGTGTGATCCCACATGACACACAAGTTCATAATATTGTTCCATATTCCATTAATCAAGATTAATTATCAATGGTGATGACATATGTGATGACGTGGCATGGCTAAGCAACTAATACGAACTAAACCTCCAATGTTGATTATAATTATTAACCAACTATATTAAACCAATCTAGGGTGACAATGGATCATGGCATACAATGACAAGGTAGGGTATAGATCAATCTGGTATTTTAGCTAAGCCCAAACTAATTTGAAACAGTTGTATATTTGAAATATATGCAATAGTGTAAATCAAACATAGCTATTTTATAAACATGGGTTCAACATGATCAAAGCACAACTTGCCTTGGAATAGGTCCTGATCTTGATCTGAAGCTTGCTCTTGAGTTGCTTGATCTTCCTCCGAAGCGTCGCACAATTCAACGTCTACGCGTACCGAAGAAGAAAAGCAAATAAATACCAAAACAGAGAGAAATTGAACCCCAAAAATCAATTAAAATTCACCATTAAATAGATCTCAATTTTACAAATTTTTAGAAACTGGAATCACTCAAATCCGAGTTACGATGCAAAAGATATAGCCTTTTGAAATTTGAAATAAATACTGAAATCAGAAAATCAGAAATTCGAAATTAACAGATTTACTTTTATTCTGAAAAACCGATTTATGACGTCAGCGTGACATCAGCCCTGATTTAGACCAACCAAACGCTGCCACGTGGCCTCGGTCTATGGACTGCGTCCACGATGCGCCGAGTCCACGGTGCACCCGCTTCACGCGGTTCGTCATCGATACGTGGGCTGCGTCTTGGTGACTCGGCGCCACCGCGATGCATACGCAACCCGCCACGCAGCGCCGCGCGCGCGCCACCTCGGACAAAAGCATGACGGGCAGCCACGCGTGTCGACGGCGCACGCCACGTTGAACGGCGCGCGCTACGCCTCTATGGTCATCGCCGCGCTACGAGGGTACCTACCGATTTGCCCTGACGAGATGAACGCGATGACGCGAGAGTTCTTGGGTTTTGCGCACGGAAACAATGGCGGCGACTTCTTCTTCTCCGGCGGCGGTGACGTTCACGGCTCCCCTCGGTTCCGGCGATGCTTCGGTGACTCCGGCGTGCGCACGAGATGCTTCTTGAGACGGCGAACCCGAAGAGGTAGACCACCACCCGAAGCGATCACTTGCGGCGGCTATTTGGCGGCGAGAAGCTTGCGGCAATGCCCGACGAGACCTTGCGATTCCGGCGACTACGCAGCGAGACCCGGGTCTAAACCTGAGGGCTAAGGTTCTATGGTTCGGTGGGGTTCCGGTGCGCGCGCTATATAGCCGCGGAGTCCATTACCTGCACGGGGAGACCTCCGAGACCCTGGCGGACACGGCGCAGACTCGGGGCAGAGTCCGTCTCGGCCACGCGAGGACGACGACCAACGTCGCCACCGTCCCGACTGCGGTCATGATGACTCCGTGGCGCAATCCAAGCCGAGCGTGGAAATCGACGGCCCACTGCACTAGGGTTTCTAGCTACTCCCGGCCGCACACGACTCAACCAACGGCCGAGATTCAAGCTTCTAGAACACGGGCCGGCGCAGGAACAGTAGTGGGCTCGGCCCATCACTGTTTCTGCGAATTTCTGGGTTTTATCAAATAAAACAATTCCAGAAATTCAATTTACTTATTTTAAGCAATAAAACTATTAGGAAAAATCAGAAAAATCTCAAAATACCTTGAGACATTCTCGGACTTAAATAAAATACTTTTGGTAAAACTTTATTTTGACTTTGCACAGAATTAAATACTTTTGATTAAAAAGCAATAAACTTGAAATAAGAATTAATTCAAATAAATCCAGAAAAATCCAAATAAATTCCAGAAAATCACAAATGCACTTTTAAGCAATAAAAACTTAATTAAGCTGAATTTTTGGGATGTTACAATATATTTGGTAAATTGACAGTAAAATCTTATTCATACGGTGTTTATTAGCGAGATTTATATCATTATATCATTACGCTTGTTCTCTGTAATGAGTATCACCCCCATATGAGCTAAGAATCCTGTTCTGCAATGTTTCACGTACATTATGAGAGGTTGCTGTGTGATGTAGCGAATTCATTTTTCTTTTTTTACCAGTGCGACATCTTAGTCTCAGAAGGACATCCCCTGCTGAGCCCGATGCCTTGACGCTACTTGTAGAGGGCGCCAATTGCGATCGTAATTTGCTCGTGTGTATAGGATGCCTTGATGTTAAGAGTGTCATCGATTCGGATAAACACTTGTGAATGTTGACGAGTAAGCTACCACAACAATAGCATCAACACGTTGATGAGTAGGCTGAACAGCGAGGCATCTTATCGTGCATGTACCACGTATGTATTTTATTATCTGCATATACAGATTTTACTACTATAAAGAGAGTTCAACAGCTTGTGTAGTCTGTGCTTACTGCCAATAAAAAGTCTTAGTATAATAGTAAAATCTATATATACGGATAGTAAAATATATATATACAAATAGTGAAATCTGATTTTACTATCATGCTAGAGATTCAGCTAATCGGCATTGCAAAGGAGAACATCCCGATTTTGCATCTGAGTATATATATCCAACCTGATTATCGTGAGGGCCTTTTCAAAAGCTATCCTCCATTTCATTCTTGGAATCTCTCCCATGCTGCTCTCTACATTTCTGCGTACCAGTAGAATCTACACATTACAAATGATACAAAATAGCAGCATTCATAGAATTAAACAATGTGTGTACCGACAAGGTAAATGAACACCGCTACGGGTAATTCTGGTCCTAAATCCTAATCGTAAGGCTTTTAATGATCGCGTACTTGTGGTAGTTGGGTTAACGCAATTAACGGTCCAACAGCACCACGATAATATGCACTAGTAAGTAGTAATAGCACCATATATGCGGTAAGATTAAGACCAAAAACGCAATTTTGCTGACTGATAAAGTAAATTACTATTTTTATAACAGAAAATTACTACATCTATAACTAGAAATTAATACCATACAGTATAATTAGAAAATCCTACACAGATCAACTATTTGGCAGTAAAAGTCTGGGAAAACTATATGTACAAGTTCTGAAAAATTCTAAAAAATTACCAGATAGGGGATGTGAGCTTTTACAGCTCTGTAAAATTTGTAGACCAAACCCATATTCATTTGAAAGATATTAAAAGAACAATTTTACTATTCATCATTGATTTGCGCTTGCTAATTTCATATCTTTCAAATACAACTGATTTTGGTATTCAAATTTTACAGAGATGTAGAAGCTCACATCTCCTACCTATGGTAACTTTTTGAGAATTTTTCAGAACTTCTACTTATAGTTTTCACGGACTTTTACTGCCAAATAACTAAAAAGACATATGTAAAAGTTCTAAAGAATTCTCAAAAAATTGCCATATGTAGAAGATGTGAGATTCTACTGCTCTGTAAAATTTGAATATCAAAATCAGTCGCATTTGAAAGATATAAAATTGACAAGCGCTAATCAATGATGAATAGTAAATTTGTCATTTTCATATCTTTCAAATGTGATTGATTTTGGTATTCAAATTTTACAAAGTTGTAGAATCTCATATCCCCTACCTATGGTAATTTTTAAGAATTTTTTTCAAAATTTTACATATAGTTTTCACAAACTTTACTCTGCTGAATGACTGATCTACGCTGATTATGGTGTAGATGTAGTAACACGTAGGTCAGTATGTAATAATTTCTGTTACAACGTCTGAAAACCACATTTACAAGTTTTAAAAAATTATCAAAAAATTACCATAAGTAGGGGAGGTTGGATTCTACTTCCCTGTTGTATTTCAAGACCAAAATCAATCCCATTTGAAAGATATGGCTAAATAAATAAAAACAAGATTCATGCACAAAACTATAGGAACATATTTTCTAGTTACTTTGGCTATTTACGTAGAATGGTTTATGTCGACGATCGGGACCGTCGACCGCAAAGAGGGGGAAGGATCGTACGAGGGGCGAGGCCCAGAGCCTCGTTCATCCAGGAAGGAGCCTCGGCAGACGCGTAGCACAGGGGAAAAGGACAGTCGAACAGGGGACACGAAGTTTATACTGGTTCGAGCCCCCTAGGTCGGGTAACAGCCCTACTCCAGTCTTGCCCGTAGGCGAAAGGGGACTAAAGGCTCCTCGGGGGAGAGCTACAGGAGGAGCTCGACCTCGGGATCGCTCGGGAGCAATCACTGAGGGGAGCTTCGTGAACGGTGGAGTGTATAAGTATTACTGCGGACGTATTCGCCTTCTTAGATTTCTTGGGGTGTCGCCTTGTGCGATCTTACTACTGTTGTGTTCTTTTTGTTCTCTTCTTTTTTTCGCCTCCCCTGCGATCGGAGTGGTCTTGACGCTTTATAGGCCTTCGGTGCTGATCTCAATGCTGACGTCGGGAGGTCGCCTGTGAGTTGACGGGGGCAGTTAGTCCTAGTCCCCAGGCAGGGGGTCCGGCAGGAACTGTTGGGGAGTGGTTGACTCTAGTCCCAATGCTGGGGTTCTGACAGGGTAGATAGCCCTTTAGCTCCTGCGCAGAGGGACTGACAAGAGCAGAAGGCCCTAGTTCCCACACAGGGGACGGGAGTCATATATTTATAGAGGAGGAGACCTGTTTTACATTGGAGTTCGGGCCAGGGGTGCCGAGATCGAGGAGGTCGCGGGTGCAAACCACTCGGGATAGCCTTGTCTGAGCTTGGGAATAGTCCCCGAGCTCGGAGGAGGACGGCTTAAAGCCCCCCGGGGGGCACGGACACGTGTCAGGATGGCCGATCCCCGACAGTTTACTATCGATCTGTGTTCACACTCAACGTCTGGTCGTAAAACATTTACGTGCTACGCCGCATTAATTATTGGGCCAAGTGTATTTTTTTGGGCTATATGCGAGCGACTATTGTTGCGATACGGATCTTGCGGCAGTGCGTAGAATAGGTATCGTTATGCGCAGGAGTAGAATAGCATCACCGTGTGTGTATATGTATATGTATATGTATGTATGTATGTATATATATATATATGTATGTATATATATATATATATATATATATATATATGTATGTATATGTATGTATATATATATGCTCTTAGATTAACACAGGTTTATGCCATTAGCTTGGGCGGTAAGGCATGCTACGAAAGAAGAATCTCCGTAGGAGTTCTGGAGGTATCGATTTATTTTCGTAAGCAGATCGTAAGTATACCGGATAGAGGTATTGCCAAGTTAATTTGTGTGCAAAAATATTTAACTAGTTCTGCACGCAACTTTATTTCTTTGAGTAAATTAATGAAAACATTTATGCAACGACTGTGGAGAACCCCAGATATTGCAAAAATTATCACTTTAACACATATTTATGCCAAAATATTTCACTCATGTATTTTGCAATAGTAAAAAGTTCTTAGAGGTGTTACAAAATATCTCACTAAGATGCACTCACGTCTATATAAACATGGGTACTAGAATGTAAACCTGGTGAGTGGAGTCGTACTATCACAACTTCACCACCCACAAAAGGTGGTTCCTTAATAAAATGGTCTGCTAATGGCAAGGTTGTTAAAATCGCTACTCTAGTCATAGAATCTTCCCAATGACATGAAATCAAAGTCACGATTCTAGCTGTGAATAAGATAGAAATTTATTAATCAAATTAGGTGCCAAATGACCAAATAAACGCTCATAACACTGTTGAAATACACAACAAATTGGAAAAAAAAATGAATTTTTTGGTATCATCAGGTAGGATCTTAGGTTCTATGATTCGATCCTAAAATGTGTTCCTACCAGAGCATCTTCAATTCAATTCTGGATCATGATTCTGGTAGCCTTCATTAGGATTGGATGTGCTTCTTTTCTTATCACAAGTCCATTTGTAACTTGCACGTTATAGAATGCTAAGCACATTAGTGCCTAGTTTTTTTTTCTTAGTGTTTTTTTTCCTGGATGGAAATCTGCTGATTCCATTAACTTGAGGCCGCAGCTAAATCACTGTCAACCAACCGGATTACATCCATGGGAACCGTATCTGGCCAGAGCATGACTTCGTCAGGTTCCAACTAGCACCAAAGCTAAGAAAAAAAAGCATGATCCACTTTGTTACATGACCGAGGCTTACAAGAGACTGAGACATCAATAAAAGAGGAAAGCATAATAAACTTTGCCTCCCTGTACAAAACACCATGCCTTGCCAAATCATATTCTGAACTCAGGAGCGCAGCTTTCAGGGTGGTTGCGTCTGTCTCCAGCACAACTTTTCCCATCCCAGCATCAGCTGCAAAATTAAGCGCCTGAAGATAAGCTTCTGCTTTTGTCTGCATGGCGTCCCAAATGTGCGACAAATGCCTTGCACCTGTTCCCTAAACTTGGGCATCACTGTCTCTGACTACAAATCCCCAACCTCCTGTACTGCTCCTGTCAAAGAAAGCACCATCGAAGTTAATCTTCAGAAATCCCCAACCTCCTGTATTGCTCCTGGTAACTTTGTTCGGGCAGCGCAATGACCAAATTTTCTTCCATTGGATGTTTTCTTCGTTTGTCGGATGGTGAACATTACTGCCTTTTAGCTGACTTACAAGGTAGGCAGGCTGAACCAAAAGGAAGAAGCCGCCTCAACAGGTGCCTGACCACATGCAGCACTATTGCTGCCCTCTCCATATGCTTGGAGATTCGTGTTCTAGACAAATAAATATAGACCAAAAAAATATTTCGTGTATTTCCCTTTTTCTCCTCCCTCTATCCTTCTTTTTAAAAAAAAATTTGGCAAGGAACTCTCGTATTTCATTAAAAGAGAACAACAGCCGAGCTAGAAACACACACTTCTTCTCCATTCTTCCTCCCTCTCAGCCCGCGGACGTCGCCAGTGACTCCGACTGGCTCGAGGATGAGGCCGACCAGCGGGGTGAGGTGTAGGACTGACAAAAAAGCTCAAAGCTCACGAGCTGCTCGAAATCGGCTCGTTATGAGCTCGGCTCGTAAAATAAATGAGCCGAGCCGCCTTCCTGGCTCGGTACCTTAACGAGCCGAGCTCGAGCTAACTCACGAGTCGTCCGTTAACTCGTTAAGGCTCAGTGACTAAATTTATCTAACCCAAATTTCAAATTACTTGAATGGTGGAGTGTAAATTTTCATAGATTTCCAGTTATTTCAAGCATGATAAAGGATTCTTTACTAAACCGATTAGCACTTTACCTTCGGAATCAACTTTTAGTGCTGGAGGTAAAGTCATAGATGATTATAGGAGTTCTTTGCTTCGACCAATGGTTGATGTACTAGTGTGTGCTGTGTGCTTTGGCTATGGGAGTGCTTGCAATATCATGAGAAGTCATTTGGCTATAGTACAACGTTCCATACTAATAGCTTTGTTTCATCTTGATTGTTTGTTAGTTATCTAAATATATCTTAATTCTATTATTGTGCTTGTTTACATGAAGTGAGTTTGACGTTGAACACATTTTTTTAGCTAATACTGGGGTGGGAAGTAACTAGTAAACACTATTTTTCTTTTGCTTATACGATTGCGGTTCATTTTGGTGAATTCTTTCACCACTTAAATTGATTAGCAAAATATTTAAATTAATATATGTCCATGTAATTATCTCTTACTGATTACTATAACTTATATGACTTAGCTTAACTCAACTCATCTTGATTGACGTGGCTCGTGAGCTGCTCACGATAGCTCGAGCTTTTTTGCCGAGCCGAGTTTTCAACTCGTTAGCTTAACTAGCTTAGCCACTTTTTTGAACAAGCTTGCGCGAGCCGAGCCGACTCAGAGATAGCCAACCCTAGTGAGGTGTGGCCGCACGAACTAGATTTGGCCGACGACGATGGGAACTCACCGGATCCAGTGAGATATGAGGCTGGCGGCGGCGACGACCTCCGGCGACGAGGATCTGACGGGCGGCGTCGACGAAGATGGTGGATCCGGCGGGGGCAGTGGCTTTGCTGGACGAGGTGGACCGGTGCACAGGCGAACAAGGCAGACTGGCGCTGGCGAGTTCGAGGGCGGGCAGATCCGGTGGCATCGGTCTTGGGACGGTGGACCGGCGGACGGGTGAACAAGGCGAATTCGACGGCGGTGGGCTCGAGGACGTCGGATCCGTTCTCTGCCACTCAGGTCACCAGCGCTCGCCGGTGTGAGAGAGATGCGAGGACACAGATGGATGGAGAGGAAGAGGGGTGAGCGGGCCCCACGTATTTTTATACCCAATACATGTCCATGTACACAATACCTACACAGAGGACTGTGCACCTATCTTAAAGCACATTTGAGCTATTGGCATCCTCATCCCAAAAAAAATCTTAAAGTACAAAAAAAACAGTTTTCTATTCAAAATAAATAGTTTTCTGTCCGGTCGACGTATACAGTCTTAATACATCAAAATATCACAGTTATAAATCAAACATTGTGGAAGCTTAAGGTGCCATTGAAAATTAAGATTTTTCTCTGGTACCTTCGTCGTGAGGTGATATTGACAAAAGATAACCTCAGTAAAAGAAATTGGAATGGTAGTAAAAAATATAATTTTTGTAACAATGAGGAAACTATACAACACCTCTTCTCTGACCGTCAGTTTGCTCGTTTTGCATGACGATCATACAAGCGGCTTCTAATCTACAACCTCCTAGTAGCATAACTCGTATGTTTGACAGTTGGTTAATGGGGTTAGGGAAGGATTTAAGAGCTCATATTTTGGTCGGGCTGCCGCGCTGTGTTAGTCTATTTGGATATGTCGAAATAATGTGTTTTTTTATGGCAAAAAAATTCAAATCCTTTGCAAGTTATTTTCATGTGCTCCAACTGGTTGCTCTCGTGGTCTGTGTTACAGCGTCTCGAGGCTCGGGAGGTGATGCTGTTGGCATGTAGATCGCTGGAGATTGTGATCAGGGATCTTTTCAGTAAATATGGGTGGAGATTTAGTGACAGGCTATGTGCGGATTGAGACTTCATATTTCATGTTTTTTGCTTATGATGGCACGTTGCAACTTTTAGCAGTATTTGGTTTTATTTTATCGACAGCACTTCTGCTGTAACATTGTAATAAACGATTGGCTGTGTGCATCTAATGATACAGAAACCGGGAGTTATAAACTTCCATTATCTAAAAAAACAAAAAAAACACTTCTTCCCTCTCCCTATCGTCGGAGCCATCATAACATTTCTTTTTTGTTAGAGATTTTGTAGAATTTGAGGATTTAAGAGGAGGTGGGTATGATTGAGTATGATTGAGAAAGTGAAGGATGCATCATTCATCATCACTAGATTCTTTTAAAGGAGTGGTGATATTAAGTGCAATCCTCTAAGTTTAGGGATGAGTTGTACTTTTTTTTAAAGGGAAATTCCAAATCGCATTATTCAGGCATACGAGCAGAATCACTCCTTACAGGATCAGAAACAAACTTGGGAATCTCCTCAAGCCATAACAAGTTAACAACAGACTTGGGAATTGGGATCCCAAAGCCGTCGAATTTTGCCTAATCGTGGGCCACACCATTACAAACCCTTGAACAGTGTTTAACATGAAAGACATCAAAGCCTAACGAGACTAATTCTTCTATCTCCTTAAAAATTTAAAGACTAACACCACGATAATCTCCGTTAGAGCCGCACAAAACGTTTATAGCATCCTTCTTGATGACAACCCTGTGCATACCAATCGGGACAAGTTGTACTCAACCAAGTTAAAAATATAACTAGTCAAACGTAGCACGGATAAACATAATATTACTCAGCAGTTAAGTTATTGTTGCTGGACCTTACGCCATACTTTTGACTCCACCATAATACCTGGTTGGGCTCCGACTCAATCCACATTGTGCTTCTACTGTCGAGTTTGGCTTACACCACGCCTTTGGTTTCGCTATCGTTGTTTGCATTGTATATCCGTCGCATATTATAAAGTGATAAAAAGAAGTTTATCATGATAAGTACGTTGTTTCTTGTGCAATCACGGCTGCTGCATAATAGCCAGTTCTCTCATCTCTTCTCTTTTTTCACTCTTTCACATAAGATAAAATTGATGTGTATATACTAATAGTAAGTTGAGATGATCTTATTGTACCTGCTCTAAAGATTGTGTTTGCTTCCTGACTGTCAGCTTGAAGTGAGGCTTTTCTTGGGTCTCAAGCAACCCAATTTCATGGATCTAACCTACGATTTTTACAAATCTAGCTCTCATCCAAAAAAATTAGCAAATCTTGGTCCGGAGTTACATCGTGTTTCACGGTGAAGTAGCTCAGGGAAGTAATTGCATGTGTACAAATAGCTTGCTGGTACTACTCGACACTTGAAAGGAACTGCTGTACCAAAGGAGCTTAGATGTTTTCTCTTCTTCTATTTTTTCTTCCTTTTGGAAAATACCTTCATTGTCTTCAGTAATAGAAAGTTTGATTGGTTGCACTTAGGGTTCAAAATCTCGCCGAGATTTCGGATTTCAGAGGGGGCCAGATTCTAAATCTCGGAGAAATAAAAAATTTGAAAATTTTTAAATTGCTACAGTTATTGTGACCTATGACTACTTCTGTGTGGTTGTGAGTTGTTGTGACCTTCGGGGATCAAGACAGCTAATGTTTGCCTCCATTTGTTTTTTGCGACGTTAATGTTTGCCGAATTATTATTTAAAATAATACATTTTTAAATATTTTTACAAAAATAATATGCCGAAATAAAATTTTACAAAAATACACCTCTGTCACTGTTTGAAATGGTGACAGAAGCTCTAGCCTTGTCAACCAAATGAATCCACGATAAAATAGTCCGTCTGCCAATTCAATCCGCGATTAAACAGACCTCTATGGCTATTTGAAAGGGCGACAGAGTTTCTGTCGCCAAATGAAATGGCGACAGAAGGTTTGTCATCGTTTCAAATGACGACGAGATGTATTTTTGTAAAAAAATTCTTCAGAATATTTTTTCATAAAATTATTTAAACAATGTATTATTTAGAAAAAAATATCAATGTTTGCCTCTAGAGTTCATGGAAACTTTAATTTGGTCCCTGTTGTAATGTTTGGATATTGTTAGTTGGAAACTGAACACGCCCACCGAGCTGAATTATTGTATAAAAAATTGAATTTGATAACCCTGGCTACCAAAAGCTGTTCGGGTCCAGCCTAATCATTTTGGTGAGGAGTAGCAACTGAATTCCATTCTTGTCGATTTGTACCGTACTATCTTAGATTCTTGGTTTAGGTTCAGCATTCTATGCGAGTTTTATGGTCTGTTTAAGAGGACCGTAGCTTTTTTTTTTAAAAAAGATGCTTTTTGGTTTTTTTTATTGAAAAACGACCTTAGCTTTTTATAAGAGATCATTTGATAAATATCTAATTTCTCTTAGCAATAAGCTTTAAAAACAGATCCAGATCAGCTTTTAGTTTTTGATTTTTACTAGTTATATATGGCTTCTAGCTTATACAACACACCGATTAAAAGCTGAGCTAGCCTCCCAAACAGGCCTTAATCAGTGGAGACACAGTCAAAGACGCTAATCCAGATGGGCCTTAATCTGTTTTAGCCCGTCTCCAACGCCCAGGGCCCGCGCACAATGACCCTCCGCCGCTGGCGTGCGTGGAAAGCGCCGCCGCGCCGATCCGCCTTGGCGCCCGGTCCGCCACGCGTCGCGTTAGCCGTCTCTGTTAAGTAACCTCGCTATCGAATAGTTCGGGGTTCCCGAACAGATCTGAATTGAAGAACAGAGAGAGAGACACAGGTTTAGGGAGACGACGACAGAATTCTTTATTGATTTCTGATTGCTTATACATAGGGGACCCCCCTTCCTTATATAGCGCTCACCTAGGGTTTCGGCTAAGAGACCAATCATGGGCCTTCAATTGGCTATGAGGTTTCCCAACACTCCCCCTTGGGCCCTTTGCCGCGAGATGCATATGCCTCATTAAAACTCCAGAAAGACCCAGTGAAAAAAATAATTGGAGAAAGAGTACATAGCATACGCTTACTATGTTGCACGAATTGCCTCGTTAAAACATTATGCAAGAAAACTTTATGAAAAACTTGCTGAGGAAAAAGAGTACAATTCACCCAACTTCAATTGTTAATCTTCGAGATTCATGTTGGGTATTCATAATTCATGTTCGAGATTAATATGGGAGTATGTGAAATATCTCCCCTTGAAATCTGCACTTCTCTAAGTCTCATCATTCCAATTCCTTTAATGCACCTTTCAAAGGTAGATGCTGGAAGTGATTTAGTGAACAAATCTGCAAGATTTTCACATGACATAGTATGCAATATCTTGATCTCGTTCATTTTATGCAATTCGTGAGCATAGAAGAACTTGGGGTTGATATGCTTCGTGAGATTGCTCTTCACATAACCCATCTGTGCTTGGGCAACACAAGCTGCATTATCTTCATAGATTATCGTGGGAGTTTGCTCAATGTTCAAGCCACATGACTTCTGGATGCGGTGAACCATTCTTCAGAGCCATGCACATTCACGAGATGCTTCATACAAAGCGATGATTTTCGAGTGGTTTGTCGACATCAAGACGAGAGTCTGCTTAGACGACTTCCAAGAAATTGTTGTTCCTCCACATAGGAAAACATAGCTCAGTTTGAGATTTGCCTGTATGCGGGTCTGATAAGTACCCAGCATCGGTGTAGCCAACCAAATTCAATTCATTGTTTCTTCTGAAAAACAAACCAAGATCTTTGCTTCCTTGGAGGTAACGGAAGATATCCTTGATCCCTTTCCAATGCCTTTTGGTGGGTTCTCAGACTGCAGGGCTAGCAAATTCACAAATAACGCAATGTCCTACTGGTGCTATTCGCAAGGTACATGAGCGCTCCAACTGCACTCAGATATGGAATTCTGCTCCCAGGACTTCCTCCCCCTCTTCTCTAGGTCTGTACGGGTGTAGGTCTACTTGGAGTGACCTTCCGACCATTGGAGTCTTCGCAGGATATGCCTTTTCAAATAAAAACCTTTCCAACACTTTCTGCATGTAGGTTGATTGGTGTACCAAGATTCCTCCTTGGACATGTTCAACCTGCAAGCCTAAACAAAACTTGGTTTTACCCAAATCCTTCATTTCAAACTCAGACTTCAAGTATGAGCATGCTTCTTCAATTTCTTCATCCGTCCCAATGATGTTCAAGTCATCTACATAGACGGAGATTATACAGAACCCATTCGGGGATTGCTGTATAAACACACATGGACAATCTTCGCTGTTTGTGTAGCCTTTCTTGCAGAGAAAGTCGCTCAAGCGATTGTACCACATTCTTCCTGACTGCTTTAGCCCATACAGTGATTTCTTCAATTTCACATCTGCATGAGTTTCTATTTGCTCCGCCTTGGTTCGGATAGGAATTCCTTCCTGTACTTTCATGTATATCTCGAATCCAAGTTTCCATACAAATATGGTGTGACAACATCCATTAGCTTCATTCTCAACTTCAAGTTGACTGCCATTGAGATCAAATATCTAAAGGTAATTCCTCCCATGACCGGAGAATAGGTTTCTTCATAATCAACTCCAGGACGTTGAGTGAAACCTTGAGCTACAAGCCTTGCCTTGTACCTTACAACTTCGTTGTTTTCATTCCTCTTCCTAACAAAGACCCATTTGTGACCTCTGGGGTTTATATGGGGAGGTGTGCGGCATACGAGCTCAAACACCTCTCTCTTGTTCGAGAGACTAACTATGCAAAGGATTGCCTTCTTCCATTCTTCCCAATCTAGCCTTTTCTTGCACTCGCTAGAGATGCAGGCTCGGATGATGATCAATGATCGAGGCAATCTTCTTTGCAAGTATGCATCAACGCTGGTCCTTCTTCCTTGTTGCTCTATTCAGGATTCTCCGCTGTTATTACAAAGTTTATGGCCATTTCTTCATGGGGTGCTTCATGCACTTCTACTTGCTCTTCGCTTTTTCCTATCGCAGAGCAAGTTCCTTTAGCTTTTCATCGCCTATGTGTGCGCACACATTATTTCCGCGGCTTCCTGACGCAATGGAAGATTCAAATCTGGGATTGCCTTTCCACTGTTGGCTTGTTTCCGAATCTACCCGTGCAGTCTCAACGCCTGCCTCCCTTCTTTCCTTGGGGTATTTTCGTGATTGGTTGTGGTAAGTCCTCTCGCGAGACTCAAACCAAGCTCAAAACTGAAAATAAATGGCTCTGCTTTCTCCGGACGCCTCCGGTACTTTGAGGCCAGATTTCTGTTCTTTTTCTTTGAGGCCTCTGAGCGCATCTGAGAGCGCCTACGAGCGATCGGACGGTACGAGTTTGGCGGCGAAGAAGGCGCGCGAGTTTCTGGAGACGGGAAGAAGACAAGGCGCGGCGGCCGGAGAGAGCGGATCGCGAGGCAAGGCGGAACGGGAGAGGACGACGCGGCAATACGGAGACCGACGGCGGCGGCGGAGAGGCACCGCGACGACGGAAAGACGGCGGAAGGGCTTCGCACTGGCGGAGATCAGCACGAAGCTCACGGGATGAGGGATACCTTCTATTTTCTTTGGTATTTCCACCTCTCTTTGGGTTTGAGGAGCGGTGCATTCCTTGGTATTTTCACCCTCTCGGTGTACATGTGACTTAACCACGCCCTTCTTCGATCACAAAATGATCAGGCGGTTTATTTGCTAAATTCTACAAATCAATTATCTTCGACTTCTTGATTTGTTTCATTAGTGCGGGGTCATGTGCGGGATCCCAAAGGAATGCCATATGATTTCCGGCATTTTTCATCCAAAGGTTGATTTCTCCCCTAATGACGGAAACGGTCTCGCTAAAGATGCAATCGTGAATCGGGTCGTATGCAAGTCTCTAGTCATGGGTTCTAGATACACGATTATGGATGCACTCATAACCAACGATATCCCAGATTTGCGGAGAGGGCCCATTGCGATCTCACGAGGGGTGGTATAGGTACATATACCATACACCCAAATTTCCGAGATGGGAGATCTTCAGATGATCCGTGCACAAGTTGCATAGAAGAATGGATGTTGTAGGCGAAGGTCCGAAGTTGATGAGCCGCCGCGTGCAGATGCGTGTCCCCAACAAGTGCTGGGCAAGTTACAACTCTGCAAAAGCGGTCTGACAATGAACTTAATCCTCTTTATTAGTGCTTCAACAAGTCCATTCTGTGTATGAACGTGCGGTACGGAGTGCTCAACTGCTATCCCTGTTGCCGTGCAATAATCATCAAATGCCTTTGAAGTAAATTCTCTGGCATTGTCCATTCTAATGGACTTCACGCGATGATCAGGGAAAGCATTCTTGATTCTTATGATCTGCGAGATCAGCTTTGCAAAAGCATGGTTTCTTGTTGATAATAAGCATACATGCGACCATTTCGAGGAAGCATCGATGAGCACCATAAAGTATCGAAACGGCCCTGACAGGGGCTGAATCGGTCCGCAAATATCCCCCTGGATGCGTTCCAGGAATGTAGGAATTTCACTTTGCACTTTCATGACAGAGGGTCTAGTTATTAATTTCCCGGTGGCACATGGAGGGCACACGAAATCTTCATGATTCGGAAAATTTTTAACATTAATGCCATGACCTTGTGAGTTGTTCACTATATTTCTCATCATTCTAAGACCAGGATGGCCTAATCTACCATGCCATAAAGAAAATAACTCAAAGCTTCTAAAAACAGTCTTTAAGGAAGTATACACTTCGGGTGTATGAATATTCGTGTAATACAACCCAGATTCATATGAGGGACACTTTTCTAATACCATTTTTCCACATACCGCGTGCTTCACAATGCACAAGTATTCTTTGCCATTTTCTTCATTGGTTTCTACGTGAAAACCATTGGTGCGGATGTCTTTGAAGCTTAAGAGAGTGCGCGTTGATTCAGGGTACAAAAGGGCTTCTTCGATTACCAAAGTTGTACCCATAGGCAATATAATAGTGGCTCTTCCCGAGCCGATTACATATGAGTCGCCTCGCGATCGTAGTAATTTTCCCAAATGCTCTTCGTGATCGACTGGAAGTATTTAGACTCTCTTAAGATGATATTTGTTGTGCCACTATCAACAATGCATATCTCTTTCATTTGGGCGCTACACGATTTTTAGATAAAAGAAATATAATTCTAATCAGATAGAGGCAAAAAAATAATAATCCAAACACTGCTTGCAAATTCGAAGAATACTGAAATAAAGAATAAATTGCATATTTATTCATGAGGGAAGTATGCTCTTCTAGAGCTTACAATTCATTATTCAAAAGAAAATGCTAACAACCATAATCTAAAAAAATGCATTAAACAGAATCTGTAAAATATGCATTAATTTCTGCTTCTATGTCATTGACAGAAGTTTTCTCTTCATTCGCCATAATATTGGCTGCAGCATCGATGTCCAGGCTATTCTGTGAGGATGAGACAAGTGAGGTATCTTCATCCATGGCATCATCTTCACCGATATTGGCGAAGTGCGCCTCTGCGGGGGCGTTTTCTTTTGCCTTCCTCTTAGCCCGATATGCTGATCACTTCCTTGGATTCTCGACATATCTTCACCGGTGTCCCCAATTGCCACACCTAAAGCACGCTTGGTTCTGCTTGTCCATACGGCTTGGCGTGCGCTTTTCTTTGTCATCCTTTTCACCGGGCTTTGGACTTTCCTTGGCCCGAGACCTCTCTTTTCCACCCCGCTTGCCCTTCTTTCTATTAATGGGCTTTCTCACCTTGTAGCTATTGGCATTGACTTCGTGCGGTGCCTCGCCCCGTGGTCGCGAGATATAGTTCTTGCATAGAACATCGCCTTGCGATTTCGCAACTTGCATTACATCAATCGCTTGCTATACTCCTTGTATGCGCCCCGACGATAGCTGCGTGCACTCGATAGCATTTGGGTGGAAAGTAGAGAGAGTTTTCAATCTTCTCTTCATCCGTGATCTTCTTGCCACATAGAGAGATTGGTACAAATTCGTGCAAAGCGTAATTGTATTCGCCATCGCTTTTAAAGTCTCAGAACCTCAGCGCATCCAATCTTGCTTGTGCTTGGGGCAAGATGGTGTACTTGAGCTTTTCGAACCGCTTCAAGTGCAGTCCAAAACTCATGTGCACTCTCCTCACCATGTATTCGTTCTTCGAGTGGTCGAGAGGTGGTGCCCGAGAAAGTGCAGGCTTGATCGCTTGCTTGGTGCAGAGTTTTGCATCCTGCGAGAACCCTAGACCAATCGCAGCTGTGAGCTTCTTGCTCCCAGGGCGATCTTCACGTCCGATGCCCAAGTGAGGTAGTTCGACTGCAAGGGCGCTTCTTCAAATTCACGATTCACAATGCCGGACATCTGCATGATTTCAAAAATTCCGACATTAGATTACTGCGTGTAATCTAATAGAAAATGGTTGCAAAAAGCATAAAGTGCGGAAAAATAAATTGCTATGCATTGCAATATCTTAAATAAAGCAATGGATTCAAATTCATAAAGAATATACATAAACCAGAAAATAAATCTAGAAAAATTAAAAACAGAGCTAGAAAATTTTTCTGGAATTTTTCCAAAATTTTCTAGCAAATTTCCTTTTCTTTTCTTTCTTTTCTTTCTTTCTCTTTTTTTTTCTTTCGATCGAAGCGCCAACTGGCGCGCCCTCCCGCCCATCAGAGCTACGCTAGGGTTTCCCCTCTAGCCGCACTGCGCCGCTGTTCTTTTCTTCGTGCGCGCCGGTTCACTCCTCCCCCCTTTTTCTTTTTCTCTCACGCCGCCTTCTTTCTTCGGCTTAGCTTCCGTCGCGTGCGCCGCTACTGCCAGTGAGCAGGGCGCGGCCGGGCGGCCGAACGAGGGTCAGGGCCGAGGCACGGTCGCGGTGAGTCGGGCCGCGAGCGGAGACGGAGGGGCGGCAGCGGTCGCGAGCGGGGCGCGGTGCCGGGCAATGCGCGCGTGGTCGGGCGGGGCGCGCCGCAGTTCGGGAAGCCGGCGGCGCCACGCCGTGCGTGACTCGGAAACCGAGGCGGGGCAGCAGCGAGCGAGGCGCGGGCGGCGACGCGCGGTTGAGCCACGGCGGCGATAAGCGGCGGCCGAGGCTGCGCGCGGTCGCGGCGATGGAGGCCGAGGCAGCGGCGGCGTCGGGTGACTACAAGCACTGCGGCGACGGCTTCGAACAGCGGCTCATCGGCGCAAGCGCGTCGGTCTGTCATGAGCGGCGCGGCAAATTGCGTAGGTCGGGCAGCGCGGCCGAGACGGCCAGAAGCCGGCAATGGCCGGCCGGGCGGCGACGCCGTCGCGGCTGCGCGACGGAGGCCGAGCCGGCGACGGCGATGCCGGCATCGCGCAAAGCGAGCTTCGAGTGGCGGTGCTCCGGGCGGTGTGCAAGCCGAGGCGGCCATAACCCTAGGGCGGTGTGCATGGTGGTGACGTTTCGTGCGTATGCGATGTCGGCGGCAACGACTGCACTTCGTGGCAGTGCCGTCGATGACATATTTTTTTCTCTTTTTCTGGATGAACAGTAAACATGCTTCTAGCCATCTGTAGCTTCGTGCCACAAGACGGAAAACAGAAAATAGATGCGTAGAGTAGATGCATGCATAGAAACGACAAGCGTTTAGATTCAATTGTCGAAATCCCCACCTTTCTCACCTTTCAATTCTGATCTCCGGTAGAGCTTCGTGCTGATGACGTGTTAAGGAACCTCGCTATCGAATAGTCTGGGGTTCCCGAACAGATCTGAATTGGAGAACAGAGAGAGAGAGACACACACAGGTTTAGGGAGACGACGACAGAATTCTTTATTGATTTCTGATTGCTTATACATAGGGGGGACCCCCTCTTCCTTATATAGTGCTCACCTAGGGTTTCGGCTAAGGGACCAATCATGGACCTTCAATGGGCCATCAGGTTTCCCAACAGTCTCATCGCTGCATCCTCTCGCCCACGTGAATGAGCGGGTTCCCGCGCGGGGCGGTGGCGCTCCCGCCACAGCAGGCTTTGTTGGAGAGCCCACCTCCGACTCGACCGTCTTGCAGTAGCTACTGGTCTGTTATCTTCCGTGCTAGGAGACCACCATGGGTGATATCTAACCTTTTTTATTTCATTTTCTCAAATCTAGTCTCTACCTATTGGAAATTGCAAATTTGGCCTCCTCTGATGTGCTCCCAGATTATCATCGGCGCGCAGCCGCCGCGCCTGCGCTTGCCCACCTCCCGAGCACACCACGACACAGTCTGCTGCTCCGCTCGCCCGGTTGGCTCCCACGCTCTCCGCTACCGCCTACTCCCGCGATCCCGGTGTGCGGCACGCCGGCTCCCATGGTCGGGGAGCACGGGAGCACGTCGAAGGGGGCCAAATTTACTATTTCCAGTGAGAGAGGGCTAGATTTGAGAAAACCAAAGCAAAAGGGACTAGAAAAATCATTACTTCCGAAGATGAGGTTATTTTTGTAAAATTGTTGGCATGGAGCTATTTTTCGGGGAAAAAATCATGAGAGCCTACTACAGTAAAAAATTCGAAAATCAGACGCAAAGTTGACGCTGACTGTGGTGTCGAACAAAGCTGACAGGCTAAGTTAGGCTCTATTTGTATGCCAATAGCTTTTTTGACAAATAGTTTTTAGTTGGGTGGTATGGCTCAAGGGTCACATGATTGAACGTCTAGACTGAATAGGTTTGATCTTTGAGAGTTAGGTTTTTAGGTGTGAGGGGTGTGAATTGGGAATGGAGTGAGAGGAGTTAGGTTTATGATTTTATACTTTTTAAGAGAGAGTAATTTTCTTTAACTCTAGTAGCAAAGTCAAAACCACAACCTACCGAAGCTATGAGAAGCTACTCTAGGTCAGCTTTTGGCTTTCAGCTTCTCCTAGTATAAATAGACTGCTGGCTTTTAGCAATAGAAAAGCTAGCCATTTGAGATAACTTTCAACTTTCAAAGGTTATAAGTCGAAACTAAACCCATCCCAAACATAGATTTAATTGCTTCCGCTTCGGTTTGACGGGGAAAAAAAAGAGTGCGATGAATCCACACTTCCTATGCGGTTCCTGATTGCCTTTTTTTAGAGTTTTTTCCGCTTCGACATCAAGTTCTGGTTCACTTCGGATTACTCCACGAAAGTAAACCTCAACAAGATGAGGTGCTGGTTCCGCTTCTGCTTCTTGTATGCATCTTCAATTCAATTGGAAGTTGGAACTCCTGAATCTGATGAGCAGGTTATTGAGTTGCATGCTCCAGCCAGTTCACCCAAAAGCTTAAGCTGATGAGGAAAGGTGGGCAATTCACTTATACTTCAACACTCCCCCTCACGTATAGGTTCCCTCAGGTCTAGAACGTGGAATAGAAGTGGACTGCAATTATTTTTAATTGCGCCAACCGGGTCTTGAACTCGAGACCTCTTGGCTCTGATACCATATTGAGTTGCATGCACCAACCAGTTCACCCAACACTCCCCCTCACGTATCAGTAGGATCACGATCCTGTGCCATCTCTCCACCATCTTCCGCCTAGTTTATTCTTTTCAGCACCATGCCTAACTCCAATGTGGACAAGGCATCCGCCGAGGCTTGTACCGCCGAAAAGCTCGACGACACAGCCACCCTTTGGGCGCAGTCGCTGCCGCTTCTCCGCTCAAGCTTCTTGTTCCCATCACACTCGACCTCCAGTGCCGCACTTACATCCAATGGCGTGGCCTGCTCAAGTCGCCTCGAAAAGTACGCTCTCGATAGCCACATCCGTGCATCCTCTACCTCGACTCCGGATGCGCAGTGGTTTCGCCTGGATGCCCTCGTTCGCTCCTGGATCTATTCTGCTGTCTCCACTAATCAACTCGCCATGGTGATGGACTCCTCCGCCACCGCGTACGACATCTGGACGCGCGTGTCCGGGTCTCTACCGCGACAACGCCGATACACGCCATCTATCTCGAGCAAGAATTCCATGGCCTCATGCGTGGCTCCTCTCGTTGCCGACATTGCCGCAAACAAAAGACTCTTGCAGATGAGCTAACTGCCGTGGGAACCCCGATCGTCGACAAAAGCCTCGTCCTCAACACGCTCCGCGGCCTGAACCGGCGCTTCGCCCACATGCGCACGTTGCTCTCCATGCAGCGGCCGACGCCAACGTTCCTTGCCGTGCGGTCGGCGCTCCTTCTTGAAGAACTAACGATGAACTACGAGAACTCAGCACCCTCGGTCCTCGTCGCACAGACCGGGAACGGCCTCAAGTCATCTTTCGGCGGCTCGTCTCGCGGCACCAACACCATCCCAGATGGGGATTCTAGCAACAACGCCGCCGCTCGCGCTACCACAATGCCAAAGAATAATCGTCGCCAAGAAGAACAGAGGAAATCGTGACTCGCGGCGGTGGCAACTCGAACAACAATGCAAATCAAACTCCATGTCGCTAACGTAACGCCCAAGGCAACGGCCAGGTCAAGCCTTCCATGCAACATCCCTGGGCCAGCTCAATTCACATGTGGCCAGGCTAGGGACCACGGCCCACTCGAGCATTCTGGCCCACATCCGCTAGAGCCTTCACCGCCACTCTACCCCAGCGCCTAACACACCTCGGCCCACCAGTGCGCTTTCACCCATGTACACCTCGAACGTCTCTCCTCAAACACCTCCACGGACCAACAAAGATCTCATGCAGACTTTCAACACGATGACTTTGGCTCCACCATCTTCTGAGTGGTACATGGACTCTGGCGCATCCACGCACATGACCTCAGATACTGGTAACCTCTCGTGTTCTTCACAAATTCCTCCCACTGCGTCTCCTTATGCTATTGTCGGCAATGGGTCTCACATCCCGATTACCCACGCTGGCCAAACTTCTTTAATTTTTCCCAACTATTCTTTCCAACTCCAAAATGTCCTTGTCACTCCTTCTCTTATTAAAAATCTCATTTCCGTTCGTCGTTCCACCATTGATAACCACGTTTCTGTTGAGTTTGACCCGTTTGGTCTTTCTGTGAAGGATCTCCACACCAAGAACGTGATCATCAGGTGCAATAGTCGTGGCGACCTCTATCCCCTCATATGGCCGCCACATCCTCCCCGTGTTCTTTCCGTCACCACCCGTCCTACCACTTTATGGCATCGTCGTCTCGGGCATCTGGTCAACAAGCTTTGTCAAAACTAGCTAGTGCATCTCATATTTCTTGTACTAAAATAACGACGATCCCCTGTGTGATGCATGCCAGTTGGGCAAACATGTGCGTCTTCCTTTTTATCCTTCTCAAACTCGCACTAGTAGAGTTTTTGAGTTAATACATTGTGATTTGTGGACCTCACCAATTCTTAGTTTCTCAAGTTACAAATACTATCTTGTTGTTCTCGACGATTTCACCCATTATTCATGGACATTTCCTCTCCGCCTAAAATCCGATGTATTTGATACACTTCGTAATTTCTTTGCCTATGTTGGTACTCAGTTTTCATCCACTATTCGTGGCATTCAATGTGACAATGGTGGTGAGTTTGATAACCACACCATGCGTCTTTATCCCCTTTCTCATGGCATTGCACTCCGCATGTCATGTCCACACACATAACAACAAAATGGCAAAGCGGAACGCATCATCCGCTCCACCAATGACATCCTTCGTTGTCTCCTATTCCAAGCCAGCATGCCACCAACCTATTGAGTTGCATGCTCCAGCCATTTCACCCAAAAGCTTAAGCTGATGAGGAAAGGTGAGCAACTTCACTTATACTTCAACACAGGTGAGGCCGAGACGAGTCGAACAAAAGCAGCAGTCGTCGAGAGTTTGACTAGCGAACACGACGACGAACTGGGATGATTTCTTGCCGTGGAGTTTACCGCTCTGTGATGCGGTGCGGTGTCACGCCTTAATGTTGTCGCGTGTTGCCGCTTGTATGCCATGCTGATTTCTCTTGACGTTCTCTCCTTGATGATCACTCGATTTTTTTTAAATAATATATTTTAAAATTCAAATTTGAAAAATATACCACGAATTTTTTTTTGCAAAAGTATGCTACTGTCGCCCGTTGGTTGGGCGACTTCCACGTGTCGCCCAACCATTCGGCGACAAGTGTCGGCCTCTCACGGGTTCGCCCCGAGGGCGACAAAAAAAATTGCTGGACGGGGGCGGCGGCGGCAGCTCTCCTTGTCGCCCGACCAGGGGGCGACATGGCCCGAAATAAAACCGCCAGCCTCGGCCGAGAGAAGAACAAACGGGAGGAGAAGAAAAAAGAAGAGGGAGGAAGAAGAAGAAAGGGAGGGAGAAGAAGAAGAAAGGAAGGGAGAAGAAAAGAAGAGCGGCGCTGCACGCAGGTAATTTTGTTTACCGCTAATTTTATTTAGTGTTTAGGGTTAGGGTTAAGGTTAGAACTAATAATTTTCGCGGTTGGTTTTGTTTAGTGTTTAGGGTTTGGGTTAGAGTTTGATCTAGTTATTTTCACGATTTATTTTGTGTAGTGTTTAGGGTTAGGGTTAGATATAGTTATTTTCGCGGTTTATTTTGTTTAGTGTTTAGGGTTATAGTTAGGGTTAGATTTAGTGTATAGCAAGAAATCATGGCGTTGTTTTGGAACAAAATGTAATTAAATCTAGTTATATTTTTAGTCGGTTTATGAAATGCATGTAGATCGATATGTTTTTGTACATATAGAAGTGCAAATATATATATTGTTAGGGTGTAGATGTTTTTAGAAATAATTTTAATGTACATATTTTTCGCATAGTTTTGAATCTAGTTTTGCTCCATAACAATATACATGCTAATTGAACAACTTGAAAATTTAAGGTCGTAATAGTTGTTTGTATCGTAAATGGGCACACTTGGTTTTCAAGTAATGATATTTGTAGGAATGTAGATGTTTTTAGAAATAGAAGTAGAGATGTATATTTTTAAGAATGTAGATAGATATATATTTCTCCTAGTACTTTTACGAAGAGTAATTAATTCGTGTGTTAATGAATAGGCTCATGACTATGTCGAGCGAGTTCCTTTAGAATCTTTTATGGAGAAGGGGTTGTCATGTATGGTTCGGAGGGTGCGGATCCGAGTAACTTTCAAAGATGTGGATAGAAGTTTAAGTAGGGTCAAGAGCGTACATTTGTCTTCTTGTGTTGAATTGGTTGTATTATACGCTTTGGATGGAACAAGAGAAGTGGCAGCTAAAGTTATCTTGCCTTTGCACCATGCGAGATGATCCTGTTTATTGGGAGTTAGTTGAGCTGAAGGGAACTGCAGCTTGGAGGTCATATGTGAGGGGGGCGGAGCAACGTGGATGGTGTCGGGTGCTTTTAGTGCAAGCGTATGAAAGGGTTGTTGCCCCGCAACACCCGCTGGACACCGGTGAGTGTAGTGAGCCTCAAAATGAGTTCACTTATGGCGACACTGAAATTGGAGAGTCTAGCCGGGAGCCGCATGTTCAAGGTTGCAATGAGGATATTGGCTACCAGATTGGTGAGCAAGGTGAGATTGGGAATGATGATGGAAACATTGGGCAAGATGCGCGAGGGCAAGTAGACGAAGGTGAGGAAATTGAGGAAGTAATAGCACATATGGAAGAGGAAGACCTTGAATATGAACAAGTAGAAGTGGAAGACGATGATAACTCGGATGAAGAAGATGAAGATGAAGATGTTGAGCCACTTGTGCCAGCAGATTGGAGCACACATCAATTTAATAACCTGGTTGTGAATGAATGCAATGATACACCTTGGCAGTATAGCGACAATGAGGTGAGACCTAACAGCATGTACCCCACAAAAGAGGCAGTGCAGGATGCTATCAAAGATTGGGCCTTATCACTAAGAAGAACTTTCAGGGTTAAGAAGTCCACCCCAACCTGCTACGACGTGGTGTGCGAGATGCAGGGTGCCCTGGAGAGTGCAGCGTACAAGCCCAAATGGGGCACCCATCGCTATGTTCAAGGTTGAACAACATAGTTGTATGATGAGGAAACCCCGTGGCTCACAGAACATGTCTTCCGGTATATCGCGAGTGTCATGTACCCGAGATAGTTGAGAACTCGAATTTTGAGCCCGTGCTATTATCCGAGCAATTGAGAACATATTTCAGTACACAATTAGCTACGAGAAGGTATGGCGGGCGAAGCAGAAGTCCTTGGAAATGAGATTTGGGGCATTTGAAGACTCGTACCATAATCTGTCCGCACTGCTCAGTTGCATTCAGGGAAGAAATCCTGGTACTTTTTATGATTATCAGGACTGTCCGTCAAGGAAGTGGCCGAACAAGAGGCATCTGAAGAGAGTTTTCTTCACATTCGGAGCTTGCATTAGGGCGTTCTATCACTGCCGTCCATTGTTGTGTGTGGATGGCACATTCCTGACCGGGAAATACAAAGGACAAATAATGACAGCTGTGGGCGTCGACGCGAACAACCAGATTCTGCCTGTTGCCTTTGCCTTCGTGGAAAGCGAGAACTATGAGAGTTGGTGTGGTTCTCGGAACTTGAAGATCGGGTGGTGAAGACTCGGCAACATGTGTGCATCTTGCATGAGCGAGCATGCTTTGTGCGCTTAGTGGCATCGATAGCTTGCAAACAAGGGAAGAGGAGCCATTTCCTGGATGACTTGCAGAGCCGATGGTGCATGAGGCATTTGGGCGCGAACTTCTATAAGCGCTTCAAGAACAAGGAACTGATGAACATGTTCAAGAGGCTATGTAAGGTAACCAAGATAGCAAGTTCCGTACTCTTTGGAAGAATCTTGATGAGCTAACAAAAAACACAAAGAGACTACTAGCGATGTAACACGAGAGCGGCAGAGCCTTTATTCCCTCTAGCAACAGAAGATGAGGCGACGAGTCGTAAATCGCAGCAAAGGCCGATCAAATGTTTCTCGACCGGATAAAGCACGAGCCCAAAGAGAAGTGGTCATTGTTACATGACACACATGGTGCTAGATACGATGTCATGATGACCAACTTGGCGGAGGTGTACAAGCTGGTAATGAGAGGGATGAGGTGTCTCCGTTGGTAGGAATTGTCGAGGAGTGCTTTGGGGTACAACCAAGTATTTTGTGGATAGGCATAAAGTCAAGTAGTAATGAGAGATGAGAATGCCTTGTACTCAAGCATGATAAGTAAATACATGGATGAGAAGAGTAAGAAGGCGGGCAAGCATAGAGCTATCAAAGTAGGTTCACGAACACTGCGCTCGAGGTGATATGCAGGATAAAGGACGACGGGAACAAACCGAAGGTTATCACCCAAGAGTGCATCTTACAGTGAATGTCAATGCTCGTGTAACAAACCCCTCTGTTGCACAAGCCATGTTCTCATGTGATAGCTGCATGTGCATTATTTGGAATGCGACCGGTACATATCTATCCGAATATTTTACAAAGGAAAAGGTGATGGCAACTCGGGGCGAGGAGTCAGTATGGTTATGGTGTTGTCGGTTCTTTCACCACAACCCCGTGTCGATGAAAGGTTCGGGTCCCGACTTTGATGCAAGATCATACAAAGGAGGCCGTCGCAAAACAAGGCGTGTCGGGAATGATATGGATGAGTCCGAAATTGTAAGCGCGTGAAGAAATATTCACAGTGCAAGCGAACAGGTCACACGTTCAAGAACTGCCAGCCACATAACGAAGAGGACGAAGGAGGAGATGGCAACCCGACGGCGAGGGAAGGATCGTCATCTGCAAGGAGTGGTGGACGACGTCATCGGACTACCGGAGAAGCTATTTGAACTATTAGATGCTATATGTCAAATTAATATTTTGTTTATGTAATGTGCGTTGTAATCTGTTTTAATATAATTTGAAGACATAATGTGCGTTGTAACCTGTTTTAATATAATTTGATGACGTAATGTGCGTTGTAACCTGTTTTAATATATTTTTCCGATGAAGTGTTCGTTGCAATCTGTTTTAATATATTTTGCTGATGAAGTATTCGTTGTAACCTGTTCTAATATATTTTGTTGATGTAGTGTGCGTTGTAATCTGTTTGATTAGAGTTTGTGGACGCTTGTGTATTTATTTGTACGCATTTGGTTCAATATATTGTTCTCATGTTTGTGTATTTATTTGTACGCATTTGGTTCGATGTATTGTTCTGATGCTTGTGTATTTGTTTGTATATAACTTTCCTTTTTGTAATTTACAGGTATGGCTCATCAGGCTGTGGATGACGACTGGCCCTTTGAGTTGGTAGACCCAGTCGTTGACGGTCATCACCGTGCACACTTCGCCACCGCTTCACCAGAGGAGGGACATGATCCTTTTTAGAGCGAATAGCATACTCACGGGCGTGCATCCTTGTCAGGACGATTAGACAAGTCACATGCATCAGCTTTGTCAGCCTTATCGGGCCGATGGGACAGGCACATGCATCAGCTTTGGCAGCCTTGTCGGGCCGATGGGACAGGTCACATGCATCAGCTTTGGCAGCCTTGTCGGGCCGATGGGACAGGTCACATGCATCAGCTTTGTCAGCCGCCTTGTCAGGCCGATTAGACAAGTCGCATGCATCAGCTTTGTCAGCCTTGTTGTGCAGCTTTGCTGATGGGTGACACGTCGTGCAGCTTTTCACAAAGGATACCGACCCATCAGTGCTTTAGTTGTGTGGAACAGCCCCTCAGCACCACTATAAAAGCGGCCGAGAGGTAGACATCTAACACCGCCAAACAAGCAATACACGCCAGCTGAATCTTCACAAATTAGGGTGCGATGTCGTTCTACCGTCGCCTCTTCAGCAAGTAGAATTCATCCCGCCCCGAGTACCCGGATACTAGTAGCGTTGATGCCCCAGTTCTGCCGGAGTTGCCCGACCCAATTGCGATCGCAACCTTCCGCGAAGATGATGCAATCTACCCACGAGAGAGGCGCCCGCGCTCACTCTTTGTTGTGCTCGCTCTTCACGGGTAGACTGCTTTGGTGTCCATACAATATGAGTAACATTACCATTTAATGCATCGTTCTTTCTTTTCTCAAAGACAACGACCGGTGTTGCTTCTTCCAATGGATCGACGGGCGAACGAGCGTGACTACGAATTTGTCCACAATCGCCACGACGCCAACCCGCTTTGCCCGAGAACTTCAACCGGTGGGAGAGGCCGCGAGATCGTCCCGTTCTAGAGCGACCAGATTTCGGGGCGGTGGGCAAGAGGCCAACCAATCGGTGAGTTTCATGCGACGAACTCATGCTTCACTCGCAAAGTAGTAATTCTAAACCAGTTAAATCGCATCACGAGAGTTCAAAAAGAAAATCACGAAATTGCTCGAGTCAAAGGAGAAACCTCCTCGGGGCCACCCAAAGCCCGACTTTTGTGAACACGGCCTTGAGCGTGGTTGATACTCCACAATGACCTAGCGGACCGAGATTCTATCGGTGCCCTTGGCCGAGGATGAATGGTGCGGCTACTTCAAGCTGGTGGACTCGGAGACGTACCACCCACATCTCAAACTTCCGTGCGGGATAACGGGGAGCAACCCTCCCCGTGGTGCTACTACCGCCCAGAAAAGCCAGACCCCGAGTACGCCTACGGTGTTATTCAACAACCACAATAGCATCTTGTGTTGACTACAGGCACGCTTAGGTTGTACAAGGACAAGCCCAACACACACCTCCTGCACCATATAGTGGAGTGCGAGCCGAAACAGAGCAGGCGTCTCGGCAAGTCTCCGCCAACGGCCAACGCAACAGAGGCGCAAGAGGGTACCTTCTCTCGAAAAGGAAGGGACAAGGGGAAGCAGCTGGTCGAGGTCCGCACCACGCAACAAGTCCTTTGCGCATTACGCAGACCATCCGGGAACCCGGGTGGTATAAACATAAGGGACGCCGGGAATCGGTATGACAAAAAAATTCTGTCTTACACACCCGAGACGTACGGCATTGGCCACCCATTCGGCGACACCTGGGAGCACTGCGGATCCCCGTGGAGTTCTTTCATAGTGGGGATTGAGCGGTGTCCGAGGATAACTCGCAAAATTTACATGGGTCAGGTAATATGCAGAAAATGTGGGACATCATTCTGGCTGTACCCAGATAGGCGAAACGATCATCTGTTCCACCATGACAAACACTGCTTTCGTTAGTTAGTTAGTTCGTCAAGCAATTTCACATCCTTCTAATGCCCTTGTAATATAATCTAGTCTATTGCTTATTTTACCATCTCGAACTTTTTGCATTTGCCCTCATGTATGTTCAACAAATAGTTTAACACATGATTACAAATCAAAGTTTAATAACGCGATTTAAGGGCATATATCAAAGATCAAATGTGGTCTACTGTTCATAAAATACCGTTTAGACATGACATTTTACGGTCATCGAAAAGATGAAAAACATGACATGAGTTGTTCTTGACTATATTACTTAGGGTTATTGCACTAGTGGAAATTAGATGCAAAGCAAGCTGTAAATTACGTATTTTCCATAATATGGAAGTGCATGTATTAAAGATCAAATGTGGTCCACTGTTAGTAAAAATACCGTTTAGACATAACATTGTGCAGACGCGAAAAGGCTAAAAACCATGCACTCTACTTGTTCAAGGGAATTTTGAAAATTATTTCAAATTTCTCTAGAGGCTAAAAGTATTTTACTTCAATCCTAAATCTGTTTATCCAAATATTTTAATCTTTTTTTAAGTCTCTCAGATTTTCTTTCCAAAATTTGTAAATTTTCTGGCCAAGTCGCCCTACCATTGGGCGATTTATTCATGTCACCCTACCATTGGGTGACTAGTGACGTGCCGCCGTTCTATTGGGCGACTAGTGACGTGTCGCCCTACGATTGGGCGACATTTTTTGTGAATCAACATGTCGCCCTACCATAGGGCGACAAGGGTACATTTCTGCAATTTTTTTTCTTCGTGGTATATTTCTGCAATTCGAATTATAAAATATATTATTTTAAGAAAAATTCTAGGGCAGTGGCCAGGGTTTTTGAACGTGGAGCTTCGATACCACTTGATACATAACTCACGATAAATAGTAGGTGAGAACTCTCGTGAAAAAAAACTACGGCCGCATGAAGACTCAAATCACTATACAAGGATAAATTACAAGTACAAGAACTTTGGGGCATCTAACCGTGCGAATGCAGCGGTACATATATAGGCTACAAAATAAGAGCCTATAATGGAGAATGAAACTGAGTTTGAGTCGGTTGCGCCACTCGACACCACTACTGGTCCAGTCGGTGCATGTGTCGCATCTAGCACAGACACGATAATGAAATCGATCATACTTTAACATATATATTGCGGGAAAATATGCATTGTATGTGTACAATTACTAGGGAATGACCCTATAGTTCCGAATTTCCATATAAAGGATACGACGATGATAAAGACCCTCTTTAACTTGAATTCTAATTGATTGGACATTCCGCATAAGGAATCGAAGGAAGGCGCGATGTTTTATTCTAGAGAATCCGCAACAAAAAATGCACAATGTTCCCTCTTCTCTAGATTGGGTCATAACCACTCCCTATATTCCACAAAAAAAAAGTGCACCTCAAGTAGGAGCTAATTAATAAGGCCTGTCATTCTATATAAATATATCAATACCCTCGTGGAAAAAAAAGAATTTGTTGATAAGGAAGTACATATATCATATTCTTATTAAGATAACCGGAAGCCCCAACTTGTAAGAATCCTAGTGAATCTAGAAAAAACAATACATATCCCAACAACGGTCGATTGAAATTGAGAGAAAAAGCCAAATGATTTTGACTTTACTTTTTTTATTAGAAAATCACCTAAAGGAACGAGCTAGTACTCCTGTAAAATAATTGGTTAGATACATTGACTTTCTATTAAAAAAATATTCATTGATCCAATTAAAATGAAACTCGCTATACTCGGCTCCGCATATACGTGCATTTATGCTCGTAGCCTATATCCACATCCATAGCCATTTTTCATTTGTGTGGTGAAAGAGTCACATACCCTACCATATTATATTACTTACACTAAAAATATCTGTATTATGATCAAGCGTAGAAATAACTTGAGAAAATTTGCCCTTGTCAGTTCCAAACAATCTTATTTTTCTACAAATGAAGAAATAAAGAAGCCATTGCAATTCCCGGAAATACTAAACCTACTAAAGGCACGTGAAAATAGAAGGTAAGTTAAAATCCGTCGTAGAATAGGTGTCTCAATTCGAATTTATTATTTCTATCTATTCGAAGAATATCTTAACATTCTTATAATATAATTATGTATATCTATTATAAGGAATATTGATTATTGTATTCTTTAGTTTGCGAAATAATTTTTTTATAGAATACTAAAGTATTCTATGAAAAAAATGAATGGAATGGATAATAAGAAAACTGCAAAAAAAAAAGATAACTAATTAAAAAGATTTGATTTTTCTTTTCTCATCCTCACGGCCTTGCTACCATTCTAATCAAACTTGAAATTGGATTCAAAAGAAATTAATTATAAAATGAAATTTCTCTTTCAGAATACCCTTTTAAAAAGGTCTTAGTATGACTTTTAGTCGAATGCGCCCATTTCAAATCCTAAATAGGTTTCGTCTACCTACTTCCACATGAAATACTTCTTCAACCAGTCTTGGATCCCTAAAAATGCAAGATGCACGTCAGGTTTTGAAATAAAAATACCCCTAGCCCAGTATACCAAAATTCTCTCTTATCCTATCCCACCGGTTGTAAGGATTCATGCATAAGACTTTTTAGTTGATTGATAGTATTTTTTTAACTTTTTGTTAAGCTGTAATGTCTTTCCTATATATGCGGTTTGCTATCCTCTACAAGCTCATACAATAATGCATGGTAAAGGTGAGAAAATAGCATACTCAATCAAAATCAAAAGGCAAATTCTCTTTCTATGGATCTCATACTACCCTTTAGACATTTTAAGGCGATATACCACCCAAAGGGTATGAAAACGCCGGGTGGAGTTAGCTTTTCGATGAAGACGTGTCTCATGCAAAGAAGACCTATTAGTAAGGCCCCCGCAAGAAGGCACAAGAATGAATTATATTTCGAATACTCCTTTGGACGCGCATAGTAGTATTGTGATTCCTAATCTTTTTTCGTTGATTCTTCCCCAATAAATAAAGACATTTTTCTGTAAATACTGCATATTTGATTCCATTATCATATGATAATACTGTATTTGTATTTTTTTATTGTATTATACCTTTATAAATTCTAAAACATATAGAATAGTGGAATCTCGATTTGTCAAGTCTCACCATCATATCAAGGTCTATTTTTATTTTTCAATCAATTAGAAGAATAAAGAAGAATTACTGCATTTCGTAAATGAATTTTTCTTTCTATTTCGCTTCTTTTTTTATTTAGACCTTCTTTATATGTAGTTTTGTCTATTTATCTAATTTACTACAGACTTGAACTCGTACATGATCGCCTTCTATACTTCACAAGCTGTGACTAGTTCAGGATTCCATTTGCATGCTGCTTGAATAATTTCATTACCTTCACGAGCAACATCATGTCCTTTGTTACAAGCTTGTACACAAGCTTCTAAAACCACCGATAAGCTACTGCACCAGGTGTATTTCCCTAAGGATGTTCTAAAGTTCCTTTGCCAAATTGTAATATGGAATTATCTCCAAACACTACTACAGAACATTATATCACTGCCGGTTCCAAACTGGCATCACTGCCGGATTTTGGAACCGACAGTAATGGGTCGATAGTGATAGTATCACTGTCGGACTATCACTGCCGGTTCTATAACCGGCAGTGATGTCGGTATCACTGCCGGTTTGTATACGAACTGGCAGTGATAGTTCGGTTCGTAAATCACTCGGTAAAATCAAAAAAAAATATTCGCATCCGAACCGACTACCCCGTATTCTACGCACGACCGCGCGAAATACACGCGCGTGCGGTTGCTAGGACTCGAACTCGTGATCTGCTACCTCACGCGAGACCACCTTACCATCTCACCTATTACTCATTCCTCAACCAGGACATATTTTCCTTTTGTTCCTTTGTCTCCGAAACTTCTAATAATTATTTGGATATCTAAATGAATTCAAATGGAAAGATTGTCAACTACAAAGTTGTAGATCTCGTCGAGAGCTACAATTTTCGTATAAATTTTATCTCCATCCGACTCCGTATGAAAAAGTTAGGATTTTTCGAAAAATGGTTGACAGCATTATTACTGCTGGTTGGGAATACGAACCGCCAACCGGTAGTGATACCAATATTTGAATATTTAAACTACTTCAAATGAAAAGTTATCAACTACAAAGTTGTAGATCTCGTCGAGAGCTACAATTTTCATATAAATTTTATCTCCATCCGACTCGTATGGAAAAGTTATGATTTTTCGAAAAATATCAGCACTGTCGGTTCTTCTAAAAACCGTCAGTGATAGTATTACTGCCAGTTCGGATACGAATCGGTAGTAATAAGGGATTTATCAATGCCGGTTCATCAGAAAAAAGCCATTACTGCCAGTTTTTCTTCCGAACCGGCAGTGATAATATTATTACTGCTGGTTTTTGATGAACCGATAGTGATATGACGGTAAGGATAACTGATTCTGTAGTAGTGAAAGATTTCGGTCAGCTTATGCCAAACATGAATATCCCTGAAGCCACCGGTGTAACAACTGGCATGGATACCAGTCCTGAGTGAAAAAGATTCCAGCCTTTACACAATTCGCTGTACTGCCTGTACAACGTTGGTTGATTTAAACCTAGCTAGTAATTTGAGACAGTTCATGCAATGAGCCTTTCTGTTCTGTCTTGTGCATCTCATGACAAATAGCTGAGGAAACAAACACCGTTAGGCAATAAATAATCAACCAATGTATGTACGCCTTATATTAAAGCATAGAGGATTGGAGCTCAACCAAGGGCACCACGTCATCTTCCCTCGCGAGAAGGTCCTTTGAAAAATTTTAAATTACGTTTAGGTTTTCTCATCGGTTTTTAATAAAATATACCTAAAAAACCAAAATTACGTTTAGGTCCCTCCACAGTTTACGCTTAAGTCCTTCCGTCGGTTTTTAACAAAATGGACCCAAAAAAGCTAGAATTATGTTTAGGTCCCAAAAAAGGTTTTTTTAACTTAATAGACCCGAAAAATGAAATTACATTTAGGTCCCTCTAGTGTTTTTTTCCCGAAATAAAGGAGCCCACGGTTCTACATATTCACCAATGGCTTCTAGCAATCCACATATTCGCCGACGGCTCCTAGCAACCCATTAAAAACCCGAGAAAATCGAAATTATGCAAAAAGGAGCCCACAGTTTCGCAGATTCGACGACGACTCCTAGCGGCTTGTTTAAAAAAAATGAGAAAACCGATATTGCGTTGAGTTCCTCACGCAAATTCACCGACGACTCCTAGCTAGCATATTTAAAAAAACCCTAGAAAAACCAAAATTATGTTCATGTCCTCGTATCTTTTTTCATAGGTAATTGTTGGAACAAGTTTCACACCGCACAAAGAGGACCCGTGGTGCCGCAAATTCGTCGATAACTTCTAGCTAGCACATTTTTGAAAAAAACCTCGAGAAAAAAATGAATTCACGTTTACGTCCTCATACCTTTTTTTCAGAAATAACTATTGGATCAAATTTCGCACGCCGCAGCATCACTTGACCAAATTTCGCATGGCGCAGCGTAGCGCGTGACCCTAGCTAGTGTGTTATGAGGTGCAAAAGCTTCAGAATTAATTGTGTTTCTCCAAAAATTACTAATAATATAGTGCAGGTAGATGAATGCTATGCCTGACAGGTAAGTTTGGATTTCATTCTTGACATTATTTACAGTTTCATTCTTGCTTGTTGTGGTTCTTGAATTCATTTTTGAGTGGTTCTTGATATGACTTTGCTTGTTCTCAAATCCACAGTACCAGGGGCGTAGCCAGCAGGGAACTCCAACTGCTGAAAGTTAAGTACTTTTTTTGGTATTGGTGTTTAAATTTTTTTAGCTCTTTTACGATACAATATAGACTATTCATTCTTTTTCATCCGATGAATCATATCAGCTACTATTTATTTATACTTCCTTTGATAGTAGAGTAGTAGAATTCTCTCAACAAATCAATAGCTAGATCTAATTTCTACTACCTATTATATACTATCAGTATAATGCATTGTAAATTTTCTCTAATTTTTGGCATAGCCACAGCGAATACACATGCGCTCAGGTGTGGCTGAAGGAAGAAGAAACTTTGCTTGGTGAACGAGCCTAGGACTAGCTATCGAGTTTAACGAGTTATTATTGAGCTTCTTTCAAAATTGACATAGTTCGACATAAAATTATTTTATTTACCATATAAGTGGCTATTTCAAATTCGAGCTAACGAGCCACTATCGAGCAGAGCCTCGTTAACTTTTTTCGCTCGAAATAGACTAATTTCAATCTTGAACCTATTAAGTAATGTAATTGAAGAAATTTTAATTCGAGCCCTAGCGAGATTTTTTGCCAGCCCTAGATGAGCTGATTCCTGTACCATGTGGCTTAGTGGACCACTGCTTATTGGAGGTCTAATTTGGCAAATTGGTTACTTCAATTGCTGCTTGCACAACTAGACTCGAACACTAGACATACGCAAAGACCATAAAGCGAGAGAGAGGGCGCAACTCAACGTCTCTCCTTCGTGAGGGCATGGCAGCCCACCTAGTCAAGAACGCTTAACGCGCGTCGCAGAGAGTGCATGCCCGGGAGATAGTGAGGGCGTGGGCCTACGACGACGGGCAACCCACCACGGTGATGGCGAGCGGGCATGGAAGACAACGCAATGTGAGTTAGCGAGTGTCTAATCGGCTAAGTGGATTGACCAAAACAGCAAATAGGTAATGTGAGGCTCTCTTTTGATTTATGATTTTTTTGATCAATTGTAACTATGTAAATGAGTTGAATAGAGAAAATAATCGAATTGTTTGATTGATTGGTTGTTCATAGCTTTACAAAAGTTTGATAAGTGAACGTTATATAAGTATTTCTCAAATAATAAAGTATTATTAGTAACACTCAAACCAATAAGAATACAACACAAGCTATTTAATATATTTATCTTAATCTAGCCTAATTTTTTGAGTCCACCCTCTATCTTATTTTTGACTTCACCAGTGCAGTGCACCTAAGTGCTTAGTGTTTCAATCTCATTGTTTAAGCTTAATTGATTTTTTTGTCCCAAACTATTACTTGGATTTCCGTAACAAGAACGGAAACAAAATACAGAGTTAAGAGTTTGTCCACACCACCTGAAACGACAAGAACCAAAACCACAGCTTTACGTACTGGAATCTGGAAGAGAGCACCAAGCAAACTCTCCAGTATAACCATTGTTAGGTTTAGATCTGAATCCGGTACCATTTGTTGAGTTAGAAATACGACATAATAATTGAAGATAAGATTTAACGTGAAAAACCCTTTACAACAAAAAAACTATAAGAAACAATCCACTATAATGCTTCATGATTATATATACAGGGGTTGGCTTATACAACCAAAGAGTCATAGTTATAGAACCAAAAGATATGGTAAATTGAGATATTTGAGTTATCTCCGGCAAATCTCCTCGTTTAACTCAAAATCTATAACGAAATTGTTTCCAAAAAAATCACAAAGGTACGAAAGACTGGAACAGTCTTATCCAAATGATTCTAATGAAGCAAGATAGAGCAAACCACTAGTAGGTCGAGAGAAAGATTATAACAGCTAATCCAAACACATCGCTATAACAAAGCAGACGAAGAATCCTGGATCTTCAATGATTTATAACCCTAGTAAAGTCTGAGTTTGTGCAATTGACCTCCTAAAACAAACGCTCAATCATCAAACATCATAAGTCAAGACATCACCTGTGGTGCTGAGTAGATAGCGAAGAATACATAACATAGATTTTTGACATGCTCCATTTAGAACATAAAATTCGGCAAACAACGTTCATTGAAAGAGCAACTTGCACGTGTAGTCATCACGTACATTAAACTGCCTACTGAAAATCTATGATATGGTTGAAACTGCTAAAAAATATCAATATGAAGAAAAAATTCTCATGCCATCAATAGAGTATAAATTGCAATAGATCCCTCATATCGAGCAAAGACAACAAAACAACGTTGTAGTATCCACGTAAAAACGAACTCCTTTTTGCACTTCAATCTTTCATCTTAAACTGATATTGGCGTAAAACCTTCACTGAAGAAACTCCGAAGAGTATAATACTACCATTAGGGTGTCATTAAATTCCAAATTCAGTTATATCTTGAACTGATATTTTTTTAAATCCCAAAGTCTCCGTGTACGGTTCCTCATACGTGCGAAGAGGCAGACCAAAACATCATGCTGAAGAACAAACAATCTACTCATCCTCCTGGTCAGGGTTCACAAAACCGAAAACCGCAAAAACCGAAACCGTGAAAACCACTTGAAAAACCGCTAAAAACCGTCAAAAACCGAAGGAATAAAAAATCAAAAATTTTGAAAGAAAATTAAAAAAATCGAAACCCATTCGGTTTTCAACGAAAAACCAGCCGACCAATTGAAATTTTTCTACAAAACGGTTTTCAGCGAAAACCGCGGTTTTTTGTGCATCATGAGCAACTCCAGCTCAGAGCCTCAGACACATTGTGCACCACAAACTTCTTGAATTTGTTAGGAAGGTAGTGCCTGGTCTTCTTGTCAGAACCATAACCAATGTTGGGCATCAGGATGCATCCCTTGAACTTCTGCCTGATACCAATTCGCGGCGTGCGGCCGCATCGGTGAAGAGCGCTTTGGGGCCGCAAAACCCGAGGGTTCATCGTCATGTCGCCGTGTCGCGAAGGGCGTGATCTTGGTGCCGCGGCCGACGCGCTCGCCGGTGGTGTCAAGGGTGACCGTGAAGGAGCTGCCGGCCTGGGACTCCGAGATGTACTGCTTTGTCATCTCTGTTGTAGATAGGGATGAAAACGGAACGAAACGGTCGGTAAATAGCTGTTCTGTTTCCGTTTCCATATTTTTTACCGGTAACGGAAACGAAATCGGAAACCCCGGGAACGGATACGGAAACGGATGCGGAACGGAACGAAGCGGGTACGGAAACGAAAGCGGAAAATTTCATAAGAACATAGTACATGATCTATCCAAACGTACCAACTTTGAATGAAAACTAGATGTGTACGCACGGCGCCACACCACACAAGTCATAAATCAAAACATTTTAAGTATAGCTAAATCAAAAGTCATAAGCACATCTTCGTATAGCTAAATCAAAAGTCAAAAGTCGTGAACTTACATATGATTAATATTTTCCATGGTCCCAATGTAAGCTGGGATGCTTCCACTGATCGAACAATTCCTAAGTATCCTACATTTAAACAACTTCATATTATATAAGAAAACCTATATACGAAAAGCTCGAAAACTCCAGCAAATCACGAACTTACAACGTTTTCATAAATTGCATTCCACTTTAATCCAGGAAAGCTGATCCACAACCTCTCAAATCATTAATCCTCCTGGTTAACACACAAATACAACAAGGATTTACCACTTTAGTTAAAAACTTATACCCAAAAGGTAAATTGCATTACGCGTGTATAATTATGAGAATTTCAAACATTTACGCTGGCATTCAGATCTTTAAGGTTGGTCAATTGGAGAAGCCTGAGGGAATAGGCCCTTCCAATAAGGATCCTTCGATTGTCTGCACTAAGAGAAATTACATTAAATAAAGAACATAACTGTGGTATCTGTGGATTAGTCTGTGCTATCTTAGTTTGTACAATTCAATTCTAATGTTGTTCTTGGTGCAGTTATTTTGCTTCAATCATGTTTGCTTTATCCATAAGAAACAGCCAGTTATTCAGATGCAACACGATCAACAGAATGTGGTATGATTATCTATCATTAGAATTCCGCATCCATTTTGTTGTGCATCAAGGGCATTGTCAAATGGATGTCATTCTAATGGTCCATGGAACTTTAATACAGCTAAACTCACAATCTGGCAAAGTAAATAAGTAATACAACAAACCTTCAAAGTAATGTTTGAGCTTGGTTCGGTACTATAATTTGATTTGTGTATGCTTTGATTCAGTAATGCTTTGATCTGTCCATGGTTCATGGTTCAGAATTCGACAGTGAATCCTACAAATCTCGAATTTGATGGTTGATCACGAAATAGAACAACACATCTGCACATTTATGTTTTAAGATAGATTCACATCTAAGTTTTAAGATCAACAAGTTGTTCTTGCGCCAAAAAAAGAGTTCATTGTTCAATTTTCCACAGGGAATCCACAGTAGTTTGTTAGATTATCCTGGTATTCTGGATAGAATGATGCTGATATAGGTACATGATACATCAAACAGACAATTGAAAGTGAAACATTAAAACAAAAACAACCTTCCCCGGGAATTAATTAAATTCTCTTGTCAAAATCTACTCAACTGTTGAGTAGAGGAAAATTTGAACTGCATTTAGACCAATTAAACATGCACACCACAACTTAATAACTTACATTCTTATGAACCATGGACGATGCATTTTTGGAGACAATCTCAAGGAACAACAACCAGTGATTGTCCTCAAGAAAGTTCATGGTTCATTTAGTTAAAGATTATCTCTCTAACAAGTTGTTCTTTCTTTCTACCTAGGCTGTGTTTGCAGGTTTGCAGTATGTGTAGATGGGTTAGTTCGGCCATGGCATTAGAGCAGAAGAAATTGTCTTGTGTTGCCACAAATCTGAACCCTATCTCTGCAATCCCATTGCTGCTATATTAATTTCTAAACTTTTCTAGTTTATGCTCATCCACTCATCAACTATTAATTTTTAGGATTGTAAGGAACTTGTTGATCAAAGTAAAATATCCATTGCCTTTGTCATTTTCCATCCAAATGTCCAGGAATGAGGATCAAATTTCTGTATAAACAAGTACTTGCATCTTGCATCAGTTATTTGATTCGCAGAAACAAGTACCTTCAGGCGGTGGCGGCGCGGAGGCGGCGCGGTGGGGGACGACCCGTGGAGGCGGCGCGGTGGGGGCGACGCGACGGACGAGGGGCGCGGGGCGGCGCTGTGAATCAGCGGTGGAGGCGGACGAGGGGGCGGGTGGCGCGGTGGATCGGGGCGGGCGCGCGTGGGCGAGGGCCGTGGCTTCGCCGGTCGGGATGGGGCGGGACGACGCGGTGAGGCCGTGGGGTCGCCGGTCGGGTCATGGTGGGCGGGCGGCGCGCGGTGAGGGTGGGGCCGGGAGGCGCGTGAGGGTGAGGGGGCGGCGGGTGAGGTCGTGGGGCGGGACGGCGCGGTGAGGCCTCAGGGTCGCCGGTCGGGGCTGAGGCGGGGTGGCGCGGTGAGGGCTGGGGGCTAGGGCGGCGCGGTGGGGTCGTGGCTCGTGGGGGCAGGGGCGGCACGGTGACTCGGTGAGGACTGAAGGTCAGGAGGCTAGGGTTACTTACGGGTAGTTCGTGCTCGTGGGCTTCTGGGCTGGGCTGGGCTGCGGTTCGGAAATTCCGATTACTGGTATACGGAATTTTCGAACCGTTTCCATTTCCGTCGGATCTGACTCTCCCGTTTCCGTTTCCGGAAAAAAAATTCCGTTTCCATTTCCGTACCGATATTTACCGTTTCCGTTTCCGAAAAAGAGCTTCTGTTTCCGTTTTCCTCCGAACGGTCGGAAAATTTCATACCGTTTTCATCCCTAGTTGTAGAAGCCACAAGATGGCGCTATCCGAGAGTCGTCTTGATGTCGTACGGATACAGTCCTCGGGAGTCTCTTCCTCCCAAAGAGAGCGATTTGGGTCTTAAATCCTCATAATGCGCAACCTCAAAAATTGTACGCTCCTCACAAACATAGGTAAGAC
The DNA here is from genome assembly GCA_036346275.1 of Otatea glauca. Classification (NCBI taxonomy): domain Eukaryota; kingdom Viridiplantae; phylum Streptophyta; class Magnoliopsida; order Poales; family Poaceae; genus Otatea; species Otatea glauca. The sequence goes on from CM070734.1 coordinate 24,218,443, forward strand.
CTTGTTTAGGAAGTTCAAAATCTCGGCCCACTCATCAACTGGATAAGCCGATATTTTGAGCTTTCCAAATAAATCCTTAAGCAACACATAGACTGGGAAGACACAAAACAACTACTTTGCAGACGCCATTGAGATCAACAACCATGGGACTGAGAACAAACAACCAGGATTCAAATTTTGTTTTCGATAAAATTTCGCCGATGACCAAAATTCAAAAATTCGGTGAAATCTCGTTATTTTGTACAAAATCCGGACAAAATTCAAAAAGCAAAATTCAAATCCGGAATTTTTGGACCGAATTTTGGGAGAAATATCCGAAATTTCGGCAAATTTCAACTGAACAAAAAATAGTTTAAACTATGTCAAAAAATTTTGAAATTGTTTTTGAAGATTCCTTACACATCATTAATGTTCCCATAAAAATTTCAGATGATTATAAAGTACAAGTAATTTTCAAAAATTCGAACATTGCTACTGTCCTGATAAAACGCTAATCGGTAAGTTTGAACCGAATGAAAAATAGTTCAAACCATGTTAGAAAATTTTCAAATTTTTTGTGAATGGTTATGATACATCACTAATATTATAATAAAATTTTTAGATTATGATCAAACTTCATGAATCTTTAAAAATTCGAACAGTGCTACTGTCCTGTTAAAAGGCTTACTGGCAAATGAACAAATTGAAAAATGGTTCAAACCACTTTATAAATTTTTAAAATCTTTTTCAATGGTCCTGATGTAAAATTAATGTTTATATAAAATTTTTAGATGATAATAATTCTTAAATAATTTGTAAAAATTCTGAAAGTGTTACGTCCTGATAAAAGCCTGATGATCAATATATAAATTTGCTTTAGCATTCAAAATTTTAAAATTTTTGAAAATTTTACATAATGGTGATAAGAAAATTCTTAAGATCTCATAAAAATTTTGAATCATGATCACACTCCAGTAAATTTATAAAATTCTTACAAGGCACAGTACCATTTATGTTCTTTCTCTTTTTGAGTTTTGAAATATAATAAAGCAAATGAAGTTCAATGCTTACATAGATTTGATTGACAAATTTTTTTTATTTTTTTTTGAAAATTTTATAAAATGGTACTGATGAAATTATTAATCTCTCTTAAAATTTTTAGATCATGATCACACTTGAGAAAATTTATAAAATTCTGACAAGGTTACTGCCCAATTATGTTCATTATGTTTTTGATTTTTTAAAGATAAAAAATGAACTTAAATTATTATCAAAAAAAAATTGTATGATCCTATACTACTAAAGATAGTATCATAAATTTTTCAGATCATTATCAAGGTTATATCAATTTATAAAAATTTGACAGTGTTTCTACCAAAATTTAAAAATGTCTCAAAAATTCGGTTTTTAACAAATCTTCATATAAGATGACTTTCTTAAGGGTTATTAGACCAAATTCAGCCCTAAAAGTTTGAAAACCGGCTAAAAATCACGAAAGTTTGGTTTACTGTAGCAATTTAAAAAAATCGATATTTTTTATCCGCCAAGTAGTTTGAATTTCGTGGTGACCCGAAATCCGAAATTTCGGCGAAATTTGTATCCATGCAAACAACCAACCAGCTTGATCTATTTTACCATCCCGACTAGCATCATGAGCTCTTAGGCCACTTCCAGAGTGGTTGTTCCCCCTCCCATCTTCTAGCAGCAAAGATGAGCTGGTTCCAGTGTCCTGCCTGTTTGCTCCACCATCATATTTCATATAATTAATAATGGAGTTAGATAATGCAAAAACTACAGTTTGTACACGGTGTTTCAATCTCATTGTTTAAGCTTAATTGAGAAGTGATCAGTTTTTTAGCCTTTTACCTTATTTTTTGTAAATATGGCTTACTTCCGAACGAAATTGTAAATATAGTCCTGTCCCGACCGCGGAACGTGCCTCCCGCGATAGTGAAAAGTGGACCCTGCCACGGCAGGCGAGCACGGGAGGAGACCTGCCGCGGCTAGACATATTTCGCGGTTGGGACAGGGCTATATTTACAATTCCATTTGGAAAAGGACCATATTTGCGGGAAAAAAAGACAAGGGGCTATAAAAGCTGTTATTTCCTTATTTGATTTATCCACACATCGGTAGATTATAGGCTCTAATCATTTATTGGTACCTAAATTGAACTCGATCCAAACAACTTTTCCCGCAACAACTTGCTTCTTTCAAATCAACTTAAAATTCAGCTTTACATTAGAAACTTACCAGATTTCTCCAACTGTTGCATCCAGGTACGGATTAACTTGTAATTTCTAGTTGTTTCGGGAGTAACGTGGAGCTTACGGAAAGAGGCTGCAGAAGGTGTAATATATAAAGTAGCGGTGGTTTTAATCCTACATTGCTTATATAAAGTGAGTTATAGTAGTATATAATGTCTGTTAAGTCTAAATATAATACCTTCGGATTAACCTTTTTACACGAAGCGATGTCAAAAATTTAAGTGAGGTTCCATGCATATGTGGGCCCACCCTGTGGTGGGCTAGGCCAGGTGTTACAGCCTATTAGATTAACCATTTTACATGAAGAAGAATGAAAGTGCAAGGTAAGTGAGGACTATACATACGTGGCCAAGGTAAGTGGGACTCTACTCTGTACAAAATATTGGAAATAAATACACCTATTACAATCTGTATAATTAAGAAAAATGAAAAAGTGAAACCTAAGTTAACATGATGAAGTTGTAAAACTAAAAAAAAAACAGCGTACTCGCACATTTCTCTGTGTGACGGTGTTTGCTTGAGTTATTTGATTGCTTGTTTATGTATCTCATATGTCTGTATTGGAGAGAAGTTCAATTTCTGTATTTCCTTCATCCTGCATGAGTGGATGCAATTTCATCCACTGATCTGAATGAACAGAAAATCAAACACGTGTCTAATAAAAACAGTTGTATCCACTCATATGATTCAGACACCATGCAATCAATCAAACACACCCTATATGACATCGAATAACTATCTTCTTCTAAAATATGCTACTGAATAATTTCTTCACAATGCCATAGAGTCTCAGATTTTCTCCGCTTCTCCGTCCAAGATCCTGCGTCAAACCTTGTGAAAAGGCCATTTTGCCCCCAATTGTCAAATTTTATCACACTTCACTCCATGGAAAAAAAAAATCCTTGCTGTTTCACTGCAAATTATTCTAGTCCAAAGCCTACAAGAAAATTGGATGGTACTGCCACTCATTGCCAATTTAAAACATATTAGGACAAAAAAAATTCACGATAACTTCATATAGTTAAATGTGACAAGTGAGGGTAAAATGATCTTTTCTCATGGATTAACGCACGGGCTTGGACGGAAAAGTGACTGCGGAGAAAATTAGTAATCGGACGGTATCTATACTCCTTTATAAAGCATGTAAACATTTTTTCTATGTCCACTCCAAATAGTACATTCCATTAGAGATGGCTAACATTCGTGCATCCAGCAAAACGTCCCTAGAAACTTCGCTCCATCAAATTAACCTCTCAGATCTTTCCTCAGCTTTACTCACCCACATCTGATGGCCATTATTTAGTGTGTCTAATCATCCGTGTGACCCACAACAGACCTCCCCCACCTACATATTTGGAAGAAGAGCGAATCAAACAAGAAAATAAATAAGGAGGATCTGCATGCAAGGAAACCAGATTTGAATTTTTTACTGGTCAAAATTGTACGTACTACATATTTGAAAGGAGGGCGAATCAAGTAAGAAAATAAACAGGGAGGATCCGCATGCAAGGAAACAAGACTTAAATTTTTTTATTGTCCTAGCATTGTGATCGTATTTTTTTTCTGAATATGACCCTTCTCGAGATTTTTTTACGGATCTAGCCCCATAGAGCTTAATTTCAGCGCACGGAGAGCGCTGAATTTTTGTCTTCATTTTTTATCTAAGAAACCAAACGTCCATGCGAGTCTTGTTTAATTTTTTCAATTTTTCTCATGAAGCAATGATCGGCGAGCAACCTTTAATTTTTTATCTTTTTTCCTTGCGGATCCAGCGGTCGGCGAGCGCAGTTTATTTTTCCATATTTTTCCGTAATCATCCATGTGGCCCACAACAGACCTTCCCTCACCTCTAGCATCAACAAGAAAAATGAAACAAATGTCCTGGAATCAAGGAAAAGGAAACAAACATCGTGGAAAAGGAAAGGACCATACATTACGTGCTGGGAAAAGAAAACCGAGATGGGGCAGCGCGGCCGGGAGATTGCACGCGGCGGCCGGGGCAGTACGGCCGGGAGAACGCAGGTCTGCAATAGCTCCACGGTCGCCATCGGTAGCTTTGCCGATACGGCAAGATTGCTGGTCGGCGACCTCGCGGCCGCCGTGCCTCGGCATATTTATAATTTAAATTTTTTTGAAAATAATTTTATAAGGTACAAAATAATCGAAAGTTTTTTTGAGAATTTTTCTAGAATTTTTTAACCTAATAGGCTATCTTTTCAAAAATCTTTCTATATTTTAAAAAAATGAAGGCAACCCACCTGTAGTTTCTTCTAGCTGCAGCCCAGACTAGAGAAGCTTCTTCTCTTCCCTCCCTCCATTAAAGCAAGAAAAAAACTCCAAAGCTTCATCAATCCCGCACCAAATCTCCTCTTTCCATCTATGGTGTTAATTCCCCAAATTTCGTGCTCTATTGCCAAAATTTCCTCCCAATCTGATTTGATCCTAAATTATGGTTTCTATAAATATGCTTGTTTCGAGGCTATAAAAGCTGGCAAGCTCTCCTCCACCCATCGTATTGCGTAAATCCCCAAGTGCTCCCTCTTGTATAGATTGCCGGATTTTGGAGGTAACCCAAGCCATCACCGTCATCTTTCCCGGCGAAATTCACCGCAACCGTGACTCCTCCCCCACAAGCGCCGGTGTCGACGATCTCGCCGCACCAGTGCCGACCCACTGTGATCGGCCGGCCACCCCTGGCAGTCCCTCCCCCTTGCGCTAGCCAAGCCCAGAGAGCACGCTGTGCTCTCTATGGAAGCTGAAAAAATAATCTAAAATCAGAAAATTCTTTTTTCTTTCTCTTTCTTGATTTAAAATCTTTTGGGAGCCCGTTTTCACCCATTCGACCTCCATTTAGTTCCGTTTTTCTTTTTAAATTTATTTAAAATTCTAAATTTCTCTTTTATTATTAAGTGTTGTATTCATACTTATCTTCTTATTTAATTGATAAGCGGGTGTACTGCCGTCGTAGCGTTAGCACAGGTACTATACTAGTATCATTAAGAAGAGTTATTCGATGACACCATCAGGGTTTACAAAACCGCGAAAAACCGCTTCGTTTTGGTGGTTTTCGACTTTACCGCGCCGGCTCGAGAACCAAAACTGTTCGATAAACCGATCTAATTTAAAAAAAAATCAAAAATTTTGAAAAGATTTATTTGTTGAAAAACCGTTTTTCATGAAAATTCAATTGGTCGGCTGTTTTTCGCGAAAACCGAGCGATTTTTGTTGAAAACCGAACGGTTTTCGATTTTTTAAAAAATTTCAAATTTTTTTATTTCCTAACCCTTCGATTTCTGACGGTTTTCAAACGGTTTTTCAAGGGATTTTTACAGTTCTCACGGTTTTGATTTTTTACGATTTCGATTTTGTGAACCCTGACACGAAGAAGTGAATTATTTCATAGCATATAATGAATTTTCTGAAGATAAAAAAAGGAAGGACGCAGCCTGCAGCGGCGAGCTAGCACGCGCGCCACGGTTGGCGTCGTCAGCTCCGCTTAATCCGCTGCCGCTAGTCCATCTATAGATTTGGTAGACAGACATGTTCGGAATCCAAACGAACGCGAGAAGCACGGATTCCGCGTCGGACGGATTGCGATCGACAGGACGATTTCCTTTAAACAAAACAGAGAGGTAGCCTTCCGTCTCCGTGTTGTTCGCCGCCCCGTTCCGAATCCGGTCGGCTCACGGGCTACTCGAAGCGTCTCTATAAACACAGCAGCTACGGCGGGGGCTTCTCCTCGGTTTTTTCTATCCGCATCTCTCTCTCCGGTCTCGTTTCCGCGGCCAGAGCCCAGCGGCACGTCCCCCGACCTGTCGGCGAGTTTGGAGTTGGTTGATTTGATCCCGTCGATCGTGTTTCTGGGGTTCTTGAGGAAGAGTTGATCTCGAGGCTGTGGTGTGGTTCTTGAAGTGGCTGGCCCGGCCGCCGTAAGGTACGCACGTTTCCTCATCTGTTCTTCTATCTCCTTATTCTCAAGATTTATTTTCCCACAGAGTTTTTCTTCTCGTTGGTGTCTTCCTGATTGTGCTCTGTTTCTTGGGGTTGCTTAAAGATTTCTTAGTCGATGTAATCTGGTTTGGGTTAGAGCTCAGTAGAGGGTTGATTTCTCGGTGGGGAACTGGGGATCGGCCTGGGGTGAGCACTGCTCACCGATGGCATTGTGGCGAACCGAGCCTCTTGCAACATTGGATCGGGGTTGAATCGGAGGCAAGGGGGATATGTCCCCCGCTACGCCGGTCGGTGCTACGTTGGATATATGATTCCATCCGTAGGTGGCACACTGCCCGACATGGCCCGTGCTGCATTCATGGTCAGAAGGGTGATCTTTTGCTGCCTTGTCTAGTTCTAGAATTGGGATGCATGATGCTGGATGTTTTGGAGATTCAACCGATTGGATTTACTTATCCTCGTCCATTCGAATGGTTTCAATGAACTAGGAGAGGAGAGGGCTGTGTGCATTGATGATTAGCTGCATTTGCTATTCATTTTGTGGAATATGATGGGGGTGGTGATGTTTGCTATTTGATATTGTGATCCATCATGTAGGTGACTATAATCCTATATGGGTAGCTTTAGGTCACTTGTCGTCTTCCATTATATCGATATGGTTAGTATAGTAATGACATACAAAGTAGGATTTTCCGCTAGAGGACTCTATCTATCTATCTATCTAATACTAATTGGAGGCTCTCCTACAAGCCCTCAAATTAATCCTATGATGTAAAAAGGCTAGAAATCTCCACATTAATCAGAGAAAAGAAAAAAGGCTAGAAATTCTCACATTAATCATAAAAGGAAAACATATATGGCTTAAATTACAACTCTTGCAAAAATTTAGAAAGCAAGTTGTATGCAAATTATGAAATATAGTCTGTCAAAATCCTCATCCGAAATACTAATTAGGCACTTTGAGGAAGTTCTTATGTTAACTAAAAAGATCTAGCCGTCCACTTGGTAGACCCAAATTATAACATCTTAGATTTAAAGAAAGAGTACATGTCAAGTGCAATAAAAAAACTAAATTACATAAAAAATAATAATAATTTGCTCTCTCAGGAAGCTCCCGCATTAACCAGGAGATCTAGCCGCCTATTTGGTGGATCCGAATTATAACAGCTTAGATTTTTAAAAAGTCTGTCAAGTATAATAAAAAAAACTGAAATTCGAAAAAAAAATATTTTCCATACAAATTTCAAAGTAAAGTCCTAAATAAATAAAATTTGATATTGAATTTAAATTAAAATTAGCAATTGGATTTGTGTACAAATTTCAACAAATAATAACATAAATTCAAAAGAGAAAAAAAATGAAAATTAGCAATTTGATATGCATACATATTTCAATAAATGATAACTGAAATTCGAAATTTGAAAGTAAAATAAAAAATAGCAATTTTATTTTCATAAAATTCCAAAGTAAATTTCCTGAATAACTAAAATTCTGAATAAAATAAAATAAAATTAGCCATCGGATTTCCACATAGTTTACAGAGTAAAACAAAAAAAATAAGAAGAAAGTTACATACGCTAATTAGAGACTTCGAGGAAATTCGCACCCCTAATTCCGTAAATAACTATAATTTATAATAAAAATAAATCAAAATTAGTAATTGAATTTTATATAAATTTCAACAAATAAAAACCAAAATTCAATATTCTAAAATGACTGAAATTTCAAATACAGTATATATATCGAAAATAACTTCTTGGATGAAACCTTTTTTCCGTCAAAAAAATTACGACAAAATAGCTAAGTTCAAAAAAAAATTAGCAATTTTATTTCAACATGAATTCCAAAAAAAATCCATGTCAAGTATAAATTCCAAACTAAAATATAATTACAAATAAGTATATTAGTGGAACATTATGTAAACTAGCCCGTGCGAATGTATAGGTCGGCGACTCTAGCATTAGCATTATATATTTTAAACATAAATAGATATTAAAAGCTTAAACTTATCGCTAGTGCCGAGAGGTTTATTTAAATTTAACCACCATGCGAACATGCTTTCTGGTTAACTAGAGATTGCATGATTTGCAAACACTATGAACAGTTAAAAACAACTTAACTAATGTTTTGTTCTATTAGTTTGCCTTTTTGGTAAGTAGTTCTTGGGTTTTAGCTAGTTTGTACCCTAGATTTTCCTCGTTTTGGCTTCCTTGATTTGGAAATACTTATTAGGGGATGGTGCGGATACTTTAGTTGATCCCTAAATTGAAATGTCCAATGGATAGTTTGCTAGAGAAGAGGAAAAGATGAAGAGAAGGAGGAGAGGAGATAGGGGCAAAAATGTCCAGAACGCCATTGAGGCAAACTTTGTAACTAAAGAGTGTTACAGAGTAAATTTGAAACTTTGAATAGTATGTTTGGGAAGTTAAAAAAACAAGTAGGTTCCATGAGAAACATAGTTCTCCATACAAAACCTTTCATTCAAAAGAATGGTGTATATGGATATTTGCAAGAGTCTAAACATCTTGAGATCGAAGGATAATTATTATAATAGATTTTGTTAGCTATTATAATACATAAGGAGGTGAGTTTGTTAAGGCTGGTTTATTCAAAGAAGTTTTTTCTTTTTTTCTGAAATTTTTTGTTGGGAGTTAAATTTAACTGTAGAGTTTGTTGGGAGATGGTCTGAGCAGAGTGGTGTTTTCTTAAAAATTGTAGTGACTTTTTAGAGATAAGAAAGCTCTTATTGGTACTTATGTCCCTAAACAAATGTTTTTTAACATGTTCTTTTACTATATAATTTTGATAACTAGTTTTCATATTAAGTTATTAAAAAAAGAATTTTTATTATGAATGTAATGATATAATTGTAGTGCTCACTGCAAATTTTGTGGACTAAATCTGTAGTTATATGAAATTGAATCTTAAATCCGAGGTCTTCTGATAGTTTTGGCAATGATCATGAGAAATTGACACTACCTTGTCTTTTGATCCTAATCTTAACCTACCATGCCACTGATAGATAGTCTCCACCAGTGAAATCCCATTAGAATTAATGGGGTGAGTGGAATTAGAATTATTGATGTTTTTAACATTTAGCTGCAGCTAACTGTTTTTTTTAAAATGTGATTTTAAGTTACATGTGTAAAATTACATGGATTTTTTTAATGTACTCGTAATATACTACATGGGTTCTTTTAATGTGCTCGTAATATAATTTGCAATATTCTTGGATGATAAAATGGAATAGATGAAAAAGGAATACAATTTCTTTTTATGTTAAATGGTATAAAAAAGTGAACAGGTTCACTGTGTTGCTACGATAAAATGCATTACCTTTTTATTTCCGTTTTTGTATAGTATAATTGTGGTTATGTTCTCTTCGTAGATATTGTTGCTTATCCGATTTTTTCTCAGTGTTTGTGTTTTGATATCTTTTTCATATAGTATAATTGTGGTTATGTTCTCTTTGTAGATATTATTTCTTATGCTATTGTTTTTTTGCAGTGTTTGTGTTTTGATACGAATCAATACTAATTGAGTCTACTACGTAAACAATCCGAAGAAAGATGAAAAATCAAAGGCAACCTAGTGGCTCTCAGTTTGGTCCAAGACAGCACATGTCAAGGAGGAAAGCTAAGTGTATAAGAGGAGAACTCATGAAAACATCCCTAAAGGATTTTAAGAGAAGCCGGACATATATGCAACCTATCATGAAGAATAGAAATTGCAATGGCAATAGAAGAGATAATGGTGTCACATATAAGAGCAATTGCAATGTGAAGGATCGACGAGATAAGGTTGTGCCGCAACCAATGAGACAAGTTCCTCGAAGGATCGCAACATTAAGCTATCAGATTCCTCAATAGTGAATGAAAATTTTGTTCCAATGGCAAATAGTGCTAGTAAATCAAACCATGCACTAGCACCTTCATCAAAGGACTTGAAGCAAGCTACCACCTCAAGGTTTGAAAATTTCTCAATTTCTTTGTCGAGGAATATTAAGTGCGTTCATTCCCCTAGACCCAACAATGAATTTTCCTCGAAATATTTGGAGAAGCATGTCCCCTTGAGGTTGAAGGATGACTCAAATGCCACATTGGGATGTTCGAAGAAATCTCACACCTTAAAGGCGAAGGAAGGATTGGTTTGCAACTCAAACAATGTAGAAAGATCAAATTCACGGCCAAATCACTTGAAGGCAATGCCAGGGTTGGTTCACAAGGCAAAGAAAGTGAATGCATTGAATCAATGCAACAATGTGGGATGTTTGAAGAAATCTCACCCCTTACAGGTGAAGGAAGGATTGATTTGCAACTCAAACAATATTGAAATATCAAATTCACAATCAAATCACTTGGAGGCAACACCCGGGTTGGTTCATAAGGCAAAGAACGTGGATGAATTGAATCAATGCAATAATGTCTTGAGTTCAAGGTCAAAGGAGCGATCAAATCATGATCAAGGAGAAAGCATTGTTGTTAGAGAGGGTAACATTGAAAGGTTCAAATCCTTGAATGAGAACATGGATGAACTGAATCAATGCGATAATGACTTGGGTTCAAGGTCAATGGGGCGATCAAATCCTGATCGAGGAGAAAACATTGTTGTTCGAGAGGATAACATTGAAAGATTCAAATCCTTGAATGGCAAAGGGGTGCTTACAACTTCGAAAGTACCAAATCTCTCGATGTCAAAGGAACCCTTGGTTCCAAACAAAGCGCCTTTGAATGACAAGAAATGCCAGGATGAAGTTATGAATGACAAAGATAAGGAGATAGAAGGTCATCCGAGTGTAGCATCAACAGAGAGAATCATGAGTGGTGAAGTGCATTTTGTGTGTGATGATCATCATAAACAAGAAGACTTCTTGAAGGCAAGGGATGCTCCAAATAGTCACCAAAGGGTTGTGGCATCATGCATGGACGATAACATGGAGTGGAATGGAGACCCATTGGAGGAATGTTGAAAGGACAGGGGATGTCGCCTAGAGGGGGGTGAATAGGCGGATTAAAAACTTTGTAACTTAAATGCAGCGGAATAAAAAATATGCAGCTAAATAAAATCTCCCGAGTTTCCTGAACAATCCGGAGTGTCCGGATATTCAATCGGATACTCGGATAGTCCGATCCGAGGGTCCTAACCCGAGTGTCCGGTTATTCAATCCGGATACTCCGGATTATCCGGACTGTCGGGGTATTCAATCCGGATACTCGGATAGTCCAATCGAGGTCCTAACCCGAGTGTCCGGGTATTCAATCCGGATACTCGGATTATCCGGACTGTCCGGTTCGAGGATTCGGATACTCGGATTGAGGACTTCGAATGGAGATTTTAAATCTTTGCAATTTTTCAACAATCTACTTGAATACAAAAGATCTAAATGATGTCAGGTACCTGAGGGCATAGAAGATCTGGAGCCAAACACAACAAAAGAGTAGATCGGGCAATTTCAAGATTCAAAAACAAATGCTAAAGCAAGAGAAAGAAGCAAACTTGGAGACGATGATTTTCACCCGAAGTTCGGATCCTTGAGGATCCTACGTCTCCGTTGAGGCGGCTCGGTCACACTTGAGCCGGGGTCTCTTTCAACCCTCTTCCTCCCGGTGTTGCACAAATGCACTCGCCGGTCTTCACTCCTTTGATTCCTTCCCTTACGGAGGCGGAACCGGCCTTCACAAACTTCCCACCAACCACACAAAGCTCCGGTGGCTCGTGGCGACCTCCTAGCCGTCTAGGAGTCCTCAACCTCCAAGAGTAACAAATGCTCACGAAGAACAAGCTTGGAGATGAAATCAAGTGCTCAATCAACTCAAATCTCACTCCCAAACTCTTCCCAACCCTTCTCACAAGGGGATCACTTAGATCTAAGGGAAAAAGCTCCCTCAAAACCCCTCACACAGCCCCTCAAAAATCCACACCAAAAGCCTCACCAAAAGCTCTCTCAAAAGAGGAGGAAGGGCTATATATAGACCTCCCAAAAACTAGCCGTTGGGGCGGTGCGCACAATCCGAGTCTCGGATTTCAATCCGGATACTCGGATTGATGAAAAGGCTAACAGAGAGACTCAATCCGGAGAGTCCGGATGATTCATCCGGATACTCCGGATGATCCGGATAGTCCGGACTAACTCCGGATAGTCCGAATCAGCACTAAGCAGCTCGGCAAAACGAGCATAACTTTTGACTCGGACTCCGATTTCAGAGATTTTGGACTCTCCGAAAGCTAAGAACGAGGGCTACACAACTAACAAGGTCTCACTACCCAAAACTCAAAGGATAACCACAGATTTCACAAAGAAATCAAGAGAGACCTACAACCCTCACTTTCCCAAGCACTACCAACACCACTCTCTTTCTAAGATAAACAAGGATGGATCACTTGAGCACTTGACACATCTAAAAGTCATTCGACATCGCATCCCTCTTAATAGTACGGCAATCCTTAGACTCAAATTAAATCAAAGATAATATAAGTCTAGAACTAGTCACTTGCCGTCTTCTTTCTTGATGTCGATGCATGAAGACCTTCACCATATAATTGATGACATCTTCGCCTTGTCCAACTCGACTCGATTCACCTCATGAGACTCTCGTCCTATCAACCTTGACTTGATCATCCTCTCGACGATCTCCACGCCAAGTTGCTCTTGACTTAGTCCTCACTCTTGGTGACACCGCCGTCTTGTTGACCTCAGCTTAATGATCATCCTCCAAGATACCTTGGTCATCATACACATACGGGACCTAATTCTTTCCAAACTACTCATGAAAGACATTAGTCCCAAAAACTCAATGGATATGAATAGGTTGATATTTGTGAACAGTTGATTTCAACAAGTGTTTCATATAAAGAAGCACAATATAAATGGAAACACTTGACATAAGAAATGTTCTCTACTAAGTACATCATGATGAATATGTAATTGATCTATATGCACTAGAGAGATAATTGCCAATATGATGAATCAATTAAATCATGGCAAGGATCACAGACTTTACTTAAATGAAGCACATGATAGAATATACACGAATTGTACATGTGCAAATAACATTTGGAGTAAGAGTAAATATGTGATCCAACACTAGATAAACTTCACTAAGAGAATTGCATGAGAAGATATACAAATAAAACATGCATGCACCAAGTCAATCTATAGCAATATGAAGTTTAACTCTAGTTAATACATGCATACCATAATGAACTCAAATGAATATATATGCACAAATAAATATGACATGAACCAATGTGCATATATATAATCAACATGCTACTTGGAGTTCACTATGCATTTGCACGAAAGGAATGCAATAACAAATATAGAATAGATACCAAAATTGCATACCTTATCTTTGCTTAACCTTCCTATTTGATTTTCCTCTAAATAGATGAGACTGATACTCAACTAGGCAATAACAAGTTAGTCTCATAGCAATATAATCATATTAGAGGTTTGTCATTTGCTAAGCACTAAGTTAAGCATTTACTTAATTGCATAGATTGTCATTATGAGTGTTTGTCATTAATCACCAAAATAACATTCATTAATCACCAAAATAACATAAGTGCCTAGATGCACTTTCAATCTCCCCCTTTTTGGTGATTTATGACAAACCTATTATCAATTGCACCAAATGACAATATTAAGATATTTAGCATTAAAACAAGCATAAAGATACAATAAGAGATCATACTTACAAATCATCCCTTTTTGTCAATCGATTAGGGGACAATTGATAATTCCATAAATTCTCCCCCTTTTGTCATTAATCCCAAAAAGGTGCTTAAAAGATTCTTATTGTTTATTCAATAAAATCTGTTCTCCCCCTTGATTGCACACTCAATAAAAGATTAGGGAGAAATAAAATAAAGATAAGGAGCTAGTAATATGACAATAATATTAAGCTCCCCCTAAATCTAGGCAAGATATGATACCAATTATTTCCAAGATTTAGGTAATAGATTTTTCTAGTTATACCAAATTAAAGAAGTCATGATTCTTAGGATATAAGTGATGCTTAAACATGACACACGAATATGATTTCACATATTCTTTAAACATCAAGATCATATAGCAAATTTATAATTTAAGCACATGCTTATGATCAAATCAAATTCTAACAATCAAGATCATATAAAGAAGATTACACAAGTAGGAATTGCTTATATGATCACAAGATGTATACAAGATCATGAATCAAGGTTGTATAAGTAAGATGCACTTTCATGATCAAGAATTTCATAAACTTATCAAGGGCATACCTCTTTGCAATGTGTCACCCATATGTACCTTTTAGTTCTTGATAATGCTGAATGCAAGTTAGATGACACTTCAAAACAATTTAGGATTAGAGGATACCTCTTGAAAGATACCAATTAATCATATCAATTGAAAAATACAACACCATTTAGAATAACACAATTTAGCATAATGGTGTGCACAGACATTATTGAATATGGTCAGAAAAGAAACACGTCCCTTTGTCGATTCTTGTCCACCGCATGTTCGAATTGGTCATGATCACCGCGCCGGTCTTAGATCCTCGTACTATGGAGCTCCTCTCCATTTCCTTCATCCCACCGTCGAAGATGACCCTTTTCCAATACCTTGAACATCGATAGACAAGCACACGATTTCGGAACAAATATCTTTTAATTTGACCCAAGTTAGTTTGATAATGTCTAAGTACAACATGCATGATATATATGATATACAAGACAATACTCTTTGCATGCAATTTAAAACAATTCAAGATATCAATTAAAGATTTTATTACACCACATGACAATGAAAATATTTGAAACTCATTCAAATTTAATCTTGACATCCACTTGTAAGAGAGACAATGAGTAAAACACATTCAACCTCACTCTTGAGCTTACAAGGAAATTTTCTCTTTCCATAATAAACTCGAAGTTATGCAAGAGAGAAACATTTTGAGGCTAAGTTACAATTAAATCCAATTTCCAAAAGAACTTAGCCAAAAGATGCACTTTCATTGGAATGAAAACTTAAATAGATATGCTCCACTTTGAAGCTTGGAGCAATGAATAAGTTCACTTAGTTTTCATCTTGAAAGGCTTGCCAAGATGCCAATTTAAAACTCTTAAAATCTCGAAAAGATGCAAATAGCAGCACAAAGTCGATTATAACTTTTAAACCATTGCTCAAATACAAAAATCATCAACGCGGAACAGATCCGACTCGAAATCCTCTTCGAGGGTTATGAAGACTGAATATTGATTTGAGCAAAGGAGAAATCCCAAAAATAGGATGAACAAGATATTGCAAGAAAGTGTAGGTAGCAATTTCAGAATTTGGGCCGAGCTGTACAACCCGGATACTCCGGTATTTTGATCCGGAGTGTCCGGATAATCCGGATACTCCGGATATATTACCGGATACTCGGGTTGTTCACTTTCATCCTAAAATCTGAACATTTTAAATTTGGATCAAATCTTGATCAAATGAAGTCCAATAGCCATAAGATTTTGCGAAATGATCCATGAACATCCAAGAGACTTTTTCCAAAAGGATTTTCTCAAATATCACCCTCCAATAAAAATTAGATCAAAAGAAGCATTGGAGGTTTAGTTTTGACACTAAGTCAAATAAAGTCAACAATCTCGCAAATGAGTTCAAATAAATTTGAGAATTTTTCAGATATGAACTCCATATGTGAGAGAAGGTTTTCTAACAAAGATTTTCAATAAATAAATTTTACTTTGAGAAATGTGGTGAAATTTGCATATGAAACACACAAAAGATTAAGATTTTCACCAAATCCTCAAAATGGAACCAAATGGGTTTTGAATGGTAATATGCACTTATATGGCTTCATATGATTTAGAGAGATGTTTATAAGCCTATTTGCATAATCAAATCCATTCAAATCACAAAATCCAACTTAATGCGATAGTATGCCAAATAAGATCGAAAGAGAGAAAAAGGCATACCTATTTCAAATTAAGTTGAAATTATTTGAAATTAGGCATAAACATTATTTAGACTCCCAAGAAACTTTTCCAAAAAGAGTTTTCCAAAAAGGAGTCTCCAATCAAAGGATATGCCAAATTTTGCTTTGTAGGCATGATTTTTACTCAAAGAGAAGAAAAGTCAAAACTTTCTCAAATTGAGTCCAAATGGTTTGAAACATTCCAGAAATAAACATTGGACTATTTAGAAGGTTTCCCAAAAAGAATTTCATTAAAAGGAATTTTTGTTCAAAAGATATGGCAAAATACGCTTTGTAGGTTTGAGAAGAAATTGAATTTTCACCAAATGCTCAAAATGCATTCCGGATTGAAATTTATGGAGATTTGAGCTTTCATTGCTTTGTATGAGTAAGAAATACTGTTTCAATCCAAGATATGCAAATAAATCCAATTCAAATAGCGAAATCCACAAAATACAACAACGGGTCATTTTGGGTGAAATGAATGATTTTGGCCAAATTCAAATGGCTATAACTTTTGAACGGTTGGTCGTTTGGAAAAACTTTGAACTAAAGAAATGCTTAAAATGACCAACCCTATGAGTTTTGTATTGACCACTTTTTCAAACTCCAAATAGATTTTGCTTTAGAAAAATTTGAAGTTAAAAGCAAAAGCAAGATCACAAAGATCTTTTTAAGCCAAAGTTTGACTTTTAGCTTCTAGCCAAGGGTTAGATACTTGAAAACATTTGAAATGCATTTGAAAACATTTTAGAAGACTATTTTCATAAGATTTTGCATTTCAAACAAATATTTTGCTTTTAACCCTTTTTGGAGCAAGTTAAATAGGAAATAGTTTTTTCATAAAAAGCCTCAAAATACAACTCAATTTGGATTTCATATAATTTCAATTTCCATGGCTCAGAATAGATTATCAATATGGTTTCTAGCCAACATTTATAATGAAATCCAACTTGAATGCTAAGATTTGAGCAATATGCTTAAATAAGCTATCTTAGTTCAAACAAAAAACTTTTCGGGCTAAAATTGATTTCAATATAGAATTTTCATTTTGAAAGCTTGTAAAACATTTGAAATACATATTAGAATACTTTTACAAGGCTTTTCACAATTTTGGGCCTTTTAAACATGAGATTTGACTTTTGACCAAAATGGTCCTTTTGAAATAGCTATTTGTAAAACAAAGCTAAATATTTCAATACAAGATTCAAATGAAGAATAAGATGAGATATTGAGATTTGAATTTTGTGTATGAGTCTAAGATACCATTTTGAACCAAGATACTACACAAGATCCGGTCCAAACGGAGAAACTCACTAAGTGCAATAATATGACAATTATGGGTCAAATATAGTTTTTCATGAGTTTCAAAATCAAATAACTTTCACTAGGTTGGTCTTTTGAAAGTCTTTTGAACACAAGAATTGTTAAGAATGACCAACTCTAGGATTGTCGTTTTGGAATTACTTTCAAATTCATTTTACATTTAATACTATGAAAATTATAAGTTTAAATCCAAAACAAGATACTACTATCTAGATTTTGATCATGAAACTCATTTTCTTTTCAAAATGGATTTTGTGAAGCCAAAACCTTTGAAAAACATTTCAAATATATTTGTATACATTTTGCAACTAGTTTTTCACAAGAATACTAATAGTATACAAAATTTTGACTTTTGGCTAAATGGCTTGATTTTGAAAATATATATTTGCACTTATATAAATATGGGCACATGTAGGGATGTAATATACATGGTTATGATTTAGCACTCCCCCTTAATGTGCCACTATTCCAAACTTACTCAAGATTGCAATCAAAACAACTAATAAGCATGAGCAAGCATATAATCAAGCAATCTAAATTGATTTTCATGAATAATGCAATATAACCTACACAAGGCTATAAGCTATAAGAATCAATTTAAATACTTGTTACCCGAGATGGCATTGGTTTATGATTGAAGTGAATGTCTTCAAGCTTGGCTTCCTTTTTCATATGATGAAATCATCCTCTTGATTGAGCCAAAGCTTCCAATGCATCTCCAAGCACCTACAATTCTTTTAGGCACTTGTTGGTACCCAATTTTGTTGGGTCCAAAATGTTAGTCACAATAGATTTAGGAACCCAAATGGCCCTAACATTAATAGTCTTAGGTGAACTAACATGACTAGCAATGGATTTGCGATTGTTATTACTCTAAGCGAATTATTGGAATTGAATTGAGGAGGCTTAGGAGTTTTAGCATTTTTAGCAAATCCATTTCTAGTTTGATCCTTTCTAAGCACATAATAATCATTACAATGCAAGGGCTTAGAAGATCTAGCAAATCTAGCAAATGGTTTGCTATTGTTATTTTCCTAAGCACATGATCAACATGATTTTCTTGGTCTTAGGAAGTCTAGCATTTTGAGCAAACACATTTCTAGATTCATTTCTCTAAGCAATTGAATATCATAATTTTGCAAATACTTGGGAGAATCGACAAACTTGGCAAACGCATTGCCATTTTGTCCTTCTAAGCAAATAATGATCATTGACGATAATAGGCTTAGGAGTAATACCTTTGGGACAATCCTTACCGATGTGTCCCTTTTTCCGACAATTGTAGCAAGTAGGCTTTGAGCGTCTCTTCTTCTTCTTGACTTGCTCTTTGTCGGTTCGCCTCATTGTTGATGGTTGTGGCTTGATCTCCACTTTATTAGGGCACACGGAGGCGAAGTGTCCCTTCTTGTTGCAAGCAAAGCACTTGATGATCTTCGAGAGTCTTTCGTTGTGCCTTGTCTTGCTAGTCTCCCTCTTGGAGATGTAGCCGAGTCCTCGCTTATCTTGAGGCGCCCTTGGCTTGCTCAAGATCTCGTCGAGAACGGCTTTTCCCTTGATGCACTTCCTCAAGTCATTTTCTAATCTAATGACTTGGGCCTTGAGCTCCTTATTTTCCTCTGCAAGGTTAGTCTCAACATGCATAGAGGAAGTAGAAACATTTGAATTTGAGCAACAAGGTAAATCATCACAAGAGGTGGATATGTCAAATTTTGATGAAATATTAGGATTAACATTTAAGCAAGACATTTTATCAATTAAATCACATGAGATTCCTATATCCACCTTAGGCTTATGAATTTCTTTGGAAAGGAGGGATTCATGATTTTCTTGAAGCATATTATAATTATTTTGAAGTGATTCATGTTCAAGCTTCAAAATTTTATATTTCTTTTTCTCCTTTCCAAGACATTTATTGAGCTCCTCTAGCAAATTCATAAGTTCATCATAAGTGAGCTCATCATCATCATCGTCACTTACCTCATTCTTACCTTTCGCCATGAAGCAACGGATTTGTGATGGAAGAGCATCTTCATCGTCACTTGAGGCGGAGGTTGAGGTTGATGGAGATGTCGGTTCTTCATCACTTGAGCTTGAGGTGGAGCTTGATGTTTCATCTCCCGACATCTCTTCCTTAGTGCAATCCTCAATAGAAGTGGATGATTCAAATAAATCTTGAAGCTTTATCCACATTTCATGAGCGCTCTTGAGATTGCATATTCTATCAAAGATTTCATCGCTCACAACACAAAATAAAACATTAGTAGCTTGAGCGTCGAGATGTAGGCATTTCCTCTCTCCTTCGGTTGGAGCAACTTCATTCAACGGAGAGGAAAAGCCGACATCTACGATCCACCATATTTGGGGGCTCATGGATTTAAAATGAGAAGTCATAATTAATTTCCATGAAGCATAATTTGTGCCATCTAGCACAAGTGGATTATGTGAGTGCACTAATCCTCTAGTCGACATCCTTTACTCTCTAGACGGTTAAGTCTAATAAAAAGAGAGACCTTGCTCTGATACCAAAATTGCATACCTTATCTTTGCTTAACCTTCCTATTTGATTTTCCTCTAAATAGATGAGACTGATACTCAACTAGGCAATAACAAGTTAGTCTCATAGCAATATAATCATATTAGAGGTTTGTCATTTGCTAAGCACTAAGTTAAGCATTTACTTAATTGCATAGATTGTCATTATGAGTGTTTGTCATTAATCACCAAAATAACATTCATTAATCACCAAAATAACATAAGTGCCTAGATGCACTTTCAAATGCATTCAACTTGATGGCAGAAATCGAAACACTAAGTTTGCAAAGGGTGATAGAACTGATGATGTCAAGCTTAAGAGAAAGAGGATAGAACCATTGCCAGAAGAACAGCCTATGACGCATGTTTACGATGATAGTGAAGAAGCTGAGAATTCTAGGCCGATGAACAAACGGAGAAGATATAGAGAAATAATTGAAGATGAAGAAGCTGATGATCTGAGTCCTATAGGCGTTGAAGATGATACAGCTGGGTTGACATCACAAACAGCTATTCTGAAGGATCATCATCCCAAAGTCTCTACGCCATTTGTTTCAGAATGTGTCGAGCAGCAATGCTATAATTACTGGCAGCCCATTGATGAACCTATCTGGAGGTATAATAGATGCTTTGTTTTCCATTTTGAAGTACCTCTCTTTGAGAGCATCCTTATACTCTTCTTTGTATGCTAATGTTTTGGTTGTTTTTGTCAACAGTGGAATCTTTAAGATAGGCAACAAGGAATATGTATCTTTGGCTGCACATCTCTCAATCAAATCATGCGAGAAAGTGTGGACATTGTCAAGATCATTGCTGCCAGTGGTTGAAGTGACAAAACTTTCTAGGTCGGAGGTCTGGCCTAAGAGCTGGAAGGCATCAAGACCCACTGATGATAGCATTGGCTTGTACTTCTTTCCTCATAAAATGAGGTGTCTTGCTTAACCTTTACATTTCTTTGCATCAACTCTATCTTCGCTACATGTGAAATCAAATGCCTAATCCTCTTGTTTCTATCCCTAGGCCAGATGAACGCATGGATCAACTAGTTAAGGAAGTCATGGAGAATGATATTGTATTACGAGCTGTTACAGGTGAAGCTGAGATGCTTATATTCCCTTCTATTGTACTGCCTGAACCATATCAAAGTATGTATTCTTGTTCATTTCTGTTTCTTCTTGTAACTATCCTATGCTGTTGACAAATTATTTAATTTCTTCTAAATCAGTATTTCTTTAGCCTCCCTTTCTTTACAGTATAATGTTTTGCTCATGAGTTCAGCCACTTACCATATTCCCTTATATTTGCAGCCTTTCAAAGGAAACACTACTTGTGGGGGGTGTTCAAGCGCAGAAATGATATGGTCGCTGTAGTAGAAGAACATCATGGCACAGGGCATCCTGCTCAAGAGGAAAAGATGGAAAAACAGCATGCCTCACACCAGCAAGACAAGGTACAATGTGAAGAATCAGATCAAGAAACTTTAAGGAACCGTGCCATGCGATTGAAAAAACAGCGGTTGCTGGGTACGGATCGAGGTGTGGACCACCAAGACGAGTTACAATGTGAAGAACCTCTAATGAAGCCTGCCATGCGATTGAAAAAACAGCGGTTGATGGGTGCCCCTCAAGGTGTAGAAAAGGTCGAAGCTAGCACTCCACAAGTTGAAGCAAGCTGTGTTCCAGGGCACAACATAGAAACTGAACTTAAAGCTCCTGAAGACGCAAATACGCAAGATGTTGACAAGGAACTGACTCCCTCTTTGGCTGGATCAAACGCACCTCGTCTTGCCGAACGCAACACCGAAGCTACTTCAGCTCCTACCAGGCCAGCTACTGCCTCAGACCATGGGCAGATGCACTCGAGCTTGGGAGTTTCCCCAGGCAAAATGTTTGCTTTTATCGTCAGACAAACTCCGAGGCTTGAGCAACTTATTCAAGAGATGGAACGCGAAGGTGCACTGGTAGTTGCGATGCAGGGGAGATGATAGGGTCAGGTTTTGGCCAGGCAAGTAGGATGAGAAGAGGGGCCTACGAGCTCATCCCGACAGGTCGTCGAGGTCGCCATGGTGAAGGTGATCCTGGCCTTGAGCTGTTCTCGGTGAAGGAGCTGCATTTGAGTAGGGGCAATAGTAGATTTGGGCCGTATGAGGTTCAGTTTTTTTTTTAATCCCCGGTAGTATCGTAGTTAAGTACTTCTATATCTCTTGCTATGTCTTGTAGTTTGGTGGAAGTGGACCTTTGGTTTTGGCCAGAACGTATTTAGACCAAAGGTTGTCAGAATCTCGGAGTTTAAAGGGGTGTTTGGTATAGCTTTAGCAGGGTATTTTTATTTTTAAAAATTTCTAGAGTTGGAGCTATGAGTACTTTAATAATAATGTTTAGATATGTCATCTTATTTATATTTTAGATAAAAATATAAACTTAATTCAATTTATTTTGCCTACAAACTTCAGATCTGAGAAGCTAGGAACTAGAACTCTGCCAAACAGGGCCTAAGAATATTAAGATCTTATGACCCTAGTATTACACCCCAACCTAACACTCAAGTTTGGAATACTACTGCTATCTATTTTCACTTTGAATCCAAAGGACTGAATTCGATGACTAGAGGGGATGAATAAGAGCTAAATAAAATTTCTCTTAAGAATATTTTCAGAAAAATAATGCTATTTAGCAAATACTATATTCAAGAACACCAACAACAAGATGAATAGAACAAGAATTTCAACAACTCAGCTTAGAGTTATGATTCTAAAAGGAATTTCAAAACAAAATCCAAATGAGAGACCTATGCTGCACAAAAACGAAATCTCAGTAACTCAAATTTTACCTATCTAAACTTGATGAAACTTAGAACCACGACTAGGAAATGACTTTAGGACTATGAATCCAAAAGAAATTGCAAGATAAATTGAAGGTCTTAATCATTCATGCAAAAAGTTCAAACTACACCAAAACAACGATTTTAAGAACGTGATTTTACAAGCACAACTTGAGAAAAAAATAAATTCTAATAGATCTTGCTGGGTTAGGACATGTTCTAAATGAATTCCTTAACCTCTTACGTATCTTATGGATCCAATGGAAATACAGCAAGTCAAAGAAGGGCAAAGCTCAAGTTGTATGAAAAAAACAAGCAAAAATACAAGAAATAAAATAAATTTTAGAACATAGAAGAACTTGGATCCTGCATTTCATGGTGAGAAAAGCTCAAAGGAACAAAACCATTATCTAAGAATTAGCATAGAGACATCTCTCCACCCTTCTATTTATAGCACACTAGGAGCAACTTGACCTTCTTGGTCTTCAAGAAACTTTATAAAGGGTTGAGATTCACTTCCTCACTCATATATGGGCTAACCTGCCACCCAACAGCATAATAAATTTTAACCATATACTTGCACACTTCTCAGAGCACCACTTAAGTTGAAGATCCAATAACTCTTTAACACTAACATGACCTCTACTCCACCTGCGAATCCTTGATCGAACGATCCTCCTTCGCTTAAGTAGGGCTCAGCTTAGCATCTCTTTCATCTACTTGTCATCTCAGCTTGCAACAACTCACCAGCCTTAGTAATCTTTTGGCGTTACCTTAATCGTTTGTACCTCCTAGCCTAGTCCCGATCTCCTCCGCCTCACCATGACCTAGCTCTGAAGTTCTGCAACCATCTCAAATAAGTAAAACATCATATAGCATTGCTCAACATAATATACAACATGTAATTAACTCTAGTATCAATTCCCAATTAAGTGCATCGTTTAAGTTCACTAGGCCAGTTTGTCCTCTAGCACAAGACAGTCAGTCCGACATCATCTCAAAATTGCAAATTCAGTTTTCTAAACCTAAAACAAAATCACATAAATCGACACAAACCTAAAAAATATTATACCCATTACATATCTATAGATTAATCTCCGTATAGTCTTACAAAATCTAAAGTGTCTTTACAAGATTTTAACAACACCTTTCCTCGATGCACCACCGCCCGTTCCAGGAAACTAAAATCCACTACACTATCCTACTAAACTATGCAAAGACCATGCTGAGTGGAGAAAAAGAAAGAAGCGCCAGGAGCTGCCTGACTTGCTGCAGAATCGGGAACTCGATTAGACGTCTAATTACAGCTTACATTATTACATATACAAATCTCTCCGCTTCCTTGGGATTCTTGCTAGGGAAGTTAATCATCGTGTACTACACCCAAAAAAAAAAACCCAGCAAGAACAGGACAGGAGAATCGACACGCAGAAGAAAATTAACAGAACAGGGTTAATAAACGAATTTTTTTATCTCACCTATGTACAGTAAGAACCCTAGAGAAAAAAACAATCCTTCCCAACGGATCACACAAAAGAAAGTAAAGCCTGCTTCAACACAACCAATCCGGCAGCCGACTGACGAGTACTCAAACAATGGGTACTCCAGCGGTTCGGAGTAACGAACGGGTCATCCCATGCCCAGCTCCGACCAAAGGCCTCGCCGGTCTACAAAAGACATTCGACCCTGACCTAACGAGCTGCTCCAAGGTCGTCCCCGACCTAACGGGGCGTCCGACCCCCGCCATAGGTCGGACTCCCCGTCGGCTCCGACAAAGCTAAGGCGATCACCGCCAAGGTCCAGGTGTCAGGCCTCCGTCGACCATCAGCCACGTGGTCTGCGGACACAACCACTCGAAGTGACCGTGCGAGGGTAAGTGGCTCCTTCCCAAGACAGCACGAAGGCTGCTAAAGTCAAGACTCCAGTCTCATCGTCTGGTCACGCACAGTACGGAGATACGCTCCCTCCCGAGGCAGCACCAAAGACGCAATATGACGTCAGTACCCGTTAGGACCGCAGAAGGCAGGTGTGCTGTTTCCCAATGAAGCAGCAGACTGATCTACTCGATGAGCCCACCAACCCGATATGGGCAGAAAAGGGGGTCAACCAACAACCGAGACCAAGGGTCAGAGCTAGCATAGAGATCTTCACCCTTCCCTCTCTCGACTTTCCATGTAGCCTGCCCCCTTCGACTATATAAAGGGAGCAGGGTCTTCTAGGACAGGGACACTTTCTTACGCTCCATTGGATGGTTTCTCAGGCTCCCTTCTTTTGGCCTTTACGAATAGATAGCGTAGGCTCTCGTGTTCGAGCTCTCAGCTCCCGCTTGTAAACACTGTGTAGTCTTCTGCACCTAAAGCAATATGATAGACACCACACGAACTGGAGTAGGGACATTCAGCCCGAACCAGTATACATCCTGAGCCTTTAGGTCTAACCATTCAAGGAGAGGGAGCGCGCGGCCCTTTAGACTTACAAATTTACTTGCCGGTGACTCGAAACCCCGACACCGACCATCAAGCCCCGTGAGGCAACGATCGAGCTGGACACTGGGTTTCAAATTTTGTTTTCGGTTCACATCTCGGAGGTATGCGAAATCTGAAGTTTTGCCGAAATCTCGGAACTTCGAACGAAATCCGGTCAAAATTCAAAAACAAAATTTGAAATTCGGAATTTTTGAACCGAACTTACCGAAATTTCGCCGAGAAATGGCGAAATCTCGGTGAAATTCAACCGAGCGAAAATTGGTCGAAACAATGTTAAAAAATTTTGATTTTTTTTCTGGATGGTCCTGACACATCAATAATATTCCCATAAAATTTTGACCTTATGATCAAGCTTCAATAGTATTTAAAAATTCTGACAGTCCTACTGTCCTGATAAAAAGGCTGATCGATAAAATTTCAACCGAATGAAAAATAGTGCAAAGCAAGTTAGAAAATTTTGAAATTTTTTAATGGTCCTGACGCATCAATAATATTTTTTTAAAATATTCAGATGATGATCAATCCTAAGAAATTTAAAAAAAATTAGGACAATGCACTGAAGGTTGACCAACAAATTTGATCCAAATAAAAAATGATTCAAACCACATTAGCAATTTTTTGTGGATGGTACTAAAGCATCACTAATGTTCCCATAAAATTTTCTTATGGTTATCAAGCCTGACAAATTTTGAAAACTTGTGACAGTGCTATTGTCCTGATAAAAACGTGATGATCAATAGATAGATTTGATTGAGCAACCAAAAATGGGTTAGAATTTTGGAAACTTTTAAAGAAGAGTGATCAGGCAATGCTTAAGATGTAATAAAAATTTTGGATCATGATCACACTCCAGCGAATCCATAAAATTCTTACAATGGTACCATACTATTTGTGTTCCTTGTTTTTTTTATTTTGAAAGATAACAAATGAAGTTCAATGCATCGATAGATTCGATTGAGCAAATAAAAAAGTTTAATTTTTTTTTCAAAATTTTATAGAAGGGTTATGTGAAAATTCTTAAGCTCTCATAAAAATTTTGGATCATGATCATACTCGAGCAGATTTATAAAATTCCGACAAGATTAATGTCTCAGTTATGTTCATTTTGTTTTTGATTTTTGAAAGATAACAAATGAAGTTCAATTCTTTTAAAAAAAATTCTGTATGATCCTACACGGCTAAAGATAGTACTAAACTTTTCAAAGCATGATCAAGCTTATAAAATTTTATAAAAATCTAACATTGTTTTTGCTAAAATTATAAAACAACTTAAAAATTCGGTTTTTCAATAAATTTTCATAGAAGATAACTTTCTTAAGGGTTACTGGGCTAAATCCAGTAAAAAAAGCCAAAGATATCAAAATTTTCGACATTACTGTAGCAATTAAAAAAAATCAAATTCCTTTTACCAGGCTGGGATGTGAAAACAGTCCTTTCTGACCGTGAAATCAGCGGTAGCTGCGCACTTGTGTACTGCGGTAGCAGCACCGAGCCCATAGTGGCATACGAGGTGCTGTATTCCCTAGCTCGGCAGTAACCTGCCGCTGTGGGCTCGATGCTGTCGCTACGGTCTACCAGTGTGCCATAGGATCAGCCACCTGCCACGGTACATGAGTACGATAGGTAACACGTGTCACTTGCTACATGAAAGAAGCTCTCTGCCTTGCGAAGACACTTTCCCGGGGCACCGGCTTGGGGGCAAGCCGAGAGGGGGGAATGTCAGGAAGAGACTAACCATGCCAGTGGAAAGCAGAGCATGGCTCACGGGAAGACGGTGGGATGTGTTGGCCTGAGAGTTAAGAGTGAATGATTTGTATGTTAAGTTGGCCTGTTAGTGGTTTACTCGGAACCCACTTGTAAGAGACGAAGGGGCGGATATACAAGAATGATTCCATTGTCTCCAAGTTCTATCTGCTTCCTACCCCAGTTCTTGCTCTTTTGCCCTAAACTCTATTATGAATCGAGTGTTCTCATAACATCCAGCGCCTTGGACAAAGAAAGAACGTGCAGGAGCCGCGCAGCTCCGTGTAATCCGCTCTGGTTATATATATATATATATATATATATATATATAGTATAATTACTTGGGAAACCATGGTGCTCAGGCACCATGATCTAGGATATTTTTCCTATGTATTTTTATGGGAATTTTTTTGAAATTTTTAAGATGCTGAGTTTAACCAGTTTACTAACTAGTTCAAACAAGTTTGAACTGAAATTCAAACTATAGTTTCCCTTAGTTTGGTTGTAGGTATGTGCTGATTTTATATATAAATCAGCAAAGCATGTGATCCAAACTCGTTCAAAATCTTTGAATTCGAGTATATTTTTTCAAAGGTCTGCGTTTCATTTGAATTGTTATAGATGGGTATATACTCTAAGATTGAAATTTTTGAAATTATAATCGAATATGGCTTGAATTTGCGTATTTGAAATCATGGTGCCGAGGCACCATGGTGCCCCATTTCGGCTTCCTATATATATATATATATATATATATATACACACGGTGGCGCTATTCTACTCCCGAGCGTAGAATAGCTATTCTGCGCTCTGGTCAGAGAAGTAAATTTCACGCGCTGGCCGTAGTGAGTTAATGCATTGCAAATAACCAGTAAATGCAACTTGGTAGTAAATCACGAAATATTTTACTACAAAACAACTGATGAATTTACTGGCAAAGTGCATGCACAGCACACCTGAATCCAATTCAGTAGTAAATCACAAACATGTTTTACTATAGAACAACAGATAGAATTACTGCCGAATTCGTTACTAGTTCATGCGTTGATGAACCCAACTAGTTAACGCGTATTGTAGTTTGTACATAAATCTGTTTCTTCTTTGTCTTTTCCATATCTTTCAAATGGTATTGATTTTGATATTCACATTTTACATTATTGTATAATCTCACCTTCCCTATCTATAGTAATTTCTTTAGAATTTTTGAAAATGTGTATTGTTAGTTTTCAAGAATAAGAATTTAGTTCTGTTTGCTGTACCAGCAGTAAAATGTTTGAAAAATTATCAAACAATTACCACACGTAGGGGAGTTGAGATTCTACAATACTATAAAATTTGAAGACCAAACTCAATCATAATTGAGAGATATGAAAATAACAAAGTGACGAACAGCAGCACATACTATCTTTTACTGTTAAAAAAAATATTTTACTATCAAAAAATTCTCAAAAATTACCACACGTAGGGGAGATAATATTCTACAACCCTGTAAAATTTGAAGACCAAACTCAATCGGATTTAAGAGATATAAAAATAACAAAATATCGAATAGCAGCATATACTACCTTTTACTGCCAAGGAAAATGCATATTACTGCCTCTTACTCAACGTGTTACTGCATGCTGTATACAACAGCTATATGGTGTTATATTCATAAAAATTATATGTATAAGTTTTCAAAAAATCTCAAAAAATTACCATATGTAGGATAGGTGAGGTTCTACAACTTTACAAAATTTGAAGACCAAAATCGATAGCATTTGAAAGATACAAAATTAACAAACCAGTAGACAGTGAAAAATCACTAGTAAACCGAATTTGTCTTTTTCATATCTTTCAGCTGGTATTGACTTTGATCTTCAAATTTTTCAGAATTGTATAATCTCATCTCCCATATTTATATTAATTGTTTTAGAATTTTTGAAAATGTGTACTATTGGTTTTCATGAATAAAAAATTGGTTATGTTTGTCGAACCAGTACTAAAATATTTAAAAAAATCTCAGAAAATTACCACATGTAGGGGAGTTGAGATTCTACAATACTGTAAAATTTGAAGACTAAACTCAATCATACTTGAGAGATATTAAAATAACAAAGTTTTGAACAGCAGCATATACTATCTTTTACTGTCAAAAAAATATTTTAGTACGAAAAATTTCTCAGAAAATTACCATACGTAGGGGAGATGATATTCTACAACCCTGTAAAATTTGAAAACCAAACTCAATCGTATTTAAGAGATATGAAAATAACAAAGTGCCAAACATTAGCATATACGACCTTTTACTCCCAAGGAAAATGCATATTATTGCCTCTTACTCAACCTGTTACTAAATGCTGTACACAGCAGCTATATGGTGTAATATTCATAAAAATTATATGTATAAGTTTTCAAAAAATCTCAAAAAATTACCATATGTAGGATAGGTGAGCTTCTACAACTTTACAAAATTTGAAAACCAAACTCAATAGCATTTGAAAGATACGAAATTAACAAAGCAGTAGACAGTGAAAAATCACTAGTCAACCGAATTTTTCTTTTTCGTATCTTTCAGCTAGTATTGACTTTGATCTTCAAATTTTTTAGGATTGTATAATCTTAGCTCCCATATTTATAGTAATGTTTTTAGAATTTTTGAAAAAGTGTACAGTTGGTTTTCATGAATAAAAAGTTGATTCTGTTTGTCGAACCAGTAGTAAAATATTTGAAAAATTCTCATAAAATTACCACACGTAGGGGAGTTAAGCTTCTACGATCTTAAAAAATTTGAAGACCAAAATCAACAGGAGTTAAGAGATATGAAAATAACAAAGTGTCAAACAGCAGCATATACTATCTTTTACTTTCAAAAAATTAACATTTTACTGTGAAATATTCTCAAAAAATTACCATAAGTAGGGGAGATGATATTTTACAACTCTGTAACATTTGAAGACCGAAATCAATCGAATTTGAGAGATATAAAAATAACAAAGTGACAAACAACAGTATATACTACATTTTACTGCCAACAAAACTGCATTTTACTGCTTATTACTCAAAGTGTTACTACATATTGTACACATCAGCTATATGGTGTATGTCTACAAAAATCATATGTATAATTTTTAAAAAATTAATGTTTATTAACAAGACTTATAGATTTTACTATCAGTATGCATAGATTTTACTGCCATGTGGTAGTAAAATCTTACGGTACATTTGGTAAATTGGTAGTAAAAAGTCATTCGTGCAGTGTTTATTAGCGAGTCTTATATCATTATATTCCTCTTATCGTCAGTAAACTACTGGTGAAAACCTTTCGTTAGTCGGAGCTACAAATAAAAAGTTATGGCTAAAATAAAGTATGAACAGAATTGTATACAAACTAACAAATGCGCTTACTAGTTGTTTCGGCCACCCATACTGCTTCACTAGTTAGTTCATTTTCTAGTTTGTATACAAGTCTCTTCTTTCTTTATTTTAGCCGTAACTTTTTATTCGATGCTCCGATTCACGAACAAATTTCGCCAGTAGATTACTGATGACTAGAAGAACAACATGATATAAGTTTTGCTAAAAACGTTGCATGAATCAAATTTTACTGCTAAAATGAACATCGATTTACTACTATATGATAGTAAAACATATATATATCGATAGTAAAATATATATATAAGGATAGTAAAATTTGTTATCAGTCAGAAAAAATAATGTTTATTAATGGGACTTATAGATTTTACTGTCTTTTACTCAAAGTATTACTATACCTGTGTATAGCACTCTTATATAGTAAAAAGCAACATATCCAGTGTTTCCTAAAGTTCATGAAAAATACATGTAAATATTTTAAAAAATTATCAAAAAATTACCATATGTAGAGGAGATGAGATTCTACAAAACTATAAAATTTGAAAATCAATATCAATCACATTTGAACGTTATGGCTAAATAAAAAAAACAGATTCATGTACAAACACTAAGTAGCATTTATTAGTCATTTATGTACAAACACGCTTAGTCAATTGGACAGTCGCGCGGGCTCGATCGGTAAAACAAACCTGGCTAGCATGTAGAATATGCTATTCTACACACAGCCAAAGAATAGCGCATGTATATATATATATATATACGAGGCGTGCCACGGTGCGATCGCTGCTCCCCCATGCGAGTAAATCGAAAAAACGCGCGAAACGGTTGAAAGGATATAAACGTAATAATGCTCTTTTTTTGTATTTATTTAGGGTCCTTTCACGAAGGATCAACGATTTTGCCGAACCGAAAGATCCTTTTCGTAAAAAAACGGTTAAAAGTATCTAAATGTAATTACGCATTTTTTCATTTATCTGGAGTCCTTTCACGAAGGATTCATGATTTTGCTGAACTGAAATGTCCTTTTCATAAAAAATAGTTGAAAGGATCTAAACGTAATTACGTTTTTTTTGGGGCTTTCACGAAGGGTCAACACGTGGCTGGCCTCATTGGCTAGGAAACTTGCAAGGTTTAGGATATAGTATAATATAATCCATACTGTCCACACCCAGTAGCTATCGTGAAACAGCGAAGATAGATTTTTTTTACAGTACTAACAATATAAATTTGTTTTTTTAAAAAAATATCATATGTTTGATATAATTTATAGAAATAGCCCCCGATCAGCACCATACGAGCGTGGAATGGCGCGGGCATAACATGTGTCACTATTAGCAGAGTGAGTGCGTGGAAATTATATTCCCACCTTGTGTGTGTGCGGGAATCCAGTGCATGGCGAAATTCATGTGGCCCATCACATTTCGGTAGTACAAAACCGCTGGAATCTCTTTTTCGCGTGCCTCAGCTGTTGTATTTCGCTGGGCCCACCAACCGCTTGTCTCCGTGTGACCGGTCTACTGGAATTGGCCAAATGCCACGCCCTGCTAGCGCTGGAATTGCTGGCCCCGACATGACGTGACAATGCACAGACGCGCTTTTCGCGCGTTCCTGGCCCGGGCGTTGCGAACTGTTGACGTATCTGGCCTCATGATTTTGGTTTTTTTGGAAATAGCCTCCATGCTCCCGTATTTGCAAAAATGGCCCCCTATGATCCACATGTCGCGCTATACTGCGCGCGGAGGTACAAATACCACACTTGAAGTCCGCGGAAGGAGACTGCCGCGGCGCAAGACAACAAGGCCGTGGCATGCTGGAGCATGGCACGGGAGGAGTAAGTTGACGTGGTAGGGAATCGTGGGACCTCTCCTTGCCGCGGTGCCATAGCGTGGCATGCAGGCGAATGTCCCGCAGCATGGCAGCGCGGTAGGCTGGGCTTGTTGTGGCACCACAACGCGGGATTCTTTTTTTGCAAACCATTTTTTTAGGACTAGTGCTAGCATTCTTCAACCTAAGACCATCAAGTTCAGCAAGCACACTATCATGTATGGTCCTTAGGTTCTCCAACTCCACAAGAATAGCATCACACAAAGAGCAATCATCAGTGACTCGGGAGGGAGAAGATCTAAGTGAAGCTAACTCTCGAGTCAAGGTACCTACTTCCTTCTCAAGCTCCGTACACCTAGCTCTAGCTCTAGCATGAAATTTTCCTAATTTGCGTAAAGCTTCGTTGAGTCGGTCATAGGAGGGTACCTCATCCGAAGTCATTGTAGAGCTCGAAGTCGCTGATGTCGTTGGTGCCGGCCATGAAGCACATGCCGGAGAAGTCATCGTCGCCCTTCTTCTATTGCGGATCATCCTCGCCTCGTCGCTCCATGTCTCCGTGTCGGAGAGGTTGATGTCGTCAAGCGCGGCGAGGACGCGGTGGAAGAGCTTCTTGTTCTTGGAGAAGTTGCGGTACTTCTTCTCGTCTTGCGCGATTCACGAACCGGAGGCTTCTTGTTGCGGTTCTTGTCGGTGTAGTCGTTCTTGCCCGAACCGCCAACGCGTCGTTCTTGCCCTTTTCGGCTTAGGACAATTCGCCCAATGTAGTTGGGGCCACCACACTCAAGCGGTGATCATGCCACCTCTCTTCCTCTCTCTCACCCTCTTGTATGCATGAGAAAACTTGCGGCGAGAAGAGCAAGCTCATTTTCCGAAATTTTTCCAGTTGGTCATCGCTAGCTCGCAAAGGGCGGAAAGAGAGAAACCAATAGAAGGATCGAAGAAGAAGATCCAATAGAATCGGTGACCAAAGCCATCGATCGAGATTTCGTCTTCCGAGAGACGACATCGATCTCATGAGTCTTGAGGCGGAATAAAGCCCGTCAAGAGTCGAGTCGATAAGTCGGTGGTGTCCTTGATGGTGGTCACCTTCATCTCCCAAACCCAAGGTCGAGTGCGATCAAGAAATACCAAGCATTGTCCGAGTCGGGGTATATGCAACCAAGCGCTCGGAGGTCGCTCAAAATCTTTGTAAACCGACCAAAACACTCGTCGAGACTCTCACCGGTAGCGTTGATCAAACTTGTTGTACTCGCGCTTGAACTGATCTGCCTCACGGTCTTGATTTGAGTAGAGCCCTCATGGTAAGCATCGAGGTTACCCAAATCTCGTGAGCGGAGCGAAGGTGAGAAATCTATCATACTCACTGGCTAACACCTGTATGAGAATGTTCCTTGCCTTAGCATTCGCCTCAACGTCAACCATATTGATGGCCGTGACATTTTCATCAGCAGGAACCTCATACGGGAGTTTCACCTTCTGCCATATTAGGTAGCCCTAGGCAATGATGTATGACTCCATCCGGGACTTCCAAAAAGGAAAATCAACTCCATTAAAGATGGGAGGCTTGGTGGAATATTTGTCCGTCGCCATGGCTCTTGAGACCGGTCAAGATCTAGAAAGAGCAGAACCGGCTCTGATACCAATTGAAGGACCGAGATGGCGAACAGAGGGGGGGTGAATGGTCACAAATAAAAATTCCCCCAAAATACTCTAATAAAAAGCTCGACAAGATCGCTCAAAGGAAATTGTGAAAAACCCGAAAAACTAGACAACTATGTGTACCCCAAGCTTGCATGGATAAGTACCATAAAATATGTGGGGATTTTTGAGTCACAATCCTGGTTGTCTAGTGTCCAAGATAAAGAGAAATCAATTCAAACTCTTGCTTTTAGAAAGGACATCAATTCAAATCACAAAAGTCACTTTCAGAAAAGCAAAAGCAGAATTTCCAGAACTTGTCCTCAATTTGCACAGGAGGTTGGTGGGATTTTGCAGCTCACAAAATTCTGAGAATTTTTCTCCCTATGAGTATCAGAGTCTTGAATAACTCCACCAAATTTCTCCTCAAAAATATTTACAGAAAAAACAGGAAAAATATAAGAACACAGTATGCTCAAGAACTTCGAGCAGAAAGTTTGGGGCACGGTTTTCACCTCATGGCGCCCATACGGAGCAACAAGTGAACTCCAAAATTTTTCTTCAGGTGTATATCAGAGTCCCGCACCTCCTCCAAGAAGAATCACTCAAAAAGGATTTTTCTATATTTTTAAAAAAATCAAACACTGACTGCTGCGCGAAGAACAAGTTCTGAACAAAGTTGGAACTTGAAAGAAAAGATGTTCTCTACTCAATCCAAGAGTGCAAAAGAGATGTAAAACCATATGAACACCCTCAAAACATCCAAGATCAGCAGCATTTAGAAGGAGGGGAGGCAAATCCAAATTACTTGAAAGTAAATTGCGGGAATGTAATTGCGGGAAAGTAAATGCTGAATTTAAATTGCGTAAAGTAAAGACATAATGTAAATCATAAAATAAATTCAGAGGTGGATGGATAAAACTTTCATTTCTGGAAGGGGAGGTTACAAAGCCTCACATTCATGTGGGCAAAGCTCAAATGAGCATCAAAAACCTCAACACCTTCAAGGGAAGGAGGCTACCCCTCCACCCCTATTTATACTACTCTTGGCTATCTACCACCCTTGGATGAGTCCCTCAACCCTAGAGCACTCATCTAAGGGCTAGGATTAACCCACACACACAGCCATGCAAAGGCTAACCCAAAACCCACACACATACCGGGTTTTCTTGCACGTTTTTCAAAGCATACTACCTAGACCCGCTAACCTATCAACTAGACCTCAATCCGACGGCCCTCATTGATCCACGCGGCATCTAGCTAGCATCAACTCCTTTCTTTGTCTTCTTGACTTGCCCGGACTCCGTCTCCGATCATCTTCCGGTGATCTCCCAACCGTCTGGACCTCCTACGCTCCTCGCTTAGTCCCGGTCATCCTTCGCCTCACCATGACCTAGCACCGTCGCCCTGCAACCATCAAAGACAAGGAAACTCCTCACATAGCAATGCCCACAAAGATGTGCAATAAACCATCCAACTCATCACTACCGCGTCCATACGACTGGTACTGCCACTCCTGGCAGAGACAACTCAAATTGCTTCATTTTGAAAATCAATCCAAATCAAACTCAAACTTGAGCACACCTTGCTCAAATAAAGTCAAATACTCATCACAAACATGGATGGACCTCCACATGGTCCTTCAATCTCTCCCTTGATGAGTCTATTGACAAACCACACAAAAGGCATAAATTTGAGTTTGAAGAAAATGAAGAAGAAAGCAATTTTTAGTTGCAAAGTCAAACTTGGTCCAAAAATAGAAATTAGAACCATGACCAAGTTGACGAAGAGGAATTCAGATTTTAGAGTTAAATTTAAGAAAGAGCAAGTTTTCAACAAAAACTCTAAAATCCAACTAAACATGTCAAATGTGATTATGAGATTATGATCCAACGAAGTAGTAGCATAGTTTTACAAAGATCATAATAACCAAATAAGCATTCACATTTTATCATTTTAGTGATGCTTTTCTACGTTTTCTCCCCTTTTGGCAATATAGGCATCAATTTTTTTATGTATGCATGAAATGCAATCGAAAGAGCTTTGAAGATTATCCAATTGATCAAAATGGAAGGATATTACACCAAGCTTGTCAATTTCAGAAGATGACTAAACTAAGACATGTCCAAGTGCAAATATGAGCTTAGTTTTGAATATTTCATTTTTAGCAAGATTAGACAAGTGCAACACTTAGCTTTAGTTTCAAAAATAGAAGAATAGCCACTCTAAGGATCAAAAGGAAAACCTAGAGTTCAACCTACTCAACACTTTGGGGAATCTAGAAGAGCATACAAGGTCCTTCGGGCTCATTTATCACTTAATGCAAATTTTGATTTATCATCATACAAGACATAGCGGGGTGCAAATGTTTGACATTATTTGCATTCTTTACCCACATATGTCTTTGTTTTTAATTTATTTGCATTTTCTTTTGACAACCAATTGACTCAAGCCGTATGCGACCATCTCAAGATGAACTCTTAAGAGGATGGTCTAGGTCAAACACTATGTATTCCAAGTTCATCCCAAGTGCAATGGGAAGCGGTCTTGTGAATGCAAGGTGTTGAGTCGTATGTGCACAAGAAGAGTCAATTTTGTTTAATTTTCATTTTTAGCACAACGATTCATGAGCAATTGAAGGACTCTAGCATGGATCAAACTAGTTTCACCCAAGTTGATATAGGGACTCTAGAGAACTCCTAAATTTCTCAAATTATGGCACAAACCTCTAGAGAAGAAACCTAGCAAGTAAAAGCAACAAGTTTCATCAAGTTTTTCATTTAAGGCTTATTTCATTTTTAAGCTTAGAAAGTTAAATGAACTTGGACATACCTAAGCTAGTGATTTTCTTCAAATGATGTAGCATGGTGTAAAGCATGAAGACGAAATCAATTGCATAATAGACAAAACTCATTAAACAAGAAATGCAGTCTATATGCAATGCACGAGCAGATTCCCAAACTCCCCCTCAACAAAAGAATCAATTTTAAGCTTAAATCTGGTTAAAGTTGAGTTATTATCAAGATTAGGCATAAAGAAGACCCAAATGAACTCAATAACAACCAGAAAAAAAAACAGAATGAGGAGAAGAAGTCGAGAAACTGCAAAACTGGTTGGCTATTGAGCATAGATAAGATAGAAGAGACTCACTACGGCTTAGACTCGCTCTTATCTTCCCCAGTGACTGATATAGGGAAGCTGACTCTAGATCCCAACTAAGGAGTGCACACAGACCCTGTCTACCCAGGAGGCCCAATACCTGCTAGACTTATAAGGCGTGAGGAACTCAACCTAGAGAGAAGAGAGAACAGCTAATCACGCATGATAGCAACCTAAAGCACAAGATAAGAGGTCCATGCGAGGCATGCCAGAAGTCTAAGTGAGTGAACTCAACTCAAGAAAAATAAGCCCAAAGTCACCCAGAAGAAGAAAGAAAATCCTGGAAGAAAATATATAGTACATAATATACAAACCAGCTCCCCCTCAAGATAAGCCGTATGGGCTCACGACTCCAAGCTCAAATCCCCCTGAACACACTCTACTCCCCTTGAGGCACACTCTAAAACTCTCCCCTGAACAATGTAGCAGTACTGTTCACTAACGAATAACAGAGCGACATTCATGGCGCATGGGGAGATAGGGCCAGGGGCGGCCGGCCAGCGAAATGGAAGATAAGGTGAGCATCACGAAGAGCTCGATGCTGCGAATCCAAAAGTGAAATCGGATTTCGAAGAGGATTACCGGAGACGACAAATCGACGCCGCAAAGATGGTTAGGCCGACGGTGTTCAAACGTCAAATTCGTCGCCGTCCTGCAATGAAACCCAAATTTTCTTGAGGGCTTTTGATCTTTGCGACAAGATGCACAAAATGACGTGGACGGAATTTGATTTGGCTCACCGGATCAAAAGTTGGCTCGCCGGTGTCTTTGGTCGACGTTAGGCTGCGGTTTTCGCGAGTTTTGGGAAGGAAAATGGCACTGAATCAAAGGGGCAAGGTGAGCACGGGGTAGAGGACAGGAAGACAAAACTTTTAAGTACCCGCACGCCTGGTGAGGTGAAGAAACGCCCGAGATAATGACCGAGCAATAAATTGTCATTAACGCTTAATTACGGCCGTTTCGCTCGGATTAAGGATGGGTAACGGCATGGTATTTGATCTCCAGTACGACGCCGTCACGATGCTTCAGCTCCCACTTGATTTGATGCAGTATATTGAGAGATATAGAGGTTTGAAGTTGGAGCTAGACATAAAGTTGAGACTTGAACAGGTGTTGTACACTTGGGGAAAATGAATAGTGCAGATTCTAAAGCGTGCGAGATAAAATAGATAACAAGATCTAAACATATTGGAAAAGATCCTAAAAATCCTAATGAGTAAAATGGAACCCAATAAAATTGGTTTCACTTATTTTGGATGAATTTTGAAATTTAAATAATTTCAGGACGAATATAATGGATTTGATGAAAGCGCGAGAGATAAAATAGCAAAGGGATTCTATAAATCTTGGAAAAATTCCCAAAATAATTATAGAATATTTGGAACCTAATTAAATAAGTTTTGAGATTTTTAAAGCATTTTGGAACTCAGGTGGAATTTCGAATAACGACCGGAATATGAAATCTTAACTTTGCGGACGATAAAGAATTGAACTCCAATTTCGGAAGGGTATGGATGCTAGGTTAATTAAAACAGCAAGGAAAATCCAAATTTTGAATTTAATTAATTTTAAAATAATTTTTGGAATAACAGAAAATCTGGGATGTTACAAACCTACCCCCCTTAGAGAGAATCTCGACCCCAAGATTCGGACGGAGAAAGAAAGAGATCGGGAAACTCAGCCCTGAGATCCTCTTCTCGCTCCCAAGTTGCTTCTTTCTCAGAATGGTTGCTCCACTGAACCTTGCAAAACTTGATCACTCGGCTTCTGGTTCGACGCTCAGCTTCATTCAAGATTTTGACTGGATACTCTGGATATGACAGGTCTTCCTTCAGTTCCATCTCTTCGAATGGCAACTTTTTTTCATTCACTCGAAGGCATTTCTTTAGCTGAGAAACATGAAAGACATCATGCACATCTGACAACTGCAGAGGAAGTTTCAACTTATAAGCAACTTCTCCTCTTCTGGCAACCACTGGAAATGGACCGATATAGCGAGGTGCAAGTTTCTCGCTAACTCTGAAACGACGCATTCCCTTTAGGGGTGAAACTTTCAGATACACATGATCACCAGGTGCAAAGCTTAAATCCCGACGACGATTATCAGCATAACTTTTCTACCTTGACTGAGCTGTTTTTAAATTCTGACGAATCACTCTCACTTGCTCTTCTGCTTCTTTCAGAATATCAGGTCCGATTACTTGTCCCCCCTCTGTCTCTTTCCAATACAACGGTGTTCGGCATTTTCTTCCGTAGAGAGCTTCGAACGGTGCCATCTTTAGACTTGATCGTAATCATTATTGTACGAGAATTCGCATCGACAAATTCGATCCCAAGATGAATCTGTATGTCAAAGCACAAGCTCTCAGCATATCTTCTAGTATTTGATTTATCCTTTCCGTCTGACCATCTGTCTGAGGATGGTAAGCAATACTGAAGTTTAGGTTTGTGCCCAGAACCTCATGCAACTTTTACCAAAACCTCGAGGTAAACTGGGAACCCCGATCTGACACGATCTTCTTTGGCACACCATGCAAACATACAATTTTGGCCATGTATAGCTCTGCGAGTTTATCACCAGAATATGTTGTCTTCACAGGAATAAAGTGTGCAACCTTAGTCAATCTATCCACAATAACCCATATTGAATCATATCCGGACTTAGTTCTGGGAAGTCCGGTGATAAAATCCATTCCTATTTCTTCCCATTTCCAAACAGGAATCTGCAAGGGTTGCAATAAACCGGCTGGTCTCTGATGTTCTGCTTTAACAAGTTGACAAATATCACAACGTGCCACAAAATCAGCAACTTCTCTTTTCATATTGGTCCACCAATATTTCTCCTTCAAATCTGTGTACATCTTGGTACTTCCCGGACGAATAGAATAAATTGAATCGTGGGCCTCCTTCAAAATTACATCTTTGATCTCTTTTTGATTAGGGACTACTATTCTTTTCCCTGACCAGACAGTACCTTTCTCATCTTCAGAAAATTCAGGAAATTTTCCTTTCTTCATACCATCTTTTAGGTCTATGATACCACTATCATTCTTTTGAGCCTCTCTGATCTGATCTTCCAGGGTTGGATGCACTTCGACATTGAGAACGCAACCTTCATTTACCAATTCCAAGTTGAGGCGTCTAAACTCTTCATGAAGTGCTGGCTGACTTTCCTGAACCATAACATTGTTGCAATAACTTTTCCTGCTCAAAGCATCCGCAACAACATTAGCTTTTCCGAGATGATAATGGATACCAATATCATAATCTTTAACTAATTCCAACCATCTTCTCTGCCTCAAATTGAGATCCGGCTGAGTAAAAATGTATTTCAAACTCTTATGATCCGTATAAATCTCACATCGATTCCTAATCAAATAATGCCTCCAAATTTTGAGTGCGTGCACAACTGCTGCTAACTCCAAATCATGAGTTGGGTAATTTTCTTCATGGGGTCGCAGTTGTCTTGAGGCAAGCTATGACTTTACCTTCTTGCATCAATACACATCCGAGACCTTGCTTTGAGGCATCGCAGTAAACTTCAAAATCCTTATGAATATCCGGCAGAACAAGTACTGGTGCTGAAGTTAACCTCTTCTTCAATTCTTGAAAACTTTGTTCACAAGATTTAGTCCATTCAAACTTCTTCTCCTTCTTCAAAAGTTGAGTGAGAGGTCTCGCTATCTTGGAAAAACCTTCAATAAAACGCCGATAATAGCCTGCTAATCCAAGAAAACTTCTAATATCCGGGCCGACTTGGGTTGCTTCAATCCAAAACATCCTTCACCTTCGCAGGTCTCTGCTACTCCTCCAAAGAAATAACATGACCCAAGAAAGCAACTTCCTTCAACCAAAAATCACATTTACTGAACTTAGCATAAAGCTGATGCTCTCTAAGCTTTTCCAAAATTATCCTCAAATGATCCTCATGCTCTTTTTCATTCTTGGAATAGATAAGAATGTCATCAATAAACACGACAACAAACTTATCCAAAAACTCCATAAACACCTTATTCATCAAATTCATGAAATATGACGGTGCATTTGTTAATCCAAAGGACATCACTGTAAACTCGTACAATCCATAATGGGTAGTAAAGGCTGTCTTCGGAATATCTTCTTTTCTTATCTTGAGCTAATGATATCCCGATCTTAAGTCTATTTTTGAGAAAACCTGAGCTCCTTTCAACTGATCAAATAGATCATCTATCCTTGGCAAAGGATACTTATTCTTTATTGTGACCTCATTCAGTGATCTGTAGTCTATGCACATTCTCAGACTACCATCCTTCTTCTTAACGAAGATTAACGGTGAACCCCAAGGTGATGAACTTGGTCTTATAAAGCCTTTCTCCTGCAGTTCTTCAATCTGTTTCTTCATCTCTGCTAATTCATTAGCAGGTAACCGATAAGGCCTCTTCGAGATAGGAGATGTACCAGGTACAAGCTCAATCATAAACTCAATATCCCGGTCTGGTGGCATACCAGGCAAATCTTCTGGGAATACATATGGGTATTCATTCACTATGGGCACATTTTCCAAAGATGTACCTTTTGGTCGGTTCAGGGTACTACCCCACTCCACTCGAATTCCCTTAGGACTAGTAAGAGAGATAGGTCCACTAGCACAGTCTATCTGACCTTTGTACTTGGTTAACCAGTCCATTCCAAGGATTACTTCTATACCCTTAGTATCCAATAATATTAAGTTCGCTAGGAACTTTGCCCCTTTTATAATTATATCTATTTTTGGACAAATAGCAGTTGTTCTTAGTTCTTTACCAGGGGATTGAAC
Source organism: Otatea glauca (assembly GCA_036346275.1). Taxonomy (NCBI): domain Eukaryota; kingdom Viridiplantae; phylum Streptophyta; class Magnoliopsida; order Poales; family Poaceae; genus Otatea; species Otatea glauca. The sequence goes on from CM070734.1 coordinate 24,260,273, forward strand.
TAGCAAGGGATTTCTAAGCTGAACTATATCCCATCCATGCTTTCTAACCAAATACTCTGATATGAATGAATGCGAAGCACCAGAATCAAACAATACTGAAGCAGGAACTGAATTGACGAAGAACTTACCATACACCACATCAGGTGTGTCCTGAACTTCTTCAGCAGTGACGTGATTAACACGTCCTCTTCCGATGGTGCGAGAAGTACGCGGAGTCTGCGGCATTCCTCTTCCCAGAGCTGGTGCTGGGGCACGAGCTGGAGTAGATCCCAGGTTGAACCGAACTGGGGTCACAGCCTGACGCTTCTGGGGACAGTTACTAGCGTAATGTCCCATCTCCCTGCAGTTAAAGCATTGGACTCCTGCAGTTGCTGCGTTGCTCTTCTGAACTTGATTTCCTGTATTGTCAGTAGGGGCTTGAGTGAACTGACGAGGAGTGGACATTGGGATCCTGGAAATATTGGTGGCTACTGGCCTGCTGGACTAAGGCTGGAAGAAACGGGGTTTGGAGCTACTGGCACCACGCTGCGTTTGAAACATCAACTTCCTCTTTCTTGATTCAAACAGCTGACGCTGAGCATCCTCTTGGATCAAAGCTTTGTTCACCATGTGCTGGAATGAAGGGAAGTCGTTTGATACCAGCTGTACTTTGATATTGGGGTCAAGACCCTCCATGAAGCGCCAAATCTTAGCCTCATCCGTGGCAACATCTTCGGTAGCATAACGAGAAAGCTGGGTGAACCAATTCAGATATTCTGAGACTGAAAGGTTTCCTTGTTGCAGCTTGTGAAACTCACGCCTCTTCATTTCCATAATCCCCTTGGGAATATGGGTAGCCCGAAAAGCTTCCACAAATTCATTCCAAGTGATGCTCTGGGATTCCTGGTGGGCAGCGAGGTAATTTTCCCACCAACTTGCAGCGGTTCCTTTCAGCTGATGAGAGGCATATAAGACACTCTCAAATTCATCACACTGGGCTAAGTAAAGCTTCTTTTCTACATCTTTTAACCAATCGTCAGCCTCCAAAGGGTCAACTGATCCTGCGAAAGTTGGGGGTCTGGTCCTCATGAATTCCCCGAACTTAGACTGGGGTGGCTGAGCTGCGGCCTGAGCTGGGACTGCTTGAGGCGGATTAAGCGCATTTTGCGCCAGAGCTTGCAGAATTTGCATTTGCATGGCCATCATCTGCTCCATGCTTGGCGGCTGGTTCGGGGGTGGGGGTGGCACTTGGTTCTGCTGCGCTGGAGGTGGCACTTGGTTCTGCTGCTCCACAGGAACTTCCTCTTGAATCTGCACTCTTCCGCGACCACGACCGCGGCCTCCTCTTCTTCCTCTGCCACGACCTCTGCCATGGTTCTCCATCTGAAACCAAGGATAGGAAAAAGCACGAGGAAAGAGGGAAAAGCAAAGATAAGAAAATAGGGGACTAAACAACATCCATCGAAACAAAAATACAACAAAAGAAAGGAAACTCCAACTAAAATCTTTATTTAAACAAAAATAGCTTTTAAAGAGAAAATGGCTGTATCACAAATGCATAAAAGCACAATACAGTCCATCGCACAACTTATTCATCGTTCTAAACGTAAACAAAAGGAAGGGTGCTAAGCGAGACTAACTACTCCCCGCTCTCCACAAAAACACGAGGAGGATCCTCTCACTCTGCTGCGCAGAAGGGTCAAGAAGACAAGAAGGTCCTGGCTCTCGGGAGCGACCAAAAATCCTGTGGAAATCCCCAAGGACAGCTCGCGGCGCCGACGGACTTCCGTGCGGTCACACGGAGCAATGGACCTCTGCGACGCTTTGACTCATGGGCGTCGGGAGTTAAACCCGAGGCGGAAGCTCCTCACCAACAGGGCCGGAGGAGGTGCTACGGTGTGCCTCTGCACGAGGCCGAGAGTGGAGGTGGAACTGCGCCGCCGAGTCTCCTTAAGCTAACGGTTTTCCTCCTTGCGGCTAGCTAGCCCTGCGCACGTCTTGGAGCTCATAAGAGATGTGAACATAGGCGTCATCCTGCACCCGGATGAGCGAACCCATGTGCACTATCGTCGGGTCAGTCTCCAACTCGAAGCTCTGGAACCGGCTGTGACTCCTCCCAACCTGGTGTCGGGGAAAGAACCGGAACAGGGTGTCATCCAGCTGAACACGATAACTCTCACCCAAGTGGATGAGAGCCTCTCTAGCAGCATCCTGAAGCGCATCTCCAAGGATCAGTCGTTCCGACGTGAAGTAGTTAGGACGATCTTCTGCCTGTCGTCGACTCCTGGCATAGACAAGCAACCTGACTTTCCATGAATTATAACCAAGGCTGGGCACAGAAGTGCAACGATACTCCGGACGATGAGGAAATCCCAACTCCTGAAGCATCAAAGATAACTCCTCACAGAATCCTCCGGCTGATGCGGCAAAGGTGGTGTAAACTGACATCTACAAATTTTGAAATGGGACAAGGTCAATAAACAAATTTCAAATGAAGGATGAGGTAAAGACCAGATGCTAAGACAGAAAAGGTAGAAGCAAAGGAACCTAAAAAAAATTTATAAGTATATTTTTATAGAAAATATTAATCCTTAAGGCTTTGCCATTCTAACTAAGTTGCGTCCTACAGTCGTCCAGGCTCTGATACCACCTCTGTGGGACCCCAGATTTACCATCCGAAATCTCCTGTGTATTTCTGTACTAGTCCCAGATCAGTTGCTAGTACACACAAATAAGCAGTTGATGATCATAACGAATGTAACAAAAAAATATAGCATAAGTATAAATTACGACCACATGGCTATTTATTACATCTCCGGTCACATGACCGAGTTCTCAAGAATGGAACCAAAAACAACAAGATAAAACCCAAATGACACCACAAAGATTTACTAGGAGCGCGCTTAGTTATCTTGTCGATCTCCAACGAACTCCTCGCCATAGAATTCATTGTCTTCGATCGCATCTTGATAATTCTCGATGACAAAATTTTGTGTAGCATGTGAGTACAAACGCATACTCGCAAGTCCGGGAAAATGCATCATGAAGGGCTTTCAAGGAAGGCTTAATAGGTTCTTTTGCACAAAGCCGGGTTTAACATTATTGATAATAATTTTCACAAAGCAGTTTTAACAATTATTTGTACAATTAAAATTATTTCTAACTCTAGTGAAGGTTCCAACTACCAACACTAGTATACAGGCTCTAACCGCCCATTTTGAAAGATCTTGTTAAACCATCACATGACTCCATCTGTCATGATTCAAAACAGGTTCCATCTACCTGATTGGCTCAATCCGCCAAATAAACATTCGAGAGTTCTAACCACTCCCGAATCCCAAAGCATCAGTTATTTTGAAAACCAAAACCAAGTCTACCAGTATGAAAGCATTCTTCGCTTTGCCTTTGACCGTAGGCACGGCTATTCGAATAGATTTACTCTGCAGATGTAAGGCCCCCATTTTCGATAAATTAATATCGAAAATGGATACCATGTGCATACAGTACTATTCCCATGATCAGTGGCTAGTACGCACAAATACAAATTGATATCACAGTCATACACAACTTTATTATCACAGCGGAAGCAAATACATAACATTCTTACAATACCAAAAGTAAAAGCATAACGGTGGAGACATTCATCTTGTAGTATGCCCTTTTATCCCAAAATCCCCACAGCAACCGACAAGGAGAACCCTAGTAAAATTCATCGCTCACATCCCGAATCTGCGTCATAAAAGGTATCGTCGGGAAATCTGCTTCTTCACCTAAAAACATCAACACGGGCAAGTTGAGTACTTACGCACTCATGAGGCTTTTGCAAAACCTATTATATATGCAGCCATTTCAAGGAAAAGTTCATGGTTGTTTTGCATAAAGCTAAATTGAAATGTAAATACAGAATAATAGATTGTAAAACGAAGTTTAAGTAAAAGCGGCTTAATACTGAAAGTAACTGAATGTAAGCATAAGTAAAAATCAAATACCTGGGTATCATAACCATTTCTAAGAATCATTTCTCATCACAAACAGAATTGTTATAATCATTTCTACCACCCCTGTAGAAATCCGAGTTTATGAAAATGAAAATGTTAACTAGTCTTTGGCGCACCAAGATTCCCATAACCGCGGGAACGGCTTTTCGAAAAGTTTGACACTCTGCAGAGTTGTACAGCTTTACCCACAAGTAATGATCAACCTCTTTTGCCAGGCCAGTAACACACTTCCTTTGGTGTGTCAGCAAGGAGATCATAACAAAACTGTTATATTGTTTAACCCTAACTTTGCACCAGCCCGGTGACATCAAACCCGTACTATGGTATTTATGTTTGCTCAGTCACTGCACAATAATGATTAAGCATGTCCATAGTATGGTATTCACCGTTGTATTAGCAAATGTGACTCCCAACACCTCGGTGTGGGCGCCCCTACGAGCAACCAGTCACTGAAGAAGCTCGTACTACTCCGGCCTACCAATGTGCAAAGCTAGTTTTAAGCAACTTAGTAAGTTAGAGCTGTCCCATACCAGCACTTGTGGTTGTACGATAAATTCTTGGGTTTAACGAACACGTAGTTCGGTCCTTAATCCGACACGGGCAATAGTCTCCACCCTACACTACGTACAAGTCCCTTATACTCCCGGCTATTGCCAATAATTGCCCGCATCAAAATCATAGTTTTATTTTCATTTTTGATCAAATACCAACCAAGAAAGGTCATACCCATTAAGTTGTCATATCCAACATTTTTAATCATGTCAAGATTTTATTTTGCTTTAAGCATGGCTAAGCATGTCACTAAGTGTGATTAACCCAAATTAACATTAAATAATGTCCATGCTATTCTATGGTTATCAAGGTTCACAATTTCATACTTATCAAGGAAGTTCCATAAGTCTACAGGTAAAACTACCAATACCTATAATATAGCAGGCTTTAGTAAAATAAAGTATGCAGTAAAACATTTAATGAAAACATTTATAAAACTGGGATCAATATGATCAAAGGGGTGCTTGCCTTGTTGATGATCTTCGACGTCAAACTCCTGATCGTCAAACTCACGAGTTTCGTTAAAGCTACACGTCGAATAATAATAACATGGCAATTTCGACAAAATGAAAGGATCAGACATAAGAACCAAATAAAATCAACTGTTTGAATTAATATATTTGTTGTTCATTGATTTACAAGTTTTGTGAACATTTTCTGATTAGGTTCTTATAATAGCCAATCTTAGTTTCTTGAATAATTCACTTTTATTTATCATTTTCAGAGACCATTTTTATAGGTTTCACTACTCTGGATTTTCAATTTCTAAATTCTGAAATTATTTAAATTGCTATTATGGAACTACTTTCTTACCCTATATTATACTTTAATTATTTTCCATGGTACACCCTAAGTATTCTTGCATATTCAGGTTCCTAACAGAGCATGGAGTCTATTAAAATTTGTTTCATTCAATTTGAAGTTGAATTGCAGAAATTCTATTCACAACATATTACAAATTCTTTCTTTAAATTTAAATCTGAAATTCAAACAGAATCCATTTTGAAATATTTTTGCATATTCTGAATCTACATGATTTTAGATGAATTTAGAAATTTATTTCACTTCATTTGATTGGATAGTTCAAAAGATATTTAAGTTTGAATGCATTCGGTTTTGTAAATACTGAAAAATTAGTAAATTTACTAAAACGGAAAATGCGCCTTTGCAATCGAAAATACGCCTTCCCTTTTCTCGCTGCTCGATCGAGGCTCGACGGGCGGGCCCAGATTAGCGGCGACAGCGCCAGACGAGCAGAGCGATCGACGCTGCGGACCACGCTGTCGAGCGCCACGAGGTCGACTTCGCCGCGTGGCAGCGACTCTACTCAGATCGAGCGACTGACGACCAGGGCCCGCACGACAGAGGCACAACGCCATAAGCGGCCGCCAGAGCGGACCCGATTGTCGCGACCAAACAGAGGCACGGTTGCGAGGTTCGCCGACAGCGAAGCACGGCCGGAAACGTGGAATGGGTTCCAGATTCTTGCTCAGCACACTCATGCGCATCTATGGGTGGTGGCACTTCGGCCAGGGGTGGCCGGAGGAGGCCTGCCACCGGAGAGGAGCGGCGGAGCTCACGGTTCACCGGCGCTCCGGCGAAACGACGGCTTCTCGAGGTGAATGGCTACCACAGAGAGCATCAGTGGACCTCAAGGAACTCATTTTTAGCTTTAGCGCAAAGAAAAGAGTAACGGAGGGGTGATCTCACCGTGCGACTGCGGCGGCGGTGGAAGGAAGTCGGCGGGGAAGCTCACTGGTGAAGAAAAGGGAAAATTAAGGTGGGCGAAGGCCTCAGGGTGCTAAGAGGGTACTTCGGGTTGGATGGTTTGGGGTGAAGTGGACTGAGGTGGTGCAACGACGAGTTTTCCTCTTTTCGGTTGTTTGGCCGGAGATGAGGAAGAAGGATTGGTTGGCTATGCTGTGGCGACTTTGGTTCGGCGTTGCGGCTTCCAGGGAGGTGCATGAGCCCTTGCGACCACTTTGCAGCGCTTAAATAGAAGGATGAGGCGGTTGGTGCAAGGTTTGGACAGAGGGGCAAGGCGGCGGCTTGATCGAGCTCTCTCGGCTGTTCTGGCACGGGAGAGAGAGCACAGCAATCGGCGGTGCGGTGTATCTGGCGACGAGTCAAGGCGTCCTCGGGTGGCGAAGTTGCGCGGAAAGGCGACAAAGCGGGAGAGGCGGCGTTGGCTCGGAGAAAGCGAGAGAGAACGGAAAGAACGGAGAAAGAACGGGAAGAAGGGCTGACAAGTGGGTCCAGCAGTCGAGAGAGAAGGCGAAGTCGGCGGCGGGGACGGTGTCGGTAGCGGGTCCACACGTCAATGAGACAAAGGTGGAGCTCAGGAAAATTCTGGACAGGTCAGGGTAAAACCGGAAGTTCAGGCTAGAAGATAAACTTGGTATTTTATGAAAATTTTTACAGAGGTCGGCAAGGTAAATATTAAGGTATAATAAAATTTTTAGATAATTTTGACAAGTAAATTATTTATTGAAAATCTGACAATGCACTGTTGGAGATTTTAGCTGATTCTGTTTTGCATTTAATTGAAGGTTAAAATGAATTTATAATTTTATGAAACTTTTTGAAAAGATTTTTAATAATATTATATACCTTGAATAAAATTTTCATAATTTTATATCTGATATTTTATTTGTAATAATTCTGACATTGCATTTTCCAGCTTTTAAGATTGACTGTTCTTGAATTTCAAAAATTACTAAATGAATATATAAATCCTTGATATTTTTACCAGGGTTGGGTTAAGTTAATATGTCAGCATGGTTAAAATTTCAACTCTGGTTAAAGTAAGAAAAATCCTGAACAAATCTTTTGGTTCAGATTTCCACTTGTCTCCTCATGATTATCTTTGTATTTTATTTTATTTTATTAATGCCAAATCAGAGCAAGTGGCACCAATATGATTCTTAGATTTTTAAGGATTTTATTGACTTTAGGTTTTTACCTTTTGTCTTTTACCATTTTGCTATATTGAGAATTTGGATTTCTTTTAATAGGAAAAAGCCAAAAGAATTTTTTTATTTCAAGAAAAATCAGAAAACATGACAATAAATCATATGGATATTTTTAATATTGCATTTATGATTTTATTGAATTTTGGGTTGTTACAGCAGAGGTGTACAGCTTTACCCACAAGACATGACCATCTATTTAATGCCAAGCGCTACGAACACACTTCCATTGGTGTGCCGGCAGAGAGATCATGACAAGGCCTTTACAATGTATACGCCTAACCCGACCCACCACCGAGGTTTCACCATTGTAGGGTTCCATCCACCAAAGATCTGAAGCCCCTCTTGCGCGTGTGAGAAATACGACATGCCTCCATCCGCACTCACATTCCACCAACCGGAGAGTCTAAGTTAGGTTTCTACAAATTATTCACCAGTCATACCCATTATAGACTTGTGGTTGCACTAATGCTTAGAATGGACAGTCATAAGCGTCGGTCCTTAAATTGATTAGGCGGCTTTCACAAACTGTAACCAGTGCTCCATCCGCACTACCGACAAACCATTCCGCCCCAATCTAAACCATTTTTATTTTATTTTTATTTTACGAACACAGCAGCAATCACCTTGCTACGCTTCGATAAAACACATTTCAACAACATTTTAGAATTTATCCCACCATAGGCATTTTGATCAACGTCAATCCTAAGCATAGTCTATCGTGATGCGAAACAAGGTTAATCACATAATACATGATTCCATGATTAAATCTTAAGGCTACAAAGACATGGTAATCAAACAAAGAAGGATGTTATTTGAAATGGGCATAACTAACATTCTATATTTTAACATCATCGGTTTATGTAAATAGCCATGCAAGTTGTAAACATTTTATAAAACAGTTATAAACAATGGGATCAACGTGCGTCAAGGAGACTTGCCTTCGCCGACGAAGTGCGCTGCATTGATCGAGGTCTTCTCCTTCGTCGTGCGGCGACGATCGCTTCTTCGACTACGCGCAAAACGGTGCACGAAATGAATAAAATAAAATAAATAGAAACTAAAAATTATAATATAAATACTGGCAGATAGAGGATGAATTTAGATAAATTTAGCTATTTGAATCACTCGATTCGGAGTTACGACGGAAGAGAATGGGTCATTTGAAATTGGATTAGAAGGAAAAATCACAAAAAGGAAAAACATCAGAGCGATCTTGTTCACTCACGAATAACAGAGCGACATTCATGGCGCATGGGGAGATAGGGCCAGGGGCGGTCGGCCAGCGAAATGGAAGATAAGGTGAGCATCACGAAGAGCTCGACGCCGCGAATCCAAAAGTGAAATCGGATTTCGAAGAGGATTACCGGAGACGACAAATCGACGCCGCAAAGATGGTTAGGCCGACGGTGTTCAAACGTCAAATTCGTCGCCGTCCTGCAATGAAACCCAAATTTTCTTGAGGGCTTTTGATCTTTGCGACAAGATGCACAAAATGACGTGGACGGAATTTGATTTGGCTCACCGGATCAAAAGTTGGCTCGCCGGTGTCTTTGGTCGACGTTAGGCTGCGGTTTTCGCGAGTTTTGGAAAGGAAAATGGCACTGAATCAAAGGGGCAAGGTGAGCACGGGGTAGAGTACAGCAAGACAAAACTTTTAAGTACCCGCACGCCCGGTGAGGTGAAGAAACGCCCGAGATAATGATCGAGCAATAAATTGTCATTAACGCTTAATTGCGGCCGTTTCGCTCGGATTAAGGATGGGTAACGGCAGGGTATTTGATCTCCAGTACGACGCTGTCACGATGCTTCAGCTCCCACTTGATTTGATGCAGTATATTGAGAGATATAGAGGTTTGAAGTTGGAGCTAGACATAAAGTTGAGACTTGAACAGGTGCGGTACACTTGGGGAAGATGAACAGTGCAGATTCTAAAGCGTGCGAGATAAAATAGATAACAAGATCTAAAAATACTGGAAAAGATCCTAAAAATCCTAATGAGTAAAATGGAACCCAATAAAATTGGTTTCACTTATTTTTGATGAATTTTGAAATTTAAATAATTTCAGGACGAATATAATGGATTTGATGAAAGCACGAGAGATAAAATAGCAAAGGGATTCTATAAATCTTGGAAAAATTCCCAAAATCATTATAGAATATTTGGAACCTAATTAAATGGATTTTGAGATTTTTAAAGCAGTTTGGAACTCGGTGGAATTTCGAATAAGGACCGAAATATGAAATTTTAACTTTGCAGACGATAAAGAATTGAACTCCAATTTCGGAAGGGTATGGATGCCAGGTTAATTAAAACACCAAGGAAAATCCAAATTTTGAATTTAATCAATTTTAAAATAATTTTTGGAATAACAGAAAATCTGGGATGTTACAATTTAACACCTCTAAAATATGAATCCCAAATCAATCACTCGAAATTATGAAATCCAAGTAAATTCATCTAAAATGTCAACACTTAATAAAATCCTTCAACGATTGTCTGCATAACATTAAAAGAAATAACAGATCATTACAACACTACCTGTAGTAAAATATGAGCACTGAATATGAACTCTGAATAGACTTATATAAATTTGGTACATGGCATACGCACAAGCCTTCCCTCATTTGATTGTCAATTTTCTGTACTTCTCAACAATACACTTGTAGATCGGCCAACCATTGTATATAGCACATTAGGAACAAACGTTAACTGGAGTTGTAGCATCACAACCATAGGGACTATTAACGGGAGTTGGAGCATCAGAACCTTAAGGACTAACATTAATTGGAGTTGGATCACCAACCTTATGGTCATGCTTCGAGTGTGAAATACATGAGGATTGCTTGCTGTCAGGATGGCTCCTAGAAGGAGGCCGTGGATTTGGATTAAGATCACACTACTCCAGTTTTAGTAATTTTGCATGTCGTCGTCACTAGGTTTCAACAAAAAACTGAGCTACAAAAAAAATTGTTAAAACAAATTGTACTGCCCTGCCAGTACGGTATCTCGTAACAAATTGTGTTCAGTCATATATAATTTCAGTATTTCTGTATGATACATTTCAAAGAAAACACAGAAATGTACATTACATATACTTTAGGTGTATTTTTTTTACTATTGCCATTTTTGTCTGAAAATTTTGCACGGCATGCAATGATTTTTTTAAAAAATATTGCATTCTAGAAAAAAAAAATTATGCCACGGCAGGGCTTAATGCCGTGCTTCCCTGCCGCGGTAGGGATTTGCCGCGACAACCTCCTGCCGCACCCCCTGCAGCGGAATTCCATCGCCGCACTACCACACCGCAGAAAATCAAAATTTTGCGTCTCCTTCCCGTGAAATTAACCTCCTAGAGGCTATTTTTGAAAATACAACCATACGGCAGCTAAAAATGAAAAAAAAAACGAAATCAAATGAGCCAAATACATCAAGTGCTCGCGAAGTTAATACTAGTTATCTCTCCTGAACAGACGTCCTTACATGACACTGCACTTTAACCGTGTCACACGTACAAATGATTATATTATTTATCTTCATTATATTATTATTGTTTTTTAGATAGGGTGTCTTGCTATAGACCATGATACTAAATGGTACTGTGAATAGCTAAAGAAAAATGGTATAAAAGGAAAAACATTAAAATGTTATCTTGAACTTGTAGAATGACATGTATATAAGAACAAAATTTGAAAGATAGGATGTCATGCATTCAATACAGAGGGGGCACTTTTTTTTTCTATTGTACCTTTTTTAATTTTGAAAATTACCTTCTCCCACTTACTAATTGTAAAAATGATCATTTTGTTGAGATATAACCAGATTCTTGATTTTAGTGGACGAATTCTGAAACTACCCTTGAGATATTTTTGTTATAAATATAGCATCCCATTATACAATAAAATCAATCTACAATTAATAAAGAGAAAAGAGTTGATATCTCCTATATTTTATATTCATTTATTGCTATTATTCGTCGAATATTCTTGATTGATATTAGATTAATCTAGGTCGATCATTTTATTATTGAACAAAATTTTCAGGGCTAGCACGAGTGCCGCTAAGGTTTGACGTCTCAGCATTAGACATGTCGTGCCAGGTGGGAGTCGAGCATAGCCAGATCAGCAGTAGGTCCGCGCCAACGTGCTTGCCGCTGACATGCACAAGCAACAGGGTTGGTTCTGACTGCTGACCGCTTGTAACAGCAACGACTGGGTTAACCAAACCGTTTTTATTGAAAATCGAAGTCCCAGCGGTGCCGGTTTACCGTGAAAATTGTCAAAAGCTGAAGGGTTTAAAAATCAAACGATCTAGGAATTTAAAAAAAAATCGAAAATTGACTTGTGAATTGATTTTTTTTCCGCGTTCGATTTTTTGGGCCATTTTCGTTGATTTTCTCGAAAAATCGCTCGGTTTTCACCGTTTCAAGTGACATAAATTTTTCCGAATTTTTTGAATTTGACCGGTTTACCGATCGGTGTAGGGTTTCGAACCGGCTCGATATGGTTGGTTTTCGAGTCGGTTTTCACGATAAGGTGAACTCTGCTCTAATTGTTGGCATAAATGCATGGTTAGGGGTGGGTATTTTTACGCCGAAATCGAATTCCGGACCGAACTGAATAGAAGAACTAAATCTAATCTATCTATTGTTTATTCATATTTCGGTTAATCAAAAAACCGAATCAACCGAATCAAAATATTTCGATTAATTTGATTTGATTTTTTATTTTGGTCCGAGAAATTCGGTAGCCAGTTTTTAAATACTGAATTATTTCTAAATCGAAAAAACCGAATTATCGGAGACAGGGGCCCTCCAAGCTCATCACGACGTGTCGCCATGGTGAAGGTAATCCCGGCCTTGAGCTGTTCTAGGTGAAACAGCAGCAAATGTGTTGGACTTCTGGGTTGGCAGGTAGGCAAGGAAGTGGACTTTGTACTGAAGCCTTCATCGGCCTTTTCATGCACGACCGTTTGTGCATGTTTGAAGGAAGCCTGCTCATAAGGTTCAGGTTTGTGTATCCAGGTTCACAAAACCGAATTTCGAAATTCGCTTCGAAATTCGTGGTACGAAAACCGTAAACCACTCGAAAATCGTCAAAAACCGAAGGGTTAAGAAATCAAATTTTTTTAAAAAAAATCCAAAAAAATAGAAAAACTGCTGCCAATTGAATGTTCATCGCAAAACGGTTTTTGTGAGCGGTTTTTGACGAAAACCACGGTTTTTCATGAAAAACCGGGCACATAATTTTTTTTGAATGGACCGGTTTACCGAACGGTTTTTTATTTCGAACCGCAAAGATACGCACGAAAACCGCGGTTTTCGAACGGTTTTCGTCAGTTCTGTGAACCCTGATTCCTGGTAGTATTCCAGTTAAGTAGTTTAAGTGTATCCCTGGTAGTATTTCAGTTAAGTAGGTTAAGTTTATCCCCGGCTATGTATTGCAGACTTGCAGTTTAGGTTGAACTTTGATCTTGGCCAAAATGTATGTAAATGTTATCTAACGTCAGTGCACGTGTTTTAAGATGCATATCCTTCTCGCGCATTTCGTTTTTGTTTGCATCTCATCCTATTACCGTTTCATACATGGTTCATCTGGTTGTTTGCTTAGAAGTTTCAGATGCAAACCGTAGCTCCTTAATTTCTGATTGCTTTGTCATTAGTCATTACGCATCAATAACAGAGGAAGTTTTCATCTGATGTCTTTCTATCCTGATTTGGATGTGAATCATGATCAATATGTTTCTGTATTTGAGTTGATTGTGGCCTGATGATACTATACTAAGATCATCGATCCCATTTGAAAACAAAAGACGAGCATTTGTTCCAGTGGTATGCTTCTCTCTTAGGGTGCGAGAGGTCTGGAGTTGAAACGCACTATATCTTGTCTTCCTGTTGTTTTGAATTTAATTAATATTGTACAGTTTGAAGTTCAAATGCAATATATCTTACCTTATTTTTGGCATGGTTTACACTTCAGGCTGCCTTGTAGGACTCCAGCCTCTTTGTCCACACTGAAACTGAATGGCCTCTAGTATTTGCACAAGTGAACAAAGGACCAGTGCAAAGTCAGATTCTCACGGCGGCCGGAGCTTGTATATCCTGTTTAAATCTGATCAAATGTGTAGAAGGAATTCTGTACAGTATAAGCTAGTCCCCTAATACCGTAATTCAGGTGAGTTTTGTATGATAGAAGTAGGCCATTTCTTCAATATAAATTTTCAGATTTGATTTAGTTATGTCACCCTGGCTGAGCCCTGTAAAGATATCAGATTGATGTTGATAATAGCCTGGCGATATTTACTCGATCCAAAATTGATGCTGCTCGCAGTCAACTTTGTGTAGCTTTGACCGCTAATGTCTTTGTAAGTGTTTAGATGTACCCGCCATACGAATATATGGCACGTATTACAATCGTAATCGTCAGTCAGACGATATTCTGTACTTTGAACTGAAGATGGTAGTATTTCTACTGCATTTTTTTTTTGCGAGCAGGTATATATACACGTGAAAGACCGAGACGCTGATCAGAGAGGAATGATCTCAAATAATTTTTCCTATCTACTGGACAAAAATAGCCAACCAAAAATAAAAAACTTCACTCTATATGCTTGCTCGTGGGGTTTTAATGAAAGATGATCTTATATGGCCTCCCACATATCACAGCAAGTACGAACAAGAGAAAAACAAGCCTAGAATATGATATACTGAATCTTTCTTCTCAAGCACAAATAACGGTTTCTTGCAAAGATTGAAGCAAAGTTTGCCTAGATGATCGGGATACGATCTAACAAAGATTCATCTATCAATCATTCATCCTCGGCAAAAGATCCTAAAGTAATTAGAAGAAGGAGAGGCAAAACCAACTTACAAGAATTTAAAGTGCGGAAAGTAAATACTGAATGTAAATTTTAGAATAGTAGAGAAAATGAAATTTGCATTTCATAGATAGGAAGGTTTATAAAGCCAAACTACTAGGTGGGCAAAGCTCACAAATAAGCACACAAGATAACCCTAAAACCTTGTTACAAACCTTAGGAAGAGGTATCCCTCTACCCCTCTATTTATAGTCTAAAAGCACACTAAATTGACCGCTACTCCATTCGCGAACTTTGATCCAACGTTCCTCCTTCGCCTGAGTAGAGCTCAAGTTAGGATCACAGCTATCCACTTGTCCTAACGGGTTTTATCCATTTATGCTAACTTAACCGTTACTCCATCCACGAAACTTGATCCAATGATTCTCCTTCGCTTGAGTAGGGCTCAAGTTGGCATCTCAGCCATCCACTTGTCCTCCCGGTTCCCAGCAACTCCTGACCTTGGTCTTCTTCAGCGCCGCCTGACCATCTGAACCTTGACTCTCCTAGCCTAGTCCCGGTCTCCTCCGTCTCACCATAACCTAGCTCTAAGTCCTGCAATCATCATAAACAAAGGAAACCCATCACATAACACTGTTCACAAGATATGCAATTTATAATTAACACATTATGAATTCCCAATTAAATGCATCGCTCAAGCTCACTGGGAAGGCCGACCGCAACTCAAAATTATAAACTCAGTTTTCTAAACTAAAATAAATTCACACAAATCAACACAAATCTAACAAATATCAAATACTCATTACACACGTCAAAATAGGTTGACCTTGACGTGGTCTCACCGTATGAATATGCATGCATGGGTCATTCTACAGTGTTTCAAAAGACCATTGCAATGTCGAATTAATACCGACGTTATTTTGGTCACCGTGTGAATGTTCATATATGTGGAGGGTGACCCAGCACATTGCTTTCAAAAGACCATTGCAATGTCGAATTAATACCGACGTTATTATGGCTTTTGGTAGACATGATCGATGCACCTTCCACAGCGGTGCACTGATCTTTCAACGGTGGACCAAGTTACTTCAGTACCCTAGTAACTTGGCCGTGCCTTGCAACTTATGCCCCATCTGAACGCTGGAAGCCTGGAACTGAAGAAAATTCTGCATAGGAAGCTGTACCCTCTCGGTACATGTATATTTTTCTCTCTCTCTACAATACGCAAAAAATTTGCGTGTCATTCGTTAAAAAGAAGAAACAAATATTCAAAGAAAGGTTTTATAACAAACATCAAGGACGCGGTGCTGGTATTAGGGCACCTGCCTATAAATAAATCTGAAAAGAAAGATAAATTAAGCTTAATTCATTTAGATGTAATATGATATGAGTATGATCGGTCTCGAGTCAATTTCGCGTTGATCTAGCCTCTCTGAACAATTCTTCTAATTCGATCCCGTCTCTTTTTCTCCTCTTGTTCACGCAATCCTGCCTGCGCCGCTCGGTTATGGCATATACGTTCCATCGATCCGTTGGTATTTGCTAACTAAGGGTTCACTTGGAACATTGAAATTTCTCATGAATTTTTTGTATAAAGCAAAGCAATTGAGCAATTACTCTAGAGTTTGCACCAAAATCTTTTGTCTTGGACAAGACCTGATTAGTTAGACCGAAGTAAAACAACCTTTTCCGGATTATGGAAGTATTTGTTAAGGCGAATTTACTGGTATCATTTTCATATTGTAGGCAATAACTCTGGTCAAAATTCATGTGGTTTAACTGCACAAATTATTGGCTTATTAACTTTTTCTTAACCAGAGGGGGTGCATGCCAACGCGCATCTAAACTATCTAGCCTAATTCATAGAAATATAGTAAGATTGGGCAAGAGTGCAGTTCACTTCTATGCCAAGGGGGCAACAAGAAATTTTTCCTGTATAAAGGAATTAACATGGATCGCGCCAAATACTCCCCTATGCATTCACAAGTGACAATGCTTTTTTTGCTAATGATCTACCGATCATTGATAGTTCAAATGGTAATACACCGATTCCCCGGTGACTACCAAGGTTCCAATGCCACCACCCACAGTTGAAGGAATTCTTTTGGTCAATACTAGGTTTATTTGGGACTAAGCCTGTTTGGTTTGCTTTCAATGGTTATCGATGCTTGTCTTATTAAATTTTGGTAGTGTAGATCAAATTTGGTAAGTATTTCGTTTGCTACTAAATTTTAGTAAGATTCCCTTCACCTTTGGTTCTCTAGTTCATTTTCTTACTAATCTTTGACCAAAATATTAGTAGTTAATTTAGTGACCAAATTTTAGTAAGGTCGAGTGAAACAAATAAAAACGAGGTATGCAGTGTGCAACCATTTGTACGGTGTACCAGCAACTGCCAACCACGCGTTTCCTCAATGCTTTCCAACTGACATAGTAGCATTTTGTTGAGTGTGAAGAAGAGAAGTCTATGGTCTATAATGTCCAACTGTGCTGTAGTACTCGAGATCTTGAATTGTTAGCGTCATTTCTTGCTTAAAGTCCAACTTTCATGTAAATGCCCCTACCTGTTTATTCTGATCCGGAGACGAAAAGAAAGAAGTCATGTGAACATTCCTCCATCGAAATTGGATCAATGGTATTGCAAGCCCTCAAAAATTGGAGCCGTCGTACATACGACAGCAAAAGCTCACCGTCCGGATTGAACTTTCAGACCTTATTAAGTTTAAAATCTCAGTCCACTCACACGAATGAGCGGGAATATCGAACTAAAATCCTGTCCAATCCACGTGAGTGCACCAGAAATTTAGGTTTTCCAACGAAAGCTTAGTGGTCATTCGATCGGATGAGTGTTTGGGAATGATGCAAGGCAATGATCTCAAAAATCAAACACACCGTATGGGGCGATGCAAGTTGGTTGTTCGGTTATATGTGTAAGAAGACAAGAATGGTGAAAGAGTCTGTTCGGTTGGATGCGTGTTCTTGATCGATGCGACATGCATATCTCTACTACTTCTAATTAGGAGTTAGTGGTGGTCCGTTTTCCTTCAGAGCAGCTGATCTGTTGGCACTACTGCAGAACTAGGCATCACAACCGGCCTATTAGAAGCGGCTTGGTGTGAACCCGTTGTGATGTTCGCACCAGAAGCGGTTCGTTGGCAACGGTCCGGAAAGTGATTTCAGAAGCGGTTTGAGACACGAACCGCTTCTGAATGTTGCGTTCTAGAAGCGGTTCTTGTCTCAAACCGCTTCTGATTTTCAGAAGCGGTTTGAGAAAAGAACCGCTTCTAGAACGCAACATTCAGAAGCGGTTCGTGTCTCAAACCGCTTCTGGAAGCCCTCCCGCGCAACGCATTTAAACTCTTCTTCCTCCATGAGCCAACAGAGGTACGATCGAACAGAGAAGGTCGGCCCAATGCTGTTCTTGGGGAGGTGCTGTCCAAATTTTTTAATTGGAGGTAATTAGCTCCAAATGAAGTGTTTCAAGGTTAGTAACTGTGAACATCCTTCTCACCTAGATATTGCTATTTTTTTCAATGGATGTGAAGAAATCTTGAACTTTTTAAGCATGATCAAAAATTTATTTTCTATGCTTGTTTTTGTTGTTGTATGAAGATGTAGGGTGGAGATCTAGTTCAAATATGACATTACAAGGTAAAGGTGATTGGAAGCTTTAGATCTAGGTGGTTGTTAGCTTTAGAATCTTAAATATCACAATAAGTTGGGGGAGATCTAGGTACAATATTGCAAGGAAGTAATTATTGGTGTATGAAATAAAATAGAAAAACATGTAGAAGGAAAAAAATAATTACAAAGGTAGGAAGGGATACAAAATAATTAGAAAGGTAGGTCTTTAATTGGATGACGGTGTAGGTGGAGCTTTTTTTTGTTGGATTTAAATGTAACGAAATTTAAGTTAGGTTATAATTTTGGTAACGAAATTTGTTATAATTTTTAATGAAATTATAACTTGGTGTAGATGAATCGGCAATGGATGTACAATGCGGACCGTCGCTCGACAGAGTTCATTGATGGATTCAACAATATCCCGGACGGCACGCAATACTGTTCCGTGGAAGAAACACTTGGTGACTTTGGTGATGATGAGCTAGACCAGATGCTGCGTGACGGAGAGGGAGACTACACAGATGAAAGACAGTTCGAGAAGTTCCAAATATGTTAGAGGACCACGAACTCCTTTGTACTCAAACCGTAGGGGGGCCAAAAAAGTCTGCATCACACCGGAACTCATGCAATGGAAGGCTAGAAATGGTGTGTCGATAAGGGATTCGATGAGTTGTTATCACTGTAAAGAAGTTGCTTCGAAAGATAACACTCGCCCGAATCTACATATGAAGCCAAGCAAGTCGTCTGTCCTTTGGGATTAGAATTACAGAAGATACACGCATGTCCTAATGATTGTATCATGTATCGTAATGAGTATGCCGATTTGGATGTTTGTCCAATGCGCGATAATCACGGTATAAGGTGAAGCGTGGCGATTCGTGAAATAGATGGGGAGCGTAAGACGAAGAGACCTCCACTAAAGTGTTGTGGTATTTCCTGTGATCCCCGATTGAACCGTATGTTTGCTAACAAAGCGCATGCCCGATGATGCGTTGGCACAAGGAAGAGCGTAAGGACGACGGGATGCTTAGACACCCTACGGATGGCTCACAGTGGAGGAAAGTCGATCGGACGTACCCGAACTTTGCAGATGAGGTGAGAAACATAAGGTTTGGGTTGAGTACCGATGGGATGAATCCTTTCGGAGAATTGAGCAACAGCCATAGCACCTGGCCTGTTACACTATGTATCTACAACATTCCTCCATGGTCATGCATGAAGCGAAAGTACATCATGATACCGTTGTTGATCCAAGGCCCCAAGCAACCTGGAAATGACATCGATGTCTACCTGAAACCATTGGTTGAAGATCTTGTGACGTTGTGGGACGATGGTGCAAGGGTATGGGATGAGTACAAAAGGGAGTATTTCACCCTACGTGCATTGTTATTTGTAACAATCAACGACTGGCCTGCTCTCGGTAACCTGTCCGGCCTAACTATCAAAGGATATAGAGCCTGCATCTAGTGCTTAGATGAAACGGACGGCATGTACCTGAAAACCTCTCGAAAGGTTGTGTACATGGGTCACTGTAGATTTCTTCTTATGAGTCACCCGTTGCGGAAGGAAGGCAGAAAATTTAACGGGCAACCAGACCTTCGTGCAAGGCCTCATCATCGTAGTGGGCCACGTGTGTTTGCTATGGTAAAGGACTTGAAAGTAGTATTTGGAAAGGGTCCTAGAAGCAAACATGTGCAGAATGAGGATGGTCATGCACCCATGTGAAGAAGAAGTCAATATTTTGGGACTTGCCTTATTGGGAAGTCATGGAGGTTCGTCACTCACTTGACTTCATGCACATCACGAATAATGTCTGCTTGAACCTGCTAGGCTACATAGATATGTACGGAAAATTGAAAGATACACTGCAAGCTCGGAAGGACCTTAAACTCTTGGAACTGAGGAACGACCTACATCCCGAAAAGAGAGGGAAAGGACAACATTACCTACATCCTGCGAGCTACACTCTAAGCAAAGAAGAGAAAAAAAGCGTGATAGAGTTCCTGAACAATGTGAAGGTCCCTTCCGGATACTCCTCGAATGTAAAGAGACTCATAAACACGAAAGAGAAGAAAATCGTACACATGAAATCCCATAACTGTCTTGTGTTAATGACACAGTTGCTCCCAGTGGCTGTGAGAGGCATACTGCCCGAGTGGGTACGGGGGACAATCACAAAGTTGTGTTCTTTTTTCAACGCGGTTTCACAGAAGGTCATCGACCCAGATAAACTAAGTAAGCTGCAGGATGACGTGGTACAAAGTATGGTTAGTCTTGAGATGATCTTTCCTCTTGCATTCTTTGATATTATGGTTCATCTCACTGCTCACCTTGTCAAAGAGATAGGTATTCTTGGACCTGTATCTACACAACATATTCCCTTCGAGAGGTACATGAGTGTGCTAAAGAAGTATGTTCAGAACCGCTTCTCGTTCGGAAGGATGCATTGTCGAGGGTTATGGGACGAGAGGAGGTGATTGAGTTTTGTGTGGATTACATTAATGATCTAAACCCGATCGGCGTCCTATATCACACCATGAGGGGAGGCTACGGGAAAAGGGACACTAGGAAGGAAAGCAATTGCATGCAATGATCTTCTTACATTTAAGCAAGCACATTTCACGGTTTTGAAACAATCAACTGTAGTGGCCCGTATGTCCTTGAGCACAAAAGTATTCTACGCGCGATTTCCGGGAGGTCCGAGGATTGGATAACAACAAGCACATGGATTCTTTCGTGCTTGGTTACAAAAGTACATCCTTTTGAAAGGGTCGGACAATGAACAGCTTGTAACGCTTGGCTCGGGGACCATCTAGTGAAATCGTGACATTCAAGGGGTACGAGATAAATGGTTACACATTCTACACGGATCCTGTGATAACAAGAGCACCAACCAAAATAGCGGTGTCCGTATAGACGCCGAAGACAACAAAGGCAAGATGGATACATATTATGGTTTCATAGAAGAGATATGGGAGCTTGACTATGGACCTTTGAAGGTCCCTCTATTTAAGTGTCAATGGGTCAAACTGACCTCAAGCGGCGTGAAGGTCGACAAATACGGTATGACAATCGTGGACCTCACGCAAGTCGGCTATAGGCGCGAACCGTTCGTCCTCGCGAACGATGTGAGACAGGTCTTCTACGTAATGGACATGTCAAGCAAACCTAAGAAGCAGAAAGATTGTAGTACTAAGCCAAAGCAACACGTGGTTCTCCAAGGCAAACGAAGGATTGTTGGAGTTGAGGACATCACAGACGAGGAAGAGTATAGTCAGTTCGACGAGATCCCTCCTTTCGCTGTGGTTGTCGACATAAGCCTCCTCAATGACACAGACGTGGATACTCCTTTCATACGTCGCGATCATAATGAAGGAACACTTTAAAGACAAAGTACGTTATTACTTAAGATGTACCTCATCGTATGAACTCAGATATGTAACACGGGTCTTCTACTGTATGAAGTGTTTATTTGGAATGAATGTAAAGTGCCAAAATTCTGGAATGAAACTAAAGTGCTAAAAGCTTTTTTTTTTAAAATTATGGAATGAAAGTAAAGTGCATTTCAGAATTTTTTTAAAATTCTGAAATGAAACTGAAGTGCTAAAAGATTTTTTAAAATTATAGAATGAAACTAAAGTGCTAAAAGCATTTTTTAAAAATTTTGGAATGAAAGTAAAGTGCATTTCAGAATTTTTTAAAAATTTTGAAATGAAACTGAACTGCTAAAAGCTTTTTTAAAAATTATAGAATGAAAATAAATTGCTAAAAGCATTTTTAAAAAATTTTGGAATGAAACTAAAGTTCTAAAAGCTTTTTAAAAAATTCTGAAATTGATTGTCAGAAGCGGTTAGTAATATGAACCGTTTCTAGAACGCAATATTCAGAAGCGGTTAGTAATATGAACCGTTTCTAGAACGCAACATTCAGAAGCGGTTAGTAATATGAACCGTTTCTAGAACGCAACATTCAGAAGCGGTTAGTAATATGAACCGCTTGTAGAAGCCCTCCCTCTACAAGCGGTTGGTTCTAAAACCGCTTGTAGAGATATTTTACAAGCGGTTGGTTCTAAGAGCCGCTTGTGGAAGTCATCTCTCTACAAGCGGTTGGTTCTAAAACCGCTTTTTGAGATATTTTACAAGCGGTTGGTTCTAAGAACCGCTTGTAGAAGTGCTCCCTGTATAAAGTTTTCACGGCCCGCCCTTTTCTCACACCCAAAATTTTGTAAGTCCTGTGTCTCTCCGCGCCGCTGCCTCCTGTGTCTCTCCGACCGCCGCCGCCGTCGCCTCCGTCGAGACCCCGCGCCGCCGTCCTCGTCGACGCCGTCGCCCTCCTCCGCCACCCAACCATCCCGGCGCCACTCCACCCCCGCGCTAGTGCCCTTATCGCCGCCGCCACTAGCTCCACCCCGCCGGCGCCTCCTCCGCCACCTCGCCGACGCCTCCTCCGCCACCAAGCGGCCGCCACACCGCCATTCCACCCCGGAGGATCGAGGTACAGCTGTGCTCGCCGTCGTCCTCCCTCTCTAATTCGGCTACCCACAAGGTGTTCGGTGGAATGCCCACAAGGTCGCTTAGAGTTGTAAGTAGCAAGTCTGATGTAAACCTAAAATTTCTGGAATCCAGTGTACTAGATACCAAAGTGCCCTTTCTACAATTGCAGCGAACTGACCAAATTAGGGGGAAAGAATCAAGGAAACGGCTTTCCTATCCCTTGCTAGTCAAACAAACAAGCTAAACTAAAACCACGAACAAAAATGCATTCTTTCTCCATTGCACAAAGTGAAAGCATACTCAAAGAAAAATGATTACAAGAAGTAATTATCACTTACCTAGCTTTTCGGCAAAAGATTTCATCATTCTTTTCACTTGTGTGTAAGTGTATCTTTTGGATGTAGGGTTTCATTCTTTTGTAGGAAGGACTCAGTGCAGGTGTTTCCTTTGATCTCCTTTAAAAGGGAAGCAACCTATATCATCAACTAGAAAATTGGTTTATTTGGACTTTGTATAGTAATATGATATTTATGTCAACATTTTTCGGGATTAGGATAGATGGCGCAACCAGACATGGTGACCCTACTTTCGATGAGGAGAACAGCTTCTTCTTGGACTCCATCGCACCGGTAGCATCGAAGGTGATGCTAACGCTGCTGCCACTGAGGCTAATGTTGGTTCCGGTGAGGCCGTTGAGGCTACAGCTGATGAAGCCATTGACACTGGTTCCGGCCAGGATGAGGTATAGCCAGAAGAATATAATCCCCGTAGACATGTTAATTAATCGCAATTCATTAATATAATACACTCTAACACGTTTATACATATGTTTATGTATTTCAAGCCCCGTACATCGAGCAACCAATCCAAGCATCGGGGATCTAACAAGAAGCCATCCACAAAGCACGTGTTTACCGATGTTAACAACGAAGGGATGCTGGTTGCCCCTATTTTAGCAGTTGGGCCGTACAACAACGCTTGCGATTACCACGTGAGGGATCACGTCCCAATTAGCATCAGAAAATGGGCCAATGTTCCTCAAGCTACCAAGGACCTGCTCTGGTAAGATATTATGGAAAATTTCACATTCCCTCAAGGGTCCGAAGACAAGGTCAAGAAATTCACTTTGAAGAAGATGGCAACAATGTTTCGTGTGGAAGACATCTCTCACCGCAAGTATGTGCAGAAGGAGAAAGACCGACTTCAACCAATTTCAAAGTTGGCGGATCACCGAAGCATTCGAGGAGTTCATGTCACACCAAGGCCAGTGCAGTCGAGTCAAGAACAAGGCCAATTCACGATGAAGAAATACCACCATCATCTTGACACCGTGGTTACCTCAAGGTCGTACCAAAATGGGAGAAGCGGAAGAAGAATTAATGGCGAAGGACGCCACACCGACTCATTGCTTTGTGGGAAGAGCGCCTGCGCAATTGGTTCATGGGTCATGGGGGGAGCCTTTCAGATGACGGCAGTTTGGTGATGGCACCAGGAGTACAAGAGGTTTGCCAAAGGATTGTACAAGGCCGCCGAGCGCCTCAGCGTGTACATTGGTGGCGAGCAGGAGAATAACGAGCTAACACATGCCCTTGAAAACCCTGAGCACCTAGGACGGACACGAGGTATGGGCAAGCTAACGCCGTGGAAGTATGGTTTCGCCAAGGATGCACATACGTACAGGAGCCAACATAGAAGCAAAACAAGAGAATCACATAAAGTGTACCAATTGGAACAAGAGCTCAGAGCAACCCAGGCTAGCATCGATGACATAGTTGCACAAGTACAAATTGCCCTCAGCAAGCTTCAAGGACTAGGTCCGAGCAATCAGTCGGACGTCGTGATCAACCCCTCCACACGACGGAGTAGCTGCGCGTCCACCGGGGCCCCTGAAGCGGACAACTTGCTAGCCCGTTATCCCGTGGATGACATAAGGGTTCGCCGCCAGTGTGAGCTACACGTTGATGCGCGTAACCTCTCCATCAAGGTGGCTTACGGCATGGCATATCCGGTGGAGCGGGCGGATGTTCCACGCAATGAGATACCCCGGTTACTCAAAGGTCGCGATGGAGGAGGTGCCGAGCGGATTTGAAGAACTTCACCGATATTGCCGAGGCGACGACGCGACCAAGCTTGGACAGCCCTCCACAATATCATCCTTTGGCATAAACGGTACATCATATTTCCGGATGGTGTGGACGCGTCATCTCCACCACGGCAACCCACGCCTCCAACGCCACCTCCATGCAATGCCTCGCCGGTAAAGCAGAGCACGCCTCCACCACCCGCTCCACGCAAGCCCTACTCCACCACCAAAGATCTCAAACAAAAAAGAACCCCCACAGGAAAACCACGCCTCCACCTTCTCCTCCGAGGAAGAAGCTCGATAGTAGAATTAAGGCTCCTCCACCTACTCCCAAGAAGGCGGAGTCCAGCCGATCGACAAAGTAAAGGAACCTCCAAAGAGGGCATATGATATGAATATGGAGGAGAGTGACGCGGTCACTAAAGCATAATTGGTTGCACACTTCGCAAAAAAGAAGGTAGAGCCAAAGGTACCAACTGATCCAAAAGCGGCGAACACTTCGCGACATGCCGCAAAGTCATTGTCAGTCTTGGCCCAACTATGAACGGACAATAATAAAGGCTACAGTAAGAATAAACGTGGTCAAAGGCGGCGGCAAAGAAGAAGAAGAGAGACTAAGATCGAGAACCTCGAGAGGTTTATGAAGGAGGCAGGACTCAGCCCCACACCGCAGCTCTTGGATTAATAGATGATATCCCAATGGCAACAAAGGTCGATGGCAATTTCGGTTGGGCCGGAGCCGATTGACCTAAATGAGATAAAGGATCCGCCAACCAAGATGCGGCAATTTCACGAATGGTAGATGATAGAGTCTCGCTCAAGGAAGAATGATGTTCCTCTCCGTATCAAAGAAGATGATTTTTATCGCGGGACAACACCATATGGCTTGAATTTGACGACTTATACAATATTTACCATACCGACGCCATCAACGTGTCTCTCATGAGTCGTGCCTGTAAGTGTCAAGCTCATACCTTTACTGGTGCTTCCTCGCATAATAAAATTGCAACTCTTAAACTTATACCTTTATATGTAGAATGGAGATACAACGATGTAGAAAAGAGAATATCTTCAATGTGGGCTTCATCGACCTAGAGATTGTTAACGAGTTCGCCTTTGGATACAACCAGAAAGGATATTGAAGATTACATTCTCGATGCATTCTTGGGACAACACTACAAACCGTACATACTTCTGCCCTTCAACTTCGAGTACGTATATATACAACCTCTCGTTCTTATATTTTCCAAGGCATTTAAAATACTACTAGCTAGTTACATATATGTTGCAATACATGAATAGGTTTCACCAGATCCTTTTTGCCATCAAGCTTGATAGCAGCCAAATCGTTGTTCAAGACTCAAAAAGGACTCCGGTAGAAAAATATCAATTTATCATTGACACCCTAAACAGGTATATAGCACATATATATATACAATAGTTTTCCTTATTATATATATTGAAATACCTTGCTAATTTCAACTCGATAATTACTATTCATACTAACGATCACACAGGGGCATTCGCAAGGTTTGAAAGAAGCAACAAGGAGATTTCGAGAACGAATTTGATGTACAAATAAGCACTCGAGTACGTATTAAAGAATATTAATATGCCGTAATAGTTTTTCATCCCAATAATCGCTTTCTTTTCAAATTTCATCGCAGGTTCTACAATGACGGGTGGAAACAACTTATGTGGCTATTATGTGTGCCACTATATGCAAAGTATTACCTACGGTGATGTGCCGACAACCAATGCCGAGGTAGTGTGCACATGTCAATTTCTTAGTACTTACACTTTAATTACATGTCCAGAGATTTATTTACTTCCGCTTTGTCACCCCAACATCGATGTGCAAGGCGTGATCCCACCGCACTGTGTTGCGACAATCCAAGAACAACTCATCGGCTTTATTATCGATTTAGATTGTATCCACCAAAGGTGAGTTCCACGCAAATGGTTGGAGAGATTGTCCTGAAATAAGGACAGGTGAACTGACATCGACGTCGACCAAGAGCACAAAGAGCGACGACGCAAGAAATGAGCTCAAGATTCGCCCTTTTATTCTTTTAAACTTGTAAAAGTGGCTTATTATTTCATGTGTTCATCAACTTGTTCATTTTTTAGTCTATTAAGTTCGTATTTTTCTGTAAATGAACTTGTAATTATCTGAATGAGTACGCATGAATAATATATATTTAATTGTGTTAAAAAAACTCATGTAGTTCTATTTATTTTAATTGTCAAAATCTATATCAAAAACCCCTCTGAAAACATATTCTATATTGAATATAATCAAAACGCTATGCTATCAGACTCTTCACAAGCGGTTGGTAACTCCAACCGCTTGTGGAGAGAGCCAACCGCTTTTGGAGAGAACCTCTCCACAAGCGGTTGGCAACTGCTTGTGGAAGTGTCGAACCACAAGCGGTTCGGGGAACCGCTTGTGATACCCGACGGGGTATCACTCGCGGTTGCTTACAAGCGGTTCTAAAACCGCTTCTGAAAGCTGTTTTGAACCGCTTGTGCATGTCCGATCCGCAGTATTGTGGATCTAGTACGAATGGCTGAGATGGAAGGAGATTGTTACATAGTTTGCAATTTATCTGGTCAACAAATTTTCAAAATTTTGAATCGGTTTAGTTTAAAACGTTAGCCGCATCGATCTCGACTTGACGTTAGAAAAGAAGCTAACAGTATCAATTAGGATGTACGAACGTTTTACCTTGTCGAATCGCTTAAGTTCTTGGAGCTCATCCTCACTCTTATTCTTGAGCTTGGCACGACATCGTGAAGCTTTGGGCCGATACACTAACTCGCCGACTATGTTCCGAGCCACCGGTTGGGAAGTCGCATATTGACGACGCCGTGGAGGATGACGTCAAGACGCGTCGCGAGAGTTGTTCCACGACTCGATCAAGCCGGTGGTGGCGGTTAGCGGGCATAGCGCGCGTGAGGCGTGGTGGTACCAGAGCTCACGGTAGAGGAGGAGGAAGATGTGGTCGCCATCGCGATGGGAGCGATGGCCTCGGCGGCGGGCAGGCACATCGCGGAAGAGACGATCGGAGAGGCATTGGAAGCCGCCCTCGTAAATCTGGTGGATCTTGTAGACGTTCTTGTCGTGGATGTACCGGTACAGGTACACGACGAACGTCTTCACCAAGTCTGGCATGTAGCTGGGGTCGTACGCGTCGGCCCCGCAGTGCGACGGCGGTGCGTCATCCTCCCGGTCGTAGGGCGACGCCATGGTGAGTAGAGGATTGCTTAGGGTTCGGGGGTTGCAGCAGTGGCGTGCGGGTCGGAAGCTGGAAGCATTGCGTTTAGGGTGGGGTTTTTGCAGGCTAGTGCTTGCGGCCTCGCAGACCTGGGAAAGGGCGGGATGAGATCGGTAGGGCTCTATGGGCCGTGAGATTTCACGTTTTCGGTTGGCTCATCCAGTGCCGTTTCGGTACGCACCAAACAAACCCGTGTATTTACCCCACATGGGAAAACGCTAGAGCCAGATTGAGCCGCGCCACCATCTGATCAAAGCACGCGGACGGTGGCGACTCACCAGTGCCCGAAATTTTTATGATTTATTGAATTGATTTAAACATTCAACCATTGCACATTCAGAGTGAGTAGTGTCATTCAGACATGATCAGTGCTCTTTGCAAATAATTTTTAGTCGCAAATTGAGTTTTCGTTGTAACGCACGGGCATATGACTAGTATTGATATATAGGATCGAATATCGATGGACTTTGGTTGCTTTGCATCCCATGCATGGGGTGGTTTTTGCATCGTCTTGCATGCATCCCGTGTAAATGTGTCCCGTTGTAGAACTTAAAATTTTTGCAAGAGTATATATTTTTAGAATTTTCTAGAAGATAGTATAGTTTCTATGTAAATCGTATCAACCCTGTCCATGAACTCCTGCGTCTACAAAAAGTGGTAAATGGTACATAGAGCTAACCATAAAAAATGGTGGTAACCGACCACCGGCCATACGGGGCCCGGGCTGAGATCAGAAAAAATTATCGCTCTGAAAAGCTTTAAATTTTACTCTTCCTATCATAGATAGTTATCGTTTTAGATATCGACACGGTCTAAAAGCATAACTTTGACCAATAATTTTATTATAATATATTTATAAAACTCAATAAAATTATAATATTATGAAAGTACTTTTTAAGACAAATCTACATAAATGATTTTCATGTATCCAATTTAAATATTTAAAAATATATTAATAGTCGAAGTTTCGAAAGTTTGACCACACCTATGTTCAAAATGACAACTATTTATGACCGGAGGGAGTAATCGATAAAACCGGTTTTTAAATCCTTACATACAGCTAGCTCTGCTTTTTTGGAAACTCGCGGAATTGCCTGCGTATTTTTGTAATGCTAGATAACATATATTTAATATTTAAAATGAAAGAGATTATTGACGAAAGAATAAAATGTCATTCAGACCTATTTAGCTAAGGCCCACCCATAACCTTAATCCGGAAACTTAAACTAGGTTATGCTTCAACCTAGAAGAAAAAAAGAGAGATATATGGTTTAACATAACTAGTCATCGACTAGCTACACACATTGATGGCTAGTAAAGGGTAATAACCAACTTCCCAGCTAATGTCTACACGTATATACACTAATCGGATGCGACAGTTTATTAGGAGGAAGTTAATTAATGAACATGTGAGAGCAGTTAGCGGCTGTTACGACGAGGCGCAACGATTGATAAAAAACGCAATTGTGCAATACACCAAGAAAACGCACACGTGAAGTTGAGTAAGTAAAATAGCAAAGCCAACCCGACTAATAGTAAGCTCTAAAAGTCAATTTGTACAATAACTGTTTAGCAATAAAGGTTGTCTCTAGATATTGTGTCAATAACTATCTTTTCTCTCTCTGTCATAAATCTGTGATCTACCCGGACTATTCGATAGCGAGGTTCCTCAACACATTATCAAAATTGATCTCACGGAGATCAGAATTGAAAAGGTGAGAAGAGGTGAGAATCGGCGATTGAATCTAATCTCTCCTTTTCTATGCATGCATCTAACCTCTCGCCGATCTCCGTTAGTCACGTGGCAAGAAGCTACAATGACACGAAACAACGGTTACAAATGAAGAATATTACATCCGAGAAAAAAGGCAATCGCCTTGGCATGCAGCCACCTCGCTGCGATGCACGGCTAGCGCCACCAGCGTGGCTCGGCACGTAGCTTTGCTGTCGCCAGCGCACAAAGCGCCGTCGAAGCCTCGCCGCCCGGTGATGCGCTCGAGCGCCCGCGCCCACCGCCGTCCTTGCCCGGCTCGGACTTCGCCCGGCAGCGCGCGAAGAAGCGCCCGCAGCCGCGCCTCCGGCCGATTCGCTTCGAAAAGCGGCGACCACCCGTTGCATAAAGCGGCGGCGCGCCCGAAGCAAACCCGCCGATCGTCCGGTCCGTAGCCTCGCCCTCCGGCCGGCCTCGCCGACGACTTCGGTCGCGCCGCCGCCCGGCCACCGCGGCCCGCGATCGCCACCGCCTGGCACCGGACCGGTCGTTGTCGCCGCCGTCCTCGGACCGCAAGACGCCACTGCTGCGCCGCCCGGCACGCCCGCCCGCGGCCTCGGCGATTCGCACATAAAGCGCGCCGGAAAACGCCCGAAGTCTCGATCGCCGCTAGGCTCTGCGTGCACTCGCGGCCGCATCGCCCTTCGGCCCTCTACGGCGCTTGCGGCCGCGATCACTCACTGCCTCGGGCTCGCTTTCCTCTCTCATTGCCGCGCCATCACCCAAGAGGAAGCGGCGCGCGCGCGGTAGTCGGCGGGTGGCGTGAGGCAGCGGTCGGGGGCGAGGTCTGAGCAATGGGCGCGAGTGGCGATGATGAAATCGGCGCATGCACATGCAATAACAAGCACAGCGGGGGGCTAAGAGCGTGCCAGCATATATGCGCAGGAAACCCTAGCAAAGGGTTTTGTGGCGTGAATTGGGCTGAAGGCCCATAAGGCCGGATCGGCCAGAAAAAAAAAAAAAAAAAAGAGAAGAAAAGAAAAGAAAGAAAGAAAAAAAAGAAAAAATGCGAGAAAAAAATTTGCGAGAAAATTTTGAAAATTGCGGAAAATCAAGAAGATTTATTTGGCTCTTTTTTTAATTTTTTCTTGCTTCTTTCTCTGTTTTATGAATTTTTCCTTTATGAATTTGAATCCATTGCTTTATTTTATATAATGCAATGCATATGGATTTATTTTCTGCAATTTATGCTTTTTGCAACCTTTTCTATGAGATTACACGCAGTAATCTAAAACCAGAATTTTGAAATCATGCAGATGTCTGGCATTGTGAATCGTGAGTTTGAAGAACTGGCCCCGCACGGTCAGAACTACCTCACTTGGGCATCGGACGTAAAGATTGTTCTTGGGGGCAAGAAGCTCCGTTCAGCGATTGGTCTAGGGTCCTCGCAGGACGCAAAACCTACCGCTGAGCAGAACGATCAAGCTCTGCATTTTCTGAGGCACCACCTCTCACCACTCTAAGAATGAATATATGGTGAGGAGAGTGCACTGAGCTTTGGACCGCACTTGAGCGGTTGAAAAGCTCAAGTACACTATCTTGCCCCAAGCACGACAAGATTGGATGCGCTTTGAGGTTTGCGCAGACTTGAGCAGTGGCGAGTACAATTACGCCTTGCAGAATTTGTACCAATCTCTCTATGTGGCAAGAAGATCAGCGATGAAGAGAAGATTGAGAAAACTCTCTCTACCTTCCACCCTAATGCTATCCAGAGTGCACGCTATATCGTCGGGGCGCATACAAGGAGTATAGCGGCGATTGATGTAATGCAAGTTGCGGAATCGCAAGACGATGTTCTCGCAAGAACTATGTCTCGCAGCCACCTGGACGAGGCACTGGCACTGAAGTCAATGCCAATAGCTACAAGGTGAGAAAGCTCACTCATAGAAAGAAGGGCAAGCAGGGTGGAAAAGAGAGACCCGAGGCCAAAGGAAAGTCCAAAGCCCCTGTGAAGAGGGATGACAAAGAAAAGACGCACGCCAAGCCGTATGGACAGCAGAACCAGACGTGCTTCAAGTGTGGCACTTAGGGACATTAGTCAAGATATGTCGAGAATCCAAGGAAGCGATCAGCATATCGGACTAAGAAGAAGGCAAAGGAAAACGCCCACAGAGCGCGCATTACAACATCGGTGAAGATGATGTCATGGATGTAGACACCCCACTTGCCTCATCCTCACAGAATAGCCTGACATCGATCTGCAGCCATGATTATGGCAAATGAAGAAAACCTTCGCAGATGATATAGAAGCGAAATTAATGCATATTTCTGATTACATTTAATGCATTTCTTTTAGATTATGGTTGTTAGCATTTTCTTTGAATAAAGGGTTGTAAGCTCTAGAAGAGCATACTTCTTTCTTGAATAAATCGCAATTTATTCTTTATTCCAATATTCTTCAATTTTGCAAGTAATATTTGGATTGTTTTGCCTCTATCGATTAGAATTATATTTCTTTTATCTAGAAATCGTAGCGCCCAAATGGAAGAGATATGCATTGTTGATAGTGGCACAACAAATACCATCTTAAGAGAGTCTAAGTATTTCGATCGATCACGAAGAACTGGAAAGATTACTACGATCGCGGAAGTGACTCATATGTAATCGGCTCGGAAGAGCCACTATTATATTGCCTATGGGTACAACTTTGGTAATTGAAGAAGCCCTTTTGTACCACGAATCAACGCGCACTCTCTTAAGCTTTAAAGACATCCGCGCCAATGGTTTTCACGTGAAACCAATGAAGAAAATGGCAAAGAATACTTGTGCATTGTGAAGCACGCGGTATGTGGAAAAATGGTATTAGAAAATGTCCCTCATATGAATC
Source organism: Otatea glauca (assembly GCA_036346275.1). Classification (NCBI taxonomy): domain Eukaryota; kingdom Viridiplantae; phylum Streptophyta; class Magnoliopsida; order Poales; family Poaceae; genus Otatea; species Otatea glauca. Next base: position 24,292,664 of record CM070734.1, read on the forward strand.
TGGGTTGTACTACACGAATATTCATGCACCAAGTGTATACTTCCTTGAAGACTGCTTTTAGAAGCTCAATTATTTTCTTTATGGCATGGTAGATTAGGTCATCCCGGTCTTAGAATGATGAGAAATATAGTGAACAACTCACAAGGTCATGGCATTAACGTTAAAAATTTCCCGAATCATGAAGATTTTGTGTGCCTGCATGTGCCACCGAAATTAATAACTAGACCCTCTGTCATGAAAGTGCAAAGTGAAATCACTGCATTCACAGGAGCGCATCCGGGGATATTTATGATCCGATTCAGCCTGTCGGGCCGTTTGATACTTTATGGTGCTCATCGATGCTTCCTCGAAATGGTCGCATGTATGCTTGTTGTCAACAAGAAACCATGCTTTGCAAAGCGATCTCGCAGATCATAAGAATTAAGAATGCTTTCCACGATCATCGCGTGAAGTCCATTAGAATGGACAATGCCGAGAATTTACTTCAAGGCATTTGATGATTATTGCACGCAACAGGATAGCGATTGAGCACTCCGTACCGCCGCGTCCATCGCGAGCGGACTAGCGAAGCACTAATAAAGAGGATTAAGTTCATTGCCGACCGCTTTTACGAGTTGTAACTTGCCCAACACTTGTTGGGGACACGCGATCTGCCGCGGCGGCTCTTATCAATTTGGACCGTCGGCCTACAACATCCATTCTCCTATGCACGACTTGTGCACGGATCATCGAAGATCTCCCATCTTAGAAAATTTGGGTGTATGGTATATGTACCTATACCACCCTCAATGATTTGCAATGGGCCCTCTCATGAAGTCCAGGATATCGTTGGTTATGAGTGCATCCATAATCGTATTTGGAACCCATGGTTGGAGACTTGCACACACCGATTCGATTGCATCTTTGGCGAGGATCGTTTCCGTCATTAGGGAGAAATCAACCTTTGGATGAAAATGCCGGAAATCATATGGCATTCCACTGATCCCGCACATGACCCCGCACTAATGAAGCAAATCAAGAAGTCGAAGATAATTGATTTGCGAATTTAGCAAATGAATCGCTGATCATTTTGTGATCCGAAGGGCGTGGTTAAGTCGCATGTACCCGCAAGAAATGCACGAGAGGGTGGAAATACCAAAGGAAATAGAAGGTATCCTCAACTGTTGAGGCCTCAAAGAAAAAAACGAAACTGGCTCCTCAAACCCAAAGTACCGGAGGCGTCGGGAAAAGCTGGCGAGAGGACTTACCACAACCAATCACGAAAATGCCCCAAGGAAAGAAGGGGAGCTAGTTGAGACACAGCACTTTGGAAAGAAGCCAATGAAAAGGCAATTCGGACTTGAATCTTCCACTGCGAGAAGCCGCGAAATAATGTGTGCGCACATAGGCGATGAAAAGCTAAAGGAACTTGCTCTGCGATAGGGAAAAGCGAAAGAGAGCAAGTAGAAGTGCATGAAGCACCCCATGAAGAAATGGCCATAAACTTTGTAATAACGGAGAATCCACAATAGAGCAACGACCAACATTGATGCCTACTTTGCAAAGAAGATTGCCTCGATCATTGATCATGATCCGAGCACGCATCTCTCATGAGTGCAAGAAAAGGCTAGATTGGGAAGAATGGAAAAAGGCAATCACTGCAGAGTTAGTCTCTCTGAACAAGAGAGAGGTGTTTGAGCCGTATGCGCACACCTCCCCATATAAACCACGTGAGGTCACAAATGGGTCTTTGTTGGAAGAGGAATGAAAACAACGAAGTTGTAAGGTACAAAGCAAGGCTTGTAGCTCAAGGTTTCACTCAACGTCACAGGTTGATTATGAAGAAACCTATTCTCCGGTCATGGGAGGAATTACCTTTAGATATTTGATCTCAATGGCAGTCAACTTGAAGTTGAGAATGAAACTAATGGATGTTGTCACAGCATACAGTATGGAAACTTGGATTCGGAGATATACATGAAATCTGGAAGGAATTCCTATCCCAACCAAGATGGAGCAAATAGAAACTGCAGGTGTGAAATTGGAGAAATCACATATAAATTTGAAGCGATCGGGAAGAATGTGGTACAATCGCTGAGTGATTTTCTCTGCAAGAAAGGCTACACAAACAGCGAAGATTGTCCATGTGTGTTTATCGGTGATCCCGAATGGATTACATATAATCTCCGTCTATGTAGATGACTTGAACATCATTGGGACGGATGAAGAAATTGAAGAGGCATGCTCATACTTGAAGTCGAGTTTGAAATGAAAGATTTGGGTAAAACCAAGTTTTGTTTAGGCTTGCGGCTTGAACATGTCAAGGAGGAATCTTGGTACATCAATCAACCTACACATGAAGGTGTTGGAAAGATTTAACTTTGAAAAATCATATCCTGCAAAGACTCCAATGGTCGGAAGGTCACTCCAAGCGGACCTAGACCCATCTGGACCTAGAGAAGAGGGGAGGAAGTCACGGGAGCGAATTCCCATATTTGAGTGCAATATGAGCGCTCATGTACCTTGCAAATAGCACTAGACCGGACATTGCGTTATTGTGAATTTGCTAGCTCAGTCTGATCTGAGAACCCACCAAAAGGCATTGGAAAGGATCAAGGACATCTTCCGCTACCTCCAAGGAAGCAAAGACCTCGTGCATTCTTTAGAAGAAATAATGAATTGAATTTGGTTGGCTATGCCGATCTTTGGTATTTATCGGACCAGCATCTTGGCAAGTCCCAAAGCGCTATGTTTTCCTATGTGGAGGAACAGCAATTTCTTGAAGTCGTCTAAGGGACTCTTGTCTCGGCGTCGACAAACCACTCGGAAATCATCGCTTTGTATGAAGCATCGCGTGAATGTGCATGGCTCGGAAGAATGGTTCACCACATCCGGAAGTCATGTGGTTTGAACATTGAGCAAACTCCACGATAATTTATGAAGATAATGCGACTTGTGTTGCCCAAGCACGGATGGGTTATGTGAAGAGCAATCTCACGAAGCATATCAACCCCAAGTTCTTCTATGCTCATGAATTGCATAAGATGAACGAGATCAAGATATTGCATACTAAGTCATGTGAAAATCTTGCATTTGTTCACTAAATCACTCCAAGATCTACCTTTGAAAGGTGCGTGAAAGGAATTGGGATGATGAGACTTAGAAGTCAGATTTCGGGGAGATATTTCACATACTCCCACATGAATCTGAAGATGAATTATGAATACCCAACATGAATCTCGAAGATTAGCATTTGAAGTTGGGAGAATTGTACTCTTTTTCCTTAGCAAGTTTTCATGAAGTTTTCTTGCATAAGGTTTTAACGAGGTAATTCGTGCAACATAGTAGCGTATGCTATGTACTCTTTCTCCAAGTATTTTTCCCCTTGGGTTTTTACGGAGTTTTAATGAGGCATATGCATCTCATGACAAAGGGCCCAAGGGGAGTGTTGAGAAACCTAAAGCCCATTGAAGGCCCATGTGGACCCTTAGCGAAACCTAGAGAGCGCTATAAAAGGAGGAGGGTCCCCATGTACACGAAATTCATTAGCAATAAAGAATTTCCGCTTTGCTCTCCTAAACACGTGTGTCTCTCTCTTTACATCTCCACTTGGATCTGTTGGGAACCCGGACTATTCGATAGCGAGTTCCTCAACAAGTACAATAGCAAAGCCAACTCGACTAATAGTAAGCTAAAAGTCGGTTTGTACAATAACTGCTTTCTAAAGGTTGTCTCTAGATATTGTGCAATAACTATCTTTTCTCTCTTGTACATAAATGATCTACCTATGCTCTCAGTGCAAAACTGGCTACTAAATAAGAGCCAACTCTCTTCTCTCTCCTCTAATCTCACTCCTCCACATAGATCAAAATGACAGTGTGTACAAGCTAAGAGCCAGCTGACGTGACCTTATTGTACATGCCCTTAGTTCGATATAGATTAGGGGGCCAGGTATGCGTGCCTCCCAAGAACACTCATTCTTTTCCATATTCCGTGTAACTTCATGATCCATGGCAATAAAATCTATGAATGTGTACTACTCTGTTATTTCTTCATAAGTTCCATAAAGACTCGGAGTCTTATGCATCAACAGTTATATTTATATAATTTATGTGTTTTACGTAAACTTTTTTCACCATCTAATTATCATCGTGCGAATGGTGGAGAGTGAGAAAAATGTTAAGAGGAAAAAAACGTGAAACTTTTTTAACTAGAAGTTGTCTGTAGCATAGTCATCTTCCTTTGCTTTGAGGGCTAAAAATTCCTATAACAAGGCGAGGATCTGCAACGCCACCTAGTGACACCCGCACAAATCGATCGATTTCGTTCCATGGAAAACTAAGGAAACCGATCGATCGATCAGTACATACTATAGCCATTGCAGATCAGCTAGCTCTTGATGGCAATTGTCAAGAAGCTAATTAAGCCAGCATAGCGTGCATGCAGTCCAGAAACTCTTTTCGGTTGATTTGTGTGATCGAGTAGTCCCTGCTAGCTCGATGGATATCCATGGTCGAGTTTGAATCCCCATTACTGGCGAGGCGCTTCGTGGTTAAGCTAAGGAGGTGCTAGCTAGCTCGGAGAGATTTAATAGCCACCACAGCATTAGGATCTTCCTTTTGATTTGGGACCATGTTTTCTTCTCTCTTTTGGTGCCAGAGATCGATGTATTCGTGCATCATCCGATCCATCAATTATATATAGAGGAAAATTCTTTCGAAGAGGAAAAAAAAGCAAAAAAAAATGTAGCTCAATTTTAAGAGAGGGGAATGAATTTTTTTTGAAAAACAAAAGAATTCTTTTTTAAAAAATAAAAATACCGTAGCTAGGCACTGCAGTTTACTGTCGCTATGAACTGTCGTTCCTACTGTGAAAACCATCACGTGGCGGACTGACGGCAATGTACGCAACAATATAGATATCTATATATACATAAAATGATAAGTTCCTAGAAATGTTCTCACTGACGAGATAAATAGAGATGGATGCCCTTAATATCCGAGTAGATCCCGATTTTAAGCAAATTTTTCATCTGTCCATGTATATTTTAGTCACTTGAGTTGAGGACGTTGTGTGGCATGCAACCAACGCTGACGATGAGAAGTAGGAGTTTAAATCCGAGGAAGGCTTTTAATTGTGGAAGGATTGGGTCGGACCGGCGGCGTGTGGAGGTGGAGGATCGGGCCAGCGAGAATCAGCTGGCACTCGGATTCTGATTCTATGTAGAGAAAAGCTTCTAATTGTGGGAGAAGCTATCTAGAATTCTCTATTTGGCAAATAATCCTATTTTCTTTTAAGGAGAAGTTGGGCAGAAGCTATCCCGAAGGGAGCCTAAGGGTGTTTGGGATGGCTTCAACTTCAGCTTCTCTCCTCTAGAAATTGGAAGCCAAAAGCCGAAAGCCAGTAGCTCATTTGTACTACGAGAAGTTAGAAGCTAAAATCTGGCCATGCTAAACAGGGTCTAACTCGAGTGACAGTCTGAAGGTGTGCCAAGGAATGCAAAAGATGGCTCTTGTTGGCTAGTTTTTATGATTTAAAGATTATTGTAGGAGCTTTTTATCCCCTAGAAGGAAAAGAGGAAGACACTTTTTTTTTGTGTCGAGAGGAGTTACTCTCTATACCGTATCTCATAACATAGATAGTATCTCACGTGATACCTATTCAGTCGTGCAGTCTTTCAGATATACAGCCTAGTCGAAAGCTACTTCTTAAAAAGGTACAGCCATGTTAAATATGGCATAACTTGAGTGACAGTCCGAAGCTATGCCGACGAATGAAAAAGATGGTTCTTGTTGGCTCGTTTTACTGATTTAAAGATTATTGTAGGAGCTTTTAGCCCCTAGAAGGAAAAGAAGCCACTTTTTACCGTCAGCGGAGTTACTCTCTATGCTGTATCTCATAACATAGAAAGTATCTCGCATAATAGAGAGTATGCACGTGTAGTATACAAGTATATAAGACCATTTAGGTGGTATGTATATTTTGTAGATGTGATATGTATATTTCTTAGACACATTCTTTTTATGTACGAATATGAAGGTATTTGCATGTCGCTAAAAACCATACACTCCGGTCCTTACAATTTGTTTATGTGAATCATATTGAAATATTTTATAATTAGTACACAAATATACTCAAAGTGATAAAGTAGTATTTGAAGTTTGTTTAGGTGGCATATCAGAGATGGGGGTAACTATATCGAAAATATAAGGTGTGTGTATATATATACACTCTCTCTGTTTCTCAATAGATGACGTTTTAGATTTTGCATTTCAACCAAGTCATGTATAGATATGACTAAATTACCCTTTCATTAGCTCACTTATTGCTTTCAGATAACATATGTTATTCTATTCCATAGTAATAAATACCATTAGGAATGATGAATCGTTGAGGTATACAAAGAAAAAATAGTTAAAAGTTATCTCGAAAATATAGAATAACTAGTCATGTGCCCGTGCGTTGCAACGAAAACTCAATTTGCAACAAAAAATTTATTTGCACGAAAGAACACTAACTTTATTTATGTTTCAATAGTAGGAAAAGTTTGTTCCTCCGAAGAGATTTGACTATCGAGTTAAATCCTCTTCCGTCTCAATCGTTCATGTTAGATCCAACGAATCAAGTACTCTGAAAGAGTACGGACGATCGTCACCAACTCTTAATTAGAATTAGTAGAGAGATATCAATCCTTACCATTGAAGGAGGAGAAAGTTATTGCCTTCCTCTTGCAGGAAATCTTCTTGCTTCTTGCACGCAATCTTTCTCTTCTCTTCTCTTCTTGCGTGTGTCTCCACTACCGACCGACCTGTCCTCTTTGAGATGAGAGTGGGTGCCCTCTAATAGGGAGTAGATGAAAGCAGAAGGCAGCGTACGCAGGCGGATGGAAGCCAAGTCTCTCCGACATCTTCGTGATTGGCATGTGATTTGGTTGCGTGATTCTTTCCTTTTAATCTATGTATTTCCAGATATGATGAGATAGAATTCCCGTATTATGAGATATGGTGAGTATATCCTTCTATCCATGCAGGATATGATGAGAAAATCATTCTATTTATAAGATATATGAATAACATCCTTCCATACATGTGAATAGAGATATGCTAAAATAATATTTCTATTTAAAAAAGATATGATAAAATCCTTCCATCTAAGATATGATTAAATCCTCTTCTATCTCAAATTGCTTCATATGGATCCAATGAATCGATACTCTAGAGGAGAACGGACCACTGCCACCAACTCTTAATTAGAAGTAGTAGGGATATGTATTTAAGAATAAAATTTCAAAGTTAAGATGACGTGTATTCAGAAACAGAGGGGGTATAATACTGATGAGACACGGTATCTAAAATGGGTCTATAGATAGAGAGCACGCGCGCTTTTGCAAACAGTTCTCAGTCAATGCACCGGTAGAGATGTCCTCGTAGATGTCATATCTATGACGTCGACGTGCCTTATCTGTACATCTCGCATCCATACAACACGTGGACATATATCGGACGTACGTGCCCATTGATGTCGATCAGGACCCTTCCTCGATCGTACGTACGTTCACGTAGTTGCGCGTTATTGTCTTGCTCTACTCGGTCGGAGCATAGTACGTTCCATGTCATCTTCTATCTCTCTTTATCACTGACAGTTTTAATAGATTTTAAAAACCGTTTATGATGAGATGTTATTATAGATGGTTACGGTTTTTAGTTAAAAAATCATCTTGTGATCGATCGGTCGGTCGGGTTACAGTTAATATTTAACGTGCAGGAATTAACAAGGAACCAACAAAATTTCACCTGCGAGATGTTACAAGTTACGATTAACATGTTGCACACTACAGAATCCCAATACCTCTAATACTTCTTCCATTCGAAAATATAAGGTATATTTTAACTTCGTATGAGTATCAAAGTTACAATGAAATTGAGCGAGAAATGAGAGAAAATAATTTAGATACCCTCTTCATGAGTGATAATACTTTAAGCGAGTGATAATGAAAAAATGCATATAGTTAAAAGAGAATAAATAATGCTACAGTAGAAAATTCTTATTAAATCTATATGCAAATCTTATATTTCTAAATAAGACTATTTAAACTGTATCCCTTCTATTTTTTGAATAGATGGAGTATACTATACTACTTGTATACAGTACTTGCATTGCATGCTATACCATGCATTAATACAAGTGTCATTGGGCTAGCTAATCAAAGGTACCTAGAGAGCAGGTAGGCGCTGACGCAGGGCGAGCCGCTCCACACGCCGGAGTGCAGCCTGAGCACGGCCCTCGCCGTCTCCTTCACGGCTGCGTCGCAGTCCGCCTGCAGCACGCAGCAGAGCTTCCCCACGGCGCCCACGCGGGCCATCTCCCACACCACGTCCGGGGACGCCGCCCTGCCGCACACGGCCGCCAGCACGCGCACCGCGCACGCGTCGGTCGCCGCGGACACGCGCAGCACCCGCCTCGCCACCACCGCGATGCCGGCCGGGTGCGCCGCCACGGCCGCACGCCCGTCGGCGCAAGCGCACAGCTGCGCCAGCAGCGCCATCACCAGCTCCGTCACGCGCCTGCCCGGGGAGGAGGGCCACGACGCGAGCTCCAGCTCGATGGCCTCGTGCGCGGCCCCGGCCTCGGCCATAAGAGTGCGGTTCTTCCCTCTCGAGCAGGCGTGCAGGAGCACGCGCAGCGCCGCGCGCGTCGCTCCCGGGGACAACCGGTCGCACACCACCGCTGTGACGGCGCGGAAGAACTCCGGCCGCAGCCGGTCCAGTAGCCCCGCGTTGGCCGCCTCGGTGACGGGTTCTAGCAGCCGCACCGCGCTCTCTCTCGCTGCGTGGCCGCCGATTACTAGCACCTGCGTTAGCGCGTCGACGAGGTCGTGGTTGTCGTCGACGAGCGGCCGGAGCTCGTCGGCGGAGACGTCGAGCGCGCCGAGGAGAGCCAGGCACGCCTCGACGGTGGGCATCGTCAAGCTCAGCTGGTCCCGAGAGCCCTTCTTGGCGCACGACACGATGAGGCGGAGCACGCGCCGGAGCACACCGGCGCCCACCATGCGCTGCCGCGCCGCGTCGCCCTTGGAGGCAGCCGCAGCCGCCTCGCGGAGCACATCGGTCGATGGGCAAGAAGATGGACACAGCAGCTTCGCGACGAGGGCGGCGACCTCCGGATCAGGCGGAGTCGGCTTCTGCAGCTTCTCCACCGACGCGGCGGCAGCAGCAGCAGCCGCCACCGTGGTGGAATGCCAGGAATGGATGAGGCGGCGGAGGGTGTGGTTCGGGGTGAGGTCGACGAGGGAGAGGGGCTGGCCGGTGACGGGGCAGGTGGCGTGGCCGGCGGCGAGCCAGCGCTCGATGGCGCGGCGGTCGTAGGTGATTCCGGTGAGCGCCGTGACCGGGTCCTGCATGGGCTGCAGCGAGATGGGGCACACGAAGTGATGAGGCATGTCATTGCCACCCAACGACTCCATGTCTATCTCTGTAGCCTTGCCAATTCTTCAACTCTTAACACATCATTGCTTCATGGGTTGTCGCTCGCTATATATAAGTAAGCGAATGCATGTCACGTTCTCACTCGTGTTTAGAACACAAGACTTATTTTGATTTTACATAATGATTAAAACTATAATAATTTTTTTTTAAAGTACGAGTGAAAATGATTAATACTCTACTTAATTATCTTAGAAGATAAGAGATAAAACTTTGTATAGGTGATAATGATATATGAAATTGACAAGTTGAGATATGAATAGTGCTGAACAATGGAAAATCACCATTCAAATTGAATTTGTTTTTTTCATATCTTTCAAATACGTTTGAGTTTGATCTTGAAATTTTACCAGTTGTAGAAGCTCACATCTTCTACATATAGTAATTTTAAGAATTTTAAGAATTTGTACATATGATTTTCATGAAGCTTACAATAAAAATAATTTACACTGGATATTAACTCATATTTAAAATAAAATTTGAAAGCTAAAATGTGCAATGAAAACGGCGCGATTTAACGGTCGAGATCAATGTACGCGTTCTTGGACCGGCCGAGGCATCGGTTTGACCTGAGGCCAACTGTTTGTTTTCTCGTTCAGCCGTCATCCCTGGGAACCTCTAGTAGGTAACGGATGTATGTACTTTTTTTGTTCGTATCCAGCCGTATATAGGATTGGACACATGGGCGGAGCCAGGCCTCAGGCTACTCAGGCTTGAGTCCGAAGCCTAGCTCAAAAAATGTATGCAATAGCCTTTGGGCTAGCACAGGCCGGCCCGAGGCTTGGAGTCTGGCCGCTCCGTCTTTGATTGGACTGGTTTGGATTCTTGAGTGCGGACTATCTACACGGTATGTACGCACAAATGCATCGACCAACTAGTCTTCCTGTAATGTATATCTATACCCTTTATAATGTACCTAAGTATTTTTTTCTGCGTTCACCCCAAATAATGCACCCCACTAGAGATAACCCAACCTTCATGCACCCAGCGAAATGTCCCCAGAAACTTGCTTCCATCAAAATTAACCTCTCAGATCTTTCCTCAGTTTTACTCACCCACATCCGATGGCCATTGTTTAATGTGTCTAACTCATCCCTGTAGCCCACAACAGATCTCCCCCCACCTCCAGCATCATCTCAAGGAAAAGGAAACAAATATCCTGGAATTAAGGAAAAGAAAACAAACGTTCTAGAAAAGGAAAAGACCATATATTACGTGCTGGGAAAAGGAAATCGAAAGACAGGGTACTATACTAGTCTCTTAAAACACGTCCAAATGGAGGCTCTTAGCGGCGCCACAGCCCATGGGTACGGCGTGCCCCAATTTGAAACACAGAATTTTTCTGGATTTTTATCAAAATTAAACTATTTTTTATGGAATTACTGTATTTTTTACTACTACAAATCATCCAAACAAAATTAAGCAATCTACGGTGACTTTAGACAACCATGTGCCTTGCCCGTCCTGCAATATAAATCTAAGCCCTCCGTGTATAAGACTAAGGAAATACTAAATCTAAGAAAATATTAATAACATTGGATCATGCATACTAATATTAAAGGCACAATCCAACTACACAGCCATTTTCCTGCATTAAAATAAGGTTGTAAAGTAAAAAATATTGCAATAACTACAATTTAATTCCTTCAATGGACTTATAATGTGGGGCGTCGCTTCCCAAGAGGAGGGACTTGTATTGTAGGATGAAGGAAGTACTAGATCTTTGTAAGGGTGTTTGGCTTAGCTTGACTCTACCAAAATTCATGGAGTTGGTGGAGCGGGGTATTCGTAGTTCAAAAATTTATAAAGCTGGAGTTGTAGATACATTAAGAGTGTTTAAGTCGGTCATCTTGTTTATATTTTAGATTAAAAATATAAACTTAATTCACTTTATTTTAGCTTACAAGTTCGGATCGAGGTGGGTGAGATCGAAGCTTTGCCAAACAGGACCTAAGTCATGTGAATTTTGTTGAACTTATATAATATTTAAAAGTTTAGTTGTTTGTCTATAAATCTTCATTCTCGGACGTCGTCAAAAGGTAACGATTGCTCGGGCGTATGTGATCCGGACATTCGAGGCGCATGGACTGAACGTTTCCAAGCGCAAGGAATTAGGTATTCCCAAGTGCGTGATCTCAAACATTCTTAGGTGTGTGGTTCAAAGTTTATTATTTTTATTATTATTGTTATTGTTCATATTATTATACAATTATGTTAATTTTGTTTAGTATCGGTGATAGTTGCTTAAGGAAGGTTTGCTGAAATTGTTAATAAAATTATGTTAAAGATGATAAAAAAAAGTAGATTGAAGTAACATTCTGAGTACTTAGAGTGCTAAGGTGTTACATAGTAACTACTCCCTCCGGTCACAAATAATTATCGTTTTAGACAAAGTTGCAGTCAAACTTTGCAAATTGGTTGTCAATATCTTTTTAAACATTTAAATTGGATACGTGAAAATCATATGTGTAGATTTGTCTCAAAAATTATTTTTATAATATTATAATTGTATTGGTTTATAAATATATTATAATAGAAATTAGTGGTCAAATCTATGTTTTGAAGACTATGTTGATATCCAAAACGTCAAATATTTATGACCAGAGGGGTAGTTTATACTCCCTTCGGTCACAAATAGTTATCGTTTTGAACATAAGTGCAATCAAAATTTTCAAACTTTATCTGTCAATATCTTTTTAAATATTTAAATTGGATAAGCGAAATACATATATGTAGATTTGTCTTGAAAAGTACTTTTATAATATTATAATTTTATTGGGTTTTATAAATATATTATATTAGAAATTAGTGGTTAAAGCGTGTTTTGAAAGTATGTCGATATCCAAAATGACAACTATTTATGTCCGTCCAGTAACTTCAGTATGAACAGATATCTAACTCCGGCGGTTTTACTCAAGTTGACTAACCAATGATAACAATCGTCCGGTTTCTTCCACGTTTAATGGTTTGAGAATTATGGGTCTTGCAATCAATGATCTGTCTCCAAGAAATTGATCAAATGCCTTCACACTGAAATAAATTATTTGACCATTGACCTTCAGTCAAATACTCGATTTAGAGTCTGAATAATGATCATGCCCCATACACTGCCAAATATCATTGTGAAAATTTCACGCTTTAATATTGAACACCCGTGAAGGTCAGTTCTCAGATAAATCTTAGAAAATATCCAGATGCAAATGAAAAATCTCAAGATCATTGCAGGATATGAAAAAAAAATACTGGGCTAGCTGACCCTACTTTTTCAGCCCAAGAAAAAAAAAGCGAGGCATAAAGACGAATAGCCACCTAATTAATTAACTCACCTACCTAACGCCTACTATGAAGGGGGAGCTCAGCAAGTCCTCTTACTGAGATTAGGCCGCGCGATAGCTTTGCTGCCGAGCTGTTTCTAGATAACACGTGTTGTTAGTCGGTTTTTTCGTGATCGGTGTGGAGGTTATTTTTATAATTATATTTGTATATGAATTAGATTTGTAAAAATAAATACCATAGGGAGCTAGAAAAGGGTTGCCTTGTGGCCGTATGTGTCAGCTTTTCCCAGTGCTACGACAAGGAGAGAGAGAAATACCGACCAATTTTTCTAGAGCACCAGTCCTGGTACACATTTGCACAGATTTTAACAGAATTTCGGCCAATAAGATATATAGCATTTGAACTATACACTATAAATTACTCTGAGGCAAACCATGTCCGTTTAGAATTGAAATAATTCAATTTTCGCTGACAAAAGAAAGAGAGAGATTCCACGTTCCAAACGAGGTCTATGTTTAGACCGTGGTGGGCTGTTCATCCTAAATCAAACACTAATTAATTACAAGCGTTACGGGTTAAGCTAGGTTAAATCATGCTCCAAATGATCGTCGGTCAATCTGGCCATAACTTCATTAGGATTCACATAAGACGTATTTTTTTTACATTAAACTAAAAAATATTAAAAATGATCAGATTATTCCTTATTATTATCACTGGACACTATACTCGATGCGGGTATGTAGAGAATATAAAGTAAAAACAAATATCTATTAAGGGCATAGAGGGGAGATCATACTAATTTTGCATTAAAATATAAAATACATCTTATATCTGCGAACAAGACTATTTTTATTAAAAAAAATACAACTTATAAATTTACGCAGAGAGGAAGTACTTATTTGAGGGTCAAAATTAACCAATTTTTTTTTCTTTCTCCCTCCCTAGCTCTCTTTTTTGAAACCAGCAGGCTCCAAACAAGAAGATCGTCGGCGAATCTGGTCATAATTTCTTTAGGATTCACGAGTACGTTGTACATTATTTGAAGTTCGAAATTAACCAAGACTCGACAATTCTATTCTGTGCTAACATCACTCTCACGTAAACACGATATAAGCTGAAAGAGATCTACGCATGTTGACCATAAAAATTTTGTTCATCGGCTTTTCTTTTTTTCCTTTCCTCTTTAATTCACAGCTGCAACTTTCACAACTTTTTTCTATCTTATTAGCGTGCACACACATACATGTGTTGCAACGGAGTCCCAAAAATAATGTCATATCACTAAACCATCTTAAATCGCACCATGAGCATTGACTTTTCACCACATGTGTATCAAGCGAGACAATGAAGCCATCACTTATGATAGCATAATTCACACCTAATTCCCGATCTAAGAACCTATTCTTTAATGAAAAAGGGTTATTTTGTTTAGCTTTAAAAATCAATTAAAGCAAGAGAAGAACAATTAACGCAATGATAAGAGAGGGCCAAAATGTTTACTTCTACATAAAGTTTTATAACTAAATTTGCTTTTTTTTTCAATGCGTATGGCATGGATATTTCACTAACATTTTTTAGCATTGGCAAATAAACTCAACAGTTTGGGGGAAAAGGAATGCTTTAATATCTTGACGTGGATTTGAGTTATTATGAACTGCAATTAAATAATATGTCACAAAGTAATGATCATAATCCTCTTAATAGGACTACACTTATATTATCATCCTAAATATTCAAACAAATGATCATAATCCTCTTAGAGCAGGTACAATAACAAAGTTCACTACTTATTCTATCTCTCATCCATATAATCTAGAATAAGCAATAAATCCAGCTTGTACAATAACTGTCTTTAAAAGTTATCTCTAGATAAACACTAAAGCATTTAATTTGGGCATTCAACATTAACTTCATCTTTGTTGCTTGCGCCGGCTCCAACATGGGCTTTTGGCTGGCTATAGCATGTTGTTTCCTATGCAATGTTGGCTGCTAAATAAGAGTCGGTTCTCGTCTCTCTTTTCTTTTCTCACTCTTCCACATCAAATAAATTTGATGTATACATGCTAATAGTAATCTGAGATGATTTTATTGTACCTATCCTTAGTAGGACGATAGCTATAATATCATCCTAAATATTCTATACTTTGATTCTGTAGCTTGTATTTTTATGTACTGCTAAATCACCTTTATTATAAGAATCCAACTATTGTTCAAATGATACAAGCAGGAAAGAGCCTAGTCGTCCAAGGCACTATCAATACCTGACTGTATTTCCTTAACTCTACATTAACAGGGTATTTATCAGGGTACACACCAATAAAAAACTGCATTGTTCATTTGTTTCTACTTTCACTACAGTACCAAGCAATATTTCAAAATTTACACATTATGAAATTGGTCTGTGCGTTCCTTCCTCATCCTCAGAGCTATGTTTATCGTCACAATAAGATGGATCACCGGTCATACTATTGTCATTAGATATTTTAGTTTCACATAATCTAGTGTCATTAGATGTGTCCTATGGTGCGGGTAAACTCCTTAGCGTGTGTGTGGTGGTGGGGTGCGTGCTGGGACGAAACAGGGTAAACTCCTCGTTTTATTAGTTAAGATAGTTAACATAATGCATTGGATTAGTTAACATAATGCATTGGATTAGTTGAACAAAATTAAAATTGAGTGAAGGCCATTCCAACATCACGAAGAAGCTTGGTGGTTCAATTTGATATTCCCTCGGTCCCACGATATAAGACCAAGCTCACTATATGTATGGACTAAGAAGACTCATTTGAAACATAGGAATTTTACTATATTCCTTAACGAACTGAAATGTTTCTGTGAAATTATTGCGAAACTTAGGGTAAAATCCGTGCATTTGAAACATGCACTAAAGATTTTTACTCCGAATCATCCGCAAGAATAACCAAACCTTCCATCCAGTTTCTTCCGTGTTTAAGGGTTTGAGAATTATGGTTGCAGCCAATGATCTGTCTCCAAGATATTGATCAAAATGCCTCGGCATTTTCTTTTGCGACACCAAAATTAATAATATTTGACCACAGACGTTTGGTATAATGCTAACTTTGCGAAAGGCTGAAATTGAATCATTCCTCCGTTTTGCTATATTTATCCTAGCCCCATCGTACGCACAAATCAAGAAAACAGTAAATCTAATAAATAATGAATGGAAATGACCATACATACCTCTATTAAATGACATACCGCAACCACTTCACATCTTCCAAAGCAGAGAAAGAGAGAGATTATAATAACTATATTATTTTCTCCATGGACAGATATATCAAAATGAATACTCTCAAGACCATAGTTGTATCAGAGGAGAGCGGATTCATTCAAGAGGAGGTGAACATAAGTACATATACTAAATATAAAAACTACCAAGTCGATATATTATAGTTGAAATTTAAATGCATGTAATATAGTATTAGTATGTAAATATGTAAGGAAAAAATTACTTTTCATTCTTTCTTTGTGCGAAAGAAGAGATTTGACAAATAAAATATACAGGCGGGATTTCTCGTGGTGGGCGGGCCCCACCAACCCCCTCTGGCTCCGCCTCTGGTTGTATAACAAAAGGAGGTAGTAATAATAATGAGCATGGCCGATACTCCGATGGATATTCTCTAAAAATTCCGTCGGGTAAGCATTGAAAACAAGTGACCGTGAAGATCAGTTTTTAAAAAATTCTCAGAAAATAACCAATGCCGGGGTGTTATGTTCTGTATATGTGAAAAGCCTCAAACTCAAACACATTTGCAACCAATATATGAAAAAAAATTAAAACCCAAGTAACTGGCTACTTAACCCGACTTTGCAGCCCAAGAATCCTTATGGAGCCCTACCCGCGTTGCTAAACATAGTAATTGGCCCTTTCTAAGTTGGCGTAGATAGGACCAACATGCAGTGTTTGCAGTGTACGGTTTTGAGGATTTGGATGGGTATAGACATACATTTTAGTACCACATCGGTTGATTACATGTAGTGTAACGTATTGATAAGCTGCTCTACGGCCCTTTCGTGATGTCATTATTTTCTAGCTCACAATAATTTTTTAAAAAAATTCTGATATTTTTTCGAACACAATTACAAAAATAGTTCTATATCACAACAGCGGAAACGTCGGTAAACAACACTTTAGCAATCTAAAACCAAAATCAATCCCAAACCACGATTGATTCCGAAGCACACGGCTAGCTTTGCCTAGCCTTTTCTTTTCTTTTCTTTTTTTCTCTCTCTCCGAAACCATTTCCTTGTAATCGGTGCCTTGATGCAAAGATTTGATGAAGTGCAATGACTTGGGAGACTCGGAAGACAAAATTTAGTGCAATTAAAACACTAATTACAAGCGAATCGGGTTAAGCATCACCCTTACGAGTATGCTGCGTTATTTGAAGGCCGAAACCAAGACTCGGCAAAATTCTATTCCGTGCTAGCATCACTCTTACGACGAACACAACATAGGCTGAAAGAGAAGTCATTTACTTACGCATGTCGATCATGCAAAAATATCTGCTCGACGGTTTTCTCTTTTCTTTTCTTTTTGGTTACCCTAATTCACAGCTGCAACCTTGTCAACTATTTTTTTTAATCTTAACAGGCAGACGGATAGATTGCAGTCATAACGTATTGCTTCGGTTGAAACAGAACTAAAATGGTCAAGTTTCATTAGCGGAAGCAGATCCGTACAGTCCTCTTAAGCAGTCCCAAAAGGACCATCCAATCGAATTTAGATGGTTCAGATCGGTCAAAAATACTGTGCTGATCTTTTACTGCACAAAATATTGTTCATATACTGTAGCAAACATTGTTCATCCATTTTTTTTCCCTGATCCAGATTGTCTGATGCTTCGATTGGACGGTCAACACCTACAAGAACTTAAGTTGTAATCGCCGTATGGACTGCACCGGAACTACTTACCAGGGATAAGTTGAATACTAGTGAAACTTCACTGATTGAAAGTATAACAGACCAGACTCATTTTCTCGCTTAACAAGCACCAGCAACTTGCTCCGAACCAACGCACGGATCCTCCTTGGCAGCATCATTCGTAAAACATGATGATCTTTACATGAATCATGGCAACACAACAACAAGAGAGGAAATACAATAAAATCAATTGAAAATCATATGCAACACAGCGTCTGCAACTGATGGAACAAGAATGTTCGGCCCCAGACCCCAGGGAGCGTCACAGTTCTTCAACTTGGCATGAAGATCCATCGAATGCGCTTCCAACAGCACAAAGAAGCGACTCGCTCAGTGGTTGAATTTGATATTAATAAGTAAATTGTGGTGGAGGGAACAATATAAGGGTGTCTCATTTAACCTGATGCCATTTATAAAGTTAGTACATCAGAGATAATGAATTGAATTGTGACTCGATAAAACAAATTTTATGGTTTTTTTCTTCAGGTTTTCAAAGAGCTATTTACCTATGGGAAGTCAAAAAAAAAAGAACATAACATTAATTAATCTAATTACCTACTGCACAATACTTCCATTCCATGCGATGAAGTGAATAACAAATTTACATCTAGTACATCAATTAGCAAATTCATACCCAAACAACAAGCGCGGGGACCTACTTCCATTGCTGCTAGGTGGTTGCCTGCTGCCTAGGTAGGAGGTTCAACAAACCATGCACATACAACAATCAGTAGAAGAAAACATGAATTTCAGATATTCACACAAATGAAACTGCATTCTTCAGAAATTTCTTCCACCACCAAATGTCGATGGGGGATGAACTGCATCGTATGCAGAATATTCCTGTCATGATTCACAATTACACTAAGCTTAGTAAACTAATAAATCTATGAAGTATTAAAGCAACTAGGTGAGGCACGTATAAAACATGCACAAATAAAAGCAATAACAATAGTTCGAAGAGATTTAGAAATTATAATCTGTGCCCGTTATATAGGAACAACAAACTACTTACAACATGAAAACAAGATTTGCTACAGCTGTAGCCATTTTTGAGGACATGGGAATGATAAGAGTTATGGAGGTCCCTCCTCCTGATGATACTTAAATATAACATGGCTGGGGTTAGTATGTCGGACCTAGCCATCACAAATACCAAAACACTAGACTAGTAATACTATATTATTTTCCATTAACAATAGGGCAACATCATTCAATATTTAGGATCGATGCTACAGAGTGATGGCGAGATTGATGAAGATGTGAGCCACAGGATACAGTGAGGTGGTTGAAATGGTGCCAAGCATCGGGTGTCATATGTGATAGAAAAGTTCCTCAAAACTTAAAGTTAAGTTCTATAGGATAGCGATTAGACTTGCGATGTTGCATGGAGCGGAGTGTTGGGCGACAAAAGATAGCATGTATAGAAGATAAGCGTAGCGAGATGCGAATGCTGCGGTGGATCTGTGATTATACAAGGTGAGATCGAATCCGCAATGATGATGTACGTGATAGGGTTGAGGTAGCACCAATTGAAGAAAAGCTTGTCTAAAATCGTCTGATATAGTTTGGACATGTCCAACGGAGACCTCCTGAGGCACCTGTGCGTAGTGGAATTTTGAGTCATCGCGAAAACATAAGTAGAGACTGACCGATACTAACGTGGGAAAAAGCAGTTAAAAGAGACTTGCGGGATTGGAATATTCCCAAAGATTTGGCGTTTTATAGAGGTGCATGGAAGTTAGCGATCCACGTACCGGAACCATAACCCAAGATCGAAGATTTAGGGGTTTTATTGACTTTGATTGGATTTCTTTCCTAGTCTACCCCAACATATTTGAGACAAAAGACTTGTTGTGTTTGTTGTTGTTGTTGTTGTTGTAACAGGTCAACATCAGCATAAGAAGCACTGAATAGAACCAACTATTATCTAAATTCTGATGGTGACAATTTAGCATTACAAGCTATACAGTGTGTGTTCCAAGGTCAAGCTTCCAATTGAGGAAGTGAGGAAACAATGATATATTACCTTTCAGAAAGACAAGGATGTCTAGAAACTAAATGTTGGTAACTTACAGCAACCTCAATAATAGCTCTGTTAGTATATCCCACGTTTTGTTTTGCTGCAAATTGTGTCACCCATAATTACATAGAAGCAGATCTTGGATATGTTTTGGAAGTACAGGAAAAAGAAAAAGGCCAAGATGCTAGATTAGCTTATTACACCCTTTCATTTGGTTAAGGGTAATCACAGATTGACCGAGTTAATTTAATTGAATTTCACTAGGCATGTTTGGCAGTTTCCTAATTGCATCTACTTTTAAACACATGTTACCCTCAATTAATATAAGATCTAGAGTAGGAAGTTCTTCAAAGTACCTGAGGTGCACACTGAGTCACAGAATGCACATTTGTATGCCCCTGAATCTGACTTGTTGAAACACCAGTAGCAGGATATCCCTACAAAGGGTATAAGGTGCACAAATTTGGCACCACATGTGCAAGCAGTTCATTAAATAATATTATAAAATAAAACACAACAGTTTCTGGTAGGATTTCTACCTGGTAGAAGAAAGGTCTACCAATAGATGAGTTTGTTGCAATATCTTCTGTTGCATAATATTGATTTTGATTTGGTGGATCAACAAAAACTGAGTCAACTGGCTGAGGCAAAACTGCTTGTTTAACATGTCCTGCAAAACAAAGTAGTAATTTATATAAAAAAATTTGCCAGCTTAAGCATTGCATAAACAAATTTGCATGCAAAGGAAAAGAGAAAATCGTGAACTTTTATCCTGCTTAGTTGATTTTTCTTCCTCTTTTGACCTTACTTCCATCTTTGTCCCTTCCTGAGGATGCATATGCAATCTTTTGAGTTCACATACACTTTCTAGTGATTTTCCCCATTTTCAAGCACGTCCAGGATAAGTTTTCTTGTATCCTGATGACCTTTGCTCTTCATCAACAGATCATAAACAAACCTCATAGCTCTGTTGCGATATGCAAGCTCAGCCTCTGCACAATTTTGTTCTGGAAACTCGTCGGTTGGAAATAGATATGTTCCTTTCCTGACATATTTTGTCCACCTTTTTAAAACATACCTTTCAGGAATTTTATTGACATTCTTGAGACTAAGTGCATTCAGTGCATGTAAACAAAGTATTCCCATTGTCTCAAACTTTTTACAACTACAGTTCAATTCCAAGGTAGATGTGTCAAGGAAAACTATCCAAACTTTTGGACCACTTCTTTGCAAAATGAACTCAAACCTATACAGTGTTTCACTACATTGCAATTCCTGATATGAAACTCCACTGCATCCATCTAGAAATTCTGTTTCAAGAGACTTGTAGATTTTATGTGTGTAAACTTCAGCGGCGTGTTGCATAATATTGCTATGCTTAACTGTACACTCTAGGGCAGTCTGGTTACACTGAATATCCTCTACAGATTCATTTGTACGCCAGCTCCCTACCAGTTTATCAAACTCAAGAACAAAATTGCTGAGTGAAGTTGATTCGTCAGCAATGCTGCACAACACATTGTTTAAGCTCTCACTCCTATCCAGTGATTTAATACCACCATCAAATGCATCCTTGTGAAGAGCTGTGCACCACTTATGCCTCTGCTGATACAGATCAGTAATCCACTGGTGATCCTGTATATCATACTCATGAAGCATCAATGCCCATGTTTCCTCAAACTCTGATTCTGACTCACAATCTTTCATGCACTTTGTGAACATACTATGAAATGTTCCAGAAGCATTTAGAGTGCCTAAATGGGACTGTAGGTTCTTTTCAATATGCCATTGACAAAGACAATGATGTGTCTCGGGGAGAACATCCTCAATTGCCTTGGAGATAGTTTCGTTCTGATCAGTAAAGATTGTTTTAGGAGGACAACCACCCATTGACTCCAAGAATGACCTAAATAGCCATTCATAGGATGTTGAGGACTCATCCAACAAAAATGCACAGCCAAACATAACATTTTGCCAGTGGTGGTTAACGCCAAAAATGGGGCACATATCATATTATACTTGTTGAGTACGATATGTTGTGTCAAATACAACAACATCTCCAAAACAATCGTAGTCAACCCGGCTTCTACCATCTCTCCAAAAGAAATTAGTCATTTGGCCTTCTTGATCTACTTGCACATCCCAAAAGAACATACCTTGTTCAATTGTTTCACGCTTGAAATAATGTACAAGTGCCTTGGAATCCTCTGGTTCAAGCAGTGTGTAATTTTGGATGCTAAGCTGACTCTGACATTCAGTACCATCTTCGTTCATATGTAAACTGTCATGCACTTTTTGGATTTCAGAATTCACCATTGCATTCAGCACACCAGGTTTTGGAATTGAAAGGGTCCTCACTGATCTCAGTAAGTGTATCTCTTCAGGCGAACCAACTCATGGTTATGTTCAGGAATTATCTGAATAACTCGCCATTGACCTTCAGAATCAACTCTAAACGGACCATCGCTTTGCAATTTGTTCTGGTCTCTGGCCTATTAAAGTTTGCCTCAGTGAGCTGCTCATCATCCTTTAAACCTTCCTTTGAGCAGTAATAGTCTTTCGTCACGAATAGTTTTGGTCCCTGTATAATAGTACTGCTTTCCTTCCGCACACTAAAGCCCATACGGTGCCCATAGTCACAGTACAGCCTGTAAGCTTCTTCCTCACTATCTGCGACTTTATTACGCAATTCTTCAGTCAACTCCTCACGGGTTGGAATTACAAAATTATTTTCCTGATCTTCTTCATTCCTCACAGGATCTTCCATCCCTCCTTGTTCTCGGCTGTCAAAAGCTACTTGCCCCACGTTTTCAGCATCATAAATGATTTGCACCTCTCTGTCCTCCTGAGTTTCTTGCTCATTATCTCCAACACCGTCCAGACATATTGCCTCCCCGTCGATCTCAATAGCAATGCTGGTACCTTCCATTACTGCATAATCCACCACAAAAGGCAACATTATTGGTCCACATGTCAAGCAAGATGTAACTACAGATAAAGTCAACCAAAAAGTACCACAAATTACAGATGCTATTAACATAAATGAGAAAGAGATACCGACATACTAGAGCACATTAACATTCGATCCATAATAGCAAATTCAAGCAAGCCTTTTCAAAGCTGAACCCTAAAGCCCAAATGTGCTTTAGGCATTGTGCCAATTAACCGTTATATTTGATTATCCAAGCTACCCTCACCATGTGATCCATGCAAGCCCCCACGCATCACGTAAGTTGCCTAACCCAAAATTGCAACACATGCAAGTAATCTACTTGCCGAACGCTGAATTCCGAGATTGGTGACTTGGCATTTGCAAGGTTTTCGTCCCATTTCATATTACCAGGTTACCACAGTATCTCTCCCCTCAGGTTCTCCAGTGCAGGGGCGGAATTAAGGTGGGAAAACAAGCAGCTGCTATTAGAACAATCGAATCCGCAACTAACTGGATGGACTGGAGCATCTCAGAAAGAAATATTTGGATTTAATTGCTAACCTCGAAGAACACACTCAGAACAATCCAAGCAAGCTACGTTAGGGCTTCAGTATTAACAGAAGAAATCAGCCTGGATGGATCTCCTCTCCACTCTACGCCAATCCAATAGACACTCTTCCAGGGGCGGCAAGGCTGAGGGGTGGGCGCCGCCCGCCGGCGAGGATCCGGTGGACCGAGGCGGCGGGGCGGGGCGTCGCCCCGTCTCAGCAGGCCGGCGACGTATGGTGACACGGTCGCTAGGGGAGAGCGGCGGCGGCCGGGAGCCATCTTGTCCCGGCGGGCCGGCGGCGCCTCGCAGTGCGGTCGCACGGGAGGTGTGAAACCAGGCGCTGCGGAGGCCGGTGTGGGAGGAGGAGAGCGGCACGGCACGCGACGAGCCGGCGACCGTGAACGGCGCCTCGCTGAGCGGGGATGCAAGCGGCGCAGGGAGGAACGAATTTGGCGGCGGCGACGACGCAGCGTGGGTCGCTCGGCGATGGATGCAAACGGACGGCGCTGGTGGGGAGGGAGGGAGATGATTGGGCTGAAGATGAGGAGAAGATGGGCTAGGCTTCACAGGGAGTACATGGGCCTATAATAGGCCCAGCCTGGGCTATATGAACAAGGTCTAAAGACCCCTTCTCACTGCAAAGTATTATAACTCCTAACTCCTAAGCTCCTCCTGGTTCATTTCTTTTTCCCAGGATAGACGGATGCACGGATGCGCCAACTCAACACACACCACACCTGTACATGCGTATATAGATACATATTTTTTTTCACTGAACACGCATGCGTATACTTACTCCTAAATTCGGTAGATACCAGCGCTAAGTCTCGGACTTGAACCTGACGATGGACTTAGGTCCTATTTGTTTGGGCTTAGACTTTTTGGGTTTTAGCTTTAAGCTAGTTTTTTTTAGTTTAACGAGCTTTTAAGCCGCCTGCTTTTAAGTCAAGACAAGTTGTTTAGTATCCTGACTTTTTGATGGGTTAGATGATGTAGCTTATTGTTGAAAAGTCTGAAATACCCTTTAAGGTTGTAAAGACTTTTCTTGTGTACTGTACAAATGTTTCATGATTTTTTCATGAATGGTGTATTGAAAATCATAGATTAATAAAACAAATACACATCAAGAGATTACCAAACTTCATCGCTGAAGACAATCCATCGACTACCAAATCACACCTACTTTGATGTTAATCTCGCGAGCAACTTGCGCTTATAAAAATTACCAGGCCACATGCGTGTGTTGGAGAATGAGGCAGGCGGCGGCAGATCGTGGCTCTGTTCTTTTGAGTTCTGAGCTCCTGACTTCAGATTTTGAATAAGCAAATCGTAACATGTTTCTTAGGTCTAGATGTTAAAATAAGCCACTAAGTGCAAAATTCATTAAAATGTTTGCTTCTTTTCACACTCAGCACACTCTCTCTACTCTTAATTCTTATTACCTTCGTGAACACAGATTTACAACAAAAACAGAAACATGCTGCTGTAAGGATAACTCTTTTATTTTCTCTCCTTGCTCTGCAACAGCAGCTCCCATTTTATTACGATGAAGCTTCTGTTTCATACATAGTTTTAGCATATATATAGTTCATAAAACTATCTGTCTATACTCTTGCAACCATCAAGGAATTAGCAATACCCTCGCGAAAGGCATACATGTCTCTATCATCCATTGCTGATACATTACCACCACCACCTCCTCCAGATGATCCAGCTTGTGTAGTGTTAGGATCATATAGTCTTAAATCATCATCGCATCTCTTAAAAAGTTCATCATGTAAAGCACTATCTCGGATGAAATTGTGAAGAGCCATACAAACAATAATAATTTGCGTTTGGTTGTCCATGTTGTAACTTGGCATAGCCAACAAGATTAAATCATTTCATTTTGACATGCCAAATGAGCGTTCAATCACATTTCGAAGGAGGAGTGAGCATGATTAAACACCTCGTATTTTCCACTCGGTTGTCTACCCGTCGAAATTCGGTAGATGATACTTTTGTCCCTTATAAGGAGATAGATAGCCCTTTCGATTAGGATATCCCGCATCAACAAGATAATATTTCCCTATACATGAAAAAAATGTTGATTATGCAAACCAAGAATATCGTTATATAAATTAGTTTTATTTTGAAAGAAGAAAGTACAGTCGGAGGATGTGGAAACCGATTTGAATACTTGTCCAAAGTATTATTGAATATCCTTGTGTCATCATGCCGAACACGGCCATCCGGCAACAACAAATGTGAACCTCATGTCGAAGTCACATACCGCCATCACATTTTGGGATGTATATCCATGACGACTGTGTGGACAACACCTTTCGTCATTGAAACAACAACATGTATGTCGGGATCGGACGGCTGGCGCGCGTCCCGACACGTGTCTGTTCCCCCTCGTGCGGGAGGCTGTTCCTAAGCCAGCGAGAGCGTCTCGATCTACGGCCCGAGGCACCGGCGGTATTACGGTCGGGATCCGACCAAAGGTCCCAAGAGGCCACAGGGACACTCTTCCCGACTGGCGGACCTCTCGAGCTCTTTCCGACACAGTGGGCGGGCTCCCGACCTCCGCGGCGGGGCGGGTCCCGACTCCGACCAAGCCGAGCTCCCGACCTCCGCGGCGGGTTGGGATCCCGACTCGATCAAGCCAAGGCAACCCCGCCAAGGGCGCGTGTCAAAGCCTCCGCGACCAGCGACCACGTGCCCCACGGATGGGGTCAATCGAAGTGACTATACGAGCGGTGGCCACTTCCAAGATGGTTTAATGGTTCTTTGAAGTCATGCTTCGATCCATCGGCCGGTCCGCGTCTGATCACGAAGACACGCGCTCCCTCGGCGGCACCAGCGTCATGAGCAACCGCGTCAACACTCGTCGGGATCACGAGAAGGCAAATCGCCATTTCGGTGAAATACCTAACCGCCTGCGACCAGCGAGACTACCGGCCCAGCGTGGGCGGGGCGGCGGTGACGATTAACGGGACGAAGGACCGAGGCTCTTAGTATAGGCCACCTCGCCCTTCCCGGCTCGAGGTAACTGCCCCTTCCTACAGTATAAAGGGAGGCGGGAACCCCGGGAAGAAGGGGATTCTTCTCGTTAAGCCATGAACACTCTTGCGCTAGGGTCCAATAACTCGTTTGTAAGCTTTGTCGACCATCTACTGAAGGCAATACGACACCACCACCTGGCTGGAGTAGGGGTTCGGCCGAACGATATAAACCTCGTGTCCCAGGTTTGGTTCGCGCGAGTTCCCTGCAGCAGTGCCCGCCGAGGTGCCACCGGACAGCGAAGCTCTGGGCCTCGCCCTCGTCACGATCCTTCCCCTCTTTCTTTGCGGTCGGCGGTCCGATCGTCGGCGGTGGCGCCACCGTGGGGCCCGAAGTTTCGTTCGTCAAAGTTCGTCATCTTGGCGGCTCAACATCTCGGCTCCACTACCGGCATGTCACGAGCAGCGAGCTTGGGCTCGGGCGCTGTCCCCGAGTGCCAAGGCTCCACATCCATGCTCGCCATCCTTGTCGCCCGACGCCATGCCTTCACGGTCGGCGGACGTGGGGCAACCCACAGGCGGGCGGCGGTGGCGGAAACCCCTCGGGGCGCGTCGGCTCGCCAGTCGCCATCAACGAGCCATCGCCACCATTCGGCGAGAGGCGTGGTGCGACCCGCTCGATCCGTGGTTCGGCCCTCCGCGTCGCCACGAACCTGCCCAAACGCTGCGGGCCATCGCCGGTCATGGTGACCCGCGGGCGGTTCGGCCCTCTTCCGCGATCCTGGCGAAGAGCTCAACAAAGCGGCCGCGGCGTCACACCCGGCGACAAGCAAGCTCTGGGCTTGAGTCTCGCCCGTGGCACCAATGACCCCTGTCGCATGATCGCGGCGCTTCCCGGCGGGATCCCGCCCCGGGCTCGCACTAACGCCATCTTCACGCCTCCCGAAGCGGGAAGGGGCGGCGTGGGCTTCGCCCGTCGCCCGGTAGCGTATGCGATGCTCGCCGGACGGCGGTACTTCGAGTCCCTCTCCGGACGTCCAACTCGGCGACAAAGATCGTAACCACTTGCGGCGCCACGCAGCAGCGCTCCGTCGACCATCACGGTCGGCGAGTGCGCCACCGGCTCGAGTTCTCCTGTCGTTGGTGGCGACTCCGGCGCTAGCGGCGGCGGCGATGACCTCCGACCTCTGGTGCCCGGCGTACTCGTGCGATCTCCGTCGGATGCATGTTGGCGGCCGTTTAAACCCGGCGATGATGGAAGCGGTTCGGCGGGACCAAGAATCGCGAATTCCTCTCCATCTACTCCACGCCATCTGGCGGCGGAAGAACGAGCGGTGATGGCCAACTACCTCCCACGTTACGGGCGGCGCCGCCCACGGCTCTTCAACGGCGTCCGGCACCTTCGATCGTGGCGCCGGTGAAGCGCTCTCGGCTCCAACTTCGAGGTACTCACGAGCGGCCTGGCGGGAGAGGACTGGACCGTGTTATCAAGGAAAGGGGAACATCTGCGGGACTTCGTCGCGGTTCACCGTCGCGTGGCTTCGATCCCCAATGTTTACGACGAAACCGTCATCAAGGCTTTCAAGTTTGGCGTCAGGAGACGGGCGTCTTACGGAGGACCTCGAGATTGCCACAAGGTTCACCGTAGACAAACTATTCCGCATGGTAGGCGGTGCAGCGGACGCGGATGATCTTTGTCATTGGAAGCATGACTATGACCGGGCAAGCTCGACCTCGCCTTGGTAACGAGAATATCCGGCGCTAAGGAAGGAGACCGGGCCAGCGACAAAAAGCGAGAAAAGACCGCGGCGTCGAGGCGGTCGGCTACGAAGAAAGCGCGGTATGCTACGCTAGCACAAAAAAAAACTACCGCGCAACGACTACTCGCAAGATGGGGATCATAGATAAGATTACCACTAGGCGCGCGATTGCGAATCCTTCCAGCGTCGATGTAGTGGTTAAATCCTCGCCGCGATCGTTGCGTCGATGTAGTGGATCGTCCTCGCCTCGCCGTGGATCGTCCTCCCACGCCTTGATCGCGGCGGCGTCACCGATGATCCACCGTCCGAGAGATGGAGCGCCGTGCGTGTGTGCAAGCACCTAGTCGCTCGGCGAGGCGGCGAGAGGAGGAGGCTAGGGCTTCAAGTGAATCAAACCTAAGCCGTGGAAAGCACACCTGCGCCCTCCTCCTCCCTCCTTATATAGCCACGAGATGAAACCTAAACCGGGGCCCACGACATGCTAAGCCCACGAGGTTCATTAATTACGGATCCAATCCAAATTAATCGTCGACCCATTAAGTGTGTGACCTGCGAGTTCACATACGTTTGGACATGGATTGGAAAACTCTTTTCAATCCAATAGTTGGTAGCGGCTTCTTGCAAAGTATACCAACTCCCAAACATCTTGTGATCAAATCGAGCAGAACCTATCAAAAGAACTCATGTAATAATCCCTTTGCCAAGTATATGAAGATTGATCTCAAGGCGAGAAGCATGTCATCCTTTGATGATTCAATCCATCTCTCGTATCCGTGATATATTAATAAGTTGTGATTGACTCCTCAATCACGGCATGGCCATGCACTTTCTTAATCATATCACACGAGTGGCCTTGTCATATATCTCCGTTTCATTGGGTGGCAAATTCCATCTTATTGCTCACTTCCCTCTGCACGTTTCATAGTAAACATGAAAGCTACCTTTATAACTATCCGGTTAGGAAGTAGTGTTTGATAGCCCCAAGGAAAACTATTACACATGTAGGGAATATGACAATCTCGAGTCTAAGGATCATACATCTTCTAGGTATGAGATACAGCGATGACACATAAGAATGAAACATTCTCGCGATGTCCCATAAGCGGGTCTATCTAACCCATGTTCTTCAACATGGTCCACAATGTAGAGATGATATCTCCATATCCCATGATCTATGAAGCATGATCATCGATCACTACATGTCTTTGATCTATTCATCGTAGTCCTATCACGATGATATCCGATCGAGAGATATTTATCGAATTACATCATTAAGTAAAGAGCTTCATAATCAAGTCACATACTTGTTGATCAATACAATGATATACATTCATTGGACCAATAATCATATTATTATTCATAAACATAGTCATGTTACAATCATCTAAATGATTGCCTCAAGGGCATAACACTAACAAGCTCCGCTTAGTCGCCCGATCGACGATAAGCGTGAAGAGGCGGAACGCGCCCGGCCCGACCACGGGCCCGACCTCAGCCAGAACCGTCGCGACATAGCAGTAGCCAGCGCCGACCCAGCGAGGGGCAAGGTCGGAGGACCCCCTCCGCGCGAACATCGAGCTTGGAGCAGCGAGGAACGACCGGCCGGCGCCAACAAGTTTTGCACTGTTCCACAAGATCCACGACCATGACTGCGAGTGCGGGACATGGTATTCAAGTGGGCGCCTTTATAGGGGGGCGGGAAATGCCACGCTACAAAAAGCGATGAGCGGCTAGGAGAATCGGCCGGTCGAGCTCAGCGGGCCACGACACGGAATTCTAACAGGCGACCGCCGTGTGGACATGATCTTGGTGGTTCCTCCGCATACCGATCTCGGCAGTGGTGAAGGGCGCCCGCCCGCCGTCTATCAAGCCACGCCGGAAGCCCGTGACCAACCTGCGGATGGGGCATCGTCCCATCACCTTTCGGGGCGGCGCCCCTCGGGGATGTCCGAGACTTCAAAACTGCTCGTGTGTCGCCCGACCATAAGCAGCGCCGTCGTTGGCGGGTTATGGTCGGCGGGCGATTCCTCAACTTGCTCCTAGCGGCGCCTTGGGCCGGATGCAAATACACAGTCGAAAATCAAGAACATAGCGATCCCCTTCTTCGGCATCGTGCCGGGGAGCTCGACCACCCCTTGGGGCAAGTGGTCCTCCCCGTCACCTTCGGCGACTCCGTAAATTTCCGCACCGAGCTGATCACCTTTGAAGTCGTGGACGGCGATCTCCCCTAGAACGCCATCCTCGGGCGCCCGGCCCTGGTCAAGTTCATGGCTGCGAATCACTACGGGCACCGGTGTATGAAGCTCGAGGGCGGTGGCGTCATAGCGGTCCTTGGCGACCTTAAGGCGCGCCGCAGTGCGAGAAAAAGCCACGGCGGCGGCGGCATCTTGCCCCGGTCGGGCCCGAGATCCTGCAAGGGCGCCCGTCGGAAGGCGGCTATCGACCAAGCGGCCCGACCAAGGCCGTGCGGCTTGAGAGGGGGCGCGGGCAAATGCGTGCGCATTTACGCCCGGCTCGATCCCAAATAGGAAGGCGAGCTCGTCACCTTCCTTCGAGATAACAAAACCATTTCGCATGGGAACGGCGAACATGCCGAGTCCCACGGGAGGTGATCGAGCACAAGCGCAAACAAAGCTTTTGCGGACCCGTGCGCCCGAAGCTTGGCGCTTCTCTTACGAGAAGGCGGCGATAATCGAGGCACCTCGACAAGCTCCTTAAGGCGGCTTCATTCGCGAGGTCAACTACTCGAATGGTGGCCAACCTGTGATCGTCTGAAGAAGGGCGGGAAGTGGCGAATGTGTAGCCGACCACACGGGCTTGAACGCATTGCATGCCCCAAAGATAACTTCCGCTCCCGCATGGAGCAGTTGTGGACTCCGCCAGCGCCGAGATGTTGAGTTTTCTCGGCGCTTACTCGGGTACCATCGGATCAAGCTCGCGCGGAAGCGAAGACAAGACCGCCTTCATCACGTCGTTTGGAACCTTACGCTACACGACCATGTCGTTCGGCCTCCGCAGCGCGCCACATTCCGGCGGTTAATGGCCAAAGCCGACCCGCGGTCGGTAGGAACCTCGAGGTGTCGTCGGCGACATCATCGTCAAGAGCCCTCTAAGGCTAACCACGTCAATGACTGGCGAGACCTTCGCCAGCACGAGCGAGGTTCGGCATCAAGCTCAACCCGAAAAATCGTCTTGGCGCGGCCTCGGAAAAGTACTCGGCTACATGATCAGGGGTGGCGTGAAACTGAACCGAGAAGATCGAGCGTCGAGCGGATGACCGCTCGACCTTAGTAAAACAAGTGCGAGCCTCACGGCGACATCGTCGCCCACGGTAGCTTCATTTCCGGCTCGGCGAGTGCGGGCGCCTTTCTTTAAGATCTGCTGCGGTCATAAGGGTTTGAGTGGACCCCGAAGCCCAGCGGTCTTCGGCGAGCTCAAGGCGTACCTCTCGCGTCCTCCTCTGGCGACAACTCCACAGCGAGGAGAGGTCTTGCTACTTTACCTCGCGGCCCGACCAGGCCGTCGGTAGCGGTCCTAGTGGCGAGCGGGTAGAGCGGCGACACCGATCTACTATGTTAGCGAAGTACTCCACGGGCGAAGGCGCTATCCCAGTCGAAACTCCTCTCGCACTCTTCATGGCCTCGCGGAAGCTCAGACACTACTTCCAAGCACATGCGGTGATCGTCGGCGGCCTCCCGCTCGGAAATCCTCGAAACCACGGCCGGAGGTCGCGTCGCCAATTGGGCCATGGAGTTGGCGAGTTCGACCTCGCTTCACGGCCCGCACCGCCATCAAATCACGGTATTGGCGGACCGTGGCGAGCGGACGGCGAACTGCCCGAGCCGAGTCGGCCGAGGACCCATGGACTATGTTCTTGACGGATCAAGACCCTTTGGCGCTCGGGGCGGCGTTCTCCTCATCACCCCTCAAGGTGACCACTTGCGATATGTGGTCGCCCGGCTTTCCGCTACCAATAGCGGCGGAATCGAGGCCCTCTTGGCGGCCTCCGAACTGCAAGTCCACAGGCATCCGCCGCCTAATCGTGAAAGGAGACTCGGCTCGTCGTCAATCGGTACAACAAAGTCTACCGGTGTTGGAGCCTCGATGGCCAAATACCTCGCCGAGTGCGCAAGATGGAGAGATGGTTCGGAACACGAGGATCGGCCGCGTACCAAGAAAAGACAATTCCACGCCGATCTCTGTCGGGCTCGGATCATTCGGCGGCGAGCTCCACGCCGGACGTCATCCTTGAAACCTTGGCCACCCGTCAAATCGCCGACCGGAAGACCGGTGGCCTTCCTCAGCGTTAAGCGTGGATGGATCCATTCATCAAGTTCCTCGACCAAGGAGCTCCCGCCACTCTGCTGAAAGGAGCGGGCTCGGTGAAATGCGGGCTCGTGCAGGCTCGTCGGCAGGCGGCTCCGCGTCGGGGGCCTTGGGCGTTCTGTCAAAATGCATCACTCGAGAAGAAGGTAAATACGCTCAACGACATACACTCCGGCTGTGCGGCGCTCACTCCTCTTCGGGACTATGGTGGGAAGGCCTTGGGATGGGTTTTTGCTTGTACGGCGCTCGAAGATGCCAGGGCATCGTTCGTTCTTGCCGATCTGTCGGTTTCACGCCGGAAAGTGAAGCAACGGCCTCGCCTGCAGACCATTCCCTACGCTGGCCATTCTCGGCGTGGGGCCTCGACATTCTCGGTCCCTTCAGAAGTCGGTCGGGGAAGAAGTTCCTATTCATGGCGATCGACACCTTTTCAAAATGGATCGAGCGAACCGGTCTCGCTATCACCGCCAAGGCGCGGTAAGGTTCTTCCATTCCTTCGTGGTCACAAGTGCGAGTCCCTTGCGGGATCATCACCGACAGCGGGGCCAGCGATTCACGGTATTTGTTCCAGAGTTGGTAGCGGATATGGGGACCAAGATGCGCTATGCCTCGGTGAGCCACCCGAACAGGGGGCGGCGGCGCAGCGGGCAGCTCATCAAGGGCTCAAGCGAGTCTTGGCGAGCTCGATCGCCTTGGCGGGCATGGGTGGGCGAGCTCCCGATCCTTTAGTGCATCGCGCCTCGACGGTAGGGCAGCAAGAACAAGCCCTTTCGGCTCGTCTTGGGGCGGTGTCCTACCATCGGTCGCTCCGTTCCGTTAGGGCGAGCTCGGTCGACCAAGTCGACCTCGGCGAGGCGGTCCCTCGACCTTGCCTTGGCGGAAGAAGTAAGGTGCCGCGGCCCTGCGCTCGGTGCGCTACACAAGATCTCCGCGGACATCTTTGCCCATTTGTCAGGCCGAGGGCTTCGCGTCGGGGACACGGTCTAAGACGGATCAAGATCGCTCCCACACCAACAAAGTGTCCCGCTATGGGAGGGCCTTGAGTCATCTCGGCAAGCGGCGTGGGAGCTTACCGTCTGGCGGTCCACGATGGCGAGAGCTCACGAGCTCGTGGAGCGTGAGGCCGACTCGGAAGTTCTACGTCTAGCGCTCCTCTTTCACCCATCGTTAAGTTAAGGTGCCTCTTTCTTTGTTGCTATGTTCGCTCCACGTATTACGAACTCGGCGCCTCGGGCGTGCTCAAGGCTTTGTGTTGTCATCCCTAGTCGGCCCGGGTTAGTGGCTATAGTAAAGTTTTCTTTCGATTTCCGTGCTAATCTCTTTCGATTTGTAGAAGGGTTGATGTTCGCCCACGACCTAAGTTGCGATTCCTTGGTCTAAGGTCGCGCCATCTTAAAGGCCCTCGGACCTTGTCGTCGTCCGTCCCTTTTTAACCAAAGTAATTTCTTCTTAGACGCCTCGGGCGGCCCGATCTGCGGCGTGGCTATAAGGGCAACCATAAGGCCACGGCGGGCTTGGCCTCGGGCGTCCATGCGTGTTCTTTCTTGCGGCGCTGGGGTCACGTTCTCTAGGTTCGCCTCGAGGATGAACAACCCGAGCACAGGCATTCCGAGGATCGGGGGCGTGATAAGCGATCGTTATCGGGGTAACCGGCCATCCCCGTCTTGCCAACCATTGAGCGTTCTCGGGGCGCCCGAGCACGATGACTTTTCCGGGCTCGGAGTCGCGGTTGGGATTCACCAGGGGATGACTCTGTCGTTCTAAGTGACCTTTCCCGGGGCGGGTGGCGGGTTGAATCTCTAAACCGCCCTCGAGGGTCTTGCCAAGCTCGATGCATTCCGAGCTCGCGAGTCGGACCAAGGCCTAAAATGGTCGGCTGAGCTATCGGGCCGACCGGTCCGAGTTGTGCCCAAGCGTGAGTCTTGCTGGCGAGGCCTCGGTGGGGACCACGTTCTCGGGTTCGCCTCGGGGATGCGGCATCCGAGCGATCATTCGGGCTCGGAGGCCCGCGATAAAGCGATCCTTATCGAGATGGCCGGCTATTCCCACAATGTTACCGGCCGTTGAGCGTCCTCGAAGCGCCGGGCGATGACATTCCCGGACCGGAGGCGCGACCCTAAGATTACCACGGGGATGATCTCGGTCGCAATAAATCGCTTTGCGCAACAAGCCGACTAATTCCCGTAGCCAAATTATCGAGACATGTCAGCCGAGTCGTGCGGGCAGTGATTCAGGCGAGGCCTCGGTTGAATCAACATCGGGCATCGACGGCTCTGTCGGCCTAAGCCCAGGTAATTGGGCGGCGGTGAGGCCTGCGTTGCGGTCTGCGAGCGTGCTCGCCGCGCGCCGCGTATCGATCTTGTTCGACCCTTCAAGAAATAGCCAGTACAAAGTACGGTGGCGACACGGCCGCAAATAAGCTAAGTCCTCAAAGAAACACAACTCTATAAAGCTTAGCATAAAGTTGTTTTATCTTTACAAAGGGAATCTTTCGCCCCGGACCCATCCGCTAACTTTAAAGTTCTACGAGACATGTCTCGGCGAGTTTTCCGTTCGAGGTTGGAAACCCTCCGCCGCGATCACGATGACCTCGGCCGGCCTTGTCAACCAGTCCACGATCGCCTTGGAGCTGGGCCAAGCGTCTTTCCCAACCGAGCCATCGAGGCGGCTTCTCCCAAGACTAGCATTCTGGCCTCGGTCTCGGCCGCCTTGGTTTCGCTCGGTGGCCCTCGTCTCAACACCGCAACCGTCTTCTCGAGCTCGACCGCTTTAGCCTCAAGTTCGGGAGGCCCCCTCGCCGTCGCGACTTACGCCTCGAAGCGAAGGTCGGAGATCTCAAGCTTGGTGGCTGGATCTCCATCGGCCTCGCTCGCGCGATCCTGCGTCGAGCGTCTGCGCCTCTCGATGGACCGGGCAAGGTCTCCTCCGCCTCGTCGCTCCCCCTTGATGGCCGGAGGCGCTATGGCGTATACCTCTGGGCCACGCGCTCCTTCGGCCTCGGCGGCCGCGCGAGCTCGAGGCCTAGGCCTCCTTGGTAGCGAGACTTCCTCTTGGCGCGCGACACGGTGGCTTCTAGCTCGGCGATGTCCCTACGATTGATTTGAGGGCGCGCGCAAGGGCGGAAGGCGAGCACGTGTTCGCAGCGCAATGTTGTACCCGAAACCAGCCGCGGACCTTGCGAAGGCAAAGAAAAACCCACCATGACCACTAAGAAAGGGAGGAAGGAGGAGGTGATGCCACGATCGATCTTACCTCCACTAACCGATCCTCAGCGAACAAAGTCGACAGCGCCGCCGAATTTGAGGCGTCGCGCGCGGTTACATCCGGCGGCCTCGCGCCTTGCTATGCGACGGCACCCCTCGAAGGACCGGGAGATCCGCCGGCCACGGTAATGGCGGCGGACCCTGCAGGCGGCGAGTAACTCGGCGGCCCCACTGGCGCCCTCGATTGCGAGAAGGGTCCTCGGCTCGCCGAAGGTGGGCAGCTCCACCGAGACGCGGTGGCAGCCGCCCCGATCCGAGCGCAACAACAAAGCGCCACAGTGGGCTGCCGAGTCGGACGATGGACGGTGCCACGACCGCCTCGGTGTATAAGGCGCAGCGGTAAATTATCAAAAGATGCTCGGTCGGCCCCACCACCACGAAGTTAAGCGAGGAACTTACGCGCCGAGCGGACGCGCGGCAACCTCGCCTTCTTCTGGCCCCTGCGGGCGATTCGACTCTCGCTTTCGAGGGACTCCACCGGGGCGCCCCACAGAGGCTGCGCGCAACGCCACCTCATTGCGGCCCCTTCGGCTATGGTGCTCCGACAGCGGCACCCCAATCCGGGCGCCCTTGGTCGTGGCGCTTTCAACCAACCCTCCCTCGGCGGCCGTCCTCCTCGGAGGGCGCGGCAGCGACATCTGCCGCGTCCTCGGTCGCGACGCGGTGATGTCGTCCTCATAATCCTCCTCCTCGGCCTGCGCCTGGACCACGGGAAAGGTCGGTACCCCTCGGGCCTTTCGAGCGCGCGATGGGGTGGGATAGCGAAAAATGTCTGGAGGCCGTGCAGGCGTGATCGCTCCTCGGCGGGCGGGAGGCTTCCTCGGGAGCTTGTTCTGGAACCCGTTGCTCATTGCGTACCCAGGGCTCTTGCGGCGAAGCCGCCTCTTATTCTTGGCAAGCGAGGTTAGTGGGTGAACCAAAAGAAGAAAAAGAAAAAGGGTGCTTTGATGGAACCAAGCTCGAACCGGGTACCCACGAGCTCGGGGTACCTAAACTCACCATGACCGGTCGCCCCACTCGGCGTAGGGCTTCTTGGCGATTGCTTTGGGCGTCGAGCCGACTTCTTGCCCCCTTCTTGCCTTTGTTTGGGTCGAAGCGGTAGCAAGCGCCGCCATATCCCGAGCTCTTTGGTTGCCTCTGGCGGGCTCACCACAATAAGCATCCAGTCAGAGCACCCAAAGCAAGGACCAAAGTGAAAGGCTATTACCTGTTGCTCACGCCCCAAGATGTTCTTGGGGCGTTGCCGCCAGTCGAAGGAGTTAGCGGCCTTCCGAAGATCTCCTGCATCCTCGAAGCGACCCATGCCGACCTCGGTCTTTGCGAGATCGGGAATAAAGCATCGGGAGATAAGGAACTCCGACCAAGGTCGAAAGGATCGAGATCGAACAACACTTACCTCTCGTGACTTTCGGGTGGCGTCGCACCTCGGTGATCTCAAAGAAAGGTGCAACCTCCTCGTAGAGGAGCACCCGATTCCGCGAGTAGTCGTAAGCGACCGTCGCCCTTAAGGCCCGCATGGCACATGTGTGGATGAAGCGGCCACTTCACAGTCGTCCACAGAGTCCTCGGGCTCGAGGTCTCCGCTTCCTTCGACCATGGCGCGTTATAAGCAAGCCCACCACCTCGCCCTTCTTCAAATAAAACCATTTTCCGCCCGGCCGGCGAGTCAGTCGGGATTGGAGGAAGGTACAAGGAGTCTGCCGCGGCCAGGAAATAGAGGCACCGATGATGGGGTCTTCGCGGTGCGGGGCGGGAGTAAAAGCAGGCGAGGGAGTAGGGCACGCCAAGAACCCTCGCGAGATGTGCAGCGGAAAGGAGAAGGAGGAGTTCGGCACCAAGTTCACGAGCTTGATCTCGCCTTTGCGAGGACCGTAGCCAAGTCACTTTCGGTCTGCGGCCCAAAGAGCATGTCTTGCTCCGTGCTCACGATCTCGTCATCCAGAGTCGCGGCACTTTCTCCCGGAAGAAGCCTCCGGGAGAGCGGGTCGAAGCCCCAAAGACTCCATCTTCCTCATCCGTTCTGCGGTGAGTGTGCTCCTCCCAAACTTAGCCATGGAGTCAAGGTCAAAGGGAGGGGAGGCGGGAGTGCAATCAAGGGCTAGAAGGCGTTGGCGTGGAGGACAAGGAGGAAGAAGGCAAAAGCACGAAAGCGGAAAGTGAAATCCTAAAGGGTAAGACCCTCTGGTTTTAAAAGGCGCCTCATCTGGCGTCACCATCACCTCAAAAAGCGCTCGTGGCCGTGAGCGGCCAAGGCGTCGAGGGCCTTTCAAAACCCCGTCTGGCGCGTCCTCCACGCATCCGGCAGGACCCCATTCCTTGACTTCCCGTCCACGAGGCCCCGGCTTCACAGGCCGTCAGGAAAACAAAATAGAAGTCAAGTATGTGTCCGATGGAATCCCTCTTGAACAAGACATCGGACTCAAAGCGCCTAGAGTCTCAGACCGCTTCTTGAGCCTCGGGGGCTGGTTGTCGAGATCGGACGACTGGCGCGCGTCCCACGACACGTGTCCATTCCCCCTCCGTGCAGGGAGTTCCTAAGCCCGAGCGAGCGTCTCCGATCTGGGCCGGGGCACCAGCGGTATTACGGTCGGGATCCGACCAAAGGTCCCAAGAGGCCACGGGGACCTCTTCCCGACTGGCGGACCTCTCGAGCTCTTCCCGACTGGCGGGCGGGCTCCCGACCTCCGCGGCGGGGCGGGGTCCCCGACTCCGACCAAGCGAGGCTCCCGACCTCGCGGCCGAGTTGGGATCCCGACTCGATCAAGCCAAGGCAACCCTCGCCAGGGCAGCGTGTCAAAGCCTCCACGACCAGCGACCACGTGCCCCACGGATGGGGTCAATCGAAGTGACTATCACGAGCGGTGGCCACTTCCAAGATGGTTTAATGGTTCTTTGAAGTCATGCTTCGATCCATCGGCCGGTCACGTCTGATCGAAGACCACGCTCCTCGAGGCAGCACCAGCGTCATGAGCAACAGCGTCAACACTCGTCGGGATCCGAGAAGCAAATCACGCCATTTCCGGTGAAATACCTAACATACGACCAGCGAGACTACCGGCCCGGCATGCCGGCGGGATGACGGTGACGGTCGGCGGAGACGAAGGACGAAGCTCTTAGTATAGGTCATCTCGCCCTTCCCGACTCTCAAGGTAACACGCCCCTTCCCTGCAGTATAAAGGAGGCGGGAACCCGAGGAAGAAGGGGATTCTTCTCGTTAAGCCATGAACACTCTTGCGCTAGAGTCCAATAACTCGTTTGTAAGCTTTGTCTGACCATCTACTGCTGAAGGCAATCGACACCACCACAGGCTGGAGTAGGGGTTCGGCCCGAACGATATAAACCTCGTGTCCCTGTTTGGTTCGCGAGTTCCCACTTGCAGTCGCCGCTTGAGGTGCCACCGAGACAGCGAAGCTCTGGGCCTCGCCCTCCGTCACGATCCTTCCCCTCTTTCTTTGCGGTGGCGGTCCGATCGTCGACAATGTATATGTGTGCCATCAATTGCCCATATGCAATTATTGAAATAAGGAAAGAATCTATTATCTCAAAGTCTTTGATGCACTGTTTGAAACTCTGGATCACTTGGTTTAATAATATGTTCAGATAAACAATACAAACATTGCAAGACTTTATAAAACTTTCTATGGACTGTTTTACTTGACCTCTTTAAACAATTCGTGACCTGTCTAACTGAATGAGGGCCACCAACTGCCACAAAAATATAGCCAAAGATTCGATAGAACTCACGTCCCTACTTGATTTCAAGCCATATTTTATGACTAATGTTTCATGCAATATGTAAAATACGTTAACAAATAGCACGCTTGATTTAGCCAAAAATACAAAGATCTAAACAACTATTTTCCATATAACAATGTAAATACTTGTAGTGTTTAGAGTTTAAAAGATTGCCATGCAAAAAATTCTAAAATGGCATATATTTTAGAAACAGCTCCAGGCTGTTCTGTGCATTTGATTGACAGTTGATAACAGTAAAATGCAACTTTTTTCTCTAGTCATATAGCCTTCTGATGAGGGATCAACGACCAAAATAATCAAGGAAAGAACTTGTCCACACAAGTAGCTTACGCAACTCCTCACTGCTGAGTGCAGAGTCCTGGCATTCCTCATTGATTTCATTGGTAAGCAGCATGTGGGCTTTCAATGTAAGCTTGAAGACTCTTGCATTTCTTTCCAACCAAATTGGTCGAATCTTGCATTTCTTTCCAACCAAATTGGTCGAATCTTGCATTTCTTTCCAACCAAATTGGCCGAAGAGCCAAGTTTATTTTTCTGAGTAACTATCACTAAACATATGACGATTCAACTCGGACAGAAAAAATTTATAATAACATGGATCTGCCATGGGTGAAACTGATCTGGAATTCTTATTATGGACAGGAAGTTCCACATGCTGCGAGAAAAGGGTTCTTTTGTACTGAGGCACTACATATTGCCAAGTCTCTACTCATTTGAAAAAATAAAGATTGCTGTCCAAAAGTTATATATAGGGAAATGCAAATTACTCATTCAGTAAATTCTACACTTATATCTTTCAAGGGTTGCAACTTGCAGTCTCTACTTTCAGTCAGGCTTGTTTGTTCCTATTTTGCTCGACTTTGCAGTGTGATTTTGATCTCCACAAGAAAGATTCAGAATTTGTGTTCTATATGTATCAGGCATGTTGTCGTATATATCAAATTGGGTAGATCGGGATATACTAGATAGTGGTGAATTTCATGAAAGCAATCAATGTTGTTCACAGCAGCGAGTATACCTTCAAGTTGGAAGCTCTGATTGAATCGGCGGGGAGGAGGATGGCGCGAGGTGGGAGACGAGGCGTCTTATCTTGGGCCTCGTTGGGGATGAGAGTCGGGGAGGAGGGCACCGCCGCTTGTCGCGGGAGGCCACCGCCCGGGTGTCGCGGGGAGGAGGGTGCCGCCGGGTCTCGTGGGGATGAGAGTCGTGCGAAGGAGGCGCCGCCGGCTTGCCATTGGGGAGGCGCCACCGGGTCGTGGGGATGTGGTCGGCGGAGGAGGCGCCCGGCTTATCCAGGGGAGGAGGTGCCACGGGTCTCGTGGGGATGAGGAGTCGGGCGGAGGAGGCGATGCCGGCTTGTCGCTGGGGAGGAGGCGCCACCGGGTCTCGTGGGGCATGAGGAGTCGGGCGGAGGAGGGCACCGCTGGCTTATCACAGGGAGGCCACCGTCCCGGGTGTCGCGGGGAGGAGGAGGAGGAGGAGGGTGTCGCCGGGTCTCGTGGGGATGAGGAGTCGGGCGTGGGAGGCGTCGCCGGCTTGTCGGCCCAGGGAGGAGCGCCAGGAGCCTCGTGGGGATGAGGAGTCGGGCGGAGGAGGGCACCGCCGAGTCTCAAGGGATGAGGGGTTGGGGGAGAGTAGCAAAAAAACAGAAGAAATTTTCTTTATATATGGATGTGACTGGTGGGTAAATATTTTAGAACATCAATGGCAATTGCCAAATTCCAATCCATAAAAGCAAAAAAAAGCCCCTCAGTTGGCTTTTAGCTTATAGTTATATGGAGTTTTAGGCTTTTTAGCCCAAGTGAAAAGTTATCTGTTTGTTTTGGCTTTAGCTTTTTAGCTTTTAAGTTGATAAAAAACCCAAACAAGCGAGCTGAGTCCACACACAAAGCCTAGTAGTTCATTGTAAAAACTTGGGTGTTTTCTAAGCGGTGCAATGTCTCCTTCCTACCCTTGTATGCACTTCACATTTAGTCGGTCTGCTCCATTCCATCCATATGCTTCGCATGCATGATTCACAGTTTCAGACACATCAGTTGATCAGCTAACTTTCGATGGATCGATTGTGAAACTTTGTATGCACCTTCTTATAGAGATCGGAATCCAAAGATTGAAGTCGAAGTTACGGCATTTTCAAATCAAAGGAAGAGTACACAAAAGCGAGGACCGGTAGTACTGCTGGTTGACACTACTACTCCCAAGTAGCCGGTAGTGCCGCTCGCTCTCAAACCCATGCGAAGACCTTCTCTAGAAAATAGCTACCGCCATCTATGGGCTGGTATTACCGCTACCCCAGTACTACCGCTCCAAAGACCGGTAGTGCCGCTCAACTCAACTATGAGAAAAACTCGGTACAACCGTAGGCCAGCACTACCGTTACCTAGATTCGGTAGTGCCATAGGTAAATACTACCGCCCCTAGGGCTAGTAGTGCCACTGAGACAGATATAACTCAAATTACTTTAATTTGAAAATCAATTCAAATCAAACTTAAACACAGAGCATACCTTACTCAAACAAAATCAATAACTCATCACAATATGGATAGACCTCCATGATCTTTCAAATTTGATTAGAAATCCTCCGCATATCTTACACCGTTTTCCCTACTGCAATTGCAAGAATCAATGTACTAGCTAGGAACGAACAGCCATAGGTTAGGTCTCACGATACTTGATTAGGACCGGAAAGAAATGAAGCGCATGTAGGGTCTTCACCTCAGCTTATTTGCGAAAAGGCCATCAAAAATTTAGAAATCGTGAACAGGTCCTTCCGGCCTCCACCTCAGCTTATTTGCGAAAAGGTCTCTAGAAATTCCAAAATCACGAACAGGTCCTTCCACTTTTGCAAAAGGACCCGAATTCTAAAATCGCGAATAGGTCATTTCATGGCTATTTTGCAAAAAGACCCGTAATTCCACAAAATTGACCGGACGTGGGTTCTTTCGTCCGAAAGATTATGAAATCATGAGCGAGTCCTTTCACGATTATTTTGCAAAAAAAGAGCCCGTAGTTCATAAAATTCGACCACGAGTTTGTAAAAAATGTTTTCCACAAATTTGACACGAGCGCGGTTCTTTAAACCTGGACTACCCAGCCAATTTTTAATCCAGTTCTTTGAATCCGGGAGATTTCAGGTAGGTCCTTATAGAAAAAATCGTTGTTATGCAAATTCATCAACAGCTCCTAGCCAGCCAATTTTTTTTTAAAAAAAACACTACCGAGATAAACAAAATTGCGTTTTTGACAAAAAAAACTCGGATCAAATTTTTTCGCCGGGCGCGCCATCGCGCGCCTCTCTATCTAGTAATATATAGGTCCAAACGTAAGATAGCTATGTCATGAAGTCATGAATCTTGCATTGCACTATCTAGCTCTATGTTATAAGAGAGGTGTTTCAACGTTTTCCTTTTAAAGTTGCATAAATATTAAAGCATAAATGAAAGGTAAGCGGTGATTACTTATCCATTTGTTTAACTTGCTTCAATATTTGTACAACTTGTATTGGGAGAAAAATCAAAAAAGCTGCACGTTCTATAATTTGTTTTTAGTAGTGCTTCTATCCATTCCCTTCTAATATATGGTTCACAAATCTTAAAGCAAACAAATAAGTAATTAGTACACACCTTTCATTTATATTTTAATTTTTATATAATTAAAAAAATACATCGAAGCTTTTTCTAGAGGAGTTGTGTGCTATAGCACCCTAGCTTTCTTTTTCACCTCTTTTTTCACCTCTACACATCAAATGATTTGATGTGATGTCCCCTTTGGCCCAGCATATCGAGAACTAACGTCATTTCAATCCATCGTCTGATTCGTTTCTACCCAAAATAGTCCTGTGGGGCAGGGTTAACAATTTCGATTCGGTGAAA
The DNA here is from genome assembly GCA_036346275.1 of Otatea glauca. NCBI lineage: Eukaryota > Viridiplantae > Streptophyta > Magnoliopsida > Poales > Poaceae > Otatea > Otatea glauca. The sequence goes on from CM070734.1 coordinate 24,335,813, forward strand.
ATCGAAAATCGAAAATATCGAACCGAAAATCGGTAAAAAATCGTTAAAAATCGTAGAGTTTCAAAATCAGATTTTTTGATTTTTTTTTCAAAAATCGACCGTTTCCATAGAAAATCGCCCGATTTTTATGAAAAATCGACATACTAGTTGAACTCATTTGGTGGTCGATTTTTTAAGCGATTTTTGTCGATTTTCTTCAAAAATCGGCGATTTCCACGATTTTCGACCGATATCGTCGCATAATTTTTTGAATCTTTGAATTTTTGAATATTTTTTGAATTGACGGTTTATCGGCGGTTTAGAAGCCGAGCCGTGGCGATCTGGTAAAAATCGTGAAAATCGGCGATTTTAAATCGATTTTTGAACCCTGCTGTGGGGCGACAAACTACATCTAGACAAACGACCTACTTAATCCCAATAGATCGTGGCTTCTCCATCAAGAACTCTTTTGCTAGGCAAGTAGTACGGCCATTGGCCAGCACTGCCTTTTCTTTGCACAATGGTGCATTCATCGCCAAAAGTCTAGGTTTAGGAGCTTCAAAAAAGAAAAGGCTATATTTTAGGGACTCATCTCTAGAGGTTGATCAAGAGCTGCTTGATTTAACCTCGTCCAAAATACTCTCGAGTGACACGATTTCAATTGAAGGTGACATCCTACGACCTCAGATTTTTATCCAGAATGATCAGGAGTAAAGCTGGGAACTAGGGACAAATAAACCATACAATGTAATTATATTCAGTAAGGAAGACCAGCTACAAATATGAAAGGCTACTATATCCTAATTTTCATGTAGGAAGGGGCAGGTCCTAAGTAGTAACTACCCTCTCCCTTCGTCGCTGGCCGGCCAAGATGACCATTTGTACATAAGTCCTTTTTTCCACTCTAGATATAGTTACTCTCATTATATGTACTGTTTATCTACCTCAGAATATCGCCTACTCGATCGGGTTATTTGGTCGGATACCACCACTATTCGTTCCTAGCAAAACATAGAACATTAACCCAGTAATTAGGTGCATAGTTTATCTTCTGAAAAAAACAAAAATAAGATAATTGCCGAACATCTTGCTAGTTTATCGGGATAGTTGTGCATGCGTACCACCAATCATGTATAAGACAGTGCCAAGGAGGGCCTCAGCGTCGGTGTAGATATCAGACCATCTATTGTAGGAGTACTAGGCAAGTGATCACGGCGTGCCACGCGGCGGCGACTTCGTCACTGAGTAAATCGAGAAAATGTGAGCTTACCGTTTCCCAGCGAGCAAATCGAGGAAAGGCGCGACGTAAACCTTTTTTCCTAAAAGGACCTAAGCGTAGTACTAAAAAAATCGCAAAAGGACCTAAGCGTAGCACTGCGTAATGCTAAAAAACACAAAAAGGACATAAGCGTAATTTTTTCAAAAAAAGGATCCAACCGTATTTTGTTTTCGAAAAGGACCTAAGCGTAATACAAAAAATGCAAAAGGACCTAAGCGTAAGACATAGTTTTTGTTTCCATAGAAAGGATCTAACGGTGTTTTTCACGAAAAGGACCTAAACATAGTTTTGATTTTCGAAGAAGAACCCAGCGCAATGCTTAAAAGCATAAAAGAACATAAGCGTATATTATTCTTTTTTTAAAGAAAAAGGACCCAACCGTATTTTTTCCCGAAAAAGGACCTAAACGAAAAAAATTCATGAAAAAGGACCCGAGTAATTTTTTTTTCTGACTCGGCTCTGCCTGCGAGCGAGCAGCGCTCTCCGGCTCAAGCGCCGGGAGGCCAGAAACTGCCAATAATAGGAGAGGTTTGATGCGGTTGGGTCCTATGGCTCTTTTGACATATACTCCGGTGAATGGGGTACAAATGCTAGGCTGAGTAGCATAACTAGAAAAAAATTATGGGGTGTACACTTCAAATGAATAACTCTATAATCTTTATAATGATTTTGTAACATTATAAATTCAACACATATATTTGAAATTTACTGAAAGTACAATACAAATAGTTCTAAGGTCTTAAAAAATCTCAAACCATAAAAATTGAAACCAATTTAATCAATAAATTTAACCTATTGATCAGATATGATATTGCACCGTTTCTGATATTTTTGGAGGTGCCGGGATAGATCCGCCCTGACTAGGATACTAGCTAGCGTGCAAATGGAGTATGTATACTCATGTGACCGCTAACCAATCCATTCGTAAGTCATTTTGTTTGGTTTGTAGTGTAAAAACTTCCAACGTGGCTGCAAAGAATGGCCTGACAAACGAACTAGGAGCAGGAGAAAAAAACAGAGGCAGTATGTAGCCAAGTAGGTGCGTGCAGGGGTGTAGACCAGTGGATAGTTCTCGACGGTTCATCCGTTAAACACGGGAGTGTACTTTATGCTAAAGAGTAATTGTATGAGAAGTATATGATGTTTGCATGATAGTATCTTGTAGAATAAAGGAGTATATATGAAAAAAGACTGTATAGGTGTTTGGGAAATGGGAGTGTGTGTATATATATTACAATTACAAGAAAATGGGTATACATACCTAAAGAGAAAAACGAGAGCATATTCACGAGGAAATGAGGTACATACACGCGGCGAAAAGAAATATGTAACCAGGAAACAACAATGCGATGCTCAATGTATTTGGTCCATTTCAATGCTGAATGAACCGAAAGACAATATGATCATATCCAGATAACAACGATCTGTGGTATAATACAGATTGTTCAAGTTACAAAGCCGTCTGTGATATATAAATTTATCACATATGGCTTATTTTCAACGACCATTTGTGATATGATACAGGCAGTTGATATCCTGCAGCAATCTGTAATTAGTCAACTTGTCATTTATGATTATGCTTGTCGATAGTATGTATAGCAGAACATACAATTTCATAATCGACTTAGTTTTAGAATGGTCTATGATATTTCTTATATTGTACTTTGTTAGTAACCGTATGTAATATTACAACTTTAGATCTAGATCTTGTTCACTTGTCCTCTCGAGCTCAGCTCATTGGTTCCTCAAGCTCATCTCTTTACACTTACGGGTTTGAGCGATTTCATAAACAAGACCAAGGAATATCAAAAGGAGCTATTAAGGGTTATGAATAATATCACGAGATGGTTTTATGTGTTAACTGTTTGTGATAAGTTGTAGACCGCTATATTACATCTCGTCCTATCGGTTTAGATCTGCTGTCACACTTAGTGTATCTCTCTCAAAATCTAGGGTTACTTAGTGCCTCCGTTCTATCATCGTCGTCACCACTGTCCCATCGCTTGTGCCATCTCTGCATCATCCCATCGCTGTCCTCTCTGTCACGCCATCATTTGTCGTCTCTGTCCGCCATCACCGTCGTGTCTCATCGCTAGCGCCATCTCTGCGCCTACTCCGCCGATCCTCTCTGCACCCAGCCGTGCCATCTCCAACCCTCCGTTGTCCGTGAGTAACAAAACTGCACTTTTAACTAGACTTCTTACTCTACTATTCAAGCTACATTAAAAGACTAGTAAGTCCAGTACAAATGTTCCTTGGATTTTACAGTCAAATTCTCAAGGCCCATTTCCACAACGATGCATGCTTCTTCACGGTGAACTTTGATGACATATTTCACCTATTCAACATCGTTGAGCTTGACATCTCAATTGTACAGTCTGAGCGCTGTAAATATCTATTGTCTTACGCCTACATGCATTATATTATAGTATCGATAAATGTTTCATAACAATTGCACTATCATCTACAGATACATGACCAAATTTGTAGCATGAAGATGGGAACCGATGGGATTCCTGGACCCCCACTTGATTGCGAACCAGATGATAAAACTAGATACAAACTTCATTGTCGACTACGTAACACAAGGGTTGCAAGCTCAGGTCAACAAGGAGTACACTTGCACCATGCATTCAAGAGTGAGTGCTTTAATAGGTACTTTACTCATAGACCACTGCTTCCATTCATATTATTAACTTATGTTAGATGACCGTGATGCTTGACATATGGGTTCCACTGAGTTATTTTGATCATCGTACTAATACATAGCAAGGTTTACTAACTTGATTCAATGGTAAAAAGTAAACACTACTTTCAACATGTCTAGAGTGTACTCAATATGTAAACATGTTTTCTTCTTGTTAACTGCAATTGTGTTTCATCTACATTTCTATTACTTAAGTGTTCTTTCGAAATTAATGTACACAAGGGTTTCAATAATTATGTTGGCCGTGAAGGGAGACACAAAAAGAAGTGGGGCTACATTTTGCTACTTGTCACCGTTTTGCCGGTACAAACTACAATAACATATTTTTATTCATGCTTTATCGTATAGACATTGTATTTTTGCAATAACAAACCGACGAATATATATCGTATGTTTGCAATGCCATCAGCAGTCGTACGACCATTCATGTGGCTCTTACGTGACGCGCCACATGTACGATCTCATCAATGCTCTCCGTCCGAATATACGTGAGGCATGTAATCTTAACTACATCAATTTGGTTATATTTCATTCTTTGTAATGAAAACTCTTCCGTAACGGCTATTCTTGTTAGAGTGATGAGACATCAAATTTTCGTTTTCTACATATATTCCCCGATGATCCCACGGAGATTCAAGAAGAGCTCGCCACTTTCTTCATGCCATGGGGTGGCCTGCTGTCACCGTCTCTCCTTGACCTCAGCTCGAAGTTGCCTCAAGCCACGCCATGAAAGGCCATGTTGATGTTGAAGTGCAGCCCCGAGCGAATAGGAAAGCCGGGACCAGATCTGAAGCCGCGTCGCGTCGTCTTGCCTCGCACTTGGTTCCGCGGGGAATCCGCCGGAGCCGCCGACACCGCGTGCTCCAACACGCACTTGCGCAGAGAGAGGCTATATACTTGAACGGTGGTGAACAAGAAAGAATCAATTAGCACCAAGCCTCATGGATTTTGCATACGTAGATGAATAATACCTTGCCTCTTGTAGTGGCTTGTTCACGAAGACGACGTCCAATTCGCCGGCGACGCACGAATGGCAACAAAGCGGCCGCTTGTCTGTGAAGGAATATTTCGTGGGCTGGTGGGCGTGGGTTCGCCAAGAAGAAATGTCGAACTCCTGAAAAGATCTCGATGGCCAGGTTGATTCAAAATCACGCGATAATGTGGATCTCAAGGAACATAGATGGAGCAGAGGTAGCTACAATTAGAGTCTATCGTATTTCCTGCAAGGTTCTTGGGCTAGCCAGCCACCCACGTGTCAGCCTCCTCGAGCTCCTCGAAAAAGCGTAATTACGTTTATGTCCTTTTAGCTTTTTTTCTGAAAAGTACCTTCCGATTCGTCGAAATCATGGATCCTTTTGAAAAGACATCAAATGAATGCAAAAAAATTACGTAATTACGTTTAGATCTTTTTAGCCGTTTTTTACGAAAAAGGACATTTCTGTTCCTCGAAATCGTGGATCCTTCATGAAAGGACCCCAAATAAATGCAAAAGAGAGTAATTATGTTTATATCATTTCATCCATTTCGTGTGTTTTCTCGATTTGCTCGCGTGGGGTGGGGCGTCGATCGCGGCATGTACGCATGCGATCGTTCATCTAATATATATATTAGTTGGAGCATCATAGAACCTAGACACTATAATCCAAAACGAGTATATTCTTTTATAATTGTATGTGATTTTTTAGAGAGGGAAGCCTTGGTCCGCTAGTTGTGAGCTGTGACTACTAAAATTTACCCTCTAATATGACATTGAAATAATAGGTAAAGTAACTACAGCGTTATGTGTTTATCTTCTTTGCTTTCTAAAAAATTAGTTAATTTGCCTTCTCTTTTTCTGTACATATAATGTTTTGTTTTGTCAAGTTTACTACACGCCAAGATCTGCCTCTGTCAATTTCCTTGATTTATCTACAAGAATGACTCTTTACATTACTTTTTAGCATAATGGTTGAATGTACATGCTTTATTACGGATAAAAAATTATATCATCTTAGCATTTTGAGTTGGTGCCAGTGAGCTTGGTTTGCTCCATGTCATCGGCTCTGCCGCCTTGCTCGCCTAAGCTATGTCGTGTCAAGTATCACTCCTGCACTTTGATGTAGGCCTCGACTTACGCCACCACGCTCGGTCAAATTGTTGAGAAGAGTGAGGAGGTTGTTGGGATAAGAATAAAAGAAACTAATTTGTTTTTGAGAGGTCTTTTTATGTTTTTGTTAGAGAGTTTTTAAAGGTGTAGAAGGGGAGGCAAGAGTGGTGAATGAACCATCAAATCAATGAAACCTCTGCCTTCACTGTCTGGTCAATGTTGGAGAGTGCTCTATGCTTTGCAATAGTATCCTAAATCTCACTAATGGTGATACATTAATAAACTTTTTCCATCATATTTTATATAAGAGGATGGCAAGTTTAGACATCTGAGATGTGATGTACAATAATTTTCACTAATAAAATTTTCCCATCTCATGTTTTATATAAGAGGATGGCAAGTTTAGACCTGTAGATGTGATATGCAATAATTTTTAAACAATATGTTTCATAATGTGGCTCTATTTTACAAGAATTTTCTTGGAGAGATCATAGCTTCTTTGTTAGAGGAAAAGCTAGGCTCACGATGATACGTATAGATATTTGATTTTTTGATTACAATGTAACTCTAATTTTTAAACAATAAACAACACTTGAATTGAGACTTTGCTATTTTTATCTTCTATGCTGGTTTTCAATCAACAACGTGCATGTAAAATTAATAAACTTCTATTATACTGTTCCTACAACTAACATCAACCAACTCTTTAGAAAGGTAACAAGTTTTGTTACATGTTTAGGTGCACAGTTGTTAGGAGGTTAGTATGTTTTACTCAATTCTCTCCAATTGCTTCACATCCTATAGACCTGTAGTCGGATCCATATGTCCCGTCTGTTACCTTGTAAGAGAAGATGGTGGTGAGATAACACACATAAACCACCGTCACTGCTTTCTTTTAAAATAGTAAAGAAAGAGTAATATGGCTCCAGAATCCAGATACTAACCCGGCTTACGGTCAACTGAAACCTTAAAACAGATATAAGGCATCTCTAATTGCATATGTCGGCACTACTGCACTCCTTGGGAATTATACTCCGGATCGAACAGGCATCGAGGAGACATGCCACGAGAGAAAAAATGGAGCTAGAACTGGGGATAAATTAGGGTCCTACCTTAACAATCTATGCCCCCTTGATGGAACCTCGATGGTTCAGGATTCAGATGCCATGTCAAGTCGATCGATTAGCCAATTGATCGAGCTGAGATGGGACCAAAGATGCTAGCTGGGTGGTAGTGCACTTTATCATTTAGTCTTGTAGGATAAGCCCTATCACATCGAACTCACAGGGTGAGTGCTGGGTGCTACACCCGATTGATTGCTAGCTAACTAGATTCTATAAGAATACTTTTGTTCAGAAAAGTAATCAATATGCATCCACCCCATCATGAATTTCCACGTAGGATGACGGACACACATTGGGTGTAGTCATTTAGGGACAGTAGGTCGTTAAAGGACCGTCCGATTGAGAGTGGATAGTACAGATCGGCTAAAACACTATGTAGATGAATTTACTGTGCAAAATACTGTTCATAGTAATGTAACACATCTTTATTTACCGTGTTTTTGATCGATCCGGTCTATCCGTCGTCTCGTCGGACGGTTCGAACTATAAGGACTGCTTAAGTTGTAGTCCTCATAGTAATTGCACGATCCTATCCTAGGATGACATGGACTTGAACAAAATAAACTATGGCGAAACTTTCAGAAATATAAGAATTCAAAATACGATTTCGCTGATTATTGTGCGTCATGCTTTGTAAGAACGTTGGATTTTATGACCGTTAGATGTGCTGGGATCTTGTGCAATAAGAATGAGGATCACAACTTAAGCTGTTTCGTTCTGAGCCGTCCAATCGAGACGGCGAATGGCACGATAGCCTGTTGCTATAGTGTTTGTGGCAGGATAAACAGCACAGTGATTTTGAACTCTATTACCGACAGATTTAGAATACCGTTTTTAATTTAACGATCTCATTACAAGCTGTTTAGAGATTCTGATCTCGATTCCTCGCCTTCGATCAGTCTACAACTACGGATTATATGTGCTACCGTCATCATGCGGAAATTTTTGAATACTGATACAAAATCTTGCCGGAAATTAGAGAATGATACAACATGTTTGCGTATTCTGAAAAACCCTACCATACGGAATCGAAAATCCGTTAACCATACGAGGCGCGAGAACCGGTTAAGCCATACGGATTTTGAAATTCGGGTATGAAACCCTTATACCGAATTTCAAAAACCGGGTATGAAATGGAACCCATACCAGTTTTTCAAAATCGGTTAAGCTACTGCACAAATTCACATGCATTCCTGCTTGATTAGACACAAGTGACATGCATGCATCTTGATTGGTCTCGAAGGCCAAGATTCCATGCATGCATGCATCTTTGATTAGACAAAAGTGCATGCGGATGATTAGTGCAAAGTACATCTTGATTAGTAAAAATTATAATTAGTAAAATAATTAGTAGAAAGTATAATCGGTAAAAGTACAATTAGTAAAATGATTAGTGAAAAGTATAATTAGTGAAAGGCAGGGGCTAGCCTCGATTGGTTGGCGAGGGCTCATGATTATTGGTATTTTGGCGACGGATGCATGCGTCCGGCACGAAAGCAAAGGCAGTCAGTCGATGTCCCCTCATTAGCACTTTTTCTCGATATAAATCGGAGGAGCAGAGAAGCGGCAATGCATTCACAAGATAGTAGTAGAGCAAGCGAGCGAGAAGCGAAGGCGGAGATTAGTTAAATCGGTGTTTAGTTTGTTAAAATTTTAAGTAAAGTCTAAAAATTTTCAAGTACTTCATTTAGGATTTGTATTTTGCGGGTATTTTTAGGAATATTTATTGGTACATTGCTCGTGCTTTATTGATCTTTGGTACAACTTTGGAAGGTTAGTTACAAATCTTCATGAGTAATAGTATATTATGGACGGTGTAGTGTATTATGGACAAATCTTCATGCTTGAATAACTACCGTACATAAAATAACAGAACATAGCATAAGTAATGGCAGAATTATCGGTGTTAATATTTTGTAGGAATTTATTACGAGCTATCTTCATTCTATGAATTAACTAATTGGGTTCCCGTTTCACAGTGCGTTCGGAAGGTGATTTTGCAAGTTGGCGAGGTTTTGATCTTAGTTCTGACTTCACGGGTTAGTTTTAATATTTAGGAATATTCTTGTGATATTGTTATAATACAACTATGATAAGTAGAATATTAGTACAACTAGTATCACATACAACTAGTATGCCCAAATGGTAGGAGGACTCATTTGCTACACCATAATTGAGATCTTGATTTAATCCTAAGTGTAGTGGAAATGACTCAAAATCATACCTTGAAATCATGCTAGTTGCATTTAGAACAAAGTTTTAAATGTTACATTTTTACCTAAGTTTTAATAGGACTACTTGTCTTATGTTAAAAATCGGTCTGCGTTGAGCAAAGTTTTTCAGTTCAATTTGGAAAAATTGAAAGCATTTTCATGCTATGAAAAATTTATGGGAGTATCATAAGATATGTAGGATAATACATAAAATTTATGAAAATTTTAACATCATTTGTTATGTTTAAAAATCAAAATCGAAAGCAGAATAAAAATCGGTTCACGCAGGGACCACTTGAAGTGAATTAGCGCCTACTTCCGTTCACGCGGACCACTTCCAAGTGGTCAGCGTGGCTTTTATTACATTTACGATTTTGATTTTTAAACATAACAAATGATGTTAAAATTTTCATAAATTTATGTATTATCTACATATCTTATGATACTCCATAAATTTCATAGTCCTATTCACGCAGTGCGCTCTTTGGAAGGTGATTTTGCGGTTGGTATAGGTTTCCGATCTTCATTACAGCTTCACATATGCTAGTTTTTAATATTTAGGAATATTATTCATGCAGCGAATTTGGTTGCATGCAGGGTGATTAGTTTTTAGCCATTAAAATTTTCAAGTTTGTCTATATATACCTGTCTAAATGTACTTGTTTGTTCCGAGCCATTTGTTTGAGCAGCACGTGATGGCGGCCATTGCAGTTCCAGAGCTTCTTCGTGAGTCGATCGATGCCCACATCGTGCGAGGGCAATTCTGCGGGAACTATGGTCGAAGCGCATTACTATATTACTGTCATCACTTTGTTTTTGAAGGCGCATAACCACTTTGTAGTTAACGTTTGATTGCCCCTCTGCAAACGATCAACGCACAAGATAAAAAGGCTGGACTATCGATTTCATATTCCACTAGCTCGTGCGGGTCTACTACCGTTTGCGCTCCTCATGGATGGAGCTCATTTCGCGAGGAGGCTTGACCACACCTATACACGCCATTGATCGTGCACTTCTCCTTTGGTCTCGTCGGCCGATGGCGACCGGAGACACACACCTTTCACCTACCATTCGGTGAGATGTCCATCACTTTGAAGGGCGTGGCCATGCTAACCGGCACGCCCATCGAGAGGCGTGGTTGGTTCTTCCTCGCCCAGACAACGGTGGCGACACTACATCGCGGAGAGGTATTACATGATATAATATTATTTCATATTTGTAATGTGCACGATATTATCGACTCTCTTAATCCGGAGTTCATGCGAGGTTCGGTGTCCCATCGTCTGAGAAAGAAAATGGTGTCTCTATGACTTGCTCTCGAGGATTACAGAATACAATCCATGCCCACGATGCGAGCGAAGCTCTTTGTAGGCGCCACTCTGAAGTGTACCTCTACTACTTCTTTGGGTGGTGTCATGTTCACGGCATTGGGAGCGTCATCTTCCGCACATCGTGTGGATTGCTAAGCGATTGTCCGCCAACCTTGATGACATCCCAGCCTACGGTGGGGATCTGCGATCCTAGCGGACACCTACAGTGGTTTGTGCGATGCATGCCAGCAGCGGAACTTACTGAGGCACTATTCTGGATGCGCAACTCCTTGGATGTGGGTTGGGGTACCTTCGGTCTCTAGGAGAATGCGTCTGAGTACTACCTGTTGTCGTAGATGATGACACGCCGGAGTCACTCGCCCTACAATGGGGCACCGTTGGATGCGCTTGCGCTCGATGGTCGCCGACGGGTGACCACGCGAGCTACGCGTGTTGTCGCCGGCGTGGACTTCTTGACGCGAGATCATGTCAGCGGGATCCATGGACCGTGCAGCGAGCGAAGAGCTTCGCGGCTGGCGGCCGTATCTCTTCGTGTTGCCGCGATCGACCCGGCTGTGGATGACTACGTGCTTCCTCTTGTACATGAGCGTGGTCGAGTCTACTCGCCGAAACGGATCGAGGCGATTCGAATGGCGGCGGCCGATCCACATTCGACATCGCGGGGCGGGAGGCTCTCATGGGTATGCATTTAATTTTTTCAATATTTTCCCTGTATATGAAAATTTTAGAATCTTCGTCCTTGCAATTGTAGGAAAGCCGAAGAAGGCGATCGGCCGCATCAGGCGGACCGTCATCCACGCTTCGCACATTACGATGGATGGAGCAGCGTTTGGAGGTTGTCCATCCCTGCGGGCCATATGACCCGAGGAATATGACAACTACCTTAGATGGTACCGGGCCCTACGCGTCCCACTTTCTTGAGTGAGAGGTCGACGAACCAGCCATGGACTATCGGAGGACCGATCTCGACAAGTCCATATTTTGGTACTCCCAAAACCGTACTAATGCCTTAGTAAATTTATTTACCTAAGTTCTAATACCCGTTACGCCATGCGAGTGCGCGAGAGCGCATCGGGCTATATACCCAGCGGATCAAATTGCGGCCCAAGCTGCGGCGCTTCTAGCTCCTCGTCACCGACCGTCGGATGAGGCGGTACCTCGCGTCGGGGGTCGATTCCTCTCGGCGATCCGTCGTCTTGGAGGACCTTCCGTCCTTCCGCGCGTAGCTACGAAGATGCTCCCATAGATCTGCTCGTAGCTCACGAGCAAGGCGGTCATGCACCGGCCGTCCCTCGGTCTTCGTCGCCTGGCGGCCGGGCGTCGTGCATCCACGTCCCATGCGCCGAGCCATTCCTCGCGGCGTCGTTCTGTCCCCCGTTGAAGTACCAGTGAGGCCTTCGCACAACATGGCGAAGGACTCGGTCCTTCGACATCACGAGGTACCCCATTTATCGCACTCCTTCGGGACGGGCGTCGATCACACGGGGCCAGGGCGGCCGGAGATTTGAGTTTGACTTCATGTCGCCCCTACCTTCACTCTTGGGCTACTTGGTGTGCGGCCACATGGACCTCCTCCCTGCGGCGGGGACCTCCGAGCGGTACGGCCGACGTCTGCGTCTGGCTCCCCAAGGACGGAGGATGCAAGTGCGTGGTACAACCAGATCCACGCAGCGGAAGGCAATACACATTCGGTAGGCTTCCTTCCCAAGGCGAGCATTTGACGTCTTGGTAAACCGAGAGAGGCATGGGCCATCACGGTGCATGAGACGGGAAGCGAACACATGCCCGAGATGTACACGGAGGACTTGATCGAGAAGGCAGGGTGGGCGGCGCAGGAGGCAGCGATGATTTTTATAGGTGTGTGGTGTCGCGATTACTTTAACCTAGGCTGTCGTGTAAATTAACTATTGTATGGTCGATTTGAAATCGGTGTTGCCCTTTCGCATTCAAATGTTCATATCTTTTGCTAGGATGGTCGAAATAAAGTGAAATTAGTTTCTAAATTTAAGTTTTGAAATGATGAATTTGAATCTGAAATAAAAGTTTTATGTTGCGTGCAGAAAAATATTTTATTGCAGTTTGAATTGTAGGCTCTAAATGTGAGTTCTGAATGAAGTATACTCTCTGTTGATCCTTAAATCTTGAAATAAATACCATAGTATCTTGCAACCATATGTACTTCTTTTCTGTAAAAATATTTAAATTTGAAAGCATTTTGAATCAGTTATGGATAGTTGAAACTATAATGAGTAAGCCTTTTCGTCAATCAGAAAAATATCTCGCCCTAATGCAAAAGTAAAAGAGAAAATATTAGAGTTTAGTGTATATACTACCATATTCTGTATAATTATTTTAATTAAAACTTGATTTGCATCTGAATCGTACTTAAGCAAAACCCTAATCGACAACGTCGTTGAAATCTCTTGTATGGAGTTTTCATGAGTTTGTGTCGTGTGTAAGAAATAAAATAATTTGAAGTTTACGTTTAAGCGGATATAACAGATTGTTTGTAAGCTATTAGTGACTATTTCCCTTTGCAGGGGTATTTCACGGGATCTTAGGAAGGCTTATATTACCATGAAAAGATGCCACGAGTAGTGAATTATGCACGAAGAAGCTCGGAGGCGATGGTAGCTAATTGACTTACAATCTACTTCACTAGAATAGCTACCGATTACAACAAGGATAGCCACGCACACAATCTTCTCCAACCATTTCACATTATCTAAAAGCGGTCCATCTTGAACATCGGCATGTTCGACCTCTGCTTTCGAGAATAGGGTCCATCCTCTCCATAGTAGGATGCATCCTCGTAGTCTTGTGGTTGTTGCACGCTCAGAGGTGTGCAATGTGTCATGCTGGAAATATTGGCACCTGCAGCCCTCGTGATGAGGTTAACATGCTTTTAGGCCGTGCAAACAAATGAGATCTCCGAGGAACTACACAACTCAAGCAGGAAAAGAGCAAGCGAACTTCTAACTACGGAGAAAAAGGGCATTTGTAGAACAACGGCCGTTATTTGCCTCGGTCTTTGAGTAGAACACATTAGCTTGCACATGGCAATTAGGACAATCGACTTGCCTTGCGATGTAGCCCTTACGGGCCTCCGATTTCTGAGGCTCGCCGTTTGAGACATGGTCTTTGGAGGCAAGGAATGGGATGAGGATGAGGATATGTGAATGGGTTGAGGAGGAGGATATGTGCAGCGGAGGTGATACGAACCTACTTATAGAAGCGGTGCACACCATAACATCGTCGTGGGCGCGACGATGTTTTGAATTCGGTTTGGATAAAATATCGTTCATGCGGAAAAGCGAAATTTGTGAAATCGGTAATTCGGACAAATCGTCGGAAATTCAAATCAAATTTTGAATCCGGTTTTTCTCTGAAAATGCAATTTGGCGAAGTGGCGAGATCTCGCAGAAATGGCGAAATTCGGCGGTTGACCAATTTCTGACCGGCCCGACGTGCCAGCGCTCATGCGTGCCATGTAATGGACTGCGCCCCACCCCAGGCCCCATGCGTGCGCCCGACTCACTGCTACTTGCCGCGCCGCCTGGCCCCTCGCCCGTAGCCGGGTGGGTGAGGGAATCTCACGGCGTTATTGGTACATGCCAAATCACCCATGTGAGAGCATCTAGGCCCCTATTCTTTTATTGTACTTATTGTAGGTTTTGGTGTCGATGATCAAGTAGCGCATGTACTTATTTACGGTTGGCGCTCAAAGATCCTAAGTTGTAAATTTCAGCGGCGTACATCATGTCTGTTTGGACATATTTTCGATGCAGTCTTGAAATTATCCTACAGGCGCACACCATGTCGCACGGGACCAACTTTTCGATGCAGTCTTTGAGATTTCTTTTCAATCACATTTAACAAGTGTTCATCGGACAAATATAAATTATTTCTTCTATTTTAGTCAGACATAAGTTATTTTCACTTCAAATATAATTACGGTCTATATTAAAGCGTCAAAAAATTAAGTCTCATGCGAGGCCGGATGAGTAAGCTATTCTGATGATTCATCTAAGCGATATGACACATCACCCATTACTAAAGGCCGCGACTAGTCACCCATCATCAGTGCACGACGACTGTTGTGTAATCGTCTTTACAAAGCACTCTGGCTATTTTCTCTGCGTGTCATGCGATCGACCAATTTCAAGCCGTAGAAGCGTGCCCAAGCTCCAGAGGCCGCCACGTGTACGGACCTGCCCCCCACCGGCGTGATAGTGTAATTTTTCCTCGCTTTCGGTGATCGGCGACCACGTAATTTTTAAAGCGGCATGGTTGCTATTTCTTAATCGGTAGCAGGATGGCGGGGCGGGCCGGCTTTGCTGGCGGCGCCAGCGTGGCTGCATATTGCCTTTCCGGTCAGACTAGACTACACACTACGGTGTTGTTTTTGCAATCTATACGTAAGCTTTCCAACACTTAGTCCATACACCACTCCTTGAGTCTATAAAGGCAAAGCTATGAGCATATATCCACGACTCCCACTCACTTATTCACCATGGCGGGATCCTCTAGCGAGCATTTTTGTGGACACATATGACAGCGTAGCTCTCACCGCACGTTGAAGGTTACGGCGTGGTGGGAAGGATGATCCATTCAGGAGGAGAACCTAAGTAAAGTGGTGTCCAAATTGCAAGAGTGGCGCGAGCATTGCGGAGGCAAACCTTGACAACATCGGCTGAACCTTGTGACCGATCGACGACACGAAGGCACTTGCAATGGTGGTGTCAAAGGTATTTAGGGTGTGTGCGAACTAGTGAGAGCACCCTTCTTCTCTGAGTTTCTCTACAAGATATTACAAAGTCTTGATGCTACCCGATCGGTATGCAAAGCATATTAAGGTTAGTTATTTCACATTTGTTCACCTTACTAATCTTTTGTGCATTATACATAAGTTCACTACTTCACATGTTCGTCTTACGTGTTAGTCATTCCCGGAGGATGAAGAGTTCTTGAACAAAGCAATCCACTGAATTCTTAGCGATGCATATGCTCTTGGCGGTATGATGCAGGATGGCCGAGAAGCATAAAGCGGATCTAACGGGAGGTAGAGATCGACCGCGATCTTTGCTGCATCGGCCAAGTTCAAGAGGGCGTGCAACCACCGCCGGAGGGCATGCTCGTAACTATGCAAATGGCGATGATGATGATGATGGCGATTTCGTTTCACCTCCACCTTGGCGTTCAAGCAATATCGGAAGAGGCGTTCAAGCACCACCGGAGGAGCATGCTCCTAACTATGGAAATGGCGATGATGATGGCGATTTAGTTTCACGTCGCCTTGGCGTTCAAGCACCACCGAGAGGGCTTGCTCCTAAATATGCAAATGGCGATGATGATGATGATGATGATTTCGTTTCACCTCCACCTTGGCGTTCAAACACTATCGAAAGAGGTAGTTGAAATATGAATGTATCTAAGTTTGTATCTCGGTTTAATAATTAGAGTTTGAAAAATCGATCACGAAATACTTCCACAAAAATTAAATTTCCTCCCAAAAAATAAATTTGAATTTTTCTTTTTCTAACATACAGCGTATAATTTTCCTCGCGATTAGTTAATTGCGAAAAAATATAAGCAGCGAGGCCAAAAGGTCAAAGTTTCTGCCCGGCTGCTTTCGGCTCCACGCCTACCGCCTGTTGCCCGGTCCCCCAGCTGCGCGTAGCTGCGACTTTGACGACATTGAATCTCATAGGCGATCATGAAAATGTTGTGATTTGCATATAAAACTACGCTAGCAAAATAACCCTAAAAACAAACACGCGGACGTGTCACCCTCATCCAAAACGACGACCTTTCACCCTCTGCCGAAAGTTGTGGCGTCGTCGTCTAATCGTCCACTCTTAGAAAGCATGCGGATGGACAACACAAGGGTGATTTGACATGGTTGTGAGTACAATAAAAAAATTCGGCGACTTAAGAAAGCTGGCGTCAACGTATTCTGAAGATGACAACACATGAGTGATTTGACAAGACTAGTAGATAAAATAAATTAGGAAAAACAACTTAAAGAAAGGCGGCATCGATTTATTTCAAATTTGGCAACAAAAGTGATTAAACATGATACATTGGGGAATGAGAGAACATTTCACACATAATCAAAGCCAAATGACTACATCTTGGGTGGATTGGGGCACCTCTGCGATCGTGTCGGGTTGTTTACATAACTTGCATTTTCATAAACCGTCCACCCCGCATCGGCCGCGTCCATGTCACCTTGTCCCCGGTGCCCGTGGCCTCCCATGTTGTGTCGTCTAGTCGCGGGATATGGTTTCAGGTTGGGCCTTCCATAATCTTGTAGTTCGCTCGATTGTGAGCGAACTCATCTTTGGGCGCCATGTGTTCTTCAAAGCATCTGGCGGTGTAGTAAAGCGAGATGAAGCTGCGATGCATCGTTCCCACCCATGTCGCGACATGCGGCGGCGGAATGGGAGCACGGAATGTGTTGAAGCTTCGGCTTGTTGCGTGCACGAGTCACTTGCTCGCCCTGGCGACCTTTGTTGCAGTGTCCCCGCGAATACCGGATGCATGTCTGCGCTTGCATGACCTCAAATTTATTCGTTCCCAAGTCATAAATCCTTGTGCGGTGGAAGTGCGCCTTCTTCCTTCTCTCCGAGCATCTTCTCCACTCTGGGTGCGTGCATGGTGATGCGCCTCGGCGCATCACGCGATCTCGGAAATGTCGGCGCTTGGAATAGAATGTGAGCTCAATGATTGAACACAGCGGAAGAAGCGCGCACACCCTTGAGGGGCGTTGTTGAATGCCTCCGCTATGTTCGTTGTCATCACGTTGTACCTATGATGGTGTATGTCGGCTTGTATGGAAGTGAATACAAGGAGGTGAAATGATTTGCGTTAAGTTATGGTTCGTCCATACCTCGCTCCGTTAGGTGTCGTGGAGTAAGCGCCCACCTCTCTGCTGGCTTCCCGCGATCCTTTGGTGAAGGTGGGCGAGTTCGAGAAACCGATACGCCCTTCCACCATTTGCGACGGAGTTCTTTGCTCCCAGGATTGAGTCGTCTTCCATCATCTTAGGTGTGGTCTCGTGCGGTTGCGTCCATATCGCGTTGAACTTGTGTGCAGTTCTGCGGGCACATAGCTTTGAATCTCTTGACCGGGCCTTGTTCTTGTACCTTGTGTGCGAGTTCGCACCAAGGTGGCGCATGCACCATCTTCTCTCAACATCGGGCGGCTAATTATACGGGGCGTCTTTGTCGTGCATGACATCCAGCGTGGAGGAGGCCTTTGTTCCTATCAGAGACAGCGCATCACGGCGCTCCGAATGCAAACGACCGGCTCTTGAGTAGAGTTAGGAACCACAACCAATTGTCATTGTTCGCTCTCGGCGAGGCGGCATATGGGAGGATTTGGTTATTTGCATCGGCCAGTGCGATCGGTCGGCGTCCGTGGAACTTCCACTTAAGAATGTCCGTCCACGCATATGGCGGTCTACAATACGAATGCTTGATGCATTGACCGAATGACGAGAATATCCTAATTGAGTGCCGTCCGCAGGTGGCGGACCCATCTTCTAGTATGGCGGGCTCATCGGCCTTTGCTGAGCCGAGTGCCGGGTTCGTCATGGCGATCTTCTGTAGCGACCCTAGGGGCATAGTTGAAAGACTCCTCGAATCCCCAAAAGCATCTTCAATGCCTTACGCCCGCTCTCCAAGCCGTATGATGCGTGATGACCATCGGTTTTAGCTGGACCTCCTTCATAATTTTTAGAAGTCATCCTATATAAGCTTTCCAACGATGGACACGAGGATGCGGGCTACAAACCTCGCATCCACAAGTTGGTTCATGTTCCTACGGACTCCTCCGTTACGTATGAGGCCTATTTCTACTTATGTGAAGTAGTCTTCATGCTTAGATGCAGTGAACCCGTACAAAGAAGGACAATCTGGGTGCTCCGTGCACTAACCTCGTCTGAGGAGGGCTCAGGCAGGAGGCAGTGTGCTCCGTCTTGTCATGGCGGCATAGTTGCTAAGAAAGTGAATTGCCTTGACATTATGGAACGTTGTCGGTTTGGACATCGTTAGGAGTACCCCCAGCGGATAAATTCTTGTAATCCGTGAGGTACAATCCAGTGACCGATAAGCCTGAAGTAATGTATAGCGGTGTTGGGTCATCATTGTGCCGCTTCTTCATCCCGCTTCCGCCGTCTTCATCATCCATGCATTCCCCATCCACCTCCATCTCATCTTCTTCTTCACCTCCCCCGATGCCCCCTCCTCTACAATTCTTTGGTTCGGGTGGTGCATGTAATATGTCATGTTCTCTTGCTCGGAGGTAGAGGCCTCCTCTACAAGTTGGTGCGGTGGCAATATCTCCTCGTATACTCCTATCTCAAAATTCTCTTCACCGCTTTGTGGACATACAAAGCCCACGCTTTCATTCCGTAGCGGGAAGAAGCGTGTACACAACCATCAATTGTTGGGGACAAACCGTGGGCGAACCCATCGAAGCGAACTCTGTCGTCTCAAGATTCACCTTGATGAAGCGATGACATGTGATTTGGTCGCGAGTTCGTTCGAATAACTATTGTGCTATCTATGTAAGGCGATTATCAATGCTCACCACTCTCCGTGCAAGACTACGGGCCGTTCTCGAAATAAATTTTAAGCGGCATGTCCATGTAGCAAATATCGCACTATTAAAAGACATTTAGACGGTATATATAGACAAACTTGAAAATTTTATTCCTAAATACATGTTATTAGTAGCGATTTGAATTTTAAACGGAAATTTGATTTTTGGCGGATCGGAGGGATTATATCAATAAGTTCTCGAAGTGATCTTGATGATGATGTTTGAAAAGGTTTATTTTTGGACTTAAGCATTTGGTGAAACACTCTCGAATTTGAAAAAATTGAGAATGCATTTTCATGCTATGAAAAATTTATGGGAGTATCATAAGATATGTAGGATAATACATAAAATTTATGAAAAATTTTAACATCATTTGTTATGTTTTAAAAATAAAAATCGAAGCAGAATAAAAATCGGTTCCTGGGGACCACTTGGAGGTAATTAAAGTATACTTCCGTTCACGCGGACCACTGGAAGTAGTCGGTGAGCCTGCTTTTTAACGGACTACTTCAAGTGGTCGGCGTGAAACAAACTTCTTGCGGACCACTTCAAGTGGTCAGGCGTGGATTGACACATTACATTTTCGATTTGATTTAAAACATAACAAATGATGTTAAATTTTTTCATAAATTTTATGTATTATCTACATTCTCTATCATAATTATCTTTCATAATCTTTCTCAATTGAAATTGCTGAAAAACGTCGGTTCAGCTTGGGACCGATTTTTAACATAAGACAAGTAGTCGTAGAAACTTAGGTAAAAATGGAGAACATTTAAAACTTTGTTCTAAATGCAACTAGCATGATTTCAAGGTATGATTTTGAGTCATTTCCACTACACTTAGGATTAAATCAAGATCTCAATTATGGTGTAGCAGCGAGTCCTCCGGCCATTTGGGCATACTAGTTGTATGTGATACTAGTTGTACTAATATTCTACTTATCATAGTTGTATTATAACAATATCACAGTAATATTCCTAAATATTAAAAACTAACTTTTGTGTGAAGGCATGCTTGAAGATCAGAAAACCTCTGCCAACTTGCAAAATCACCTTCTGGAGCATTACGCAGAAATGGGAACCGAATTAGTTAATTCATAGAATGAAGATGGCTCGAGAATAAATTCCTACAAAATATTAACGCTAGATAATGCCATTACTTATGCTATGTTACATTTATTTTTATATGCAGGTAGTTATTCAAGCATGAAGATTTGTCCATAATACACTACTATTTGTCCATAATATACTATTACTCATGAAGATTTATAACTAACCTTACGAAAGTTGTACCAAAGATCAATAAAGCGAGAGCAATGTACCAATAAATATTCCTAAAAATACACGCAAAATACAAATCCCAAATGAAGTACTTGAAAATTTTTAGACTTCACGAAAATTTTAACAAACTAAACAGCGCGAACTAATCTCCGTCTTGGCTCTCGGTTACGCTGCTCTCTACTACTATCTTGTGAATGCATTGCCGCTCTCTGCGTTCCCTCAGATTTATATCGAGAAAAGTGCTAATGAGGGACATCGACTCGACTGTCTTTGCTTTCGGTCTTTGGGCGCATGCATCTGGCGCCAAAATACCAATAATCATGAGCCACGCCAACCAATCGAGGCTAGCCCGTCTTTCACTAATTATACTTTTCACTAATCATTTTACTAATTGTACTTTTCTTGATTATACTTTCTACTAATTATTTTACTAATTATAATTTTTACTAATCGGCATGTACTTTGCACTAATCATCGCATGCACTTTTGCCTAATCGGCATGCATGCATGCATGGAATCTTGGCCTTTCGAGACCAATCGGCATGCATGCATGTCACTTTGTGTCTAATCGCGCGGAATGCATGTGAATTTGTGCAGAGTATGTACGGATTTTGAAAA